>CM051822.1:114398395-115825162 GCA_028451465.1 Erethizon dorsatum | reverse complement strand
TCTGTTTTAGAGCTGCTCAGCTGTGGAGATGATGCGGGACATCCTGCTCACAGCCACAGCCAATACCAGCAGCTCACAGCTGGCAGCCCTGCTGCAACTCCAGCACCAGCTGAGGCTGCGGGACAAGACTTCCACCAACCTGTTCGCCAGCGTGGAGCAGAGGCTTGCTGCTATCTCCAAGGTGACTGGGCAGGGAGGCCTGCACACTGCTTATCCTGCTGGGTCTGCAGGCCTCCGCTCTCCCCCACCCAGCCTTAAAACAACAGCTTTTAAATCGCTCAGTCTCAGGTGTACACCCTTCCTGTCCTTGCCAGCTGCGCAGCTCTGGGAGCCTCTCTGAGACTGTTTCCTCCTGGGCCTTGTGGGACAGTGACAAACCCCTGGAAGGTGGCTGAGAGGGGCAGGGCCAGAAGAGGCAGTGCTGTGACAGTGCTCAGCCCCAGGAGTCTGGGAGAGGGTGGGCGCTCCCTTGCCCTCACTTGCTCCAGGAAGCATCTTAGACCCAGGAGCAGTCAGATACTATCACCCTGAGAAACGTTCGCAGAGTACTATAGGCAGTCACCCCTCTTCTCTTATTTGAACTAGCAGATCGATTCTGAGTATTTAAAGAAAAAACAATGAAATTTTATGAATCATGGAAAACAGCAAGAGAGCTCTGACAGAGTATCCTTCCCTCTTCTCTCCTCGCTGCCTCTGGTCCTCTCACTAGGATACACCTGACTCCTATCCCTTTGTCTAGGGCCCTTTTTTTGGGTACTTGGGGTTGGATCTTCCTGTTAGTGGGGTGGGGGTGGGGCTGTCTTGTGCATGAAAGGACTCTGGGCAGCATCCCTGCCTCAGTCCCTTGGATGCCAGGAACGCTCCCACCCCTAGCCTTGTTGTGACAACCAAAACTGTCTCCAGACATCAGCAGTAGGAACAATGTCACCCTTCTGAGAATCAGTGCCTTAACTGGGAGGTGGAAACCCAGCCTCCCTCAGACTCCACTCTGGAGGCTGAAGAGGAACAGAGGCTTGAGGTCTGAGGCTGGCCCAGGGCCAGAGGAGATACCTAGAACACTGAACTTGCAGGAAAAGCTGATGCCTGTACCATCTGATGGGAGATGGGGGAGGACACCCGCCTCATGGGAAAAAAGGGAGCCATCTAGAAAGCACTTACAGGACAGGCAATGAGGGAAGATCTAGGTGGGCGGTGTGCACAGCCCACACAGCAGCCATGGGCCAGGTCCCACATTGCTGCCTGCAAGCTGGGGACAAGGCAGTGCTTGCCTGGTAGGAACAGGAACTCCAGTGCACTGCAGTGTGATATGAAAGGCTGGAGCATAAGAGCCATCACCTCCTCCCTCTTCCTCTGTACACAAACCTAGGGTAGAGTTGGGGGAAGGAGATTGAGGCCATGGTGAGCCAATGACAGTGGCCTCAGTCAGAGCCAGGTAGGTGGCACCAGTTGCACAGCAACAAGAAGTAGCTAAGCTGAAATTATGCAATGGGAAAGCCAGCTGACTGTCCCTCCTGGGTTCCAGGTTTGGTAGATTGCCAATCAGCTGTTAGTGATCAACATGCAGGTCACAGGCAACAAAGTGCTACAGGCACCAGAGGTCTCTACTGGGTCCCCACCACATGGAGCTCATCCAAAAGCTTCTAGAAGGCAATGAGCCTGGGAGATGCTGAAGACACTGGGGCTGCAGCTGCCTTTAGGACACAAGGGCCCCAGGGAGCATCCACACAATCCATTGGGAATAAAGAGGTGAACAGGCTCCAGGGGAAGGTGTGCGGCCAAGCTCAGAAAGCCTGGAGTCTTGAGAAAACACCCTCAGGGGAGAGGAAGATGCAGGGAAGACAGAGGAGTGAGAAAAGGCAACTCCCAAAAGGCTAAAGTCACATTTCTTTGAGTCTTCTAAAGACTAGACAGTTCATTCTGAACATGGGACAGAGGCTGAGGATTCTGAAATTCCAGCCAATCCCTTGCAGGACAAATACCAAGGAAACTTCCCCTGGGTACACAGAGCACGGAGACCCCAGGGCCCAGAGACAACCCTCCAAGCAACCAGAAAGAACAGCACAAGACCTTGGACATGGCAAGGAAAAGAGCAGCCAGCCTTGAATATTTAAAAATACAGTACTCTACAAAGTAAAGATGAATATAGACATTTTTAGACAACAAAAACTGAGGTAATTTGCCAACAGGTAATAAAAGAAAAACCGCAAGGAGACCTCAGGCAGAGGAAAAATAATCCCAGACAGAAGTGTGAACAGGCAAGAGAGGATGGAGAGGAAACAAAGTGCAAAATGCAGGCCCAGCACACAGAACAAGCACGATGCCCTAAACCCAAAATGTAACATCCTGGGCAGAAAAGGTAAATAGAATTTAAGGTTCTAAGGTCCTGTCTCTACTCAGGAACGCTAAGATTCACAAGTCAAGGGTGACAATTATGGTCCCTAGGAGTGGCCACTAAAATGATGTGTAACTAAGTTAATAAAAAGGAAAATTAGTTATAATATTTTACCAATCCAAAAGAAGGAGGAAAAGAATATATAAACAGATGGGCTCAGTAGACAACAGTACAGTAGGAGATATAAACCTGATATACTGATGGTTACAATAAATATTAATTGACTAGACATGCCAAGTCGAAGACAAAGATTGCCAGTTTGGATAAAAAGAAAAACAAAATCCGACTGTATGCTGCTTAAAAAGACCTAAAAATGTTAAAAGTAAAAGGTGAAAAAATATGTAAGTCATGAAAATACTAATCAGATGAAAGCTAGTAGATGTGGCGCAAAGCATCACCACAAGTGGAAGGATACTTCATAATGACACAGATCAACCCAGCAAGGTATCACAATCCACCCAGTGATATTGTTCAAAATACGTAAAACATTGACAAATAAGAGGCAATAGACAAACCCACAACCCTGGTGGAAAGCTTAAGGCACTCACTTTCTCAATCACTAAGCGATCAAGTGGGTGAATGTCAGCTTGTGCACAGAAAGTCTTAGCAGCCTTGGTCTAGCCAACATCCAGAAGATGCTGCCCTACTGATGCTGGTACACACATCCTGCCCATCTGGGCCAAATGTCCACCAAAATCCACCAGGACCAGGTCACAAGCAACCTCAAGAAATCCCAAAGGACCAAGATCACCCTGAGTTTATTTTCTACCCAAAGTGAAATCAGATTAGAAATCAGTAATAGAAGATGCCTGTAAACAGCACAAGTGTCTTCAAATTAGACAACACACTTAGAATCATCCAGTTAGTCAAGGAAGAAATGATGAGACAGTTTTAGAAAACACTTAAACAGACACGGAGAATGAATGTACCACACATCAAACTTATAAGACTTGTCCAAGGGGGCCGGTGAGATGGCTCAGCGGCTTAAGCGCCTGCCCGGCAAGCGCGAGGGCCCGAGTTCGACTCCCGGATCCCACATATGAAAAAGGGGCCGGTGATATCGCTCAGCGGCACGGGTGCCTGCTGGCGCGCGAGGTCCTGAGGTCGACCCCCTGGTACCCACAAAAAAAAAAAAAAAAAAAAGACTTGTCCAAAACAGGGTTTAGAGGAAAGATACAACCTAGAATAAAAGAAGAAAGCCTGGAAGACAGTGACTTAGGCTTTGGTTTCAAGAAGATAGACACAAGACAAAAGAAGTAAATAGATAAATATAACAGTATAACCAATAAAAACATAAATGTGAACAAAGGCAATGTTGGCACTAAAGAATAGAGTAATAAAACGAATAAACACTTAGACTCAGTAGAGGGGAAAAAAGGAAAGAAAACATAAATTTTCAATATCAGTTTTAAAAAGTCCTGTATTAGTTAAAATAAGGAATGGGTATGGTACATGCCTGTAATCCTAGGTACTGGGGTAGCTGAGACAGAAAACTGCAGGTTTCAGGCCAGCCTGGGAAACATCATGAGACCTGTCTCAAAAAAAAAAAAAAAAAGGGCCGGTGAGATGGCTCAGCGGCTTAAGCGCCTGCCCGGCAAGCGCGAGGGCCCGAGTTCGACTCCCGGAACCCACATACGAAAAAGGGGCCGGTAATATCGCTCAGCGGCATGGGCGCCTGCTGGCACACGAGGTCCTGAGGTCGACCCCTGGTACCCACAAAAAAAAAAAAGGGTTAATACAATCATATTATTTAAAATCTCACTCCAATATAGTTGGCAATTTGGACCAAATGGATAAACTAAAGAAATACAACTATCCAAAGTGATAGAAGAATAGAAACTCTTCTGATGGAAGAAGAAAATATAGAATTCACAATCAACATGATTGTGGACCTAGACAAGCATAAACAAACTATAAATTATTACAATTGACATGCAAAGTAGCAAGTCACTGTTAAAGGCTACAAGATCAATCTATAAACATTAATTGGATTTCTGCATGCCAGTTACAAACAAATAGAAAACGAAAATTATTTAAATGATTCAATTTTTGGTGGCATCAAAAAATTAACTAGGGAGGACTCTAACAAAAGATGTACAATATCTTTGTATTGAAAACCACAAGCCCCATCAGGGGAAACTGAAGAACTAAATGAATGGAGGGAGGTCCCACGTTTGTGGCCTGGAAGCTCTGTATTGTCAGGATGCCAATCTCCCTTTGGGCAGAGGGCTGCAGAAACAATCTTTTCTCCTTCAGCTGCTGCTCTAGCTATGTCCCCTGAGTCATTAGTCAACATGGTTTTCTGCAAAGATGTCCTGATGGATGATAGGTCATGAACATCTGACAGGTGTTGCCAGTTGTGGGTCCCTTGTAGGGATCCTGGAGCCACACCAATTCAGCCCCCACAATTGTGGAGCTCCTTCCCTTGTGGACACAGGAGACAAAAGAACTAACCATAAAGGGGGGAAAAATGACAAATTGGGCTTTGCTGAAATTAAGAACTTCTCATCAAAGAGGTACCACTGGGAGTCAGAAAGCAAGCTGCAGAGTGGAAAGACGGTCACAGCACACACAACTGATGACAAGTTGGTATCCTGTGTGTATGAAAGCAGTATATTCCTTAGAGGTAAAAAGACAGACACTTCAGTAGAAAAGGGGCATGAGATGGTTTTCACAAAAGATACATTTGTGCCCAGCAACATTTTTAATGTGTTCACTAGTCATCGGGGAAGTGCAAAAATTAAAAACACATTCAGATACCAATAGACATCCATCAGAATGGCTAAGATGAAGGAAGGGCTGGCCTGTGGTGACACTTGGCTATGGTGGAGGTTGAGGAAAGTGGTTTGGAAGACCTTCTGCAGCTAAGTAAGCTTGATCCAGAAACTCTGTGAGTGGGCCAAGGCCCAAAGAAGCACTTAACTGTGGTCCCCACAAAATGAGTACTAGAAGGCTCATCACAGCAGCATTCATGGTAGCCAAAAGAAGGAGTAAGATGCCAAGGATAAGAGGTGCAGTGTATTCACACACTGGAATACCCTGCAGCAAAGAGGAGGGCTGGCCACCACCTGAGCCAACGTGGGTGGGACTTGCCACATTCCACTAGGTGAAGAGCCCGGGCAGAAAATTCCGCCTTCAGCTACAGAAAGTCTGTTACAGCCCCTGAAGACAGTGTTTGGTCTCTTACCTGCCATTTAGGCATGGCCCATTGTGAAAATCCATGGAGCACTTCATGTAGGGTTTATCAAACTTTGTGCTGTATATCCTATATCTATTCTTATTTCAACAATAAGTTTTTGAAAAATGATTTCATTTTTGCTAACTTGAAGTTCTGACTTGAAGCCTTGGGCTGTACTGGGGAGAGCTGCCCATACTGAGAAGCGTGGGCCATCTGGACCCCACCAACTCGCTCTCCAAGACACCTTTCATGAGCAGTGACAAGCCTGAGTGTGTACAGTGTCTGGTGTTCCTCAGAACTGTGGGATCGCAAGATCCACAAGAGATGAGATTTGAAAGCCTGGGGTGCACAGGCTGGAGCCACTGTCTGATGACAGCTCATGGCAGCCTGCAGGCCCAGGGTCACGCTGAGCCCCTAATACCTGGGTTGGAAAGGGCCTCTTTTGGGGCATCATGTGGTATGGCTATGTCTGCACACTTACAATTACGTGTTCTTTGTGTGACAGCATATGTGTGATGGCATCTGCATGTGTGGCTGCAGGAGACAAGACAAAGAAGGACCAGAGGACCTTGCCATTTTTCACCCGTTTTGTTTGGGTTTGTGTGCACTTTGGGTCACGTAAATCCCATTTCTCACCTAAGCAAATGCACAGGACAGTCTTCCGACTCATCAGTGACTTCCTTGGGTCTCTGCTGCCCCCTTGTGGCAATCATCAGTCACTCCCAGCAGGACTGAATGATCTGCCCCTGCTGGGCAGGAAATGCTGCTGGGAACCCATGAAAATAGTGAGTGACCTTGTGTCTTAACAGCCCCCATTACTTCTGTCATACACAGGCCTGGCAGAACCTCTGCGTCACTGAGCAGCATTTCAACATCCTGAATGAGATTCCTCCCACATTCCGAGTCATCTTTCTGCACTACTCACGTGACAGGCAAGCCTTCTTGGCCCTCTCCTGATCCTCCTGGACAAGGCCAGGCAGGTGTGACAGGGGTAGGGGGACCTTTTTTATCTGGTTTGGATGGACCTGGATGTCAAGGCCTGAGGTCACCATTGAAGTAGAGCAAAGAGCTGGTCAGCTGGCCCACCTGCCTGCAGTGACAGGAGACCCACATTGTGTCCACAGGGACTCTTGTGCTGCCTGTTCTAATTCCCAGTCTTGACCAGGTAGTATATGGGCTGGCTTCCTGGAGCCCTGCCTGCCAAGGAGGGCGCCTGTGGTGTATAAGTTTGCAGAAGTGGCCTCCTCGGGCTTCTCTGAGATCCAAGAGGCTTGAGGTGTGTCTCTTCTGGGCACCTACCTGCGACCCTGCACCTGCCAACAGGTCCCAACTATATGGTGCTGCCTACGAGAGACCGAAATCCCTGCCTACAGCCAAAGGGAAGACTCTGCAAGCAGGTGGTGAGTTTGCCTAGGAGTGGGGCTATGCAGGTGCTGTGGGTGGGCATGAGAAAAAACTGACACACAGCAGGACCTCCCACTTCCAGAAGACCCACCTGGCACCCATCCCTGGTGGGCATGGTGGACCCAGCCCTCCATATAGACCATGGGTGTGGGGGACAGCCAAGCCCAGGCCCCATGAGGAAAGTGAGGTACCAGTGTTTCCCAGGGGTATGAAGGAGCCAGTCACACTGGAGCTCTACCTGCCTTGTCCTAGGCCCCCCTATTTTCTGTTGGCCCTTCTTTCACAGAGCTTTCCAGGCCCCGAAAGGGCCAGCAGCCTCACTTCTGGGGACAGAGCACTTGGGCTGTGGAGAAGCCCTCTCCCAACACACACACTGATAGCCCTACTTCCTCTCACCATTCCCTGTGGCTCTGCTTTCAGCCCTGTGGGGTTCACCAGTGCTCCTGTGTCTCTGCAGGCCATTGCAAAGTGATGCGGGTGGCTGTGAGCCCAGCCGCCTTCTCAGACCTGTTGGCCAGGGCCCAGGAGTTCTGGGAGCACACCCAGGTCCAGGTGTACCAGGAAGACATAGCCCTGCCTCCAAACATTGTAAGACTTGGCCTGCCCCTCAGAGAACCAAGACCCCCAGGTGGGGTGGCAGCACGGACCTTGGCCCAAACCTTCAGATGGGTTAAGTGTCAAACACCACATAGGGTGGGGCAGGTTCTTTCTTGAATCTTTGGGCAGAGCCTGTTCATTGTCTAGGGAGCTGAGCTGACACTGCTCCCCAGAGCACAGGTCAATCTGGGCCCAGGGCCTGTCCCCATAGGTGGGACTCCCCATAGTGCAAGTAGAAGAAACAAAAGGGGGCTAAGGGTGTCAGGGTGGCCTCCAGAAGGTGGGCTTGTGCAAGCGACAGCAGGCAGGGGGCGGGGCCCACTGTGCGCCTGCGCTGCACTCCCACACACACCCCACCCCGTATCCGGTACACTCGGTGGAAGGGTAGGAGCTCAGTCCTTTCCCACCAGACTGCCAACCTGGATGGGATCTCATGCCGTCCTGACCACAGCTTATGACTTGGTTGGGACAGGAGTCGGACTCCGTGCCCACAGAAGAGAAAGAGCCCTGCCTGCGAAGTCTCAGCAGTGTGCTGGAACCCATGGAGGAGTACCTGAAGCCCATCTTCCCCCTGCTCAGCTCCCCTGAAGTCAGGTACGGACTTGCCCTTTAGTTTCTGCTGTGTGGAGCCCCACCCCCAATCCCAGCAGGATCTGTGTGTTGGGTCGCAGACAGAAGTCCAGAGCTGTTCTCCAGGGATCTCACAGCACAAAATGCCCTGACGCTTGATTCTGGGAACCTCCGCTTCTCCCCGCCACCCACCCCAGGATGCAAACAGGCAGAGCCTCTAGAGTCCGCTGCATCCATGAGTGAGGGAGCCCAGACCGCCCTTGCACCCGTAGTCTGGGTGTGGCATAGGACCAGCAAGTCCCAGGCCTGGTCCCAACTCTTGGATTTATTTGGGGGTAGAAAAAAGGCAGGGGTGGGGTGGAGCAGGGAGCAAGCTATGCCAGCAGAGTAGAGTCTGTCCTGAAGTTGGACTCTGCTTATACTTGTGAAGTCACCCGGGTCCCAGAAGTGAGCCGCGGCATCGCTGACTTTGCAGGAATCAGCCCACTGCATGCTTTTTGTATTCTGTGTGTTGCTTTCGTGCTTTTAAAACTGGAATACATAACTGACTTTCAGATTGCCGATGCCCACAGTTGTGGCTGACACCAGGAAGTCAAAGGGCAAAGAAAAGGAAAGGAAAGCATCCATCCTGCCAGGTGAGTGCCCTCGGCCGCTATCTACTTGATGAGGGCCCACCCCACCCCCACCAGCTTCTGAGGCTCAGCCTCAGATCAGGAAAGCCCAGGGTGTCAGGAACCGAGGGCAGTGTCCATGCCCTCATAAGTCTCGCTGGACCTGCCAGACTGGCTCTCTGAGGTTCCCCAGTGTGTGGGCTGGGTGGGAGGCCCTGAGAGGATCCACAGCCTCTGCAATGAGAGCCCAGCAGTGAGAGCCCAGCAACCCTGCCCTTCCTGGGTCAGTGTCATTCTCTGCCTAGCAGGAGAGCAGCCGTGCTGTGCCCAGAGGGAGGGAAGGCTCTGATGATGCTTCTAGAAAAGATGGTTGTTATTGTCCTGAGCTCATCCCAAGGCTGTCATAGGGAAGGCCAACACCCCTCCTCACCTTCTGCTGAGTTCTGGGTCCTGATCCTACTTTTAGTTCAGGTCCTGTTATTTCTTACTCACTTGGATGAATGTTAGGATGTGCTCACAACATAGTAACTAGAAATGTGTCAGGGTTTCCTTTTCTTCACCTAGCACCTTTGATTTTATAAAGCACTCTTTTAAAGAACAATTTCATCTGTTAAATTTTTATTTGCCTGCTCTTCTGTTTTCCACAAAGACTTATTGAGCAGAAAACAAAGGGGATCATTAAGTATCCCCCACCAGAAAAGACCCCTGATTTCCTAAAGTGTCAAGTGCCTTTTCTCCCCATTCAGCTGCCTACCAGCCAGGAGGCATAGTATCCCAAGAACTGGCAATTACAAATCAGTCAGACCTGAAGATGGAGGGTTTCAGTAATTATATGCAGTCAATAGTTCAATCTCCGGCATGGTAAAAGGAGAAAAAAAAAAAAAAAGGTAGTGGTTTCAAGTAAACTTGTTTTGGTTTATAAATAAAGAAAATCCAATTAAAGCATCTCTGTGGCCCACCACTTAGTATTATTGACTAATTATATGACTGCAAAAAGAATATGTTCTCGCAAATAAGCCAGAATCCTTGTCCTGGCAGTCAACTGGAGAAGAAACTGAGTCACAAAGCCAATGCTGCCCTTCCTCCAAGGATCCCCTATAGGACCCACTCTTAGGAAAATCCTCGGGAAGGGTGTTGTTCATTCTTTGAAAGGCATTTCCTACTTAAAGGAGCCATGCCATTGCAGGTCCTGCCTCAAAATCAGATGTCTAAAACAAGGCATCATTCATATGTGGTCCAGGGCAAGACCTGGTGCCCCTAAGATGTAAGCTTGACCTAACACCATCGACACCAGTGCCCAGCCCAGCGGCCCTTGCATGACCTCAGAGACAGCACCTCTCTATAAGCTGGACTGAGGTCAGACTTCTCATGTCTGCACACTGGTAGATGACGTGGTCAGGCCAGCAGCTCAGCAACCAAGTCAGGCCTCCAGGGGTGCATCTGAAGCTTGTGGTGTTTGCCTCTCTTCAGAGCTTATGGAACACATAACTGACTGCCCATTTGAGCCATTATTGTTGCTGTGTCCCTAGTTCATCCTGACACTGAGGACAGCGTGATCCTGATTGTAGACAGGCACCTTCTGGAGCTGCCCCTGGAAGGCCTCTCTGTGTTCCATGAGGGCACAATCTCTTCTGTGTCGCGAGAATTTTCTCTCCAGATGCTGTGGAATCGCCTCCATAAAGAAGAGCAGGGTAAGAACCACCTTTAGCCACATTAGTGTTTCGTTTTAAAATGGAAATGCTTAAATTACTTTTCAGATAAAAGAATGTTAGCTCTGGTCAAGAAGAAATGAGCAATGTTGCAACATTTTCCTAGGCAGCTACTCAATCAAAGATAATTACAGATTATAAACCCTGGGCACTGTCTACAGAATGCCTGCCATGTGGCAGTGTTCTGAGAGGTTCACCCTGCAATGAAGAAGAACTTCAGTCCTGTCCTTTCCCTCACAGATGTCCCATAGAGATGCTGGTGGCACAGTCAAGTTCATAATTAATCATTTAACTCACCAATGAGAAGCAAGAAAGAGACCAGGAGTCCTGAGTTAGGCCTTCGAGGTAGACAGCCAAAGTCAGAAACAATCTTGCTCTGTGACTAGGTGCTGGCGTGCAGATATGCCAGCTTGTAAGAGTTCTCCAAGCTGTACTCTGGGGATATGTGCAATTTTTGGTGTATATGTTGCACTTCAGTAAATATCAAATTAAATTAAAAATAAATAGATTGGAATCTGGCTACTATGGAAGATGAAGTTTTAACAAGAACCAAATTTGCCCTTCCAACTTAAACAACTAAAAGCCAGACAGAAAATACCAAAGAAGGACACCAGGCATGCAGAAGAATGATCCATCCCTGAGAGAGAGTGGCAAGCTCTGATTTCCTAAAGTGTAAAGTGCCTTTTCTCCCCATTCAGCTGCCTACCAGCCAGGAGGCATAGTATCCCAAGAACTGCCAATTACAAATCAGTCAGACCTGAAGATGGAGGGTTTCAGTAATTATATGCAGTCAATAGTTCAATCTCCGGCATGGTAAAAGGCAAGTGGCAAGCTCCACAGACAACCCACCACACTTCCTGGAGAGCTTCTGGCCCAAGCACAGTCAGGAACAAGCAGGAGGAACCCAGGGCTATCTCTCTGGGTTGAGGAGACACCACTGAGCAACTGGGAAGCCAAGGTGAGTGCAGGTGGAAGGGCAGGAGACCCAGGAGAGACATCTGCACAGAGAGAGCGCTATAGACACCTGCAAAGGACCCACAGGTCAGCTGAGGAAACCACCCAAGGTCAGGGAAAGAAATAAGCAACCATGAAAATGGTTAAAAGGTGGGAAAATACTGTGTAAGGTTTTTTCCTGTTTTTAAAAACTCTTTAAGGGCCGGTGAGATGGCTCAGCGGCGTAAGCGCCTGCCTGGCAAGCGCGAGGGCCCAAGTTCGACTCCCGGAACCCACATACGAAAAAGGGGCCGGTGATATCGCTCAGCGGCACGGGCGCCTCCTGGCGCTCCAGGTCCTGAGGTCGACCCCCCGGTACCCACAAAAAAAAAAAAAAAAAAAACTTTAAAATATTTTTGAGCAAAAAAGATAATTATGAGGGTTTTATAACATATAAATGTAAATGTAAAATGTCTAACAACAACAGAAAGCTGAAAAGGAAATGGAAAATATTGTGTAATGTTTTCATACTGTATATAAAATAGTATGTTACTTGAAGGTTAGACCATGATAAATTAAAGATGCAAACTATTAACCCTCTAGCAACCATTAAAAACAAACAAATAAGTAAAACTCCTAAGAGTTTATAGCTAATACAAAACTGAAGAGGATAAAATAGAGTTGTAAATACTCCTTTAATGTTCACTGTTATTAGTCGTTAGAGAAACATATTGAAACCACAATGGTGTAGACCACACACCATTTATAATGGCTAAAGTAAGCCGGGGAGATTGCTCAGGGGCACAGCACCTGCCTGGCAAGCTCAAGGTCCTGAGTTCAATTCCCAGTACAAAAAAAAAAAAAAAAGAAAGAATGGCTACGGCTAAAAAGACTGACTATACCAAGTGCTGCCAAAGATATAGAGGAATCATGCCTTTGTGCACCGCCAAAGGAGTGATAAATGGCTGAACCACCATGCAAAATGATGAGTATATTCAGTGGATATACATCCAAAAGAAATCCTCATCAGTACTCTGAAGAGATGTCCAAACACACGTATTTATTGCAGTACTGCTCACAATAGAGCAAACAGAATCAACTTAAGTCCCAACAGAGGAATGAATGGATTTTTTAAAAAGATGGTACATAAAAAATGGCATAAAGTTTTGATCAAAAAATACAGTGAATGCTTACAAAAAATTTTTTAAAATTTCACTATGGTAAAAGATGTATTGTAATTAATCTGCCTCACAATTCTCCTCCTCACTTCTAACACACTTATCCCATCATTCTTACCAACTTCTGAAGCACTTCTGGAAATCCTTTTTCATGAGTGTCTTCAGTTGCACTTTCATGGCTACCCCAATGTCCTGACCCAATTCAAAATGTTTACCTTTCATGGTCATTTTGACTTTGAGGAAGAGCCAAAAGTCATGTGATATTAGATCCAGTGAATAAAGTAGAAGAGGAATACCATGATGTTTTTATTTGACAGAAATTGCCATAAATGTTTAATCAATGGGGCGATCAAAAAATACAATGAATGTTGAAAAATGATTACAGTAAAACACACATTGCCATTAATTCCTCTCAGAATACTCTCCTTTGCTTCAAACACACTTATCCCATTATTCTCAGTCATGTGTCTTTTACTGTAATAACATTCTTTAAAATGTAAATATTTACTGTATCTTTTTTATCACCCCTTATACTTTGTCATGAAAAAAAAAAAAAAAGAAATTGGGCTAGGGATATAGCTCAGTTAGTAGAGGGCTTGCCTAACATGCCCAAGACCTTGGGTTCAATTCCTAACACTGATATTTTTTGTTAAAAAATAAATTTGTAAGGAAATATTGTCACTTGAGACCACCTGGATAAATCTGGAGGACATTATGGTGAGTGAAATAAATAGGCACAGATAGACAGATACCACATGATCTCACTCATATGTGGAATCTTAAAAACTTAGCTCGGAAGTCTACAGGGTGAATACCAGGGCCTGGAAGTTGGCAGGAGGTTGGAAAGACCTTGATCAGAGAATACAAATCTTCAGTTAGGGGAAACAAGTAAGAGATGTATTGTATTTACTGTGGTTAATAATAGGTAATGTATTCCTGAAAGCTGCTGAGAGTTGATCTTAAGTGTTTTCACCAGGAAAAACCATGGGTGTGTGAAGTACACATATGTTGGCTAGCTCGGTGGGTCATTCACAGTATACATGTGTTTCAGACCAGCCTGTTGTATACAGCAATTGTGCAGTTTGTGTTCATCCATTTAAAAAAAAAAAAAGATGAATTTGATAAATTTAAAAATTTAAAATAAAATGAATAAATAAAAAGACCAACTATATCAAGTATTGGCAAAAAAAATGGAGACTGAAGCTCACATACACTGATGGTAGGAATGCCAATAGCAGAACCACTTTGGAAAAGTTTGGAAGTTTCTTAGAAAGTTAAACATAGGCCCACCATGTGATTATGTTGTACCATTCTTACCATGTTGTACCATTGGTACTGGCCTTTCTACTCCTAGTGTTTATCCAAGAGACAAGGAAGCCCATGTCCACACAAAACCCCAATGCAGATGCTCATAGCAGCTTTTTAAATAATAGCACATCTGGAAACCACTGAAATGAAATGTTCAGAAATTTATGGTCATTTGAGTGTCTGAGTGGATGGGACAAAACATGATGGTATATTTACAAAACGGAATATTTCTCAGCAGTAAAGGGTAAAGGGAATGGGCATTGGTACCTGAAATAACTGGATGAATCAAAAGAATTATTCCGACAAGCCGGAAAAAAAAAAAAAGAATATTTGGTAGATTTTATTTTTGTAGAATTCTAGAGAATACAAATTGATTTATATTCAGAAACCAGATAAGTAGTCTCCTGGGAGGGTTGGGGAGGAAGAGCGTGGGAGAAGCAAGGATTGAGATGTGTCTCAGAGATGCATGGAGGTGGATTTCATCCTGATAGAGGAGCCATTAGAGCTCATTTCCCTCTTATAGGGCTCTGCAAGAGTGTGCCCTTCATGAAATGGGAAGAGGCAGGGAGCCCAGACTTGCTCCTCCATTCTGTTGTTTGTGGAGGCCCTGGCCCAGGCAAACCAAGAAGAAGTGAAAGCAATGGGGTTGAAGAAAAGATTGCCACTATTTGGGCACATAGCTGTCTACTCAGAGCTTCAAAAGATTTTGGAAGTCAATGGGAACTGTTCAGTGTAGAAAGGCTGTAAGTTCCTATGTAAAAGGAATCAGTAGGGACCTTGGCATGGCATACACACTGGTGAGTGCCTGATAGAGTATGTGAATGTTTAGCCAGGTGGGCCTGGGAGCCTTTTGAGACTGGTCCTTCTGGTCCTTTCTTGAGGGCCTTTCCAGACCTTTGAGCCTTTACATTTGAGAAATTATTGCCATTTGATTCTATGAAACTTAAAATCAGTTGTTCTCACTGCTTATTTGAGAAATTCACAGAACATAAAATTAACTGTTTGTTTTGTTTTGCCATGCTAGGGATTAAGCCCAGGGCCTTTGCACTGAGCTACATCCCCAACTCTTTATAAAAAAAAATTGGAGGTGGGGGGACAAGGTCTCACTAAGTCACTAAGTTGTCCAGGCTGGGCTTGAACTTTCGATCCTTCTGCCCAAGGTTTCCAGAGTACTGGGATTACAGGCATGTTCTACCACACCCAGCCTATAAAATAAACTTTTAAATTGAACAGTGCAATGCCATTTAATGTATTCACAATGTTTTGTAACCACCACCTCTGCCCACTGCCGACACATCACAACTTCATTTTATTGTCTTCAACAGAAGGAAGTGTGAAAAAGGAGGGCAAAAGCAAAGATTTCAAAAAGAAAAATCTGGCAAAAAAGGGCATAAAGGTAGGTGAACAGAGGGCTTGAGGGGCCTGGCTGCTCTGGGGCTGTTGCCTCTGGCAGAGCTATCAAGTCTGGTAGCCCAGCCTACCAGAGTGATGGCCGGGGTGGGCCCAGCTAGAGGTCAGCGTCCCATCTCAACAGTGGACAGAGGAGGACACCTGGTGCTTGTGTCTGTTCTGTAGGGCTCAGCAGTCCGGATAATCCCATCAAACTGCATCATTGTTGACTCAGACAGCTTCAAGTGTATCCTTTGTCAGGCATTTGTGACCCCGAGACCCCCACCTCATGCCCCTGTTTGTCCTTGACCAAGACCCAGTTGTCGTGGATCCATTCGAGGAGGCCCAGGGCATAGGTGGGTGCTTCACATGGTCCTTTGACAGCATACACCAGGCTGCTCACACCACTGGCTCCTCCTGCAGCTGTGTGGAATGAGCTCCGGGTGGACTCTGGTGCCCCTCTTCTGGGGCTCTCAATCTATATAAGTGCTGGCCCCTTGCTGCGGCAAATATTTCCATTTTTCTTTCTTTTTCTTTTCCTAAGCTGGTCTAACAGTCTGTCCACAAAGGACGGGGGGTGCTAACCTCTTGCTGCACTAGCACTGACTCCTCTCCTGGGGCAGTGAGTGAGGGGACTCAGTGAGTGCTTCCAGCCCCTCACACCTCCAGGATACAAAACTATGCCTTGTATACCTCCAATTCTCCCTGCAGAAACGCTGACTCCTGTCTCCATAATGCGGGAAATTTTGGAACGATTCCGAGAAACGTTCACTGCACGATGGGTGGGGCATCTGGGAAGTCAGCATTTTCCAAGGTTTGGATTCAGTTTTCCAGCAGCCAGTGCCCAGTGCCCAGAACCAGAAAACACCTGAAACCCACCACAGCCCCTTCCCATCCCTACCAGGTCTATCCCATTGAAGCCCCAGACACAGCACTGGGTGGAGGGTGCTGTTGTACCCCACTTTACAGATGGGGCCAAAGCCCCAGGGTCACCTAGCAGGACACAGTTCAGCAGCAGAATCTGCCGCTAGATGACCTCAGGCTTCCACAGGGTCTGAGGCCCAGTCCAGACACACTCATGAGTGGCCAGTCAAGAATGAGGGCTGCAGGCAGGGGAGACAGGCTGCGCCATGTCACAGGCCCCCATATACAACCCTGTCCTTTGTGTGAGTGGAGATGGAGAGGGGCGTGCTGGGGCAGGGTGTACAGGGGAGGCATCGGTAGAGTGTGTGCAGGGTAGGGTTGCTGAGGGAGGGACATGAAGGGTGGGGACCCCAGTCTGGTCACTGTCTCCTATATCAGAGGTGCTTGTTGGTGCCTCCAGAATTTTGTTGTACTTGGCCGTCCGGGAAGCCCTTTATAGTATTTTCCAGAACCAGTGCCATCCAATGAGATGTGTGTTTATTCCTGGAGAGAAGTCCGTCCTTGGGGAGAATCCATCAGAGAGAGGCCAACTGTGGGCATTGGGAAATAAAAATAGGTTGGGTTCCGGGGAAGAATTTGAGTGGCGTGTAGGACAGGGGACATCTGATTTACAAATGCATCCTGAGGAGGTGCAGCATCTGCTGCCTTTCACCCCCGTGCAGCCAGGCTGAGTGGGAGCAGGTGCTGGGCAGCTGCAAAGGCTTCTTCTTCTATGGCATGGAGAGCTTCCTGTCACATATATTAGTGGAAAGACTGGTTGCCATGAATCTTCAAGGTGAGTACCCCTCTCTCCATAGCCAGACTTTGCTAGGACTTCTGGGTGCAAGGTAAATCCATAGGGAGGCAGAGCAGGGCCATCACCATCTGATAAAAGCACCAAGGCCTGAGTTGCTTTAGGAAGGCACAGGTCCCACCTCATCCTCTGACCTCCTCCATTTCTCTGAGGTCTCCACTTTGGATTTCTAGAACAGACAAGTGAGGGTCAAGTGTCAGGATGGCTGGGACCACAGCCTCTCCCTTCTTTTTTTTTTTACTTTTTATTTATTTATTTATTATTTTTTGTGTGTGTGTGTGGGTACCGGGGGTTGAACTCAGGACCTCACGCGCCTGCCAGCAGGAGTCCGTGCCACTGAGCGATATCACCGGCCCTTTTTTCGTATGTGGGTTCCGCGAGTTGAACTCAGGACCTCGCGCTTGCCAGGCAGGCACTTATGCCGCTGAGCTATCTCACCGGCCCCTCTCCCTTCTTGATGAAGCACCTGGAAACCAGGTAGAGGTAGAGCCAGGGCCTCTTTACAAGCTTAATTCCAAGAGAGATGGTACATGAAGTAGGAGAAAGCACACGTGCCTGCTGTCCCCACTAGGCCTGTCCTTATATGGCTAGACACTCTAGCTATGAGAACACCCTGAAGCCCACCTCAGCCAGGCCTCTTGGTGGCTGGGCAGCAGTTCCCTGTGCATCTGTAGGGGTTTCCGCAGTCATTTTGGACTGTAGGCACATTTTGGACTCCGGAACCTGTTTCAATGGGCATACCTAGTCTGGGTGACCAAACTTTATGTGCTCAGAACTGCCCCCACATCCCAGAAACCCTCATTCACTGAGAAACCTAGGGTGCTTGGTCAACCATCCAACCCCTCCCACCAGGGATACAGTGACTCCAGCTGGCCCCCTCCTATGGCCAGCTCACCCTCTCCCACAAATGAGACTCATTCCCCTCCGTGAGGAATGCCACAAGCTCCCCAGCGTGGTGGGGCAGTTGACACTCCTCTGCCGGGCAGGAGAGTTGCCCCAGGCCTCAGAGTGGGCCTTCCCCAACTTTCTGCTGCCCAGTCTGTGTGTGCTCAGTGGGTCCCTGAAAAGGGGCTGCTGCATGACATGTTTGAACCTTGGGCTGATTGGTCAGTGTTTCCACACTCCCCATGGTACTCTGGTGCACAGAGCAGCAGCTGCTGAGCTGGCCCTTGTGGTGTCCTGCAGAGTGCCAGATGATAGTCCTGCTTGACCTGATGCGGTCCGACCAGAGCCTGCGGCGGCATATGGAAACCTCAGACAGCAAGAGGTGCCTGTGAGCCCAGTGGGGAGTGCAGGGGCAGCAGGGACAGTGTCCCTAAACCCCCCACTGGAAGAGCCCCATGAGGAGTGAGGACCTTGAAGGAGTGCAGAGGGAAAGGCCTGAGTCACCAAGGACAAGAGAGGGTGGAATGGGATCAAGGCCTGGAGGGGGAAGAGCCTGGGTGTGGAAGGATCGGAATGGGGCAGGGACTGGGTCTTCAAGACTAGGAAGAGGGCAGGTGCCTGGGTCAGTGAGGACCTCTGAGGGGTTGCTATAGCAGTGCAGGAGTTTATGGGCCTGGCCAGACCTTTGGGGTCTGCTGGAGTGGGGTGCTGGCTTGGGCTGGGAGATAGAGGACCAGCAGTGGAGAGGTTACCTCAGCTTCAGAGCTCCCCACCACACACACACACACTGCAGGGCCCATGAGCTTTACCAGAGGTGGCTGAGCGGGTCCCTTGGTCATGGCGCCAGCTTTCACCTCAGGCTCCATCCCAGGGCTAGGACCTGCCAGGTATATTTGACAGCACTCAAAAATGCTGTTTCTTGCTAAGTTACACCTAGCTTTGTGGATAAGTGTATTTTAGAACTGTAGAAGCATCAGTCCAGACATGCATTCCAGCAGCTAATACAGTTTGGGATGTAGCCAGGGGAGGGGCTGGCTCATCCCAGGCTTTTTGGTACTATCCCGTGGGTACTGGATCCCCACAGGTTATTGCAGCAGTCCTTGAAGGAGCCCCTCAAGACCGCCATCTTCCTGAGCCTGGTGGGGGTCCGCAGCATTGTAGCCAACCAGTGGCCCACACGAATGCAGGACAATGCTCTGCGGGCCAACATCCTGTGGGAAAGTGAGTGGGCACCTGAGCCTGTCCCGGAGTCCTTCCAGGCCCCTCCCCAGAGGCCTGCCAAGGGTGTCCCTCACCCATTTGAGAGATGTTTCTTCCCTAGATCTATTAATAGTTGGCAATCCAATTGGAAGGACAGTCCGTCTCCTTCAGAAGATGGGAAACAATGAAATGGTTAACCAAGGTAAGGTACAGATCGTTCATCTTTATCACCCATCCTTTAGCACTGTAGTTTGCTACCTTGCCACCACCAACCCATATCAGCACCTAGGGGGCACATGACATCCTCACAGTCCTGCAGAGACAGGGTGTCCCTGCTTCTGTTGGGGAACAAAGGGATTTGGAGGCATGAACTAAAGGCCAAGAGGAAAGAGATCTATCCTTGTCCAGAAGCCAGCACCGTCTGAATAACCTCTTGAGTGACCACAAGCTGAAGAAGAGGGTAGACAAGCCCAGACTTCAACAAAGTATGGCAGCAATGAGGTCTGGCTCCAGAAACCTTTAGGGAAAATGTACCGATCATTAGAACTGCTAACTCCTCCTTAACGGTTCAAGTACCCAAATTCTAAAGGCTCGGGTATGCTCTTTGGGAATAAATGGGAAAGCTCAGGTGACACCCGTGCTTTACTTCTTTGCCAAAGAGAGGACTTCAGGGACATGGGCCACCTGGGTCAGGCAGCCTGCAAGCTTGGTCAGCCTAGACATGGAAGGTAATCCTTAGCCAAGACAAAATAACTTCTGGGAAAATGAATCCCAAGGCTGAGAGTTGTGTCCCATTGGAATCACAGTGATCAGCCTGTTCGATGCTTGCTGTCTGTCTCCCTAACCCCCTGACAACCTCCAGCCTCCTGGGGTAAAGTGTCTGGCAGGGGCATAGGATGTGACCTGTCCTCACAGACAAAACCCACCCACTCATCCTTCAGAGCAAACAGAGCCTCAATGCTAAGAGGTAGCAAGAGCAGAAAAGAATAGAATCCACAGATAAATTTCACATATGAATACCAGTATAAAAATTAGATAAGATACTAACTACTAGCATTTAGAACTACACTGAGGGAATGATCTGTAAATAAGAAAGACTCATCCCAAAGGCCTGGAGTGTACTTGCCAAAAAATAAATGCTGGTTGAGTGAATGAGTGAGTTGAGTGAATGGGTGAGTGAATAAATTAGTGAGGAGTGAGTGAATGAGTGAGGACAGGAGTGCATGAATGGGTTAATAGATGCCAGAAAAGTGGATGAGGGTGGATGATGTTAGCTCTCCCTCATAACAAACAAGAAACATAACCTAGAAATGGACACCACCACACATGTACCTTGCTGGTGTGTGGAGTGGCCAGCTCGTTACTTTGCAGTAAAATAGAAGAAAGAACAGGACTGTGCCACTGCATGACCACCACTGCTTACAATTGATCTACAAGTTCAGGCAAATACAAAGGAAAACATGAACCTAAAACAACATGTGTTGAAAAAGAAGTGATCCTTGTCCTCGTGGGCTGCCCTGCACAGAGCACTGGCATGGCCGAGAGTGCACAGGAGGCATGATGCCAGCCCTTGGATTCTAGAAGAGCTTTCTTTGAGCAGCTTCTGGGCCAGGGTATGGCGGAGGGAGGAGGGTGGACCACACCTGCCTCTCTGTGGCTGGCAGCTTCCTATTCTGGGTCTCATCTCTCTACACTTTCGGTGGCAGTGAGGAAGAGTGGAGGTAGTGGGGCCCTCCACAGTTGGATTCTATTTATGAGCTCAGGTCAGCCTTTTGGGAGATCTCAGGGTCCCCTGGATCAAGAGCATTGCCCCTCCCCCTCATGCTGTAGCCTGTTCAGGAGCTGGACATCCTGGTGGGGCCCAGACATGGTGCCTCCAGTGAGCCTTGGGGTTCATAGGCTGCCATCCCATGCTCTGCAGATGAGACATGGCAAACTTCCAAGAGCAAGCTGATGTTCTCCCAGCCACAGCCCCAAAGCGAGGAGACCCTCCTCATCGCTCTCAATTTGGTCCTGTATGGATTGCCACACCAAGCCATTGGGTGATATCTGCTGGTCTTGATTCTGGACAGCTGCAGGTGGCAGCATTTTCCTCCAGGGCCACCATCATTGCTCTGCCCTCTGAGACCCCTTTCCCCTGCTCTGTCCTCTTCCTCATCCTGGGACACTCCTCAGCCCTGGGCAGAGCCTGGCCTTTAGCCCCACCACGTGGTCCTGAACAGACAGCTGATAACACGGCACACCACCTTCCGCTCCTATTCAGCTTCTCAAACAATAAAAACTGTCAGACCACAAATTTGTTTTTGGTTTAAGTATTTTAGTAAACAACAAAAACAAATCTGTCATGTGGTTTCTGGGACCCCAGGAACCTGTGATGGAAGTCCTGGCACTCCAGAGATCAGCCCCACACTGAGGGGCCCCTGATGTCCTGTCGCCCACCTAGCCACAAACACCAGTATCTCCTAGCTCTGTCAAAACTGAAAGGAGGATGCTGCCTGTGTGAAAGGGACCTGCCCAGCATTTTCTAACCTAGGATGGAAGAGGGCTTCACCCAGTCATGTGACTGTCTCCACAGTGCACAAGCACAGGGCTCCTCCAGGGAGCTTCCCGGAACAAGGAAGACTCCTAGCACTGGGTGAGTGTGCCAGTGAGCAACTTCAAGAGACACTTTCCTATTGTAAAAACTTGTACATCTCAGCTCTCTGTAGGCTGCTGGTACCAAAGCTTCAGGCAAAGGAATTCATTTTTAGGTGATGCTTCTAAATTTCCAAACACATTTCTTCCCACACAACCACATGGATCAAATGTGGCCATTGACAGGATTGGTTCTCAAGGGCCCTGGATGGCCCCTTCCAGCCATGGGGCTGCAGAGTTGAGCTGTGAATCCTTCTCACCCATTCAGTGGTCTTCTGGCCAGGACAAGGAGAAGGTACAGGATAGTTCCAAAGGTCTGAGCTCTAAGCCATGGTGTGCTCTGCCTGCCAGCTCCCTGCTCCTTCCCTCTGTGAGAGGGTCAAAGTGGGCATATTATTCCGTTTTGGTTACTAATAACACAGTGCAACGGACTGGGTGAGTTAGAATGGGGGTTTGTTTTGACTCTTAGTTCTGGAGGCTCAACAGACCATGTCTGGTGATGGGTTCGTGCTGGCGCAAAGGTGGTGCAAGGCATCTCGTGGAGAGAGACGGAGACTATGTGTGTCTCCTCTGGTCTCTGCCCTCTTCTTAAGAAGCCACAAGGATTTGGGGGGCACCTACTTGATGACCTTATTTAATCCTAATCACCTCCAGAAGCCCCCAATCACCTCCAAACACCACCATGAGATTAGTTTCCCCCTCAATACCTCACAGTGAGGATGAAATTTCAGCACATGAGCCCTTGAGGAACACTCAGACCATGTCCAGATCACAGTGGTGAGGCCATTTCTTCATTCTGTGATGGGAAACAAAAAAGTGGAGAACCACCAATGGGTCGTGTGAGTGGAAAATAGCTACCCCTCGTCCTGACCCTTTGTGGGTTTGGAGCTTTTTGTCACTGCAGTGTCAGTGTCACATAGGCAGCATGTGAGAAAAGGCAGGAGAGGGAAGGAGGGGGTCCAAGGGGACCCCACCTGCTAGAAGCATCTGTCCACAGAGCCTGGCATCCGGCTCAGTAGTCCTGCCCTAAGTCCTCTGCTCTGCACTAACACTTTTGGACAAGTGCCAAGACTTCCTGAGTCCTGACCTGCAGCCAAAAAGTAGTCGAAAAAAGCACAAATTAATTAAAATCATGCTGAAAAACTGATACATACGTATTAAAACAGTAAGTAAAAAAGGAATAGTGATAGAACCTAATGCCAGTGAAGAGCCAGGCAGATGGAGTCTCTCACACCCTTTTGGGAATGCGAAGTGATGCAGCCACTCAGGACAAGTTTGGCAGTTTCTCATGGGACAAAACCTGCAACAGCCCATAGCCTGGTATTGATCCCAGAGAAACAGAAACATGTTGGCACAATGCATGTGCATCAATATTTATGGGAGCTTTGTTCATAACAGCAGAATACTAGAAACAGCCCAGATGTTCTCCAACAAGTGAAAGAGGAAATTTGGGTGTGTTCATTCAGTGTAGCACCACTGTGCTTCATTTTCATCACTATGACAAAGTCACCTGAGATAATTAACTTCTAAAAAAAGGTTTGTTTTGGTCACAGTTTGGGAGATTTCAGTCCATGATCAATCAGTCCCATTGCTTTTGGGCCATGTGGCACAGTAGCACATCACGGCAGAAGCATATAGTGGAGTGAAAGTGTTCACTTCTTGATCAGGAAGGAAAAAAAAAAAAAACAAGGTTTGGGTCCAGGGTCCCACAAACCTCTTTGAAGGAAGCCCCCAGTGACCTAAAGATCTCATACTAGGCTCCACCCCCTAAAAGTTCCACCACCTCCTAATAGTGCCATCCTGGAGACCAAGCCCTTCTTAATACATGACCCTTTGGGGAACATTTCAGATCCCAACTGTAGCAATCATCCAGCAATAAAAACAAATGAACTATTAAAACAATGACCTAGGTCGACCTTAAGGGTCCCTGATGAGTAATAAAAGCCAAAATCAAAAGTTATATATTGTCACGGGGCAGGGATGGGCTGGAGGCAGCAGGAGGGAGCTTTGCGATGGCCCAGTTTTGTATGTTGATTGTGGCTGTGACACACATCTGTACAAGAGATGGCTTGCCAAGCTGCATGCGCTCACGCACGCACACACACACATGCACACAAACACCTGTAGAGGTGACCAAGACCAGAAGTGGTCTATAGTGTTGCTCACCAATATCTTCAACCAGTATCAGCTTCCTGATTTTGCTCTTTACTATAGCTATGCTAAGTGTCAGCCTTGGGGAAGATGGGGGACGAGTCTACAGTGTCACATCAGTAGTCACCTCTTCAGGGAATGCATTCAAAGACACCCACCCCCCACCCCCACCCATGGATGCCTGAAATTGCAGATGGTGCTGAATGCTGTGTACTGTTTCCTACCATAAGCCCTGCAGCGTTGCCACATGGCAGGAGAGTTAACCTTCCGTGTTTCATTCCCTGGTTTCTCCTCTGCCTTACTGTTTTTGTACCTCGGAGCCATTAGTAAAACAAAGGTCATTTGAACACAAGCACTATGATTCCAGAACAGTTGATCTGAGGGCCAGGACAACTACCAAGGACTAGCAGGCAGGTTACACATATAGTATGGAATCATCCCCCAGCAAAGGGATGATTCTCATCTCTGTGGGATGCAACTTAAAATGTGTGAATTGTCTAGTTCTGGAATTTTCTGCATACTATTTTCCAACCTTGGTTGACTGTGGGCAGCTGAACCCACAGAAGGTGAAAATGTGGATATGGAAACTACTGTGCTGTTTTCACAGTTTCCTGTGAATTTATAATTAATTTGGCATAAAAATACATTAAATGTACATCTTTGATAATGTTGAAAGTGTTATGTGACTCTCCTCTTTTTGCTTGATTTTTCCTTTTTTTCAAATATATAGTGATACTTGTTCTGGTTTAAAAAAAAAAAAAAAAGCTAACTAATGACCAGGGAATAAATCCAAATCAGAACAGCATTGGAAATATGAGCTTTCTTCTAGAAAGACTTTGGCACTCACCCAAACAACAAGAATAAAAGCTTCTGGAAATATTTCATCTGCAGCCTCACATTTTTTACCTCATGCTGTGTCTACTCATGTGAGAAATATTAAATAGTGAGTGCTATTCCATGTATCAAAGGCTTTAAAATAACTTTCTGAATTATGTCCTAGCAACATAACAAATCACATTATCAATTAGCTCCTATAGCAGAAGTGGCATCCTGTAATATATTCAGGCATGAAAAAATTGCAAAGGTGAAATTTTTGTAACCCTAAAAACTATAAGGAGAAAAGAAATCTCTTGGGATTTATTGGTAATAATGGGAGACAGGAAGTAATTCGAATGGTGGATGGCCCCTGAGAAAGGGTGCCCAGCTCTGAAGGTTCGAATGCAGCAGAGATGATGTGGGTCAGCAAGGGACTGCCCTGATCAAGGGCCAGAGTTTCAGAGGGTGACTGCCATTGCATATGCCCAGCCTCAGACTTTCCTGACATCAAGTGACCCACTTGGGCAAGTTAGAGGTGAAGTAGGGATAGGGCTGCCTTTAGGGAGGAATCACTTCCCAGTAAACACAGCCAAAGCACAAGCCCCAGATGGCCATCAAGGATCCAGACTAACTTGCATCCTTGATGGCGCATGACCTTGACCATGGCACTCAAGAGCCCATCTCTTCCCTGGCAAGTGCACATCGCACCTGGCCTTGGGCCTGTTGTGGGGAGCAAGGGGCTCCCTGCCCAGAGTGGGGGAAGGTAGAGGACTGAGGACCCCAGACACCTACCCAGTCCATTGACTTCCTCGCAACCCCCCAGGCCATGATGGTATCCAGGCCTAACTCCTGGGCAAGCAGTCCCAAGACCCTGGTGTTGGGTGGTCTTATGTGTAACAGTACATCCAGTCCAACACACTGTTCTTGCTCGTCAGCTAGCTATCTTTTTAAAGTGTCTATTTATTTTCTTATGTCTTAAACATTTCCATACTTTTTTGTGTGTGTGTGTGGGTACTGGGGGTCGACTTCAGGACCTCGCGCGCCAGCAGGTGCCCATGCTGCTGAGCGATATCACCGGCCCTTTTTTCGTATGTGGGTTCCGGGAGTCTAACTCGGGCCCTCGCGCTTGCCAGGCAGGCGCTTACGCCGCTGAGCTATCTCACCGGCCCTCCATACTTTTAAAATAATTTTTTATTTACAAGATGTTTTATTATAGGAAATTTGGAAAATATCAAAAAGTAAATTAAGAGGAGTGAGGGAGGAGCTTCCCTCGTAGTCTTTGCCAAAGGCCACACTAAAGGCCAGCACTGGGGCGAGCTCCCACTTGACACCAGCAATTCCGCAGTTGGTAAAGAATTTCCCACTTCAAGTTTCCCTTTTAAAACACCCCTCTCCCTAAACTAGCTGCTGGAAACACCAGGAGCCAT
Source organism: Erethizon dorsatum (assembly GCA_028451465.1). NCBI lineage: Eukaryota > Metazoa > Chordata > Mammalia > Rodentia > Erethizontidae > Erethizon > Erethizon dorsatum. The sequence continues at coordinate 115,799,063 of CM051822.1, read as the reverse complement.
TGTGAGCTCCCAGGCAGAGCCCAGCCTCCCATGACCTAGACACCCAAACACCAAGGGTCCACTGGACACAGAGTGGACTTCTCTGGGTGAGGTATGGCAGACTGAGGGTAATCATGCCTGGGGGTAGGAGGGCATGAGGGTGAGTGCGAGCTGCAGCTGAGTGAGCTGGCCACTCCAGACAGGAAGGTAGGTAGGTACACCCACATCCCTGCCAACCTGGCTCAGGACCAGGACTCCAAGGGTCAGGCCTAACCCTGCCCTGCACTCACTCAGAGGCCACACACTTGTGACCTGTAAGGGGATCACCAAAGATCCCACCCAAAAAGGGGCAGAGCAGAGGGGATAAAGGCTCTGTGCCAACACTTTCCGTTACTCTTTATTCCACCTCTCAAGAGCAACACCTTACAGGCACGTCCTGCAGGCACGGCCATCAGACACAGCAACTCTGGTCTCCTGTCTTACCTTCCCAGCTTCTAGCCACCTTCCCTGCTCCTGGAATCTCTCGCTGGAATTCCCGAGTGGAATAGTCCCATGCTTCCCTGGGTGGTTGTGCTGCCCACTCATCTGACCCCCCGGGAAGAAAGTCCATGCCCCAGTGGCTCCTGGACTGGCTCCTCCTCTTCTGCAGCTCTGAGCAGTGAATTCATAGTCACAGCTAAAGCAGCCTACAGATTGATCTGGATTAAGGAATTCAGCAGGTTAATAAAACTAAAATGTTCATAGACACTTGTATATAAATTCTATTAAGTTGCCTTGTCCAACATTGGTCTGTAATAGTTTAATTTCTGTATTAAATAATTAAAACCCTATTTTCAATTTGCTATGAACAATTGTTTTCCTTAATGATCTTCCTAGAGGAGCCAGTAATTTTATATCTTGTAAAGTTGATTAAATGGCATCATTATCCCATATCGCTGAAATATAACTCAGCAACTTCAAGAAAGGCCATTTGTATTCAATTAATGCTCTCTTGCATTAAGACATACAATATTACTTCATGCCATACATAACCCTACTGTCCTTTCATTTTATTATGACGATGATGAAGAGAGAAACAACCAGTTTAATTATCCCATTTCCAACCGAGAAATCAATTTTCAATACGTCTTCACCCCTTAAAGAAAGGCAGCCGCAGTCCCTTGGAAGGGCAAGGCAGCTACTCCCAGCCCCCTACATGAGGTCCACAGTAGCCACAGCACACAAGGACTGGACCCCAGTGGGGCCCATGGCCATCCTCCTCCTCTGTGACCATTGGGCTGTGCAGCCATGGAGACTGCCCAGCTTACCACCCTTCTGTGCAAAAGCTCATGGCTCAGCCTGGACCCCAGGATCTTGGCAGCATCTGGACTCCAGGAGATACCTGTCATGCCCACATCCCTCCCCAACGGGGCTCTGAGGAATGCTGGGCTGTGGGTTTCCAGCGGAACAGCCCCACTCACTGGACAGACACCTGGTCTCCAGGCCACCCCACAATGACACCCCTTCCTTCTCAGATCTGTCCCATGTCCTGTGGCTTTTACCACAGCATGGAGCATGACTCCCTTTGTCAGGGTGATTCAAGGGACATGTTCTGCCTCGACACTCAATCACATCAGTGCTGTGGCCAATATAATCTAATTGTTTGACATTTTTATCACAATTCACCGAGGCCAGAGAGAGATGACTAGATTAATACCCCCGTGCAGCCAGCTAATGGCCAGGATGGAACTGATGGGCCAAATTACAGGAGCACTCTTAATGTTCCTATTACAGATTTTAATTCTTTGTGACAAGAGGCGAAAGATGGTGTTAAGATAACAAGGTGGATGCAGCATCCTCAGTGTGGTGCTCTGCACCCCTCCCTGACTTGTCAGACACCTGCTCTAAGCCATGCCTTACTGGGGTGGGTATTGGGGAGATCTGTGAAATCAGGCAGTGCAGGCAGAAACCGGGGATGATGCTGCCTGAGCCCTAATGCCCCCAAAATATCCCCTTTCACCTCAAATCCTTCAGACTCAGAACAATCCCCAAAGAGGCACAGCTGGAACCCAGAGTAGAGCTCACTGGGAGCAGTGCTGTGGGCTGTGGGTCCCCTCCTGACCCTTCTCCTCCTCACTGGGCCTTAACCCAGCCTGCAATTGCAGAGACAGAGCCTGAGGCATCTCCGCATCTTAGCGCCTCTCCCTGGCCAACCCCTTGCTGACTGAAAGAACCAAAGAGAATCAGAAAGAGTTAAGAGTCCTCAGTAGAAGATCCTCCCATTTTTGGCTGAGTACAGGGCCATCCCGTCCCAAGAATACACTTCCCAGCCTCCTTTTTGATGGATGTGGTCATTTTCCTAAGTTCTGGTCAAAAGGGAGCCCATACAGAAGGAGACAAACCCTTTTCTCCCTTTCTCCTGGGTGGAGCTTGGTGGCTCTCTCATAGTATGAGGTAGAACCCATATGTTGAGAATGGCAGAGCCACATTAGAGGGAGCCTAGGTCCTGGATGCCCTTAGGCTCACTGTTCCCACCCAGAACAGCTCTCCTCAGGACATGTTTAACATGAGAGAGCAACATTCTACCTGGGTTACTCATGTACCAGAACCGAACTCTACCAATGCAGTGTGAGTGAGGGGGGCATCTCATTGTCCTTCTCACATGTGAAGCCCTTTGAGGGCCAAGCTGTGTGCTCTGGGATGGCACCTGCTGTCTTAGTCTTGCTGTCCATGTCCTGACTAAAATCACTCCCAAGGATGGATGTGCATCTCACCAGGGCCACTTCTGTTCTGCCTCAGCCCAGGATTCTGACCTGGATGACAGTAGGGAGGGGAGGAATGGAAAGAGAGTCACTAGGTCAGGCCAGTCTGTGGGGTAGCAAGGCCCAGGGTGAGGGAAAGTACAAGTCCCTGTTCTAGTGTTCAAACAGCAGCAGCTATCCACCTTCCCTGCAGAGGTGGAAAGGCTTCAACACAGCAGAGGCCCTGTGATGGCAAGCAAGAAGGAGAGGTGCTAGGGCCCCCAGGGCAGCAAAGAAGAAATGTCTTCCCTCCCCCACCAGGAGCCCAGTCTGGTGCCACCTTGGGACTCACAAAGCACCCCAAACCCAGGCCCCTTCCTTCCACTGAGCAGCTGGAGGCCCCTCCCCTCTGTTGTGCCAAGGTACTCTGTCTCATGGTGGGAGATGGCCCAGGGGCTGACTGAGAGGTACCTCCCTAACCAGGCCCACCAGACAAGGGTAAATGTGGGTTCATGCATGAGAGGACACACAGAAAATGACCTGAGTGGGTGTTTGGGGTACAGTCTGGCATGGTTGTCCTGGCCCACTGAAAACCCCTGTTGAAGGATTCTATTCCCTCCAGGTGGTGAGTCATGGTGGAGGACTGCAAAGGTCTTTCTAGGCATTAAGCTTTGTAAGGTCTTTTATTATGTCTGATAGCAAAACAAAGGGCTTTAGAGTGGTTAATGTGGAAATAAGCAGGAATGAAACAGTGGGCATTTTCTTCGGTGCTGATCCTGGGTGGGGAAAATGCAAAAGCTTAAAGGAATTAAAGCCAGAGAAGTCCATGAAGCCACAGGCCAGGATTCTGGCCCTGAGCAGTCAGCCTTTGGCTCCCTGAAGACTCAACAAATTGCCTCTGAGCCATAAACACCTTGTTGGCATCTGGCTCACCTTAAGAGCCAATGAGACCACCCAGGACTGGGAATCCAAGGTCTCCCAGAGCATGGAGGAGAATGTCACCCTTCCTACAGAGGAAGTGAAGGGGCCTTCCACCATGGAAAGCAACAGGAACCTAACCCATTCCAGCCAGGGAGACCACCTGAAGGAGGAGACTTCTACAAGGAACCTGAGGGTGACAGACCAGCAGGTTAAGGGGCCAGGGGAGCCCTTGAGTTTGCAGACAAGTTATCTCTCAGAAGAAGTCTTGGTGGACACTGGTAGTAAGAGCCAGAGACTTAACTCCACTTTCATCACACCCCAGGCCAATGTTCACAGCACTATTTACTGAACAAGCCACCCTTCCCACTGGCTTCTAAGACCTTCTCTGTTTTCTTTAAGCCTGTCTCTGGCGTCCTTTTGTATGCATTTGTTCTTGGGCCAGACCCACATGATTTTGGTTTTAGTCATGGCTTTACAATATGCCTTAATATCTGGTCATTATTCCCTCTTTTGTTCTACTTTTCTAAACTTCAGCTCTGATGGATTTCAATTCTTCTATACGAAAATTTAGACCAAATCTGTCAGATTCCAAAGAAATGCTACTGGTCTTTAGATTGAAATTTCAGTGAATGTTGAGATGGCCACAGGGACATATTTCTGCAATCATTGTCCTTATTCCATAAACATGGTATAGCTCACCTGATGTGATGGATGTGATATCTTTTAATGCAGTTGAAACTTTTCTCCATGAAGGTCTTGGACATTCTTTGCTTTTTCCTAGATGTTTAATAGTTTTTGCAGCTAGTTCAAGTAATGTTTTCTGTTATATCTCCTTGTGGCATAGCTATTATAAAGAAATGCTGTTGATCAATTTGCCTTCTTAAAGTCCTGCCTCTGAACACATGAGACTTTTGAGGAATATTTTAGATCTAAATTGTAACACTTTTCATTTCCTTTTCCTATCTTATTGCAATGATCATGACCTCCAGTACCTTGCTGGACAAGGAACAGTGTTTATAGTCATCTTAATCTCATTCCAACCCCTAAAATTTCCTTATTAAGTGTGATTTCCCTGGAACTATTTTTACTACTGGGGATTGAACCCAGAGTCTTTGCACTGAACTACATCCCCAGCTTTTTTTTTTTTTTTTTTTTTTTTTTTGTGAGACAGGGTCACACTAAGTCATTAAGTTTCCCAGGATGGGCTTGAATTTGAAATCCTCCTGCCTCAGCCTCCCATAGTGCTGCGATTACAGGTGTATACCTCAACACCCAGCTTCTCTGGAACTTCTTAAATAGACTTCATCAATTTAGTGATGTTTCCTTCTACTTCTATTTTTTCAAGAACTTAAAAATCATAAATATGTTATGCCAAAATCAAATACATTTTTGAAGTATTAAAAATGACTGGTTTGGGGCCGGTGAGATGGCTCAGCGGCCTAAGCACCTGCCTGGCAAGTGCAAGGGCCCGAGTTCGACTTCCGGAACCCACATACGAAAAAGGGGCCAGTGATATCGCTCAGCGGCACGGGCGCCTGCTGGCGCACGAGGTCCTGAGGTCAACCCCCGGTACCCACAAAAAAAAAAAAAAAAAGACTGGTTATTTTCTCACTTTAGTCCATTAATGTGGAGGCATATTCATAGAATTCTCGTGTTGAATCATGCTAATATTCCTGAGATGAGTTTACTAGAATATGATGAGACACTGGTTCCATTAGTACTATTTTTGATTATAAAACTGGGACTAATTATGGCTTAGCAAACTACCCTGCAATTTGTCTCCTCCCTTTATAATGAACCAGCTCTCCTCCTGCTCATCAGTACAGCACTAACTCAACAGCTGCTTTATGTTTCAACCCAGCCTTGCCAGGCCCAGCAGAGCATGGATACCTAGAGCCTCTTTCTTTCTTTCTTTCTTTCTTTCTTTCTTTCTTTCTTTCTTTCTTTCTTTCTTTCTTTCTTTTTCTTTTCTTTTCTTTCTTTTCTTTCTTTCTTTTCTTTTCTTTTCTTTCTTTCTTCTCTCTTTTTCTTTCTTTCTTTTTCTTTCTTTAATTCTTTTTCTTTCTCTCTCTCTCTTCTTCTATCCTTTCTTTTTTCTCATTTTTTTGTCTTTCTTTCCTTTCTTTTCTTTTTCTTTCCTTTCCATTCCTTTTTCTCTGCCTCTAACTAAAAAAATCAGTGGCACTGCCTGACAGAAAAAAAAAAAAAAAACTTGGAAGCAACTCATCTATTAGTGGAAAGGTGGTTAAACAGGCTATGTGTGGAACATGATCCTGGAATCCTATATGGGGTGAACAGGTGAGGGGCATGCGCAGAGAAGCTTGTGTACTGCTCTCTGAGTGAACATGGCAGGCCACAAAAACAGCACTTATGTTTGCTTTTGTTGATATGTGAGAACTCCAGAGGGCCCCTTTGCACCTGAGAACCATGCTTACCCGTGAGTCGGGGCAAGAGCTGGAAGACAGAGGAAAGCCTGGGAAGGAAATTCTCATCTTTTGTTTTTTAAACTATAAAAAATATTGATTCAAGAAATTAAATTGGAAAATGCTGCCATAAATATTCCTGTAAGTTTTTGTTACCTCAGCATCTGTTCTTAATCTGGTCTTGACTCCCTCACACCAGAGCAGGGCTCAGTGACCCTGGACAATGTACAGGTCTCCACCTCCTCCCAAGTGGATGGCCCAGACATCTGCCTTATGCCACTGCCTCCTGGCAGTCACCTCCCCATGGGACCTTTAATCGTGACTGCTGGACTCACCCTCTGACCTAATAGTGAATGTGCTGTGCAAAGGTGCCCCGTAACACTTGCAGTGACCACATGGCCCACGGAACTCATGTCTGCTCTCAAGCCACCAGTGAAGTCCCCACAAGAAGCCTGTCTAGGTGACACCCTGGGCCCCATCGACGTGCATCTCTTGCTGGTTATGGGTATTGCCCTGAGACCCTCTGCTCAGCCTTCACTGGCACCCTTCTTCCCCCGTGGACCCTGGGAGCAATACCTGCTTCTCTTACTTCTGTGTCTTGTGTCACCTCTTCTGTGTCTCACCCCACCAACACTCCTGGATATGACTTCTAGCTGGGGCTCTCCTAGAGAGTGGCTGCCTAGCTAAGAGGAGACGACCCAGGCCAGAGGTCACAGGGTATTGTCAGTGTAAACAGGTGTCTTGTGAGAGGGACCCCAGTCACAGCGAACACTTTGGCATTAGACCATCTGCCAGAAGAAAGAAATGTTGTGAAAAGTATGCTACAAATACTCGTGACCCCTTCCCTGACCCCCAAAGGACAGTGCTAGAGTTCACAGCCCCTTTCCAGAGCCCTCTAGACCAAATTAGAGAAAAACATAGGTCCCTCTCACAAAGTGAAGGCTTCAGTTCTATAAGACTGACCGCGGCGTGGCTGTTGTTTCAGGAGACATGGGTACTGTGCATGTCAGGAGACAGTGACAGAGCACTTACCCCTCCCCCAGGCAGCTGCACATCCAGCAGGGGTTCAAGGCCCTGTGCAGCATCTTAATCAGTGCTGATCCTGGCCTTGCTAGAAACATAATTGAAAGTCTGCTGGGTATGAAATAGCACCTCTTCTGTCATTTAAACCGAATTCCTTAGTTGGTGAGGTTTAGTGTCTATGTATATGTGGTGGCCATTTGGATTCCTGCTCTGTATATTTCTTGTTTATAATTTGTCTTTTTCTTCTGTTAGGTTGGTCTCTTGCTTTTTTTAAAAGTCAGTTTCTAGTCCTTTATATAGTTTGAACATTACTTTTCTTCTATCTTAGACATTGGGAACATTCTTCCCAAATTACCATCCATAATTAGATCTTATTCATGATGAGTTTGCCCTACAAACATTTTACACGTGTTTCTGGCGTCAAGCATGCTCTTTGCCTTCTCATATAACCTGTTATCGAGAAAGCCCTGAGTTCAGATGCCTCTGACTTAGGCCCTGCCTAGGCCCTGCCTAGGATCTGCCTAGGATCTGCCTCTGAACTGTAGGGTCTTCACCAAGTTACTTAACTGTTTGATAAAGAGGATGACAATAGGGCTTACCCAGGTCACTGTGTCCTGGGACAGCAAGGGCACACCCTAGGGTCAGGAGGGTTGGGGGGCTATCTCCTCACCTGCTGAGAAGTCTCTCTTCATCCTGAAAGTTGATGAAAGAGTCTGCTATGGACTTCTCTTGTTTATGCTCGTGTTTATCATGCCTCAAAATCCTGCAGACTTCCCTATGAACTGCATCACTGCAAAGGACCAACATGGAGACTAGTGTCAGGGGCTGAGCTGGATGAGTCTAGACACCCAGTGCTCTGCTGGGCCTGGCAAAGCCAGGCTGCCCATAAACCCCTGCCAGTGGGGGAAACTGGCCTCTCCTAAGGGGTGTCTGGGCCTGTTTGGGCAGAGTAAGGACATCTGGACCCAGGGCTTGGGCAAGAGGGACAGAGGCTCACTTTGGAGCACAAGCAGAAAGAACTCAAGCGTGGAGGCTGCAGGCTACAGGGAAGATAGCATCAAGCTCCAGGGCAGGGGTCAAGTCCACATTTGCCAGTGGAACACTCAGAACTCCTGGGCTTCAAGAGATCAGCCACCCTCCATGTAACCATGGAAGCTGAGTATGGCTTGGCTGGAGGAATTAGGTGACCAGGTGGCCACAGGCACAAGGCAAGGTCTCTATCCACCTGTGTCCTCAGACTGGCCAGTGGTTGAGAAAAGTTCTCTGAGATGGCCAAGCATGAACTGCCCAGAGGCGGCAGCAGGTTTCTGTGGCAGTGTGGACAGTGCTGTAATCATTGTCCTCCTACAGGGTTCCAGGCCAAGTGGTGGAAGGGGCATTGGCAAGTCACAGTAGAGCAGCCAGGAGATGCTTTCTGTCCCGTGGGCTGTACCAGGGGACCTGGAGGTGTTGTAGATCCCACCCATGCTGTCTGGACCCTGCACACCCCACTGAACCTGGGCAGGGTGGCAAACCTTGCTGGAGCCCCAGGACTTCTGTGAAAGTCAGCACAGCCTACACTCCTCCCATGTGTCTGGGCCAACGCATTTCTCATGGTGCTCTCTGGTGGGGCCAAGCCCCCACTCAGGACCTACTCCAGCCCAGCACTGTTCACCATCCCTAAATCATTACCCTAGTATCCAGCTCCCTCTACAGAACTCTCCCTGCATCCACTTCTTAGGGAGGTAGAGTGGAGGTGGGCCTGAGCCTTGAGGGAAGGCACTTGGGACCCACTCCATGAAGGAGGGAAGCCAATCCCATATCAAGAGCTCTAAATGACTTGTACACCCTCAGCCTGGCTGGCTTTGCTCGAGTGGTCCCAAGGCTGGAGCAGGCCCAGGGCCCTGCAGTCTGTTCCCTGGGTTTCTTGCCCTCTGAGCTGTAGAAAGGCTAGGTGTTTGTGGAGGCTGAGACAATTGTAGGGCTGCTCTCTGTATTCTCAGCCTATATCCTGCCCTGGCCAGAGGAAGGAGGTCTCTAGGATAGGGCCCCGAGTATATAATCTTCTTCATGCTTCTCCCAATACTGCTGGCTTAAGGACAACCAGGAATGCCCAAGTCCTCTCTCCTATCCTCCAACTTTTCCCAAATAGCCTGACAAGAATCCTGAGAATCCCCCACAGCCACCTGTATGAGCAGAACCCAAGACATGGAGCTCATAGGCCAAGATATTGGGTCCATCTCTGCTTGGCATGAGGTGTCCTGGGCTCAGGTGAAGAATCTGGGCTCAGGTTGGTGGGTCCTTGCACTCCTCCACTCCCCACTGGTCTGGTGCCCAGGCTTTTTATTCCCTCCCACATGCACTGAATCATGCTGCATTCCTTCTCCTCACAGAAACCACTTCCCAGGGCTCACTCAAGCTGCTGTTCTTGGGCCCTTCTCTTAACTCATGGGAGAAAACTGTGGAACACTGTGATGGTTTGACAAGTTTCCAGCCTGCAAGAATAGTCCTTGGGCCTTCCAGGCCCACCCACACACTGACCCAAACATCCATTCACAACTTCTTGTGAACCACTGTGACCCCAGCCTCTTTTTTTTCTAGATCTGCCCAACCTGGAAAACCACAATCCCACACACAGGGACCTTGGACACCTCAGCCCAGATTCTCCAGCTGAGGATGTGCAAATCCTCCTTTGTCCACCACAGCCAGTTGTGCTGGACTGCAGGGCAAACCACCACACACTCCTAATAGGATCCTCTGACAAAGAACAGTAGTTTATTTTGACAAGCACTGTAAGTGTTTAGGGAGCTGCATAATCAGGCTGTTAAGGAAAAAAAACCAAGATATACTTAAACCAAATAGTATGCTAGTATCATACTTACAAGGTGGTAACTGAGAGAAGACATAGAACAATTTTTTTGTGTGTGTGTGGGTACCGGGGGGTCGACCTCAGGACCTCGCGCGCCAGCAGGCGCCCGTGCCACTGAGTGATATCACCGGCCCCTTTTTCGTATGTGGGTTCCGGGAGTCGAACTCGGGCCCTCGCGCTTGCAAGGCAGGCGCTTAAGCCGCTGAGCCATCTCACCGGCCCTAGAACAATTTTTAAACCAAAATTATTCAATTGGTGCAATTTGTGCAAAGAGGTATGTTGATTAAAAATATTACACGAGGCTTTTTTACTTAAAATTACATGCAAGTATTAAAACTTTGAAATTGTTTAAAACTAAGGTTTTGCTCCTCATCTTATAACCTGGTCACTACAGCCACAAATTCATGGCACAGTTACATTTCTTTCCTCAAGGACAGCTTGCATAAGAAAATAATTCTGAATCAAGAGCATATTTATAGTACAAGGAGTAGTTACTTCAATATTTTTCTTAATTTACATGTATACAAGTGCTTAAACGATTAACATCATTTTAAAAGACACATCAATAATTTTTAATAGATCTTATTTATACTCTGTTTAGTTCTCCCCAAGGGTAGGCAAGATACATCAATTCACTTGATCAAAGATACACTTGATAAATGCCACATCTTACCAGCTCTCTCCTTACTAAAGGAGACAACTTCGAGAGCTGTGACAGTGAGAAGCCAAGTGAGAAGCTAGTTGGCACAGGTGCAGCCAAAGATTGGGTACAGCCTCCCAAGTCCTTCATGGGGAATCTTTGCTAAAAATCTGAGAAGAAGGCCAGTGAGATAGCTCAGTGGCATAAGCGCCTGCCTGGCAAGCGTGAGGTCCTGAGTTCGACCCCCGGTACCCACAAAAAAAAAAAAATTCTGAGAAGAGCTGTGGCTTCCCTGTCTGGCTGAGCAAAGCTTTGCACCTCGTGCCTAGTGTCCCTCTTAGAATAATGAGTCTCTCTTCTGTAGATGTGTTTGTTTGCTTGTTTGTTTGTGCATGCTTGTGTGCTTGCGTGTGTGCATGCGTGTTACTAGGAATTGCACCCAGGGTCTTCACACTGAGCTATATCCCCAGCCTCTTTTTTAATTTTTAATTTTGAGATAGGGTTTCACTAAATCCCTAGGTCCAATTTGTGGTCCTCCTACCTCAGCCTCCCAGAGTGCTAGGATTACAGGCATGTGCTACCATACCCCACTGTGTATTCTTCTTTTGAAATTCCTGAAGAAGCAGCCTGGTGACTGTGTCACCGTGTCTCTGCACAGATCTGGCTCTACTACACTCTAGTGCTTCCTCCAGCCTGACACTCTCACGTCTGCTGGGTTCTGTGGAAGGACCCAGTGGGCTGCCTGCAGAACCTCCAGGGACAAACTGTATAAGAAAGATACAGAGACACCATAGGTTACTAGAAGGGCGGAGGTTGTTTCTTGCAGAGTCACTTGGGAAGGTCCAGCCTGCCCAGCACAGCCAACACTACAGGGAGGAAAACTGCAGGCTTCCAAGTTGCCCAAGTTGCCTTTACCAGGTGTGGCTACTTGGCTACTTTCTAGAGGCACATTTGGGACATTTCTGCATTCTCATTGACACTATGGGCAGCATCCTGTAGTTGTGACATGGAAGCTGGTTGTACCCTCTGACCCCTGTGAGTGACAGAGACAATGACAAGGTCAAGAGTGTTTTAGGAGCCAGGACAAGCCCAGGTCAGACAACCAGGTATGGTTACAGTAGGACCATCAAGCCAAGGCCAGGTCATGGAGGTTCACCATAGGCCCAGGTTGCCCAGCCCAGGTCACCTCTTTCCAGAAAGCTCTGCACAGTGGCTAGCTGTCACCCCTCCTTCTCTAAGGTCAGAGTGACTTGTTTTGGATTTCCCTGGGAGTTGAGTACTCACACCACCCTTTGGAACTTAGGTCTCACCACTCTAGTAAGGTGTGGAAACCGATTTATTTGTGACCTGACCCATGTTGGTTGGCCTAAGCAAGGCTACACACAGCTCACTGGGGCCCATGGGCTGATCTGGCAGGGCATCACTATCCTGACATCTGTGATCAATCAGCATCTCTATTCATCTGCCCACTGTGAGCTATGATTATTCTAAAGCTACAAAATCACTGCGTGATCTGCTGGCTCTAGAAACAGTTTAGATTTGTAATTAGAAAATAAGACAGAAAAAAATAGTGTTCTAGACCCAGAGCTTAAGTCAGGGGCAGAGCCTGGATGGTGCACATGGAGGACTTTCTCCACAGAACAGGGTGGGGCAGGGTCTGAGGGTGTCCTCCTGCCCTCACTTGCCCATTGCTACATCCAGGATCCCTTACCTTCCTGTACAGTTTCCTTGGCCTGGGGCTGACTGTGCTTCTGTCCAGGCCCCTCCTCCCCACCTTAGACCAGCAGAGAGCTCTGGTCACCTGCCACACTGCAGTCAAATCGACAGCACTAATGTGCACATGACTCTTCAATCTGGGGTTCATGGGACATTGGCCAGGATGCCCTTTCTGAGGTGTCACATCCCACTGCTGTGAGCAGTGCTGGCTGGTGGCTGGGAGCTCAGTGGACTTTGGGCAGGGCCCCCTGGACCTCTCCTAGCACAGTAATTTGCCATGAGAATTGCTCTGGGGTTCCCAGAGCCAGCATCTGAGAGCAAGTGCCACTCAGTAACCTCACTATGTGCTGCTGTGATCTTGAGCTCCTCCAGGGGCCCCAGAAATCCCTGAACACAACAGACTTTACCCAGGCACTGCATGCATTGTAATGACTCCATCTTCCCTTGAAGATGCCACTGTAGCAGGACCTCTGGCAGAGCATGGGTCTGATTTCATAGCTCAGCCTTCCTCCTTTTGTTTGTGATTTTATTACAGGGATGAAGTCTTCTGTGGGTTTCTTCTATTAATTTCGTGTTTGTACCCCATCTAGCCCACCTACACACAGGAGTGCACATATATCAAGGGACCTGTGGCTACAGCAACTGGGGACTTGTCTGAACTTAACCTCACTTACACTGATCTCTGGGCTCAAACAAATGCAGTGCTTCCAGGAATTCTCAGACAGTGTCTCATCAGTCATAGTAAAATGAGCCATATGTTGCCTACTTGCTTCCTGAGACGTGCACCTTTATTGTGTTTTATTAATAAAAGTAATGCATGCTTGAATGGAAAAAGCCAGAACACAGCAGAAAGTGCAAAGGAAGAGATGTAGGTTTGCCCCCACCCTCCATTTCCAAGTGTTTGCTGCTTGCAGGTACTTCCAGGCCTTTGCTCTGAGTACATGGTGTTGATTACATGATAAAATGTCATGCACTTATGTAAGTAAACAATGGGCATATTTTTAGAAATGGTGTATTAGATATGCTATTCTGGCAACTTCCCACATTGCATCTGTTCATTCCACACATGAATCCTCATGTCATTGCAGTCACAGTGTGTGAGCAGTCTGTCCTCAATGGAGTCTTCCTTGAGAATAATGCGTGATCAGCTCTGGTAACTGTCACGGTGCCCACATAGTGGGTTTCAAGACAGAGAATTCACTGTCTTTGTCAGATACGGCTCTCCGCATCTAGTCTGTGCCACTGTGGAAGAGCAGGGCAAGTTAAAGTTCATGACCACGAATGGATTTCCATTTGCTTCTTGTGCATTCCTGTCTTTTTTAACTCTTAATGCTTTGGTGCTGTGTTTGCCTTCAGAAGAAAGTGTGCCTCCCACTGTTATCAGATGTAGGCTCTGATTTGGGATTGAACCTTCCAGATCTTACTCTCTGGCTCATGTCTTCTACCCACACAGATGGGGCACATCATGACCCTTTCTCTACCCAGGCTGTGTCCTTGGGTTTTAGGGGCTGCCTGAGGCCTGATCTTCAGCATATATTCTCCAGCCCACAACTGTGGTCAGTGGTACTTGTTCTCCTTTTGTAGAAACCAACATGGATGTGGCATTGACAACGAACTTTCCCTCTCCTTATTTCCTTGGTGACTCCTCCCTCCTCCATTTGGACCTGATTCCCACCAGGATAAGTGCTGCCCTGGAAGCATGGAATGCGTGATGTGGCCTCAGTAGTCACAGACTCAGGCTGGGGTACAGCATGCTGAGCCTTTGCCTTGCCACAGATAGCACCCCACAGGGAAGGCTTCCCTGCCCACAGCCTACCCCATTACACTGATTAGACCACCCTAGTGCCATCAGCTCTCTGTTGGGTCTAACAAAGTACTACAAACTGGGTAGCTTTAAGCAATCAACATTTATTCTTTCATGCTTCCAGAGTCCAGAAGTCCAAAATCATGCTATTGACATGGCTGTGCTTTCTCCAAAGGCTCTGGGGAGGAAAATTTTTCTGCCTTGTCCTTCTGGGGGTGGCTGGCAACCCTTATCATTCCTTGGCTGGTGAATACATTCCAATCTCTGCCTCCATTTTTATGTGGACTTCTCCCTGTGTATCTGTGTCTGAGTTTTCCTCTTCTAATAAAGACAACAGCCACTGGATTAGACTCCACCCTAATCTAGTATGACCCCATGTTAACTATATCTGCAAAGGCCTGCAAAGGAAGTAAGGTATTGCAAATACAACAGGGGTTACACTCCAAACCCCCAGTGGATGCAAGAAACCTCAGAACATATGAAAACCTACATATTGTTGGTAAAATAAAGTGTGGATATGTGTCTCACATGACACAGAGCAGGATAGCGTGAGATTTCATCATGCTATTCTGAGCAGTATGCAACTTTAAACTAATGAATTATTAATTTCTGGAATTTCCTATTATTTGGACTAAAGTTTTTGGCACCTGAGTGTGCAGGTGCCCCTGAGCGTGTGGACAATGTGCAGGTCCTTTGCGTATGCAAGTACCCCAAGTGTACAGACAAGAGTGCGCGATGTCCTGAGTTTGTATTACCTTCTGTGCACTTTCCACCAATTCTGTGTGTCTTATTTTGGGGGCCTGAAGTATGTTCAGGACTTGACATTGAGAAGCAGTGTCCTGTCTCGGATGGCTGTGAGTGTATCTCCCCACGTGGGCACCTGGCTTTTTTACTTCGGACCAGGCAGTGAGGAGGTGGTTGGCATGCGTGCTGGTCTGAATCTCCAGCAACCATGTCTCTCACCAGCAAGGCTCTACTTTAGCCTCTGGCTCCTCGGCAGTTGCAGGTATTTCCAGGCCCATGGCCCCTTGCTAAAGGCAATGACAATTCCTGGAAGGAGACATACTGCAGGGATGGCAGAAGAAGGCCTGCTCACTTAGCCAGTCCCTGCTGCACGAGACAAGTCCTTCCTTCAAAGTGAGAGAAATAACCTCACACAAATGCCTCCCTTCTGGGAGGCTCAGCTCAGTGTCACCTCCTCAAGGAAACTTCCAGGACCCCCTGGGCAGTTGATGGCTCTGACCCCACTTATGCCTCGACTCAAGAGCAGGGACTTGTGTGGAGACTTCTCAAGTTTCTCTGCACAGCATGAGGCTTGGACGTGGGACACACTCAGCTAAATAAGCCAGGCAAAGTGACGGTAAAGACATCAGCCCTCAGTGTTATATAAGCAGAGACTCCAAAACAGAAACTCTCCTCCTGCAGGGGTGTGCAAAGAATCTTTCCATTGCTCTCTGGGTATGTATTAGCCAGCCTTGACTCAGTAATGCCAAGTAACAAATGTCTCCACCAAATCCCATCATAGCCCCAGACGAATCCCTGTGTTACGGTTTATGTCTAGTTGTTCCCCCAAATCCTCATCTGGTCATAGGTGGGGCTTTTCAGAGGTGGCTGGATCTGGAGTGTGCAATGTTGGGATCAAGGTGTGTGATTACTAAATTAGTCTACTGATTGGTTTGGCATCATTCTGGACAGGATTATGGGTGCCTCACCCTGGGTGTGAATGCTACACACTGGATAAAATACAAGGGACAAAAAGAGGGTCATCACTTGTTGCTTGCTGCCTTCTGCCTACCTGCTCTGTGATGCCTATCTGCCATACCACCCTGCCTTGGATCCAGCCAACTATGAAATGAAATCTCTACAAACTGTGAGAGCTACAATAAACCTTTCCTCCTTTAACTTTGGGTGTTGCATATTTTGTCTCAGTAATGAGAAAAGTAATTAAGACACCTGGGTAGCCCCGGGCTTTCTTGCTTTGTTCCATGTGCCACTACCATAACAGAGGAGAGCAAGAAAACTGGTAGGCACACACAGGGGCTCCTGGCTTGGCAAATATCTCTTCTGCTCTTGTTTCACTGGTCACAATGGTCACATGACCAAGCTGATGATAGGGAGAACCAGTCTTCACAGGAGACACAAAGCAAGTCAAATGGTTTGTGTGGGCAGGGAGGAAAAATCCCCCAGGAAAGGTGGATTCTCTTGCTTAAATGAATATAGAGACAGCCATCCTAGGCATGGGGATGGGGGCTGTGGCTCACATGGATGCAATAGGCCACCTGCAGCTGAGGGGGTCCTGCCCAGCAAGAAGTTGTGGGAGGGCCAGCAGCTGCACCCAGCCCCTGAGGCCTTGGAGCTCACGTGCTCAGATCAGAGCCACTGCGCTCTGCAGACTGCCCTCTTCCTGTTCTCAGAGACCCCAAGTCACCTGAAGTCCCCCAGGTGTCAGGCCCAGACCTGCCTCCCATTGTCAGGCATGGAGTTGGGACAGTGGTACCAAGGAGCTGCCCTTCAGCTTGGGGTGAAGGTTCATCTGGCAGCTGGGGAAAAGTATTAGGAGGTGACTGTCTAGTTGTGCATGTGCTCCTGCTGATCCCATTGCCAGATGGATGGCCAGGGGGCCTAAAGCCCCTTGTGTACTGTTAGGGGTGAGGGCTGGCCTTGCCTCACAAAGCAGATGTGTCCCCCTCAAAGACAGAGGCTCTGTTCTCCACACCGCCCACTCCCACTTAGAGGGCCCACTGGACAGGGTGCCTAGTTGAGGGCAAATCTCCTTTATACTTGACACCAGCTGTGAAGGCTTTGCTGAGAAAAAAGCCCCTGCCTGGTCACCTTGGGAATGAGGGGCATTACTCCTCTCTGAAGCCATCCCCTCACCAGGGTCCAGGCCCTACTTCTGGATTCTCCATCAAAAGGGTCTCTCTGAAAGTGCAAATCATCTGTCATCAGACTCTTCCTTGCCTGAGTCTCCCGGGGAAAGTGCAGGGTGGGCTGCTGCAGCTGGGAGATTAAGTCCCACCCCCTCAGCTGGCCTCTAGCTGTGCCCTTATCCAGGCTGCCCCTAGCTCCCCACAACTCAGCCCTGCTAATCTCCAGGGTCCTGGGATGCTTCCACTCAACACCCCAGAGGCAGCTCTCCTCCAGTACCCTTGGCAGCAGAATACCACCATGGTGGAAGTAATTCTAAGGCACATACTGTCAGACTCTAACTTACTAACTTCTATATTGTCCCTCTTCCACTACAAGGAAGGGCCCCACAGGGTCTGCTCCCCACTCCCAGCACCCGTGATCAGACAGGGCAATTAACAAAGGCCTGAGGTCAATGAACAAAGAAGTTACAAGCCAGAGAGGTCAGAACACACACACAGGGTTGGGGAGAGACAGTCCCAAGACAGAGCACCCCTCATCTCCCTGTCATGGACACTGGCAGCTCAGGCTGCTGGGTTCCTTAGGCTCAGCTTTGTGTAGATATGGCCAGGAGAGGGCTCCTTAGGGTCCATGGAGTCCACCCATCTCCGAAGGCATTGGCCATGGCACCAACTCAACCCCTCACCCACCATAAAGTCCCATGTAGAAGTGCCTGGCCTGGCTGGAATGTGACCAAGTGCTCTTCCAGAAGCCCGCACTTGGTCAATGCTGGTCCCATCTCATCCCTGGATCACAGCAGAGGCAGCCAGAGCAGGAGCCTAATACAAATCTTTTACCGGGCAGGGCACTCAATTAGCTCAGGTGACACGTGGTCAGACACCCCAGAGGCCCTGGGAGAGAGCTCATTACACACAATTGCACATCTGGCCTGAGAGGCCCTGGGGAATTAGCTCTGCACTGATTTACAGCCTCTTCTCTTTGTCCTTTCCTGAAGGAGAGAAGATTCCTGGGATCCTAGAAGAGCACTTTTCAGGTGGTATGTGACTGTCGCCTTGAAGGCCCAGGCCCCTCTCCACCTTCTAGCCTCTGCAAGCACACAATGGGTCCACCTGTTCCTGGAGAGCACCCTCCTGGTAATGTAGGTAATGTTGATCTCCGCTCCATTCCTTGCCGCCTTGCCCAGGCCCCTATTTTCATGGGGATGTAGGATGATTTCCAGCACGGTTTAGAAGGTCCTCGGTGTTGACACCTGCTCTTTTTGTGGGTACCAAAGAGGATACTGGAGCCCTGCCTGCCTGGCCTGCTGGGTGTGGCTGTGTAAGACCAGGTGGCTGCAGGTCCCCTGAGGGCCAGGTGCCAGCAAGAGAGTAAAATTGTGACAGTAAAAAAGGCTACCAAATGCCAGAGGAGGGCCAGCCTGGGGGACTGGATGGGGCTTAGATTTGTTTGGACCAGATCTTCGTCAAACTACATGCAGATGCTCTGTCCTTGGAAGGTCCTCATTAGTCACTGATTCATTCGAGCTCCTTGAAGCTGTGCCACCTGGCGAGGTAGGTGCCTGTCCAGGACTTGAGAACTGGGTAAGATGCTGGCAAAGCCCATGCGATGTCTGTACTAAGAGTGAGAGATATCAGGCAGTGGGCTCAGGGAGACAACATAGATGTGAGGGTCCTCCACACCCAGAGGGAGCTGGGGAGACTCAGGAAGCATTCATCAATGGGAAAGGAAGCAGATCTAGGGTGGTCCTGAGGAAGGGACCCTGGACAGAGAGACAGGAGGACCAGATGCCCCTGCTGCTAAAGGCAGGGAGCCCCTGAGGTGGGCACCAGCAGCCAGAAACCTGATATCCCACAGAAGGGGCAGCCCAGGTAAGTATGGGGGACAAAACTCAAGTGTGTGGAGCCTGGGAGAATGGGAAGTGCAGGCACTTTTAACCTTCCCTTAGAAGTAGATGCCTGCAGCTAAATGTCCATCAGCAGGGGGTGGAGCGGTCAATTTCGTACCTCACAGCAGCTACAGATACCTGCAGACATAGGGCCCAAAGCCGAGATGGTCAGGGTGGGAAGGCACAGCCCATGAAGTATGGCCCTTGTATAGCCCACTTCTTTCTTGGAGACCATGGAAATGTCCCTCAGCAGAGCTGAGGCTGAGCAGTCCCTTTTCATAATTTTGTGTCAGAACTCAGACTTCTGAGAGGGCCTCCTGCATCTTCCAACCTGCCCTGGCTGCTGGTCAGGCAATGGCCTGAGGTCAACAGAAGATATCTTAACAGGCAGTCTAGCCTCTTTAGTAGGTATGGTGCCTTTACACACAGAATAGGGCCCTCCTTCTCCAGGATGGCCTCTGGGTGTAGGGAGGCCCACTGAGGGTACCTGCTTAGGGGGAGGTAGCCACACATTCTTGTGGGGACCCTAATGTCCTCTGTATCTCCAGACCACCTGCCCCTCAGCCACTGGTCAGACACTGGCCCATCCCCACCCCAGCACCCAGGTACTTTACTCTCTCTTGCTGGCACATAATCCCCTGAGGTCAGTCGCTGTGACCTTCCATCTGGTTCCTGGCAAGGCAAGGCTACCTTCCCAGTATCATTATTTGTCTTCTGCAGTCTCCCTACCCATGGGCAAGCAGGAATCTCTGAATGTCCTTCCTGGAGGAGCAGGGAAGACTTGCAGCCCCCTTGCGAGGCTGCTGCCAGCCCTTGTTGGCTCTTCCCCATCCATGGCAAGGAGAGTGGTTTCTTCCACACCCAAGATCCAGGGTTAAGACACAAAAAGAGAAGGAACTCCCAGTGTCATGTGTCACCCACCCCACTACCGGAAGGAGGTTGCTCCTGTCCACCTGAGACTATTACTTGGATGTCAAGAGAGTTGCAGAGGAGACAGATCTGTGGGATGGAGCCCACACCCATGACAGCCCGCAGGCATAGAAGAGTGTGCCTTGGGTCACAGCCTTCAATGAAGCTTGCTGCATTTGCATTATGAGAAGGTAAGCAAAATGATAGCAAAATGATACCACAGTAGCAAAATGATAAAAGGAACTGGGGCTTGGATGGTAACTTATTCTGTAGGCTTTTTGATAGCTGTTACATTTATCAGAAGCAGCAACTTCTTTTATTTTTCCATACTGGGAATTGAATTCAGGGCTTCACACATGCTAGGAAAACCCTCTGTCACTGAACTACATCCCCAGCCATTTCAAAAATTTTATTGTGATACAGGGTCTTGCTAAATTGCTCAGGCTGGCCTCCAAACTTGCAATCTTCCTGCCTCAGCCTCCAGTTACAGACGTGTGCTGCCAAGCCTGCTGAATAAATGACTTGTAAAGAAATAAGGCTTGGAGTGAAAGCCATGGGGCTGGGGTGCAGGGTGAGTTTTGGAGGGTGGGAGATGCCTGGCCTGGTCCCTGGTCAGGTCCAGCAAAGCCAGAGTCTAGGGGCAGGGCAGGGGGACCCCAGTGGGGACCACAGAAGGTTCCCTCAGCCCTGCCTGCTGGGCAGGCTGCTTCCTGCCAGGGAGGGTGGGCTACCTTGGTGGTCCTGCCACTTTTGCCCCATGCCCTCTTCCTTAGCTGTCTGGGGGCCTCCTGCCATCTTTCGGGTCTCAGGTTCCTAGTCTTCCTGAGGAACATGTGGGGGTGTTCTAGCACTCACTGATGCCCCACATCAGCCTCCAGTGAGGTTGTACCAGGATCCCTCTGCCTGGGGAGAGCAGGCCTGCCACCCTGATGCAGATCTACCCGTTCAATATAATTTATTCGGATTGGGAGGCCCCCAGAACAAGAGGCCCTTGCACCTGGGTGAGGGGCCTGGCATGGGCAGGATGGGTGGCCAGACTGGTCCACATTGGCCTTTACTGACACTGGGTCGAGGCAGTGAGATAGCAAGCAGGTTGCTAATAAGAAGCACGGACATCTGCTACCGGATCCCTCCAGGCCATCACAGCCTCAGGACTCAGTATTCCTGTTTCTCCACGCTCAGCCTGAACACCACCCTGCCCTTTCCAGGAGCAGTGCACAGTCTGTCACTAGAGGGCGCCGGAAAGGCGCGCCCTTTCTCTCGACATTTTATTGGGGGGTTGGTTGCTTGCTTGCCGCTTCTTTCAGCAATCCCAGAACTGCCGCGGAGGAGCTTCTTAGAGGTCTCGCAGCAGCAGGCGGCGCCCTACCATCTGTGGGCCCCAGCTCTGGGGCCCTTTCCAACCCAGGGCCCCATAACTTTATCTCTTCCCCTTCATCCTGAGCCCAAATGGACGCAGCCCCAAAGATGGTTTCTGAGTAGCTCAGTGGTCCTTTTCTGTTATTTTGGCCCACCAGCCCAGAAATGCATCTCCAGTCTGGAATGCAGACTCGCCTTGACATGCATAGACTGGTTAGGAGCGTGCTCTCACCTGCTGGAAGGTCACAGCCAGCGCCCTTAGCAGAAGGCTGCCCCAGGAGACCCCAGGACAGAGCGCTGGAAGTCAGGGCGGGCAGCCTAGCAGCTCCAGGCCTACCATTTCCGGATGAGGTTTCTGCGGACTTCTCGATATCCTTGAGGGTTCAAGCTTCTCTTGTGAGTCCCTGCGATCCTCCTTTCTCCCCTCAACAACAGAACCCCTTAACGGAGGTAACCAGCCCACCCACCCCCCGCCATACCCTGTAGCGCAATCACCGGTCCTACCTTCAAGCACTAAGGAACTTCTATTTGCCCACTGTTTATTATGCGCTCACCCTTACAGAGGGAAGAACACCGGAAGACAGAAGTTCGTTGCGTACATGTCGGTCACCCAGGGCTGCCTGGTGTGTAGCAGGTGCCCAACAAACATGCAGAATGAGTAAAGTAAATGTCGAGTCGGCGCTGCCAAATGGCGCAAGCCCAGTCTTCCAACCGCGACCTTTGCACTGAAAGTGCCCGCAGTCTTCCTCGTAGGACATTTTCATCAAGACCAGGAGATGACATCGAACCTCTTCACTGCGGGGCAGAGAGCTGCGCCCCAGACCCTTGTGCAGGAGCGGGCATCCTCTTCGATTTCAACAGAAAGGGCGGCCTAGGAAAAGCAGGTGAGGGTGGGAGCTGCCAGCAGGACCCTGAGTTGGGACGCAAGGGAGAGGAAGTTTAGCTCATTAGCCCTGGCCCGCTGTGCTGGGGAAGGGGACTCTTCGTGGAGGGATCCAGAGCGGTGGGGAAGCGTCCCGGCGCGCGAGGCAGGACAGGGCTCCTGCAGAGAGCGCGCTGAGCCTTGGGCGACCCATCTTACCCTAGCTGCCCCTCCATCCCGCACTCTCACCTCCTTCATCCAGTACGCTGGCCTTCTTACCACACGGATGGCCTTTGACCGCCTGGAGAGCTGCACACTTCACACCTAGCGTGACCGGTGTACCATTGGCGACCCTCTGCGCTCCGGCCACAACCCACGGACTACCTAGATACACAGACCCAAGGTCGCTGGGGTTCAGGGCAATCACTGGAGGTCTCTATTTCCTCCGCAGTAAAATGGTGCTAACGAGGCCCCGAATGGACTGGGAGAGCAGTCCAAATGCAGAGCCCGAAGCTGTGGCATTCCTCCGGAGTCAGACCAGCTCGCGGGAGGATAGCGCACATCTGTTGTCCCTCCCTGCGTGCCCCTCTGGGCTTCTATTCGGGCAACCCGCACTTCTCCAGCTAGACAGGCAGCAGCGGCTGCCGAGGGTCGGCTGACTGGAGCAGAGAAGGGTTCGAGTGCGAGAGAACGGCCCCTCCCACTCCGCCCCGCCCCCTCGTTGGCCCCGCCCCAAACCCTCAGCTCCTGTGTCTCCTCTTCCCCAGAATCCGAATCTTGACCTCTCACGTTGTCGCCCCCTGGAAGCCCAAGAGGGACCAAATCCCACCTGGAAGGGCCCTCCGTGTGGTCAGACCCTCGGGACGCACGTGACATGTGTTTTCTCTGAGGAAGTGAGGCGCCCACGAGGCCAAGGGCGGGTCTCAGGGACAGGAAGACCCGGTGCCACTGGCAATTCGGAGATCTCTAAGGAGGTGCCCTCGGTACCCTAGGCCTGGCTTTGCGAGGGCTGATCGCCGGTGATGCCACAGCGCTCAGTCGGATCCCTAGAAGGCAGACCCGGCCCTCTAGCCAGGAGAATGAAACCCCCATGCACGGGACCGCACCTCACAATAGCGGGGCCCCACGCGCCACGCGGCGCCGGCGGGGCCCACGCGAGTCAGGGGCGACCACAGAACTCCTGCCCAGCTCCGACCATAAGTGGCTTTCCAAACCTAGACCACCCGTAGCCCTTGCCGCTAACTGCACAAAACGAAAAAGCACCCTGGAAGGGAGCAGCGGGAGTGAACACTAGGTCCCTGCACAGAGCCCCGAAAGGTTATTTTCTTCCGTGACAACAAAATCCTGGTGGCGGGGGTGGGGGAAATGGAAGAGTCTTTGCCAACAACTAACTGCCCCCTGGCCCATAAGAGGCGTATCTTGAGCACTTAGCCTCTAAACCGGATCTCCCCCATCCCCCGGTCTTGAAACAGCTATCCCTTTGCACACTTTTGGATCAAGGCTCCCTTACAGGCAGCGGGTAACGGTGTTAGCCACTCCCTATTACTAAATTAGTATGCGTCGCCACCCAAGAGAAAAACAACTCCTCGCAGTGTCTGTTCAAAGCCTGCCCTGCGCAGAGCTCAGAGTCGAGTACAATCTCATTTCACCCTCCGGGAGTTCTTTGGGGTGCGGGTTTTTACCCTGAGGAGGACTTTAGGGTCACATGGGCCCCACGCACGGACCTAAAGGTTGCGCCCATCTCGAGGCTCTTCAAGTGCTGCTCACTCTTAAGTCCCTGAACGCGGCCCCCTAAGCGTCCTGGACCTGGAGGCTCGGAGATCTCTGGGGTCCTTGTTCGCCCCGCCCGGGCTGCGACTCGCGAGAGAACAGTCCTGGGGGGGGGTAGTGTCGTGGCCCTGAGCGGCACAGTAACTTCCTAGGTAATTCCAAGAGGAGACTGCGACCGTCTCAACCGCAATGTTCCAACTGGAGGTCCCTGATCCATCGCTGCGTCCCGACCCGACCGCGGGGAACCGGGAACCGCTTGGCTGCGTGAGCGATAGGCCGCGCGTGTGGCCCCTGTATCGCCGGCCTTGCCTCGCAGCCACGCAGGCAGTTTGTTGGCGAGACCAGAAGCCCAATCACGTTAGCCAAGTCTAACCACTGAGCCCATTAACTCCTTTGGCCTTCGGCTGTTCGGACCCATCAAGACAGCTGTCCCTGCAAGTGTTCCCGCAGCCATGCACCAACCCGAGACAGAGAGGCCAAGAAGCCGCGGGGAGAGGCGAGGGCCGTGGTCCCCGACGGCGCCCACTGACCTCGGGTGCCGGTGGGCCAGAGCTCTTTCTCTAGCAGGGCGCACTGAGCGTGCTGCTTGGATCTCCAAATCTACATTCTTACGGGCTATAAAATATGTTCTCGTATTTTTTCCTGATTTCCCATTAAACCCTTTGCCTAACTAAACTCCCATCCAACGGGATTTATTTCGTCCCTGGGGAGATAAATCAGGGGGCAAATTTACAACTAGGGAGGCACCTGCCGCGCTAATGGGTCCTTCATGGAGTGCGCAGCCCGCGGGGCGCGCGCAGACGGGAGGGGCGCTGGCCAATGGCCGGGCCGCCGGTGCCCATAGCCAATCAGTGCGCGCGCTGCGCCGGGGCCCCGCGGTTATCAGCGCTTCTGTCCCGCGCGGCGCCGCTCGGATCGTCTCTGGAGTAGTCTGTGCCACCCGAAGCTTCGCGTTCTCTCGCGCCGCCACCCAGATCGCACCTAAGCCACCCGCCCGCCCGCCGCTGCCGTCAGTGCCCGCCCGCCGCACCCCCCGCTGCAGCCGGCGCCCGTCCGCGCCGCGCGCAAACTTCCCCGGCCGGCGGGCGCGGGCTGCCGCGGCGGGGCCCGGATGGGCGCCCTGGCCGGCGGCGGCGGCGCCCATGGACGCTAACCGCCCGGGCACGTTCGTGCTGAGCAGCGCGCCACTGGCTGCGCTGCACAACATGGCCGAGATGAAGACCTCGCTGTTCCCCTACACGCTGCAGGGTCCTGCCGGCTTCAAAGCGCCCGCTTTGGGCGGCCTAGGGGCGCAGTTGCCTCTTGGCACCCCTCACGGCATCAGCGACATCCTGGGGCGACCAGTGGGCACGGCGGGCGGTGGCCTCCTGGGTGGCCTGCCCCGCCTCAACGGGCTAGCCTCGTCGGCCGGCGTCTACTTCGGACCGGCGGCCGCCGTGGCGCGTGGCTACCCCAAGCCGCTGGCCGAGTTGCCTGGGCGCCCGCCCATCTTCTGGCCCGGCGTGGTGCAGGGCTCGCCTTGGAGGGACCCGCGCCTGGCCGGCCCGGGTAAGTGGTCTGCGCGGGGTTCGGCGCGGGCGGACTGGTGGTGCGGCGCCGGCCGCGCTTATTCACCCTCTTTCACAGCCCAAGGCACCGGGGTCCTGGACAAGGATGGCAAGAAGAAGCACTCGCGGCCGACTTTCTCGGGCCAACAGATCTTCGCGCTGGAGAAGACCTTCGAGCAGACCAAGTACCTGGCGGGCCCGGAGCGCGCACGGCTCGCCTACTCTCTGGGCATGACTGAGAGCCAGGTGAAGGTGAGCGCAACCGGGACGGTCTCCGCGGGATCCTTCTGGCCGAGGCTGGCTCGGGAGTCCGCGTCCTGCGAAGGGCTGGCAAGCAGTCACCCGGCCTCTGCCTGGCCGGTGGCCGGCCGGGCGGGCCCGCGGTTGCAGACGGCAGGGTCAGGGCTGGGCCTCTGAGAGACAGCGAGACACAGGGCTGGGAGCTTCGGAGGCCCGTCTGATGATTCCCCTCCATCCCAGGTATGGTTCCAGAACCGGCGGACCAAGTGGCGTAAGAGACACGCGGCGGAGATGGCATGCGCCAAGAAGAAGCAAGATTCGGATGCGGAGAAGCTGAAGGTGGGCGGCTCCGACGCAGAGGACGATGACGAGTACAACCGGCCCTTGGACCCCAACTCGGACGACGAGAAGATAACGCGGCTGCTCAAGAAGCACAAACCCTCGAACTTGGCGCTGGTCAGCCCGTGCGGCGGTGGCGCGGGGGACGCCTTGTGAGGCCTCGGCCAGGCCACAGAACCAGGGTACCGGGCGCGGCCGGAGCCCCGACGCCAGCCGCCGCGCCGCAGTGTGTATATATATATTTTTACGGAATAAGTTATAAAGTGGCTCGGGCGCAACGTGCGGGGTCCGGCGGCATCCCTTCGCGTAGGCGTGGGGTGGGCGGATCACTTTGTATAATCAATAAATTATTTAACACGTCCCGGTCGGAGCCACGGCTCCCGAGCTGCACCGCGTTTTTTTTCCACACCGAGCGAGACGCCTGTGGGCAGCCCGTCTCCTCCTGCCGCTGTTCTGTTCTCCCAGCGCTGTTCTGGGCGCGGCGCTGGAGTGCACGGCGGTAGCGCGCGATGGACGCGGGGCCCCGTGTGCGCACCCGGGTCTGAGGCTGCGGGGTCCGCGGCGCCTGGAAGTTCGGAGACTGCCACACCGGCAGGACTCGAGCACGAGCGCAGGGAGGGCGGCCTAGCTCGCAACTTCGGGCGGCGCGCAGAAGGGACGGAACCACAGCAAGAGGCGCAAGGCGGAGCGGCATAAATCCGGGCGCTCAGCAGGCGTGGCCCCGCGGCAGGTACGGATTCCACCTCCCACGGCCAGAGCCCTGGCTCTTGGCACCCAGAGGCAGGCGATGCACCATGCAAGACTTCCTCAGTTGCGTTGGTTTGGATGGATGAGGTTTGGGGAGACTAAAACACACTCGCGATTTTCCAAAAAGGCGAGTAAGCCGCGAGCCTGCCCACCCACACCGAGCACGCTGCGAGGCACTTTTTCCTTTTTGCAGCCCGGGGCAGTAAGCGGTGCCCAGTTCCTCTGATCCGCTGCCGAGCTTCAAGCCAAGTCGGCTCTGCCTCTGTTCTCTGCCTTGGGTGCAGGCCTTTTGAAATGATTATTTTTAAAAGTCCTTTAGCCAAAATATTAAGTATTTTGAATATGCCTGCTAAACGCACATCGGGTGAAATTGGGGTTGAGATTCTACATCATGGTCCTTTGGCTACCATGTTAATAGATTTTTTTCATTGCCAGAAAGTACTATTTTCTTCGATCTAGAACTGCAAAGAGAAATTCAAAATAATTGTGCCCGCTGAGGGCCGGCTCACAAATCTCCACGCTGAACCACCCTAGAACGGTTTCCAAGCCTTTGCCCCAGATGCTGAGGGCTAAGCCCCTCAGGAGGGTACAATAGCGAGGGGACAGCCAACCACCAGACGCTGTTCCTCACCATGAGGGGTATCCTCACCATGCAGTATGCCCACCAGCTATAAAGAGCACCCATTCCATTACCAAAAACCAATCTGCTGTGGTCAGACTCTGGCTGATGCTCCACAGCTGTATTTTAATGGGCACTAATGTTTTAATTTCATGTTATTATGTGTAAATACATTACTACAATTACAAGATTTCTCTTGGAACGAACTTTCAAAAACATTTCAGAGAAATGTAAAAGGCTTAATTTTTTTCTTTTTTTTACCACTAGTTTTGCTGTACCACTAGTTTAAAGAAACACTTCTCACTACTTTTGAGCTACTGGCAAATTTTCTTTACAAGGGAGCTATTTAAAAAAAAATTTTTTTTAAGGGCTCAGAGTGTCATTTCTGTGAGGCAACTATTTTGTCAGCTTAAACAGCAGAGGCATTTCCAGTTTTAAAGTTCTGAGGAAAGCATTTATACAATCCCATTAAAAATGTGGAAGGAACAAGTCTTATTTTACTACAGTAAAAAGTCCGAACAATTATTTTCTACTCCCAACTAATAGATGAATGCCTTTTGACAGTATGTGACACAGTGAAATTCCAGGATTAGGAATGAGCTCACAGCAAACAACAGGGCACAAAGGAGGCCACTCCCGTTACTTAGCATTTCAAAGGTGATGGGAACTGGGAAGGAAGGAAAACAAAGCCAGCAAAGAACTGTTTTCACCATGATCAATTTTATTGCTTAGGAACCGAGCAGTCACTTCCAAAGGCCTTCGGAATGACCCACAGCTGAAGCCTACAGACAGAATCGCCGCATGGTGGCTGCGATGTGGCATGTTGACGAGCAGCGACCACAGTACTTAACAGACACCGACCAGCGTAGCGTCAAGAACACAGGTCGGCGTGCGGACACCAAATGACTCGAGACAGTAGTGATTTCTATAAAAACAAACATCGATCTCATGCCTTTGCAGTCCAGGAACTGTAGTGTTCTGAAGTAAATCAATAAAGCGCACGCTTGTGTTTCGTCAACAGGCTCTGCAGTCACCTTCCGACGCTGTGCTCAGTGCTGGGAGCAGAGTGTTGTTGGCAACAGGGTAGTTACACAGGTGTTGGCAGTGCAACCAGTTTGCTTCTCTTCCATGTTTTATATAGCTCACGTTAGAAGCAATCTCTGTGGGAAGCGGACGAGGCTATTTCTAATTCTCCCACGAGATTATGGTTTTTAATGTAGAATATTGGCACCATAAAACGGTAACAAAAGACAGACAAAACAGTTTACAAAATTCTTAAAAGGTACACCCAGGCTAGCTATAAACTTCACATTCAGTTCTTAATGTTACACAGAGAAAGGCAGAGGAGTGACAAACTGCTAGTACGGAAGTGCAGAGGGGCCGCTCTGGCCCCACAGCACTGCAAGGTCAATGCTGTCTCGGAAACTTGTGTGCTGACGTTACACATCACTACACTCCTAGACTGCAGTTCTACCTGCTGATATGACACTCGTGCATTCATACTGGAAAGTATATTTAGCATAAGTTTTGGTAAGATTTATAAATTATTTTTAAAAAGTATATATTTATATGTATTTATATATATAAAAATGGAAAGCAGCTGCAGTGTGATTCAGACACCATGTAACATGGCAGTAGAGTCAGACCACGGAGGGGCCTCGGGCTGGACACAGTGGCCTCGCTGCCTGGGTCGGCCCAGGCACAACTCCTCCTGGTAGAGAGGGACGCTTGACACCTTGGGGTTTCTACGCTGGAGAAGCTCCTCCACAGACAATTATTAAAAATGGAAAACTGTCAAATCTAAAATATGGAATCTCTTTGCTATCAGACTTTTGGCAACAGGACTGTGACTTGTCTTTAAAAAACCCAATGTTTCTACTTAATGTCACATGAACAGACATGACAGTGAGGTATGTGAGGCTTTTCCGGAATGGTCCGGAGGCTGAAGCGAAGTGTGGGGCCAGCCATCTAGCAGGTGGTGCTTGGGCAGGTTTCTGATGCAGCTGTTAGGAGTACGAGTTTTGATATGCTGCTACAGGGAGGTCTCGCGGAGGGTCCCCTCGTTGCGCTGGCACCTCTTCCCTGAAATGGAATTAGTAATTTGTTAAAGGAACAAACACACCAGGAAAAGCTGAAGAAAAGGAGAACTAAGGGAAAGAGTCATATTTACCACCACATCACTGCACGACACAACACTTGTGCACATGTGCATGAGGTTTACCTGCCCCGGGCGCAATTCGGAAGGCCAGGAACACAGGCTGCAGTAGGGAGAAGAAAGGGATGTCAGTCCACGTGCTGCCGCCTCCCACCAGGTCCCTGGCCCTCAAGTCTCCTGGGGGCTGGAACCATGTTCAGAGGAGGTGATGCTAAATCGTGTGCAGAGCAGAGACTGAGTCTGTTAGCCTGTAGCTGGAATACAGGGGTGGAGCCACAAAAGGCCTGCGACAGCCCCTTTCTATTCATAAGGAAGGAGTTGTTTCAGATAAAAATTAGTGTAAATACTGATTTGAGGAGTTGCTAAGTAAGTCCCAAATGTTGTGGGCATGTAAGTGTGCCCATCCTTGGAAATGAATTCAAGAAGCCTTGAACTTAGAGGAAATGGGTTCATCCAATTTGGCTGAAAATGGGGTATGATCAAGTCAGTCACCTGGTACGACTGCTGGGCTGCTCTGAGCTTAGGGGCAGTCGCATGTGTAAGTAATGTGCTCAGCTCAGTAGTGCCTGTCCCTGAGTCTACCAGGTCTAGATGAGTTCATCACTGCTTTGCCTGGTGGATGTGAGCTTGGCATAAGAAGGCCATGAAAATATTCCACATGCATACTTGAGAAATGGCCTTCAAAAATAACCAGCTGTAGACAAAACATTATTTTTTTATAAATAGTACAATAATGTATTTTGTTCTATGATAACTAGTTGTTTTTGCTTCCCTCCTACCTATTCAACTTTCAGTATTTTATTAAAATTAAATCAAATCAGACCAATTTGGCATATTCTGTAAAGCCAGATTAAGGAGATGAGAGATTGCCTGCTTGCTGCCCACCCACTGGCCATCCAGCCCCTGGACCACAGTGCAGCACACATCACCTTGTGGTCTCCCATGCAGACGTTGGGCCCGATGTGGTCGTAGGTGACAACCTTCTCCTCACTCTCCGACTGGAAGCAAACAGAGATAGGGCTGTGTGGGGAGGCTGGGGTATCCCATTATCCTGCTAAGAAGTGACAGACAGGCAGGAGCTTCGGGGTATCCTGGGTAGAAGGGAGGAGTGTGGGGTAGTCCCTGTGAATGAACCACTATCACCTGCCCTTCTGCCTTTCCTGAGGGACTCTGGCCCTCCTTAGGGTCCCTAGGAGGTAGTGGCCAGCTATGGGAGAACATATGCTGGTCTTACAATACCTCATCACCCTGGCCCAACTCTTCTGTCAGGTGGGACCCTGATTCTAGAAGGACAGAGGTGACATGGTGGAGGGGGTCAGGGGAGTTAGGACTTCCCTGGTTCTCTTTCTAATGCTGTTGTGTGCTACTGGCTCACTGGGGGAGGCACAGAGCCCCTGCTCACTGCAATTAGTGCCACTCTGAACTTTCTTTCAAGGGTGCCCCTCAGACTGAAGCAGCTCATCTGTTTCCCATTTTCTCTATTTACATTTGTTTCTGATAGTCTGCTGTATTAACCTAGAACTCTGTACATGAGGATGCACTGAATTCCACATACTGCTCAAAGCATTGTGTACATACTAATTATCTGCCTTGTGCACACTTCCTTCACCCCTGCAGTGGCTCAAGGGTGGCACACGTTTGTATTTCGGGTGCAATGGTAAAGTCTTTGTTGCTGGTAATCAGTCAGCTTTGACTGGGCTGAAGTTTTATATCTGCAGCTGAAGCTTTCGAGACTATAAAGTTAAAACTGAATTATCTTTAATGCAGTAGGAAGCTTAAGGTCAGATTTACTTTCCAACATGGTCGCCTGCCAGAAAGGATAAAAACATAACCTTCGGCACCGCATGCATGAACACTTTCCAATCTTTCATGAGCATAAAGCCGCCTCTGCGGAAGTGGTGAAACATTCATCAAACGCAGTGTGGTAATTTACAAAGGCAGCATAAAATTGTGGATTTTCAACTGCATAATCTTTGGACAGATAAACAAATTACAGCAGGGCGCAGGCAGAACGCAGGCACACCTCGCTGAGCATTCATCATGGAGGTTCCCAGGCAGCACACCACCTTCGGTGTTTTAGGGCTCAGGAAGCAGAACGAAACATGATGATGAGGAACTGGAGCATGGCATGATGGATGGCACCACAGAGGCTGCTTGTGGCACTGTCTGCTTGCATGTATTGCCCACTGACTGGGCAGCCCCTGGGGGAGAGCCTATCTGACTCCAGCCTTGAAGACAGGGCCTCTTTCAAGCCACCCAGTGTGTTTTGTCCTCAGCTTAGCTGAAAAGCAGAACTCAGTCTCCCACTGTCATTTGAAAGTATGGAACCCTGGGCCTGGGGACCCAAAGGCACTGTGAATGAATGTAAAACAGGCTAAAATGCTGCCTTCCTTGGACCTGTCTATAGCCCCTGGCCACACAGACTCCGGCCAGCCTTCTACCCACCAATCCTTAAATAGCACATTATCTTACAGAATTTACCGCAAAATAAAGTTTTCATGACCTTAGATATTTCCCTGGAGGAAGACATGAGTCTCTCTTCTTTCCACCTAACTCCCTTGAAAGGTTTTGTTCTAAGCAGCAAGTGATATGTCTACCATGAGTCACCATGTAACTTTACTATCTGCTTGATTCCCACACTGTCATCTCCACAGAGCTGATGAGCAAGCCCAGATTAGTAAGGGCAGGGATGTGTCCAAGGCTAGGCCCCTGAATTCATTCTGCATCTTTGGGCTCCTGGCCAGGGTCCAAGTACAGCTTCATTCAAGAAGGCCTCAGCAAGGAAGGATCCACAGTGGCCTCTACTCAGTGATGGCCCTGGATGAGGAGGTAAAGACAAGGCATAGGCCCTGTCCCAAAGATAGGAGGTAGGCAGCCTGCCAAAGCTGTCCTGAGCAGCCTTCTGCCGCACCCAAACTTGCTGCAGACCCAAGGGGCTTCTACCCAACAAGCCCTGTCTCTATTCCTGGCTGTGCCCAGCAGGTTCCTCTCCATGGCCAGGAACTAAGAACTGCTTATGCCCAGGATGCTCCAGGCATGGGGAAAAGCAGAGAGGAGCCCAGCACTGTACCTGGGGACAGTGGCTATATACTAAAGGCCAGCAGGGCCTCCATGGGGAGGCTGGCCGGGCTGCCCAACAATTTGGAGAGAGGTCCTCAAGGGCCAATGGGGTGTTTGAGAGTCATTTGGCATAAGGACATAGACGGACAGATCAGGGTAAATGGAACCAACCAAGCACCATACTGAGGTGAGGACTAGTCAAAGGGGGCCCCTGCTCTGGGCCTAGGCATCAGGGACTGAGGGACAGAACTGACAAAGCCCCAGGCCCACTGGAGCTCACTCACATCTCTTGCCTCCTCCTAACCACTGGCCCCTGTCAGAGATCCACAACTCTGAACACAGCATCAAACTGCTGCTTCCCACATGAATCCCTGTGCTTCACTGTTACATTTTTATTGATGGGGTGACAAAAATAATTCAGATACTGATTCCTTTAAAAATACTCCTTGTATATTAAGATGCAGTAAATGAAAAACTCTGGCTCTCCTGATCTGAGAATGACACCCATCTATTTTTAACTTACGGAGCCAAGATGTGAACCTGGCTCTGACTTATAATGAGACATTTCCACTATGCTTCTCAGCCTACTAACTCTTTCACGGACAAGAGCACACTGAACTCCAAGGATTCAATAAATTATGATTTTTAGACTACTGCCTGATGATCACTTATGCATGTTTCTACCTAGAAGGACAATGGCACTCACTGGGACCTGAGCCATGGATGAGGAGGCAACCAAAGCTTCAGTTCAGCTCACCTAAGGATAAGGTCAAGGCTTGACATGGAGTATTTCTAGGCTACACAGCTCACCCCACCTGGTCCTTGCCCTGTCCTTCCCTGCAGCTGGTCCCAGTGGTGATTCCCACTTACCCTGAGCACCAGCTCCTTGGCAGACAGAGACATGAGGATGCGGTCACACCACGCGGGGCACCGAGTGTTCATGTACTGCTCACCTTGGCTGGAATCCTCGCTGTATGGGTAGCTGGGGAGACACAGAAGCAAAGGGTTAACAGTACATTGGCTCTAGCCATCCTGTGTTCCAAAGGGAAGGCTGTGCTATCCAGAGAAAGAATGTGCATACACACAAGTTTCAAGAATACAAAGCCAAACTTACAACTTAAGTTTTCATATCAAACAACTCTCTCTGTATGGGTCTACAGACAGCTCAGGTCAATCCAGCTGCACACACCTCCCCTCTACCTTCTCCAATAGCCTAGGTTCTTAATGTGGGAAGGATCCAGTGTTCAGGCCATGACCCTGGGGTCATCAAACCACAGTGAGTTGTGACTGTCCCTGGCTCACTACTCTCTCACTCCCTGTCTGTTCCCTCTGAGGATCTGAGAATAGGCTCTACCCAGCACAGGTGATGCATGACTGGCAAGTGATGACCAGACTGGGCAGTTGCCTCAGCCCCTGCTGGGTTTGCTAACCCGTGTGCTGAGCACATCCTATATCATCGTGGAGGACTATTATTTGTGCCTCAGAAAACTATCACCTGTCCCCAGCTTTGCTCATCCTGGCTCTGAGAGGCCCCCACTGGCTTGGCTGTGTCTCTACATGTCACCAGCTCCTTCATCCATACAAAAAGGATCCACAGACCTATGGGCCTAGCTGTAAGAAGTAGCCACCTGCTTCCTTCTCTGTCTGAAATGAACACCTTGGCCTGGCCCCAGGGCATAGCGCCATCTCAATGGGCTCATCCTAATCCACCATTCCTTCTAAGAGGCGAACCCACCACAAGCAGGAATTTTGACTGGGACTGCAATGCAGTAATGAATTCTATGAAGAATGATGGAGCGTGGGAAGAATCCTTCTCTGTTTAGTTGCATATCCCAGTGTGGTATATCTGCTCAGTCACACTGTGCTTACAGCTTTCAGAAGACTCTAAAGATTGTCCTTGAAGATGTTTAATGTGTTTTTTCAGGTTAATTCCAAAATGCCACATAGTGTTTGTTGAGAATAGCACTCACTGTTAGATTTTCCTGCTGGCTTTCCTGGAAGAGGAGAGTGCTATTGATTTTGCAGGCTTATGCTGTCATGGGCACCTGTCACATGTTGATTCTGTGGGCCTTCTGAGAGGGACTCATATCACCTACAGGCCTGGCCCCTTCTCCCACTGCCATGGAGAGGACCTAAGGTCTATCATCACTGTGCCTCAATCACCTAAAATGGATTGGTGCCTCATAGAACACATTTTCTGTCTTTGCTCTCTAGAGAGATCCAACTGAGCTTACGACTCATGATGCTCACAGGGAAGCATTACTTTACCAGATTAAAGATTTGAATTTGGCTAAAAACAAACTTACATAGTTTTTACTGGTGAAAACATTGTATTTTTAAAGAACAGAGAATACAAGTAACCTATGCATTTCTTCTTCTTTCAGGGAAAACAGCCAGTCAATAGCCTGTCTTATTTCTACACATTTAAAATGATGGGTCACCTCACTCAAGTGTTTCTCAGTTTATCCTCAACCCCACTGGAAATGCCCTATATACATTCTAACACAGCGCCCTAAGGAATGGCACTGAGGCCCAGAGCAGGCTCTCTGCACAGGCCCACAGCCCAAAGAGATGCACAATCAGGCTACACAGATTTGCCCCAGCTTCTAAAAATTGCATGGACAAACATGCTGAGTCATTCAACTGGAATAAGCCCCACAGCAGTCAGGGTCAGGGCAGCGAGGGCTCTGGGAGCTCTGCGGAGTGTGACATGCTGTTGTCCTCTAGTGGCTATGCTGGGCTAGGAAGTTCTTTGCTATGACCAGACAGCAGGACACCTTCACTCACAGGAAGTCCAACCTCTTGCCCACACTCAAGTGCAGCAGATGGACATCACTAGATGGAGTGCTGCCTGGCTTGCTTTTCCATGTGGAAGGTGTAGGTCAGGTTCTTCTTGCTGATTAAGATGTGAGGTCTCCTATACCTGTTGCTGTTGCCTGGCTGTCTTCAGACATGGGTCTGGTGTGCAGCTGACACAGTATACAATAGAAACTCATTAAGGTTCAGCCTAAAAAGCATCACTGGGAAGTGCCAATTTGCAAGAAAACAAGATTGAACCCACATGCTCTTAGAAACCATCATTTCAGGACAAGACAGCTACGACGTTGTTACTGTGGCAGAAAACTCCCTTGTGAGAGCCTGCTGGGGGGATTTCATTCAAGGCTGTGGTGTGATGTGCCTGAAGGACTGAGTCTAGTACAAACACTGAGATCTGGGTTTCAAACACCATAGGTGACTTTTAAGTGAGTTCACAGACAAAAGGATTCCATTCTTCAAGCACACTGAGGAGCATAGGGCCTTATATTGACCCATGAAGCCAGATCTGGCAGGCTAGGGTATCTGTCCACAGGGATAGGAACTGATGGGTCCTGCTTGGGTATAATGGACTCTATCTGAGTCACAGGACAGCCTAGAGTGGCAGGACCAACTCCCTATGTTGTTCTTCAACCTAATCTGCACCCAGAAGGTGCAGGCCTGCAGAGTCCCATATGCCCCGGCCTCTCTGGGGCTCAGGATAGATCCTGGCTGCCATGGGACAGTCCATAGGCTGAGGAAAATCCTGGCTGGAGTGGGCTGCAGGGCATGGCTGTTGAAGGCAGCATGCTTACAGCCTTGGAGTGTTCTTTTTGGGGTATACTCTGACACCCAAAGAGCAAATGCATGAGATTCTGGTGCCAGACAAGTTTGGGGAGGTCCTTGTAGACCATGAGATCCCATTTCCTCTTCCCAGGACGCCTAAGCCTGGATGTGGGCTGTCCACAGATGATTAATGTGAGTATACCCAGACTTATCTGGAAGCAAACCTGCATGGGGTGGGAAGCAGGACAAGTTGGTCCTATCTCAGCCCTATACAGCTCCAGGAATAATCGTCATAATTAATTGCAGTGGTGATAAAATTAACAATTGCCCACCTGTGCTCTCCGGGCATGCCACCTCCCTTCCTCTTTGCCTTTCACGCTCCTTCCCTCAGGATGTGGGCAGCAGCAGCTTGTTTGTCTGGCTGGGCTTCTGGATAGTGTTGCCATGGCCCCTGCAGCTACAACACTGCTTCGGGGCACAAAGCCCTGCTAAGTTTGTGAGTCCTGCAGAGCTGAGAACAGCTGGGAGGAGGAAAGTCGGGTGGGTGGGGCTCCACAACTCTGCTAGGATTCTCAGCCCTTCCTGAACCACAAGCAAGCAAGCAAGCAAGCAAGCAAAGGTGTTTACATCATTGCTCAGTGCTGTTCTCAGAAGGAGAGTTAGAGGCTTAGCCCCACTTCTCCATGGGTTGAGAAAGCAGGCAGAGAGTGCCTCCTCTACTTTTACCTGGTAAAATATTAACAGGTTTCAGTTACTGCATGGCTCTTGTGATGGGTAATGCAGCTGCCTCAAAGGTACCAAGCATCAAGGACAACTTAATATGTTACAGAGAAAGATGACTCTCGCATCCACAGGCACAAGTATATCTCTGAAAACCATTTCTACATCCATGGAAGTCTGAAGTCACAGTAAAACATGTGGTTTCAAAGATACCAGCCGCTATCGAAATGCCTGATGGGGGGGATTAAAACTGAAGAAAAATAACTTAATAAAATGGATTGTGGCAATACCGAAAACTATTCAGTGGAAGAATTCAGCAACCAAAATGCCACAAGAAGGCATCCTGGTGGCTGGGGAGCTGGAGGCCAGGAACCTGCACTGGTTTCCTTTGCCATAGCCCTAGGGCAGCTGCTCACGCTTGCACTCTCACTCTCGGGCTGACCAGGGTTTTTATGCAGAAACCATTCCCTGACTGTCCTCACCCTTAGTGCTGTCTCTCACATCTGCACAGGCCACTTCAGGTTCAGTGGCCAGCCAGCTGGACAGAGGTCCTAACTCCCTGCCCAAACACTCAGTCCTAGCAGGAAGGCTCACCTGCTTATACTTATTCTACACAGATAATTATTATTACATTATAGACACAAATCTAAAAACAGTGGAACCCTACACTATGGCCCATAGAGAGTCTAAAAAGGGCCTCCTAGTCCCTAAATTTTTGTAAATGTACCCACTGAAGAGGACACAGTCCAGGAGATGTTCTTCCCTGTGTTGTATACATTTTTGTCTTTTTCAAAAGTTAAACATTTTATTTTATAATTTGTTAAACAAAAGCATCCCATTACATTGCTGTGAATAAATCTCTCTTTGGGAAGGGGCTACTGCTCCTAATTTCTCTCTAAATAAGTTCTTTGAAACGTTTTGATCGGTAAATACAAGATACTTAAATTTCCCATTTTTTCAATGAAATTCATATTAAAGTGTAACATGTATAACACAAATTATAAATGTGGATGTTCACTGGCAGAGATGACCTCAGTGCCAGGAGGGTCTGGCCTGAAGCGAACTGCATAGGAAGGGCATCTTGCAGCACCCAGTGCTCCACATATGCCTTGTACGCCACACTGTGAGTCTAGGTTTATTCCTGGAGTGGGACAGGAATGTTCTTTGCTATTCCTGCTGTGCGGCAGCATTCCACTTCAGTTTTGAATATCCATTCTACTATTTGTGGGTTTTGGTTGTTTTCAGTTTGGGGCTAGTTCTTGGAAAGTGGCGTGTGGGCCTCTGTGGGTCCCTGGGATCCTTCCAGTGGTCCAAAAGGTAAAACAGTACTCACAGTAACAGTAAGATGACTAGCTATTTCCAGTGCTGATGCTGCACTGATGCGGCAAAGGCCATTGTGGCCTGCGTGGCAACCAGGTAGCAGTTGGGCTATGCAGAAGAGTGTCATTCTCCCCAGTGTCACACTAACAGCTATGCAGAAGCCAAAGTCACCTACAGGTCCCCTGATGAAGCAGTTTAAATGCTTACTTCTATGGAACCTCCCACCTAGAAAATGGGTTTTAGGATTCAGCAGGATAAGCTGGGTGTATCCAGGAGGCAGTCTGGATTACCCACGCTGGCATCTGGTAGTCAGTGCTGCTGTGTCTGTGCTATCAGCTTTGCAACTGCTCGTTTCCATGGAACACCATTCCTGCAGGCAGACTGACGTATGAATGAATGCATTTACTCAGGCGGGGTAGCTGGCAGGCATCTTTTCATAAAAGGACGAGATGAGCCTGCCTTTCCAGGGAAGCAATTGATATTATTTGTTGCCAACAACAAAATTCAAACTTTTAATAAAAATCCAGAATTCTGGAAAAATGTATTTGTACCTCTGCTGAGATTGGGGTGTCCTGATGGCGGTGCCATCAGCTCTGTGAGACAAGTTGACATCCAACACCTGCCTGGCTCGGCACTCAGGATTTTCAAAGGACTTATACCTGCTGCCACCCAGCAGGAGCATGGGCCAAAGACGTACTCCAAAACCAGAAACCAGCAGACCATAGGGCATAGTTCCTGACTCCGCACTGCAGCAAACTTCTAAAAAATCACTGTTTCTGAAAGTTAGAAGAGGAAAGGATATCCAGTCTTCAGAGGATGGTTTAAACATCCTTCCATGTCCAACAGATGTCTGTCTGCAGGAGGCCAACTCTGCTACACATGCTCTAGCCATCACCTGTCCAGCAAAACTTTACAAACATTTAAAAATATAAAATGTTGTTCTCACAAATTTTTTGTTTGGGAAATATTTTTTTCATAAAATGTTACTTAAGTTAACATGTAATGAGTTTATTATTAAATGAATTAATAGATACTTAGAATTCATACAAACTATCTATAGATACAACCCACAAAAAACAAACGCTCCTTGGGGTCCCCCAAAACTTTAAGAGTGTAAAGGGGTCCTAGGCTAAATTGGCTAAGCACTGATTCTCTAGGACTTGTTCCCGAAAACAATGTTCAGTGCCAGCCATTATGATGATGGGACAGGACTTTTCTTCTTAATAAATAGGAAGATTCACTATGCTATTTAAGAATGTCTACAAATACTTTGCTATTATCATTTAGAGCCCAATGCCATGAACATTATAGATATTGTCCCCTTTAGTACATAAGGAGTTCACACAGAGATGAAAAACAAGTCCTGTCAACCAACACACAGAACACATGTGTGACTCACATGGGGAAGATACAGGTGGTGTTCAAATTTGGGAAACTGTTCAATCTCTATTGCTATGAAGCCAATGTGATGGCAGGAAGGACTGGGCAAGCCTCTGCTGCCCGGACCATCGAGGCTCTGGCCTCAGGGAGGTGAGGCTTTGCAGGGGCTGTCCCAGGAGAAGGTGGATCCATCTGGCTCAGCCACCCTGAGGAGGAAGCACCTTACATGGGCAGATGTTGAGGCCACAGGGTAAGCAGTATGCCAGAGTCCCACATCAAAGCACAAAGATGTGGATGTATAGATAGATTCAATTCCCAGTAACAGGGGGTGGGAGAAGGGGGATAGAAAGAAACAAAGAAAACAGGATGATGCAAATTCTCAAGGCTGAGGGCAGCATGGCATAGCGCTGGGTCAGGGGTCCAGGTAGGCTTGGCTTGGTGTCTCAAAGGTCAAAGTCAAGGTATCAGCTCTGCCATACCTTGGGGTTGAGGTTGTGCACCCAGGCCCACCTGGCAGATGGGCCCCGTTTCTTCACTGGCCTTCAGACTGGGTTGCCCTCAGCTCAAACTCTCCTGTACTTCCAAGCCAGTGTGGCACCTGAGTCTACCTTACAACTTTGAATTTCCCTCCTGCTCATCTCTCTCTGCCTTCAGCCAAAAAAGAGGGCTCATGTTATTCAATTGGGCCCACCTGGGTGATCTAGGCTACTATCTTATTTATTCTCCTTAAATGCCTCTACAAAGCCCCTTTGGCAAATCACATAACCACTTCTGGGACGAGGACATGTACATTTTGGGGGACACTCTGTAATACCTAATCTTGGCTGCCAACTTGATTGGATCAAGCGATGCCTAGAAAAGTGGTAAAGTTTACTTCTGGATATTCCTGAGATATCTAGACAAAACAGATTCCAGATTCCTGGTTTGTCTAGAGATAGGACTGGCTTGGGTCAGTGAACAGAGTGTGGAAGACCAGCCCTGCATGTGGGTGGCGCCACCCAACAGGTTGAAGGGTCAGATGGAACAAAAAGTGGGAGGAGGAGGAAGCTTGCATGCACAAGATTTAACTCTTCCACCCCTTGAACAAATGCATTTTTTTGCTGCTGGCATCACCTGTGGACATTGGACTCCAGCTTCTTCAGCATTTGAATACGGATTCACACCCAGTGACTAGGGAGCTTCCAGCCTTCAGCAGGAGACTGGAACTGCATCATTGGTCTCTCTTGTCCTGTTCTGAAGCTTCCCTGGGTCTCCAGCCTGCAGGCAGCCATTTGGGACTATGCAGCCTCTGATTCTGTAAGCCAATCTAATAAATTCTCCCTCATAATTACATTCATTCACATTCTCTCCCCCCCCACACCTCCTTCCCTCCCTTTCTCTGTTATGTTCCTCTAGAGAACCCGGATTAATACACCCTCCAACCATACTAACCAATCATACTCCATGGACACTGACTGGGGGCAAGGCCACCTTATTTTTCTTTTGGTGCCAAAGCCCCACCTCTAAAAACCCACAACTACTTTCCTCTTCCCTGTCTAGGGAGAAACATGTCCCAGAGAAGCCTGGGTAGAGCTGAAGGACTCTGCTTACCAACAGCAGGCATTCAGCGAGCCCCATTCCCAGAAGGCTTGTGCTTCCAATCACCAGGGGCCCACCAAGCAAGGAACCTAGCTGATGCCACTCTTCTCAACTTTCCAGAACATTTGGTGTGGTAAAGGTGGCCCCAGCCCTATGAAAGCTGACTCCAGCACCTGCCTGGGTGTGGACAGAAAGCCCCTCAGCTGCTATGGAGGTTGGGGGTCTCCCTTGCCCACCCAGGCCCTGACCACAAAGCTCTTTAACTCCCAGCCTGGCCAGGCCTTGCCCTGTATTTCTGGTGCTTAAGTAACTTTCAAGCACTGGGAGACAATCCCAACTGGGCCAATGAACCCCACAGGGTGGTGTCCTGGCCAGCCCAACAAAGCCCAAGGAAAGACATCTTCGAGCTTTCATCCAGCATTCTGTTGTTCAAAGGGAGGGATGTTCAGGATGTCCAACTTGCAGAGTGAGGAATCAGAGTAAGTGCTAAAATCAGTTTTCATTTTAGGATATATGCAGAAGAACAACTCACTGAGCATTTGACTGTGATCCAGAGTACTGCCAGGTACCCCCAGACTCAGAGCCACAAGTCAGTACCCTGTGGGGCCATCTCCCAGAGCCTCACTGCTATGAGCTGCATGTATGTGCTTGGGCACTGACCACTCAGAGGGTGAGTGGGGCCTGCAATCCCTGCTGCTCTAGCCCTCTAAACTCTACCCAATGGTCTGGACACCCAGCTCCTTGCCAGAGGGGCAAGACCTCCCCCGACACAGGTCAGAGGGGTACAGGCTGGCCCCATAGCTAAAGAGCCTCAGGAGTCCTGGGCCCCGTGCAGAGCAGAGGCTCCTTCCAGGCTGTACATGCTCAACCACTGACACCTGGCACGGCGATGAGAGTGACCCTGGCAAGGAAGTGAAAGGCTGCTTGGCTGTCAGGTACATTCTAGATGCATGACTGCTTATTCCATGGTAAGGATATGAAGTGTTTATCACTGGGCCTGGTGTAAAACAAGTGGGTGTGAGACAGGTACCACCCAGGCACGATCCTTGTCACCATCCATGACTCTCATCTCTGTTAGAAAGTCTACCACCCCAGGTGTGCTTTTCATCCACAGCATGAGCATTTTTGACTTGGGATCTGCGAAAGTAGAGAGAAGTGCTATGGAGGCCCGTACCAATGATGGGGCATCCCTGCCCTTGGGCAACCACCTTTATGTGTGCTGCTTCCAGATGAATACTGTGTCCCAGAGGCCCCAGTGGGCAGTGGTATACCCTCCTCAGGAAAGCCCAGCACAGCCAAGGCAGCCATGGTGCAGAGCACTGCAGGTTCAGGCCTGGCCACACTTCCTGGCCACTTGCTGTCAAATCATTCCTCTTTCTTAAATCATAGCCCTCTGAGGCCCTGGGGTGTTCTGAAGGGAACCACTGTTACTGATGTAGATTTCACTGTTACTGATGTAAAACAGAGAAACCTGCCTGAGAAAGGCAGACAGACCCAGAATTCCTCTGGGACCTTCCACCATTATGGGACGGGGGTGGGGACAGTACAGCTGACATTCCCAGAAAAAGCCACAAACACAACCACCCAGTGAACCCCAGGTGTTCGGATCTAATACGGCCTTATTTTGCATACTGGAAAAAAAGATCTTTAAAAAAAACAAAAGTAACAGCATTATTTATTACTCTCAGCTAATTTTGTTTTTTGGGCCTGCAAAGGGTGGGACAGGTACATTTAGAAAACATGCACACTGACACTACTGCACATATGCGTACAGATACACACAGATACATACATGCATACAGATGCAGAGACGCACATAGAAGAGTACATGTGCACTGACACACAAATGGGCCTGAGGAGGAAAGGTTACCTGGTTCATCCAGCAGGGGCACTGTGCCTTACCTGGGGGGAAATGAGATGTCCAGTTCATACAGTCTATCTTTAAAGACAGACAACTCTTTGTCGAACTCCAAGAGCTAAAGAAAAGATAAGAAAATAAAGTCACCTTGGTTTTCCTCACTGGAGGCACAGTGCTCTATGTGCAGCTGGGATGTCTATAACTTCCTGGAAACCCACAGGGCTCAAGCATTCAGTGTGACATCTGCCCTACCTAGGAGCTGCTAGGTCAGGTGAGCAGAAAGATCTGGGGTGCCTGCCCACCCAGCTCTGGTGGCCAGCTGTCTCTGCTGTGAGCAGTGAAACCTGCAGCTCTTGAGCTGCCTGGCTCTGCTCACTCAAGAAACATGCAGGTACCCTAACACACACGCACGCCCTGAGCCAGGGTCAGGGCAGCCCTCACCAGTGTGGAAAATGCTTTCTCATAGAAGGGACATTGCTCCGCTGTGCCAATGCCCAAAGTGACTCACATAGCACGGGATGTCAACTTTGTGTTAGTAGATCATTTCCATACTGGTAAGATTCTGACAACTCAGGAGGAAATGTTCATTTCTACATGTGAAGAAGGCAGCAAACAGCCTGTCCCCTTGGGATGCTTCAGAGACAAACTCCAGAGGGTACTGTGCCCCTTGGAAGGAATGCGTCCCCACTGGCTGCATCTCTGGGTGATCACCATGCACACCCTCTGGGACACTGTTCATTAATCATGTCCCAATCCACAGCTGTGTGGGGCATGGCATTGCACTATGGGCTCCCCTCAAAACCATACCATGTCCTTGCTCCTTCTTGCCACCTCATCCATCATTCCTGAACATGCAATTAGCAGCATCATGTACCCAGTAATTACCTATGTGCCAG
The DNA here is from genome assembly GCA_028451465.1 of Erethizon dorsatum. Lineage (NCBI taxonomy): Eukaryota > Metazoa > Chordata > Mammalia > Rodentia > Erethizontidae > Erethizon > Erethizon dorsatum. Next base: position 115,755,298 of record CM051822.1, on the reverse strand, counting down.
GCTGCTACCTGGCCACCTGCACTGGGCTTCCTGCCTGCTCTCCACCACAGTGCCACCTTCACCAGTCAGCATTTGGTGGGCCCCCCTCCTGCTCATCAGTTGATGTGGTCTGGGATCGAATCGAGGTTAGGTCACAGGAAATAGTTGCAATCCCCAACAGAAGTGGCAGTGCTTATGGTGAAGGGATAGGAGGAGTAAGCCAAAGCCCCTTTAAAGCAAGGGATCATCCAAACAGAGCTGCCTTATTCCAGTCTTACACCATCAAAGCCACATCCTGCAGCATCCTAGATGTTTAGAGACATGAGGCAGAGAATCCCAAACTGCCTGGTGTGACTCAGACATCAAGGGCTAGGGGCCTGGACACTAGAAGGTACCACATATGAATCAATCTCCCACTGTTAGGGAACATCCACAGCAAACTTCACCCAGCTCAATGCTGTTCCTGGCAGCTACCAGACTGGGGAATGGTGGGTTTCCACAGCAGGGAGCACCAGGTCTGGCAGAGAAGACTGTATGCTGGGAAGGCTGCTGGCTTCAGTCTGGCACTGACATGGTCTTGGCCAAGATTAACAGTAAGAGCACCCACTCTAGCTCTGTAGCTGCCTGCCTGGGAACAAACTATTGCCTTTGAACAAACTGTTGTGGCAGTCTCTTAATGAACATCAATGACAAATATCAGTTTCAGGAAAGTGCAGGGAGAGTCTGAGGATCACGCTCACCTGTAGTCAACAAATCTTGTCACTTCTTTCACATTTACTGCAGACTTTTAAGGAAGAAATGAAACCTCAGGGTTACACCAAGCCCCATGTGATACCTCGTAACTGGGCCCCGCAGGGTGACCATACCTTGAATGCTTTATAAATTCTAAGCATGCTTTTATCACTGTACTGTACATGTTCACACACTTGCCTTTCCTTACATTTTTTTTTTTTTTTTTTTTTTTTTGTGGGTACCGGGGGGTCGACCTCAGGACCTCGCGCGCCAGCAGGCGCCCATGCCGCTGAGCGATATCACCGGCCCCTTTTTCGTATGTGGGTTCCGGGAGTCGAACTCGGGCCCTCGCGCTTGCCGGGCAGGCGCTTAAGCCGCTGAGCCATCTCACCGGCCCTCCTTACATGTTTTTAGACTCCATGCAAACATTTCATTCTCTTCATCTTGCCCTGCTCCATAATGTAGCTACTCCTGGTTCTCCTTAAGGACCTATGGAGGACGAGGTCTCTCGAGTCCAGAGAAATGTCTATATCCTGGCTGGCAAAGGAAGAGCTGGCTGCTTACAGAATTCTAAGCTATCAGTTTTCTCTTTGCTCAAATCATTCCACTATTTTCTGGCTGCTGAGGTTGCTGGGGACATGCATTGCCTATGGCATTCTTGCAGGGTAATCTTAACTTTTTCCCCAGGTTCTTTCCACAACTATATACCTAGAAGCTCTGTAGATTTTCTGGTCTACTAGTTCTTTTTTTTCATAGTGGGTACCTTTGTTGCTGATTCTTTCATGTTTTTTAATAATTAAAAATATAGTGACCCACATTTATAGCAGCACAATTTGTAACAGCAAAATCTTACAAACAACCCAAATGCCCATCAGCCAAGGAATGGATTAAAAAGATGTGGTCTTTTTATACAATGGAGTATTACTCAGCTATAAAGAAGGATGAACTGGAGACTTTTATAGGTAAATAAAACAACTCGATGCAACTCGAGTCCATACTCATAAGGAAATAAATCAGACTCACACAAGTAAACATTGTATTGTCTCCCTAGTGTGAAAAGTTGAAAGAGTAAATAAGACATTATAAATGTGTATTAATTCTGGAAATAATGTCATGTTTTCCTTCGAAAGTTTTTCTTCCTTTTCAAATTGTTTTAATGATTTCAAGTCATTTGGATTTTCATATCAATTTTAGAAAAGCCTGCCAATTAAAAAAAAACTGAAATTTTCATTAGATTATTTTATCAGTTTTTTTGAAAATTAGATCAGTTTTTTGGAAAATTGTTATCTTCAAGTATTTCACCTTAAAATGTATTTCTTGAAATCTTTAATTTCTCTGTAATGCTTTCTAGTGTTCTGTATATAGGTCTTACAAATTTTACGGTGAGATTTATCACTATTTTATATCTTAATACCCTTGCAAACGATGTGTTTTGCTTTTGTTTGTCACCATGAAGTGGAAGTACAGTTGCTTTTCAATAAACATTTTTTAAAAATATATAAAGTTATTATGTAACTCTTACGATTGAGTCATTTGACATTTTGGGGGCTCTACCACTCTTATGGTTGTATTTCAGACTCTTGCTACCAATGGAATGGTTCCTCGAATGTTAAACAGTTTGGGACTGTGAGCTTGATTTTGCCAGTTGCCCATTTCTGCATTTGTGGAAATTTCTAGTTGTGAAGTAATTGTGGGTATGCCCTCCAAGAGATTCTAATCTAGTGTTAGGACACAGCACGAAGAAGCTCTCAAATGCAACTTCCAGAGTTTTACAAAAAGAAGTATAATTTTCTTATTTTTCCTCACATTTTGAAGGGAAGTCCTGGAACCTCAGCCATTACCCAGGCCTACAAAGATGGGTGCAGGCGGAAGCCCTGGTCTCAGTGACTGGCCCTGGGCAGCCCCAGCTCTGCCCCATAGCACCTCCCAACCACCCCAGTAGGAGACACTGGGCAGGGAACCATCCAGAATGCAGGCCTGAACACTCAGAAGGGTGTCCAGTGTACAGGGAAGCCAGCACACTCCACCTAAGGGGCTTCGGGGAGGTAGCTGTAAAAAAAAGAAGGGCTCAGGTTTCACAAGGAAGCTGCAGGCTGGGCACATGTTGCCTCGGGCCACTGGACCCAGAGACAGTGCACAAAGAACCACTTTCAAGAATGCTTGAGGCCGGAGATTTAGCTCAGTGGCACAAGCGCCTGCCTGTCAAGCACAAGGTCCTGAGTTCGATTGCCAGTACAAAAAAAAAAAAGAATGCTTGAGAAAATTGACCTCCCACTCATGTGAGTTGGGTATCAACCTTCATGCAGTGAAGAGTGCTACTGTGAGGGGTTTGCCTGCAATTTCCAACTAAAGAGCAGACGACCAATGTAAACACATGAATACACACATGCAAGTTACAGAGAAGTGGGGAAACTCTGGAAAGGATGAATGGGCCTGAGGCTGCTGGGGTTTGGGGGAGGGTTAGCAAGTGGAGGCCATTTATTACTCCCTCCTAGCTTGACCACATGGGGCTTCTCAGTGGCCATTCTGTCTGGGGTACTGAGGTACTGAGGTACTGCTCAGTAGACTGAGGCCACTGTCTCATTGCCCCTCTCCCATTTTCAAAGGTGTGAAGTAAAAATAAAGGAATCAAATATCTAGTTTGGAATGAATTTGATCTTTAAACCACTTCAATAGTAATAGAGCCCAGGAGGGATGGACTAGCAACTCTGCAAGCCACCCTCGCCCACATGTGTTCACTTGACACTGACAGTGTAAAGTCTCCAGTCTCAAGTCCCCAGCCCCCATGCTAAAAAAAAACTGCCAGGTGGTACTGCCTTTCCTTAAATCACCTACTGTTGACTAACTTGCTCGTCTTTTGACAGACAGATATCCTGAAATTTGAATGGGCATATATTCTGATTTCATACATGCTTATTAGGTATCTATAGTATGCCAAGTATTTGCTGACCATCAACAAACTGGACTCAATCACTGCCCTCCTGGGCCTTCATATCTAATGGTGACACAGAGGTTAATATGAAAGTCACACAGACAAATGTAAAACTGCTCCATGACGTGTGGACAGTAGACACAGGTGGGCCCACTAGATCCCACTCAGCCAGCTGGTACTGGCCAGATAGGCCAGTGGTACTCTCACAGTGTGTGACCAGTGTGGAGACTGCTCAAGGTTCCAGCCCCTCCACATTGACACAAAATGACGTGGATTAAAGCCACTGCTGCCACCAGCACAAAATATCAGAGATGTTTCTGATTAGAAATCACACTGCATTTCTGTTGAATTGATAATTTGTATCTCTTTGAGATTTTTTATAAACATGATAACCAATTTCACATGTATCTTAAACATTTTTCCTGATTACAAAGTGAAAAACAGCGAAGGCCATGTGTGGACAATGATAAAGCAGCTGCTGGTCATACGTATCTGTCAGGAGCTGTCCCAGCTGCACAAATTCCACTGTTGCTGCAGAGACACTAAGCTGATAAAGAAAAAAGAGCCCAGAAAATCAATGCATTTGGAGCTTGGGTGGTTGCTAAACACACAGAAAACATCTCTATCCAACAGGCCAAGCACCTCGAAAATTCCCAAGCCCTGCCCTGGGACAGCCAAGGAAAATTTAATCTCTCCAAATCCTCACCAGGGCACTCCATCCTGCAGCCCTGACAGCCACACTTATAATTAATTATACAATTTCGATGAGAATATCGACTAAACAAAGCTATAAATCATAGAAAAAGTCAATAGGCATGGACACATTCAATCATGTCCCGGCCAATGATTACTACTCTTAAAATACAATAATTATTTTCAGGAGCCAGCTTGAATTAAATTTCTGTCAGGCGGGTACAAGACCTGTGGTTGATGAAGGATGCAATGGATTTTGGGGGCTGAGTCCAGCGTAGGCACATCCATCCTGTAGATGGTAGTTTGTTTTTAACGTGCACGGCACAGCGTGTTTAACCAGACCATGAAGATGAGATTATCTCTGATACTCATTAGGCCGTTTATCTTGTCCCTCCAGGGCCAGTGGGGATGACTCCCAGATTCTAGTCATGACTGACAGCAGCTGATTCCTCTACATGCCACATAACCTGGGTAGAAGTCTGGGCCCATGCACATCAGGATATGCTCCTGAGATACTTCTAAGGGCCCTGTCTCTCAGATACCTGAACAGCAAGATCGGTGAGGCTGCATTCAAAGGTCTTGTTCACTTCTGGCTCTTTTGAGAAAGTACACAAACCCGCCTAAGGGGACACAGGCCACCTGTACTCTGGGCACCTGCAAGCCCAGACTCTTTCTGGATAAGGTTCTGGACAGGACACATCAGACGGGTCTGCGGGTCTTTCTGAAATCATCACACGGAAATCTTTTCTCTACCTCAATTCAACTGCCGTTTTTAAAGTTTTGAAAATTCAAACTAGTATTCTTTAAAAGGCTAAAAACTGTGTCATGTGGTGAATGCACAAGATTAACACTTACGGTAGAACAACACTGATCAGACCAAATGCTAAGAAAACCATACAGAGCCTTTGACCCACACATGAGATACTTTCTCCTGATGCGTCCAGAACCTGCATGCCTTCTACCTCCGTCTCCTAGGCATTGTTCAAGCTCAGGTTGTTTTCTCCTCAGCTGCTTGAACTCATTCTCACCAGTCTCTTTGCTCCTTCTAGAACATTCTATTCCCTCAGCTGCCCTAGGTCTTCCTCAGAGGGATCCTCTACTCACCTTCTGCCTTGCACAGGGGCCTGGGTGACCTTACTCTCATAACTCTGAGGGGTGGCTCTGCTAGGGACCCCACAGCACCACGTTCCAGCCTCCAAGCTCAGATGACCGTGCAGCTGTGAGGGATAGCCTCCAGGTTTCCTGAGCACCTGACTTCCACACAGGTTCTCCTACCTACTCTGCTGAAGTGAGCTGGGGTGCCACTATTTGTGTAGACAATAAGCAAGATGACACAGCCACTGTCCTAATGTCCTAGCGGAGCCACCACGCCAGCAGGACCATGGAATAGTAAGTCTCCTTCCTAAGTATGTATAAGGACACTGGTGGGCACCTGAGGAAAGTCAACCTCACCAGGCCTTAGAACAGTAATGGCAAACTTTTTAGAGCTTTAAATGATGCAAATACCCCGCTGTGGCACGAATGCCATAGTTTTACCACCACTGCCCTGAGGAGGAAAGGGATAAGAGGAAGGGAATCAGTGAGAAAACATATGTGTGTGGGGGGGGGCTCCCGTGGAAAAGCAAAAATAGATTCAGTGATGCCAGTGATCAGGCTTCTAAGGCTAATTGGATGTGAAATGAGAATGAGGCTGAGGCCTAAACCCATGTAGCAGCAGAGAGGTTCTGCGCCTAGGAGGGGGAGATGATTCAGGAACCAAGAAAAGAGTCTAGGCCAGGCATCAACCAGTGGGAGAGCTGTGGGAGTCACAGAAGTATCTAGGTTCTGGGTTGATGTAGATATTTCCCAAGAGAAGAGACAGGATGTAGGGAGGGTGTGGATCTGAACTCCAAGGGGGTAAATTGAGGCATCCAAACTCATCCAAGACAAGCCAGTAAAAGTGTACTGTGTCTCTGTCCCACAGTGCCTGACCCACAAAGCCTGGGTCTGCCACGGTGCCTGTATACTCTCATTCCCATCACATCCCTCACAGCAACCCTGCCACCTGCCCATGGCAGCCCTTGCTGGGGCTACAAGTGGCTATGACCAGCTTCAAGAACCCATCCTATACTTTTCAAGAAAGTAAAAAAAAAAAAAAAAAAAAAAGAGGAACTAAGACATACCATGTACAGGTACAAGTTCCCCATGATGAATGTGATCATTATGTATATCTAAATTATACTAATAAACTTAATAAATATTAAGGAAGAAAAAAAAAAGAAGGGTGCTGACTTGGGCACTGGCTGTTAAACACTACTATCACACTGTAGGTTGGAACCTCCCACAGAGGAAGTTTATACCACAGAAACTGGCAGATGTCTTAAGGGGAGGGCGTCACTAGGCACTGATTCACATTTACTAGAACAGCTACTTGCATATAAAGTTTCCAACAAATATCTGTAGTGTAAATTCATCTAAAGTGGTACACAATTATACCACAATTAAAAAATAACAGCTTAAGAGACTACACTTAGACCACCTCTCAGTGCAGGACTGCATGCAGCCTTCCCAGGGAAGGCCAGGGGCTCAGGACTGAGGGCAGAGTCCTATAGCTGGGGTTGCTGTTGGCAGTAGCCACACGCTGGACTGATTTTGAGCTACATGTTCCCTTTAATGTTCAGTTCAATTTACACACGTGCTCTCTTACACACACACACACATACATTCACGCCACCCACCATACACATGAACTCACACAATGTACACAATACAAATTTGTATACTGGTATTCATGCACGTGCATATATACACATGCATACAGCAAGGCCAGCAACAGGTGTGTGAGGAATTCGTACACAACCATCGTCATGCCCATGTGTAGCTTTTCCCCATTCAAAAGGAAGCGCTATGCCCACTGCCCACCTAACAAGGCACCCAGGATCTCACCTCTCCCATGTAGGAGTTTCAAATGCTGACAGTGGCATGCTGACTGTTAACAGGAAAACAACCCAGGCAGCCTAGCCCAGCCCAGATGCTGGACGAATCCCACAAGCTGTCCCCCACCAAGTCAGCCTCGAGCCCAAGCAAAGGAGCAGAGCCCTGGGTGGTTCCTTGTAAACAGAAGCACAGGGGAAGAGTCCCAGGGTAAATGGCCACACATCTGGAAATAAAACTTACCGCAGTGCCATTGTTGTCCCGGAAGACTTCCTGGTTGAAGTAGTCAAAGAGCTTCTTTTCTAACTGGAGCACAACCTGCCAAATCAGAGTGGCCTCAGTGCCCAGTAGGTGGGCATATGTGTGTGAACAAGCTTATCACACCCTCCCGGCCCCCTAGTCTCCAGGCTCTGGGGTAACTAACTACACAGCCCTCATTCTTCCAGTCTGAGTATAGCCAGTTGTCACTGGCCCACAGTCATAGGCCACTTACCTTACGGTCATTGTCTGACTCCCGAAATATCAACTTCACCACTTCGTTGGTGTCAGCAGCCCGGACTGTCTGCATGGTGGCCTTTGTACAGAGAGTCTGTGGAAAAACATGGAGAAAACTTGGTCCCAGAAGAAAGTTGGTTTGCCTGGAGCACTAGGCAGTGTCACCCCAAAGCCACAATTTCCTGACCTTTCCTGACCAGTGAGTGAATTCCTGGCCTCTCCAACTGGAGGGTACCAAGGTAGCTTGGTGTTGCTTTCCCCAAGTGTTTCACACCTCATGCTGAAGAGCCCTACCCCATCAGCCATCCCTGGGCTACTCCCTCATAGTGTGATGGCCCATGGCTCCACAGGGCCCTGGCCGGGTGTAGCTACCTCCACAACACAGACCAAAATGTGTTCTGTGCTTCCATGTGAAAACAAAGTTGCACCAGCAGTGCCCACAGTCAGGGCAAGTCCAGCTTCTTCCTGCTCCTAATCTGCTGCCCTGAGCTTCTCCCACTTGAGGGCCAGAGAGAATTTTTTAAAGGGAAGCCTACAACTATGTTATGGTTTGTATGTAATTTATACCCCAATAAATTTATTTTTAAAAAACAGATGATTTTTACTTAAAAAGAAAGACCACTGCAACAAAAGTAACTGACTTTATAAAGTCTCTCCACTGCAGGAGCCAGCTCCACTGCTGGGAGGGCCCGGATCCAGGAGAGCTGGCCTGGGGGCTTAGGACTGCAGTAACAGAAACCCACTGGGTGTGAGCCTCATGAACCCCTTGGCAGCCCAGCCCAGCCCAGCCCACTTGCTGCACTGTGGGGACACAGCATCTATCCTATAGGCACTGGGGACAAGGGACATTCTAGTGTATACAGCATCCCAGCAGGACTGTACAGAAGCACAGTCCAGGATAGGCCATTGATATTCAGGGCAAGATCAGCTAGCTGAGCCACACCTCCAAAGTGGCTTTTGGACCCCTGTGTCACAAATCAGTCTGGCCGCCTTCGAACAGTGAGAGGATTAGGACACACACCCAAACAACCCAGCCAAGCTTGGCCACCCAGCCCGCCCTGGGTCCCATGGAGGTCCTGGCCCCATCCAAATGCTAATGTGCTTAAGTGGCTTAAGCCCTTCTGTGAAAGGGGAAGGCTCCCGGCAGACAGACTGCCATTGTGGCTCCTTCAAGAAGCGGTTCAGGAAATTCATGGCTCTGTCTCCTGAAGGCATCTGCTGGAAACATTTTTAAAAACTGCTTTATCTTACCACTTCAGGCGACTCCCAAAGGATAAATATGGGATGGTCCCCAGAGCCTTGCAAGGCGAGCAGCTCCTGCCTTCCCCGCTTTCCCTTACACCCTCTCCCTTGGAGATGCCTCAGTCACAAGTTTTAAAGAAGTGATCAGGGACTGAGCATGGGCAAAGCCCGCCTTTCCCTTTCCTTTCAATCCAGGGAAATCGTGACCACTCATGCAGAAAACCTCTAGGCCAGTCCTTCCGGCTCAACTACTACAGAAGAGATTCTGTTCTTTTGAAAGAAGAAAACAAAACAAAACAAAAATACTCCAAATACTATTTTTAACATGCCATCTAAGATTTATTTCATTATTAGTATATGAAAGAGCGTTAGAAAGGTAGTCCAGCACCTTACTGGCCCTTGTCCTGTTTTTTCTCCTGGAATTTTCTTCCTTGGTGTACCAAGGAAGTCCACTTGTTGTGTAGACAATGGATTTCCTGATTTCTTCTTGTTTGGAGAGCAACCAAAACATGCTATCTAGACTCAGTGCCCCAGGCACTGGTGACAGCAGCAGAAGGCCATTTTCTGTGCAGTTGAATCACATAATTTTTACAGCCCATTTAATTTGCACAAAGCCACCCAGTGATTAGATGTCCTGATGCACACGTGTGCAGTTGGCCCGCTTGACTCATCCCAGGAACTAAAAATCTGTCCCCTGACCCCCCACTCAACTGTCACAAATGCTCTCCACAAAGTCTAAAACTCTATTACAGGCAAACAAACTATCAACCCTAACAACTCAAGTCTTAAATGCAATGTTAAAAAACTCTTTTAGAAAGACAGAAATTATCCTGTGCTGACACATACAAATGAATACATGATATATGGGTATACCTGAGATATGATAGTGAGAGCCATGGACTTAAGCGCCAACCTCAGAAAAGAACCTAGACTCTGTTCATGGGGTCCTTCCAGACACCTCTTTACCACCTGTGGGGAAGGGCACAGGTGTCCAACGTGCACGTGACTTCCTAGGACCAGGGCCAGCCCAGGGATTTGCCAGGAGCTGGTTCATAAAGATCTGAGTTAGCATGTCTTTCTGGGCCTAACAGAGTCTGATTTAGGGGAGCTCTTAGGGGGATATGGCTCCAGGGCTTAGGACAAGACGTCTTTCAGAAAATACATTCTTATGCCCTATGAGATAATTTTGGTCTATGGTAGTAATATTATAGACAGCTAAGTTAGGTAGAAATATTATAGGCAGTCAGACAGGGCCAGGCCCTGGAGGGAGTCAGGGTAGAAGATGAGAACACATTACAACTGTGGCTGGAGGTGCATCTGTTGAAGGCCAGGCCTCAAGATAAAGACAGAATGACTAGGCCTACATGCCTCCCCAAGGGATAAGCAATATATTGAACATTATACTATTACTGGTATCACCTGGTCCAATAAAGTCTAGATAGACATCAGTCACCCAGGTGGGTGACCAGGACCTCCTGATCCATTTCTTCCTAAAAAGATCCTTGTTCTTTCCATGTGCACTTGCTATGTGACCTGCTTCCCCATTGGATCAATATTACCTAAGCGGCTATACTTTTAATCTTTTTGGTTGATTATAGTTTTGAAGCACGTTGTACCCACCTTGTGATTTTGCTCTATAAAACTTCCTTTGAGAAGTGTGCTCATTGGCAATCCACTTTCAGGTCCCTTCCTGTCTCTCAGGAGCTCTCGATAAAGTTTTCCTACTCTTAACCTCCATTGTTCCTTAGAATGCATTCTTCAGGTTTTGGGGAACACGAATTCGGCATATCTGACATCTACCAGGTTGGGAGTTACATTTATCCCCCCTATATCAGTAAAAGGTGTACCAAGCAAATATATATTAGATTTTTAAAATTTCTACCAGTAATGGAAACTAGATAAGACAGCTCTAAGACTAGAGTGAAGGAATAGGACTGTGCAGTACTCTACCAGTTCTTTAACAGTTAAGCTGTTAAATGAGAATCAAAGTTGTGACACATCTCCTGCGTACCTGTGCATCCACTTCAGAGTCAGCAGGCATTTTTTGGGAAGTTTCTTGGTTTGTATTTACCAGCAGCTGGTGAAGTGTGGCCACCTGCAGTTGATTTCAGAGGGCAGATTACCACTGCAGCCTGCACACCGTTTAGCCATAGCAGGCTCGGACAGCTGGGGATACCAAGGGGCACAGCACACTATTGAGCAGCAGCCTCACATCCACAAGAGAGGCAGCCTGGTTCCAAAGGATCACACAGCCCAGAGCTGGGCAGATAGGGACCCCAGGCCAAGCCATCAGTCAACATTTTCTATGGGTCACTGGTACCAGCACTGGAGTGGCAGGGCTCAGCATCCAGTGATCACTTGTAAATGACATACATGCCTCTTTACTATGCTTTGTGCCATGTTTTAAGAAGAGCCAGGTAGACATGGTCTTTGCATCCCTGAAGCTGGTGAGTATCTAGACATTTAGATAGGTAACTAGTATGGCTTCTTAGGGGAAGTACAAGAGGGATCAACCACAGTAAGTGGAAGCTTCAGGTGGAGACTCCAACCTGAGCAAAGGCAGGCCAGGGGAGGGTTCTGAGCACAGGGCAAGAGGCCATGGAGAGCCTTTGGAGGAGGGAGGAAGGATGGCATAGGGCCAGGAGGGCTACAAGAGAATCTGCTTCTAGACTGGGTGCAGTGGAGCGAAGTTGTCATGGCAGGGACACAGCCTTAAGAAGAGGGTGAATCAGAGCTGTATTGGGAGATAGGGTTGGTAGAACCACAGGGGTGGGGTATTGATGTGAGGGGGGGGGCTACTCAGGTGAGCAGAACAGAAATGGGGGTACTCCCAGCATAGCCAGTGGTCCCTGCTGTGGGTCCCCACTGTGCCTAGAGGGTTCCTTTGCTCCTCAGAGGCAGAGGAAATCCAAATGTGCTTCCAGGAAGTGTATTTTGTATGAAAAATACACTGCTCGGTAGAATAGGAATGGCAAGCCTTTGTTGCTGCCTTGTCCTCACAGACTATGATACTCCTGGACTTCACTCTCTCATCTGGAACCCAGGGAACCTTCAGGGAGCCCTGTTCAGACCACAGGATATGTAACCTAAGGGTTGGCTTTGGTGCACATCCTGATCATAGGAACCACTGAGGCAGGAACAGCCTGGCGCCATGTTAGGGATCCAGAGCCAGCTGACGGTGTCTCTATACAGGTAGAAGTTAGTCCTGGGACACCCTGGTAGGCAATGTGTGGCCTGTGCAGTGAACCCTGGGGGCTCTGGGAATCTACAGGTGCTCATGGTACTCTCCTGCTGTCTGGTCATGCCCCTTAGTCTCAGGTCCAGTGCCAGGAGTGACACCATATCTGTGGAAAAATTACCCAGGCAGGGGAGGCTGGGTTCAGGGCAGGATTCAGAGCTACTGGAAAAAGTTACCAGGAATAATGGGCTCAGGAAATCCCTTTCTGGTGCAATGACTTAGACTAATTCTTAGATTATTCCTTGCCAATTACTATGTTCTGTTTATACGTTTTCTAAAACAGACCATGCTGTTATTTGCTGGAGGCATGAATTCCCTTCCTAGAACCAGTGCCCAGGCTCTGGCAACAGCCCTGGCTCCACCTGGAGCTGCAGCTTGCCAGCACCTTCTCTGAGGGAGGCATCCTGGGTCTTAGCCCTCCCAGAGTAGTTGAAGAGCTCCATGAGGGGGTGCAGAGCCCAGCTCTCTGAAGGGCAGGCAAAGCTACCTACGCCAGATCAAAAGCTAACAGGCAAGGTGCTGCCGCCATTCTTTCTAGCACTGGCAACCAGTATCCATGGCTCTCCTGGAGCCACTCAGTGTCCCAAGAGGAGGAGCATAGATACCACAAACTCCTCACTTTACACTCTGGACCTGGCCACTGGCTCTGGCACACCTTGTCCCAAAATCTGTGGGAGAAGTGGGCAGGCTGGTGGAGGGCTCCCTGATAACCACAGCCTGAACTTTGTGAGACCACCAGATGCAGCATTGTCTGGCCCAGGACAGCACTCTGGAAGGGGTTGACAGCGCCATTGTACAGCCTGGCCCGTCACTCACCAGTGGCTGCACAAAGCAGTGAGGGCAAGGTTTAATCCTGACTTCAAGCAGCAGATAAAAACCAGCAGCCAGCTGTTCCAAGACTGTTTAAGGCACTAGCACCTCTTGGCCTCACCAAGGCTGAATGCTGCCCAGCTTCTTCACCTCAAGAGCTGCTTCTTTTTGCTTTCCCTCCAGGTGGGGGAAAATGAGGCAACATATAAATAACCACTTGTCTCCAAACTCAGACACATTACAGGCAGCTGCTGGGGGCAAAATTTCAGCTCATTCTCAGTAATTAAACTGTCCCCCAAAGATTTAGGCTTTCTTTTTTTCAAATTGAGATTTCCTGAAAAAAATCGTGCTGTAACTCCCACATCTGCCTAGCATCCAGAACATCCCTGTCAATACATGCTCCTTAAATCCATGGACAAGCAGAGCTAAGAGTGTTGCAGGGGGGAGGAATTGAAATTCTTGATCGTGGCCCCTTTGCTAGTGAACTTGCTCTGTGCAGTGAACCAGTTATTCTGTGAGGGAGGTCCCTGGATGCTGAGACATGGCTGAGACACCCGTCACCAGGGACAGTCGGTTCTCAGACATATCTACTGCAGGAGTGAATCCTCAGGAGGCTCAATCAAATTTTCTCACTGAATAGAAAGCAAAACAACCTCAAAATGAAAACAAAACAAGCTGTTTCTTGAGGCTGTAAAGTCCCTGACCTCTTAGAAGACACCACCACAGGGAACCTGTGTGGACAGGTTCCCTGTGGTGCACCTTATCCAGATGCAGCAGCTCCACTGCCCAGCACTGGCTTCACCAGCACCATAGGTCCTAATACCCCAGCCAGAGAAAGGATAGAGCAGTGGCACCACCACCTCTGTGGAGGCTGATCTGTGGGGTTCACCCCAGGCAACACCAACTGGGACCTACAGATGCAACCCCTCTGCCGCTGGAGTTCTTTCCACAAACAAAGCCTTCTTCAGTGTTCAGGACAAGACTTGGAATCTCCTGCTTTATTACCTACTTAGCCATGGTCTGTGCCACAAAGTAAAGATGCATTTAAATCAGGCTCTGACAGGTCTGGTAGTTCTCAAAGTCCTGGGGAGAGGGGGAGTGTGGCACCCATCTATTGGGTGCCTCAGATATGTGTGTCCCCTGCAGTCCTTATCCAAGGTTCCTCAAGGTGGCCACACCAGAGCTCCAAAGGCCATCTCACAGGCAGATGTGTCAGGCTAAGGGGTGATTGTGAAGTAAATTAAACCAGCAATTCTCACCATTTGAAGTCACCTTCTCACATGGAGGAAGACAGTGCTCAACAGTATTCAACTCTTAAGCACATTTCCTGCCTGGCACTTTACTGACTTACAACAATGCCTGTGGGATGATGAAAGAAGGAAGGGGAAGGCAGGGTAGGGAGGGAGGTACAGAATTCAGCCTGTATCCCTCAGAGAATTCAGCACCAGATACTTGCTTCTCAACTAAAGATATGTTTTTCTGGTCAACAGAGGGGAGCAGCTGGTGGGTGGGCCTGAAAATACATTTTACCAATTTTTCATGCCCATCCCTCTAAATGTGACCCTGCTCCTGAGCTTTTATCCTTCTGACAACTTCACGCAGAAAAACATGCAGACCCTCTGATAGCATGAAATCAGGAACAAAGGGCCAGGGACAAAGAGGGGTGAGGAGTGGCTTCAGTCAGCTGGCTGAATTTCAGCCATAGGCAGATGTTCACAGGAACATCTGAAAGGAGATGCTTGTAAAAGAAATGAGCCTTAAAACAAAGCCTTTAATAGTTCAAAAAAAAGGTGCCAAAGGAAGCAGCATGCCTGCTCATGATAAATATCAGCAGAGAACAAACTGGCATCATGAATTTTAATATTATACTTTCTTACTCTTTAATTCTCAGGTTCATCTTGGACTCCAGAAACAGGATAAAAACACGTGAGCTGTGCGTTCAGCATCACTGCCTACTTGTTCATTTGCAGGCACTTTCTGCTTCACGGGACTATAATTTACTGAAATCTCAGTCATAATCTCCAAGACTTCAGTAAGAAATAACAACTACATCGACAGCAAAATGTGCATGGGAAGTTGTTCTGAAGCAACAGGACCCAGCTACTGGACTGAACAAAGTCACACCTGGGTTTCGAGGGACAGCATTTCCAACTAATGAGACTAAAGCTGAGAACTGCCCTCAGTCCCAGGAGGCCAGGGATAGGTGGGGTATCTCTGTACTCAGAATGGGAAGCAGGAGCTGGTCTCCAAGGAGTCTTACACTGTTACAGCTCTCATATGGCACTGACAGGGAAGGAAACTAGGGGCCCTGCCTATGCATGCCTCTCAGGGCAGGGCTCACCTGGCTCTGTCTACTCATACAGGCTTCCCTCTGCATCCACGTTCAGTCACAGATGGGATAGCTATGTCCTACCCCATCTGAACTCTAATAAATCAGAGTGCTGCTCATGGCCATGGGCCACGGGCTCAGGCCCCCACAACATCATCTAGGAGCAGAGGCTTCCGTGAAAACTGGAAACCCGAGAGGCTGTGCTAAGGAGACCTCCCACCCAGATTTCACTTGCTTTTCCCAGGGCAGGTGATTTCTCTGCACAGCCTGTGAACAGAAGATGCCCACATCTTGAAAGTGATGCCATTGATGACAGTTATAGTCAGCAGAACACATCAGCATTCAATATCAGTCTCTGCCTTCATTTTGGACACTTCTGAGTGTGATAGGTATTTGCAGACCCCTCCTGGGAGAGGAAATTGCCTTTTTGGCTCAGGTAGTTGGGAGGCCCACGGGGTGTGAACCGCATTGAATCTGTGCAGCAAGAACCAGACCAAGACCAACAATTTGCATATGGCAGGTTCTGCCAGAGCTGGCACCACCTGAGCTGCAGGTGACCTGGTTGGCCCATCTCACATTGCCAGTTCCCAAGACAGTCATCTCCCCTTTCCCTATAACTGAGCTGTTGGGGTCTCTCATTCTCTCCTCCTCCTCCAGGAAATCACTCATGTCAAGAAAACCCAACCCAAGTAGCCAGTGCTGTGGCACTGTGATGTAAGCTTGTAAGCCTGTAGCAGACTTTTCACTAGAAGAGTGGCCACAGACATGGCAGTAGGCAATCTGTTATGGTCCCATCTTTCTTCTTACAATCCCGTTGTTTTTGTTTAAATTTTAGCCATGAAAATGTCCAGAAGTAAAGAAGGGCTACATCCAGGTACCAGCTCTTGGACACAGTGACTAAAGAAAGGAACAGCTAGGACTTCTAGCAGACAGTTCACAGACAGGCCTGAGAACTCAGTTTGGACTTTCCTCAAAACAACTTAATCGAAAATCATTATTGCTAAGTTCAAATTTTTTTGAATGTCTCCAGAAAATAGAACCAAATCATATAAACATTTTTTAGGCTACAAATAGCTCTCCTGGGAATGTTGAACATTAATATAAATTTGTGTCCCACTCTAGAGTACACTATTAAATCAATATAATGCTTTTGCTTGTAAGGCAGTATTAACCAAAAAGGCCCCAGCACCAATGCTGTCTCAAATGTGCCTGGACACTTGGGTCCCACAGACCAGGCTGCTCAGGGGTCAAAGCTGCATCTCAGAATAATACCATCACCACCAATAAAGCAGCATATGAAGGTTCTAGGTTTAAACGCAGGTCACTGCAAAGTAGGTATCAAGAATTGAAATGTTAAATTCTAACAAAGAGGCCCTGTAGTATCTGAATTTTAGAAACACAAAATATGCACTATCTGTCCTAAGCGATTAGCCAATCCTTGCTAACTAATGTCTACAGACACCATTTCAAGTCTTAAACATATTCATGGAACAAACTATGAGCACGGTTGGTAAATCACTTAACTGGTGGCTCTGAGATGGACATCAGTGGCTTTCAAATTTGTATTCACCATTGGTAACTTGGAGATTCAAGGAATACAGAAAACAGCACCTCAGTAAATTCTCTAACCATTCCCTTTTTGGGGTGAACACACACTATACCCCAAAAGTCTGTGTGCACCCAACAGATATGCATGTTGACAGCTGTCCACACCAATATTCATGGGCAATGCAAATGAGGGGCCCCTCACCCCATAGGACCCCTATGGACAGGCCACTTGAACCCTTGCTGAGGTAAGAGGCCAACAGCAAACTGGCAAGTACAATGCCACACTCAGCATGACTAAATGGCATATAAAAATAATCTCAAATTAACTCTAGCCAATGATTTACCCTCCTTTCCCAGGACACACACACACAAACACAGAGATTCTGAGAACCAAGAGCACTGCTCTCCTGGCCCTTGCACATCCCCACTACCCTACATGATTTATTGAGGGGAGGTGCAGCCTAGGAAGCTGGAATGGGGCAGCAGAGGTTATAGGGGGGTGTCTTGTCCACAGCTGTGAGTGGTCTGTGGCCAAGCCATAATAGGTCTATAGCTCCATCCCCAATCATTACAGCAGATATTCAGACTGGTAATAGTTACATCCACAGGGCCATGTCTATAACCTCTCATTGGGACAAAGTGGATCGTGGCAGGTATCCAGTTAGTATAGTGAATAAAATACACCCTCATTTTGACATCTACATCCAAGTACCCACACAACTCCACAACATAAACTGTGCTTCGTCTGGGTTTGGGAGACAAGATAGCAGACGGGCCCCACAAAAGATGGAGATACGGCCCTGGCAATGGGAGAATGAGAGCTGTAGATGGCTAATCAGCTCACCCTCAGGCAAGGGCCTACAGTG
Organism: Erethizon dorsatum; assembly: GCA_028451465.1. Classification (NCBI taxonomy): domain Eukaryota; kingdom Metazoa; phylum Chordata; class Mammalia; order Rodentia; family Erethizontidae; genus Erethizon; species Erethizon dorsatum. The sequence continues at coordinate 115,737,521 of CM051822.1, read as the reverse complement.
CATGCTTAACCTGCAGCAGAACCAGGGAAGGTATTCTGAAAAGAAGTGGGCCCAAGATGATTTCCTAGGCTTTTAAGGTCAGGGTGGTCTTGCTGATACAGAGAAGGGCCTAGGAACTGAGCAACACACTGACCACCTGCTGCTCTGTCAGGAACAGCCCCCATACCCTACCATAGGTCACTTATTTTCACTTCCCAAAACTGGCCCTGCTGGAGAACTCTTACCTACCTTACAATCTATTCTGATTCAAATATCATAGAAAGCTATCAATAATGGTTGAGAAAATACACACCTGCCCTGACATCACTGTGTGTCACAGCGCTGGGTATGAGGCCTTCTGTGGCAAGCCTATGGTACACTGGTGCAGTCAATTATAGGCACATTATGGGGAGCTGTGTATCTCGCACCTATGGTGGCCCTCCATCTCCTTGTTGCACGCTGTCAACTGTTCATCCAGAACAGTAACACACCATAAAGACCCTTTCATCTCCTAAGACTCCTCTCTGACTCCCCAGCAGCTGGGCCAGGATGGAGGTGGTGCTGACAGAGCCTGAGTGGTAACCGCTTTCTCCTACACTAGGAGGGCATGGCCACTTTCTTAGGCAGAAGCATGGGCTCTCAGGCTTATATGTAGCAAGGCATCTAGTGTCTTCTGCTGCAGCTGGGAGATGGCTCACAGAAGAGGCACTGCTCCCTGGCAGGGCACACTCCCCTATGGGTGGAGGTGCACCTGCCACAGGGCATGAAGTGGCTCTCTCAGGATGTTCCCAGGCTCAGACTGGCTAGGAAGACAGAGGGGAGACAGCACAGGCTCACCTTCTCCACAGCATCTCAGAGCTATAATAGCAGGCTCTCAGAACTGTGTAAGTGTCACAGTAGAGCCAGGCAGGACATGTGCACAGAAGAGATGGACTACTCAGTGAACAGAGAGTCAAAAAACCCCTAAAAGAGTGCTGGAGCCAAGCTTCTTTGTCTTCTATAAAATGGGAATTTCTAACATTATTGTACCAGTTGGAAACACTGGCTAATTAAAGCTTATAAAGTAATCTGTCTAGAAGAAAATAATCTCCTGAATACAAAACCCAAGTAGCTGTAATTCAATATGATGTTCCACTTTTTCAGCTGATGTCACAGGTTCTATGTAGAAATAGTCCAAGTAGAGGTGTCTTTTGTGAGCTAATAATTTAAAAGTAAGTTTAATGATTTCGATGAATAATTCTGCTTTCACCATTCTTTTAAAAAACAAGTGTGCAACTGAGCAGTAGCTTTATCGCACATCTTATTCGAAGGCTTCAGCACCTTGAGCAACACTCCTTCTGTCTTCTGTTGCATACGTAGGATGAATATCCACATGTCCCTGAGGGAACTCAGCCAGGGAGGATTGGCAGGGTGGTGGTGGGGGTGACAAGATACTACTTAAGACTAACCCTACCATGCAGAGTGCTATGGGAACCCACTGAGAGCCACAGTGCTGGTCTGTCTGCATAACAGGTCCCAACTCAGAAGGAAATCCTTGAGGACTACTGACAATGGCAACAGTGAGCCAGGATGCACACATTTAAATCCATGCTGCTTCAGAGTTAACATCAAAGGTCTGCAGAAGCAGCTCTCTCAGAGGCTTCCTATGGGTGGACGGTCCTTCCATCTGTCCCCGCGATACAGCTGTGCCTGTACATCAAGCCCTAGGTACCTGATACTCATTACTAGTTCTCTGCTGCAGAATGGACAAAACCCCAAATCCCATAAGGCTGCTCTGGGCTGCAGGCTGAGGCTAAGGTGGACACACTAAGAGACCCAGGAGTTGGGTCCCAAAGGCATTTAATTCCTGTATGCACATATACACAGGCAACCAACAGTTGTCACAGCTGGCCCTGCCCATCTAGTCCCTGATGGAAGTTGCTAGTGGACAGTGGGCCCAGGTCTGTCCACTCATAGCCTTGCCTGCCTTCACTGTGCTTGTGGGCTGAGGGGTCTTGTGTGCAGAGGGGCACAGCAGAGTGGTTCAACAAAGAACCTGGTAACCATATGAAAGCCAGCATGAAGCGTAGCCACGGTGGTTCTTGGGCTGGGGCAAAAGTAGCTGGGATGTTAGACAGGCTTCCTGTGAGGCTGTCAAGGTTAATGTCCCGGTACAATATCACCTTCCTGGCTGATCTACAGCTGCTTCTGGATACCAGGAGCACCTATACTCTGGTGAGGGCTCATGCCAGCAGGCAGCTTGGGTAGGCTGTCCCTGCTGACCACAGCCTGCTTCACAGGGCAGACATGATATGGGGGTATACACAGGGATCCTTTATAACAATGCTGGTACCCTCCTCAGTGCCAATTTGAAAGCTGCATCCTGGGAAGCCTCTTCCCAGTCTAGCAGCTAAGCTGGTAGCTTCACAAGCCCCTTCTCCCCAACAGGCCCAGATGGCACCCAAGTATGTACCTGTCAGCAACTGGCAACTGGTTTCTGAAAACGGCCACCAGAGTCCAAAAAATGCATCCATCACTGCCACTATCAAGAAGGTGATGGACAGCAGGTGTGGCACGGCCGGGCCACTAGGAGACAGGCACGCCTGGTACTGCTGTCACTCTGCGTCACTATGACCAGCTGAGCGCTCCAGCTGCCAGTTGCCACTGCACAAGGGATAAAACATATTCTCTGAACAATCCCTCAGCAGGGCTGAACTGCAGGCTGCATTATGAATTAGTGTAATGATGCATGGTCCTATTAGATGGTACATGATAATCGTGTTTAATTTGTGTATGTTTTAATTATGGCTTAAGCAATGCCAAATTTGATCACAATATCATCTTCTCAGTTCTGCTCTGCAAGCATGTTTGCATTAATTTGCATTTGAAATGCAAGAAGCTGCTCACTCATGGGGGACAGAGCTTTTGGCTACACACACACACACACACACACACACACACACACACACACACACACAGAGCCTCTTTCATAGGAGGTACTAGGCAGGACTCTGGTTGATCCATCCAATCCTTATAATCCTCCCTCCACCACAAATGATAAGCAAGTCCCTGCTGTGCTCTGAGAGCTTCCAGAGTCCAGCCCCCACCCCACCAGGCACCCCAGGCCCTGCCATACCCAGCAAGATGAACAATTGCTGCATTTAATGCATTTAATTTACTGTAGCCAGGCTCTGGCTCATTGGCCTCTCATTGTTTTGGAGATGGATTTAATTAACCTCTGATGAATCTTGTCAGTAAGCGTGACAGTGTCATGGTATGAGCAAAGTATTGTTGAGTACCCTGAGAGCCAGGGTCATCAGATGAGCCTGCTCCCCTGAAAGAGAGGGATCTCCTCACCAGCTAAGAACTGAGCAAGGGCTGAAGGGGGTGCTACTTTGGGTTGGGCTCAATGATACAACAAGGCAAAGCAAAGCCTTGGCCACTAACAGATGTTAGGAAATCAACTTCCACTTTTACTCCCCAAAGGGAAGCCTTCTCTACCTCTAGTGAAAATATCTTCTACAGGGCTGTTATGGTGTGTGTCTGGATGTCCTCCCAAAGCCTCATGTGGTAATGGAGCATGGGCTTCTCAGAGGTGACTGAATCTAGAGTTTGTGACTGATTCATAGTCCAATGTTGGGATTAAGGGTATGAATGCCTGCATACAATATAAGGGATAGAGTCAGACTCTCATCTCTCTCTGTATCTCTGTCTCTGTTTGTCTGTCTGTCTCCACTTTTGCTGTATTCAGCTGCCATAAACAGTTGCTCTCTGCCATGCCACCCTGCCTTGGAGCCAGCCTATGGACTGAAACCTCTACATACTGTGAGCTAAATAAACCTTTCCCCTTTAACTTTGGGTGTCGTGTATTTTGTCTCAGCAACAAGAAAAGTAACTAAGACAAGGGCCTTGGGGGCCATGCTACCAGAGTATTTACCTGTCCAGCAGCAACCAGGCCTGCATTTCCGGAACATACCCTTAGGCAGAATGTTCTACACTCTGAGAAATACACCTCCTTAGTACCTTCTCATTAAGCGCAACTGTGTTACTGTCTATGAACTTTCAGATCACCCTTCCTAATTTTACTCTGACCTTTGGTAATCTGAAACCACTGAGAGGAATGATCTGGCAGATCTGAAGGAACAGATATCCCCAAGAACAAGGAACAAGGCCAGTCGTGGCTTCCTTCCCTTACTCCCAAGGAGCAGGTCTGTAGACATGGCCATAATAGCACCCCAAAAGGAAGACTGCCCTTCTTAGAAGCATCTGCATTTAAAGGAAAGGATGTGCCTGGCATCCAAGGTGGCCAGTTCTGTGCAATTTGGGCACCAGCTGAAGGCCAGCAAGGGCCATAATGGCCAGGTCTAAGAGGCTGCCAAGAGCTAGTGTCCTACAGGGTCTTTAGGCAAGGTTGTGTGGGCTGGGTGGGTAGCAGTATCCTTGATGCTGGCTCTACCTTGCCTCTTGGCAGAAGTCTGTATGGTGAAGAGGGAAAGGTGCGTATACCCACCAGGCACAGCCTGGGCCAGTTCCTCAGAGACAGTGGCACAGCTGTGGGCTGCTTGCTGTGTACCATGGAATTTTCATAAACAGTTGACAACTACTGATGTCATGAGGGGAAATGGTCTTTGACTCCAGAACTACAGTCTTTACTTGACTAAATGGCCCTAAAGATATACTAAAAATCATATTGCATATTTTCCACTAGGTTTGCTCCACTTACACTTTAAAGTACACTATGTGTAAAACATAAAAAGAATTTTTATTTAGCAAAGGAACAACACCTATCTGTAGGTTTTAAAAGAGCCACAAAAACTCAATTAGTCCATAGATCTAAGACACATCTGTTTACTTATTAAACAAACAATCCACTTAGGAACTACTGATTTTCCTTCTACTGCTTTGCAAGTGCCAGGTTAATAGCAAGGGCAAGGAGTCTTGGATTTATCATGTATGAGGGACCATAAACCTGAATCCAACAACTTCATGAACAGCTGTTGCCAGCAGGCAGCCTGTAGGCAGGTGCCAAGTAACTAACCGCCTAAAAGACCCCTCTGCAGGGTGTTACCTGCTCCTGGGGAGGGGGCTCTCCTTGGGTATTATTGCTACTTAAGATACGCTATCCCATCCTGGTGACTGAGAAGAGAAATTCTGCAGACAAAACTCAGGCTGCTCTCAACAGCCTCAGGCAATGACAATGTGATCAGAGTACACTCAGTTTTCCTCCTGTGTCACACAAGGCTGAGTGCAAGTGAGGAAAGCACCCCATAACAGTGCTTCCCCCTCACTCTGCAAGCACAGCCTGTGTGACCTGTAGGATCTTTTGATTCTGTTTTGTTTAACACCTGCCAGCAGGCACCCTGATAGAAAGCCTGTTGCTTAAAACAGGCTTTCTATCCTGACACAGCTGTGGAAGGGTCATCCCAGGGAAACCTTTTCTGAGCTTCTGAGTTCCATCCCCTCACTTGGAGAAACTTGAGCCCATCCCTTCCCTGGGAATCTGCACAGCAGACCACATAGCACTGTCCCATGTCCCATGTGAAATGGTGCCATATCTGGGGTGCTAAGAAAGGCAACTAGGCATCTGGTTGAAGATCCCACCTCAGAGCTGTGGTTCCAACACAAATGAGAACATGGTGAGGAAGCTGAATTCCAGGCAACCAGGACAGCAGTCCATGAGGAACACTTTCTCCAATAAGGGACATGCATTTATGCTAAAAATCATATAGATCTTTCTTACAAACTAGCCCCAAGCCACATGGCTCTGTAAAATTTGAGCTAAGGTTTGAAATCTAGCTCCTCTACTACCCGAGGTGCTCACAGTCACCTATTCTGTACCCATGGCATGTGTGGCCCAGCTGCATCAGTCAGTGCTCCCATGCTGGGGAATAGGAAGAGAGGCACGTGCCATTGACAGGATGTGTACAACATCTTGGTGACCTGGGTCTGTGGTGCTGCCAGTTTGAGTCTGCCCATGAGGTTCTGCAGGGAAATCCTACCCTGGGGGTGCAGTGAAGCACAGAAGTTCTGGAAATGGCCACTATTTCCTTCTCTAACATCATTATCTTCTATAATGTTATAAGTGAAGTACAAGCTTCACTTCAGGTATCTCAAAAAGTATGTCCTTGGAAGCTACCTCTCTCCACACCCAGGAAATTCCTTCTACACAAAGTGACCTGCTGTCGTATCAGAGGGCTATAGCAGACTTGGGGAGACAGGAGTTGTCCTGTTGGCAAGTGACACAGGGTTAGAACTGTGGACTACTCAGTCTTTATGAGGTGACCTACTGGTTAGTCAGTGTCCTGGACAATTCTATAACTCAATGACTGCTGTAAAATCTGATGGCTCTTCTGGGAGCCCAGGAAGTGAATCCTGCCCCACACTGGTTTCCATGTGTTCTGAGGACCCTGACTACCTATAGGGGCCAGCTATGACTCATAAGAGGCTAAACTGCCTATGCCATGAAAGGAGGCTCCACATGGCTGTACAGGTAAGGGCAGGATCTCCTGGCACTTTCCCAACAGCTGGGCCCTGGGCACCTAGCCCAGGCTACCCTCCTGTCCACACTCTGATGCACAGCAGAGGAAAGGTAGCTGAGTGACCACCACACCTGGTACCTTATCCTTACCTAGCCATTGGTACTTCAGGGCTCATCACTGTCCCACCATCACTAGCTCTCCCCACCAACACTAATGCAGGTTCCCTAGCAAAGCAGCCAACACAGCCTTGGCTGAGACTATCATGAGAACACTCAGTGTAAGGCAAAGAGGTACAGTGATACCTCAGTTCACTGAGTATTGGATGAGACCTGAATCAAATTTCCCTATATGGCCAACAATGAACCTAACCATTGAATTTGATTTGGTTCTCGTCCAATTCAGTTTGCAACCAGAATGGTGGAAAGAATTAAGTTCGTGAATCGAGTACCACTGTAACTTACTGCATAGAAAATGACTTCCTTAGGAGCCACATAAGTGCAGAATATCTAATTTTTATGATGATTAAAACTGATGTTTTGCCACCTACCTTCTCACAGACATTGCAGGAGGCAAAAGGCAAGCAATGATGCTGCTGCTAACAGCCCTGCTGGCCTTCTTCCTAACTTCCCACATAGGCCTCCTGGCTGTCACGTCATTGTGTGCACTCCCTCTCAGCCAGTGCTGGGTCTGTCACTGATGCATGTGGGGGCAAAGATAGACATGACAATGATACACCTTTGGAGCCCAACAGACGGGCCGGGGGACAACAAAGGAACATGCTCTTGTACCTTGTCTAAAGACCAGCTATCTGGGAATTTTTTAGACTTAAAAAAACCAGCATTTCATATAATTCCTGATCTGTCCCCAAGGAGTTCTGATGGGAAAATCATGAGGTGGGAAGACACCTGTATTCCTGGAAGAGATAGCTATACTGAAGCTGGCCGAGTGACTTGGCAGCAAGTCACAGCTAAGAGGTTCTAAAAGCTCTGTGGGGACTTTTAGAGGGACGTGGCAGATGCCGGGAAAGTCTATCACTGATTCACAAAGAAACAGTCCCAGGAGCACAGACCATTAGGACTCATGGAGTCCTTTGTAGACTGACTTCTAAAGATATGAAGACTACTACATTGGAAAAAGGTCTATTTTACCAGCAAAGGACACCCAAACTCTGATTTCAGGGGACTGTCCCTTCAGCCCATCACAGTTCCATCTCTATGTGTGCATCCTCTGTCCATCTTTGTGCCCCTTTTTCCAGCTAGGCTAAAGATGTTAGGAAGAAGTTCCTTTACCACAACCTGTCCCCAAGGATGGGGAGGACGGAGTGGTGCCTGGATTCCTGCTCTGGGTAACACTAGGATAGGTCCCAGACCTAAAACCAGCAAAAACTGGCATCCTGAGGCTGCACTCCCTCTGTGTCCACCCTTCCTCCTCACCTTGCCCACAACATGGGGTCCATCTGGACCAGATCTGGAAATCCCACTCTTTTAGGACCTGTGGGGCAGGATCCCCTCTCCCTAGGAAACAGGACCATTTCAGAGATTAAGCAAAGTTGCTTAAGGTGATAGACACAGGGCCAAGGTGGTGTAGAATGCTTTGGGAAGAAAGAGGAAAGTTTGTGATAAATGAAAAATGCAGCATTTCCACTAATGCAGACCCCAAGGCTCCTTCAAACATGGATCCCTCTGAAATGCATGAGCCTGGTCACACCTATGTGCAAATTCAAAGTAGACATTTTCTCAAATTCCCATTTGGTAAGAAAAAGTTCCACAGTTTTTCAGCTGAGTCACTCCCACCTCTGCACAGTGATCCAAGCAATCCTGTCCCCAGAGACCCCCAGGGACCTAGACACCCTGCCTCACTTTGCATCCTGCCACAACTGTTCTCCCACAGAAACACATTCCTGAAGGGCACATTTAGAATGCTCACCTGGTACCAGTCCTGACCAATTGAGGAGTAGCTGCCCTTTTGTAATATTTATTCTACCTGGGAAGAAAAGAGCACTCTTGAATTTCCTCTGACCTTTTCCTAATCATGAGTTGACTGGCTTTAGTTTTTCAAGGGTCCTTTACCTTTCTGCAGGCCACTCAGCTCAGAGTGGAGGCCTCTGGGTGGGTGAGGAAGCCACTCTGTGTGCAGGAGTGATGATGCTGATCTCAAGCAAGAAGCCAGAGACTGAGCTCAGAGGTTCAGAAGAAGAGATTCAAGGTCTTGGAAATGTGGCTTTTCAGCTCCAGGTGACTTAGTCTGAATGGAAAGACCTTTTGACAAGGTCCCCTTCCATCCTTTTCTACCAAGGATGGAAGATTAACGTGTGACACTATTTGGAACTGAGACTACTAATGGGAAGACAATCCTCAACAGCAACAGACACAAAACAGATTTCCAGAGGATAGGCCCAGCTCCCACTCTCTTAAAGATCCCAACACCAGACTGAGAAGCTCCACAACCTGCAGCAGAGATGACAAGCCAGCAGGATGGACAGAGGAAAGCTGTCTGTCTTAAAAGCTGTATGTAGTTCACAGCCCTCCTTCCTCCTCCACAGTTGGGTAAAGCTACATCCCCACTAGGAGCCACTGAATATCCAGGGAAACAACCTGCATGGCCAAACATTTATACATGTGTGCTGTGAGGCCTTGCCTAGTGAGATGCTGTCAGTTTAATTAAACAAACAAACAAAAAAAAAAAAAAAAAAAAAAAGAGTATTTCAATAGCACATTATTCATTTCTGTCAGCCAAAGGGAGATAAAGGACAAGCAAAAGCCTGCTCAACTCTATCTTTAGTAATTTTCTACCAAGGATGGAAGATTAATGTGTGACAGTATTTGGAACTGGGACTACTAATGGGAAGATAATTACTCCAGGTACCGTGTATCTTCATGTGGTTTTCACTGTGGCCCACGTGCAAATTACCTAGTGGATGCCATGCACTGTGCCAAGCACTTTAAAGGGTGACCTGCAGAGGGCTATAGGATCTGCCAGGCCTGTTGCACATACCTCACCATGCAGAACGGGGTACAAGGGACTTTTCTGTACCTCCCCTTTGCTGCTGCCTAAGAAGGTAGTATGTCCCACAGTCACACAGAACTGGGAGAGAGAACACTCAGGAACAGCCAGGAACAAGGCTGGTGTGCACCTGTCACTGACCTCACCACAGAGAAAAGGTGGCCTTTGTGCTCATGCCATGGGACTCATTTTCCTCAGGGACACACTCCAGTCACAGCTTCCTTCTCACCTCAGCAGCTATGATCCCAGCCCCTGGGCCAAGGTTTGACAGTTTTACTCCATAGGCCCCAGGGACCTGGTACCTGCCTGTGAGCAACAAGGAGCCAGCAAGGCCTCCAAATTCCCCCAAGATCAAGAGCCAGAATGACTTCTTAAAGTAAATGAAACCAGTTTTCAGATAAATACGTACAAAATTAAAAGCAGGCTTTGTTTTGGAGTCAGGGTCTTGCTATGTAGTTCGGGCTGGCCTTACACTCACTAGGGGCGATCCTTCTGCCCCAGCCTCCCAAATGCTTAAAATCAGGCTTCTACAGTTCCTTTGTCTGTAATGAGGAAAACCAACTGAATTTGTAGTTGGAAAATAGTCAGGAGCCTGACAAGCCCAGCTTTGCAGTGAGTCTAAGCAGCAGCCTTTAGCTGTTTCTCCTGAGCTGTTTCCTGAGATGGGACCCCAGAGCCTGCAGGGCATGACTGCCTACCCTCAGGTCCAGCAGCTACAGACCAGCTGATCAACTAGCTAAGGGACTCTAATTCATCTCTAATTTCAATAAAGACTCTTCTTCTGACAGTAAAAAATACTTCTTTATGGGGAATTTTTGCCTTAAAAAATGTAATCAGAAAAATGATGTCATGGAAGTTGCCTATAAAGAACACCATTCTTTCCACTATTTTTTCAATACTAAATAATAAAGGAAGCACAGTACCAAGCTGTAAGGAGGAAGCTGCGTGCCTACCTCTACAACAGACTTGGAATCCAGGCGGAAGTTGAAATCGCCAAAGACAAAGTAGGAAACTTTCTCAAATCGCTGATCGATAATTCTGGAAGGAAAAAAGGAGTTAGAGGTCACTAAATGACCAGATACCAACAGCCCCACACCTGGACCAGCCACATCTGTCTTCCACGCTCCCCGTGACCCACTTTCAACTTTGCTGAAGGGAATCTCCAGTGATCGCTTCTTTGCACCCCTAAAACCTAGCATGGAGGCCACTGACTACACATGGTCAACAAATAGTGCTCAACTCTATCCTCAGCACCTGGACTAGGACAACTAAAACCAAGTTCAGAGGAAAGAAGTAGCACTGGCTAAGAAGCAGATGCTGGGACAGAAATGCCTGAGAAACAATATTAGAAGAACCAGAAACAAGTGGGGTTTGTCCATGCCAACAGGCAGGAGTAAGTCCTGCATGTGCACCACCTTCTGTCACCCCCAGCTTGACTCCTTCTCCCACTGAGACACAAGCTCAACCTTGGAATGTTTATACATCATCTCACTTGGACATTTCCAAGTTATAAAGCAACAAACTACCTATAAGATATATATGTATTAGCTAGGCAATGCCCTGCTAGAAGAGTTTTCCACATATTTTAAATCAATCATAAACCATTTCATGAAGATTTTTCCACTGAAAAACACATACACAAGCAAACATTCGGTAGTAATGGTGTGAAGCAGCTTCTTTTACAGACATAGCTCAAATCTCCCACTTACCTGACAACGGCAGCTACACAATCAACAAACTCCCTTGCTTTTGAGGAAAAGTAAATGCTCATTTTTTTTTATTTGAAAGTAAAATGAGGACACTTGCAATATGGAATTTGCTAACAAGACATCAGTGGCTGTCTATGTAAAGGCAGAAGAAATTAGGCTGTCAAGGTACCAGATTTCACTGGCCACTCTGGCCTCATTCACAACATTTGCTATAAACAGCCCATGGTAAACCAAGAGACAGGCTGCTGTTTTTAAAAATAAACTCTATTATTAGCCAGGCAGAAAGAAGTCAGTGAGAATTTCTCAATCAGAAGATCAGAAACTTCTAATGGTTACCAGAAAGCTCCAATGTATCACTCTCACCCTTGCATTTCCTGGTTGGTACAAACGTGCATTGCTGTCTGTACTAGTGGGCCAGTGAGTGCCAATGGGGGTCAGAGGTTGCAGCTCAGGTGCCATGCATATGTGGAGCTGGGGTCAGGGTGCTGTGGGCCAGAGGGATAAAGAGAGTGGTGACCAATTAATCATGGACTAGGTGTTTTCCAGCTTGATCCATTAGCTTGAGAAAAAAAAAAGGACAAGTGTACTGCCCATTTTCTATTTTTCAAGTTTATAAGGTGTGATGCAGTGAGATGCTGAAGGGAGTCCACCCCACCACGGCTGGAAGAAAGAGGTCACTGTGAAGCACCTGAAGCAGCCACTGCCATAAGCTACTGCCTGACTGCTCTATGCCCAAATTGGTGCCTTAGAGCAGGCCGCAGACAACGCTGAGCAGTCCACTCCTGATCTTACTGAGCTCTAGGGCTGGGGAGGACACTGACTCTCTCAGCTTTCATGCTCTCAGTTACAGTGAGTGTGAACATCTTTCAGCACATTCACTGGAATTTGCATTTTCTCTTGTTTTTATGCATTCACACACAACCTATTTCTACTTGGTTCTCTGTACTTTTCTCTCTGGATCCCAGGGTCTTCCCTACAATTCTTGGTAGTGATTCTTGTCTGTGGTAGACATGGAAACCTTGCCAGCATGCTGCTGGTCTTCTCTCTCTGCTCTGGCGGTTTCTGCCAGACCGAAGTTGTAATTTCCACAAAGTAACGTGTATCAGTGTTTCCTGTGGCTGTTAGGGCACTGATGGGGAGTGTATGATCCATCTGGAGTCACAATGCAAAGCAGGGATCTCAGTTTATCTACTTTCCTGAGGAGGATCAATTGATCCGCACCACTTATTAAATGCTCCGTCTGCTACTTCACTGAGTTTGTGTCACACCACACAACTCCTAAGACAGCATGGGTCTTTTTTTTTTTTTTTTTTTTGTGGGTACCGGGGGGTCGACCTCAGGACCTCGCGCGCCAGCAGGCGCCCGTGCCGCTGAGCGATATCACCGGCCCCTTTTTCATATGTGAGATCCGGGAGTTGAACTCGGGCCCTCGCGCTTGCCGGGCAGGCGCTTAAGCCGCTGAGCCATCTCACCGGCCCAGCATGGGTCTTTTTGAAATGACTTTCTTTTGCAGATCTTCTTATCCATTCTTTTATGCTGTTAATTTATAAGACTTTTTATAGGGAAACCTTTTTTGTTGACAATTCCTCTAACAATCATCTCAGCTTTTTCTTGCATATTAATTGCCGTATATTTTTGCTAAATTGCCAAAAATTCCTGCCTTAATTAAAACTGCTTTCAATTTAAACATTAAAATGAAAGGTCAATTTTAATAGATTACTAATAATGTAGGTGGCCAGTAATTTCATCTACTTGTTTTAAAATTCAACATTTTGTAGAGTTAATGCTGCTCGGGAATGAAGACACTGATACTGGATCTGAACGTTTGAGACGACTCCTCTCCTTCCCCTTCCTCCTCACTTGGGGCCTCTAAGTGAAAGTGAAGGGAGTGGGACCTACCCTGACCTGACTCTGCCTATCACTAAGAATGTATCTGAGCCAGGAAAAATATTTTATTCTATTATTAAACATCTTTAGAAGAAAAAAAAAAAAAGACTCCAGAGAAACTGTGCCAGCCTTTAGCAAGGTCACAGCCCATCCAGAAACCTGGTCCACGAGCTTCACAGTTTTCCTACTCAGTCCTCACTGAGAGAAGATGGTGATGTGCTTTGCTTTTATGAGATCCCACACCCCAGCAGCTAAGGAGGACACACCCTTCAGAGCTCCCAACTCCAGTAATGCTGTCATGAGCCATCCTAGGCCCATAGGCAGCAGAGAAACCACCGTTGGATTTAGTCACATTATTCTTTTTTTTTTTATGTGGGTACTGGGAGTTGATCTCAGAACCTCGCACTTGCCAGGCAAGCGCTTGTGCCGCTGAGCGATATCACCGGCCCTTTTTTCCTTTATGTGGGTTCCTGGAGTCGAACTCAGGACCTCGCGCTTGCTGGGCAGGCGCTTATGCTGCTGAGTCATCTCACCAGCCCTGTCACATTATTCTTAAAAGACAAAACAAAAACAAAAAAGCAGTACTATTCCCAGCCCATTCTGCTGATTGGAAAATAATGCCCACTGGTGAAGATGTAGCCAGGAACACGGCTACAGAAAAGTACTGACATCTTGAAGGCACAGAATTCTACCAGATGTCCTCAGGGGCAACAGGAGCCCTGCCAACACGGCCCTGTCCATTAGAAACAGGAGGCACTACATCCAGCTCTCTTCCATCACCCCATGCACTCGTAGGACTGCCAGCCTGGCTGCCTGGCCTGTCCCCACCTGAGCTCACAAATCTTGTTCTCTGTCAGTTTTCAACTCTGGCAATTGTACCTTTAGGCCACGGCCAGCCTGCTCTCCCTGTTGGGGCACAAACACACAGATAGGCAGCACTGGGGTCCAGGTGCTGCTCAAGTCCATGTACCAGCTGTGGGCCACATGCAGGCCTGGCGGCAAAGTTGACACCTCGGCTCCTTGGGGATGTGTCTGGCCCTTTCCTTCTGAGACTCCCTCTTTCTCTCTGCAGCCTCTTCCTGAGACACTTTACAGAGGAACTAGGCAGTGACAGAGCTGGGTGGGTACCCAGGCAGTAATGCCCTCTGGCAAACTATTTCTCAGTGTTACTCTGTGATACCCACTATGGGTGAGAAGATGTTGCTCTGTTTATAAGACTTTTGTAGAGTGAGCACTGGCAGATCTAGAAGAATTTAGAAATGGGCTTGGAGACATGGTGACTTGCCAGGTCTGTGGCCAGTCAGGGTCAGTGCTGCCCATCCAACAGGAGTGTACCATCTGTAAACTCCCTCCTTCCAGAAACCCATCAGCTGCACTCCACCCAAAGGAATTTTCTTTCCTCTTCTTTCTCTTTCTGTACCCTGCCCCCAATTTTCAGAGAAAAAGCAAACCTCTAGTTTTCTTTTGTTTTTTGCTGGCTGCAGGGATGAGTGGAAAATACTTCTGGGCAGAAACGATGTAGAGTTAGCTGTGTAGTTTATATTATTATAATTTATGGATGTCTGACTATCAAAAAGCACGGAACTCTCATAACCCTTAGAAAACTCCAGTGTTGAAAACAATAAAAATTTTTTAGACAAAATTTTACTTTTTTCTTCCTATATTTATGCTTCACTTGATATTGGTGATTACTATGGTTGATTTATACTTTTCAAGTGCCTGTAGCAATGAGGATACACTTCAAAAGCACCACACTGCACAGCCATGTGCTTATGCATACACTTCTCAGAGAGCTTTCTTAGCCAGTGTCCCTCCCTCCTCACCGACACTCTCAGAGACTCATCAGTGGAGATGGCCTCAAAGGGTCCATGGGTGAAGCAGGGAAGAGGGCAAACATGTACTAATTCCTGACTAGTTCTTGAGCCAAAAACACTTAGGTTAAATCTTTGTTTTAAAGGATTACATCTCTTCTAGCGTAATGTGGAAAGACCACCTCACATTCTGTGCTAGAAATGGGAGCTCTTGACATTTTCTGTGATCAGTAACTGGCAAAGCTGCTTTGGTTGCCACCACCACCTAGCTGAGGACACACTGAGGCTTATGTGGGAGGAGTACAGTACCCACAGGAGAGAGAAGCATGAAGTGAGTCAAAGCCATGCTCAGTGTAAGTAAGAATACCAGGGAGAGCATGGTAATCGGACACCAAAGCAATTCCCCCATGGGCAAGCAGAGCTCATGCTCAGGAATAAAGTCAGGGCTGGGGCACGTGGTTCATTAAATGGCATAGATGGCAAGCTCGACAGACTATACTGAGCTTTGATGGGAAGGAAACAAAGGCCTAGAACAAAATGTGAAGAGACAGCACTCCGAAGGTAGACTAGCAAACACTTGCTTGACTAAATGGCAGAATCCATTCTGAGGTAAATTCTTTTTAAAAAAAAACTAACAGATTTCAGACTGAAGCTGATATGAACAGAAAACTGTTTAGTGCTTAAAGAGAGTGCAAATGCTGCCTCCTGGGACAGTCCTGCCCACGGGTCTTCCGGGACATGTGCATGGGCCTGCAATGACTCTGCAAAGTGACACAGGCACATCTGGATTCCTGTTAAGATCATCCTTAAAAACCTAAATTTTTATCATGCTTCCCTGCCCTGCTCTTTTTGATATAATAGCCTGAGCCAATTAATAACAACACCCATCTCTGAAGGTCATGTGGCAAGCAGCAAGATGAAGGGGCTGTCACCAGCAGAGGCAATTGCCTGAGTGCCAGGCCCACAGCCCTCACAGCTCTCACTTTTAATTTCAGTATAGTGCCATTTGGACCAGTGCGTGGTGGTGGGGGGGAGAGTTGTTTTAAAATTAATTACCTTGTCAGTAGCTATTATGATTAAAAAGTAGGCCCACATCAATATCATGTGACTAATTCAAAAAGAGAATTATAATAAGAGCCATAAAAATCAATTTTTTAGGCCTAGAAATGGTATCTCTTGGTTTGACAGGTGATTTCAGGATGTGACAGCCTTGTTGGAGGAAGTTCTGGCTCTCCCCCACTTGGTCAGGGCCTTGTCCACCTGTTTCTGGAAGATACTGTAACTCACGATGCAACGGGCTCAAGACTTCCAGAGAAGAGTCATAGATAACAATTCAAGAATTGCAACACTTCCACCAGTCACTTCCCTCTTCCCTACCATGTTAGTGGGAACCCCAAGTGGAGCTTCTGGGTGCCTCAAGGCTCTGGGCCAGGGAGGGCTCCAGAAATCACCTGTGAACAGTCCCATTTGGGCCATAAAAAGAACAGACTTTCATGCAACTAGGTTTTTTTTTTCCTTCTTTCTAAATTTTATCACAAGGAGCTGAAGTGGTTTGGAAGGTGCCTTGGTCAGTCATGTTTCCTCCAGTAATTTCAACATGCTAGGAAGTTGGTTTTTCTTTCATCTTTTGTTCATTTTTTAAACCGGCAGACACGATGCTAAGATCTTTGCACTATACTTTTAAATGCACAGTCTGTGTACAGAGATTGACTAAAGTTGGTTTGCTTCTTGCCTATAGGAGAGATCATGTCACTTTAACATTGTCAGCAAAAACACTGAAAATATAAAATTGCTAAAATTATCAAAAATATTTTAGACTAATTGCTTAAAAATTTCTCTTAATCTTAAATCATCTCATCAACTGATTTATCACATATGTGTTTAAGCTTTTTTAAATAAAGTCTCCTCCAACAAAATGTAAACAATGACCAGTGTGAAACTTTCCTTAACTTTACTCCTTGCTCTGCCTCCACAGGGACCCCAGCAGGGACCCCGGCAGCACAGCCTCCATAATCAGCCTATTTGCCTCACACAGCTGAAACAGAAGCAAAGAACAAGAAGCTGACTCAGCATCAGGTCAGCAAAAACACCAGGCATGCCTTGTAGTGGCCTAGCAGGAGCTCAGGTAAAGTCCCAACAACTAATATATCCCTACTTGACTGGCTCCCAATGCAATGTCCTCCCCACATGGGCTTCTTCCTGTCTTGGTACCTCCATGTCTGTCTGACTTATCCATCTCAGCAAACCAGGGGTGCTCCCAGGCTAACTATCCTCTACTGGGAGCCATTATGGCCCAGGAAATGCCTGTTTTCCTCCACTCAGTCAGTGGCCTTGCGTGGCCAGGCCACCCCAGGCCCACATCCGCTTTGCTATGGCAGGGCAGGTGCCACCCATCATCTGTCCCCTGAGATTCAAGCCAGCAGTGCCTTCCCTGGCCCATTACTGCCATGGTCCCAATCATAGTAGGGGACACACAATCCACAGCATTTATATGGGAAATGCCTGCAGATGTCACTGAGGCTAAGTACACAGCACAACCCACCAACAGCCTTGAGTACCAGAATATAGTCAGATATATTTGGTCTGAGTGTCAGTGAATGAGGCATTAACTATAAATGTCACTCTTTCCCTAGGCTTCACCCACATGGGCTGCTGCTCATGTTCTAAAATGTCACCTCCTGTCTTAACTGGCTGTGGCCTGAACTCAGAGAATTGTTAGAAGGATGTCATGAGGCTCTGCTATGGGTTGAACTGTATCCTCCAAATTAAATTCGTATTTGGAATCCTTCCCCAGTCACTGTATTTTGTAGATGGGGCCTTCAAGGTGATGGAAGTGAGTGAGGATAGGCCCTGACTCTAAACACTGGTATGCTCAGAAGATAAGAAGGGGTACCAGAATGCTTGCTTTTTCAACCACATGAGGACACAGCATCCACAGGCCAGGAGAGAACCCTGGCTTGCCTCTGCTGCCCTCAGCTTGGACTTAAACCTCCAGAACTGTGAGAAATTTCTGTGGTTTAAGCCCCCAGTCTGCAGTATTTTGCTATGGCAGTCAGGGTTGACTAGATCCACTCCCAGGGCACTAAATGTGGACAAAGGTACAATGAGAGAGGATGTTAAAAACATATCCAGACTCTGTAAACTGTTAGGCTTACAAGGCTCTCCATAACCTGGTCCCCACATACTTTCCTAGCCCTCTAGTAAAAGGATAAAATTAGGTGGAACTTTCAGAAACTAAAGTTATTTCTTCTGGATACAGACTAGTTCATTCACATACCCATGAATGTGCTGGGCATCTGTTATGTGCCTGGAGCATTTCAGGCCCATTATCACGCCAGTCCTCCAGACCTTCCCAGGCTCAGGCTCCCTGACAGGCCTGCATCCCACTCTGACACAGTGCTGCACAGCTGTGGGACCTGCCTGTGCATAACCCATTTGGAGGCTACATTGGGCTCTCCTTCTAGCAGTCATCATTTCCATTTGTTTTCTAAATGTACCATTAGGATACTGAAAGTGCTTTTTCTTACACTGAGAACCAGCTTGTCAGACTCCACTCAGATACCAACATGAGCCACAGAATTCATGGGGATGCACATAAGTGCCTAAGCCTTTGTTGCTGCTTTATTGTGCAGTCATCTGACAAACAAAACACAGTCAAGATCTCGAGAAGTGGAGCAGTCCTCAAACGTCAGATACCCGCAAGCAACTGAAATGATGCTCAACCTTGCTCCGCTTCCCCAAAAACTGGCTGGGTGTAGATCTGGCAAAATTTTGAGAGTCCCCACAAAGGTCTCTGAACAAGACAGAGAGGAGGTCCCCACAAAGGAGCAGCTGATGTGAAGCTACCAGAGCTACGTTGACACCAAAGCCAGGAATGCACTGCAGATCAAGGTGTGCAGGAAGATGCCATTCAGATAATGCTCGAAAACATCATTGGTGGATGCTTACATGTATAAAAACAAACTGTACATGCACATTGATGAAAATATGAATACCTGCCTCCATGTTAATACATAACACTACAGAAATGTGCATGATTGTGTGACACATGCACAGAAACATGTAGAGGAACCATAGGCATCAAATCCAAGTGGCATTGGGAAGGACCAGGCAAGGCGCTCAGGACATGGACAGGGAGCATCGGTGGTATCCATAGGTCTCACTGCTTCACAAAAGGGCGAAAAGGGGGCCGGTGAGATGGCTCAGCAGCTTAAGCGCCTGCCCGGCAAGCGCGAGGTCCTGAGGTCGACCCCCCGGTACCCACCAAAAAAAAAAAAAGGGGGCGAAAAGGGCAAAATATACTTGTAACACTGCTGGAGGTACATGGCTTTTCATTATCACAGCCTTCTACACTTTCTAGATACTTATTTTCAGTAAAATAAAGAAATATTACGGGCCGGTGAGATGATTCAGCGGCATAAGTGCCTGCCTGGCAAGCGCGAGGTCCTGAGTTCGACTCCTGGTACCCACATAAAAAGGAAAAAGAGGGGCCGGTGATATTGCTCAGTGGCACAAGCGCCTGCTGGCAAGCGCAAGGTCCTGAGTTCAACCCCTGGTACCCACATTAAAAAAAAAAAAAAAGAAAGAAATATTACAAATTTCAACAATCATCTGAGACATAAGGCATAACAAACTCATCTTGCTAAGATTGCAACTGGACTTGATGTGTCCTAATTAGGCATGTTCCTGATGGATGCCATTGGAAACACTGGAACAGGCCCAGGGACTTTGACCTAAAAGCAGCCAGGACAGCAGAGGGGCACTAGCCTGTGGGCTGGGGAGTCTTAGTTGCAGCAGGGGCACGGTGAGCCCCAGAGAGACAGCACATGCCTTGAGCCCTCCCAGTCTGAAGGAAGACTCACTGGATATGTACAGAACCCACAGGATACCTGCAACCCCTCTTCAGGGCAGCAGGTGGCAAATAAAGGTATGAGAAGCAGCTCTGAGTGCCACATCAGAGTGTTGGGATGACCTAGATCCTTAGCACAGAGCTTGCCTTTGCTGAGAGATGGAGCAGCTTTTCTTTTGCTTGCTGAACAGTGAGGCAAATTCTGGGAACAGCCTAAAGAGAAACATTTAGATTGGAGGGTCTTTGAGTTGGCTGACAGCTGACTGATGACCGTCCATAAAACAACAAAGAGGAGCTGTGTGGCGGCCGGCGTCACACCACCTCTCCCTGGGAAGTAATTGCTCTGAATTGTTCACAGGAACATTATTTTTCTGGCAATCATTTTCTTTGAATGCCCAAAATGAGCATGAAACAACTCTTTTGACTGGACATAAAAGTTAAATGTCCCAATGTTGATCAAATTAACTTCAGTGCTGTGACAATGGACTATGTTTGTGAGAAAATAATGGGGGTACAGAGGGGTGCTTTATGCCAAGATTTCACAGTTGTAATGTAAAAATGTCTCTGTTGAACTAGCCAGGCCACATTTCAAAGGGGACACAGAAGAGTCCTGTCACTTGTGTTAAAAATCACACTTCACAGACTCAAAGACATCAGGACATTTCCACAGTAGACATCTCAGGAAGGCCAGCGTGGAGTTCTAGCTTAGTCGCTCCAGATGCCCCAAAGAGCTGACCTCAGCGTTGGGAGAGTGACAGAGTGCCACAGCACAGATAAGTGCAGGCATCTACTAGAGATATACAAGAGTGTCCAGGCCTCTGCCCATGTAAAGACCATCCTAAGATCTCCAGGCTCTGCCATAGATGCCTCTGATAGCTTCTAGACCCTCTAAATCTACCCAGTCTTCTCTGAGCCTGGCTTTTTTTACTAACCAGGGACCTTCACAACAAGATATTCAAAGCAAAAACTTTCATAAATTGCTCACAAAAATATAATTATTTGTGATAAGAAATCCTGAGGAACACACTGGATATACCTGATCATTGAACATTGAAATGGTAACGTTTGATGTCTCAAATATCAATCCTTTTTAGTGGCTGAAGTCAAGCTGAACTGAAGAGTAGATCCTCATCAGCTGTGCTCCTGGGCATTGGGAACCATGTGTCTCTGCTGTGAGGCACCCTGTTTGTGCAGTTCCTATACCACTACTTACCACTGTGGCTGCTAGAAAGCTTAACTCAGGGAGTTTATCTCTCAACTTTTAAAAAAATAACCTTTTGATTTTTTTTGAATAAACTTATTTTAGACAAAAGTTTCAAAGAGTGCCAGGTGACTCTTGGTTTTAACACAGGGTCATTCCCTGTTCTTGAGGATAGGGATGCACAGCTGCCCCCCACCCCAGGTCTGATGCTGCCTGCTCCTGCAGATCACACGGATATGGGGACCTGTAGGGTATACAGGGAGATTAAACCAGAAGGCAGGCTCCTCATCAGAAGCCTTCTCACTGTCTCCTGCAGCTCAGCAAAGCCCAGCAGACAATGTGCACCGTGGTTCCCAGTGCTGCTGTGAATGCGGCACTGTTGGTGGCAGTGTCCATTCAAAGGGCCAGCGCGGCATTGTCCTCCCCAATCAGCGTAGCAGAATGAAGTCTGCTGGTGGCTGCCAAAAGGTTAGCAGCCCTGATGAAAGGGTAGCCCATTATTCACCACTGCTACAGAGACCCCCTTTGTGCCTGGCAGCCCAGCCCTGCACAGTGGAGGTCCGGATCTGCGGCTGGCTGAGCTCGCCACAGAAGCCATTCATGGGAATGCAAAGACATAGAAAAGTGGCCCAAAAGCCCAAAGCTGCTTTTCTGGAAGCTGTGGAGGCATGGCAATGTGGGGCAAGGGCACATTTTATTGCCTTACTACACTGACAACCTGACTATGGTGACCAACATCAAGTGGATAGTAAATCTGTCTTGGCTCCCAGATTTCCTGGGAGGTCCCCAAAATCCTCAGTGCCATGAAGCAAAGAACCAATTGGGCAGGAAGATCCATATTCAATTGTGCTATGAAGTCCTTGCCTGCTTAGCTGCTGATTCACTGTCCCGAAGGGGATCCAGCAACCCATGGCCCAGCTGAGGAAAATGCTAGAAGAAAGGGCTCAGGGACACCCACGCAGAACTCAGGCAACCTCCTGGATAAACTAAGACACAACAGTCCAGATGGTGCTGTTAGCTGGGTGACACCCCTGAGGATTCGGACTAGCTTGGGACAGTATTAGCCGGTTTTCCACTCCAGGAGCAAGTGGGCAGCAGCTGCCATAGGGCCTACCTGGGGTACTCCAAAGCAGGTATGGGTAAAGCACTAGAAATAGGAAGGATGAGTGCACCCAGACTCTTGGGCTAGGTGGGGACACAGGCACTGGCAGTCATTAGCCATTTCATTGGGACAAAGTACCTGAGCCCCACAGCCACCTGTCAGAGCTGTGTCCCACAGTTGGTGGGGAGAGCTCAGACTGTGGGCTCAGTATCAGTCCCAGCTAAAGAGGGAATGGCTGTGTATGGAGCTGAGGGTTGGGCCCTCAGTGCCAGTGACCACAGCACAAACATCCAGACCATATGTCCCACATCCATGTTTTTTTTGCAAGGACTCAGTAGATACCAGCAGCACCAAGGCACTCCTTTATGCTGGAGACAGAGGCTGGGAGTGATTGGAAGGGGAGAGGGACCAGACCACAGGACCCTCAGGTGACCTTCCTTTCCCAGGTAGGAAAGCATGTTCCTCAGAGTTAACGAACAGCCACACTCCTGGCTAATGACAGTGTAAGGATGGAACTCACCTTCGCCTTCCTGTGCAGAGCACCATCTAGGAAGAATACAAAGCCATGGGCAAGAAGCCCACACAAGCCCAGCTCACTACATTGCAGCCAGAAGGAGTGGGGCTGGAGAGAGGAAAGGTCCAGGTGGCTGAGTCATGGCACATATACACATGGATGCACACTGTTATGGTTTTTGTCTAGATGTTCCCCCAAAGCCTCATGCAGTCATGGGGGACAGGCTTTTCAGAGGTGGCTGTATCTAGAGTGTGTGGTGCTGAGATTAAGGGTGTGTGATTACTAATCAGTCCACTGATTGTTTGGTACCACCCTAATCCCAGCAGTCTAGATAAGATATAAAGGGCAGAATGATGCTGTTAAGTCCCCTCGTTGCTTTTGCTGTCCTCCATCGCCATAAACTGTTACCTCTCTGCCATGTGTCACCCTGCCTTAGAGCCAGCTGATTATAAACTGAAACCTCTACCAACTATAAGCCAAATAAACCTTTTTTCCTTTGACTTTGAGTGTTGGGTACTTTGTCTCAGCAACAAGAAAAATAACTAAGACACACACTTACATGAGACCTTGCACGAGTCCACAGTGCACGCATACACACACACAAACACACACACACACAAACATGCTCCCCTCACGTACACCCATATACGGGCCCATCTGTATTCACACACAACACATACGTGCACATATCATGGTCATGAGGTGCAGCAGAAAAGCCTTCAGTCCAGATGCTTGTACAGGGACCACCCCAGGCTGTCCTTTCTGACCCCACTTGACTCCAGGGACCTCTCAGGACACCCTCTCAGGTCATCATTATTGCTGAGGAGGAAATGTGCCCAGTACTCAGGGTCTCCTCTCTTGGATTCTCCCAGCCCTACCCTCAGGAGTGTCTGATGATGTTGGATATAATATGCCATATACAACTGGGGCAGGGGGGATGACTCCAACCAGCCCTCTAGGTGGACTATTCTCCCTTTGATTGGAAATTTCCAAGAAACCTCCTAGAGGCTCAGAGAGCATCCTGCACCCACCCCAACTTTTCTTCCACTCTAGGTCCAGCCCTTGTCGCACACTGATCAGGCCCTCAGCCATCAGGGCCACAGACAGCAGTATGACCACCGCTGGGGAAGGGTGGTGGCCTGGGAATGGCATGGTCCTCTGCTCAGTGCAACACCCATGCTTTTGAACATTCCATTCTTCAAGGAGATGGACAAGAAGTGCCCTGTGATTGTGGTGGGTCAAAGCCCAGGAAAGCGCAGGTACAGGCAGGAGAAACGCTGGGACCTCAGAACAAGAGGTCAGAGGCTGAGAGGGAGGCTAGAGAGAGGCTGAGGAATAGTGGATAAGGCAGAGCAGCACAAGGTCCCTCATGCTCCCATAGAAGCATAAGGTGGTGCTCTTCGCTTTGGGACATGGTTGGGTGAGGTCCCCAAAGAGACAGCATGGTGCTTAGGTGAAGGCAGAAACTACTCTGGGGCAGAAACACCTATTTTAGGCCTGTGGTCAGTGGCTGCTATAAGCCAAAGTTTATCGTTCTCTGTCATTTCAACCACAGGGGTACGAAGAGGACAGAGTTTGACTTGAAAACCATGTAGAATGAACAGAGAATAAACCCAGACCTGGCTTCTGGGCTGAGCTTCAGTGAAAGGTCCATCTGCAAGTCAGGAAGGATACTGGTCCCAAGATGAGACTTTTTTATTAATCAGGGCACCTGTCTTCCCAGATGATACCCCAACAGCTCTGACCCTATCCAAGGTCATCTGGGACATCACAGATGTCAAAGACAGAGGCAGGAGCCTGGTGTATTCAGGAGGGAGGAGGAAAGGCAGTTGGGAGCTCAAATAGAAGGTGGAACATCCCCTGCCCTGATGGTCACTGAAGCCACCTATCCCTTCCTTAACCAGGAAGCAAGGCCTGGTTGGGTACACAGCAAAAGACAGCTTCAGGAGGGATGTGGTGCTGTGTAGAGCTAGACAGTACATTCTCCCACAGCTGACTCCACACTGCTGCTGAGCACTGCTCCAAGAAGTCTGACCCCAAGCCCAACACCCCAGGAGTCACTGAGCAAGGCCAGAGCTGTGAGAAAGACACTGCCCATGGCCAGCAGAACCTCAGGGAGTCCCCATTTTTGAGCCCACAGCCTGAGGCAGCTGTCATCATTCTGAGAGGTCTCCTTGCTGATACTTATCTTCTATCATATCTCTTCATAGTGCTATTTTTCTTATCTTTCAACAAAATGTAAAGGAAAGGAAAGGAAAGTGACGTGTGTCCAGCCCACCTGCTGAGGGACTGCTCTGGTAAGTGGGCAGGGGCTGGGGATTCTGCAGCCTTAATGGGTCAGCATTCCCAATGGCCACTGGTAAATAAGAAAAAACAAATCAGGGAAGTAACCTCACAAACAGCTGCAACTGTGTTCACAAGTGCCTGGGATACGGCAGCACCTACCTGTCAAGCACGTAGCCGAGGGCCTTGTGCCGGACGCCCGAGTACACTGAGGGGCTTGTCTCCCAGGCCACTAAGTTGGATGCGTCATGGAAAAGGTGGATGTTCACCAAGTCAAAGGCACTGCAACCAAGAGAGACAGAACTAGGTGACCAAGGGTCAGAGTCCTCCAGCTGCCCTGAGCAGGGCAGTTCCCTCCCTCTGCCTCAGGAAAACACGCACTAACTCCAGTCTCCTGTCCACTCACCTGTCCTCAGCCATTCCAGGCAAGAGCATGGCCTCCTCTGAGGCCAGAGGACATGAGACACTCAGTTCAATAAATCCTCACAAATGCAGGTACACTGGCCGGGTAAAAGGAGAGCTGTTTTTCTTTAAAGAAGAGGACTTGCACAGGATTGCAAGATTCTGCAACCTGTAGGCTAAACTGTGAGATATACTTCCCTCAACCTTAGCTCCCAACAGCCCATGTTGCCAAGGTCTGCCCACTGCACCACTGTGGGTAACACTGGTGTAGAACAGAAACAGGAAGGCAGACTATTCATTTCATATCCCAAAAGAAGCCTCTGCGCAACATCTCAAGAAAGGTCCTCAGTTGCTCTAAGGAGCCTCTCCATGCACATGGACTTGGTGAGGCCCAAATCTGGTCCAGGTCTGCCTTTCTCACAATATGGACAGCCTTTTGTAATCCTCAGCTGGTTGGTGGATGTGTCTATTTCACCAGGTGAGGTCCTAGCACTGTCCCTAAAGTGCTCACTGCCACATTACATCCTGTGCAACACAATGGTATTTCAGCAGTAAATACAAAGACTAAGGACTGCAAGTTTGCATTCCCTTGTTCCAACCTCTAGTTGCCACTGCCCATGACCCTGAAGACCCCAGCTCTAGGTGTCCATGCCCCAGGTACCTCTCCTACAGTCTACCAGGTTGGTCTCTGAGACTAAAAGCAAAGAGCAGCTGTAGTGGTCAATCCCTTCCTAGATTATGTCAAACGGTACTGTGGCTCTGCCTTGGAGTCCCTCTGCCTCCCTCTTTCTTCCCCCACACTCTGGACTTTGTCCTGAGCAGCTATAGGCAGGCCACATGGGAAGGAGCTGTGTTCTTCTATCATCACCCATGGGTAAGCTCAGAAGAGCTTCGTCTTGACTTAGAAGGTCTCAGGGGCCAGCAGCCCATGAGATCTGGTCCAGACCCACAGCTGAGCCACAGAAACTATGGCCTACTCAGTGTTTGAAGCTGAAAATTGAGGGTGGTCTGTCTCAGCAGATCCTCAGGCAATGAGGCTTTAGAAAATCTCTGGGAGGGAAATAACAAAGCCTCAAGCAGGATTCCACCACCTGGAGGATAGGTGGGGAGGCCACATGGAAACCGCAGTAGGAAGGCAGAAACAGGTTCCTGCAGTTTCTTTTCACCAGAAAAGGGGCACTACTTCTAGGAACATTCACCTGCAGAAAGCAGGCCAATACAACAGAGTGGAGATGGGACCTACTTTGTGCTCAGACTCTTGATAAACACAGACTCTGGATCATCTTCACACCATTTAACTTTGTAGCCTGGGACTCACTAGGAGCCTTCTTGCCAGAGTGCTCATTCAGCAGGCTCTGGCACAAAAAAGCTCATGCTTGGTAAAGAACCAGAGGCTTTCTACCATGTCTCCATTTGTGCTGAGCACCCAGACCTCTGAATTACAAGGAATGGGTGACAACACTCTGTGTGATGTGGCATCACCCACAAATAGAAAAGGTCAAAGAGTGATGGGCAGAAGTTGGGCAGCAAGAGCCCCCATTCAAAATCAGCAGAGCTTTTGATGAGACATTTGCAACATGAGAGTTGTACAAAATACCACAGAAGGATAAAAAATACTCCAACAATTATGAAGCAGACACAGTCAGCTCCACATATGTAACATACATACCAGTCAGCAATGCACCACCTTGTCCGGATGAAGCCTTTTCTTGACCACTTGCACTGAAAAACAAAGATCACACAGTAAGCACCACAAAGAGAAGCCAGAGGCCATAAGGCTCAGCTGCACTCAGGGTGCACACAAGATGCTTCTCCAAACAGAAAAACAACCTTTAAACTGGTGTTTAAAGTACTCTGGTAAAAAAGGAACTGAAATGTGCATTTACCACAGAGGTGAAAAGTCAGGGACAGCTGTTTCACTAGGCATCCTGATGACCAGTAAGCTGACTTGACCAAGAGAATGACAGTAAGAGGTCTGAAGAGGGACAGCAGTATGAATTGTCACCAAAACCCCTTCTTAGTGAGCCCATATACACCCCCTGCCCTCCCTGTACTAACACAGAGCACAGCCTTTGCCTAGGGGACTGAGGCATTTATTCATGTGCAGGGCAGCCTCAAGAAGAGTGTGTGCTATGGTCTGACTGTGTCCCACAAACCCACGCTGAAATTCAACTGCTAGTGTAATGGCCCTAGCCTCAGAAAAGTAATTATATCACCAGGGCTCCTCCCTCCTAAATGGCTAAAGCTCTTATAGAAGGGCTTGACAAAGAGAGCCTGCTCCTTTTTGCCCCTTCGATCCCTAATACCATGCGGGGACACAACATTCATCCCCTAGGAGGACACAGCACAAGGCACCATCTGGGAAGAGGACATAGACCTCACCAGATACTGAACCTGCCGGCACCTGGACCTTGGACTTTGCAGTCTATAGAACCGTAAAGAATAAATCCCTGCTGCTGCTGAACTGCCCAAACTAGAGGTTTTCTAAGACACCTGCTAACAGGGAAGGGGCAGACTACAGAAAGCTGCTTTTTGCTTCTCCCCACATTCTCTCTCCCACCCAAACAACAGAGTCTGAGAGAACAGTCACTGATTACCCTCACCCTCTTCATGTTGGTCTTGAAGTGAAGAAAAAATGGCAGAGATAGCTCAGAGCAGTAGGAAGAGGTAAGACATGGGAGAGGCTGAGCAAGAAAGACCTTGCCCACAGCTTTGACCCATGTAGGACCAAATGGCCTGTGCGTCTTTTCCCAAAATCACTGGCCAACGTCTGTTCATGTTCATGTAGGCAGGTAGCAGGTAGAAGCCTGGCTTCTGTGGTATGATGAAAGGTTCTGGACCCAGATGCCAAGGACCCAGTGTATGACTTAAGACTGAACCTTAAATTCTACTTAACCTTAATTAATTTTAATTTAAATAGCCACACAGCACTGGGCTGCCTCACAGCCTAACCAGCTTTGGGAATGGGTATTCTGTCCAAAGGAAGGACCCCCTCCTGCATCCCCAATTCACAAGCCCCACGTAAACAAACACTCTAGGAGCAGAGGAGTGTTCTCTCCTCCTAGAATGCCAGCCCCATCAGCATGGGGTGCCACCAGCATTGGTCGCAGTTGGAGTCCAGTGCCTGGTGCAGTTGACTTGGGGAGATAGGAAGGAGGAAAGATGAGCCTTGAGGTTCATACAGCATCTCAAGGGAAGACAGAGGTGAAATGTGAAGACTGCATTTCCTCCATTGTGCCCGGGCTATCTGCTGCAGAAGTGAACATTTGAGAATTCAGAGTTAAGAGTTGGTGAGATGTGTTCCCTATATCGAAGAAGAGTACAGAGAAATAAGCACCAGGCAATTTTGCTGTTTTACTTCTTTATTTAATGGAAATAATTCAGTGGTTAAAAAATAAAACTCTCCCCTTGGTCCCATAATTCTCTTAACCATGGATCCTATTTCTTTTACTTCCCCTTATAAACACACTTCCTATGTACTGTCCAAATACAGCACATAGTTCTTGTTATGGTTTGTATCTAGATGTCCCCGCAAAGCCTCATGAGCTCACAGGCAGGGCTTTCCAGAGGCTGGATCTAGGGTGTGTAATACTGGGGTTAAGGATGTGTGATAACTAAATGGGTTTATCACAGTTCTGGGTGTGGATAATGGAAGCCCAACTCTGGGTGTGGGTGGCACCAATCAATAGGCTTATAGCCTGGGTGGAATATAAAGGGAGAGAGGGTAGGCAGACTTGTTGCAGCAGCACCATGAACTGTTTCTCTTCTGTGATGCCCCTCTGCCATGCTGCCCTGCCTTGGAACCAGCCAACTATGGACTGAAACCTCTACTGTGAGCTGCATTAAAATTTTCCTCCTTTATCTTTGAGTGTCCAGTATCTTGTCTCAGCAACAACAAAAAACAAAAAAAACAAAACAAAAAAAACCTGAGACAGTTCCAATTTCTTCTACTCCCATTCAACCCTCAAAAGTAGTTTGGTTCCTAATTCTAACACACTGCTCAAAATGCTGCCTTCAAGCTCTCCATGCCTCCATATGCAGAATCTCAGCAGCACTTGATGCGGCCAAAGGCCTTTGCAGCCCCTCTGTCCTCTTCATTCTCCAACCCTCCCCCAACTCTAGGTGTTGGGACTCCAGGAGTAGGGGCTCCTTTTCCCGCCCTCCATGTGCTCTCGCCCATGCCAAGGATGGAAGGATAAACCACCTCCATGCAGGTGACTCAGTTGCTGGCCAGTTACCAACCTTCTCCAGCAGCACTGAGTCATTCTCTTGGCCTCTGACATCCGCCCTTGCTAGTAAGCAGTATCATAACAGCTCTACTTGTCAGTCCTTTGATTTATAGATTTATTCTTACATGTCTTGCTTTGGACCCCAGGTATGCTCAGCATGAAAACTCAATGCTTTAATTTGGGAAAAATTTCCCCTATCTTTCCCAACACTGCTCCTATTTCCTTCTGAAGTTTCTTTTGGATGAATATGTGAGCTTCTCAATGAGGGTTTCATATCTTTTAACTGTCCTTGGTATAAAAATATAAACAACTGAGCAAAAATCTTCATCTTTCTTGATTATGTTCTAGATGAACTCCTTAATAATATATTCTGATTCACTGGTCCTCTCTCTGTCCATATTATCTGGTTTTATAATCTATTCTGTTCTTTTTAATAACTGTGTTTCTACGGGGCTGTTTGTTGCTGTTGTTATTATTGTTTTGTAGTGCTGGGGATTGAACCCAGCGCCTTGTACATGCTAGGTCATACTCTACCACTGGGCTATACCCTCCATCCCCTATAGGCTATTTTTCATATCTTGTTCTGATTTTATTTTTATTTTCCACCTTGCAGTGTTCTGACTGCACCAAACCAATACCACATGGAGTCTGGGGGTCCTGGCTCCCTGGCAACACAACGTACCCAAGGAGGCACTCATGCGGCCCACAGGTAGGGATCTGGCCTTTTTCCTTTCAAGGCTGGTCTTGCTCCTCTCACTTCCAGTGTCCCAGGCCTAAGTAAGTAAACTTAAAAAAAAAAAAAAAAATAATAATAATAGACTTTATTTTTCAGAGCAATGTTGGGTCTATACAAAAACTGAGCAGAGTGTACAGAGGGTCCCCACATGCACCCTCTAGTGTGGACACACACATGACTAGACCCATTTCTTCCTGTTCTGCCTGACCAGCATTACATGAGCTGACCCTGATCATTTAGCCAGTACTCACAGCTACGCTCAGGCCTATAGGATGACATGACCTGTGGAACTACAGCAAGTTCCCAACTTAGGAACATTCGAATTGCAAACTTTCATATGTGTACTCTGTAAGGTTCACTTGTCAGATTATGAATGATTCTGACTTATGAATATGCTCCCAGAAGGGAACTTGTTCATAAGTCTGGGACTTACTATACCTGTTGTCCCTAGCCCATTCCTATCAGGCTTTCTCACCCTCTCTGCTTCCTGGCTGCCATAGGTAAGCAGCTTTCCACCATGACATTTCTTCTTTGCCACAGGCCTAAAAGTAATGGAGCTGACCAACCATGGACTGAAACCTCTGAAACCATGGGACTTTCCTCCTTTGATTTCTCAGGTATTTTGTCACAGTGACAAAAACCTGACTAACGGGAGAGGAAAAAAGATGGCGGATGAGTAAGAAGCACACAGAAAAACTCTCTAAAAGTTGCCATTGGACTACGGGAATACAGTGACCGGGAGAGCGCAGGAGGGGGGCAGATGCCCCCCCGGGACCCAGAAAAGTTCTGAAGCGCAGCTTGGGACCCCCGGCACCAGTGAAGGGTACTTTTCAACAAAGAAGGAGCAGACCGCGCGCACACCTTCTACCATCCCAGGAATCACGGCGCGACAGAAGCTCAGAGCTGCGGACACACGGTGACAGCTGGCGCCCAGGGAGCCCCCACGGAGGATCGCGAGACAGCGGCGGGGCGGGGGAGCGGCGGAGAACTGCGCTGGCCGGTGGTGAGTGAGTGTCTCTCAGCCACAGCTGTCCGGCGCCAGAGAGTGACTGGCCGGGCGCCATTGTGGGGGGTGCGGCGAAAATCGGAGCGGCTCGAAAACAGCTCTGGGAACTCGTGCTCCGGACAGGGCAGCGCGGTGCCTCTCAGCCCCATGAAAGTGCGCTGAGGGCGGCGGGTGAACGAGACTGGTCTCTCAGCCACACCTGTCCCGCGCCAGAGAGCGACTGGCCCGGCGCCATTGTGGGGGGCGTGGTGAAAATCAGAGCGGCGGGAAAGCAGTGCGCTGACAGCGGCAGGCGAAGGAGCCTGGTCTCCGCCTGAAAGTCCACGCTCTGCTCACCGCCCGCCAGAGGGCCGCTCCTGGCTCGCTGGGACGGACCTGCACGGAACAGGACTCTGTCATCACACGGTGCCTGCCTACAGCAGAGTCAACACCTGGAACTGATTCTTTTTATTTTTTTTATTTTTTTTTTTCTCTCTCAGTTTTTTGTTCTGGTGAAGGGGTTTTTATTTTTGTTTTTATTTTTTTTATTTTTATTTTACTTTTATTTTATTTTATTTTTTTCTTTTGTGGGGTTTTATTTCTGTTTTATCTGTTTGCTTTGTTGTTTTTGTCTTCATTTTTGTTTCTATTTGTCTATTTACTCTTTCTTTCATTATTCTCTCTGGCTTTTATATGAGTGTAAACAGTGCCTCTAACCTCTTTGTGATTGTGGTTGTGATCTGTTCTTCCTTTCATCCTTCCCTTCTCTTTTTCCCACCAGTCCTCTGCACCAGTGCCCCAATGTTAGTGGGATCCCTCTTGGTCCTCTAACCTTACATCTAATTCCTTCCTCTTCTCACAATACTCTATTTCCTCCTTAACTCATTTTAAATTTAAACTCCTGAGGGGAAAAATTGACATACTAAGGACTTGTATACTGCATATAATTTTTCTGGTGTGTTTTAGATTTTGTTATATAACTGCAACTCTACTTTATACAGCTAAAAGTGGTAAATAACTGGTTAACTCAGTCTGTCATTTTCTAGGCTGTGTTTGATGCTTCAGTTACCATTATAGCCAAATGTAAAATAATTGTTCTAAACAGCTTTCCTTCCTGATATTTCATGATTGATATTGACTAAGGGACACAGAAAATACAGTGGCACAGTACCAAAGAATCAAGGACTGGGCCAAACAGGTAGCAACTTCTCACATCCAACGAATTGAAGAGGTAGGATCTGGCAGAAAGCTCAAAACCCAAAAGCAAGCTCCACTTGGAAGATACTGCAGAGAAGTAGTCATCTTCTAAGGATCTTGAACACTAGCAATAAAGTAACCTATCATAGGTAATTTACAAACATCACCCCAGGAATTAAAGAAAGAAAAAATGAGACGACAATTAAACAAGATGCAACCCCACACATCCAATTCACCAAAGGCAAACCTAGGGGGCAACGAGGTGGGACAATCCGAAAGCCACCCACCTGGCATATCTGAAGGGGTAACAACAAAACAATTGAATGAGGCTCTGGAAAAAATTAAAACAGAAATAATTTCACAGATAACTGCAGAGATAATGTCCACAATGAAGACTATGCTTAAGGACACTATAGCTGATACAGACAAAAAAATAGATGAGCTTAAGAAAATTATAGGAACCATGAATGCTCAGCATAGGAAAGAAATGGAATCCATAAAGCAGATTCAAGCAGATATCCAAGAGAACAAAAATTCCATTGAAAGTATTTGTAGCAGATTAAGCCAATGCGAGGACAGGATATCAGATATAGAAGACAGGCTTGCAATTAGTGATCATGAAAAGAAAGAATTCTTAAAAACAGCAAGGGACCATGAAAAATCAATTCAGCAGCTGCTAGATGACTCAAAGATAAACAACTTAAGAATAATTGGAATAAATGAAAAAGCAGGAGATAGCATCAATGACATTAAAACCTTGTTCAAAGACATCATCAGGGAGAACTTTCCTGGAAGAGAAAAAGAATTTGACCCCCCAATAAGTGAAGCTTTTAGAACACCAACTAGACATGATCAAAAAAAAAAACTTCAGCCAGACATATCATAGTCAAGATCCCAGAAATTCAACAGAAGGGCAGAATCTTAAAAGCTGTTAGGGAGAAGAGACAAATCACCTATGAAGGAAAACCCATCAGAATCACAGCTGACTTTTCAACACAAACCCTCAATTCAAGAAGAGCTTGGAATGACGTATTTCAAGCTCTAAAGGAAAGTAATTTTCAACCCACATTGATGTACCCCGCAAAACTATCTTTCAAAATTGATGGAGAAATAAAATACTTTCATGACAAAGAACATCTAAGAAAATTTATGACCACCAAACCAGCACTCCAAAATGTTCTGAGAGACATTCTAGAAAGAGATAGGAACCCCAACAGAAGGAATCCACCAGGCAGGGCAGATAATTAAATAGCAGGAAAGGGGAAAAACAAAGAGTGGGAACCAACAACAGGAAAATATCATGACAAGTATAAGTCAATACATATCAGTTTTAACCATCAATGTTAACGGTCTCAATTCACCAATCAAAAGGCACAGACTGGCAAAATGGATCAAGAAGCAAGATCCAACAATATGCTGTATACAAGAAACACATTTAATTCAGAAAGAAATTCATAGACTGAAAGTCAAAGGATGGAAAACAATACTCCATGCAACAGGAACCCAGAAAAAAGCAGGGGTAGCTATTCTTTTTGCAGACAAAGTGAATTTCAAGCCAAGAATGATTCAGAGAGATAAAGACGGTCATTACATCCTTGTAAAGGGAACAATCCAAGAGGAAGAGATAACGATCATAAATATATATGCGTCAAATACCAATGCACCCAACTATATAAAACAAGTACTAAAGGACATGAAAAATCAAATAAGCACTAATACAATTATATTGGGAGATCTCAATACTCCACTGTCACAAAAAGACAGATCAACTAGACAGAAAATCAATAATGAAATAATAGAACTGAACCAAACTTTGGAACAAATGGACTTAGTAGATGTCTACATAGTGTTCCACCCCACAATATCAGAATGCACATTCTTCTCAGCTGCACATGGGACGTTCTCCAAAATAGACCACATACTAGCTCATAAAACCTGCTTAAGTAAATGCAAAGGAATTGAAATTATCCCATGCATATTATCAGACTATAGTGCAATGAAATTGGAAATCAATGGCAAAAGAAATCACAAAAACTCCCTAAACACATGGAAATTCAGCACCCTCCTGAACAACCAATGGGTCACAGATAAAATTAAAGAAGAAATTAGACAATTTCTACAGCTGAATGATAATGACAGTACAACATACCGGAACTTATGGGATACAATGAAAGCAGTCCTAAGAGGGAAATTTATAGCATTAAATACTTATATTAGGAAAATAGAGCAAGCGCAAATAAACAACTTAATGGCGAACCTCGAACTTCTAGAAAAAGAAGAGCAGGTTAAGCCAAAAGCCCGTACAAGGGAGGAAATTACAAAGATCAGAGCAGAAATTAATGTATTGGAGACTAAAAAAACAATACAAAGAATCAATGAAGCAAAAAGTTGGTTCTTTGAAAGAATAAATAAGATTGACAAACCCTTATCCAACCTTATTAAAAAAAGAAAAGAAAAGACTCAAATCCATGCAATTGAAAATGAGAAGGGTGATATCACGACGGACCCCGCAGAAATCCAGAAAATCATCTATACCTATTTTAAAAATCTATATTCTACTAAGATGGAAAATGCAGAAGAAATGGACAGATTCCTAGATTCGTATGAATTACCAAAGCTGAATCAAGAAGATTTAAAAATCCTAAATAAACCAATACCAACCAATGAAATTGAAGATGTAATTAAAAACCTCCCAACAAAGAAAAGCCCAGGCCCTGATGGATTCACTGCCGAATTCTACAAGAAATTTAGAGAAGACCTAACGCCCCTACTTCTCAAACTTTTAATGAAATTGAAAGGGAAGCAATACTCCCAAATTCATTCCTGGAAGCAAGCATTACCCTGATACCAAAACCAGAGAAGGACCCAACTAAGAAAGAGAACTACAGGCCAATCTCCCTAATGAACATAGATGCAAAAATCCTTAATAAGATACTGGCAAACAGAATTCAACAAATCATCAAGAAGATTATACACCATGACCAAGTTGGATTCATCCCTGGGATGCAGGGATGGTTCAACATACGTAAATCAATAAATGTAATACACCATATTAACAGAACCAAAGACAAAAATCACATGATCATCTCAATAGATGCAGAAAAAGCTTTTGACAAAGTCCAGCACCTTTTCATGATAAAAACCCTACAGAAAATTGGAATAGAGGGTCTTTATCTCAACCTGGTAAAAGCTATCTCTGACAAACCAACAGCCAATATTATACTAAATGGCCAAAAACTGAAAGCCTTCCCTCTAAAATCAGGAACAAGACAAGGATGTCCACTGTCCCCACTCTTATTCAACATAGTTCTGGAAACTTTAGCCAGAGCAATTAGACAAGAGAAAGAAATAAAGGGAATAATGATTGGAAAGGAAGAAAAATTATCATTATTTGCAGATGACATGATACTCTACACAGAAGACCCCAAAAACTCCACTAAAAAACTGCTAGATTTAATAAGCAAATTCAGTAGTGTAGCTGGATACAAAGTCAATACTCAAAAGTCAATAGCCTTCCTGTACACAAATAACAAACTTACTGAAAGAGAAATTAGGGAAACAATACCTTTCACAATAACATCCAAAAAAATGAAATACCTAGGAATCAACCTCACAAAGGATGTAAAAGACCTATACACTGAAAACTACAGTACTCTGAAAAAGGAGATTGAAGAGGATATCAGAAAATGGAAAGATATCCCTTGCTCCTGGATAGGAAGAACCAATATAGTGAAAATGGCCATACTTCCAAAATTGTTATACAGATTTAATGCAATTCCA
Source organism: Erethizon dorsatum (assembly GCA_028451465.1). Classification (NCBI taxonomy): domain Eukaryota; kingdom Metazoa; phylum Chordata; class Mammalia; order Rodentia; family Erethizontidae; genus Erethizon; species Erethizon dorsatum. Next base: position 115,701,396 of record CM051822.1, on the reverse strand, counting down.
ATCAAAATTCCAACAGCATATCTCACAGAATTAGAGAAAACAATCCTAAAATTCATTTGGAATCAGAAGAGACCTAGAATAGCAAAGGCAATTCTGGGCAACAAACGCAAGGCAGGGGGCATCACAATCCCCGACTTGAAATTATACTATAAAGCTACTGTGATAAAAACAGTGTGGTACTGGCAAAAAAACAGACCTGAAGATCAATGGAACAGATTAGAAGATGCTGAAACAACCCCAGACATACTAAGCCACCTTATCTTTGACAAAGGTGCCAAACATATTCAGTGGAAGAAAGAAAGCCTCTTTAATAAATGGTGCTGGAAAAACTGGCTCTACACATGCTGAAGATTAAAACTAGACCCATATCTTTCACCATGCACTAAACTAAATTCAAAATGGATCAGAGATCTAAATATTAAAACAGAAACATTAAATCTGCTGGAAGGTAGGATAGGTAAATCCCTTGAAGACACTGGTGTAGGCAAAGACTTTATGAATAAAAACTCAACTGCACGGGAACTATCCCAAAGAATCAATAACTGGGATCTCATCTTATTAAAAAGCTTTTGCACAGCAAGAGAAACCACCAACAGAGTGAAAAGACAACCCACAACGTGGGAAAAAATGTTTGCCAGCTGTTCCTCAGACAAAGGATTACTATCGAGAACATATAAAGAACTCAAAAAAATCAGACCTCCCAAATTTAAAGACCCACTCCAAAAATGGGCATCTGAGATGAATACACATTTCTCAGATGAAGAAATACTAATGGCAAATAAATATACAAAAAAATGTGCAACATCACTAGTCATTCGAGAGATGCAAATTAAAACAACACTGAGATACCATCTCACTCCAGAAAGAATGGCTACTATAAAGAAATCAACTAATAACAAATGCTGGAGGGGCTGTGGGGAAAAAGGAACCCTTCTTCACTGTTGGTGGGAGTGTCGACTGGTACAGCCACTGTGGAAGTCAGTGTGGAGATTCCTCAAAAAAACTAGGGTTGGAGGTCCCATTTGACCCAGCTATTCCCCTTCTGGGCATCTTCCCAGAAGAATTAAAAACATCGTACCACAGTGATATATGTGCACCCATGTTTATAGCAGCACAATTTGTAATAGCCAGATCTTGGAAACAACCCAAATGCCCATCAACTGAGGAATGGATAAGAAAGATGTGGTATTTTTATACAATGGAGTACTATTCAGCCATAAAGAAGGATAAACTGGAGACTTTTATAGGTAAATGGATGCAACTCGAGAAAATACTCGTAAGTGAAATAAACCAGACGCACATGTCTAAGCATCGTATTGTCTCTCTAGTATGAGAAACTGAAAGAGTAAATAAGATCCAAAATGTACAATAGACACGGTGAATCAAAAAGAAACTGGTCAATAAGAAAGAGAGACTGGAATGGGGAAAAGAAAGAAGGGAAAGGGAAAAAAAATTGTATATGTATATAAGATGGTTAAGATAGATACACTACCAGTTTTACTTAGTTCATTGAAGAGTAAGGTTTGAGCCAATAATGTTTGGACAATTGAATGCTAATGTCTGGTATCCTGAATAACTAACTTAAAGATAATAATACGTAATGCACTGACCATTGTTACCCTCATATTATGTTGTTTTGAAAATTTGTTCTTTTTTTTTTTATTTGTTTTGTTTTTTCTTCTCTTTAAAAGAAAAAAAAAAAAAAAGAAAAAAAAAAAAAAAACCTGACTAACACACCACGATATTCCAACATTCTCATAGCTATGGTCTGCTATGTGTCCTTGGTTCTGGGCTAGGATGTATGTAGCACTGGCCTTCCTGAGAACAAATGAGAGTCAGTCTCATCCACAGCATCCCATGTACTCTTCTGCAACCCAGAAAACAGTCAACACAGCTTCGCCCTCATTTCATCAGGGAGTAAATGAGGATCCACGGACTCTGAAATTTTAAGACCACCAGCTCTTTGGAAAAAGGAAAAAAACTAGAATCTATTTCCCTAATTCCAGGGCCAAGGTTCCTTCTTCCTGACCCCTTACCTCCCTCTTCTCGCTGAGCCTAAACACTTGGGTCAGTATTAGGGTGAGATGGCTCAAAGGAGTGCATACTACCCCGTCATCACAGAGTGCAGGTGCCTTTTTGACAAACTATTCCTCAGTGTAGCCTCCCCAAACACCTCCTCCTCATAATACACATACACCCACAACACATCCAATCACGTACTCAGGCACAACATGCATGACTGGAAGTGCTACACACTGAAAATGGCACACCACAAGCCCATGCGCTTGGGTCTCATGGAAGGCCTCAGGCATCACCAAACACAGATACTATTGCTTGGTCCACTGTAAATGGAAGCAGAACATGTACAGGTAAGGCTCCTCAAATGGTTGATGGGTTTCTTCCATTCTGATTATGTTACAGAACTCTGTGGTCACTGACCACCTTCTGAAACCTTAATTTGTGGACTCCTAGACCAAAGATGGTGGCAACTCCACACTCCTGGGGTGGCCACACCTCAGGTCTGTGTGGCTCTGCTCTTGGAGGGGCCATCATTGCAGAAATGAAAACCATACCACACACGGAGGCAGGGGGCAGGGGGTAGCACATCTCTCACTTACCACATGCAGTCTCTGCTCAGGTCCCCTGTTAACAGGGTTCCTTGAACCAGCAGATGGATTGCAAATACAGGCGGTTTCATCTACTAAAAGATAGCATAAATCGCAGTGGAGAAAAGAGGAGCTTCAGGGAGGTTATCACCATGCAGCCCTGCCGTGAAAAGCCCACTCAGAGCATTAGTGGAATTAATTCATCTTTCATAGGAGCTTGCAGCAGGGTCTGTGATCTATGGTAACAACCAATTTCTCACTATGGGCAAGAGGAAAAAAATGACTTGCCTCGATCGACTACACAAATCTGCTTTTTAAAAATGGCCTCACATTATCTGGAGTGTTGCTCCCAGAGGCGTCATTTGAAATTCATACCGAGCCAAAAGCACCCATAAATCAACAGAGAAAGTTTTGTTAGTTTTAGATGCAGTGGGCTGTAATTATTTGGAATTGCATTATGCCTCCATCACAGTAATTACATTTAGATTATCCTTAAGTGATGGTAATAAAAGAAAGAGAAATCAGTCTTAAACTAATTCCCTCCCCCAAAATGTGCTAGAATACAGCACAAGGCTGGCAGGAAGGCACAGGGAGGCAAGCCCAGGCAGAGCTGCTGTGTCTCTGGCCAAAGCTGGCCCCTGGGCAAGGCTCAAGGATGGGAGACTTAGCACTCCTACTTTCCAGAACAAAACACATTTCGTGAAGGTCTGCATGTTAAAAAGCACAACACTGCTGACAGAATGTTAAAAGTTTGTCATTTTTAAAATGAAATTTTTCTGCAATTACCAGAATGAAAAGAAATGTGTGAATTCATGTGCATAATACATGCCACAAGGGTAAATACAGGATTTTCTGAGATGGATTCCCACACAATGAACCCAGAAACACTAATGCCTCCGGCAGGTCCAGGCACCCATTGTCACAGGGTCTGATCAGTGACCACCAGGCAGTTGACAGCCTCTCACTGCTCTCCAAGTCAAGACATGTCCACCTAGACACTCATGGCCTTTCCTGTGAGTTCATGCTTCCATAGTGCATTTTCTCCTCTGCCAGCAGACATGACAATATGGCCCTGCTGAATGCAGGAAGGCCAGGGACCCAGCCTGGGGCTGCTTTCCTGTGGGAGAGAGACAGCTCCTCACATACACACTGCCTTCAAACCATGCCTCACTCCAGCAGTGCCACAAAGGGACAGAGCACTGACCATTGGGGCTGAGGCCAGAGCACCCTCCTTCCAAAAGGTGGCAGAACAAACTAGAGGCCTCCAGCCTTGGCTCCCCATGCTGACAGAGATGGGAGCAGGAAGCTGGCTAGGAGAAGCCCCAAGCTGAGGGTGGGAGTAAGGAGGGCCCGGGAAGGAGCTCTGCCAGCCAGGGCTGTAGGGACTGCTCTGGAACCAGAGCAAGGGGCACAGAAGAGTCAGGATATCACAAGGCATTTCTGGAGGAACCACAGAGTGTTGTAGGAAGCCCCACCCCATATGAGTTTTCCCATTTGGTGCTCACTGCCCTGGCCTCTGCCCTTCCCTATCCACTCAGGACACAGTGTCTTACCTTTGCTGAGATAATAGCAGATAGTCATGGAGGCCAGGGAAGGGGTTGTGTGGCAGACACATGCCTCTCAGACCCCTTAGTGCTGAAGGAGAAAAGTGATGAGAGGATCTGCCATCCTCAATTCTGGAATTGTAAGGAGTGAGGTGAGGACACAGAACACCAAGGAACCTGCATATGATCCTGGAGTAGGAAGGCTGCCTGCCAGGTCCCTGGAAGGAACAACTTCACACAGAAACAACAAGCAATGGATGTGACCACACTTGTGGCAACTTAAAACACGGCTCATGGTAGCACACTCCTCAGTGCAAAACAGACACATGTGCGAGACTCTTGGACAGAGGGCAGATGTCATCTTCAGGAGAAGACCCCACAATAGGAGTAAAGGGGGAGACAACAGAGAGCTTTGCTGGCAGTGAAATGCACACACTCACAACTGCTCTTAATCTGAACAGGGTCTATGGCATCTATTGTTGATTCATCACACTCTTAACATTTGAGACAGTTTAGAGTCATATTTAAAGAAGAAAGTTGCAAAGAAAGATACATGAATTGCTTGAGGAGGTGCCTCAAGTGTTACCCCCCTGCAATCATCACATGTCCTACCACATATGCCCACCCATGTTTAGCAATGCCCATCTCTAATCCATCCCATCTGTCTTGCAGGGGTATCTCAAAACCACAGAGTAAGGGTACCCACTGTCTGGTCTTGGTCCAGTCCTGGCTTCCCAGCACCACCTCAAGCCTCCCTCATTTCCACTTCAGTCCCTCAAGTCTGTTCTAGTCACTCTGAGATGAGAGCCTGGGTCAGTCCCAGCCCCAAAGAGGCCTCCAGATGAGGGAGGGTCAATGTAGGATGGACAGAAGTCTAAGATCAGCTGTGAGCAGGCTCAGAAGGCCAGCTTCTTGGCCCATGGCTTCTTCAAGGAAACTGTAGCACTGGTTCCATCTGTGGGAATGTCACCACATTCAGGGAATGTCGTCCTGATACATGGATGTGGCTGCACATGGAAGGTCCCAAAGCTTTCCTGCCATCCTTCTCTAGTCTCAGATACGCAGTGTAGAGGGGGACAAGGAAGCAGAGCCAAGGGGCAGGCCTGAGTTAGCTGAGGACAGAAGGCTGTTCCGCTGACACCATATCCTTGGCCTGGGGACGATGGATGAGGAAGCTGAGCCACAGGGTGACAGGAATGCTCATCCTTCATGAAGATGGCCACAATCCCTTCACTCAAGGCACAGGTCATAAAGCAAGTTAATAAAGTTGTGGCCTTGCTGAAAATCAGCTCTGCAGGCAGGCACAGCTAGCTGCAGTGAAGGAACTACAGAGCATGGCTTCCAGGAGCTGCAGAGAAGAGACCAACATGGCTCCTACATCAAGATAAGGGTGGGACATGCCCAAATGATAGGCAAACAGCTATCAGGAGTTGCCGCTCAGTCCTTCACTTCAGCATCCAAAATGCTTCTGGTCAAGGCATCCAAATCTTACTATGGTTTAACAGATGCTAATGGGCAAGGTAACACAGTGTGGATCAACAGGCTCAGAAGGCTCCAAAAATGCTCATTGTAAGGATTACTAAAAAGTAATAGACTCTAAAACTGTGCACGCGGTCTAATAGCTATATAAAATAATACACACAACACTAAACAGAGAGGCACTAAAACCCCAAAGAAATAGGTCAGCATTTTATGATTACTGTGTCTAGGTAGTAAGACAGTAAATAAACCCCTGACCTTTTTTTTTGGTTTTGGGGTGTGTGTGTGTGTGTGTGTGTGTGTGTGTGTGTGCATGTGTGTGTGTGGTGTGATGCTAGGGATTGAACCCAGGGTCTCATGCATGCTAGGCAAGCATTCTACCACTGAGCTATACCTCAGCCCACTCCCAGAGTTTTTAATTTCTAAACTCTCCATGTGAAGTGGACACAATCACTGGAAAGTGTTATTGAGCCACCAGCCTGGCCACTCACCTGCTCCACAATGAGTGCTATTTCCTCACTTGCTGGTGCAATCCCAAGGCCTCAGCTGTGAATGAGAATCCAGCCCCATCCTGTGCCTGCTGGGGAAGGTGAGGGATGTACCATGCCATACAGTCCCTACATGTCACACGACACAGTGACTTCCAGCCCCTGAGCTGGTTGTTCCTGCCAGACAGACTGACCTCTCACACCATTAGGGACCCATGCTCACCAGGCAGGCTAGGTGATACTTTCCTACATTTTGGAGGGAAGGTGCTTTTGCCTAGAAATGACAAATGCAGAATTTACAGACTAAAAATGAACTGCTTAGACCCCTCCCCCTTTATCTAGGACAGCCCAGATCACACTGGTTTAGAACCTCCTGGAAAGACACAAAAGTGGAGTGTCAATGCCAGGCTGTGACCCACCCCTACAGTGGAGCATGGCAGTTTGGACCTAAATTTCACTTCTGACTTGCTTACTCTGGAAAGTGCATGCACTGATAAGAGCCCAAAAGACAACCCTGGTTACGCACCTCGGGGAAGTAGTCCTGCGGGAACTTCTCTTTCTCCAGCATCGGTGTGCTCTCTAAAGTATCTGAATAGATCTCTTTGCCAGTGACTTTTTTATACTTCTTTGCTGGAAAAGACCAAAAAGATGACTTGAATATCTTCAATGTTACACACTATCCAAGCAATCACGTGTTACTGGGGGGGCATGCCCACCCGAGGAGCCCCAGGGAGCCAGGGAGCACTAAGCAGAGAAGCGGACAAGGGTCTACCTCTGACCAGCTGCTCCATGGATGCCTGCAGCTCATAAATTCCCATTCTACAACCTGGAATCTGACACTCCACTTCATTATCCCCTAAGAGCTCCCAGCCTGCAGATTTACAGGGGCTAATTGGCACCCTCTTTTAAGGCAGTGAATATATTGAAGAGGGCTATGGAATTACTATTCAGTGAGACCTTCACATGAATTTATTTAATAACATCGATTTCCTCCTCACACATGGCCCACATCACTCATATTCCAGGGAAGAATTTTTATGTGAGATGGAGGGAGGGACACAGGGCAGGCATTTTCCAGACCTGCTCTGCCAGCTACCACCCAGACCTCGCTGGGGCGCCCAGAAGATGTGGCTCCACAGGGCTCCCTAGGCTGACACCCTTGATGGGCTGGGGGCCGAGAGCTGCCAGCCTCTGCAAGATGCTGTGAGGAACACAGGCAAAACACAGCCCCTAAGACCACCTGGGAGCAGGGGCCCAGCTCAGGCACCCCTGACCTGGTCCTTCAGTTGTCAGCCTCAGCAGGGCAAGTTCTTTTGGGCTGAGGGGGATTGCTTTGAGCTAAAGTTCCTGGGGTGTTGAGCAGATTCTTAGAGACCAGCTTAGGAATAAGCAGCAAGCTGTGCTTCCAGCATTTCATGGGAAAAGTCTTTGTATGGCATGAGCAGCTGAGACCTGCAGTTTCTGGAGCACTGTCCACTTTACAAACATGGACAGGACATCAGAAGCAGACTAAAGGATACAGTGTTATGTGCCAGGGCTGGGCTCTCTTCACATCAGGGTAAAGGGTGAACACCAGGCAAAACCAAAATGCTAATGCTGAGGTGAGCTTGAGCCCACATACACAGCCCTGAGGAGGCCATGATGCTGTTTCATTGTGTATGGAACATGGAAAAGAACAGCAATCAGAGCCCATCCCCCAGATGCAGAGCTGTGCACTAACCACATCTGCATTACCCAGACATGGAAATGACCCCTAGAGGCCTTAGACATGCTTAGTTCTGAAGCCAACACCACCATCTTTACCATACCCATGTTTCCTCACTCAGGGAAAGTGAAGATAGCTCCAGACAGGTGAGAACAGGGTCGCACAGGTTCAAATATAGTCTAAGCCAATGAGCAGAGCAGAGGTATACTTAACCCCAGGTGTACTCACTGCAAATGCTCATCCATCGTGTAGGGGAACAGTGTTTAGGACACATGGTAGAGTTGGCAGAGTTGGGCTAGGATTGTCCAAGTGACAACCCACATTTGAGAAGGGTCAGCAAAGCTGGACAGCTGGCCTCTTCTGAATCAAGACATGATCTGGGGTATTGGGAAGGGCCCAGCACAAACCACTCCATGGTGTGGAGCCAGCCTGCTGCCTGGGACCCCAACCTGTCCCATATCCAACCATAGCCTTCTTAAGCTCCCTCCTGGACATCTAGGCTCTGGCAGAGGCCCAGCTTATACACACTTTCTAGCTGTAGGCTCACCCTTATGGGGCACCACAAAGCATTATGGATCCTAGTCCAGATAGTAGGACATGACAAAGGGCAAGGATACAGACATGGAACCTGGTGTAGATTTCCTGACGCACAGGCCTGGAGACTGTATCATCCTGGGAGAGACCAGGCAGAACCCCATCCATGCAAATACTACTCCCTGAGTGCGGCCAGGTCTTGATGGAATGGCTAGAACAGACAGTGAGGAGCAACGAGGATGATGGTTCAGATGAAGGGAGCACAATAGCATGAAGGGCAATGAAGACCATCATCTCAGGGTAGTTAACTGGGAGAACAGAGCAGCAACAGCAAGAAGGGGAGGGAAGGCCCAGAGCTCTGAGCAGGCTGTCCAAAAAGCCTGTCTTGAGCCTGAGGCATGGCTGTCCTGCCTGAGACTCCAGAAGGCATCTCTACAAACCTCTAATCCCTGACAGGGGCTTCTGCTCCCATGATGTTCCTCTATCAGACAGTCACAGTCCAATGTCCAGTGATTAGGTCTGGTCATTGCATACATCCATCCCCACAGCAACAATGCTGGGCAGGTCCAGCTCAGACAGGACAGAGCTGGGTGAGGGGCAAGAGCCTTGACTACTATAGCACTGAGCAGAAACACTTGGCTACTCCCTGGATACCCAGTCATTGACCATCAGCTGTGGGAATGTCCATCCTACCTCCTAAAGGCCTGGTCAGTGCCAGTCATGGGCTGAATTTCACCTGCTCCTGAAATGGAAGAAAAATCTCAAGTGTGTTCAGGATAGGGCTCCTCACGGGAAAGCTAGAAGCTCCACAGCGGCCCTCCTAGAGGCCTGGTCACTCAGCTAAAGATGCCCATCACATGACAGATACCACACACACATGCACAGGTGCAGAAAGAGCCACAGCACACATTCATAGGAAAGCAGTATGGGTTGTGGGGTTCACAGTGCTTCATGTAAATAAAGGTGTGGAGGTAGTGCTGGCTGCAAGAAAGCCCTATGCTTGCCTTGGTAAGAAACCAAGGGAATGTTGTTTCCCTCTTAAGCCTAAAAGAGATATGCGTGGGGATGTAGGCTTTCATTTTTTAAAATAGACAGTTTTTAGAACAGTCTTAAATTTACAGAAGATATAGCCTCAAATGGACCCATATGTACCTACCCCAACCACACACAGCTTCCGTAGTACTTGAATCCTGAATTAAGAAGGTTAAACTAACAAAACCATCTCACCCTATTAAAAAGCTTTTGTACAACAAAAGAAATCACCAACAAAGTGAAAAGACAACCCACAGAGTGGGAAAAAATTATAGCCAGTTGTCCCTCAGATAAAGGACTTATATCTAAAAACACATAAAGAATTGAAAAGAATCAGACCCCCTCCCCGCCAAATTCAAAGACCTAATCCAAAAATGGGCATCTGAGATAAACACGTGCTTCTCAGATGAAGAAATACAAACAGCAAATAAATATATGAAAAGATGTTCAACAACACTGGTTATTTGAGAGATGCAAATTAAAACAACACTGAGATTCCACCTCACTCCAGAAAGAATGGCTAGCATCAAGAAATCAACCAATAACAAATGCTGGCGGGGCTTTGGGGAAAAAGGAACCCTTCTCCACTGTTGGTGGGAATGTAGACTGGTGCAACCACTGTGGAAATCAGTGTGGAGATAGCTTAAAAAACTAGGATTAGAGGTCCCATTCAACCCAGCTATTCCCCTTCTGGGAATCTTCCCAGAAGAATTAAAAACATCATACCACAGCAATACAGTGCACCCAGGTTTACAGCAGCACAATTTGTAATAGCTAAATCTTGGAAACAACCCAAATGCCCATCAACCAAGGAATGAATAAAAAATACATGTTTTTTCTACTATCATGGGGTACTACTCAGCTATAAAGAAGGATAAACTCGAGACTTTTATAGGTAAATGGATGCAACTCGAGACCATACTCATAAGTGAAATAAAGCAGATGTGCATGTGCAAACATCATACTGTCTCCCTAGTGTGAGAAGCTGAACAAGTAAATAAGACCCAAAATGTACAACAGATACTGTGAATCGAGAAGAAACTGTTCAAAAGAGAAACTGATGGGGGAAAGAGGAAAGGAAGGAAGAAAGGGAAAAAATACATATATACACAAGATAGTTAAGATAGTTATACAGCTAGTTTCTCTTAGTTCACTGAAAAAAAAAAAAGATTTGTACTAATATTATTTGGACAATATTTCATGCCTATATCTTGTACTCTGAGTAACTATTATGAAGATAGTAATATGCAATATATTATTTGTTGTTACTCTCCTAATAGCCTGATTTGAAATTTGTTTTATTTTATTTCTATTTTTCTTCTTCTCTTTAAAAAAAAAAAAAAACCTAACAAAATCAGTGTTGATACATAATTACCAAAAGAAATTCCGTTTACTTCAGGCTTTGCTCTTCCTGCTGTATATTAGATGCATTTTGACATACGCATAAAAATATCGTATTTCCATTGTTACAAACCATACAGAGCAGTTTCTCTGCCTTAAAAAAGAAACCCTATAATCCAGAGAGCCCCTCCACCCCCACCCAAGCCCTGGCAGCCACTGATCTTTCACTGTTTCCACAGATTTACTACTTCCAGAATGAACCTCTGCACCATACAGCCTTTTCAGACCAGCTCATTTCATTTGGCTGAGTTTTTGGGTTGCTGACAACACTCCACTGTAATGATGTGCACTCTGTTCACCCTCACCTGGGAGGCTGCAGAGGATGTCTGGAAGCCAGTGGTGTCTACCCTCTGACTTTGCACTTCTTCAGTATTTTTTGTGTTGGCAATTCTGGGGATTTCTCTCCCCATGTAACCTTTATAATCCATATATATAGTCCATATATATGAAGTCGCTTGCAGGCATTTTGATGGGGATTGTGTTTCAACTACAGGTCAAATCAGGAAGAACTGAGATCTTGACAATATTTCCTTCCTTATTTTCGGAGTTCACTGTCTCATGTTCTTCAGTCGGTAAGTCTAAGATCAAGATGCCAGCAGACTGTGTCTGGTGAGGGCCCATTCCTCACAGATGGCACTTTCCATGTTCTCACATGATGAACAGAGCAAGCAAGCCCCCTTGGGTCTCTTAAAAGGACATTAATCCCATTCACGAGGGCTGGGCCCTCATGACCCAGTCACTTCCCAAGGCCCTGCTTCCTGATACTATCACTTTGTTAGTTCAACATATGAATTTTGGAAGGACACAAACATTCCAACCATAGTATTATTCATGAAGATGGACTATCTCGCCATTTACCTACATCTTTGATTTCTTTATTCAGAGTTTTGCAGTTTTCCTCAGAGATATTACTTTCAAATGATATTTTATTAAAGCATATTCCTAAGTACTTTCTTTTCTGTGTGTGCTCATATAAAAAGTTTTGTGTTTTTAATTTCAAATTTCACCCGTTACTTGTACTTATAATACAGAAAAACAATTAACTTCTGTGTATTAACTGTGTATCCTATAATTGCTTATTCCTACCACTGGAGATTTTTCTAAATAGGTAACCATTTCATGTAAGAAAAAAGACAGTTTTAATCCTTGCTCTATCCTGGAAATATGCTCTTTATTTCCTTTAGTCTTCGTGCATTAGCTAAGATTTCCATTAATACATGGAAGTGGTGGGGAGGAGACATGCTTGCTTTGCTCTTGATCTTTTCCCCAAATTTCTCATTTTCTAATTTCTTATTAATTTTGATGTTAGTTATAGATTTTCTTGTAAATTTAAAAAATCAAGTTAAGGGATTTCCTCCTCTACTTATAGTATGTTGAGTTTTTACCATGAATGGATGTTGAATTCTATAAAATGTGTTTTCTGCATCTATTGATATAATATGATTTTCTTCTTTAGCCTGTGCTATGCTTTAGATTAACACACACACCTCCAACCTCAAGTGTTTGGAGGGAGACTGGTTCATGGAGGCTCTATACTTATAAGTGGACTCATCCACTAATGAGTTCAGTAGGTGAATGTGCTGTTAGGATGTGAGCCCTGGTTGGATGTGGGTCACTGGGGGCATGACCTGGAAAAGTGTATTCTTGTTGCTAGCTCCTCCCTTCTCTCTGTTTCCTGGCTGCCATGATCTGAGCAGCATTTTAGCCACCATTCCCATCTGCTCTGCTATTTCTGCCTGGCAACCTATTTACCATGCAGTGAACCCACTGAAACTGTGAGCCAAAATAAACCTCTCCTTCTTTAAATGGTGGGTGTTGGATATTTTGTCCCAGTGACAAGAAAGTAAGAAAAATTTTGGTACCCACAGTAGGGTTGTTTCTGTGACTATAGCTGACCTTGTGATTCAGAAGTATTTGGAACTGGTTTGTGGGAAGAATTTAGAAAGTTTTGGAGATGCAGGCTAACAGAAGCCCTAAAAGGCTATAAGCCATGCTTGATGGATAATCAGAGCTCAGAACATCAGAATGCTAACAGAAATGCACACAGTAAAGGCCAAGTTCAGGAGGTTTCAGATAGGAACAATGACTCCATTGGCAGTTGGACTAGATACCATGTGTGTTACACTATGGCAGAAAATGTTTCCATTTTGCCCATGTCATGAGACTTTGACAGAAACTGAGATTAAGTGCAGTTGGAAAATTAATCTGGTAGGGAAAACTTCAAAGCAGCTCAGGCTGTGGTGTGGGTTATTCCTGGCTGCTTTTAGCCAGATCTATAGTGAAAAGCAAGAGGAAAAAGCAAATGTGAAAAGTTCTCAGTTTCATAAGAAAGGAAGTGCCTACAAAGTTGGGGCCATAGACAGCACGACTGCTAAAAAAATTATCATTAACATGTTCATGACATAGCCATAATTTGTATATCTCCCTGCCAAGCAAATCTAATTTTAATTCCATCATCTGATGCTAAATAGCTAACCATCAGTGGTTCAAGCTGCCTGACAGGACAGTCATGCATGTACCACCAGTGGTTCAAACTGGTGGGAACATGTTAAAAAGAAGCCAAATACTTTGCAACAGAACAATAGGAAAGATGGCTGAGGGTGTCTCAGGAATTGGCACAACCCTATCCTCTACAGGCTGAAGGGTGCAAAGCTGAAAGCTTTCATTTGAGAAGAGAACCCCAGGCCTCCTGCTTGAGAAGAGCTGCCTAGGAAACTGCTTCCCTGAGATTCATTCACAGTGCTCAGCCATCTGGGCACTCAGGGGTCTCTGCAGTCATGGCCCAAGGGTTTCCCAACTATTGCTGGAGCTGGTGGTAGACCTTGGCTTCATGTGCTGATTTTACAGACATACAGAATGGAAAGTTATGGGTCATGGAGGCTTCCACCCAGATTTCAGAAAGCCTGGGAGGCCAACCAGTGTGCCCCTGAAAGGGCAGTGCATAAAGCTGTGAGAGTAGAGCTGAAAGTGCACTGGAAACCCAAGGAAGTTGAAGATGGCAGGAACATGGAACATCTGTTGAAGAAAGCCACAGACAGTGAGTGAAGCCACCCCCAAGAAAGAGGCCATGAGGGCTGCAAGAAGCAATGCTATAAGGATAGGGTTGTCCAAGCCCTTTAAAGCTCACATTTCACCAATCCTCCCCTAAGTGCCTCCCCTGGATGTAATGTTGCCCTGCTGGGTTTCAGTCTTGCTTTAGTCTGATTTCTTTCTACCCTCTATACCCATTCCCTTCTGGGGAATGGGAATGCTTACTCTGTGCCACTTATGTTCAAAGTGTTTAACTTTTTGATTTTTACAGGGACCCACAGATAAAAGCTTGCCTTGAGTCTCAGAGGCAACTTTGGACTTGGATTTTTCAGCAGTGCTAGAACTATTAAGATTTTTGCAGCTCCTAGAAATGGACTAAATGCATTTTCCATAAAAAGAAGGAGATGAGTCTTTGGGAGGCTGGGGCAGAATGTTATGATTTAGATTTCTAAAAATTGTCCCCCAAAGGGCTCATGTCTTCAGAGTGGGGCTTTTGGAAGGTGATGTATCATTAGGGGTATCATACTCATCAGAGGATTCATCTACTTAAAACTTAAGTGGCCGAATGTGCTTTTAGGAGGTGGGGCCTGGTTGGAGGTAAGTCACTGGAGGTGTGATCTGGAAAGGTGTATTCTTGTCCCTAGTTCTTCCCTTTTTTCTCTCTACTTACTGGCTGCTATGGGATAAGCCACTTTCTTCCTCCAAGGCCCTTCCACTATGCTGTTTCTATCTTGGAGCCAGCTGACCATGAACTGAAAAAGTGAGCCAGAATAAACTTCTTCTCCTTTAAGTTGTGGGTGTTGGGTATTTTGTCCCACTGATTAGGAAAGTGAACTAAGACAGTTTGTGATGTGATGGATTAGGTTAGTTGATTTTCAAATGCTGAACAAGCTTGTGTATCTGGAATAAATCCAAGCTGGTCACAGTATGTAATTCTTTTCATGCACTGTTGGATTCAATTTGCTAATATTTTGTTGAAAACTTCTGCATTTTATGTTCATGAGAAATACTAGTCTGTAGCTTTTCTTCTTTGTAATGTTTTTTATCTTGTTTTGGTATTAGGGCCACATTTGCCTTATAGATGAGTTATAAAGTACCTCTCTGCTTTTATCTTCTGGGTGGACTTGTAGAGAACTAGTGTAACTTTGGATTCACCAGTAAACCCATCTAGACCTGGTGCTTTCTTTTCCAGAAGGCTATTAATTACTGATTCAATTTCATTAATTGCTAAAGGCCTATTTGTATCATCTAAGCCTCCCTGGATGAATTTTCATAGATTGTATCTTTCAAGAAACTGGTCATTTTGTTAATAAATTTACAGGTACAGACTTTTTTATCATATTCCTTTATTATACTTTTTTTTTTTTTTTTTTGGGTACCGGGGGGACGACCTCAGGACCTCGCGCGCCAGCAGGCGCCCGTGCCACTGAGCGATATCACCGGCCCCTTTTTCGTATGTGGGTTCCGGGAGTCGAACTCGGGCCCTCGCGCTCGCAAGGCAGGCGCTTAAGCCGCTGAGCCGTCTCACCGGCCCCCCTTTATTATACTTTTAATGTCCATAGGATCAGTAGTGATAGTTCCTCTCATTTCCGATATTAATAATTTATGTCTTCTTTTTTCTTGATTAGTATGGCTAGCATTATATCAATTTTACTGATCTTTTCAAAGAGGCAACTTTGGTTTTGCTAATTTTCTTTATTGATTTTCTGTTTTCAATTTTGTTGATTTCTATTCCTTTTTAAATTTTTTTCTTCTGCTAATTTTGCATTCAATTTTCTTCTACTTTAAGGTAGAACCTTAAACTACTGATTTTAGAACTTTCTTATTTATAATATATGCATTTGATGCTACAAATTTTCCTCTAAATATTGCTTTTGTTAATAGCCCATGAATTCCATTAAGCTATCATTTAGTTCAAAATATTTTTTTAGTTCAAAATATTTTTAAAATTTCTTTGACCTATATGTTTAGAAATGTGTTTGAAGATTTGAAGTATTTCAAGTATTTGAAGAGTTCCCAGTTCTCTTCCTATTATTGATCTCCAGTTTAATTCTACTGTGATCTGAAATCACACTTTGTATGGTTTCTATTCTTTAAGTTTGTCAAGGTACATTCTAAGGCTTACTTAGTGTGAACCATCTTAGTAAATGTTTCATGTGAGCTAGTGAAGAATATATGTTCTGCTATTATTGGATTAATTAGATAAATGACAATTAGATCTAGTTGCATGGGGGTGCTGTTGAGTTCAGCCACAGCCTTACTGATTTCTTGCCTACTGGATCTGCCCACTTCTGATAGAGTATTGATGTCTACATTTATAATAGGAGTTCTATTTTACCTCCCAGGTTGATTAGTATTTGCCTTGTGTATTTCGATGCTCTGTTGTTAGGCATATACATGTTAAGGATCATTATGTCTTCTTGGAGAATTAGTCCCTTTATTGTTATGTAGTGTCTCTCTTTTTTGATGATAACTTTCCTTGCTTGGAAGTTTGCTTTATCTGAAAGTAATGTAGCTATTCTGGCTCTGGGAGTGCTAGCATGATATATCTTTTTCCATCTTTTTGCTTTT
Source organism: Erethizon dorsatum (assembly GCA_028451465.1). Classification (NCBI taxonomy): domain Eukaryota; kingdom Metazoa; phylum Chordata; class Mammalia; order Rodentia; family Erethizontidae; genus Erethizon; species Erethizon dorsatum. The sequence continues at coordinate 115,685,006 of CM051822.1, read as the reverse complement.
GATCTTTGTATGTCTTAAGTGGATTCCTAGTATGTAGCACATAGGTGTTTTTATCCACCCTAAACAGTCTCTGTCTTTTTGACCATTCACATTTAAAGGGATCACAGATACAGCTGAAGTAACATCTACCATATTTGTATCTTTATATTTATAACTTTTCCATTTGTTGTTTTTTGTTTATTTGTTTGTTTTGGTCTTTTACTCCTTTTCTGCCTTCTCTGGTTTTTAATTGAACATTTTATATGGTTTCTTTATTTTCAAAAAAAACTTTAGTGGCTGTCATGTAGTATGTAACATATACAGTATTTATAACTAATACAAGCTCACTTTCAAATAACACTATATTCTTTCACAAGTAGTACAGGTTCCTTGTAACAGAGGATTCCTGATTCCTTCTTCCTTTATAACATTTCTGTTACTATTCATTTCACTTCTCCGTAACTACAGTCACTCAATACGGGTTTCTGTTATTACTTTAAAGAAATATTGTTTGTTAGATCAATTAAGAATAAGAAGAAACTATTTTACTTCACTTTCATTTACCCTCCTCCCACACACTTTCCTTTTTTGTGTGAACCAGAGTTTCTGTCCTGAGTATTCCCTTCTGTTGAAAGCCAACTTGTAGCATTCCCCACAGAGCAGGTCTCCTGGTGACAAATACCCTCAAGTTTTGTTTGTCTGACAGTCTTTATTTATTCTTCACTTTTGAAGGACAATTTTGCTGAATATAGAATTCTAAGTTGATGTTTCTTTCCTTTTAATGCTTTAAATATTTCACATCAATCTCTTCTTGCAAGGTTTCTGAAAGAAAGCCAATGCAATTCTTATCCTCGTTCCATTGTAGGGAGAATGTTTCCTCACTCCTTATCCCTAGTCTCCAGCTTCTTTCAGAATTTTGTCCCTGTCTTTGATGTTCTGCAGTTTGAATAGGAAATATGATGTCCCAAGGTACAGATTTTTTGGCATTTATCCTGGTTGGTACTGATATCTTAAAGCTTTCAGTATCTGGTGATTGGCTTGATGTCTGTTATTAATTTTGGAATATTCTCAGCCATCATTGCATCAAGTATTTTTCTCTTCCAGGACAGTCTACTCAGTCTCCAGCACTTGTCAATTCCTGTCAAACGTTTTCACCAGGCTAGACCCAGGAGCTACCTCCTGCTCCTGGGAAGTGGTGGCCTTAGCCCACCTGTCTGTTCAGAGCAGCAGTTGCCCTATGAATCTGTGCAGTCCGTTTAGCTCTCTTCTTGTGAGAATGGCAGCTATGTCTTCCAGACCCTTAATATGTTGGGCCAGAAACTAGAAGTCTTTTCATCTTTTTTATCTGTGCCTCTGAGTACTCCTTAAATTTCCTACAAGGTTCTTATTTTTTAAATTCAGGCTACTACTTTTAAAAATTTATTCAAACTTTTCACAAATTCTGGGTTGCTGTGCTCTAACTCAATTCAGGCCAGAAGAAGACGGAAGGAGTGGCCACCCCAGCCTGAGACTCAGAAGACCATGCGGCTGCAGAGGGTCAGCTACTACACCTGCCAGGCGACTGTGGGTGTTCAAGAACACACATCCAGAAACAAACAGGTGCTATGTCCACATTCACTGTCCATTACTGTCCTGTCTCTGTCACTGTTCACCATGTGGAGGCCCCTGAGTAAGGTTTTGCTGGAGTGAAGTGTATATCTAACCTGTAGCTTTAAATAAACTGTGGGTTAGCCAGGTATTTCATGGTTGATTTCATTTAATAGTAAAATATGTATGTACATAAATGGTTTCTTTAAAAATGTTCTATGGATTCAAAACTCTTTTATGCTTATCATACAAATTTCCAAGAGGCTAACCCTCCTTCTGTCCCCAGCCTCACCTGGGACATGCTATGTCTGAACGTCTGTTGATGAAGACACAGTACACAGCTGACTAGTGTCTACAGAGATGTAAGAGAGCAGCCCAGCTGTCTCGTTCTGACCTAGTTCCTTGGTAAGAATGCCAGGTGCTGGTATTTAAGTGTCTAAAGAACCCAAAGGCAACAGGGCAATGAAAAATTATTCTGCTGCCTAGGACCCTGCCCATCATCAGGACGGTGATGGGATCACTGTTCAACTAATGTAGACAAGACTGCTCAAGAGGCTCCCAAGTGAGCAAAAATAATAAATCTGAACCAACTGATGTAAGTAGTCACCATCCACAGTTACTACAACTTGAGTGACATTTCAAATTGATGTGAGCTGGCTCCAGACCTGCATGGAGCTCAGGAGGGTTCACATACAAAAGGAAAAGAAGATACAGAGTGGACAGTAGACACAGAAATACCCAGAACACCAGCAGGTCCACACTGAAATGTTTCTCACCTGAGTAATAGATTCCCTCAAGGCTCAGGACAGAGCCAACAAGCAGACAGAGTGTCTCAGAAGGAGCACCCTGGGAAGACAGTGCAGACCCACAGCACTGGTCATTAACTGAGGGACAGCATTTTCCATGGCCACAAAAATGTGTTATCAACTTCTGTTTTTGAAATACAAATATTCCTCATTTAACAAACCACCTGTTTAACAACCGTTTGGACTTACAACCGAGGCACACTGTTCAGACTTATAACCCATCTTTTTTTTTTTGACCCATCTTTCTTTTTGTACTATTCTGTATATCTTGTTTATAGAGCCTCAATGTCTTTTTTTGTACAGTACACCTTGTTTATACAATATTGTAATTTTTGCTGATTATACTGTATAGTACAGTACTGTAGCTATATGTTGTTACATATTACAGAACTGCACATAAGAGTTATGCACATAAAAGCAAAGTCAGGGCCAGTGAGATGGCTCAGCAGCGTAAGCGCCTGCCTGGCAAGCACAAGGGCCCGAGTTCGACTCCCGGAACCCACATACGAAAAAAGGGCCGGTGATATCGCTCAGCGGCATGGGTGCCTGCTGGTGCGCGAGGTCCTGAGGTCCACCCCCGGTACCCACAAAGAAAAAAAAAAAAGCAAAGTCATCAAGTTGGAGTTTCCTTTGACCATTTCTTTCTTCTGAGTACTGTAATGTACATACTATATACAATTCTTCATTTAGTGACCAATTCATTTAACAATCTAGTCTCAGGAATGAAACTTTCTCATTACATGAGAAGTGCCTATATGCTGTCTTCTCATTCTGTTTCATCTTCTAACCACTGGTAGTAATACAGATACAGAACTATTCCCTCTCCCTTGAACTCCTATAGGAAAGCCAGAGTCCTCAGCTGGGCATCCTGGAGCAAAAGAGGTACAGGGGCTTGGCATGTGGTATGGGTCAGGCAAGTGGGCCGGGGTCAGCATGCTTCCCATTTCAGAGAAGCTAGAGAGCCAGATTTTCACAGGAGGTCCCCAGTTAATGACTGAATGCAAGTGACACCAAACAAAGACCACACAGGCGTTTTCAAAAAGACACAGGGTGGAAGTGACCCAAAGAAGCCAACCATGGAAGATAGGGATACCAAGATCAAGATACCAGAAGATGGTGTAGAATCTTACCTTTAAAGTCGAACTGGTAGATGTTTTTTAAGGATTCATGAAGAAAATAAAAGCTTCCTAGTGCCTGTAAGAGCAAAAAAAGAGACAGATCAGAGGCTCATACTGGAGGACTTCTAAGCAAGGTTCTGAGCGACAAATTAAAGGATCTTCTTAGATTAGCACAAGTTAACCAGCTGTGACTTAATCACAATCACTGACACAAAGGCTGACCACAGAAAGCCTGCCAACATCCACCACCACCAGGCTTGGGTGTAGAACTAAACTGGGAGACCAAGCGCGGGGCTTGGCTGGACTAGGCCTTTCCAGAGCACTGACCCTCAGCTCCATAGCTGTATATGGCATGAGGTCTGAGCACTGACCCACTGTACACTGGTCATTCTCTGTTCAGTTCCCCTTCCCTCTCACCTCCTAATTCTTCAGAACTGAGCTGAAACCCTGTGCCCAGGAGCCACTGAACCTAGTCCATGAGCAAATAACTGTGGATGCTACACATCATTCTGGTCAGGGGGATCCAGCAGGGCAGGGTACACTGTACTAAAAGTTGCTTGTTGCTGTTCTGAAATTCAAATTTAATACAACATTTTAATACACACATATATAAAATGTGTGTTCACATACATATTTTTATGTATATATTCATTATATTTTTGTTTTGCTAAATCTAGTAACCCCAATAAGGGTCCTGGGGAACCTCAACAGTCATGGTTACAAAACTGTACACATTTAAATTTTTTAAAAACCTACACATTTATCAAAACTCACTGGACTGTACCCTAAAGGGATAAATTTTACCATCGGCATATTATGCCCTTATAAACCCAACTTAACAAGAAAGTCCTACTTGCAGAGGACTCACCCCAGACAGAAGACATAAGAAGGCCACGCAAGGTTGGGCCGGGAAGACAGGCATGTGGATGGGGGGCTCTGAGAGCGCCCAGCTAGGACCAGACCACACAGGGCCTTGCCAGAAGGCAAGGCTTGATTCTAAACCCAGCTTTTTACTTTGAGAAGTGTCAAGTCTTCAGACAACTGGAAGTGTAGGACAGGGACACAGTGTGTCCCGTGCAGGTGCATGTGCATACTTCGTTTCTGGCAGAACCACAACCCTATGGTGCTTCACTCCTAAACACACTGTGTGAGTCTCCTAACAAGAGCTCTTTCCTTCATAACCACAAAACCAGTATCTTACTACAGAAATCAACAGTGGCACCAAAGTACCACCTAACATTAAAGCCCCAATAAATTTCCCCATGGTCCCAAATGTCTTTCATAGTGCACCCCCCACACACACACAACACACACATATTTTGGTGCCCTGGAGTTCTGGAGCCATTAGCTGGCTCACACAACCACTCAGCACCTGGGGTAGACATGCAGGAAAGGAAGTGGCCATTCCAAATGTTCTAGACTGGCTGAGGGCAAGTTGTAAGGACACAGGTGGGAGTGCGGTGACTCCCAGTTCAGTGCCTGCCACTGTTTCACAGCCCCTGTGCCCCTGGTCTGCTTTACAGCTTGCCTGCACTGTCTACAAAACACAGGAAGCCCCAGGAAAAGCCACCATCTCCGTAATTGGGCCTAACCAAGAATAGCCAGCAGGTCAGTGGCCCAGGGATTCTCCAGGTGACTGTGCCATGGGGAGGGCTGAGATTAGGGCTTTCCCTCATCCTGGGCTTCCATAAAACACCAGCTTCAACTCACATGCAAGGGACAAGAACTGGCTGCAGTATTTACTTCTGTAAGCACTGTTACTGAAAATGTAGGGGCCGGTGAGATGGCTCAGCGGCTTAAGTGCCTGCCCAGCAAGCGCGAGGGCCCAAGTTCGACTCCCAGAACCCACATACAAAAAAGGGGTCGGTGATATCGCTCAGCAGCACGGGCGCCTGCCGGTGCGCGAGGTCCTGAGGTCAACCCCCCCGGTACCCACAAAAAAAAAAGAAAAGAAAAGAAAATGTAATCTAGCAACATGATTATGGAAAAAGTTTCCAAGTCCCATAATCCTACCACCAAAAAGAGTGGAGGACCATCAGTGATGGGGTTGCCTCATTGCACTAGTGTCCACAAAATCCAAAGACTGACATGCATCCATTATCTCCTGTCCTGGATCCGTGGCAGACAAATATATCCTGATTCAACTGGACAGGAAGCAAATGTCACTGTCAGGAACAACATGTGCTGGCCATGCCCTACCCAGAATTGGACCATTCAGGGAGACTGAGGTTCATCTTTCCATAATTCACTCATATTAATATATCTATATCTCTATCTCTATCTCTATATCTATATATATAAAATAATGTAGGCAAAGCTACCATCTCATGGCCTCCACTTAGCCCCAAATTACTCTTCATGGCAAACCCCAGCTCACCTCTAGACTGTCAAGCCTGGTGTCCAGTCTCTACTGTATGTCCTGTGGGGCACTGTCTGCTCCTTCCGTGTCCATTTACATTCTGCCAGCCCATCCTCCCACATGGTCCTCTGTTCATGTCCATTTCTGTCTCAGGAATATTCCAGAGCTTCCCACTGAACCTACCCACTTGTGCCTCTGTCTCCCTACCCACACAGCAGCAGCCAAGCTCCTCTGCACTGTGGTCATGGGCCAACAGAGACCATCAAGGCACACTTTCCTATGCCTATTTACGTCTGGTCACATCTGTGGGACTCAGGAAGATGGGCTGGATTAAGATCAGGAAACACCTCACTAGAAAATAATGTGTTACCCTAGGGATGAAGCAGCTGGCACCTGCTATGGAACAGGACATATTCGAAGAACAATTATTAAACAAGAGGACACTACTCAGCCACTGAATCAGGGTCTGTGTGTCCTGGACACAGGGTATAACTCCAACTGCAATGCAGTAGGTAACTGGGACATAGCAATAGCAGAGGTCTAAGTGTGCATTACAGTTCTGGCAAGGGTTATGGCTCGCATACATGAGCACCTGTGTTCACACACACACACACACACACACACACACTCATGAGTGTCTGATGAAGCCACAGAACTTCAGCTGGGCCCCCAGCCCTGCAAATTGACCACCACCCAATGCAAGCAACTTGGGTCAACAGATCCATGATGAAACCTTGTATCTGGGCACCTGGGGAGTGAACAGAGCCCTAAGAAAGATGCAGCACAGGGTGTCTGTGGGAAAGGGATTCCATTGTTCCACAGATGCTTTCTCTCCTCTCAAAGGTGGGTCCAGAACTCAGCAGACAGGATCTTTGTTCTCAATCAAAAGCCAGAGTATGGCAGAAGTTGCACATTATTACATGACCTGACACTGGACCCACAGGGCTTGCCTCAGCAACACCTGTCTGATCTCAGGCACTTCCACATCCCAGGCCCCAGGACGCATGTCACGGCACACTGTCAATGGGTCCTAAAGCTGCATGTACCTGAACACAGTGTATTCTTGTGCCAACAGGCACATGTTCATAATCCAAGAAGGCTCACCATGGACATTGACAGTGTGCCTGTCAATTTTGGTACATCCTTGCCTAACCACCATCTCATCATGGCAGAAAGTGAGAGCAGTCAATTTTAGCTTGCTTTCTTTGGAAAAGTAAAGTTGAGGCCACATCTCAGTATGAAGGATGACAGTTTACAGGTCCAGAGTAATTAAGCTTCCTCCAGGAGCCAGGAAACAAAAAGAGCAGGACTGCCCGGGATGAACCAAACATCTGCTTCACTACAGCAGCCCTGCAGAGGAAGCCACTCCACCTACCTTAGATGAAGAAGGAACTGAAAAGTGTGATAAAGGCCTCTGGAGACATTTAAACATCATCCCACTACATGGGAGAAAGCTGACATGATATTATGAAGCTTACTAATAAGTAAATGGAAAACAAACTGCCAACGTGGACACAGAAACAATTCACTGAGACAGAAAATCCATAATCCACTCCAATGAATACTTAAAGTCAAAGTTCAACCCAACTTTCCAGTGCTCACCTCACACCACCAATATGGTCAGGGTGCCTGTCCATCACAGGACACCAGGACACCTGGTTGTGCGCCGAGTCCGCAGACAGGAAGTTCCTGGCTCACTGGGCACCTGCCCATGATGTGTGTCAATAGCATGTGTGTCATATCTAGGAATACTGACTCCTTGCCTCTTTTGCTAAAAACAATTAAAATACTTTTTACATATTTATAAACCTCACTATTATGACTGCTTTTTAATTATTCACTAGTGAAAAGCAATACACTCACTACTCTATTTCTGCCATAAGGTAGGAGTTCTTAATGCCCCTAGAAACAGCCACAGAAACACCAACGTTCCCTGGATAGCATCTGGGGGGAGGGGCTGAGGATGGGGTGGGTGTGGTCCACTTGAAGTGTTTGAGAACTATTAAATTCATGCTAATGTCAGCTGGAGTCTAGCAATGTGATGAATGACCAGGCACCTCACCTCATTACCTGTTTGGTTTCAGGAGTTGAATCTGTTACCAGTAGACCCACCTTGTAAAACGGGAGAATCAGAACAACTACGGCAGACTACTGCTCCTATCTGGGGAGGAAAAGTGCATGTCTGCAAATGCTGCTCAGTCACAAATCAAGTATGTGTCTAGTGTGAACCCACTCCCTTGATCCAGATGCCACCAAGGCTCAGGGGGTACCTTGGGCCAGGGCAGGCACCGACAAGGAAGGGGCACAAAGCTACTGTTAGAAATACCTCCATTACTTGGTATTTGCAAACAAACCAGCCAGCCAGTAATCTATCATTTCCGCTTTGAGGTCAGCAACAAAGCACACATCATTAACCTGAGGCCTTCTGCACACAGCTCCTTTTCCAGGAAACAAATTTCTAAACTCAAATAAAATTGACTTAGCAGTAAAGAACACACAGGAGCACCACTTTCTTCTTAGATACTATGAAAGGAGGAGCCACACAGACAGATGCTTCTTGGATGTGACCTTATGATAATAACCTATAATTACCTATTGCCGACAAACCTGTGAAAATGTTGGAGTGACTTCTGACAGCACTGCTGCTAATAACCACAGTGGGAGCTCCCAGTGCACCCCTGGGAAAGGCCCCCATGGAGGCAGCTGCAGTGCCTACTGCTGGGACAGAACAAGTATGGGAGGAGAGGTCATAGGACAAGGACCAGGGGCCCCTTCTATGGCCAACTGTACTTATCAAAGGTGACACAGAATTGGGTAATTATATCCCACTCCAAGATAGCACAATACTACATTGTTTCTACAGATAAAGCATTTTCAACTCCAGTTACTTTTTAAAAATGAAGTATATTAATGAATGGGAAAGTGTGTTGATGAATGAATAAATAGGAAACATAAGGTATTGCTGATATCTAATCTTCAGGTCTATAATAAAATACAGGAGTTAGTTGTTCTGAATTACAGTAACAGACCACTGATTCATGGCTGGTCAATCTCCTTTGTGTGGAGAATAGGATGAATCTCTCACATCTTACCTACTATTTCCCAGCCTAAGCAGACACATGACCCCCATCTCTCACCACCGAAGGACATGGCCTTGCTTGGCTACACTTTTCTCAGGTCCTTGCATTCTCTTAGGGTCAACTGCAAACAGCTCCATGTCTGAGAACAAAATTCCAGGCATTGGAGAGAAGGCTTAACACTGCTTCCCCATTATAAGAAAGTAACTGTTCACGCTTAGTGGGCCATATAGGTCTTGAGACTGTTCTTTGTCATACTGTCTTCCCTTGTAATAAGGAGAAATGGTGATGTTCAGATTCACAGCAACTAACGAGCACAGGACACATGCCACAGGGAGATGCTATGTCCATGAACTTATAATTGCACAACTTCAGAGCTATTCACACCCAAAAACATAAGTACTCATGGGTACAAGTATGCACATATGTGTATGCAATACATATATGCACATACATAAATACATGCAACACATGTATATATGCATATATACACTCATGAAGCTGGAGCTCTCAGGAGATACGGACAAGAAAGCAACAGCAGCAGCCCTCTGAAAACAAAACCCTTAAAAACCCAGATGCTTAACATGAAAATGCATCAGTAAAATTTGAAGTATTCCTGTAATGGGCTGCTATACAGCAAGGAAAATAAATAAATTAAAGCTACACTTACAAACATAGATGGATTTCACAAACAAAATTGAAAAAAAAGGAAAGTTCCTAAAACTTCATATGCATAATACCAAGATAACAAAAACAAAATAAACTAAAACAAAAAATGCACTATTAAGAATATATTATTTTTTCATAAAATAAAGTAAAAGTAACAAAATGATGAACACAAAATTGAGAAGAGTCATTACCAGTAAATTATTCTAGAAGACCTGAGCTTGCACAGGGACTTCAAGTGTCCACTTTGTTACTTTAAAGAATAATAACATAATGAAGGAAGAAGGAAATAAGTAAAAGAGGCTGTGCCTGGGCTGAAGAGGACAGTGTGGCATGCCCCAGCTCTGCTCCAGACACCCATGAGGTGTCAGAGAAGACAATGAGGACTCAAGAGCTAGAATCCCCACCCAGCCCAACAATGGCAGGTACCCCAGGAACATGTTCTGCTTTCCCCCAATGACACTGTCCTCTCTCCACAGAGGTGGCCATCATCTTGAGAGCTATGAAATAAAAGCAGTAGGTAATACACAGTATACCTCTGGTACCCTAAACTTTATCAATGCTATCACATCTACTTTGCCTTCAGAAATTTGATTCTTTCCACTCAGTTATAGTTCATTTATAGCTTATTTTTATTTAGTTATATAGTTCAGCTATATAGTTCTGTTATAGTTTATTTTTGATGCTACATAATAATCCACTATATAAAAATACTGTAGTTTATTAATCTACTCTTCTGTTAGACATGATGGTTGTTTTTATTATAACCAATGTCATCCTAAACATCCTCACATAAACTCTATGAAAAACTGTGAGAGGTGACACACATGTGAATATATGTATAAGGTGTGTGTGCATATATACAGAATGTACAGATAGAATTTGTGGATTCTAGCAGACATCATTCTCAATGCAGGGACCATAGTACTGCACCACTAGGTCACCATGACAACCCATACCTCCACAAGCACTATGGGGCAGTGCCCATTATTCTGTACCCTTGCCAGGAGCTGGTGCCTACAACTGGATGCAGATGAAATTATGCCTCATTTTCTATTTTGCATATTCATTATACTTGTATAGCTGAGTATCTCTCTTTTGTGGTGCTGGGGGTTGAACCCAGGTCCTCATGCATGATAGGCAAGCACTCTACCACTAAGGAATGCTCCAGCCCCCACCTCCTTTTTATATGATTTATTGTGGTAAAATATACATAATATAAAATTTACCATCCTAACCATTTTTATGTGCATAGTTCAGTGGTATTAAATACATGTTTAGTGTTGTACAGCCATCACTACTATTCGTCTCTAGAACTCTTAAACTTCCCAAACTCAAACTCTGTATATGTTACACACAAACTCCCCATTCTCTCTCTGCAATCCCTGAAACCATCTTTCTATTTTGTTTGTATGAATGTGACTACTGTAGAGACCTCCCAAATAGAAGCATACAGAACTTGCAACAACAGGCCCATTTCACTTGCAAAATACTCCCCCGGTTCTCCCATATTGTAACACGTGACAGGATTTCTGTCTTTTTAAAGGCTGAATAACATTCCATTTCATACCAGGGTAATCAAAAGTATGGTGAATGTTTAATTTTTTTCAAAAATGTATTATAGTAAAAGACATATTGCCAAGAGGGATGGGATAAATGTGTTCAAAGCAAGGAGTATTTTGAAGGGGATTAATAGGAATGTGTCTTTTACTGTAATACATTTAAAAAATTTAAATATTCACCACTTTTTAATCACTCCACATTGATCAAATGTTTATGGCAAATTCTGTCAAATAAAAATGTTATGGAGTGTGTCTTTATCCACGTTATTCACAGGCTCTGGCACCAAATGACTTCTGGCTCTTCCCCAAAGCCAAAATGACCATAAAAGGTAAACATTTTAAATCTATTCAGGACATAGAGGCAGCCACAGTAAAGAAACTAAAGACATGGAAGAGCACTTCCAGAACTGCTTCAGAAAGTGGAAAGAACAATGGGATAAGTATGTTCTAAGCAAGGGGGAGTGTTTTTGAGGGGGGTTAATGGCAATGTTGCCTGTGCCTTTGGTATTGTATCCAAGAAAGCACTTGTCAAATCCAGTGTAATAAAGGTTCTGCCCTATGTTTTCTTCTAAGAGTTTTAAAGTTTTGAATCTTACATTTAGGTCTTTATTTCAAGTTTTACACATGGATATCTAGTTTCTCCAGCACCATTTTTTTAAAGAGACTGTCTTTTGCTCATTGACCATCTTGCCACCTGGGTCAAATTCATCTGACTACACATATGTACACACATACACCATATATTTCTGGGCTCTATTCTATTCTGGGTCCATGTTTAGAGGACCTCTTTTCTCCAGTTATTGGCGACTAAGGTTTCTTCTAATGTGAATTCCATGTTCATATTTTTTGTGCATTTTTCTACTCATCTTTTTCTCATTTTGTACATTTCTTATTTTTAAATCTAATGTAGAATTTTTTTTGTCTATTATCTACATTATAAATGTTTACTCCTCTGGCATATCTCATTAATATTTTTATCATGTCTTTCATTAAGTGAAAGTTATTTTTTAAAATAAAATAAATCAATATATATTATTATCAATATATTCCTTTACAGTTTATGCCTTTATGTCTAATTTATAAAACTTTCCTTAATTTGATTCCACATGGTATCTTCTATATTCCCTCTTAAAAACTGTAACAGATACAAAGGAGACTAAGGCAGGAGGATTGCAAGTTTGAGGCCACCGTGAGCAAGACTCTAAATAAATAAATTAATTAATTAATTAAGCAAGCAAGCAAGCTGGAGATGTAGCTCAGTGTTCTTTGGGTTCAATCCTAGGGGTGGGGAGCTATAAGATTTTGTTTTTCCAGTTTACTCTGTACTATGACAGGGGCATATTTGTGAGGATTTTCCTATTTTACCTTTATAAGTACTTAGTAGGGCAAGTGCCCCAGGTACTCTATGCCCGATGACAACTTTTATAGGGTTTTTTTGGGCCCTTTTTATTTCCATATGGAACTTCGGACTCAGCTGCTGCTGGAGTGAAGATTACAAACACCAAGACTTCCCAGATCACTGGGGATAGCTAATGTCCTCGTGATATCGAGTCTTTATTCTCATATCTTTACCCATATCGAGTTCCTTTAAAATGTCTTTTAATAAAGTTCTATAATTTTCAGTCAGGTGTGGTGGCACCTGCTTGTAATTCCAGCACTCTACCAGGAGGCTAAAGCAGGATGATCACAAGTTTGAGGCCAGCCTGGACAACTTAGCAAGACCCTGTCTCAAAAAAGAAAAAGAGGGGCCAGTGAGATAGCTCAGCGGCATAAGTGCCTGCCTGGCAAGCGCGAGGTCCTGAGTTCAACTCCCAGTACCTGCATATTAAAAAAAAAAAAAAAAAAAGGGAAAAGAAAGAGGGAGAGGGGGGTTGGAGCTATAGCTCAGCACAAAGGCCTTATGTTCAATCCTCAATACCACCAAGACAAAACTTTACAATTTCCTCCATAAAGGTCTTGAAAACCTTTTGTTAGATTTATTCTTGGGTATCTTTTAGCTTCTGTTACCATTACAAAATGTAACTTTAAAAAACCACATCGTTTATAACTGTTTGCTACTAGTGAATAAGAATGCTACTGATTTTTTATATTAGCAAATTTGCTCAGCTTCATTTAAATTCTAATAATTGTGGATTCTCTCAGACTATATATGAATAAGGACTATTTGTTCTAGTCTTCACAATCCTTATTTTTTCTTTTCTTTTTGCTTTTTGTCTTGTCCTGCCAAGGAAGTTCTGGTTCCATACTGAACAGAGCTCTGTACTAAGAACTGATGTTGGGGAGGCAGGGAAGCAGTCAGATGGCTGCTGCACACACACAGAGGTGGACTGAGGGGGACCGGGACCAGGATGCCAACCGCAAAGGAGGCAAGAGTAGGAGTATATTTGAATATGGGCTTTGATAATAAATTGAAAGTAGAATGTATAAGAAAAGGAGTGGTCAAAGATGCTCCAGGGGCTTTTGTAAGAAGAGCTGGGGAAAGAAGCTGCCATTTTCTGAGGTGGAATAGACTGCAGGAGAAGCAGAGTTTGGGGGAAAATGAAGAATTCAGAATAGACCTGTTAGGTGAGACGTCCATGAGCTACAAAGTGGAAATAACTCATAGGTAGTTGGAGTCTGGAGTTCAGGGATAATGTCTGCGTTGGAATGGAGATTTCTGAGTTGTCTGTGAAGGTTGTTATTTGGCACTATTAGAATGCTGAGGGGAGAGAAGCCTAGGTCTGAAGACTAAGATCCAGAGCATTGTGTTACTAGAGGTCATGATTACAAGGAGCATCAGGCAAGCACCGAGCAGGACTGTGAACTGGCCAGTGTTGAGAAGAGACAGGCGATCATAGCACATTTCTGGATTTCAGTCGATTAAAGCAGTGAACTGCACTAAGAAATTTAAAAGTCAGCATAAACCTAACTTCATCATAGCACATGTTTTTATATACTGCTGAATGCATTCTGGTTGCTAATACTGTGTTTAGGATTTTTACACTCTTTCCAACCTTGTTTCTGTCCTCTCTACCCCAGTGAAATTATTCTATGCCAAGTATTTAATGATGTTCGAGTTACAAACCAAAAACATACTTTTCATGACACCCGGTTTCTCAGCAGCACAGGGCACCAGCCCTTTCCTCATTCTTCAAGCACTGCTGTTTCTGGGTTTCAGGATACCACACTGTTCTTCTCTGGACTCTCTTCCTCCTCTTCACTCTTCAGGTGACAATGACATACTGGGCCTGCACAAGATAGCCTATGAAGTCTTTTCCCTTCTATTTCCTCCCTCTGAGTGGCCTCATCTATTTCATAATCCAGCTGATGGCTTGTATGTGCACCGTTACTGGTCCTCCTTTGTGCAGGTCCAGGCAGCTGCACGGTCCTCGCTTGGATCTCACAGAAGTCCAGTCTTTCCCAACTCAGGACATCCTTCACTATCTCCTGCTCCTACTGGAAAACAGATCTCTCCAAATTCCTTCAGCATCTTCCCACTACCATGTCCCTCTTGCAAACATCTGTTCTTTCTGTAAATTCTATCCATTCTCTCCACCGCCCACACCAGACAAGGCCATCACTATCCTCGAAATGGACCTTGCTTCCTACATTGCTATACTCCCTGTTCTCTTCTCTACCCGGCAGCCAGGTCAGCCTATTTAAAATACACATCTGCTCCTGCCACTCACTGATCTCGCACCCTAGCTGTCAGCAGCTTGTGTAGGTCCCCCACACTTTCCAGCTCACAAAACTCCAGCCACACTGGCCATTCAGGCCCCTGAGCTGGCCAAGCTCTTTTGCCATTGGAGCAATCATGTGCTCTACCTTCCCCTCATCCAGCTGCTTATAACATGAGCCCTGTGCTGCGCCAGGTCTCCATGGATACTGCCTCCTCCAACCAGCCCTCTCTGACTGCTCTCTGCAGAGGCTTGACAGTTCTAGCCCAGTACTTCATCATTCCTTCAAAATGCTGCACACAGCTGCCTACTGTTTTCCTCCTCTGTCTCCTTATAGAGAGGGAAGCTGCTTGAGGGCAGGAATGTGACATGAGTTCCCAGCACAGTGCTTGGTTCATGGAAGGAATTCAACAACTCCTGGTTAAATGGGAGGGGTACAACACCCTCACAGAGTGACTGAGTGAGCAGCTGAGGACCTAGCATGCAAAACTGTTTGTTCAGCTTTCAAAGTACAAGCTAGAGCACAGTGTTCTCAAGAAGCTGAGCATGATAAAAACAAACAAACAAACAACCTCACTACTTCTCTGACTACATCAGAAAGGCAAGCCCCAAGAATCCTGGCTTTAAAACAATTTAATAGATTGAGTAATAAATCAAAGCAAAGTTAGTAAAACATTCATTAGATTATAAATAATAATAAATGAAACAAAGCTTTTGTTTCAATCAATGTAGAGCTTCATTGATCTTTTCCTGTATAATAAACTCACAGACAACCAATCTAATTGGATGAGGCAGCATTATTGCCCATTCCCCTAGCATTACTCAGGGGGGTAGCATGTGGGAAAGATTGCATTTAGCATGTCACTGTCACAAGGGTGTCCTCTCTCAAGAAGCTTTGTAACCCTTGCAAAATGAGAGCTGACGCATTTACAAAGTACTGCCTTTCCAATTCCAGCTCCTGAGGCTAGACATAAGATGATGGCACAAAGCTGTCCCCCCACTTGACCCTCAGTACAAAGCCCCTCTCCATGCTGGCTGCTGGCCCGAGAGAGATGCACATGTAATTTCATTCCATCTCCCATCCAACAGCCGACATTAGAAGTTAATTAAATTGGTTGTCTACTGTATTCATCCACTTACAAAGTTAATGATATTCTGTCCCTGAATTAAAGAGCATTTTATAAAGCGTGCACCATGGGAGCTGGCATGTTGTACATGGGGTGCTGAACCCTGTCACAGCTCCTGGTCGAGTTCCCAATTAGGCAGCCCAGGAAGGGCAGGGACCTGTCTGCTAGGGCAAAGCACAAGTCATTCTGACAGTAAGGGTAAACACTGCACACAACAGCCACTTAATATTTCATATTGGACCACAATAAATTCCACCAGATTAGCACACCTGTTAACATTTCATATTACCATAGTGAAGAGTAGTTGAAATGTAATGAGTCAGTCTTTTAAAATGGCCTTGAAGACTGGCTGTCAGGAAGTGGTGTGTGTCCTGCAGGTGGCTGATGGTATACCTATGGGCTAATCTTGGGCTCCCAAGTCAAGATGAGACGCCACACAGAGCCCTACCTGGAGACTAAGAATCAGCTGACATGAGAAACACTCACCCTTTCTGAGTGAATTCCCATTTCACTCTTATTCTACAAGTGTTTATTCAGTGCTTGCTCTACCTGCACACCATCTCAGGCATCTGAGATGATTCAGCAACCATCAGCCAGAGACCAAGATGGCATCAGGGGAGGGCATCTGGAGGACAGTGGGGCTCTGCCTGAGAAACCAGCAAGTGGGTACCACCAAGCTGGGACAGAGAGGGCTCTGACAGAAGGTATTCAGCACAGACCAAGGACAAATTCACAGTGGCTGGATCTAGGGATCTGCTGTTCAGATCAGAGACCTGTGTGACCCCAGGGGTTCACTTGTTGATAGTCCTCAGTACCATGGAATGCTGAGTTCAGAAGGAGGGACTGGAGCCAGAGGAAAGGCCAGGGCCAAGGACCAGACCAGGACCACCATTAAAGAATGGGAGGTGTTGGAGCTACTGATCAGTAGGAATAAGCGGCAGCTAAAGGGGACAACAAGTGGTCAGTAGGGACAAAGAGCAGTTAGTAAAGCTGGGCATGGTGGTGCACACCTGTAATCCTGGCATTCTGAGAGGCTGAGATAGGAGGAGCACAAGTACGAGCCCAGCCTGGGAAATTTAGCAAGATCCTGTCTCAAAAATGCCCAGGGGATGGGAGGGGGGTAGCTAGGGGCTGGGGATGTAGCTTAATATAAAGGCCCTGAGTTCAACCCCCACTACCAAAGAAGGAAAAAAGAAGACAGTGAGAACAAAAGATGGTGAGAAGGGATAAGTAGTAGTTGGGGAGAAGGAAGGACCAAGGCCAAGGTCCTCAAGATGAGTCAAGCTGGGGTAAACACAGGTAGCAAGTGCTGCTGTCATGTTGAGGACAACAGGGATGAAGATCTACCCCACGGGTTTCGCCACATGGAAGCCAGTGATGATATGAGTAGACACATCCAAACAGTCAACCCAAAAAGAACTTTGACATGTGCACTTCATAACTATTTTCATGTTTGTTGCAGAAGGAGGCAACCACTACCCTAAACCCTAGAAAACTACACACATGTAACACTGTAAGAGGTATCAGAGATTAGCTGGACAACAGAAGCCCAAATAAGGCAGGTGTGGTACTACACACCTGTAATCCCAGCACTTGGGAGGCTGAGGCAGGCAGATTGCCATGAGTTTGAGGCCAGCCTGGGCTACATAGTGAGTTCAAGGACAGTCTGAACTGCATAGCAAAACATTGTCTCAAAAAAACAAGCAAACAAACAAACAAAAAGAAGCCCAGATAAAACAAACATATAAAAGGAGTGCAGGAAATCTGGAACCTGCTCTACTTGGTCCCCAGGATGCTAAAGGCACTATGGAAGCACCCGAAAAGGAAGAGGTGCCACAGGGTGACTGAGACCTGATCATCAGGATGCTGACAGGAATCTCCTGCAGCTGCATGGTCACCTTCTTCTGTTCAAGCAATTTTGGCCTGGATCTTCAAGAGGGGAACATAATTGACTTCTGCCTGATTTCATCTGCTTCCTGAGCACATATTTGACCATGGATAGGAAAGGCAAGGCAACTCCTGTGGAGGACAGGTACAGACAAGAGGGCCCAGTGTTTCAGAATTTGCACAATGTGACTATTACCTGCCTCCCACAATGAGAAAGGACACAGATTCAGAGGTCTTTTGCACACTTAGTGAAAACAAAGCTGGGCAAAGACCTAGACTTCTATACAGACACCCTAAACCAATTTTTAATTTGCAGCAGTTAGATTACTTTCCTCTCAAAATGAGATTCATGTACAACCTGGACACTATTTTTCAATAATATATATTTTGCAAATTGAAAGTTTTGATAATGGGCAAAGAAAAATCTTAAAAACATCTAGTTTTAATTATTAAATTTATTAAATTACATTTTTTGTGTCTAAATGATTACAAAAGTGAATCAATAAACTTTCATGCCAATTAAATTATGTGAAGAGTTTGCATCATCATTAAATGGCTCTGACTTATCTTTTGTCTTCAAAAAATCATTAGCTTTTCAATTACAATTTCATTCTTACAAATGTTCTGGTGAAGTACATTATATGCATTATAGATATAGGGTAATTAAAGTACAGTGCACTTTAAGAGATGGCCAACACAGAACACAAGCTGTTTACAAAATATCTTCTACCATTAGAAAACCTCAAGGCACATAAAACACTATAAAAAAGGTTTAATTGATTTTAAAATTTCAATTATATTGGGAAATTGCTATCTACTTCTGTTTCAAATAATTGAAATTAGTTACCAGTCCACAGAAATGCTATGACAGCAGAATTCTTCTAAAGGCATGTATTTGCTTGACTTTCAGCCCTCTCCAGGTCTGATGAGCTGGCTACTATCACTCTGTCAGAGCTGAAAGGTGCTGGTGTGCAAATTCTACTCACACGTGCTCCTTACTGCTGTTGCTAACCAACATTACTTCTATTTTAGACTGGAGATGTTTTATTTTACATACTTGAGATTCACTTACTTTACCTTATACAGTACTTACCATTTTCACTGCTCTTCATTCCTTTCTCATCCCTGACATCATCTGAGATAATTTTCTACCTGCCTGAAGAACATCTTTTGGTATTTATTGTCTTCTTTATGGGTCTGCATGTGACAACTTTATGGTATATTTTCATAAAAATGCCTACCTCACTTTCATTCTTAAAAGGTGCTTTTGCTGGATATAGATTTACATGGTTTTTTGTTGTTGTCATTGTTTGTTTTAGGTGGTTTTTTTTTTTTTTTTTTTGGTGGGTACCGGGGGGTCGACCTCAGGACCTTGCGCGCCAACAGGCGCCCGTGCCGCTGAGCGATATCACCGGCCCCTTTTCCGTATGTGGGATCCGGAGTTGAACTCAGGCCCTCACACTTGCAAGGCAGGCGCTTACGCCGCTGAGCCATCTCACTGGCCCCTGTTTTAGTTTTTTGAGATAGGGTCTCACTGCATAGCTCAGGCTGGCTTTGAACTCACTATGTAGCCTAGGCTGACCTCGAACTTGTGGTGATCCTCCTACCTCAGCCTCCTGAGTGCTGGGATTACAAGCATGTGCCACCATGCCCAGCTAGATTTCCATGTCCTTTGGGACACTGAGGACAACATTTCACTGTCCCCTGGTGTTTTTCAGATTCTGCTGGAATGTGAACTGTCCATTTACTTGTTGCTCCTTTATTTATCTTCACGGCAACTTTAAAAATTTCTACTGTCTATGGTTTTCTTTAGTATTATTATGATCTGTCTGAGTATGATTATTCTTTTTTTTTAAGTTCTGCTGGGGATTCTCTGGGATTCCTGACCATGTGTTGAGGTCTTTTATAACTTTGAGTTTGTGATTTATCATATCTCCAAAAATGGCTTCTGACCCTCTCCCTCTGCTTCTTCTCAGGCTCCCAATACACAAACATTAGACTGTACATCCTCTGTGGCTCACCTTCCACCACCTCACCCCCACCCCCCGTTATGTTGCTGCATGCTTCATTTTAGTATTTTCTTCTGGCTTACCTGTAGTTCATTAATTCTGTTTTTACTTCTGCAGTTTCCAGTAAATATCACTAGTAAAATCTTTGTTTTTCCTTTTAAAAATGGAGCTATCACCATCCAATGCTACCTACATGAAGGTACAGATGAGATACTAGGTGCAGAACACCTGCTTGTTACATAAGGACCACCCAGGAGAATGAAGTTCTCTTCCTGTGTCTTGCCCTTAGAGGAGACTGCTATAAGATCTCAGAAAACCTTGCCTCAAGCTCTGACATCTGCAGCCCACCTGAATATTCAACAGTGGTGGCCTCTCAGCCAACACTACCACCATGACTGGAACCACTGCCACCCTGACTGGAAGCACAGCCCACCTCTCTGACCTGTCCCTTCTCTGAGTAAACAGTTCAGGGTAAAGGTACTGGTTCTAGAGCCAGGATGCTATGTGCAAGTCCTGTGCCTGCTTCTTCCAGGTTTCAAGACCAGTTACTAAGCCTCTCTTTGCCTCAGTTTCCCATCTGTAACATGGGAAGATAAGAAGAGTATTCATTTCCTAGGTCCTGTTCTTCCTAAGTACTTGACACAGTGTCATAAAAGTCAATGTGGACTGTATTCCAGACAGTGACATGACTATTTCCTAACACAACTGATGCCAGAATGGGCTTCAAACATGTCCTTGGCCGATGCCAGAATACAAAGACATAGCCAGAAGGGCTGCCAGTCCAGAAAGGGTCTCCACTTCTACATCAGAGGCACAGTGTCACTCCAGACCACTTTTAAACTCTCCACTGGAAGTCTGAAATGCCTCCCCTATAGCCCAGGATAGACCACCACACCAAGAACACTAACTGGCCACTGGCCATAGCACGACCCACTGCCCTAACCAGAAAGAGACCCAGGCCCTTCTAGCAGACAAGTGGGCTCCAGCATGCTCCATCTATCCTGTCTGGGGTGGAGAGAGGGACATAGCAGAGGCTACTTGTGCTTCCAATCACTCACAAAAAGTCCTCTTCTTCACCCCTCTTCTGAGGCTAAATCATGAAGAAACCTTACGGGAAAAATGTCCAAAACCAGCTACCTTCCACTAATGGCCTTGTTATAAATTAGACCTTACTGACAAAGACCAAGGAAAAGTGACACCCATCAAACGATCCCGCTTTTTGCACTTTCTATGAGCCAGCACTGCCATCCTGACTTCATGAGTATCTATCATTCTCCTTATTTAAAAAAAAAAAAAAAAAAAAAAAAAAAAAAAAAAAAAAAAACTGCCAGGACATCAGTTTCTACAAGACAAAGAGCAGGGGTGGTGTGGGGGAGGGAAAAGCCAGCAGGCTGCCTGTTAATGGGGTGTTACAACAATGAGGGGGAACACTGCTGCAGGGCCTTCCAGGTCAGTGGGGATGGCATTCACATGAACTGAGGCACAGGGGTGGCATGTTGCAGGTCAACAGTGTCCTTGCTTACTGGTCAAGGTCTTGCAGGTGACTGATAATACCTTGTGGCAGGCAATGGGGTAGGGGAGCCTGATGTCACTGAATACCAAAGCTGGGCAGAAGACAGCTGTAGGGAGGGACTGAGTGGAAAGGCAGGGAGCAGAGCAGAGCACCAAACTTCGGTGAAGGACAGAGGTGAAGAGATTTCCTGGGAAGAAGGTTGTGACCCTGGGGGTTTTCTAATGACATTCCAGAGACCCCAGTGAAGGAAGCAGAAGAAAGGGCTGGAACAGGACATGTGTAGAGACCAAAGAGGTGGCAGGTGGCCAGTGAGGTCTGGGTCCCCGCTGGTGACTGGCACAGACAGTGAAAGAGGACAAGACAACACAAGTGATGGAGGCAGGAAGCTGCTGGTAGAGAGCAAACCCAGCAACCAGGGCATGGTACAATCTCTGAATGGAATCAGAATGACTAAACTGATGGGACACATGTTCTACCCACATTAGGAGCTTAAGTACACAAAGTTAATATAACAAAGACACTAAGGTCTCCATGAACTAATGAAATGCCAATGTGTAAATAATGACAAATAAAAATTAGAGTGTGGACAAAGAAAGTGGTAGAAAATATTCTAGAACTCAAAATCAAAATTCAAGTAATGAAATCATAACCATATGTTCCCAAATTTCACTGCAAGTTATGAGTCAAAAAGATCACGTGGACCACTTTTACCTCCTCCTGCCTCCAAAGCGCATATAGGGCAGGTAATCAGTGGAAAGCTACATGTGGTCCCATATCCTCAGAGCTTTATCAGTTTGCTGTCATATTAACAGTGTTCTGTGAACACATGCAAGATACTGGCCATAACTCTCCAACTGCTCTCAAGGACAAGGGTGGGTTCCACTGAAGCATTATCAACAGTCCCTCAGGGTCTGCTCTTGGGGCTCCTTGACTCATTACTCATTTTATCAAATGAGACCTAGAGCTCCCCTCCTTCATGCAAAGATGTGACAGCAATTCTGAAGTCACAAGGTGAAGAATAAAGTGCACATACACTCCCTTGTTACAAAGGGAAGAGAACGTGGCAGGGACACAGTTCACAATGTCCTCACTAGACTACTTGCCAGCCACTTGCTAGCCAGTGCTACTTACTGCCTTTCTGTGCCTCAGGCTTTCCAGCTATATTCTGGAGATACAGCCAAGTTTCTACAACAATGTCTGGCAGGTGAAACATGCTCAGTACAAGCTGGCAGCCAGGGGTCATGTGTCAGAACACAGTGATACTTAGAGAAAGCCACAGAAGTCAACCAAACTATAAGTGCTATCAATAAGGGCTGCAAGCACTGAGCTGTTCAAAGCATAAATACAATGGGCAACAAGCTCTTAAATCCTACTGAAGAGAAAAAGAATGTCAGAAGAAATGATAAGCCCTTCTAATACTCCCTGTGCACATTCACATCTGACTTGAGAAATATCAGTATTCTTTCGTTCCCCTGATCACACTTTAATTAAATCTCTAGCCTACTATTTAAAATAAGGCCATTATGGATAGTGACCAAGAATTTCATCATTCCCTGTTGAGTATAAAATCAATCACTTAAGATTTTATGATGCAACCTTTGAAGAGTTTGAGGTTGAAAGATTTGATGGCTCTGATTTTGGCCAAAGAAGTCTGCCAGATACACCACTTCTGAGACAGAAATCCTGCACTCTGTTTCCATGTTTCCCTCTAGTAGCAGCTCAACAACCTGCAACTTTGCGTGATGATCACAAGAAAGCCTAATAAACTAGGGAGAGGCAAAGGGCTGTCACACCATGGCAGAAGTGTGAAACTCTCATGCCAAAGGACTGATGAAACTTAAACCTGAGATTTCCCTTGAAATTTCAAAAACAAGGCATCAGGCATGCTACAGGAGCTGTATCAGGAAGGCACCACCCATAATGAGTGCCCTTGGGCTGTCCCCCTGTACAGGCCTCTGGCTTCCACTTCACACTCTCACTGTTGGATCCTACAGACATGAAAGCATTAAAAAGAAAAGGGGGAGGGGGTGAGATAGCTCAGTGGCATAAGCGCCTGCCTGGCAAGCACGAGGTCCTGAGTTCGACTCCCAGTACCCCCATATAAAAAAAACAACAAAAAAAAACCCACTAAGAAACATTGTTTGATGTTAACTACAAATAAGAAAAAATAACAAATACTTATAAAAGTTACACCTGAAAACTCTCCACTCCAACTTACATTCAATGTACTTAGCAAAAAGGTCAAAGCTCCAGAATGTGCCAGATAAATAAATGCTGGTGAGGTGGATGAATCACTAGAGAACTGGCGCATGGCAGCGAATGAATAAACTGCAAATGCGTCCCAAACCCCATTATTTCCCCTTTTCCAGGAGCCCAAGATTCATGTCCTCGCATGCCGCCAGTTCATTACTGAGAACTACCATCCCTCTTCCAGCGCACGCCAGGCAGAGCACGCGGCCCCTCGAGGACCCTTTAATGTTTAATTCCCCATCATCCGCTCCACTGAACAGCTTAATCTCTGCTTGTATGATCAATACTATATCAGTGTAAATTAAAATGACAATTTTAAAGTAATTAAGCCTGTTAATGCTCGATTCAAATGTCATTATTTGCACAGGGGATTGAGGAGAAATCACATTGTGTCTGGGGTGACAGGAAGACATCTACGCCTCCTCAGCCCTGCTTCGTGGTGCCACTGGAGGCTTTAGCAAAGCGGATTAACTTCTGCCTTGCCCTGCCAGGGTGCCTATCCAATTTCTAAAGAGGATAACGCAATTTGATGAATTTAATTCCAGCTACAAACTCAATTATTGTGATAATAGATGAAAACTGGGAGGAGGCTCTAACAAGACCCACGTTTTTACAAATACACGTACCTCCACAATGGGACACAACCGTAATGGCTTGATTTGATTTGTGCTCTCTCTTTTGAAAACCCTTTAAATAATTATGATGGTTGGAAGGACAGCCAACATTTATTAAATAGCCTGTTATCCAAAAGGGACTATGGCTTAGACAATTCAGGTTACAATGGAAGCCTTTGCTGTCCTAAGCATGTACAGCAGCATTTATGAGACAAGCTCAATTGCATCATTACATTATTGGACTCATAAATAGATATATAAAATTTGCCAGCCACAAACGAAACCTGCCTTGTCCAATGCCAACTGCTCTGGCCCTAGCTCAGAAAACAGCAGCCAGACATCTTTTTTCTGAGTAGCAGTGCGGGGGGAGGGTTAATACAAAGAAAATTAAGAGAAAAAAATTCACCTTTACCCTGCTGTGACTCCCAGAACACTGAGTGCACCGTAGGCATCAGATCGCCTCTGAAGCTCTCCACATAGGCATTTTCTCTACTCGAGGGGCGGGAGCTGCACAGCACACACTGGGGGCTGCTTCAGGGACAGCTACAATCGCCAGGCTTCATCCATTAAATCAGCAATAAAAATTGACAACCAAACATTAATTTCAAGATGAAGAGCAAAGTGTAACAATTTCCATTTGAAAGATGTTTAAGCACTGTGTGGCCAATCTTTCAGGGCTTTCTCAGACAATTCCACAAACTGACCCACTCCGGCAGGAGCCAAAGGGAAAGGAGCCCATCACAAGGGCCCTGCCTCTGGATCACACCCTTTGCATCCATCTGTGTCAGGTCATCTGATGGCTATTTTGTCTGGTCTCAAACCCATGATGTGTACTTTTTTTTAATTAATTAAGTTTATTGGTACATTTTAGTTATACATAATGACCACATTCATCATAGGGAATTTGTACCTGTACATGATATAACTTGATTTTTTTTCCCATTCCCCTACCCTCCCTTCAACCCATCTTCCCCTCATTTACAAAAGTTTTGTTCCCATTTTTTCCTTCTTTTCTCATTTTTTTCTTCTCCCCTCCTTCCTTTCCCCCTCCCCTCTCTTAGTTCCCCTTCTCATTTGGACGTTTTCTTCCTATTTCATGATATCTATTATATATGATGTGTACTTTGCTTCTCTAAATTTCAAATTTCCATTACAAAAGGAAGCTTACAGTTGTCTTTTCTTCGCCATGTCACCTGCAGAGCTGAAAGGACGTATCTGTTCCCTCTTCTTTGTGTATAAGAACCTCACAATTTCTTGTTTCCCCTGGCTGGCAAAAATCACATTTAAAACCTATAAAAATGTGTAATATGTTCAAACAGATTTCCCTTTTTAGTAGTCTAAACGTAAGTATCTCTGAGTATAAGATGAGAAATTAGAGAGGAAGAAATAATACATTAAAAATAATTATAATGTGAGAGAAAACTGTCAGAAAAGTCAGGCGCACAATTACTGGACTTTAAGGCAAATATGATAAGGGAATAACAGGGTTATGACATTCTGCCCTTTTAACCAGAGAAAAAAATTACAACGAGAGAAATCCCCTAAACACCCCACTACTTTACTTTATAATAATTAAAAATCAAGTCTTTTCCCAAAAGACAATAGACACAGAATTGACGGAAAATGTGGAATAAGGTTTTTTTAAGGGGAAAGGCGTTTTCATGACTCTGAGAGGTGGTTTTCCTGTGTTCTAATGGCTGTATTACAGCAGCAGTGATGTGGTAACATTTAGGTGGAAGTGAACTGCTTGGAGACATTACCCTTTAGTAAGAACACAGGACTCTGTGGAGGTGAGGCACTACTGTGTGTGATGAGGCACAGATACTCCAGCCTGTGCAGAAAAGAGCTGTGTTAGGCGCTTCCCCTGCAGCTGCACAGGCTGGATGTCAGCTCCACCAGTGCAGACAGTTCCAAGCAGGGAGAGGCAGCCTCTGACTACTTGGCCCCCTCTTTGCAGGGACATATAGAGCTCCCTACAGACAAGACCCCATTAATGTGGGGAATTCTCAACCAGCATCAACCACAGGAGGAGGCCACAGGGACCACAGCCACATGCTATTTCCTCCTGGGTTGATGTTTTCATCCTCTTCACTGCAAACATGACTACGCTTAAAATTGCAAAGCCTAACAGACACAAATCTTAAAAAAATGATGACCAAAAGGCCAATGACCACACTGCAATTACAGCACACAGCAGCAGGCCCTGACCACACCCCTGAATAGGCAGCCACCTCCTAATGAACAGTTGCATCTCCCTCTTAGGCTGTGACCGTGGATGTGTTCAGAGGAACAGACCAGTGTGCAACTGGTATCAGGCCAGATGGTGAGGCTCCTAAGGCTCTCATCTGCAAATGAAAAGTGGGCTGCAAGGGAAGGACTCTTGACTTGCTGGGTGAGCCCTGTACCTGGTGGGTGTTCCCAGGGGCTACTGTCCTGTCACCTGTTTTCAAGTGGACCAGTGTCCTTCGAGGTCTTCTTTTCTGATGATCCCAGTGTTTTCCTGTGATAGGCCAAGGTTGCAGGATCTACATGTGTGCATACTTGTATAGCATCATTGGTTAGGTCCCTGTGTCATCACCATAGTCCCGCAGCTTCTGTGTCAGCAGCCCAGCTCCCAGCAGTGTCAGCCCACCTCATGAGTTAGCCTCAGCAAGGTTGAGGACCCAGGTCACAGGCTCCTATAACTGAAGGTAAGCCTGGTTGGCTGTGGGGTCATACTTGCTGGATGAGATTGTTTGGTCTGTGTCAGAAGCATGGAAGCCACCCAGGGAAGCCTTGGTATGGGTGAGGCAAAGCTAAGGGCTCACCAGAACTCCAGAGAAAATACTGTCTAGGCAAGCATGCAGAAGCTCACAACTGGACTCTGGAAGTGAAATGTCACTTGAGGCCAAATGAATAGAATGAGCAGCTACACAGTGAGCTGGCCAGGACCATTTTTTTTTATGTTCACTGCATCAGTGATTTTCTGTCAAAAAATGCTAACAAGCATGAAAATCCTTAAGAGCTTTACAATCTTTCAGTTTGTTCACCAATACATTTCCTGTGGTCTATTTGTTTCCCAGGCTCGTGTGACATGGCTCTCGATCATGCTTGTCTGCCGCCTGATGGATCAGCCACTACTGGGTGCCTGGGCCGGCCTTTGGCAAAGAGTCTGTTACAAATTTCCCACCAGAGAGCACAACATGAGGGATAGAAAGATGATGCATAATGTCCTGTTTAGCAAGGCTGGCCTGGAAAAATAGGATCAGGGAACCCCAGGCCTGGGCTGCCCCACCCACACTGCCCTCCTGCCTGCAGCAAAGGCCCCCAGCTCACAGTTCACTGGCATAGCCACCTCAAGCCCAGTGGCCTTGCAGCCTGTAGGGATAAAAGGGAAAGCCAAGACAAATCAGCTGCCATGATCAGAAGGGCTGTGAGCAAAATGGACATGTGATCTGTCTTCATTTCTCAGGAGATCACCTGTAGAAATGGTATAAGCTGACAGGTGAGGACAACCTGGGGGAATGGGCAAGGTCAAAGGGCACAGGGGTGATAATTAACCAAGGTATATATGGAGACACATGGCTGCTCCATGGGGTTACCAGGCCCCATGCTTCCTCCCAGGCCCTTTTCCTGTGTCCCCTCTTCACAGCACACCCTCTGGCACCCAGGTATAGGTGGGGGTATGAAACACAAAACTGGTGGAA
Organism: Erethizon dorsatum; assembly: GCA_028451465.1. Taxonomy (NCBI): domain Eukaryota; kingdom Metazoa; phylum Chordata; class Mammalia; order Rodentia; family Erethizontidae; genus Erethizon; species Erethizon dorsatum. The sequence continues at coordinate 115,657,110 of CM051822.1, read as the reverse complement.
ATCTTCACACCTTTTGTGACAGATGGGTCCACCCTATCCTGGAGCACAGCCTAGGAAGGAATTCAGATTCCAGACATGCAAACAGTTTTCCTTACAAGGAGACAGGGACATGGTGTCAAGTACTGACAGCACATAGCAAGCCACCAGTAAGCCAGTGTGTCAGTTTGGCATGTGGTTTCTGGCCAGGGGCACAAGCAGGGCTGCCAACAGCTGCCAGACAGAACCCCACACCCAGGCCAGTATGTGGGTCCTGCTACAGACACAAATGCATGTTATATGCCCAGCTCAGCCCTAGGAGGACACCTGCAGGACAGATATATACCTCTAAGCTCAAAACTTACAATGAGAGAAACAGAACAAAAACACTGAAACTTAAGAGCTGAAAAGGGCCAGAGGAAGACATTCTGCAGTGCACTGGGGACCTATGATTGCAGACTTACTTAAGATGACTCAACCCTGTGGAAACAGATCATTATGGGCATACAACTCTTATATAACTGAATGGTCCAACTACAAACTAGAAGACAACTCCAGCCTGCCTAGAGCACATAGCAAATGTGGGCTAACATCAATCAAGTTACTTTCATTGGGTGGGAATAATGTCACATTCAAAATCAATACAGTCAATAAACCAGACGCACATGTGTAAACATCATATTGTCTCCCTAGTGTGAGAAGCTGAAAGAGTAAATAAGATCCAAAATGTACAATAGATATTGTAAAATGAGAAGAAACTGAGCAAAAGGGAAGAGAAACTGGGATGGGGGAATGAAGAAAAGATGGAAGGGAAAAGCAAAAAAAAAAAAAAAAAAAAAAAAAAAAATATATATATATATATATATATACACATATACATAAGATAGTTAAGATACACTACTAATTTCTCTTAGTTCATTGAAAAGAAAGGTGTGTGCTAATATTGTTTGGACAATTGAATGCCGATATCTTGTACTCTGAGTAATTTAAAGATAACAATACGCAATGTATTAACCATAGCTACCTTCCTATTATGTTGTTCTGAAATTGTGTTCTATTTTTTTCCTCTTTAAAATAAAAACTAAAAAAAAAACCAAAATCACTATAGTCTTACCTAACCTAAAGAATGTCTTTTCAATATAATATTGTAATATCTGCATTACATACATAAAACTAAAATTATCCACACTCTGCTGTTATTTCTTGTGGAGTGCTGATTTTCCTTATTCATAAGACACACAGAACAATTTGTATAGTTTGTACATACAGCTTACTTATAACAAATATTTCCCTTTTCAATTAAATCACTTCAGTTTGACCACTTACAAGCCATTACCCATATGACTAGGTAAAATATGACGGCATCATGGTGTATAACTGGGATTCATAAAACTGCATAATGTATATAATTGAATGAGTTCTGACATACCAATATACCCATGAAACTATTACCACCACCAAGACACAAACAGCCATCACTCTTGAAAGTTTGTGTCCCTTCATCTCTATATAATCCCTCCAGCCCCATCCCAGCCCATCCCTAACAAATCATCATCTGCTTTCTATCATTACACATTGCTGTGTATTTTTTAAGAATTTTATATGCTCTTTGTCTGGTTTCTTTAATTGGGCATAATTATTTCAACAATTCATCATATTGCCATGTGCATAGGTAAGCTGCCTTTTCATCACTGTGCAGTGATGTGGTCTATCATCCTGGGGATATTTGGCTACTGCAGCTTTTGGATAATCTAAACAAGGCTGCTATGAACACTGGTATGCTAGTCTTTGTTTGGAATGTACTTATATTTCTCTCAGGTAAACACAAAGGGAACAGATGGATCAAACTGTAGGTGCATTTTTAATTTTTTTTTATTTTAATTTACTCTGTGCCATGAAAGTAAAACATACAAACCACAGCTTTAGATATAGTACTGACCAATTTTAAAAACACTGAATGATCATTTGCATACATTCCTCATCTTTAATTTTATATCTTGTTATACAAAAGTACTGTTAACACACACAGTTCTAATTTGTTACAAACCTATTTGTCAAGCAGCAAGATGACACTGCATCATAGCACACATGGGACGTTTCCTTTAAGAAACCATATCACCAGTAGTTGGTAAATGGCTATGCACAGAACTGACCTGGAGGGTAATGCTAAACATTCCTCATAAGACATGTAGCACACGTACACTAACAAATAGGAAATGTAACTTTAATATAAAATGTTACCCTCTATGGTTTAAAACTCTGGGACACTTTAAAAGCAGACAATACGGGGCCGGTGAGATGGCTCAGCGGTTTAAGCGCCTGCCTTGCAAGCGCGAGGGCCCGAGTTCGACTCCCGGAACCCACATACAAAAAAGGGGCCGGTGATATCGCTCAGTGGCACGGGCGCCTGCTGGCGCGCGAGGTCCTGAGGTCGACCCCCCGGTACCCACAAAAAAAAAAAAAAAAAAGCAGACAATACAAGGTGCTTTAATTCTAGATTCCATAACTGAACACTATTCTATTAGTTGCCTAAGAATCTATAAACTTTGAAGACTGCTTGTTATAGTTTGTGTCTAGATGTCCCCCCAAAGCGTCATGCAGTCATGGGGGTGGTCGTCTAGAGTTTGTGATTGATTCATGGTCCAATGATGGGATTATGGGTGTGAGTGCTACACCTGCCTTGGTGCGGGTAGCCTGCATGCAGTATAAGGGAGGGAAAGAGGCTTGCTCTCCACTCCTCCCTTTCTGCTCTTGTTGCTTTTGCTGTTTTCCATGGCCATGGACTGCTGCCCCTCTGCCATGTGCCACTCTGCCTTGGAGCCAGCGAGTATGAACTGAAACCTCCACAAACTGTGAGCTAAATAAACCTTTCCTCCCTTAATTTTGGGCATCAGGTATTTTGCCTCAGCAACGAGAGAAAAGTAACCAACATGCTGCTCGTTGGCTTTTTAAAGTCAACTTCAAATATAAAAGTACTTAGTTTACCAGGCGAAATCTAGTTAACTGGTTACACATTACATAAGATATATGTTTTAAGAAAAACTGACTTTAAAAAAGATTACATCACTGATGTATAACAACTTCAAAAATTGTTACTCTTAAGAGGAAAAATGCACTATTTTAAAATCTTTCAACATGTTTTAAGATGCTGTATTTTTTTTTTTTTTTTTTTTTTTTTTTTTTGTGGGTACCGGGGGGACGACCTCAGGACCTCGCGCACCAACAGGTACCCGTGCCGCTGAGCGATATCACCGGCCCCTTTTTCGTATGTGGGTTCCGGGAGTCGAACTCGGGCCTTCGCGCTTGCAAGGCAGGCGCTTAAGCCGCTGAGCCGTCTCACCGGCCCAAGATGCTGTATTTTGTGACTTCATTACTTTATATATTTTAAACTTCCAGCAAAATATTTTGAAACAGTTCTTAAAACTAATAGTATCTAAAGAAATGGGTTAGCGTGTCTGTGGAATGGCTGTCTAACACACATTTGTTTCTACTCTGAACATCCATTAAGAGGGTTCTATATTTAATTTGATATAAATATTCAAAACCTCATTTAAAGATGCTATACAAATATTTAGTGTTCTTGACATTAAAATCTGAATAATATTACCATACAGGCAATTTTCACAAAAAGTCTCAGAGGCAGAAGATTTAGGACTGGTTGGGTGAGAAAGAAATGAGACAATCTACCTCAGTCAATTTTAGAATTAATCCTCAAAAAGATGGCATATTTGATCACCACCATTTTGGGGATGAGTTCAGGCACAATTCTAATATTTATGATTTTAATGCTCATAACCTTTTAAATTTTAACATTTTAAAGTTTTTTAAAGAACTATTTTCCTAAGTGGCTATATGATTTCACATTTCCACTAGTAACGTATGAGAGCTCCAATTCTTCCATACCTTTACCATCCTACAACAATATTTTGATGGCCCTTTTTTTTTTTTAGTTTTAGTTCTAGCCATTAAGGAGAAAATTAATGATCTTTAATTGATAATTGTGGTCTTAATTTGCACTGCCCTAGTGATCAGTGCTTGAGTATCTTTCATGTCCCCACTGGCTATTTCTGCATCCTCTTCGGTGAAATGTCTGTTCAGATCTTTAACCATTTAAAAACTTGGATTGTTTGCCCTATTATTACTGAGTTGCCGGAATTATTTATATACAGAACTAAAAATATAAATTCTTAGGTAGGTTTTATAAATGCTTTCTATTGGGCCTCCCTTTTATTTTTGCAATAGTAACTTTTTTTTTTTTTTTTTTTTTTTGTGGGTACCAGGGGTCGACCTCAGGACCTCGTGTGCCAGCAGGCACCCGTGCCGCTGAGCGATATCACCGGCCCTTTTTTCATATGTGGGTTCTGGGAGTCGAACTTAGGCCCTCGCGCTTGCCAGGCAGGCGCTTATGCCGCTGAGCCATCTCACCAGCCCTGCAATAGTAACTTTTAAAGAACAAATGTTTCCATTTTAATGAAATCCAACCTATTAACTTCTCTTTTTGTGCCATATTTAAGAGATCTCTCCCAGACCTAAGGACACTGCACTTTTCTTTTGTGTGTTCCTGCAGTTTTTATGCTTCCACTCCTATACTGGGTCTGTAATCCACACCAAGATAAATCTTGCATGGCTTCAGGCAAGAGCAGATGTTCCCTCTTTGTACATGGTCATCTAATGGTCACAGTACCACCTGTTAACAAGAATATTCTCTTCCAGTTGAACAGCCCTGATACCTTTGTCAAAATCAATGATGAGCCTCTTTCTAGATTCTCCATTCTATCCCACAATCTGTATTTGGTTTCATGCCAATACTACACTGTCTTGATCACTGTAGATTTGTAGTAAGTCTTAATCAGGTAATATACATCCTCCACCCATGTCTATTTTCAAAGTTGCTGTAGTCATTCTGTGTCCTTTACATTTCCACATATGTTTTAGAACCAGTTTTTCAATTTCTATAAAAAAAAGAATCTGCTGAGATTTTCATAAGTATTGTGCTGAATCTTTTCATCAATCTGAGGAGAAATGATATCACAACAACTATTGAATCTTCCCATCCATGAGGATGGTATACCTCTCCCAATTATTCACATCTTATTAATTTCTCTCAGCAACACTGTAGTTCTCATGATACAGATCTTGTATATCTTTGACCTAATGTATTTCTGTTTCATTCTTTGTTATGATAAATGGTAATGCTATTTAAATTTCAATTTCCAACTGAGCCATTTACAAGTTGACAGCTTACAAGCCACTCGCTGACTAGAGGACAAGATTTTAAAGATGTAAACACAATGTTTTTACATTAGCAAATCCATTCAAACTATTCATGAAAGCACTACATTTTGCATTTCCCTCCCTAAGGAGGCATTGTCCACATTGATTTCAACATAGCCAACTCACTCAAGTTGATCTTAGCCTCAAAACACTTTATACTTGGCTGTAAATTATGTTTTTTAAACTACAGCACAAAGGAATGGGTATACGCATTTGGGGGTACCGTGTGATTTGGATGGGTAGAAAGGGTATGTGTAGGGAAGGGAATTAAACGCAAGCACCATTCTGAGACTGGTCACACTCATGGCTTCCTTAACCCACTGAGATGTAGGCATCTGCACTGTTCTCCACCCTCCTAGATCTGACCCCATGTCTCTTTATTGCTCAGCAAGAGAAATCTCCCTGAACAGTTTGTGTGGACTTTTGTTCAGTATGAACAATTTGTTCAGCAGGACATCTGAACACATCACATGCCCCTACCCAAATGTTCCTTCCCTTGGTTCCTTCTGTGGCTCATTCTTGCTCTTCACATCTCTATCGGTTCCCTGACCCTGTCAGCTCCTGGCACAGTCTCTTACAGCCAGCACCTTCACATCACATATTTTCCACATTTCTTCACTGGAGATTGGTTTAACTATTTGTTCTCTCAAGTTATATAAGCTCCACAAAGATAGTACATCATGCATCATGTATCAAATGTCATGTTGCATGTCTCATTTGTTGTACGTCGCATATAGTCAGTTTCTAGGGCCCAAATGAGAGCACCAGATCCCACTGTGCCATGTCCTGGCTAGGTAAGCAAGTCACTTAACTGCTCTGTGCTCCCAGTTCCTGCTGAGGACAGGCTGACACATGAGATCTAGGAGGACCCAACTCAGAGCAGCACTGGCCACAGAGGACTCCTCAGTCAATGCCAGCGTGAGTGCTACATTTTTTGACATTCTCCTCATCTAGTTCTGGTCTCACACCTGCACACTGATGTCCTTCCTAGGAAGTCAGCTGTAGCACACAATGTGGAACACGTGTGGCGTGGCAAGAACCTAGTTCCGCTGAGTAAGTGACTTTCCAACAGGACATACTCCCTAAGATAGCCTACTAAAGCTGAGTTGAATGTCCTTCAGACTCAGCTGAGATCTCAGTCCTCCTGACATTGTTGGCAGATACACTCCAGCAGGGTTGATAGCCAGGACTGCTGGCTGTTCCCACTGGTCTCTACTCCAAGGCAGAGGACTTTCTGTGCAGGGACCCAAGGCCAGGTAACCAGTGCCAGCCTCCAGAGCTGAGGCCAACAGCAGCTCTTGGCTTTTTAATTCAGGATTCTTCCAAGGCCCTTCTTTGTAAGACGCCTCCCTCAATACCTCTTCTCATGCTGATGGAAATCTTGCATCCTCAGTCCAGGCCTCAATCATTCTGTGTGGCTATCACCCTATAATGTGAGTCCCGAGGGAAGAACTCAAGTGTGAAATTTGTGTTTGCATCTCCTCTGCCTCGTGGCAGGCCTAGCATGAAGGAACACACCACCTGCATTCCTGGGTCTGTGGGCAGACTGCAATTCACCTTCACTCCTGGAAAGAAGGACCAAGCCCTCTGCTGAGCATGGCAAACCTCAGCTCCTGAGAAGGAAACTAATATCCCGTGGGCTCATCTTCGTGTCCTGGGAAAGCCTGCAATAAACTCCATGCAGCCACTCAGCAACACTCCATGTGCACTGAAAGGATGTGCCTGCCATCTGAGATTCATGCTCTTATTTGAAAGGAACCAACAGCAGATGAGAAAGGGACCCGCCAGCAGAGAGATTGGTGCTATTGCCCTAGAAAGGACAGCAAAGCCTGAAAATACAATAGTGGACATTCATGGACATCTCACACTCAGAGGTGAGCTATGCCAGCAAGTGGTCATCTTATCCCCATGAGAGCTAGCCATATGTCCAGGACAGTGTAGACTCCTGTCACCTCCGACCCAAAACCTGATATAAGTAACATCCCCACAGGCCCAATGCCACAGCTGGTAGAATAGGGGGAATGCAGGTGATGCAAGAGTGATATCAGGAGGATGCACACCAACAGCATGCAGGCACCATCAGCCAATTCCACTTCTTCATTCAATCCCTGCTTCCCAAACCAGGACAGAGAAAAGTGGTTCTTTCCTCAGGGCTTCCTATCCCTCCCAGACACAGGTAGCATAGCTGGACAGGGCCATCTTATCCCTGGGATATCCTTCTGTCGAGAAAACACAGTCCCCTACTGGGTGCTCCCATTGCTCCTGCCAGCATCTAGTCTTCCCAGAATGCCTATTAGCCTTCCCCCTATCCTTAATCAGCTGGTGCACGTTCCAGTCTCTTGTGCCTCACTGCCTGGGGTTCAAATACAAGAGGCTGTGAAGTTAACAACTCCCAGGCCTCTTGCTTTCTCTATTCAGTGGAAAGTAATGATGGGCCACATAAGCATCCTGAGAGAAGCCTGTTCTGAGTGCTTAAAGTTGTACCAAGAGCTCTGATGCAAGTCTGCTCTGTCACCATGACTCTTCTCCCCTAATTCCTCCATGAGAATGGAGATGGCATACAGAGAATACAGGGACCACTGCTTGTTGAGGCTTATAAGTAGCCCCATGCACAGGCCCAAAGCTGGGTCTGCCCAGTGCCAATAGTCACACATCTGGGTCTGGATGAGAGCAACAGGTGTCCATCTGGGCCTGCCTAGTGCCAAAGAGGCACACAGCTGGGTCTGTCCAATGCCAAGAAAATTAGCATGGGGAGCAGCCCACGGAGAAACAGGTCCTGGGTTGCTACTTAACTAGCCGGAGACCACCCTCTACCTCCTCTTTTGCAGTCTGTTTAGCCCCATGTCCAGGTCAGGGAGCTATGATGGCTGGCAGTTTCTCCTTCTGGACACTGGTGAATGTGAACCTTGACTCCTGGTGTCAGCAGGATAAGTCATTATTTTCACGTTTTCCCCAGGAGACTTTCTAACCACCCAGGAAAAACCACAGGGTAGTTGGACCAACACACCATTCTCTCTGTTCCTGAGCCATCCCTGGCAACTGCACCTTGCAGTTTTGTGCTAAGCCATGTAGAACCATGTGGTCAGCTATGGGTCTCAGCTGCTTCCTGAAAGGAAAACCTCCCAAGAGACAATTCAGCCTACCCACAGTTCTCCTGCTCAGAAGAACAAGTGCACCTATGCCCTGCCTAAACACAGGGACCTGCACAGCCTAAACTGCTCACAGATGATGGGGGCACCCAGGGGTGCTATACTCAGCTGTGTTAAACAAATGTCCATAGCTTGGGCAGGCTACCTTTAGGGCCTAGCCTGCAGCCAGGAAACACTTCACATCTCCTCTCTTTAGAATGCATGGAGCCTGTGACAAAATTAACCTGATGGCAATTGTTTTCCTTCATCTGATAGCCCAATGTCAGATCATCTGTTAGAGAGAAATAAAAAAGTCAAGCCTAAATGTATAAAAAATTATGATGGAAGCCCTAAATAAAGCGGGGACTGCAAGCTCATTGAGTCAAAAATCAATCAATCAATGAGGGAGTGGATTAGGAGTACCTCATAAGCCCCAAAGAAATAATTTGCCCAAACACTGGGATCTAACAGTGAAAGACCAAATTCCAACACTTTTAGGAAGTAAATAATGAAAAATCAATTCAGAGGAAAAACAGATCAAGAACCCTGACTCTGACGTGCCGACACATTTATTGCTGAATACCATTTCTCGGCTGACCGAAAACTTCGGAAGGTGTTTATTTACTTTCAACACCTTCCAGAGATCAATATTTTTAATTTGGATCCGAGTTATTATTTTTCACATCACAGCAGCGGGGAGCAGCGTAAAGTGGCTCATATTTTAGTGCTAAAAAGATCGATATGACAGTTTCACCTTCACTGCAGCCCTGCCGCTGCCCAGCCGCACATCATTGCGTCCCATGGGGCTGCAGGTGCCGAGGCAGGAGAGCAGGTCATCACCCGCCAGCAATGTGGACAGACGTGATTTAGCTGAGCCTGGAGCCTAGTGCCCTCAGAAAACCAATCTTGCTCCTCTCATTTCATCAGGCCTGTCTCAGGTGAGGAGGAGGAGGGCAGCGGCCTGGGCATGGAGGGGGCCACTGCTGACATCAGATTAGTCCCTCATCATAAATGCATTTGCCTTTCCTTCCCCTTCCTTGGATCAAAGAACACCAGTAAACTCCATTAATTTCCCATGAATTTCCCCTAAAGTCTTATTTAGGAGAACAGAGGGAATAGAGACTGGTCACAGTATGGGGAACAAAAACAGCATGAAGAGGTGTCTCCCCATCAGGAGCAGCCTCTGCTTCTCAGGGCCTCTCCCCACAATACGAGGGTCTCTACCTGATGGGGTAGCAGCAAGGGCTGGGGGCCTGGCAAGAACCTTCTTAATAGACTCTAGGAGCTGGGTGCTGTGAACCATGGTGTGGAGACCAAACACTTCACTGAACTGGGTGCTTCTGACATCCCCATATCAACCTTCAGCAGCTCCCTGGTCATAGGATACAGGTCTGCTAGGCAGATGGAGGCTCAGAGCACTCCAGGAAGACCTGAAGCCACCCAGGCAAGAGCAGAACCATGTGCTCAGTCTTCTGGGCTTTTCACCCTCCCCCCAACCCTGAAGACCCTCCTATCAGCAGTGCAAAAAACAACACAGAGGGGAGGCAATGGGATAGAAAAGTGTGCCCCTAATATAGTGGGGGGACAGGAAAAGAACCAGTCTACCTACTGGTGAGCAGCAGCCTGGCATCTGTGCCAGTCCTGACCTACAGGTCTCACAGGCCAATAGTCTTGTTCCCTACCAAGCACCTCAAGTGAGGGAACAGCACAGCTTACCAACAGAACACAACTATCCCTGCACCTGAGAGGTGGGACTCGGCACTGCCTGTTGGAGTCACTCCACCCTTGGCTCTGCTGTAAGATCTGGTGGGCCCAAAGCCACAGCCTCCTCCATGAAGAAAGTGGACCTCAAGAGAACTCTCACCTAGGCCTTGGCTGGCTGCTGTCCTAGAACTAGGTCATCTGGAGTCCCAGTCTCAGGTCCACCCAAGCCCCCTGAACAGCCACCCAACAGCTCCACATAGGCTGCATAAGACCAGGACTCCTAGGGAACAGATGAGGCTGGGGTCATGCTGAGTTATCCTGAATGCCACTGATGCTAAGCACCCAGGTCATGGGGCCCATGCCACAGCCAGGTTAGTACACACACTCTCTGCTATAGCCCTGGCAGGTGTAGGAGACTGGGTGGGTGCGGGAGCTGGGGGGCTGGGAGTAAGCTGAGGTATCAGGCCCATCCAAGGGCCCTCCTACCATGCTGGGGTTTGGAGCTACCAGGTGAGCATCCCTGATGAAATGGACACTGCATCAGTCTCTCTAGTCTGACTATTCACACGGAAGCACAGCACATCATTCTGAATTCTCCACAGGCATCTACATTTTAAAAAGCATGTGTACCCTCCAGGGCTCACTCCCCTCTATGGCTGTAGTACCTCCTCCCTCTGCCTGTGGCCAGGTATGGTCAAACCAAAGGCCAGTCAGGAGACAGGGCTGAGGAGGCCACTGATGCTATCTGCTGTCACCTCGTGAACCCCCTGTTCTGGTTCTAGCAGAAGCCCCATACAGCATCAGCTAGCACCCTGGATCTGTGTTCCCCAGGCAACATCTTCTCAGCCCTCTTTCAGCATCTATCTTAACTATTCCAACAGACAAAGTCCCTGGACCAATTTTAAACCATTATTAAGTTTTGGTTTCTTCAAACTTTCTCTAGTTAGGTGAAGAAAGTCCACATGGAGGAAGCAACTTCCCCTTCCAGGCTACGGTCCCATGGCCATCTTCACTCCAGAGACCAGGGCTTTTGGACAGGACAGTGCCAACACCCGTATGTCTACACCAACACCCTTTCATCTGGGGGCAGGATGGCCACAAAACCAACAGGCGAGTTGTCTTTCCTTTTCCCAGCAGGAATGCTACTTAACTAGCTGAAGATGCAAGAGGTGACTCAAAGTGGCCATGCAGCCCCAGTGGAAACTAGAGTCCCAGACTTGGGCTTCAGATTCCACACCCCAGCTCACCAGGCCAAAGCAAGAGGATGTGGTGGCCTGCAGGATCCCTCCCCAGCCTACCACAGGGGACACAGTCAATTCCCTCTCTCTCTCAGGCTTCCCAGGCCAAACCAGCAACCAGGGAAGCAATGACAAGCAACCAGCAAAGCAATGATGAGCACCCCTGCTGTGATACTCTTTTTCTGCACCCAAACAAGACAGCAGTGGGATTTACAAAAATAAATTTGCAATTTCTTCCTCATTTAGCCATTCTGAAGCTGGAGTATAGAAGGCTGTTACCTTATGTCCTCCTATCAACATGGGAGCTTGTCAGGGGCTGAGTGATGTGTTTTCTATGCTCTTCCATGTGGCTGGTTAAATCAGACACATGATTTCTGTGCAGTTGGAGCGTTTGATCAACAGACTCTCGGACGGCCTTGGAAAACTTCACCCAGGCACTTGCTTAGTGTCCAGCCTGTGAGGTGGGTGTACTGGAGTTGCTGCAAAACTGTACTGAGGAGCTCTGTGGTGCTAAGACCTCCACCAAAGTGTGTCCCCAGTGCTGCAGGTGGGAGGTATGTTCCCAGGGCAGGAATGGCAGGCTGGACTCAGAGTGAAGCCTGGAGGCATCTCAAGGACCAGGTGGCATGATCCCTCCTCTGGGTCAGTCAATGCTCTGGTATCATCTAAACTGACTCCAAGTTACTTTTGGCTCTGCAGGCACAGAGTTCAAGTTTCAGGTTGAGCTCCTTCTGTGGGACCCTCTTCCCTGGGCCAGACCCATCTCTTCAGGTGGGGCTGGAGGGCAGCACATCCATCTGAGGGCTCCTGGTCACAGGTCACCCCAAGTCCTCTTTGCTGTGAGGCCTTGTACCATCTGAGAAAATTCTCACTCCTACCTTGTAGTAGCCTTATAAGAGAAAGGCTCCTTTAACTCCATGTCTGAACTGCTTTTCTGACAAAGTCACAGCTTCATGTCACATGCCAAGTTTTTAACATGTGGATCTTCCCTGTGAATGATTCCCAAAGGGCTGTTCTTACCCAGTACTGACCTGATACTTGTGATGTGCAGCTGGACTGAGAGGCAGAGACCCCTCCCCTCACAGTGCTGATTTGATAGCAGTGGGGAGACAGACGTTGGGTAAGGAGCACAGTTGTATCTGTGGAAGAGTACACCCATGCTGGGAAAAGGGAAGTCCCTCAAGAAGGGGAGAGTGGGCAAGAGCTCCAGGAGGAGGCCAGGGCAGCAGGGCAAGGCTCTCCAGAAGGAAAAGGAAAGAACAGATAGGCAGGTAGGGCTAGTGCAAAGGCTATGGGGCAGGAGGAGGTGCAGGGGTCAGGACAACACAGGGACTGGGAAGGTAATAGCCAAAATCCCAGCCCATAGGAAGAAGACTGAATAACAAGCTCCTGCTTTCATTTGCTTCATTTGTTTCCGGATGGCACACCAGGATCAGGGCCCGTGGACATGACTGTTGAGGCAGTCAATGTAGCTCCTCCATCTGGACATTCTAGGACCCAGCAATGACTGGTCTGGTCCCCAGAAGTGTAAGTTCCATGTCACCAGATTCCCCATCACATGGTGCCTGGGAGGGACACAGGGAGGATCCAAGAAGGCAGGCCCTGATGATAGGGGATCCCAGGTCCCTGGAGCAAAGAGGGCAACACAGCATGGGAGCCAGGAAGGTTTCTGCCACATGGGGGAGCATGGCTTTCCACTCTTGAAGTCTCTTCTTTCCAGCAGTTCCTGCTGCAATGAGCTGCAGGACCACATGCACTACCCTCTACTGTAGAAGAGCCAGTGCCTCACTTAGCACATGCATGGGCAGAACTAGGTAAACTTGCTGATGATTAAACTGGGAACATCCTGTTTCTTTTAGGCTAATAAAAAGTACCACTGAGACCTTAGGATATGAAACCTGCCAGGACACCAAGTGTACCCAACACTTCCTGGAAGGCACTGCTGGCTCTCCCTCAAGAATAGGGCACTGCGGATCCCTGCTGCTGTCCATAACCAGCAATGTCAGACTTTATAAATAGAACAGGCCCCGTGTCCCTCCTCTGCTGGGTGTCATTTCCCCACTCTATTTGGGGACCTTTGGGAATATACAAGGCTGAGATCTAGGCCCAGGAGGATGGGTGCCTCAGAGGGATGCAGCCTCTGCCCTGCCCTCGCATCCTTTCTCATGGGATTCTTTCTTGGCTGCCACATGGATTCTGGCACACCATTTGCTACCACCCCCAACCCCAATAACCATGCTCTGGATAAACTCATCTCTTCTTTCCATCTCTAAATTCTGGGGCCCTAGGCTCCACTGCCTAGGCCCAAGGGACCTCATCCAGTCTATGGTAATAAATATATCTGAACATTGACAGTCTCCAGTCCTATCTTTGGGCTCATGTCCCCTTGCACTCAACAAGTGCACTACTGCCTTCTCTACCCTCCACCGGATAGTGCCCACATTTAATCCACAAGCCTTGGCTACTCTGCCTCTCATGCCACGCTGTCTCTAAAATCCCTACTTGTTCACGAACTCAAAACACCTTCACTGAGCACATGCATATGCTGGCAGAATCCCAGGCTCCAGGAAGAGTCAAAGCTGCTGCTCCTGGGAGTATGAATCTATCTAACACATAGACCCCTATACTGTGTGCACTGAGTGTGGTCCTTGCTACAAGGAAATTGTTGGAGGCACTTTTGGGGTCCTGGGACACAGCACACTTGTGTAGCTATATATGATGCCAATGCCCTGGGCCAGCATCCTCTGTACAAGTGGTAGAGACATCCACATATGTATCCAGGAACAGGACAGGGACCTAGGCCTTTCAGTGCTGATGGCAGAACATGCCAGACGGGTAGCATCTCTGAAGAAACAGACTTCTAATACCCAGCTTTCCACAGCAAACACAGACAGGTAAGGATCTGTTAAGTGACATAAGCCATGGAAAGAGATTCTACCCAGGGAGCCTAGGGAAAAAGGCTGGACCATCTTTACAGCCTTTTCACAGACCAGATGAGGCTCCAGCTTAAATCAACAGCCACACATCACAGTTCTTATGAGCAAACAAAACTTAATGTCACCATGTAAGTGAAAATCCCCTTTATGGGCATCTCCTGCAGGGAGCACTCTAGCAACAGATGTTGCAATGGCGCCACCTCCTGGTCATTTGCAAGTTGCAAGTTGCCTCTGCCTGAAGCCCCTCAGAGACTACCCCAGGACAGGAGCAACAGAACCTGGCCACCCACAAACACTACCAACAGCACAGTACACCCCACCACAGACACACCAAACTCCCACAGTGGATTCACCTATCCCCCTGCCAAAAGGAGCAGCAGATCGCCTTACCACAGACCTACAAAAAAGCCACCCAAAACAGCAGACCTCCACTGCCAACATGCCAACCCCCCACTACCAGCTCATGTGCTTGGGCTGTACAGTTTAGTTCAACAGCTTTCTGGGAATAAGCCACTACTTTCTGATTCCTATTAGTGCTGGTGACAGCATTTATGTGCAAGATAAATTCATTTCAATTTCCTTTTTCAATTAACAGCCTATTACTTGAACCAGACTTGGCTAAAAATACTGCTCCAATACCATCAATTTTACAAAGACTAAATTTCCCTCCATTGAAGCCAGAGGGCATTATGCTGGGCAGGAGAGTGGCTGCCTGGCTGGCCAATGCCACCCAGCACTGATCAGGACCCGAGGGGTACAGAGTCCTCTATATCAGCACACCCAGAAGCCCCCCTTAAAGACCATGCCACACTGAGAGGAACAGTGGACAAGGATAAAGTGGCAACACTCGAGACCCCAAGATGACTATTATAGTGTTAGTGACAACCAGGGATGATAAACACCCACTGCCTCAGTGTCTAAAGTAAGGAGCAGCCCTGACCACAAACACTACCTGCTAATCAAGGCTGCCCACAGCCACCAAACTATCTATGAAGGGACATACACAAGACCATAGCTGCAGGAGACATAAGGAGGGTGCCTCACTAGAGAAGAAAGCCAGGCCACAGGGACCCAGGGAGCCAGAGAAGAGAGCAGCAAAAATACCACATGCCATGCAGAGAGGCCCATCATGCCTCCACCTCCTTGGTGAGCAGAACTATGACATGACGTACTTCTGTGCCTAAGCCTTCTGCCAGCCCATTTTCTAGAAACTTACCAGTAATGTGGGCAACTAGGGAAATAGCCTCCAGGACTCCACAAGGTACATTTGCTTTAGGGCAGCTTTTCCAGCCACCCTATGTGCCAGACCCAGATTTCAAAGGTATCAGATGTTTTAAATTTCAAGATATGTCCAGTGAAAAATAGATGGGCATAATACCATCACTCAGTACTGTAGGATGCCATATAGACACAAACATCTCAGAAACGAGTGGCCCACTTCCACACTGGCATTCCTTTCACAAGAAAGGGAGTCTCAAATCATTCCCTGTTCAACCCTTCACTGTCCTCCACCATCAGGAAGTAGCCCTTCTTCATCCCTGCCTCAGTCCTCCACCATCAGGTGGTGGTCCCTCTTCATCCCTAATTCTTCCAGGGTCAGAAGATGGCCCCATTTCATTCCTCAGTCTTCCACCATTAGAGAAGAGGTGGCCTCTCCTCATTCGAACAGGCCTCTACCAATACAAAGCAGCCCCTATTTATCCTGCAGAGTCCTCTGCCATCAGTGGGTAGCTGGCACCTCTTCACCCCTGCACAGTCCTCCTGCATCAAAAGGTAGCCTGTCTTCATATGTGCACAGTCCTCCGTCATCGAGAGCTGGCCCTTCTTCATCCTATGCACAGTCCATCACTATCATGAGGTAGACTCTCTTCATTACTCCACAGTCCTCTACCACAAGAAGGTAGCACCTCTTCAACCCTGTAGTCTTCCACCATTATAGGGTGGTCTCTCTTCACTCCTCCACAGTCTTCCACCAGAAAGAGATGGTAACTCTTCATCTACCCACATTCCTCCAGCAGCAGCAGGTAGCCCCTCTTTATGCAGCACATTTTCCACCTTCTAGAGGCAGCCTCTCTTCATCTCTGCACAGTACTCCACCATTAGAAAATGGATCCTCTTCATCCCTGCACAGTCCTCAACCATCAGAATGTAGCCCTCCTTATCCACACAGTCTTCCACCGTCAGTGGGTAGCACCAACTCATCCCTGTCTCAGTCATCCACCATCAAGAGGCAGCTCTTCCCTGTACATGCACACTCCTCCACCATCAAGGAGTGGCTCTTCTTCATCCACGCACAGTTACCTACCATCGTGATTATTCCTTTACTTCTGCAGTATCTATTCTGCTGTTCATTCCAGCAAGTGCATTTTTCTGTATGTCTGTTTTTGTGATACTGGGAATTAAACCCAGAGCCCTAAACTGAGCTACATCACCAGGCCCTTATTATTTTAAATTTTATTTTGAGACAGTGTCTCACTAAACTGCCTAGGGTTGCTTCAAATTTGGGATCCTCCTGCCTCAGTTTCCTAAGTACCTGCAATTACAGGAATGAGCCTTTATACCTGAATGTCAGTATGGTTTTCTTAGGTTTTGTCTTTTTCATCTGTATAAATCCCACTTGGGAGGATAGGAAATTGGATTCTGGCAGAGGAAAGTGAGAGGGCTGAGGGAAGCTGCCTTCTCTGTGAAGGATGGGTGAGTCCAGAGCAAGGAGGACAAAGTCAGCAAGGATAAGGATTTTAGGAGAAAGAGAGGGAAGGGGGTGGGTGAGAGGCTGTGTCTTGAGCACTAGGGCCCCAGCAAAGCAGGAGGCAAGGCTGCCTCTGCACGTGGATGGAGGGCAGGCATGGAGAAGGGTCTGGAGGTGCTGCAGAGGGCAAGGGTATGGATTCTCAGGCTCATTAACACCAGATGCCAGGAGTCTACAGTTATGTGATGGTCTCAGAAATAAAAGGATGTCACTTACCTGGCATCAAATGCCCCAAATCAAGAGACTGACACCTTCATAGATGGTTCTTTAATCCCAATAGAATCCCAAAGTCACATCCCAAGGGAAGGCAGGTATATCTCTGTCCCACACACCCCCAGCACTCAAGCACTGTCTCTCCATGAAGTGATGAATAGCTAAGTACCTGCTTGCACCAAGCTCCCAGGGCAGGGGATGGACTGAAGGACAAGGACCAATAGGGCCTGCAGGAACTCCCCTTCATGCAAAAGAAAGATGAGCAAGTAGCTATAAATTTGACGATGCAATAGAGGCTGAGGTAAAGGACATGGGGACATAAAGCAGAGGAAACTATAACCAATCCAAGGGGCCTAAAGCTTTCTCAGAGACAGGGGTTGAGAAGTTAATCTCTGAATCAACAACTAGTTATTCAAAACCTTCCAAATATCTCCTGTGAAGAGCTCCCTTCCTCCACACACCTGGCACCTCATACCTCCCAAGGCTCCTGAACCTTATAGGGGCCACCATCCTACCAGACCCAGGACTCTTGTAGAGGAGAGCCAGATCTTGCCTATCTCCACAGAGGCTCTGCTCTGTTCCCCTGTGCTACCTCCTAGGACAACCCCTCTAGGAAGCAGACTGACCTCGAGGCCAGCTTAGGGTCACAAAGGGATGGCTAAGCCCTGCAGGACAGCCAGGTTTCAATTCAATCTTTCAACTCTACAATTCCAGAGATGCTGAATGTTCCCTCCTATTTCACATACCTTAAGATCAAAAGCCTCTATTTCTTCACTATCCACATCCAAGTTCACACTTGGGCTTCTCCTGTACCAGTTGGTAAGAAGACAACCAACAGTGCCTGCCCTGGAGCACCCCTGAGATGCTCATTTGTGCCATAGCTATCATCCCCACCAGCCCATGGGGACTACCCAACAGCCTACCCAACAGACTGCAGGATGTGGTAACATTTTAACTCAGGCCAATCACATTGTGCTAGTAACAGAGAGCATGCAGACCAACTCTTGGCTTAGAGGAAGACCCAGTGTCACAGAGGTTTGCCTTGCCCGGCTTTGACACCACAGAACAGAAGGGGACTCACTGTGAAATGCTCCTGTGATTTGTAGTTTTCATCCAGGTAGACTCGAGCCCTGTTGTATTCTTTCATTGCATCACTTGATAGTAGCTCCCTAGAAGGAAAAAAGAAAGCTCAGTAAGCAAAAGTACACTGACACCTTGCCATTTTACAGATGTGCTTACGAGGTACAAGGATGTGGTTCGAACACCATTTTTTACATCACCAGGTATTATGGTTTAGATCTAAAATGTCCCCCAAAGGCTCATGTGTTCAGGGGTGGGGCTTTTAAAAGGTTATTGAGTCATGGGGGATGTTATACTTATCAGCAGATTAATCCACTGATAAGTTCATAGCTAAATGTACTATTAGGAGGTGGGGCCTGGTCAAAAGAGGCAGGTGGGGGGAGGTGGCCTGGAAGGGTATATCTCCCTCCCTGGCTCTTTCTCTCTCTCTCTGCTTCCTGGCTGCCATGAGCTGAGTACCTTTTCCTTGGCCATGCCCCTCTGCCATCCTGTTTCTGCCTTGGAGCCAGCCAACTATGGATTGAACCGCAAGCCAAAATAAACCTCTCCTCTTTTAAGTTGAGGCTATTTGGGTATTGTGTCTCAGTAATGGGAATGTGACCAAGACACCCTGAAACCAACACCAACCAACTGTGGGGCACAGGAAGGCAAGGGGGAAGCATAATGCCGCTGCATCAGAAACTGAGGCCCACTGTGTGTTCCAGGCACATGGGGCACAGGCCACTTGGCTCAGGCTCTGAGCTCTGGTCTCTACACAGCCCTCTAGGACTCTGAGGCCTCCAGGGATAAAGACACTGAGGTAGGGACACTGAGAACTTGCACAAGGCCACTTGCCATAGGAAGCATGATTCTAAAGTCTGTGCAGTCTCCTGGCACTCATGTTTGACCCTAATAAATGAAATCTGACAGGTGAGGAGCCTTCATCCACAAACACACAGCCAGAGCCTACTTAGTCCTACACTTGCAAGCTTCTGGCAGACCAAGGTGAGGGTGTTGACAGTTGCCACAGCTTTTCCATCATCCATCAGCATGTAGTTCCAGTCCTACTGCCCCTCTCCTTCTAACAAATCTTAAGCAGATGACCATCCTGTCTTCCCTGAAGAGGAAGCACTGTGTACCCAGGGACCCATGAATGGAAAGGTGAGAGGCTGCCCTTTCAGCTGGAGGCAGGCAGCAGGGAAGAAAGCAGGAGGAAGGCCTGAGCTCTAGCAGCATGTGAGTCAGAAAAGACAGACACAACGGTGAGCCTTGACGGCTGCCGGTGGGCCCTCAGATACCCAACTCCTGGCAAACACAGCATCAAAGTACTCTGAGGAAGGACAACAAGGCTCAACATTGAACTAACTCGTGTTCTATCTGGATCACATCAAAGTTACCTGACATGCAAAAAAGACCAAATCATGGCCCATGATCATTCAAAAAAAAAAAAAAAAGCCATAAACAGAACCAGACCCAGGAAGGACAAACATGATGAAATTAGCTGAAAGAACCTCAAAAGAGCAATCATAAATAGAGTCTTAAGACTTCATGAACGTAATGAAGACAGACAGACCTAAAAACCACAAAGGAAACTTTTGGAGCTTAAATATGCAGTACTAGAAATAAACACACTGGATGGATTTAATAGCAGATTAAACCTGCCTGAGAATAGGCCAGGGACTCACAGACCCACTACAGGAGCAGAGAGAAAGGGAAGAGCTCCGGGGCCATGGAGAGTAACAGCACACTAGAGTTTAAGGACAAGGGGGAAGGAGGGAGGAAAAGCAGCACTTAAAGAAATAATGGACAAATCATTTCCAAATTTGATTAGAATTATAAACCCACAGGTTGAAAATAAAATCAAACTAAAGTGCACATAATCAAATTGCTACAAACCAGCTATAAAGACAAAAATCTAGCAGTTGGGGGGAAAAAGCACATTATATACAAGAAAATTGAGATAAAAACAAAGGCCAAATTCTCATCAGAAACAATGTAACACAGAAGACCACCAAATGACATCCTTAAAGTAGTGAGGGAAAAAAACTGACAAGCTAGAATTCTATTTCCAACAAACATGTCTTTCAAAAATCAAGACAAAGACCTTTTTCAGACAAACAAAAGCTGAGAGAATCAACAGCAGCTGACTTGTGCTAAAATAAACGTTAAAGAAAGTTCTCTGGTAGAAGGAAAATGATCCAGATAAAAAACGGAATCCACACGAGTAGAAAAGCACTAAAAGTGGTAAATGAACTGGTAAAAACAGGCGGCAATTTTTCCCACTTTTCAATCTTAAAGGATAACTGACCTGTTTAAAGCAAAATAATAACGAGGCATGTGAGCATCGCACAGGGGAAAGGAAATAGCCAGGACAGCCACACCGAGGGCCAAGAACAGAGCGAGCCACTACCTGGAGAGGCCCTTGGGGCAACCACATAGAGGAGGCAGCCTCATGGCCTGCATGTATGCCCTATGGGCTCCATCTGCACTTCTCTGCAGAAGTGCAGCCACTCTTCTAATTTGTAGACCTTTCTTCTTAACAATTCACAGGAATTCCTGATACATTTAAATATTAATTTCTGTCAGTAAAGTGTGCTGCAGGTAATTTTCCCAATGTGGCCTCTTTGTTTAGAGTACCGTTTTATAAACAATGCGGTTAATTTTAACATGGTCAAATATGAGTCTTATTTAGTACATGTCTGCAGTACGTAATGATTACATTCCTTGTATTGAGTTGGTACACGTACATAACTTATCTCAATTCCTTTTTCATCTCCTTTCTCTCCCCTTTCTCTTGATCTCCTTCTCATTTGAAAAACAACTATCTCCCTACTTCCTATTACCTTTTATTTTGCTCTTTATTTACAATTTGGGTTTCTCATATAAGAGAAACCATGTGATATTTAAGTTTGTGTGTCTGATTTACTTCATTTAACATTACTGTGGTCTCTTTTTCCTGCAAATGACTCAAGTTTATCTTTCTTTATGGCATAATCATACTCCATTGCATATAAATACTACATTTTCTTTACCCATTCATCTTTGATGGACACAGAAGCTGCTTCAAAGATTTAGCTGTTTTGAATTGTGCTTCTGTTTTGCCACTTTTTAAAGAAATCTCTTCCTATTCCAAAGTTATATAGATATTCTCCTATATCTTAGTCTCAAACTTTTTACAACTGAAATTTGCATTGACACAGGGTGGAGTAAAGTAAGAATGCAATTCCATCCTTGCTAACTCAGGAAGCCCAGGGTCCTGCTCTGATGCCATGTACCACAGGAAGCAGGGAAACAGCCTGGCCAGGCATCCCACTCTCCACCCTGTGCACCCACCAGCCCATGCAAGCTGTTCCCGCTATGGGGGCGGGGGGGGCTGTGGTCTGGCTGGCAGGAATGGCACCTCATTACTCTTTGGAACTGTGTTATTGGGAACCACACTCGTTTTTCCTCAGGGTCACTTTACCTGTTCTTCATGCTTTGCTTCTCCTTAGCACTTTCAGTGTTAGTTCGTTAAGTGTTGGGAAAAATGCCTTTAATGGTTTCTTTAAAACTGCCATGAAATTATAGATTATTTTGGGAAAACCTGCAACTATTTTGGCCCAAAAACAACTCCTTGTCATGCTAAGGACCGTAAGTAGCAGGAATTCAGCATAGGCAGCTGTGTCACTCCCAACATCTGGCCCCTGGACAGCAGGTTACAGCAGAATTGTCTAATGTAGGGAGGGCTTAGCAATCCCACCCATGGATCCAGAACACCCCAACATGGCCCTGCATGTGGCCTGCCTTCCTTACACCTTAGAGGCCTTCAATGACCAGCCCCAGGAGTCCTAAGGCTTCACTTCTGCCATGCCATTGGTCAGAGCAGTCACTGTGAGTCCAGAGTCTAGGCAAGGGCATAAGACCCCTTTTTCCACAGTGGGTGTCAAGGTCGTATCATCAAAGACACAGAGGGCAGACTTTATAGGGTTGGCTTCCTTGAAAAAAATACCATCTACTACAACAGCCTTCAACATTTTTTCAAAACAGTCTATAGCACATATCTTTTATTTATGTTCTATTCTTATAGAAAGACAACACAAAATCATTCACTATATCTGTTCCCAGTGACTGGGATTTCTGTAGACCTGCAAGGTATATTTCTAATGGATGCACCCTCTAAAAGAGCTCCTTCTTCTCATGTTTTCTTTAGTCATAATTTATTTTGAAAACATGTTTCAGAGACATACAGTAACAAAAGTTCATAGTGTGAGGGTACTGATTGCTTCCTGGATCATATGTGTTTGGACCAGTAGGAATGGGTAGTCACACAGGAGAAAAAATCCAACATTAGCCACAGGCAACTTCACAATAAACAAACAAATGGTATCAACTGATACACAGGCCACAGGCAGGTTTTATATGCAGGCACATCTTCCAAACTTACTCAGGATGCAGCCAAGGATGTCACGCTGCTCTAGAAAAGCATGACCCAAGAGCATAGGTGGAGAATGCCATCACACTGTCCTCCAGGGGCTGGGTATCACCTGGGGTGCAGCACCCTGGGGCCAAGCCCTGACAGCACCAAGACCCCACGTGAGATAAGCCTTAGCCTGAGCTGCCTTCTGCTCCAGAAGGTGTTTTAGGAAACACAGAGAGACTGCTTATCACTGCCAACCTGAAGAGTCAATGCAAGGCTTTCATGGGAGGTCAGGTGCCTTATTGTCTACAGCTAACGCAGCATTCCCAGCTCCACATCAGCCTGAGACCCAGACCCAGCCAAACCCTAAATGCTGACCATACACCTCAGACCTTGAAAACGACCAGCTGCCAGTGTCCCTGAAGCAAGCTAATCACACATGTCCAAGGTGTTGGCCCTTCCCCAGGGACTGCATACTCACCATAAGCATACCAGCTCTCAGAAAGAGTTTATGTAGGCAGGGGGGAAATCCAGACAGCCAAACACCTCAGTCAGCCAAACCCTTCCCCTGGCTGCTCCTTAATACATCACCGTATCTCTGCCAGAGACCCCACACAGCCTAGATAGTATCCAGGAGACTCCCGCCCTTGTCACCAATCATGCTGACCACTCTGTCACTGACAGGGGTTGGGGGAAGACAGATTTAGTAGGAGCTGAGAACACTCTAAACTCTGGACATACTGCAGCCATGCTCTCAGCCCTGCCCCCAGCCAGGAAAGCCACACACCTGAACATGGCTCCAGCAGGTACTTGTGGGGCAGGGAAGGCAGAAAGGAGAGGCCAGATCAGTTGCAGGAGGTGTGTGCAATCATCCTGGATCACCTTCTGCAGAAATACCACCTGCCAGTCCTTTGCACAAATATTGTAATGTTGTTCACCAGTCTCACCAGTTTGGGAGAAAATTCCAAGTTGTTACACATTGGCCCCAGTGTCCTTCTATGGACATGGGGCCTCACAGAGCATGTTCTTCATCAACAGGAGCAACTGAGCCTTAGTGGCAGTGTCTTCTGCTCTTCTTGTCAAGCTTATGAAGGCTACTGATAGGACGTAAAGGTGGGAAAAGGTGGCAGCCAGGGCTGGGTTGGAGGGGACACCAAAGATCCCCAGGAGAGTACTTCATATGCGGCAGGGACAGAGGCCAGAGCCATACACTCAGGATGCTGTTCCAACATGCCTGCATCAATGCTTCTTTCTCAAGCATTTGTGAGACACTGGATATTATCAGAGCTGTTATCTAAATGATTTCCTTCAGAGCCATATCCCAGGAAGAACAAATGATCCTGATGTAAGTCTGATGTAGTTTCACCATCCTTCTAGAACCTCAGTCCATTTTCCCATCAGAAACTGCATTTAGGATTCTCTGACCACCTGGTTCCTCATTCCTCACTGCCTAGTAAGAAAATTTCGTCATGACCAAGAAGCTTCCAGAAGTAAGACCTGAGAAAGGCAGAATGGAGGCAACAGTGCCTAATAGAAGACAAAGGCTTCCAGACCTCGGGGCCCAAATTCAGAACAGGAGGAAGAGGACAGTGGACATAAGTACCCACTTTTGGACACAGGCATGCAGAGCTGGGCACCTGCTTTCCTCTGGACCTTTACACGTCCACTTCCCAGAACCAGCTGGAGGGCCAGGTGCCTCTTCTTCCCAGGCAGAGCCTAGGTAGACCTGTCCTCTAAGGAATCATAGGGATACATGTAACAGCTGGCACCATGCATTTGGCTCCTTCTTCCTGAATGACATAAATTTCACCTTTTGGGCAGCTTAACCTGCCAATCTCACTACGATGGATGCTGCTGCATGGAAACTGGACCTGCCTGTTATCCACCACAGCAGGCTGGCCAGCACCCAGTCATGCAAGGCATGGTCTCAGCACACAGTGACAAGGACTGCTCTGCTAGGTCCCCAGGGCTACACCCTCTAGCTTGAGTCCACAGATGCTTACGCTTGTGGAGGCAAGTGACTGCTACATGTCTAGCCATGCCTTCTCTCTGTGGAAAACTACAACTCCCCAAGGTGACCCAATCCACAGATGAGTCCCAGTGGCAAAGGTAGGGATCACACCCCCATCCACAGATCTATACCACTGCCCTCTGGCACCTGCCTTGAGACTTACTTGACAAACTTGTCCACATGGGACATGGAGGCCTCGTAGTTCTTCCCTCCAAACTCCTGGCAGTGCAAGGCCATGAAGTGTGGCTTGTGCGTGTGCACGACCTGGAGAGGAAAAGCACACACGGTCAGGGCACACAACCATCACAGAGCTACATAGTAACCCCTATGGCCTGGGGACCCACAGGATGGGCAAAGGTAAAAGCCAAAAATCTGAACCCATCGGTTCTTTTTAACAGATTCTAGGAACCAGCCACTTTTATGCTTCCCACTATTTTTATTTCCAGTGTCATCTACATTTTCAATACTAAAAATCCCTTAGGAAAGATTCAGAATTTCTTAGAACCTTCTTCAGTAATCTAGAAGATCTTTCTCTAATTATAAAAAAGTAGTATTTGCCTACAGGGAAAGACCCCAGAAAAAGTAAGAAATGAGTCATAATCTCACAACTAAAGATACGTCAGCACTCAGTATATCTCACCAGAGAGTGCAAACATGGGCATATATGTCTATGAACATGTGCTGCAGTGTGTATTCATGTGTGTGTGCATTGTGTACGTGAATGATGTGTAAAAAAGTATATAAATACATGTGTAGATGCACATGAATGTGTACACTAGATTGTGCAAGCATGTGTGTGCAAGGTGTACAAGTATCTTGAGTATGTGCTTGAAAGTGCAAATAAGCATGCATCAGTGTGTATGTTAGCATGTGTGAGCATGTGCATATTCATGTATGCTTGCACCCATTTTCAACATATTTGGAAATCACTGAAGCTGACATATAAGCATGCACTAGGTCCCCAGTGCTGTTTGAAACACCATGAATGCACATCTTATATCCTTAAGTAACTCTGCAAGGTAGCACTCTGTTGCCCAATTTACAGCAGGGGAGAATGGCAGCACATGGCAGCAACTCACTCAAGGTCACATGGCTGGACTGACCTGAGCCTGGACTGGTCTACCCTCTCAGCCTCACCCTGCCCATTATCAAGGTTCCCAGGTCCCTAAAAGCATGTGGTTTCTAAGATCACCAGCAAGCATTCTCATTTAACTATCCCACCTGCTTAACATAAGAAATCTATCCTAAACTTTTCCCACTAAAGAACAGCACAGTAGATATCCTCGACAACATGCTTTCTGAGTCCTGACCATGCCACAGACCTCTATCTTACCCAACAAAAAACTGTAAGTGGGCACACACAAGATGGCACAGGGAGCCTAAATAGCACCTCAGCAGGAGAGTGATGAGGCCTCCTGGAGCACAGGGCAGGCAGCACCTCACAAGGAAGTCCACTGACCAGTGGCTATGCCTAACAGGCATTGTGGTACAGTGGGAAGGGCATTTGGGAGGGGGCAGGAAGGCAGAAGCAAAGAAGCCAGCAAGTAGGGGTCACTGCCACCACAAGGCCAGGGGCAACAACAGCCACAGGAGCACATGGAACCAGAGGTTTAGAAGTTGCTAAGACACACTGAGTGCCCCACCCATAGCCCCGAGACCTCTGCATTCCTCTTGTGCACTCCAGGTGGGATTCTACATCACCTACTCCAAGAAGCATCACAACAAGTCCTGCAGTGCAGCAGGGAGCTGTTTCACTGCTCGGTGGCAGGCACTGAATAAAGTCCACCACCATGTGGTTCAACATCAGGCAGGAGAGATTATATCTCAGCTTGTTTTCAGGTTGTGACATAAAAATAAGGATACATTTATCAAAAGGAGGAAAATCTAAAAGATATGAACACTTCAGGGCATTTTTAAAAATGGTGCAACACTGTGAAACAAAGCAACAGCACCAACCCCCGGATCACAGGGTCACCTCTGGAGCAGCAATATCTATCAGAAGACACCATGGAAAAATTTCCTCAACTGTGTCCTGATGCTCTTGACCAGCCAAGGTCACCACACAGGTTTCTGCCAGGGCCCACAGACAGCTTTGTGCATATAACAGCATTAGCCACCACCCCATGAGCAGGGGCCAAGAAGCACAGTGCCACAAAGTGGCACAGCAACAGACAAAAGGCTCTCGTCTCACAACAAATCACTATAGGCTCTGCCACACGGATCTTTCATCCTCTTATCACTTTCTGAAGCAACATGCCCACACCCTGGCCTGTCTGTGACTTCGTGATTTCCACTGCAAGTAAGACGGCTGTCATCCAGGGAGGTATGGATTTCCCCAGTGAGAGATGTCCCACCTGAAGTTCTTCACTGCACTGTTTCCTCATGCATTACTGACATTGCATATGGAAAACTGTTAATACAAACTAGAAGTGATTCTTTGATGCACACAGATAACTATAACAATTTCCACATACTTCCTGGCTTCCGTAAACAAGTTCATTGGGTCCAGCTTCCTAGAACTCTGCAGAATGTTCTTAGGCAGCTCTGAAGGGGAAAAGATATCATGAAAAGAAAGTGGAAAAGTACATAGAGACTCTGGGGCTCAAACCAAGATGCCAGTATCTATGATGTAAGTTGCAATATCACATGTAAATGCATTTTCTATCAAAAACAAAGTCACAGTAATGCTAGCAGTCTCCAAAATCAGACAATCCCCAGGAAAGTCAAGAAGAAGCCACTTTTAATAACTGCCTATTTAAGAAGACTGAGATGTTTCTGCTCCCCTGGAGGCTGCCCAGTCTCACTGCAAAGTGAAACTCACAACCTTCACTTCATGAGTCCAAATCTGTTCGCCTTCATCTAACTTCCAAGTAACATTTTTCTCTCTTAAAATGACTTTGTTGTTTTTTAAAGAAAAATAGACTTTCATGGCACAAAAGACAATGTTTAAATATCGTTAAATGCCTTAGGGTTCAACTCTAAAACAGAGCAGGGATCTAAAATCAGCAGCTACATAAGGAGTCAACTGTTGGCCCAACTAGTTCTGGATGAAAGAACCACAGGCGAGCAAGGAAGACAACAGTCTTCCCGGCAGGCAGCTGGGTGCCTGGCACAGGGACCCTCCCAGACAGCTGCTCAGTACTCCCCAGCACTCACTGCTGGGAGCCCCAGCAGACAAGACAGCCCAGCTTCCTTCCTTCATGTGGGACAGCAAGTGCAGCATGAGGAAGGTGACTTTGGCTAGGAGGTCAAGCCAAACTTGAAAGATACTCACATGCAACAAATGTCCTCAGACCACACAGAACGTGCTACTCTATGCTGCTTCCAGCAGGTCATCAAGTAAGTGCAAAAGGAATAAATGGTATAAACCCAGGAGAACAAAGGACGTGGCAGGAGATGCAGGGCACAAAAATAAGTCAGTCAATTTTTAGGAGAGAAAAAGCACAGAC
Organism: Erethizon dorsatum; assembly: GCA_028451465.1. Taxonomy (NCBI): domain Eukaryota; kingdom Metazoa; phylum Chordata; class Mammalia; order Rodentia; family Erethizontidae; genus Erethizon; species Erethizon dorsatum. The sequence goes on along the minus strand of CM051822.1, from coordinate 115,628,977 downwards.
AAGTGTTAACTGACCCAACTGAACAGACAGAACTTGTGGGAGCCTGGGGGGAGGAGGTGAAGATAGGTGCTCAGTGAGACACCAGGGCCTAGGAATGAGCTGCACACACTGAGCAGCTGCTCTTGCTCCACCTGGCAGAAAAATAGGAACCCATAGTAAGGCCCCAGGCTTGGAGACAGCAGGCCTAGCACAGAGAGAGAACAGTCTTGCTCTGAAACATCCACGAGGGGCAGACACCATGAGAGACAGCATACACTACACCCAAAAGGACAGTCACGCTCCACTGCAGACCCAGCATGGAAAAGGGCAACTGCCCAACAGCCACCAGCAAACTGAGTTCAGAAAGCAGATGAGTGGGCCAAGAAAGCCAGAATGATATAAATGTTGAGCCCGGACAGAATGAGAGATCGAACAAAAGCCCATAAGCACCACAAGGCATGAAAGGGCAAAGGCTGAGGTTCTGCAGACATTTAAAGGTGTGAGAGGACATTATACATAATGTTGCACCAATGTATCTGACAATTCAGATGAAAAAGACAAACATGGTCTTCCAAAACCAGCCACAGAGAACACCTGAGCCACTCCTCATGGTCACAGAAGTTGGACTATAATTTAACCTATTGGGGCAGGGGGGACTCCAAAAGAGCCCAATAATCATGGGTCCTGTAGACAGCAGGCACCTCCCTTGGGCACCGACTAGCAACCAGTTGCCAAGATCCAAGGGCCTCTCATGGTTCCAGACAGAGAGCTCCAGAAGACCAGCTGGCAGGAGCCAAGGGGTGCTTAGGCCTTCTCAGTTACATTATAGTATTTTCAGAAAAGGAGTGTGTTGTGTATTTCTTATATAATAACAACAAAGTGTTTTAAAGGAACAGAGAGTGGGTGATGAGGAGGTGGACACTCAGAACTGAGACAATGGCTAGAGGAGATACAGATTCTGGCTGACCAAAGATTTGCGATGATGCCTCCTTTTTGAGTTGCATTAAAACTTCTCAAGCCCAGCTCTCTGCCTGGTCTTGGTATATGTGAAATCAACTTCTACCTTTCTCTGAAAACAAGGAATGTTGTGCAACAGCAGGTAACATCTCCTTTCTTCTTGAAGCCAGGCAGGGTGTGAACCCAGCACAGCACTATGGATGAACTCAGCCTGGTCTCCAGCTGCATAGACATTCTCTCCCTCTCATGCTAAATTCTACTCTTTATCTCCACAGGACCTTTTCCAAGCACAGAAGTCTGGAGATCACTCCATGGCCACCAGCACATGCCCTCAGGCCAGCTCCTCACCTGTCCTGTCTTCATCCACAAATTACTGAGAAGGCTCGGCCCCAAAGATGCTGGGAGGAATCCATGAGCTAGCCTGAGAAGGGACAGCAGTTATCACCACAAGACAAGGCTCATTTTTTCTGCCTGTATCCAGGCTTGCTCTACTTTAGTCCGGCCTGCAGGAATTGAGGACATGAAGGAGCTCATGATAATGACGATGATGACAAGAGCAAGTATCCACTTGTTGTGGCCAGGCTCAGCAAGTTTTGCATGCCTCTCATATGGTACTAGGGTACAGCTGAGGAAGTGGACCCTCAGATAGCAGGGGCAAGCTGGCCTCACTCAAGTGCACAGCAGCACTGGGTGGAACACACCAGATGGGTACCCCATCATGGGCACTCAGCAGTGTCCCCAGGCTCAGACCTTTCTGCACACGTACCCTAATTGATGGCTGAATATTCTGCCCAAAGGACCAGATTGTCCACTTGGGTTTTATTTAAAACAACAACAACAAAAACATAACCAAAACCTCAAAACAGACAAGCCTCCAGTGTCAACAGGCAAGATGTTTGCCAGACTGTCAACACACAACTCTTTCTGTTTGGGGGCGGTGTCTAGAACAACCTAAGAATCTCCAGTACACAGTCCTTACTGCACCCACCCCCAGGTCAGCACAGGCCCAACCACAAAGACTCACGCCATGCTTTACCCGAGCAAGAACAGCTACATGGCCTCCTGGTCACTCAGGATTCATGAAGCAAAAGCGGCCAACTACAGGCTACTGAAGACACAGCCTAGCACTTCCGCTTCTTCCATGAACTGTCTCAGGGGACACTAGCCTCTGACCTCAGGGAGAAGGTAGCCAGAGGCCGGCCCAGGCTGTGGGCCCCAGCTGGGAGTATGAGTTTCAGAGCAGTGACAGGGAGTGACTGGAATTCTGGATGTCCATGTGCTCTCTTCATCAGGCAGGCTGGCCATCTTGGGCCTGCCCTGAGTTAGCTGTGCTGTGTTCCTACAGCACCCCAGCACTTCAAAGTTGCAATCAAGTTTTCATCCCTGCTCTCAGGGTATGGCTCATGGCTACCAAGCTGCTGCATCCCGCACAGCTCTCAAAGTTCCCAGAGGGAAGGATGGCAAGAGGATGGAGAAATAAGGAGAAGAGACAAAAAGCTGAGGTCAGGTGGAGCCCTCTCTCCTGATGGGGGGAAAGGAACTGCTCAATCAAAGCAGTGTGTTTATTTATACATTTAGCAAGTTGGTGTCACGTGACACCCCTTTTCCTAGCAACCCATTGCTTGGATTGCCTTGGGACTAAGCGTTCTCTGAGCTGGAGCAGCTTGTTTAGGTACCTGACCTCAGCAGCTCTTTGTTGCTCTTTGTTTTCTGGCTGGCCTTGCCTCACTACCCTACGTGTAATCAATTTCCAGCTTCAGCCACTCCCCACACCTAGCCATAACATGCTGCATGATACAGTCCTATGGGACCTCAGTTTCCCCCTCTGTAATATGAAGAAAACCACAGCATGTGGTTGCAAGCTCTGGGAGAAGCCATGGAGCCAGAGGCATGGGGAACCATGTGGAGGGCCTTATAAACAAAAAGGTCTGACACCCCTTGATAGTTAATCTGCTACTTGCTCTGCCCCGAGTTTTTCTGCCATTTTTGCTCTTACTAAGTGGAATCTATCTACTTGATTTTATTCCAGATACTATTAACCTAAATTTGTTTCCACTGAAGTCACTGTTCTCCTCTTACTGGGCTCTCTACCAACACCACATGAGCCCAGCTCTGCACAGCTGGCATGGGGCCTGAGCTCACTGTCACAGGTGCCCCTGGTGGGCCTGAGTGCAGATGACCTGGTCAGGAATGGCCCTAAGAACATCTGTTCACGTGTGCTCAGAAAGAAACCTACTCAAGGTGCAGAAAAAACCTGAGCTATGCATGCAGGACAGACCCACACCAGCAGAACAATAGCTCTAAGAGCCAGGCAAACTTTTACTTTTCAGGCTTTTTGTTAAAAACTAAAGCACAATACACACATCAGCCTAGGCCTACGCAGGACCATAATCATCCATATCACTGTCCTCTACCTCACATCCTGTCCCACTGGAAGGTCTTCAAGGTGATTACACCATGAAGCTGTTACCTCCTGTCCCTCCAGAAGGTTTTGAGAGCATTAACACCATGGAGCTGTCACCTCTTGTGACAATAATGCCTCTGGAACACCTCCAAGGAACCTGCCTTGGCATTTAAGAAGTCACTCTTCAGATAACATGTCCACAATGGTTGCTTGGCTTGCTTAATGTTTTCAACATAGATTTGTTTATAATCAGATAATATGCCAGCAATATTCCTCTCTATTAATGAAAACCTTTCAGGGTTGGGTTCATGTTTTCAGATTTTGTATGAAGCTTGTTAAGGTCTGCAGGAGCTTCTACAAATGTTCTTAGAGGTTCTTTTTTTTTTCTTCGGCAGTTTCTTTTTCTCTTGCCTCTTCTTCAGCTGTCCATTCATTAAGTGATAGGAATCTTTCAGTTCCATTACAATCTATGGGGCCACTGCGGTATATGGGTCCATGTTGACTGAACATACATACTACAAAATGCCATTATGTAGTACCTGACTGTGACTGGTATCACAGAAGGAGAAGAAAAAGAGATTTGAGAGGAAATCAATATTTGAAAAAATAATAGCCCCAATTTTCCCTTATTTGGTGAAACACACGAATTTAATAGATTTCACAACTTCAGTTAATGCCTAACAAGTCAGAGAAAAATCTTATCCAGGAACAGTAAAACCAAAATGATGAAAACCAAAGATGAAGAAAAAAATCTTCAAATCAGCTAAAGAAAGTAACACATGAAGGATGGAAGCACTGCCTGAATTACCCTATGGTTCTTTTTTTTTAACCCTAAAGTTCTTATCAGAAAACCTGGAGGTGAAAAGACAGTGGAACTCTGAGGTAGTAAAAGAAAAAAAGATGACATCTAGTGAAAACATCCTCCAGGAATGAAAGGAAAATAAAAACTCCTTCATATGAAAGAAAACCCAGAGACTTCCTAAGAACAGACCTGCTCAATCTTGAAGGGGACAGATGATGCCAGAGGGCAACTGGGATGCTCAGAATTAAGGGAAAGCAGCAAAAATGTTTATAATATATATATATATATATAATGTTATATATACAGAGCCCACCAAAAAAAGTATCAGGAAAAGAAAAACATATAAATATTTTAATACTAATTTTATTGAGACATTGTGAGAGTAATACAAGTTACCTTTGGCCTCTACAATTACAAGAGGTGCTCATAGTGGTGGCCATTAGCTTCCAGACATTTATTAGAACAGCGAACTGCTCAAGTGTGTATATTGTTTGGCAGACTCTCTATAAAATGTGTTACACATATAATACACAAATTATATGATATATAATTACATATGGATAGAGAATCACTAAATCTCAGCCTCTATAGCAGCTTAGAGACAATGTGGCAACTACAAAACAACTGCAATTAAAAAGAAAAAACACGAACACCCAACAGTGACCCCTCCACTCTGGGGCAAGGCTCCAGGATAAACAAAGGCCAAGAAAAACCAAGAAGACACAGGATGACCTCTAAAAGGGCCTGGGGCAAATTTCAGGACACAACCAGGACGTCTGAAAATGCTGGGAAGCATCTAGGCCAGTGGTGGTGAACCTACAGCATGTGTGCCACAGCAGCCATGCAGAGACCTCTCTGTTGGCAAGCAAGCCAAGTCACTCCAGCAGCCGAGCATTGGATAACAGTTGTTTTTTCTAAACTAAAACCTCAGTATTCAGGTTTCATTGCAGTGTTGGCACTTTGTGATAAATAACTGGGTTCTGGGTTGCAATTTGGGTACTCGGTCTAAAAGGTTCTCCATCACTGATCTAGGCAATCAGAATACGGGCTCCAGGGAAGGGATTCTTAGGGGCCTGCAGCTGACATAAAAGGCACTATTTGGGGCACTGGATCTGGAGAAGAGAAAGATATAAAAGCAAAGCAGCAAACCCAGGCAATTGAGTGCTAAAGGAGAAAGTAAGAAAAGGATGTAGAAATAGGTCCTTGCAAGAAAAAAGAGAATCATAAAGTCAGAGCGCTAACACTAAAACAACACAACTACTTTACCTGAACTTTCCAAGACTGACAAAAGAGGGTGCTATTACACCAAGAATCCTGCCAACACTGTAATGCCACTGAAAATGAACACTGGGAAACTAGCTCGGTAAGTCCCTGCAACACTACTATGAATGAATGAATGAATGAATGAATGAACGAACGAATGAATGAACGAACGGGACAAAAACTTCTACACAGATAGAAACACCTGTAATTCCAGGAAAACAACCACAAACAGAGTAAAATTTAAGTCTACATTGAAAATAAAATTAACAATTATTTGGAACCAGAAACATGAAACTAAAATAGAAATGGCCCCAAAAAGGAAGAAATGAGGAATGCTGACTAACCTCAGGAAAAAAAAATGGGAAAGAAAGAGATAAAATAACTATAGAAAGGGCCGGTGAGATGGCTCAGTGGCTTAAGCGCCTGCCTTGCAAGCGCGAGGGCCCGAGTTTGACTCCCGGATCCCACATATGAAAAAAGGGGCCGGTGATATTGCTCAGCGGCACGGGTGCCTGTTGGCGCGCGAGGTCCTGACTGAGGTCGACCCCCCGGTACCCACAAAAAAAAAAAAAAATAAAAATAAATAAATAAATAAAAAACTATAGAAAAGAAAAATAAATTACAAAATGCAGAAGGAAAAATCAAGTAAAAGGAAAATATAACAGTAATCAGTGAAAGAAGCAAAGGCAAAGAAATGACATCCACGTTAGCTGATGTTTTCCCTCCAGAAGAAAAACAAGACAATTCAGAGAACTAGTATTTAAAACTACCATCCAAGGAGTTAAAAATGTAAGAAAGACTGGAACGTCCATATGGAAAGGCTTATGGAGTACCTGAGAAATTACCCCAAAGCATCAATCCCAAGACGTGCTAGCAGAACAATTAGGTCCCAAAATAAAGATAAGTCTACAGGGCCTCCATAGAAAAAAAAGTGATGAACAGTAAAGTCCAGCACCAGATTCTTCACAACCAACATTCAGACTAAAGCAACAACAGAAAAACCTTTTTGAAAAGGCTCAATGAAATAAAATATGAACCAAGGATTAAACATCCAGCTAAGTGTTCTCACAGAAAAAGTTTTCGACATACAAAAATGTGACACCCCCATCAGCACTCTGTAAAGAATCTATTAGAGCAGGTCTTCTCCTTAAAGAAGCAGATACTTACTTGGCGCTCTGCAGGCCACTCTGTCTCTGTATAGGAGCTCAGGAACACAAAGGCAGCCACAGGCTGCTCCAGTAAATCTTGATTTCCAAAAACAGGTAGAGGCTAGATGGGAGGGAGGGAGGGAGGCTGCACACTGCTGACCTCAGGCTTAAAGCAACAATTATAACACTACCTACTGGGTTTTTCACTGTATGCAGATGTAACACATATGCCATAAAGAACTGCATTTGTGGTGATTCTGGGGTAAACAAGCCTACAGTGCTTCCGGCCCTATAAAAACATAGCACAGTTATGCATAGAACATAATATTTGAAAATAAATGGCTATGTTGTTTTGTTTACATATTTGGGATGTTATACTATTTGCCACTATTTTCGAATGTACTCCTACTTATTAAAAAAAGTTACTATAGAACATTTTGCCAGCAGCAGACTCCTTTGTCTCATGGTTACTGAGTCTCCTGACTATATCAAGAGGTAACATCCTATGACTGACCTCCACTTCTTCTTTTTTTTTTTTTTTTGTGGGTACCGGGGGTCGACCTCAGGACCTCGCGCGCCAGCAGGTGCCCATGCCGCTGAGCGATATCACCGGCCCCTTTTTCGTATGTGGGTTCCGGGAGTCGAACTCGGGCCCTCGCGCTTGCCGGGCAGGCGCTTAAGCCGCTGAGCCATCTCACCGGCCCTGACCTCCACTTCTTATGTGTGTAACTGCACTTAGAGATGTTTACACAACAAGAAAACCATCTAACAATGCATTTCTCAAAATGTATCCTTGTCTTTAAGTGACACATGATTGTATATCATAAGCCTAGAGCAACCACTCAAAAATATTTTTTAAAATGCAAACAGCCAAAAGTAAATGTGAACATCTGGACTTGCCCATGCAATGTGGCAACCACAAGTCACATGTGGCTAATTAAACTAAAATTATACAAATAAATGCCTAAAGACCCAGTTCCTCAACAGCACTAATCCATTTAAGGTGGTTACCAGTCTCATGCGGCCAGCTAGTGGCACCATACCAGAGACAACACAGAAATAATACTGCTATCGCCCAGTGCACTGGCCTGGACACTCCTGTGAGAGGCTGCAAGGGGGAAATGAGCCCTCCCCATGCTGCCTGTCACAGCCACACTTTCATCAGAAAGACACAGACTAGAGGTAAATGTACAGAAACAGATACATCATGCAGCAATGAGCAAGAGGAAGGAAGGCAAGAGTGGCTATACTAATGAGAGATAAAAGACTTCGTGAAATGAAGAGGAACATTTCATAACCATCAGAGACAATGTGCAGGAAGACAGCACAGGGCTAGGGATATAGCTCAGCAGCACAAGCACCTGCCTGGCAAGTGCAAGGTCCTGAGTTCGATTTCCGGTACCAAAAAAAAAAAAAAAAAAAAGGAAGACAGCACAACCACAAATGTGGGTGTGGCCAATACACTGGGCAGAAATTCACAGGGAAAAGGGAGAAACGGATAATCCCACAATCACTGTAGGAAAAGTTTAACATGCTCCCTCAACAATCAACATATCTAGATGTTTCCAACATGTACATACAATACACATACATGCATGCGCACATGCACACACACAGCATTAGGACACAGAAACACAATCAAGTACCCTGAACTAATGACACCACAGAACCACACATCCAGTGACTGCAGGTACACATTTCTCTCCACTAGACAAGAAAAGGCATGCTGGCCATAAACCAAGTCTCGAAAAAATGTAAAGAAATCACTGAAATCACAGAGTCTGTCCTCTAACCACAAGGAACCAGAATCATACTGCATGAAAGCAGTTAGACAAGAAAAACAATACACATAATTTGATTCTATTTATACAAAATGTTATAAAATGCAAACTCATCAGAAAGTGAACCAGTGGGTGCCTGGTGACAGCCGTAGAGAGAGGGAAGAATGAAAAAGGCACTAAAAACCTTCCTCAGGCAGTGTGTCATTGTTTTTATAATAGTGATACTTTCCCAGGTGTAGGCCTAAGTTGTAACCCCCCACTATAAACTTTAAATATGTGAAGTCTGTGGCACGCCAATTATATCTCAATAAAGTTACTAAAGTTTTTCATTTCTACCAATACAACAATCAATTTTAAAATAGAAACTGCAAAAAAAGACAACTGAGAACATCTGAATACTGCCTGTATATTTAATATGATGGAATTATTAATCATTATAGGTATAACAATGGTATTGTGGAATTTCTTATCTTTTAGCAATAAGTATAGAAATATTCACAAATAAAACAATATGCTGCCTGATTATGCTTTGAGATGATTTGGGGTAGAGAAGCATGTAGAGGCAGATTTGAAGCAAAACTGGCCCCAAACTCACCTGCTGAGTGTGGGGCCAGGCCTGGGGTTCAACCTACTATCTTTCGCTTCTACGTTTGAAACTCAAATATATGTGCTGAACACACTCAACATTTAACTGGTGGGGAAAAAAAATAACAGAGACCCAAAGAACACATCCCCTTGGACCTTGAGCCTTGCCAGCACTCTGCAAAGAAGCAGTAAAACACCATTGGACTCTTCACAGTATGATGGGAAATAGTGCTTTGTTTGAGGCCTCTGATCTTTTCTAATTTCCTAGTGACAAGGTAAGTGAGAAAGGAGGTATCAGTGTTCCTTATAAGTGCCATACCCTGGAACTTCTGTCTGCCAGTTCCTGTGGTGGTGCAGTGCCATGTTCAGATGGTGCAAATCCATGCCTTATACAGGCATCTGCTGTCACACAAATTAGAGGGTGAATTTAAAACTGATCCAATTACTATATAAGAAGAAAAATTCAAAATAGCTCATTAGAAGATGATCATTTTTAGTGACATGCTGTTGGAAATTTCTGGCTAACAGGAAAAAAATATTTCCTTTGCAAGTGTGTGAAGCTGTGGAATAATTAACAGTGCACATGCAAATGCTTCACTGAAGGAACAATAAATCCCAATAGATTGGGAGTAAGAAACTTCCACCCTCTGTGGGGAAAAAAGGAAGGGGACTGGTGCCTGGGAGGCTAGGAGGACTCTGCAACAAGGTTCCGAAGCACTACTGCTCTTACAATGGCAGCAGGGAAAGGTGACACTTTTGCTGCAATGTCTTTATTTGACAAACCAGGCTTGTAACCCTCTGCTTATTTCTGAAACATCTCAGGAACTGCTGCCCTGGGGAAAAGACATCTCCTCAGTGGTCAAATGAGACAGAACTTGCTCATCTCACTACGCAGGCAGCAGTGTGCTAACAAGTGTTTCACAGCCAGCTCTCCAGGGGAGAGTCCTGGGGTGCAGCACTTACCTGTTTCCCTGCTGTAAGTGCCCCCTCCACACTAATGCAAAGTTACCAATGTGACATCGCTGAGGAGATGCTTGGTAATTCTTTTGTGCTGCATTTGCCTTGCTCAGCACAGAAATAAATAATCAGGATCACAGATCAAAGCACAGTGCAATAATTAGGCAAGTGGTGGGTTTGGGACATTTATTACCTTCGGTTTTATTATAATTTGTTATAGATTCATATAATTTTATTTTAATAACAGCTGGCCCCCTAGTTTCTGAGCACTCCATAGTCAGCTTCTATAACCAACATGAGCTAGCTGAGACTTGCCACTGGACCAGAGATGGGGTCAGCAGAGATAGAAGCAAGGCTTTCTAGAAAGCACATTTGGCTTGGATTCTTGCTTTGCCACCTCCTGCAGGGCCCTGCTGCCTGATATCCTAACATTTCTGACTGCCTACTCCTGTGTGACTTTCTTAGATGGTTGCTATGAAGTATTGATGAGAACACAAGTAAAAGATGCTCAGCACAGGCCTTGAAAGGCACCATCAGTTTGATATCACCACTTATATCAAATGCTGCAGCACACAGCAGGGAGGACACAGGACTGCCAGTCCTCAGCATTCGTTCACTCAGACTGGGGAAGGTGAGGGCTCACACACAGTCCTCTCGGTAGCTGCAAGACAGCCAAACAGCCCCTGAGGCTGGCTGCCAGAAGAGAAGCTTTGGACCCTCAGCTATGTAAAAGGATCATTCAGACCAAACAAGCTGCCTGGCAGCAGGGATATCCTGAGGACAGGAGGCAAAGGCTACTCTGATGTACAAGGCAGCTCGCTGTGTCACAGTTAGTTGGAAACACACCTGGGAGAGTACAAACTTCAATGCAAGCAGGAATGTGACAACAAGCACCTATACACACTATCACAAAGGTGCTCCTCTTCCCTGAGTTGGAGGTCCTGTCCCATACTAACCCCTGCACAATGACAGAGCTGGCCCATACTCTACCTTGGGACAATTAGAAAAGTCAATGCCCAGAACTATATGTTTCCTGGACCAAAATTCCACAGAAAAGGAAGGATGGATGGAAGGGAGGGAGGGAGGAAGAAGGAGGGAAGGTTGCTTAAAGAAAAAATAGGCAACTGATTAAAAAAATACACATTTTATACTATTGTTTTCTTCAGCTATATTCTTCACAGGAAAGCTCAAGGAAAATATTTTGGGCTGGGGATATAGCTTGGCAGCACAGCGCCTGCCTGGCAATCACAAGGTCCTCAGTTTAATTCCCGGTACAAAAAAATATATATTTTTTGGAAAAAAATCAGAAATCTTAATAAGAAGGAACACAGGAAATTAAACATAAATGCACACACACACACACATACATGTGCACGTACAGAGGTGACACTCAAGCAAGAAGGCCATGATCTTCTCCCAGGAAGCCCACTACAGGCCTGCGGCCACCAACCCCACACCCTGTCAACAGCGAACTTAAAAATAGCAACAGTCAGGCCTTGTTCAGCCTCTTCCAAAGAGGAGAATCAGAGTGACCTAAAAAGGAATTCCATCCTGCAAGCCACACCACCGGGAGCCTGACAGCCAGGATAAGGGCCAGAGAGGGACAAAGGAATTCACCAGCCATGCTGAAATGCCCTGCTCCTAAAAATCCTGTTGCCCATTGGGCTCTGGTGGGGGCTGTCCCTCCAGGCCCTATAGAGCTGGGCTACTGCAGGGACATCCCATGCCGGGTGCTGTGGCCCACAGGCAGCCCTAGTTTGGGATTAACTAGACTCGGCTTCTCATGGCCCACACACTGCCTTTCTACAAGCCCACACCAGCAGCAGCACGAAGCACAAGAAGTTACTGCGTGGGCAGCAGGCACGTTCTTCTCACTCCCCTACGCAGGATGCTACAAGTTTCCATGACCTCACAGGCAGACAGTGTGGCACTAGGCAGCCAGACCACAGTGTGGCACTAGGCAGCCAGGCTACAGTGTGGTCTTAGTTTCCTCAGAGAGACCAGCAGCTATGCTGCAATCCTTTGCCTCACAAGTGAAAGCTGGCTTGAAGCCTGTCTGGGAGCTGACAGAAAAGGACTCCACTGCCTGTAAGGAAGTAGTGGGAAAAGGCAGAAGTACAGAGCTCGGGTCAATCTTGACAAAACTTTTCACTGTGAGACACCAAACTGCTATGTGAACAAACTGATTTTAATTAAAGAAGCTTCTTCCCCCAGCTGAGGTGGAAGCACAATTAAATTGAAGGCCAGGGCAGCACTATGAGGCCTCCTGCCTGCTCCCCACACACTCACCTATCTTTTCCACTGACCCAAGAGGCCAGTAGGTGGTGGCAGCTAGCAGGCAGAGAAGCCTTAGGTGCCTTCTCACACCTCTCTCAGGAAGTTATCTGTGCCCAAATTTCACACAGACCCATCTCTGGCCATCTCCAGCTCACAAGGTAATAAGCACATGATGGGCCCTGGCCATGGGGTCCAAAGCCTCAAAGGCTTCCCTGCTTGACCATTTGTCTGTGAAAGATCTAAAGTGCAGATCAACAAAAGTTTACTCAAAACAGAGAGAACTGCACATGGAGCTGGTGACTTCAGGTTCTACCCACTCAGGTATGTGTTGCTCCCTTGGGTATGTGGTGCCACAAGACACTTCACAGTCTCAGCGAGCAGAGTAACTAGCTGACACCACCAAATGTGGTCATGGATTCACCTGCTGATAGCACATGACGTCCTGATACTCTCATTTGGGCAGCTTCTTACAGCCTTATACATACATGCACTTACAGCTAGCTAACCTCTGCTGAGAGTGGGTCCAAAAGAGTGGGTATATGTGTGTCCCTAGAAGGCTGCACACAAATGCCCATGCAGCTCTGTTCACAGAGGTGAGTCAGGAGACAGCCCAGGCACCACTGATGGCAGAGCTTTGGAAGGTAAAAGAAGGGAGACAGACTTGAAGCATTTGACAGGTCCAGTCATGGACACACTGGCAGGTCCAGTCATGGACAAGCCAGGCAGATCTGTGAAACTTGAGGGCAAGCCAGAAAGGTGAGGAGGGGACAGGAGGCCCCACCTTAGGCAGGTGCCACAGGAGTATATTTGCAAAACTAAATCATGGGCACCATAGGTCAGTGCCTTCACCATGTGTGAATTATACCTCAGGCTAAAAAACTTCAGGCCAGATAGACATTGTACATATACAGGACTTGTCAGCCCCCAGAGATCTCCTCAGCTGAGTCCTCTGCAGTGGGAAGGCTCTTCCTCCCCAAGCTCTCCCCAAGCTCAGCACCACCTACTCCAGGGTCCCGGTTCCACACTGGCCTGATTTGGACCAAGCTCACCACACACCTGTGTAAACCAGGCCAGGATGCTCCCCTGACCTCAGCCAAGGGAGAAAACTGAGAGGAAGGAAGCCTAGCTTCTGTCAAGAAGCCTCAGATGCCAGAACTCACAGTGCTCTGTGCAGCAGAGGCCCATGGGCCTGGCCCATCCTTTGGTGCCCAGGCCAGTTTCAGTCAGCCTCAGGCCCTTGTGCCAAGGATATTCCCCAGGGCCTCCAATCCCAATCTCACCTGCCTACTCTCCAACTGGCTCTTCCTGCACCTCCAAGACTACTATTTTCACTGAATCTTCAACCCAGGGCACATTAATACATGAATCTTTATTGCCACCCCCTACTTTAGGCGAGGCGCTGACCCAGAAGGTGGGGTGGGTCCCTGCTTCTGTAGAATGAGGTTAGATTATAGTAATGTCTCGGTTCATGAACACTTCTGTTTGGAAACAATTCAGTTCACAAACAAAAGCATTCAGCAAAATTTTGGTTCTTTTCTCAAATTCTGTATTGGGAGACAAACACCATCTTCCCCACACAAACACAAACAGCTATCCCCCCAAAATCATAAAACAAATTAAGTTTGTGAACCAAGGTACTGTACCACTGTATATGGTATGTCAGAAAGACAGAGGTAATAAAGAAAAGTAATGCTGGGAAAAGTGGGAGTGGGATTAGAAGGAGGCTGCAAGATTACATAAAGCAGGCAGATGGAGCCTCAGAGGTTGACCAGGTAGTTGGAGCCTCACAGCCTGATCATGTGAGAAACTGGCAACATAGGCAGGCAGGGAAGAAAGGGTTCTGTTCAGAGGGAACAGTGGGTGAAGACGTCCTGAGGCCGAAGCAGAAGGAGGGGGTCCAAGAAGGGAGTTGGGGAGTCAACAGCAGGGGAGGGGCTTCCGTGGGACTTTAAAGGCAGTGGTAAAGACCTGGTTCCTACCCAGGCCACTCTGTGAAGACCATAAGGTAACAAAGACATGAAGAAAGCCACGAAGAAGCTTCTGCCTTCAGCAGGGAAGAGGGGACAATGGCATAGATAGGATGGCAACAGTGACAATAATAGAAGCCAGATTGGCAAGATATCCTGAGGGTAGTGGTGGCAGCCTTTCCTTGCATGCTGGATGTGGAATAGGAAAGATGGAGACTCTGCGGTTTGGGACAGAACATGAGAACTTCATGTTCTGTGAGACATCAGGTGGAGCAAGCCTGCAGGGCCAGCTGGTGTGACACGTATAGCAGAGAATTGGGAAGTCCACCTGAGAGGCCCACAGGATGTGCAGGTCATGATGGCTGCTGGAACCCACAGTCTGGAAGGAAGGGAGAGGGCCATGCTTGCATAAAAATGTGGGGAGTCTTGAGTACCTACAGAGGGGCTTTCAAGACTGGACAGGAGCAAAGGAGTAAGGACAGCAAAACACAAGCAGGACAGCCTGAGTCTACAAATGGGGAAGAACAGGGAAGAACTGGCTGGGAGAAAGGGGCCACAAAGGAAGAACAGAGCACACAGGTGTGCAACCAACATCACCCGTGAACATCCGGTGCTGAACTTGTGGGACCCTCAGTAGTCAGCTCCTCAGAGAATCCAGGCGGTGTGGCAAGGGGCCATGGATGGGGTCGTGACACATTCAAGTCTGGCTTTCCTCAAAGGCAGGGATTACAAATAAAGCCACTGTATGCCTTGGCTTCAGGTCTCTACTAAATAAACATTTTCAAGCCAGTTTTAGGTAAACAGGTAGGAATGGAATTCTTAGGTCATGTGGAAGTTATACATTTCACTTAATGAGACAAACTGAGGCTGTTTTCCCAAATGGCCTTACCATTTTGCATTGGCTACAGGCTGAAAGACTTGCTATGGGCACTGCATCATCCTCATCACAGGGTATTATCAGTTTTTGCATTTTGTTTTATTTTTTCTTTTAACTAATCTAATACACATGTACCCCTCTATTGTTTCAACTTGTACCCAGAAAGACTAGTGATGTAGAACACCTTCTCATGCACTTAACTGCCATGTATCTTCCTCGGTGAAGTGCTCATTAAAATCTTTTGCCAATGCTTAAGCTGTGTTCTTTGCTCTCTTAGTGTTGACTTTCAAAGGCTCTTTATATTCTAGACACAAGTCCCTCATTAGCTGTGTGATTTGCAGATATTTTCCTCCAATCTACAAATGTCTTTTCACTCTTAACAGTGTCTCATAAAGAGCAGTTCCAAATTATAATGAAATCTAACACTGATTTTTTTATTTCATGAACTACGCTTTTGGTGCCGTATGTAAGAAATCTTTGCCTAATCAAAAGTCACAAAGATTTTTTGTTTTGTTTTGTTTTCTTCTAGAATTTTCATAGTTCTAAGATTTACATTTAGCTCTGTGATCCATGTTGACTTAATTTTTATGTATGATACAAAGCTTAGATATTACTGGTATTTTTGCACATGGCTATCCAGTCATTCCAGTGCCATTTGTGGAACAGACCATCCCTTATCTAATGACTTACCTTTCCAGAGATCCCAGTCACTCGACCATACTTGTGGGTCTGTTTCTCTATTTACTGTCACTCTGATCTACACCTCTACACATTTGTCAAGAGTTCATTCTCTGGTCTGCTGTAGCTTTAGGTAAGTCTTGATATCATAACATGAGTCCCCAAATTTTGTTTTTTCTCCAAACTGTTTTGGTTCTTTTAGCTCCTTTACTTGCCCATATAAATGCTAGAACTATGTTGTAAGATCAGATACAAGAGAATTAATGTTAAAATAGCTGAATCTTCCAAACCATGAACACAGTATTATCACTTGAGTTCTTTATATCTTTTTTGATTTCTTTCATCACTGTTTTATAGTCTCCATTGTACAAATCCATTGTACATGTTTTATATTTATACCCAAATATTTCGTCTTAATGTTAATGTTATTTCTTGTAAGTTCCCAACTGTTCACAGCTAATAAAAAAGATGTTTTCATATTGATCTTATATGTTAAAAACTAAATAAATTCACTTAATAGCATAACAGCAGAAATCTCATGAATCTTCATAATTTTCTATGTAGCCAGTCATGTCTTCTGCCAAAATTGAGTTTTATATATTCCTTTCGCGTCTGTATGATTTTTCTTTCTTTCTTTTATTGCTTTACTGCACTGGCTAGGCCCTTCTGCACCATACTAAATGGGAAAGGTGAGATCAGGTGGCCTTGCCCTGTTCCCAGCCTTTAGGTACAGAAGAAACACATCTTTCACCATTAAGTATGAAGGGAGCTGTAGGGCTCTGTAGATAGTCTTTACAGGCTAAGGAAGTTCTTTTCTTTACTCTTCGTTTTAAAATTTTTACCACAAGAATTCTGTCAATGTTTTTTCTTTTTTTTAAAAAAAATGCTTTTTCTATATCTATTAAGACAATCATATAGTTTTTCTTCTTCAATCAGTTGCCATGGCAAATATTATTGATTTTTTAATATGAAACCAACCCTGAATTCCGTGATACTATACCTTAAACTTTATATATTCAATTAACCCTCCATATCTATATCCATGGGTTTTGCATCCATGGAATCAACCAATCAAGGATTAAAAATATTGGGGAAAGAACTGTGCTTGAACTGAACATGTATATACTTTTTTGTCATTCCTTTAACAATACAGTACAATGCCTACTTACATAGAATTTGCATAGTGTTACATTTTATAAGTAATGTAAAGATGACTTAAAGTATAAGGGAGGATGCGCGTGGGTTATATGCCAATATTATATATACCATTTTATACAAAGGACTTGAGCATCTATTGATTCTGGTATCTTAGGAGGTCCTGGAAGCAATCATCCATGAATACCAAGGGACAAGGGATCTATTGTGTGTGTGTGTGTGTGTGTGTGTGTGTGTGTGTGTGTGTGTGTACTGGTTTATATCTTTGATTTATTAAATTCTTAAGAAATTTTCCATGGGTGATATTGATCTATGTTTTCTTTCATGTAATACCTCTGTCTGCTTTTACTGTCAGGATAATTAATGCTCACATTGTAACTATCAGGGCACAATGGAATTTTAAAAATTAAGAAATTATTGTCCTTTAAAGACAAGCCGTATCTCTAAACTTCTTCAGGCCTGGTGTGTAACTGGCAGCCCTTCCTCTCCTCAATTCACATGAATGGACAGAATATGCAGATGCTGGCTCCAGGAGGTCAAAGTCCAGTTTTGCTTTCACAGGGAAGGGACAGAGCAAAAAAAGGCCAGGAGGGATAAAACAAGTATAGAGTTGTCTGTTGTCTCATTGTATCCCAACTCTTCGTACACCTGGATTTGTGGCAATATGAGGTCCCTCTATCTTCTCAGAGTTAGCTTCGAATAAAGCCTTTTCCTTTTCTCCCAGCCTCCCATGTTTGTTTGGAGAGTGGTAAGAAACGAGACCTGAGGAGTCAGTAATGATAGCATAGAATAAGTTAGGAAATATCAACTATGATTCAATCTTCTTGGAAAGTTTCTTTGGAATAATTATTGCTTCTTGCTGAAACAATGGACAGAACTCACCAGCAAAGCTGTCTGAGATTGAAAGGGCTTTTGTGGAAAGGTGATGGAGAAATTTTAATTTAATGGGTATACACACTTATTGCGTTCATTTGTTTCTTCTGGACTAAAGAATGACAATTTATTTTTCTAAAAACATGCTCCTTTCATATCATATTTCAAATGTATTGACATGAAGTTGTTAATGTTTCCCTCTTTTTACTGTCTATATAATAGGAACTTCAGTAATAACACCACATGTCAAATATCTGTCTTCCACTTTCAAAAACTAGATATAAAAGAGCACATTAAAGTAACCAAAAGAAAAATTTCCTAAAAAAGAACAGAAATCAAAGAGAGAACAGAAAAATAATAGACACAATAAAACCAAAATCAGGTTCTTTGAATTGATAAAACTGACAAGTCCATAAACATATTGGTGATTGGTTTTCCTCCTTGTTATGGGTCATACTTTTGTGCTTCTTTACCTGCCCGATGATTTGTGACTGGATGCCAGACATGGTGAATTTCACCTTGTTGACTGGCTGGACATTCTCTCTGCTACAAAATGGGCAACAGGAGGGCTCACCTGTCTTGGTCCCTCCCTCAGGGACCACTGTCCTGTACCTGTTGTCTAGATCTTGAAACACACAGGTGCATGTACTTTTCCAAGTTTTAGTTTGCTGAAGACAGGAGGGTAAAATAGTAACTATTCTTTCATATTAGCTGAACATTGACACTGCCTATCACATGATTCTTAAAATTCCTGTCAGGAGAAACTGTGGAACACTTTTAAATGGACAAAAATAATCAGTGCCTATTTAGCTCACCTATTTGGGTTATCCCTGTCTTTAGTTACATTTGAACTACTTTTACAACTCTCTAAATTTGAAACTGATAGCAATGCAAATGATTCTCAACCACAAAAATGCACCATGTTGAGAGGAATGCACTGTAATTGATTAGTAGCCTGAGAATGTTGGCCAGTTTTGTACATGAAGCAAATTCATTTCAGAATCACTGATGGGCAAATCCTCGGTTCTCTGAACCAGTTTTCATCTTACAGGTTTTCACTGAGGGAGGACAGAAGAAATAAAGAAAGGTAGAAAGGAGATAAGGAATCTAATTCTAAGGGTGATCAAAGGTTATCCATATCTGTACTCTACATCTGTACTCCGTAGATTTGTTTGTTCTAGGACATGACACCCCAATCTCTTAAAGATACTTCAAGTCCATGAATAAACCTACTTTATAAGAAAAAGGGGAACAACTTGACAAAAAAACAGGACAAAAAAACAGATTCAAGGGGTTCAAAGCATGTTTTTAGGCACGACAACTTAAATCACCCATGTTAAAGGATACCTTTAAGATCACATATATATCCCCTGACTAATTAACTCTGCTTAATAAATCTACTTATGCCTCTCACTGACAAGTCCTGGAATTCTTTTTCTATGATGGGAATCAACAAACCTATTTCCTTTTTCTTGGAGGGTTGGGGCATGGTTTGAGGTCCCCATCTTCTCTTTGGGTTACCTCCTCCTCAAACTCCATCTGGTAACATTACTAGTAAGTAAGAAAATTTTATTATCTCAATAAAATAAATTTCAATAACTGCTCTTTCATGTTTGTATGATGCCCAACACTATATACTGTTTTAAAATTTATCCTTATCGATACCATAAATAAAATTTAAATAACCTATGAGTCCATCATCAAGAAAATCACTTCAGGGCCGGTGAGACGGCTCAGCGGCTTAAGCGCCTGCCTTGCAAGCGCGAAGGCCCGAGTTCGACTCCCGGAACCCACATACGAAAAAGGGGCCGGTGATATCGCTCAGCGGCACGGGTGCCTGTTGGCGCGTGAGGTCCTGAGGTCGTCCCCCCGGTACCCACAAAAAAAAAAAAAAAAAAAAAAAAAAGAAAATCACTTCAAAAAAGTGAAAACTGAGCGAGGCATGGTTGTACACTCCTGTAACCTCAGCACTTGAGAGGCTAAGGCAGAAGGACTGCTGTGAGAAGCCAGCCAGGGCTACACAGTGAGTTCAAGGCTAGTCTGAAGTACTGTACATAGCAAGATCCTGTCTCAAAAAACAAACAAACAAACAAAACAGCATATAATAAAGAACAGTATTAAAACAGACAACGTATATTAATTTACACAGAAATATTTTCCCAGTTTACAAAAAAAAGTGTGACAGAGAGAACTGTAAAAATACACACATCTGTGACCCACTTAATAGAAGGTACAGCCACACACAGATAGACACATCTATACAGGTTATGTACCTCAATCTGGAGGTGAAGCTGGGACTGGAGGAAATATTTATTTATACTCTTTGCTTTTTTCAGTGACTTCAGAATGTTATTCAGCAAATAACTCCTATGCACGTACCATGTGCCAGACAGGCAGATGCTTGGGTTACAGCTATGAGAAAGGCAGACAAGTCCCTGTTCCTGAAAGCTGACACTGAAGTACACTCTCTTCATCAACAATAACACTAAGAAAGTTAAACTTGACTTCCTAGCTACCTCATTTGCAGAGTTTGAAGAATCAAGATCAGCACTTGACCAGCAATGGCAGAAAGGCCCCTCCTAATCCTTCAGGTCTCAGGCCAGTCTCTCCAACAAAAAAAGCTCCTCCACCCACCTTCACTTGTAAGCCACAGTGAGAGAGATGCTCTGCAGGGTAAGCAGTGTGTCCTGTTCACAATGATACTTCCCAAATGTGCTACTCTGTGCCTGAATGATGTATGAGTGAATGAACGAAGGAATGGACTCAGGCTCTGAAATTCACTGTGGGGTGTGTCTGTGACACTACTACTATATGTGACATACCAGGACATGTACAGGAGGCCGTGGTTCTCGCAACTCCCAGATTCTCCCATGAGCACTTCATCCTCACTCACCACACATCAGAGGACAAGCTATATGCTCATTCCCATATCCCCCCTGCTCTGGATAAGGGGACAGGGCCTGGTCCACCCTCACTCCTTTTTCACACTAGTGTGTACAAGGGCACAGCTAAGTGGCAGAGCAGAGGGAGGAGCATTGTAGCACCAGGGAGAACCCTCAGAACTGTATCAGGGGCCTACAGGATGCAGAAGCCCAGAATACATAAGTCATGTGGAAAGAACACAGAACAGAGCCAAGATGGTCCCCTTGCTGGAACTGTCCAAGGCAGGGCTCCCACCTACTCTTGGACTCCACGCTCAGACTCGGTCTCTCCTGGCCCTGCCTCACAGGAGCCCATTGCTTCATCACTTCCTGCCTCTACTTTGTCACTGGACTAGGGATCACCCAGTGCTGTCTCACAGGTACTGACCCAAGGATCTACAAAGAGTAAAGACCACACGAACAGCATCTTCCTATAAAGGGCCAGGAAGGGACAGCTGAGGCTGCAGAAAGCTGTCCTACCCCCAAGGAGGACTGGTTCCTGCTTATTTACAGGAAAAGGTTGCATTTGTCACCAGCTAAACACCTGGACACCAACACAAAAGGCCCTGTCTTCCCAAACCAATCCCCATACCCAGAGAGCAGACAATCCAAAGCTCTCTGTGTGAGGAGGCAGGCTCCCTCTGGGCCACATGTGCTGCTGGCCACACAGAGTCCCTGCATGCCTGAATAGTGACTAGAGCTCCAAGAGAGCCCATCACTACCTTGTCACCATATCATGTTCCCTAACACAGCCTCACTGTAACTGTGGCCTGCTAGGACCTCCGCTACCATAATCCCGGATAGGTGATTAACCCTGTATTGCCCTTGGAGCTGGTTCGCAACACACAAAGCACTGCCATCTCCCATTATGGCTATCTCCCACACTGCCCTGGGACTCTTTCCAAGCCCATTTGCTTCCTGGTCTGAACAAAGGACTTGAACTTCCCCCTTTAAGAGACTGCAAGTATGGAGAAATATATGTCCACTGCCCACGTGGGGTTCACAAACACATACAATATTACACAGGAACCTGTATCACCCATCTCATACTGCCTTCCACAGGAACTGGAAACCAGCAGCCCAAAAAGTAAAGTCTATGAGCTACAGGGCCCAGGTCCTATCAGGTCAGCTGGAAACCCTCCTCTGATAGAGCCCTCCCACATATACCTCACTACCTAACACCATCCTCTAACAAAGGACCCCTCTCCTGCCCCTCACTGAGACCCTCCTCTGACAGAGATTCTCCTGACCCTTACTACCTGAGACCCTTCTCTGATAGACCTTCCCTTGTCCCCTCACTACCTGAGTTCCTCCTCGGACTGCCAACTTCTCCTTCTTCCCCCTTACCAAAGTGTTCTTCTTCCAGAACTTTCCCCAGCTAAGTCTCAACTACTCCCGAAGGAGTTCTCTGTCCCAGAACCAAGTGCAATGCTTGGGAGACAAGAGGTTTATGAATGTTGGATGGTGAACACAGGACTCTACTTCCAAACACCCAAGCAGACACTCATGGCAGGCAAAAAGGAAGGAGGGCTGCCCAAGTATCACATGGGATATTAGGGCTCAGGCCAGGCAGACGCACACACACCATCCCCAGGATGTCCAGATGGACCACTGCCCATGATACAGCCTCAGATCTCCACCTCTGCCTGCATTTCCAGCAACCTGTGGGGCTACAGGCAGGTATGCTTCACAAGCCCTGGGTATCCATTTCTACCCTGCTCCTAACAGGTACTCTGGGTTCCCACTCCAGCCCCATCCCCACTTACCACAAAGAAACTAGGGAATGTGAATGCCCTCAGGCCTGACTTGGCTCTGCCACAGACTACAAACTCCAAACACCTGTAGTCAGTCCACACGGGCCCTCCCCTCTGGACTGCAGATATCCAGTCACCCCCAGGCCCTCCTTGGCCTCTCTGCCTTTCACACCCTGCAGGTCTCAACCACATGGTTTCTCCTCAGAGCAGCCTCATGCCACCTACTCTGGAGCAACCATGAGACTACATGCCTCCTCATCATGTTAATCTCCCATTTCCCCTACACATACACTGGAATATATGCTGTGGGAAACAGAGACTTTTGTTTCGTCTCTTCAGAGCCACATCCCCATATCTGAGACAGAATACACCACAGCACAGGCACCACGAATACATCTGCTTGATGGTCAACTGAAGGATTTTGCACCTTGTCCTAACAGCATCATCCTAAAAGCCACCCAAGCTCCCAGTGGCCCCTCGATGTGCCAATGCTGCCTGTCTGGGTGCCCACCCAGACATTATATTGCACCAATGGGACTCTCCTGCAAAACAACAGCCTCCACCCATGATGATACAGAGACCCAACCACAGGAGGAATGAATCACGGGCTCGGAGGGAGCCAGACCACAAAAAGTGACCTCTGTGGAGGACCAGGAACTTGCATGTCAAGGAATGATAACACAGACTACTTCTAAAACACAGATATGGGCTAGGGATATAGCTCAGAGGCACAGCACTTGCCTGGCAAGCACAAGGTCCTGAGTTCAATTCCCGTACCAATAAATAAATAAATAGATAAATAAATAAATAAAACACAGATGTGAAGCCCATCTGAGTCAGTAATAGTCATGCTTTCCACATAGTGACAGCCACTCCAGCTTATCACACAGACAAGATCTGACCTTCATGTGGAAACACAATACAAATACTCACCATACCAGTAGCTATTTTGAAAAGGCACACTCTCAGTAGTTCTTACCTGATAAAATTCCCGAAGCCAGTTCTTCTGCAGGTTTTCTGGCTGTAAATCAAGAAAAAAGAAAAGATGGTCAAATTACAGACACTGCCCCCAAACAGCAGTGAGAAACTTCAGTAAGGAAACCCATGAAGCAGCCTCATAGTCAAGAGATGAGCACGTGCACTGAGGACCCCTATCTACATAGGGAGACTCTGCTTTTAATGGGAGACCGCACTCCCAAGAGATGTCCCTGTGACACAAAGGGAAGCAGTACTCACCTGCCCAAGGGCAGACACACAGCACCATGCCCCCGTATGAACTTCAGCCCTGCTCTGTCCCCAGCCCAGGTCATGGGGTTGGGGGTGGAAACAGCACTGCACTTCTGCTTCAAGCCTTTAGACACCTCCCAGGAAAGAGAACAGAAAGTAACCAGCCATTAACAGGCAACAAGCAAGGTGCAGGCATATTTCCAATACACGTCCTGCCTAGGCAAAGCTATGTCATAAGAAACTGTGCTCAGGAGTACTTTATGGAGCAGAGGTTGTCAATCACACCATAGTGGTATTTCTGTGTGTCTGAGGCAGGGAAGAAGGTGGTAGGGAGCAGCTTTCAGACAACCAGCTGCAATGGTTAGAATCCTTCAGAAACACTTGATAGGGACACTGACAGAAACCCCCACAACACACTCGCATGCGCACACACACACACACGCATACACACACACACCCTGCGCGCGCAGGCACAGAAACCCAGGCCCCCAGGTCCAGGAGGCTCTTGGTCAGGATTAGGCCTGGCCGGGCCTTGAAAATGCCCTGTTTATGGAGGAGATAAGCCAAGACCTGGCTACCCTGCCTGAGGACCCTGGTGAGCCCCAGGCCAATACCCTCCAGCTGAGGCCAACAAAACCCAGTCAAACCCAAGTGTGGGAGACCCCCAGAGACAGTCATGGCAGCAAACACATTCACCTGGTATGCACAGAGATGTTCCTGGGAAGCACTTTGTTAGAACTCACACCATGAGGGAGGGCAATCTGTATCCAGTGAGTGGAACTAACCAGACAAAAACGTCCCATAGTGCGCTGAACAGGGATGAGAACATATTGTGCACTATTGAACTGGATACTTAAAAAACAGCTAAGGTGCTAAATATAATGATATGAAAAACAAACCACGAAAAAAAAAGCCCTCCCATGACACTGGGACTAAAGCCTCTGTCCTTGTCTCAGCCCCAACAGGCAGAACTCTGTTGCAACTGCGACGTGGAGTGGAGAGGTCGGAGCTGACTAGTCACAATTAGGCCTTTAATGTGGGCCCCAACACCACAGGCAACAGGCCCACACCAGTCGCATTCTTACTTTTGCCAGCTGGTGTTCCTAAGAAGCAGAAAAATAAAACTTCAGATAAATCAATGAAGGGGAAAACTCTGACAAGGAAAAAGAGCCTCACAGACCACAGGAGAGCATGTAGGAGACCCTGGGCAACAACTAATGCTGAGACAGATGCCCAGGCAGGACTCCCAAGCCCCGTTTCCCACACACAGAAGGCACCACCTCCCTCCATCATCCTTACAAGGGGAAACAGCAGGGCATCACAAGAAGACAAACCAGAGCTGGGCAAGGATTTGAACAGAATGGACACACACAGGAAGAGGCTCAACATCATTAGCCATTGAGGAAATGCAAATCTTAAACCACTGTTAAGATGCAAGGATGGGGCTGGTGAGATGGCTCAGCGGCTTAAGCGCCTGCCCGGCAAGCGCAAGGGCCCGAGTTCGACTCCCGGAACCCACATACAAAAAAGGGGCCGGTGATATCGCTCAGCGGCACAGGCGCCTGCTGGCGTGAGAGGTCCTGAGGTCGACCCCCCGGTACCCACAAAAAAAAAAAAAAAAAGATGCAAGGATCATTCTTTTTTTCTTTACAGTGCTAGGGATCCAACCCAGAACCTAGTAGTGCATGCTAGGGAAGTACTCTTTTGCTAAAACTACACCCCCAGTCCTGAATGTTAGAATCAGAGATATGCAACAATACTGGAAAGAGGTAGTGTAATGGAAGTTCTCCCACACTGCTGATGGGAACAGTGTGGCAGTTCCTGGAAATGCTAAACCTGGAGCACCATTTGACCAGTGATTCTACTCCTGGGTATATACTCAAGAGAACAAAAAACAGTCCACACAGAAATTTGCATATGTGTACTGACAGCAGCACTATTCATAGCAATCAAGAGGTGAGCATGGCCTGAATACACACAAACCAAAGGGTAGATATACAAAGTATGACATAACCATAAGGTAGAAGATTTCTCAGCAGGTCTGGTCCTCAAGCCTCACTGCTCGATTGGACCCTGGTGGACACCCATCAACCAAGAACCAAATCAGTGGGAGACAGCCCCTGCCCAGGCCTCTGTGGAAGCCAGAATGCATCCACTTGGGAGAATGCAAGAGCAGCCAGGGCCCACAGCAAACCTCTCTGCAACAGCTCACTGCATAGCCTTCCAGACAAAGCAGAGCAAGAATCCACCACAGCCGCTGTCTCCAGGATGGAGACAGGACAGCACCCCTCTCCCATCCTTTATCTAAGGAGCCACCAATTCAAGTGTGCAGAGCTGTAAAGATCATCAAGTTTCTACCTGCAGTGGTGTCTTCTCATCAGCAACCTGGTACCTCCAACACAAAGGAATGCTCATTCCAAACACCCTTCAGCAAGTGAAAGCAGGACTACTTTATGAAGCAAATGCCAGCCCTCTAACCAAGTCCCTGACCTGGCCACAGGCGAGGCCCAACCACTACTTCATGACTCAGAACTAGAATATTGGGTCCTGAAGCAAGAAAAGGGAGGAGCTACACCTGAGGCATAACAAACAGGACTTCACCCAAATTGAATGAGGAAAAGGCGAAGTACATGTTAGGAAACTTGGTGCTCTCTTATATTTCAACAAAATGTAGGCATGAAACAACTCTACACTAACTCTAAGAGGAGAATTAAGTGAGCTCCTGATTGACTGGGGAGCTCCTTTCCCCACCACACTACGTGCAGGACTCACCACTCCTGCCACTTCCCACATACATGCACTGACCACTGATGTCACACGGGGCAGAGGAACATTGCTCAGGAAATCAGGGTATGAAGACAATGTTGGTTTTTGCATGACCCTGGACCATGATGACACAGACCCCTGCCATGGTGACATGTGTGCCCAAGTCCTACCAGCTCAGCTTCTGGAGGACAGAAACCATACTCCTTCCTTCTGAGTTCTCTAGACCATCCCACAGGCCAGGCATGAGCTCAGCTTTGACAGGGCAGCCTTCAGGCCCAAGTTTCCTTACACTACCCCCACCTACACCTCATGAATGAGAAACACACTGCAGGCCTCCTTGGAACATGACCATACATTTCCACAGCTGCTGCCTACTCCTGCTGTCCTCTCAGAACTAATTCCATCTTCAACAATAGACACCTCAGTACATACACACACATGCCACTGCCTCCCTCCAGCCTACTGTTCTCAGCAAGCCAGGAAGCCCCCAGATAATGCCCTGGCCACTTGGCTGCACCCATGTAAGACACCTCCTCGTCACTACAAAATTACCCAGAAAGAAGGGGAAAGGAGACAATCAATACCAGTTACAGCCTGCTGAAAAGCATCCAAGGACTCAGGTGGACCATAGCCTCCCATGGCTTTGGCTCACACCAGGAAGTCAAGCAACTCCAGGGGTTCTGGGCCCCACATCCAACTCACACCACTATAAGCACAGCTCCCTCCCCCATCTGTGAAATGCGTCAGAAATCAAGCAATGCTGTCAGACATTCTGCACAGCCCATCCCAGGGGCTGGCTGATGCTGGGGCAGGCATTCCTGAGACCCAAGTTGGCCTATGCCAACAGATTTTCTCAAGACCACCCAAGGCACAAGTGCAAAAGCAAGTACCAGATACCTACGCACAGCAGGAAGTGCTTTAGGACAGCAGGTTCCTCCAGGCCAACTCTTGGGTCACAATCTTGTTCAGTCATTAATCTGACTTGTATCCCACACTGAATGTGGATACACCAAGTCTTTACACCAAACAGCCTTAATAAAGTGCTTGGAGGAAGATGACCATGTTTGTTTACTGTTTATAAGAGGCCACTCACAGATGTGGAGTACTCAGACTGCAAATCTAAATGAATGACTGAAAATACTTAACAGAAGGAGAAGAACACATTGAAGCAACATAAGGTTCTCTAGAGAAAAGGCTTTAAATACCTCTGGCATACCCATCCTACTCTCAGTCAAGGTCACAGTGATGCTAAGACTGCCCTGAGTACACTGGCAGTCTGCCAAGTGACCAGAAGCACTCCACAGCCCTTTCCAGTCCTCTCTGTGCTGTGTCCTCACTATCCTGACTTTGTCCCTCTCTGACCCAGGGCATTCCCTCCATGACCTCAGTCCATCTCCTGAGAGCCCTTCCAAAGACTGGGGTCAGCTGGAGTGTGAGAGCTGCCACCCCACATTTGATAGTCCCTGGCCCAACACAAAGCTCCTCACATGCTCCTGCTCAGGATCCTTACACACACAGACACACACACACACACACACACACACAGTCCTTCTCACATATGCTCATTCTCTCACACATCCACATTCATATATGCTCACAGGAAACATTCTCAAGGCCACCAAAGGCATAGGTGTGAGAGGTGTCCAGAATCTGTGGACCTTGGGCTGCGGAGGTAGCAGTGCAATGTGAGCATATGAACATGTGTGCATGTGTGCACTTGGGCACATAATGAAGACTGGACTCAGTTCTGAGAGGAGGTTCACACTTCCTCACACAACACACACTCATCCACACACCTGCTCATTCCCATACTCTCACATTCACTGCCATACCTGCACACACTCTTAGGCCCACTCACTGTTACATTCACACACTCACTCTCACACGCTCGCACTCTCACAAACTCATTCCCACACACCTGCTCCCCTCACAGCACCTGCCCTCTCCATGGTGGTGACCCCACTCTTCCACCTGCAAAGACTGAGACTGGTCCATGTCTCTCACCCAGTGTGCAACTCATCACCATGTCCTGTTCCTCTACCATCAGAGCACATGCATACCGCCTATGTCTCACCACCCTCCCAGTCTCCTATGAGCAGATCTAAGGCACTCTATTCGTTTCACCAAAGGGGTCTCCCTGTCTCTCCCTCACCCGTTCCAGCCTTGCTCCATGCTGCAACCAGGACAATCTTAGAGGGACAACAGCCCATCAACCCTCTGGTGCCTTGTCCCTATCAGTAAAGGACAAAGGCCCTCCAGACCTGCATGGTCACAGGGCCTGATCTCCTGACCCTCTGCCCACCTCTGCTTTACTCTGGTGTTGACCCTCCACTCTCTAGCCTCAGGGCCTCTGCACTCTGTCTCTTCAGATCTCAAATGGTCCCATTCTGTTCTGAGGCTGACCAAAGACCATCTCCTCTAAAGCCTGGTTGTCCCTTGGTCACTGAACCTCCTTGGCCTGGATGGCCAATCCTAAGTCTGCCCCCATCATGAGTGTGCAAGCTTCAACATCTTCCTTCCTTGCCTTTGCTTGGGGACTATCCCCAGGAACAGGACATTTCCTTCCTAGCCCCACAAACCACAGTGTACATGAGTGATGTCAATAACATCTTGTTGGACCACCATTGAGTTCTGGAGCAAAGATGGCCAAAGAGAGTTAGATCAAGAAGTCTCTGCACCCTGGAACCTAACAGAATAACAAGGGCAGGAGTGAAGGATTTTCCAGTAATGATGCACCAAAAAACAAGGTCCAGTATCATACCTCAAAAGTATAACCACAAGAGAAGAACATGCTGCCAGGGAAAGGGTCTGAGATTATGTCAATGGTACAGGGCAGGAATGCATAAACAGCAGAACCCAAAACAGAAATGTATCCAGAAACAAGTACCAAAAGGAAAGATTCCGTGGAAGGGAGGGAAGACCGATAAAGCCTGGAGAGGGAATAGTATTCCTGGAATGGAATGGAATGGAATGGAATGGAATGGAATGGAATGGAATGGAATGGAATGGAATGGAATGGAATGGAATGGAAGGGAAGGGAAGGGAAGGGAAGGGAAGGGAAGGGAAGGGAAGGGAAGGGAAGGGAAGGGAAGGGAAGGGACGGGACGGGACGGGACGGGACGGGACGGGACGGGACGGGACGGGACGGGACGGGAAGGGAAGGGAAGGGAAGGGAAGGGAAGGGAAGGGAAGGAAAGGAAAGGAAGAAGGAAGGGAGGGAGAAAGGAAGGAAGAAGGAAGGAAGGAGGGAAAGAAAGAAAAGGAGGGAGAAAGAAAGAAAGAGAAAGAGACAGAGAGAGAGAAAGAAAGAGAAGGAAAGAAAGGCAGGCAGCAAGGCAAATCCCAAAACAAAGAATGAAGAATCCCATAATACAACAGAACTCAGGAAGCCCCTGGCTATGTTCATAAAGATCCAGAACTGAGGCTGGCCGTGGAAAAGTATGAGTATGTGACAGAGCCAGGTGTTACAGCCTGGTAGATGTAAATGATAGGCACCAGTTCTGGAGGTGAGAGGCTGCTTGAGAATAGTCATCTTTCAAAGCAGGGCAGGGGTCCACTAACACAGTCTAAAATTAAAATGTAGTTTTAAACTCTACATTCTTAAAGTTTTTAAAAGTGTTTTACCCTTGAATTTTAGAGCTATCTCTCTTGTACCATAAATGTTTATCTCAGACTCAGTAGTGCCTTCAGTTTCAGTTCAGTGCCTCCTCCCCCTGGCAATTCAAGCAGAACTGAATTTAACCCTTCAAGGTGAGAGTGGCAGATGTCAGGGTAACCAGCCTTCTCACTGGGCCCCTAGTTTGTAATGACAGTCAATGCATGTAAACAGTGATTCTTTTGGGGGGAAGTGGGATTTAGGGGTGATTTGTGCTTTTCTTACTCTTTTAAGGGAAGGAAAAAAAGATCTTAAGTCATTCCACTCTAGTAAGAAACATGTTAAGAGTTGAGATTAACTTTTTAGCATGTTTATTATACACCCCTAACAGAGAACATGCAACCAGAGAAAGAGAAACATCAGATGGGCAGCCTGACGACAGTCCTCCCCAGAAGAGCAGTCTCCTCACCCACAGCCACAGGAGGCAAAGAAACTGGAAGGAGGTAACAAGGCATTTCACAGTGGGGAAAGGCAGTAATTGATAAGGAATACTGCCCAACTAGTTAAATATTTATTTTCAAAATGCTATATTAGATCCTTTCTTTATTCCACAAATAAACTCCAGATGAATTCAGGAAGTAAGCATAAAACTTGAAACCACAAATGAATCAAAAGAACATATAGGCCAATAGCTGCTCTCATATATGTGTGTGTGTGTGTATGGGTCTTTCTAGCTATAAAAGCAAAGAAAGGAACCTGGACGAAATGCCTATAATTTTAACATTCAAAACGCAAACCACCCACAGCAAATGTCACACCCAACAGAGAAAGACTGAGAGCTCTTTCTGACCAGAGAAAGGCAAGGACGCCCATGCTCATGTCTGTTCAACACAATGCCAAATGTCCCCGCCAGATCAAGCAAGCAAGGAAAGGAAATAAAAGGCATCCAAACTTAAGAAGAAAGTAAAATTATCTCTGTTCAGAGATATGATCTTAGATGTACAAAACTCTAAAACATCACACACACACAAAAAAAGAACTCTTACAACGAACAAATTCAGCAAAGTGGTAAGACCTAAAATCATCACACAGAGATCAGCGGTGTGTCTGACCACTAACAACAAACAATCCAAAAAGGAAAACAATTCTACTTAAAATAACAAAAAAAGAATAAATGCTTAGAAATAAATAACCAAGCAAGCAAAACTTGTACACTGAAAACTAAAAATTGTTGCTGAAAGAAACCAAATAAGACATCAATAAATGGAAAGACATTCTGTATTTATAGATTAGGAGACATTATACTGTTAAAAAGCTAATGCTGCCCAAAGAGATCGTTGATTAGCCACAGTCAATTCAATATGAACCAAAATCCCAAAGGTTTTGTATGCAGAAATAGAAAAATCCATCCTAAAATTTATTTGAAATCTCAAGGGACCCTGAATAGCCAAAATAGTCTCGGAAAAGAAAAACAAATTGGACGTCTCACACTTCTGGTAAGTAGTCAAAATAATGCAGGGCTGGCATAAAGACAGACACACAGACTGACAGAACAGAATGGAGGGCCAGGAATAAACCTTCATACATGTTCATGTGACTTTTGACAAGGGTGCCAAAGTTATTCAATGAGGAAAGGACAAACTGAAATTTTGTTATGTATATTTTACCACATGAAAAAAATGGTGAGCGAGTACCTAGACCTAGTAAACAGAGCCAGCACTAGCATGTGCTGTGGATAGGCTTATCTGGAGAGTTGATTTATATTCATTATTGCATTTTACTCTTAGTCATGAGGGGAAAAAAAAAGAGTTCCAAGCCCAGCAATAAAAGATCCCATTGCTTAACCCAATTAAGACAGAAAATCCTGAGCCCACCCAATAAAGCCCAGGGTCACTAAACATACAGCAACCCTACAACACACACCAAAATAACAAGACACTAGAAATAACACAGGTATAAGGAGACATGCTATAATCACACATAATCAAGATGTTAATATATTTCTTTTAAAATCTTCACATAAAACTATCCCCGCCTCACACATAACCCTGGTGTCTAACTTTCCTGATGCATTCCTGAAGATGTGAGGAAAAATAATTTCTTGAAATTCACAACTGAAATTATAACCTGACATCCTAATATCTGCCTCAACTCTAACCCCATTAAATGTAAGAATTTAACAACATGCCACCATATCCACACTGAAGCAAATCTGGGTGTAAAACATTCCTAGCACCTGCAGAATGAGTGGGGTGGGTGCCCTGAGGCCCTGCTGAACATAAGCCCACCCACCTTATCTGACCACACCTGAAATGGTCTCCCAAGATTACTGGGAGTAAAAGGGAAGTAAGACAACTGCATATGCATTCAGATGCACTACAATTTTGTCACTTGAACCTTCAACATCAAAATACAAGCAAGTAGACATGTGCACCAACACATGCACATGGATGCACACACGGGCACATGGATGCACACACGGGCACACAGATGTGCATGTACACACTTAAGAGTGCTCTTCTGATAAAAATGAAAGACAAAAATTAATTGTTTTAAATGTAGCCATGCCTGAAGCTTTTATAAAATTAGACCTTGCCTAATTAGACCTAGGCTTTTAAGTGAGGACCATTCATCCCACCCAAACTAGTCTTTACTAGGTCACACTGCCAACTCTAACCTTGTCCTGCTGGGTGAAACAAGGTTAGAGAAACTAAGACTAGAGAAACAAGAAAATAAGCAGACTAGATCTTTTCCCAGGGTGGCTCTGCACAACGCTCCCTCAGAGTTACAGCCCACGTCTGGTTAATGAAGTTATTTTTAAAGCTACTAAAGAATAAAGGATAAACACAAAAACCAGGTCTTAAAAACTTTCATTTCAGCCCAAGGGCTGGGTCCAGCTCTTTGTATATTTTGCTATTATATCATACAAAGTACACGTATTTTCTTCCTCTCAACTACCTTAAAATTCTTTTCATGTTCTTGTAGAAGAACACAAATTATCAAAAATGTGCATGGGAGCCAGTGAGATGGCTCAGCGGCTTAAGCGCCTGCCCAGCAAGCATGAGGGCCCGAGTTCGACTCCCGGAACCCACATACGAAAAAGGGGCCGGTGATATCGCTCAGCAGCACGGGTGCCTGCTGGCACACGAGGTCCTGAGGTCGACCCCCAGGTACCCACAAAAAAAAAAAAAAAAAAAAAAAATGTGCATGGAAAAATGTTTAAAATATGCATTCCTTCCCAAAATGATATTCTATTTCCTGAAGGTAATCCTTAAAAAAGCAAATTCGAAATAGAAAAAATGCTTTGTACACAAAGAAGTTTATAACAACATCACTTATAAAAGAATTACAATTAGAATGCCCCCAAAGAGTATCACATAAGTTTCATCAACATAGAACATGCACTGAAGAAGAAAACAGCAGCAAAATTGGATTTACAGGATAACAGAAGTCTCACTATAGATAAGGTGATGGCCATAAAACACAGTAATTATATGTAAAGCCACCGAATGGCACAAAGGGTTAAAATGATAAATATTATGTGAGGCATATTTTATCAAAATTTTTTAAAAATTGACGAGCATACATTTACATGGAAAAAGTTTATACCTAAAGAAGTGGATGAAACACAAAATAAATCATGCCCCCAAACCACCCTTCAACAGCCATCAACTGTGAGCCAGCATAACCACCTGCAGAGAGACCCTATGGACACTGTATACCTACTAACCCTGTGTTCTCAGCAGACAGCCAACACTAACACAGGACTCACCCTGCGCAAGTCCGTGAGGACTCCATGGAACAACCTGGAAGGTGCCAGACAGCCCAGCACATCTCAGACGCTCCCAAAGGGCAAGCTGCTTTGAACTCTTTTGATGGCTTTCTTAAAAGGGAAATGGGAAAAAAAAAAAAAAAAAAAAAAAAAAAGACCTCAGGGAAAAAACACCAAAATTTTGAAATGGTTGTATTTGAGATATGGTTATTTCTTTTACATTTATTTTCAATATGCCTGTAATTACCAGGTACTACTTTCATATTTAACTCTTAATTTTGAAGATTTGAGAAAGAAAACAGTGAAAGTATTCAGAATCCTTTAGCCAACACTGTAAATAACTGCTAGTCACTGTAGGTAACAGTAAAAGGCAGGACAAAGAGAAAATATTTGCAGCTTATTTGAAAGCTGATGGGCCAATTTCCTGACTGCATAAAAAGCTGCTATGAATAAGCCAGAAAAAGACCACCAGCTGGAACACACATTCACCACACACACATGTGCACACATACATCACACATCAATACGCACAGTACACACCACCTACCCCCTCCCACACACGTACCACCCATGTACACATATGTACACCTGCTCAAAAGTCACCTAGGGCTGGTAGTTGCTGGACTTTCCAGTGCAGATAGTAGGACATTTCCAGCTTTATAAGAGGTCTCTCAGACTCTAGGACAGCCAGTTCCACAGAATTTCTTGTGATGATGGAAATATTCTCTACTTACAACAGCCAAATTTGTACCTGACATGTGGCTAGTATGATTAAATAATTGAATGTTATATTATGTCATTTTAATTAGTTTAAGATTAATAGTCACAACTGGTTAATGACTACATCATCAGAACAGCTGCAGATCAGAAAGGAGGAGGAAAACTCTATTATGAAACAAACATAATACTTACATAAACATGATAAACACAGCACATACAAACAAGGGAAAACTTCAAACCAATCTCATTTATAGTTATCAACACAAATACCCAAATTATCCAACAGTATATTAAAAACTTCCCACATCAAACCATATGGACTATCCTAAGAATACATGCATGATTCAATATTGGGAATGGCCGATTACTTACTATACTAACAAACTGAAGAAAATCAAGTGATTATCTTCATGGTTCACTGAAAAGTTACTAAAGACTACAGTCATAACTCCACATAGAAAGAGCTTGGGAGTCTTCACTCTCTCCTCATGACAAGAGGAGGCCAATCATGTTGGTATGGCTAAAGTGACTCTATTTTCTTTTTAGATGCTGGTTTGTCTTTGCTTAACCCCTAAATGCACTCACTCCTCAGACCCCTTCCCAGTTAACAATAAAAACCATAAAAGGAGAAATAAACGGTTTTATCACAGTCCTGTAGTCATAAAACCATAAAGGAGGAACAAATGGTTTTAGCACAGGATGGTACCCCCGTTACCTCCATTCCGTGTGTTAATTAACCTGATGTTTGAGAGGGACCTTGTGAAATTCCAAAGAAATGATGTAGTAAAGAATGCCATCTCTATGGCAACCAAGGACTTTGTAAAACCCCCAAATGTGTATTTAAGGAGCTGTGAAACAAAGGCTCGAGGTCAGCAGACTCAACTCCTATGAGTGACCTGTTGACCTCTGGCTCCTTTTAATAAAAGAATTCACCTGTTTCTCGAATCTCGGTCTCCTGTGGGTCTCCTGTGGGTATATGCCTCACTTCTGCCATAACAATGTGAACACCAATGACCAGAAGATGCCTGCAGTGGCTGATCAAGCCACCACCTAGTCTAGAGGAACAAGCACACACAAAAATGTCATATCCAAGACCCACTCATATGGAAGAGAACCATAAGTGGCAGAAACATGCAGAAGGTAATTTGTACAAGCTGCTGGAAGCTGAGTACACACCCGTGTGAGAAAGAGTAAGTCTAGGGTCATAATTTTATGGGGGTTCCTCATACTGTTGTGGGTTTCACTTCTAGGAACTCCACCAGATCCCCAGTGAAGAGTCATGGAAGATTCCTTCCTGACCCTGGCAAGGAGACAGAAGAGATACCCAGGGGCCGGTGAGATGGCTCAGCGGCTTAAGCGCCTGCCTGGCAAGCGCGAGGGCCCGAGTTCGACTCCCGGAACCCACATATGAAAAAGGGGCCGGTGATATCGCTCAGCGGCACGGGCGCCTGCTGGCACACGAGGTCCTGAGGTCGACCCCCAGGTACCCACAAAAAAAAAAAAAAAAGAGATACCCAGAGCACTGTAGAGCTCAGTCCTGTCCCAGGACAAAGGATTTTACAAAAGCGTGGCCCACTGGAGAGGGCCTCCTATCCATATCCTGTCAGGGAGGCTGGACAGGGTATAAAAGACACCCAGGCACAGGTGTTCCAGGTTGGAATGTAAGCATGCGCTACACAACACCCCTTCGCTGACCCACAGGACTCCAGCACGAAGATATGCCACAGCCCAAGGAGCCACCGACCCAGCGCCTCTCTGAGATGGAGTCATGGAAGCCCAAAGGTAACACAGCAGACAGAAGCAAGAGCATTAAATGGATGTGAAGCCCCTGACACCTGCAGCTCCAGTAGACATTAGACACAGCTGACTCCTGGCCAGAGGAACAGAGAACCTCAGGCTAAAGGCCCATCTGCCTGGGCTCCTACTATCTGATACATCAGCAAAGATTACAAGATGCTAAAAGGCAAAAAAAAAAAAAAAAAAAAAAACCTGAAAACATAAATTAGAATCAAACTCAGATTTTGGAATTACCAGAGAAGGAATTTTAAACGATGGTGATTTATATGCTTAGGACTCCAATGGAAAAGTGGACAAGTGCAAGAACAGACAGGCCATCCAAGCAGTAACGGGAATACCAGAAATCAAAAACATTGCAAAAAATAAAAATAAATAAAAAACCACTATAACAGGCACGAAGAATGCCTCTAATGGGCTCATAAGGGACTGGAACAAAGAAAGCAGCAGTGAACACAAAGATATGTCAAGAAAGAATTTTTAAAATGAGGGGATGAAAAAGGAATTAATATGTTATGTAAATGTACCAACTAGACACAAATAATGTAAACATTATATACTGCAAACATGTACTAATAAATAAATAAATATATATATATAAAATTTTAAATGAACTGAATAAAGCAAAACTAAGTGCGGTGCCATACATCTATAATCCCAGCACTTGGGGGCATTGGTGGGGATGAGGCAGTAGTATTGCAAGTTCAAGTCCCACCTGGGCATCTGTTATGCTTGTATTTACATGTCCCCCCAAAGCCTCATGCAGTCATAGGTGGGCCTTTTCGGATAGGGCTGGATCTAGGGTGTGTGATGCTGGGATCAAGGATATGATGTTGGGTTTGACTCAAGGTGGGATGCTAGGATTAAGGGTGTGAGTGCTACCCACCCTAAGGGCACGTAACCTGGATAAAATTTAAGGGACAGAAAGAGGGTCAGTTGTCACTTGATGCTTGCTGCCTTCTGCCTGTCATGAACTGTTTCACTTCTGCAATGCCCCTCTGCCATGCACCCTGCCTTAGAGCCAGCCATCTATGGACTGAAACTCCACAAACTGTGAGCCGAATAAACCTTTCCTCCTTTACCTTTGGGTGGTGGGTATTTTGTCTCAGCAATGGGAAAAGCAACTAAAACAGCATCTTAGGGGATCCTGTCTCAAAATAAAAAAAGGGGGCTGAGAATGTAGCTTACTGTAAAGGCCATGGGTTCGATCCCCAGTACCTTGCCAAAACAAAACAAAACAAACAAAAAAAGAAAACATCCAAAAACAGTGGGACAATTTCAAAAGGTGTAACATGTGTCAGTGGAGTACCAGGAGACAAGAATAAAGGCTGAGAATTTTCTGAAATTAATGACAGACACCAAATAAGAGATGTGGGAAGTTCAGAGAAAATCATGCAGGACCAAT
Organism: Erethizon dorsatum; assembly: GCA_028451465.1. Taxonomy (NCBI): domain Eukaryota; kingdom Metazoa; phylum Chordata; class Mammalia; order Rodentia; family Erethizontidae; genus Erethizon; species Erethizon dorsatum. The sequence continues at coordinate 115,591,320 of CM051822.1, read as the reverse complement.
ATGGGGGAGGGGTAAAAAAAAAAAATAGACCTGGGCATGTCACATTCAAACTGCAGAAAATAGTAACAGAAAAATCTTGAAAGAAGCAAGATAAAAAATTACAACTTAGATACAGAGGAACAATAACAAATACAGAAAATTTCTCAACAGAAATCACTCAAGCAGAAAAAGAGTAAAGTATTTCAAGTGGTGAAGTTAGAAAACATCAACCAGACAGGCTGAAATTCTAGCACTCGGGAGGCTGAGGCAGGAGAATAGCTGCAAATTCGAGGCCAGCCTGGGCTGCATAGTGAGTTCAAAGCCAGTTTGAACTACACAGCAAGCCCCTGTCTCACAAAACCAAAAAAAAAAAAAAATGCGGGGGGGAGAAAGAAAAGAAATCAAGAAAGAAAGAAAACAACAACCTAGAAAACACTAACCTAGAATTATACATACAGAAAAATTATTCTTTAAAAGTGAAAACAATTTAAAATTTCTCAGACAAACTGCTCTAACAAGCAGTGTTTTAAAAGTTCTTCAGGGAGGAAAAATAAAACGTTAGGAGTCAAAATTTTGGATTTACAAAAAGGAAGGAAGATGGATAAGGAATAAATAAAGGTTACTTGAAAAGTGCTTCAATAAAAGCCAACCACCACTTGTGATAAAACTGCAGTGAGCCAGGAATTTCCAGGAACTTGCTGTGTAAGTAGAATGCCACAGGGTTCAGGATCCCACATGGGGGTTCCTTCGACTCCCAACTTCAAGTGGGGTGAAACATCTGAGCAGGGAAAAATGGCACTCCTTCAAAAGGACTCTGCAGATGTAATTACACGCCACCACTGGGCCTTGAGTTGACCATGAGGAAGACTGTCCTAGACAGGTCCGACCTTATCGAACAGGCCATTTCAGAGTCTAAAGGTCAGAGACTAGTAGCAGGCCCTTCAGCAGCAAGCTGCCCAGAATCCTACAGTCTGAGGAAATGATATCTACCAACAACCTGAGGTAGCCTGAAAGCAGATCCCACCCTCGTCAAGCCTCTGGGTGAGAATGGAGCCCTGCCTATAAGCTGACACAGGACCCAGTTGGGCAAGCAACACTCCTAGGCAAAAGCCTACAGAAGCTTGAGATAGTATATTGGTACCCGTTAATAAATGCCTTTAGTATTATAAATATACATGTGTATATAATAAAATAGGATACATATTTTTAACATTTTTTCCCAATTGGATTTTGTTTCAGCATGTCTATGGCAAGAATCTAACTTAAACCAGGCATGGTGGCACACACCTGTAATCCCAGCTCTCAGGAAGGCTGAGGCAGGAGGATCACCATAAGTTTGAGGCTGGTCTGGACTATACATAATGAGTTCAAGGCCAGCCTGAACTACATAGTGAGACCCTATCTCAAAAAAAAAAAAAAAAACAAGAAGAAGAATTTAACTTAAAAACTTACCCTAATATTAGCCAACAATCTTACAACTCTATTAAACTGTATGAGTCACACTGCCCTCTTTGTTAGCCTTATCAAATATTTACCATTTATATTTTAAAACAAACGACTTGATATTTCCTTAATTTGCAGGTTTTCTGATTTCCATTCAGTAATATTTAGATTTATAAATACCTTCCTAGACTCCTTCAGTTAGGGCAAGTTCCACATTCTAGCTTTTTGAGTCTGCTTTTTACTTACTTCATAGCAGCAACTTAGAATATTGTGTAACTCATTCATACTAGAAACATTACACACTACATACATTCGTCCTCATCCTAATGCCAGCCCCCTCTCAGGAAAACACCTGCAGGGCTCTCTGACATTGGGTGAGTGCATCACCCCCAACCCCGCTAATACACCCATACTCCCAGTCTGTTCAGAGCAGATGAGGATGGAGTGCACCCCTTGGAATCCAGGCCATCTCTGATTACTCCCCAAGGTCATAAGACAACACAATCTATAAAGAAGGGATAAACAGGCCATCTCTCTTGCACTCACCCTTATTGCCAGAGCCATGTAGGCAGGGAATACAGTAAGCACTTGAACATACCTGGACTGACCACAAGTGTACAGTTCCACCTATCCCAATCCTCTCAAAGACAGACATCTCCTAAGGAAGGAAACACAGTCCAGGGCTGTGCAATTCTGTCCTAGCATGAAGAAACGCTAGGCAGTACTGGGTGATGGGAACACCCCCCCCCACACCCCCCAGAGTGAACTTGAGGAAGCCCTGACAGGGTCAGGGCTGGCAAACACCAGGAAGGGCAGTGAGCACATGGGTCCAGGTCACAGAAATCCAATGGCAGCCACTCAAGGAAGGGTGAAGACATTGCACTGCCCATCCCAGCAGGACAACCATCCTCAGCTGATACCCCATAGCACCCCTATGGGCATCACTCCCTGCCTCTCTTCTTCCTGAAACTCTCAGGGTTGGGGACTAACAGCCCCACACTCAGGCCCCCCACCATCTGGTACCTTCTACACCTCCACAATCCCTTCACCTAAGTTTCATAGCACTGTCTTGGTGGGAAGAGATGACCACCAATGACCACCTATGCAGCCAATGTGGCTGCTTGTCAGGTACAGTCAGGTGTCACCTGTCAAATAAACCTAGCTCTCCTTCAGCAGGTAAGCACTATTTCCTGGCCAAGAAAAGGACAAGTCAGTTTCAGAAGGCTGGTTTGGAACCCTGGGCTTAAGGTAGACCTGGGTGCAGACCACAGAGCCCAGACATCCCAGGGTACTTGCAATAAGACCACACACCCTGGACACCAAGAAACAACAACACATGACAACACAGAACATAAACTCATCTTTTCTCAAATACTTCCTCAGCACTTTTACACATAAGCCACTTAAAAATAAACAAGCACTGTGGGCTCCTGAATCCTGCAGATGCCGTATAAGCAAGGCTTACTGGGGACAGGTGGTGGCTCTCTTGGTGGACCCTGCAGTAGGCACAGCGACCCAGGGCAATGCTACTGAATTCTTCAGGAAATCCTGCCCCACAACAACCTTATCCCTATGGAAAACCATTTCCTTTCAGGAGGAATGCAATCTTGTCTGTGCAGCATGAATATTCTCAAGCCAAAAATAGTTGTGTAAAAGGAAGTACCAATTGAGCCTTCCCCCAAATGACAAGTTCAAACTGTGTCCCCACAGCCTGGGCAGAGAAGAGCCTGCCCATGTCCACCTTCTTGAGCACTGCAGAGCCCTCCTATATTTGGTTCTCCTTTTGCAATAGTATTCCTTTTACCCAGATGGACAAAGTAAGAGAACTGGAGAGAAAATGAAAGTACTGTAAAAAGAATAGATATCTTACGCTGGTAGATAAATTCAGAGATATTATCCTCTTCAATGAAACAAAAGATAAAATCAGTTAATCTCTATAATGTTTGACAAATTATACAGAAGTTGCATATTCTAAAAACCTCAATCTACTAGGAAGGACTGAGTAAATTTTATAACAAAATAAATATCTTCCCCTAAAAAGTGTGCCCTGAAAAATAATATATCTTAAATGACAACTTATCATTAGAGAGGATCAAATTATAAGAAATTAAGCAAGTTTAACTTTTTTTTTTTCCTGGTACTAAGGACTGAGCCCAGGGCCTTGGACATTCTAGGAAATCACTCTACCACTGAGCCACATCCCCAGCCCTTTTTAAACTTTTATTTTGAGACAGGTCTTGCTAAGTCACCCAGCCTGGCCTTGATCTTGTGACACTCCTACTTCAGCCTCCCAAGTGGCTAGGATTAAAAGTGTACTGCACCTGGCAAAGCAAATTTAACTTTGAAATAACATCATATATAGAAGAAGTTACCTGGCTGGGAGTGGCAACGCATACCTGTAATCCCAGCGTGCGGGAGGCTGGGCAGAAGGATCACAGTGAGTTCAAGGCCAGCCTGCACTACATACCAAGACCCTGTCTCAAAAACAAAAAGGAGTTATCTGCCTTTTGGACACAGTACAGGCCACTCACCCAAGGCTAAGCGTACACAGTAAGCTCCATTTCTTAACAGAACCCTATCTAATCAGATTCCAAGCACCAGATGCAAAACATTTAATACAAGGTTATTTAAGGAAGTCTTACGCATCATTTCACCTCCTCTTCTAATCTCAGCATGTCCAGTTTTAAAGCCAATGCCCTGTGGAGGCTTCCCTCTCACATGGACGTATTTTGTCTCAGTTTTGATTTCAGCACCAGATCCCCTGCCAGCTCTGCAGAGCATAGGCATGGGCCAGGCCTGCTAGGCACAAAGGATGAGGTGTCCAACCACTCGTTACCCAGATCCTCAGTGCCACCTGTCCACCTGGCCAGGCCCTTGGTCCCAAGGCTGAGAACTGAGCTGGACAGAGGCCACCATACCACTGCCATAAAGAAAGCAGGCAGATAGTAAAGCAAATGAGCAATGCCAAGAGCTGGTTCTTAGATGAGTGAAGCTAATAAATTCCCAGTAAGATGATCAAAGGAAAAGGACAGGGATTACCAACATCAGGACCAAGAGGATTATCGCTACAGATTAAATGGTAAAAATATATGACATTATACTCACAAATTTGACAATTCAGAAGAAATTGACAAATTATTCTTTAAAAAGTAAATTTTTTAAAAAGCTTTTTTTCCTTAAAAGTAAATTTAAGAACCTATATTTTCCTTAAAAATAAAAGTTAGCCTTTAATGAAACAGAAAACTTTTATCTAGTAAAGACACTGGATTAGTACCAAGGAAAAAAAACCTTCCCACAAGAGTACAGATGAGGTGAATTCCACAAGAAGTGAAGAAAGGGGCCGGTGAGATGGCTCAGCGGCTTAAGCGCCTGCCCGGCAAGCACGAGGGCCCGAGTTCGACTCCCGGAACCCACATACGAAAAAGGGGCCGGTGATATCGCTCAGCGGCACGGGCGCCTGCTGCTGCGCGAGGTCCTGAGGTCGACCCCCTGGTACCCACAAAAAAAAAAAAAAAAGAAGTGAAGAAAGCAACACCATCAATATTATTTAGCTCTTGGGATGTATGTAGTTCACTGGTAGAGTGCTTGCCTAGCATGTGTGAGGCACTGACAAAGACACTGTAGAGGCTGGCAGAGAAAGAAAACTACAGAGCAGTACCTCCAGCCAACATGTTCACAAACCAAACAAGAGAGAGGACCATGGAGGGCTGAGGGCCTGGCCCAGGAAGGCTATTTTAACATTTGAAAATCAAGGTGATTTCCCATGTTATCAGAATAAAGGAGAAAAGTTGTAAGCTATTCATGATAGAGGCAGAAAAGCACTTCACAGCATTCAGTATTCTTTCGCAGTAAAAATTCTCAACAAGGAAAGTAATAGAAGCATCCTCCATCTGATAAAAGATATGGCAGGGGGAGTACAACCACTGCCATCCTTAGTGGCGAACAACTGTGAATAATTTGCCTATTTGAACAGAGCCGCTCTGACTCACATGTGTCAAAATAGGTCCTGCTAGTACAACAAGGCAGAAATAGGCACTGGAGAGAAAGACATATCCATGACTTATGTGCAGATACTGAATGTTTACACATATAATCCTATGGACTCCATAGAAGCTATGACTAAGCAAAGCCATAGGACTCAAGATTAATGTGCAAAAGCTCATTTGCCTTTCCATATACTAACATACAACAGGAAAAAGTTTAAAAAGACCATTGACAATGGCATCAAAAAATGTAAATTCCTTAAGAATGCACTTAACAAAAGACTTATAAAACTTTCATGCTGAAAACTATAAAATACTGCTGAGAGAAATTAAAGACAGCCTCAATAAATAAAGTGGTAAGCCACCGTATGAATCAGAAGACAGCACTAGGGAGCTGTCAACTCTCCATCCTACTGATCAATACAACACAAGTCATAATCTCAGCAGGCTCTTGTAGAAATTGAAAAACTGCTCTCAAACGTATATGGAAAAGCAATACGCCTAGAATATCCAAAACAATCTCAAAGAAAGAACAGTTAGGTATTTCACTGACCTCAAGACTTACCATGAAGCTAAGTCATCCAGGGCTCACAAATTAGACTCTATGAACAGAGCAAGGAAGCAGAATGGAATCCAGAAACAGACACACACCTATACCTTGATTTTCCAGAAAGTTGCCACAGCAATCTAACAGAAAACAAAATCTTACAATGAATTAGTGAAGGTCTGTATGAAAAAAATAAGCCTCAACCACTCTCATATTGTACACAGAAATTAATGTAGGAAGAATTAAAAACTGACCTGTAAAAGGTAAAACCACAAAGGGAAGGAATGCCTTAATGACCTGGTACAAGTAAAGATTTCTTAGGTCACAGAAAGCAATTATCGTAAGAAAAACATAGTTGTAAACTGCTGACTACTGAGGGTACCATTAAGAAAATGAGGGAAGCTGAGTGTGGTAGTGCATGGCGATAATCCCAATACTTGGGAGGCTGAGGAAGAAGGATCGCCATGAGTTTGAGGCCAGCCTGGACTACATAGTGAGTTCATGACAGCCTGAGCTACATAGGGGGACCATGTCTCAAAACAAACAAACAAACAACAAAAAAAAAAAACAGAGAAAAGAAAAGGAACAGGACAGCCACAGCCTGAGAAAAAATGTTTGCGAAACACTCATTTCACAATGATTGGTATTCAGAACGACAATCCAATAACAAAACACCACAATGAAAGTTGAACATAAGATATTGATTGGACAATAAGCCAAAAAGAGGGCCAGTGAGATGGCTCAGCGGCGTAAGCGCCTGCCTTGCAAGCGCGAGGGCCCGAGTTCGACTCCCGGAACCCACGTACGAAAAAGGGGCCGGTGATATCGCTCAGCGGCACGGGTGCCTGTTGGCGCGCGAGGTCCTGAGGTCGACCCCCCGGTACCCACAAAAAAATAAATAAATAAATAAATAAGCCAAAAAGAAAGAAGAGAAAGACAGAAAGAAAAGGAAAAGATACAGCAATGACGAACAAGTACCTGAAAAGATGCTTACATCATTAATCACCACAGAAGCCAATTAAAATCCCAAGGAGGGCCAGTGAGATAGCTCAGCAGCATAAACGCCTGCCTGGCAGACGCGAGGTCCTGAGTTCAACTCCCGGAACCCACATAGAGGAAAAAAGGGCCTGTGATATCACTCAGTGGCACAAGCACTTGCTGGCAAGCGCAAGGTCCTGAGGTCAACTCCCGGTACTCACATTAAAAAAAAAAAAAAAGGAGATGCCACTGAACACCCACCAGGAAGGCTAAAACTGAAAAATTCAAATACTAAACAACAATAAAAATGAGGAATAACTAAAACTTTCATGTTTTTAGAACAGGAGATGGCATAACCATACTAGAAAGTTCTAGCAGCTTCTGATATACACCACCCTCAACAACATAGTAAACTCCACACATGGGTAGAATTACCTAAGAGAAATGAAAACATGTTCACAAAAGGATGTGTGCAGGAATGTTATGGCATCTTTGCTCAGAAGAGCCAAAATGCAAACAGTCCAGGTGAACTAAACAATAGGAGAACAGCTACACAAACTCAGGTCATCACTCCTACAAGAGAATGTGGCTAGGCCAGGAAAAAGAACCACCTCTGCTCAGGACAGCAACTTGAATCAACCAGCATCTGCCAAGGAAGAGATGGGGGCCTTCCATGGAACATATGTCCATGATGTCACCTGTTAGCACAAGCAAATGACCTACAAGGAAAACCCGCACACAGACCCCCTAGACTAGTTGGGAAAGGGCACAAGAGACCTGGGGGCATGGTCAAGTGTGTTTTGATGTGGTTTGAGTTAAACAGTATTCACTCAGCAAAGGTACACTTAAGATTTATGTATTTCACCATACATAAATGTTATATCAGAAGGAAAAACTAGGGACAGGAGTGGTGGCACATGGCTGTAATCCCAGCACTCAGGAGGCTGAGGCAAGAAGATTGCCAGGAGTTTGAGGTACCTGTGCTATGGTACATAGTGAAGTTCAAGGCCACCCTGAACTACAAAGCAATACCCTGTCTCAAAAAAAAATACACAGAAGGAAAAACTAAACACATATTGAGCTAGGACCTAGCTAATGATATTCATAGTGAAGCATTTCAGGGGAAGTATACTGACAGCCACAATTCACTTTTAAACACATCAAAAATAAGAGTGACTGCTGGACAAATCAATTGATAAATATGTACTAAAACAAGAATAGTAATGATTAATCACCAAATTTAGGAGATGAGCATATAAGTGTCAACTATAAAGTTCTCCCAACCACGTTACATGTTGAAATTTCTTAATAAATGTTGAAGAAGTATTTAAAAATAAAAAATAGAGTTGAAATTGATAATCTCAAAAGCCCTTTCCAAGACTTCCTACAACTTAACTAAGCAGGGCCATTTTCAAGAGAAAATGGACACTGCTTTTCTTCTTAGAATTCACAGCAAGTTGCCATAGAAGGCTGCACTCACATTAGCTAGACACAACCCCTAGGATCTTCTGGAAAGATTATTCCATGAAAACTCAACCCTGGGCGCTATTAGCAATGCCCCCCACCAGCAGCAGGAGGGGGAGGACAGCACAGGGAGATGAGGGGACAACAGGCAACACCCATAGCCTTCTTCATGGTTACCTGGACACCTCAGGTTGCCAAAGCAGAAGAATCAAGAATCATGAAAGACGGAACTATAAAAAAAACATAATCCCAAAATATCTTTTCTTCAACAATCAGACATGTTAACTGTAGTTTCAAAAGATTTTTAAAATCTTAAAATTGAAATCCAAACTAACTTAAGTCTAAAAATAGGGCTCCTTAAAATAAACACTTGCTAAATCTTTCTGCTTCTCTCCTGCACACTGTTAATCACTAGCAGAGAGTTGCAGTGCCATCGCCAAGCTTTGCAGTCCCCACCCTACATGGGAGAGAATAGGGCAGGTAGGCTAGAGACACAGACCCCAGCTGCAAGGCAAGGCTGGGGCCAAACCCTGAAGTACCACCAGACACACACAACACCTCTCTTAAGAATGGGTCGCCATGACTCTTCACCTCAGCAACTCAGGGTGCTCAGAGCACCCCCTTCTGTACTATAGTACTGTCCAGGGAACAAAGACCCTCTTAGTGCAGCTGCCCAGGGTCTGAGGGGCACCCTGGCTTTTTCCTCAACTCCCTTAGTCCTACACCTGCCTCTTTCCACAAGGAGCCAGTCTCCTATTCCCCAAGGCCCAGTGCTGCCCAAGGACCTTATCTTCGGGTACCCACAGCTAGAGCTATGGATTACCCACTTGCCTAACCCAACAGCTTCCTGGGACCAAGTGTCAGCAGTCAGTGGACAAAGCTCAGGAGACCAGAAGTCAAGTTTGGGCACAGAACTAAAGCTCATCCCTGCACAGTTGAGAAGGAACACCAACACAGGTAACAAGGAGAAAGACAGGCAAGGCACAAGAAGCCCACAGAGCTTTGAAAGAGCTGATGAATATGAAAAGGGACCTGGCCCTGATCAACAGTAATGCTCATCTTTTTCTCCAAATCCTGGTCTTGTGGCCAATGACACACAAATCAGCATGGTATTCTTGTTGGGGAAATAAGAATGACCATCCACATCCAAGAACAACTCTCTACTCTTGGAAAGACAAACAGGGAGCACTAAGCACAACGAACAATGAGCACTGAGCACAGGCTTGAGATCCTGAGTCCACATTAGGCCACAGGCTTACAGTCCCCATGACCTGACTGATGATCAACATCAAGTACAAGAAGTGAACCCCTGGGGCCAGTGAGATAGCTCAGCGGCATAAGCGCCTGCCTGGCAAGTTCGAGGGCCCGAGTTCGACTCCCAGATCCCACATACGAAAAAAGGGCTGGTGATATCTCTCAGTGGCATGGGCGCCTGCTGGCGTACAAGGTCCTGAGGTCGATCCCCAGTACCCACCAAAAAAAAAAAAAAAGTGAACCCCTGGACAGCTGGCTGTCAGGGTCCAGAGGGAAGCAAGCAGCGGTGCAGTGGGAGCCATCATCTCAGAACAGAAACCAAATTGCAGGCAGAGCCCTGCCCCAATAGTGCAGCACTACTGCAGTTTCCAGACACACAGGCACCCAGGTGCAGCCCTGACCCCAGAACAGCATCTGTCATTTCAGTCCTGCAGAGGTATTCTCAGACTGCAACCTGGGAAAGGAGAGGCACAAACAAAGGTCACTCATAATGCTGACTGCCTCCCTTCCATCCCATAGGAAGACATGCTATATCCCTCCCTACTGGGGGGTAAGGGGAGCAGGCCATCCACCCTGAGGCCTGTGACTGGATTATACAAACCAGTTCTAAGTCATTCATTCAGTATAGCACTTAGCACCTATGTTCAAACACTGGGGCTTCCTGTCTGTGTCCCCCACCTCCTTCAGTTTCTAAGGCTACAGCCACTTTGCAGTCATGTGGAAAGTCACCATCCAGTCCAACCAACCCACCACTGAATTACAACAGCCAGCATATCCCATTACAACTTGGACCACTGCCATCTCCACAAAACTCCCTGGCTGATCTAGAACATGGCATCCAGGGCAGTGTGTTCCAGGCAAAGACCCTGAACTTCTGGGAGTGAAGCAGATGGGCAAGGAGGGCAATAAAGCAGCTGGAGCCCAGGCTTGGGAGCTGCAGGAATGCAGAACATTTGTCTCTACTGGTGCCTATACAGCACAGGTCACAGGCCACCTGCCTAACTAGGGCTGCTCCTATATCAGCTGGAAGCAACATAGGACAGAAACATCCCCCACTCAAGCCTCCAGAAGAACCCCATGTTAGAGATGCCTAGACACAGCTCTGCTGAAAGACTTATCCACTATGAACAGAGATGAAGAAGTGCTGAGAGGGTCAATGGACTCAAAAAATGTAATTCTTTGACCCACGCCTTGGAGAACTAGCTCACTTAAAAAGCTTAGCATTCAGCCTGCCATACAGCTGAGAAATAAAGGCTGATAGCCTGCTGGAAGGGTGGCTGGCAGTGTCCTTGGGTCCCCACGCAGACCACAGCATGACTCACCTAAACAGAACTGAAGCCATCACAGTTTCACCACATGAAGAAGACCAGCCTCAGAGCCAAGCAGAGACAGAAGTCATTCTCTGCAGCTCCAAAGCACCACACCATCCATAAACACCATCCATAAACAGAGAAAAGGGGCCCAAAATCTTCCACTGCCTGGGCCCACCAACAGCCTCCAGCCCCAAGGCCTTCCCACCACCTCCTTTTCTTGCCTCTGACAGTGTGAATGCATGTGTACATGTGTATGTGTGTGAGTACACATGTGTGCATGCACACGTACCTGCAAATCCACCCACAGAAAGGCAGCCTGGTAGGCTCTTACCCATCACTACCACCTCACATGAAGCAAGCATGAAAACGCCCTTTGGATGATGTACATATGATCCCAGAAACAACCACTGGGCACGTGATCCATTATTGGTGTCCACAGTCTCACCAGGCTATCAGAAGCCTCCAGTACTCACAAAGATAATGCTTCTAAGAGGTTGGCACAGAAATGCTTTACGTTTAAATCCATGCTATTCACAGATACCCTGCTTTGTAGTGAGGGCAAACAATCTTCCACCCTATCCAGAAGAATGACACACAGACATCTGCTTTCTAAGGCAGCTAGGTGCAGAGAAGCTGGGATTGTAGCATGGGGTAGCCAAGCACAGACACAGGTACTGCACTCCCCCAAACCATGTGAACACAAAGCCTGGACCCAAAACCTGCAGAAACCAGCACTCACCTTTCTCTTCAAGAATCTGATCTGAGAAGATTTTAAAACCCTGAATAATCCAGTAACAAGCAATTAAACTGAAGCAATAATGGGAGGGGGGAACCTACCAAGGAAGAAAAGCCCGGGTCCAAATGTATTCACTACTGAATTGTACAAGAACTTCAGGGAAGGTCTACCACCAATACTCCTCAAACTCTTTAATGAAATTGAATGGGAAGGAATTCTTCCAAAATCATTCCTGGAAACTAACATTACCCTGATTCTAAAACTAGACAAGTATCCAACCAAAAAGAGAACTCCAGGCCAACCTCTTTAATGAATATAGATGCAAAAATCCTCAACAAGATACTGGCAAACAAAATACAACAAAACATCAAAAAGGTCAGGTATACCTCATGATCAAGTAGGTTTCATCCCAGGGATGCAGGGATGGCTCAACATACCCAAATCAATATATATATAATCCATCACAAAAGCGGACAAAAATCACATGATCATCTCAAGACACAGAAAAATCCTTTGACAAAATCCAATGTCCATTCATGATTAAAAAGAAAAAAAACCTGAAGAAAATAGACATAGAAGGATCTTATCTCAATCTGAAAAGAGTCATTTATGACAAACCTACTGCCATCATCACAGTAAATGAAGAAAAACTGAAAGCTTTCCCTCTAAAAATCAAGAACAAAACAAGGATGCCTACTATCACCACTCCCATTCAACATAATCCTCAAAACATTAGCCAGAGCAATAAAGAAAGAGAAAGAAATAAAAGTGATACATATAAGAAAGGAAGAAGTCCAATTATTATTTGCAGAAGACATGATCTTCTACCCAGAAGACCCAAAAAATTCCACCAAAAGACTCCTAGAATTAATAGCCAAATTCAGCAATGTAGCAGGATATAAAATCAACACACAAAAATCAATAGCCTTCTTGTACACAATAATGAACTCATTGAGAAAGAAATCAGGAAAACAATACCATTCACAATAGCATCAAGAAAAGTTAAATACTCAGGAATTAACCTAACCAAGGAAGTGAAAGATCTCCACAACAAAAACTACATCACTCTGAAAAAGGAGATCAAAGAGGACATCAGAAAATGGAAAGATAACTCCTGTTCTCAGGTAGGCAGGACCAATACAGTCCAAATGGCTATATTCTAAAACCGATACATAAATTTAATCAATCCCAATCAAAACACCAACAGTATTCCTCACAGATCTAGAGAAAACAATCATAACATTCATATGGAACCAGAAGAGATCCAGAATAGCAAAAGCAATCCTGGGCAACAAAAGCAAAGCAGGAGGCATCACAATCTTGGATTTTAAGTTATATTACAAGGCTAAAATGATTTAAAAAAAAACAAAACAAAAAACAGCATAGTATTGGCACAAAAACAGACATGCAGATCAGTGGAACAGAAGACAGGAAGCAGAAACAATCCCAGGCACACTCAGCCACTTTAATAAATGATACAGGGAAAAATGGATATCTACATGCAGAAGAATGAGTCTAGAGCCATATATCTCACCACGTACTAAATAAACTAAAATCAAAATGGCTCAAAGATCTAAATGTTAAAACAGAAAAATGTAATCTGCTGGAAGATAAAATAGGTAAAACTCTTAAAAACATAAGCATAGGCAAGGACTTTCTGAATAGAACCCCAATGGGAAAAGGAGTACCAAAATAAATAAATAAATAAAATCAACAAATAGGATTGTATCAAATTAAAAACCTTTTGCACAGCAGAAGAAACAACCAAAGTGAAGAGAAGACCTATAGAATGGGAAAAAATTTTGCCAGCAATTCCTCAGACAGAGAACTAACATCTAGAATATATAAAGAATTCAAAAAACATTAGACCCTCCCAAATAAAGACCCAATTAAAAAATGGGCAAGTGAAATGAATAGACACTTCTCAAAAGAAGTACAAATGGCCAATACATAGATGAAAAAATGTTCCATTTGCTGGCCACTAGAGAAATCTGAATTAAAACAACACTGAGATTCCATCTTATTTCAGAAAGAATGGGTATCATCAAGAAATCAAATAATAACAAATGCTGGCAAGGCTTGTTGGGGGGGGCCTCTACACTGTTGGTGGAAATGTGAACTAGTACAACCACTATGGAAATCAGTATGGAGAGTCCTCAAAAACTAAAACTAGAAATTTCATTTGACCCAGCTATTCCAAGTATCTGCCTGAAAGAGTTAAAAACATAGTATTATAGTGATACAAGCAAACCCATGTTTATATCATGGAAATGGCCTATAATGAACGGATAAAGAAAATGTGGTACATATACATAGTGGTATATATACTACTCTGCCACAAAGAAGGACAAATTTGAGTCATTTGTAGAAAATGGATGCACCTTGAGACCATAATATTAAGTGAAATAAATAAGACACACAAGTTTAAATACTGCATGGTTTTCTCTTCTATGAGAAACCCAAAATATAAATAAAGAGCAAAATAAAAGATAGATAATAGAAAGTAGAGATATCTTTTTCAAATGTGAAGGGGAACAAGAGATGGAGGGAGGGGAGTGAAAACGTATGAAAAAAATTCGAAAAAAATGGAGATACAGCTTTTGCAAATGGGAATGGGACTAAGAGATGGAAGGAGCAGGGAGGGAGGGGTGGGGTAGGGGATGAAAAAAGAATTAAGATGTGTTATGTACACGTACCAACTCCCCACAATAAATATAATCATTATGCACTGCAAATACATACTAATAAAAATGAAGAATCTGACCTGAGAGGCCTGGGCATAAGCCAATGTGAGACAGCATGCAGGACACTGTATTGGCACGAGTACAGGTGCCTGTTACGAAGACAGGGCTCAGGCCTTCCCCAGAGAGACTCGTGCCACTGTCAGGCTGAGGTTAGGTTATGACATATTTTCTTAAAGTCTAGAATCTAGCAAAAGACCCAAAATTAAAACAGAACGTACTAAATTTTAGAAAACACTATTTTAAATGGATCCAGATGTTTCAATCATTGAGTTTAAATATTTGGGAGGAGCCCAGGCTGGATGGGCCTGGAGAGGAGTATAGGCGAGGTGTGTAGGGACCTGCCCTGATCCAGGGCTCTGTTCAAGACACCCAAGTCCCAAAAGGGGCACTGTCCAATGGCCAGCACCTGCAAACACAGAGCTCAGCCCCACTGTGTCTCAGCATGAATTTCCAACCTCTGCTGAATTACAGCTTTCTCCTCAATCCTTCTCCACATCTAGGATGTGATTTCCCAACTCTCAGTGCCAGGTCCAGGGCACACATTACCTGGCAGATGCTCTGCAGTGCCCTTTCCATCCACTGTCCTGTCACTCACCATCAAACCATGGCTGGTCCCACTTCCATTAGCCACATGCCCACACTCCAGTCCTGAGCCTCCCTGAGCTGTAGATGTCTGCAGAGCCTTCCCATGTGACAGGAAGCCACCAATGAGAAGGCAAAGAGCTGAGGGAAGTACCTCTTAGGAGATTCCTCTTGTGGCATCTGTGGGGTAGAACTGATGGAAGTAGAGGGATCTCTTAGAAGGTTTCTCAACTGACCTCTGCCCAGAAGCTCACAGATCAGCTCCTTACAGGGGCCAAACTGGTAGTACTGCAACCTGTACCCATATCCCTTTCTTCTTCCTCCTTCTTTCACTCCTGGCTTCACTTCAGTGCTAGGATCACATTCCCATATTAACCTCTGCCATTCCAGCCTGTCATCCAGACTGAGCCTCCTTGGGGTACCCAGCCAAAACATACTCCTTTTCCTACCAGAATCCCACATACAAGGTAGAGATGGGCTGTATCAGCAGGTCCATGTTATCCCAAAGAGGTACCACATTATGTACCACACCTACATTATACATGTGCCACATGTAAAATAAAGCCACACTGTGGAGGCCAATGGGCATGCTGAGGAGCAAAGCCAGACCCAGGAGAAATAAGCCATTTGCACCACCACTGTGTAGAGCTCCACCTGCACCCAACACACCACAGTGAGAATGTGCAATTGTGTGATGCCCCTGTGACACTATGTTGTGTCCCCAACTGCAGCCCCAACAGCACCCCCACACATCTAAGACACCTAGAAAATGAAGCCCATCTACACCAGATGCTCCCATCATCCCAGGCTCAGCCAGTAGCAACTTCCTCCTTCCAAATGCTTGTGCCAAAGCCTTAACAGCCTCCTTGATATATGCTCCCTGATGTGGACTGAATCACAAATTCATGCTGAAGCCCTAACCCTAAGATTGCTTGTTCAGGGAAATGGCCATAAAGAAGAAGTGAATTAAGGCAAAGAATCTCATATGAGTCTTGATCCTAGAGATTGCTGCCCTTCTAAGAGGAAGACGACACAAGGGAAAGCTCTCTCTGGGTGAACACAGTAAAGAGACCAATGTGAAGATGTGGTGAGAATGAGCCATCCATAGTTCAAGCAGAAAGCCTCAGCAGAAACCAGCCCTGCTGGCCTTTTGTCTCAGACTTCTAGGCTCCAGAGCTATAAGAAGCTCCCACCCGTGAAACCAGTCACAGCAGCAGAGCTGACAAATACACTCCCCCTTCTTTGGCTCTCCCAGAATCCACTGCTTCCCACCAGCTCCAACTGACACCACCAACCTTTCCTTCCCGGCTCCCTGCTTCCATTCTAACCCTCAAGCAACAACCATCCATCCAACAGCCAAATCTTTTCAAGGACTGGATGGTCACACCCTGTCTGTAAGGTTGTCCAAAGCCACTTAACTTCAACCATCCTCTCATAGCAAGGCTCTGGCTTCTTCCCATAGAACAGGATGGCCTTCTCAGGTCACCTGGAAGAGGTCCCCACTGATCTCCAAGCAAAAGCAACAAGAACCAGAAGGAAGCTAGCAAGGTGATTGCAACAGCCTAGGTAAACATTTTCCAACCCTAAGTATCTCCATAAAGACTGCCAAGAGACACAACCACCTTGGGCCTCAGCCCCATGAGTATGGACATGGTGGAGGGTTCCTTTTCAAGACTCAGACAAAAAGGAAAATCTCAAGGCCAGAGGTTAAAAAAGAATAGAGAATCTGATGAAAATTATAAACTGTACCCCCAAAACAGAGAACTGGGAAAGCTGACTTGGGCATCTGGAACCTGTAACACCCACCCACGAGCTCTAGTCAAGCACCCTGCTTTAAATTGCTCAGGTTGCAAAAAGGAACACAAGGCCACAGAAGGATGCCCTGCTGAGCTGGGATCCACATCACCCATAAGTGACTGCCTTCCTGCACATGTTGAGACCTCAGGATCTCAGGGTGGTGCTCACACACTTGAACTCCCCGTCTCGCACTCCTTGACCTGAACCCCTCAGCCCTACTCCCCTCCGTGGCTATCACTACAAGCCAGAGGTCTTAGAAGGGGGGGACAGGGTGTACAACAGTGGTAAAGAGTTTGCCTAGCCTGTGCAAGACCCCAGCACTGAAAAATTTTTTAAAAATTTAAAATGGGGGGGGGGCCAAGTTCATTATCTCACTTCTCTATAAGCACCCCCACCTTCAGAGGCACAAAGAGTTACCCACGGCTGGTTCCCCAAATGCCTGGACACCAATCTCTCCTCTATCACCAGCCACATCAATTTCTATCCTCGTTATTCTAGTGTTCCTTTGTCTTCCCTCTGGCCAGACTAGCTTGCATCCCTTACCACTGTAATCCACACCAGTGCCCACTCAAGAAATGTACCTCCTTTACATGTGCACAGTCGTCACATGAGTCAGCACCAGTAAAAGGGCTTTACCAAGCACTGAGCTCCTCCCATGCCACCTGTGGTGCAAGTCCTGTGACCAGCCCAACTGCACAACTGAGGAAACCAAGGCACAAGAGGACAAGTGGCCTGCACAACCTCACACAACCAGCAAGAGGTGGCTTCAGGATTTGAACCCATACCCTGGTTCAGAGCCCCAGGCTGCAGCAGCCAGGGAAGTGAGAAGAGTTCTAGCACTTCAATGGCACTTGCCAGACCCCTCCCCTGGCCCTGTGCCTGCACCTCAACCGCTACCTACCTACTAGGCCATTCCCTGTGTCCCTCTCAGCCCTCTCCTGTTCTGACCCACTAGCAAGTCTCTTCCCTCTTCTCCAGAGCCTGTGCCCAATCCCTCTGCACATTCCCTAGGTGTCCTTACCCATCCTCCTCCCGGCCCCATTATGGCTAAGGCTGTAATTCACCATCAACTGCCCAAGACTGGCAGGGGGACAGACAATGTGGGTCTTTTATACAGATTTTCTTGTGCTACAAAAATCACCAAAAAAATTTAGAGAGCACTCTATACCTATATGGGGCAAGGGTGGGCAGAGCAGCTCAAGTTTGGGCTTAGGTTTACATTCTATTACATTACATTATCAGGCACAGTATTAAGTATTAAGATACAGACACCAGGCCCTTTTTGTATTGATGCTGAATCAAAGTCAACACTTTTTGTAGGAGGGATAGTAATCTTCCAAGAGTTAAATAACTTCCTCTAACATTTCAATTTTAGAATCCTGTTTTTGTTGTTGTGGTTGTTGTTCTGGGTTTTTGTTGTTTTTCTTTTCTGGGGGAGGTTGGAGGGGGTTGGTTTTTTTTTAGTGAGACTTTAATATTGAGCCTAAACTCAAAACAAATTTTAAATGAGGCCAAATTTCTGACATTTAGCAAAGACACCCCCAACTAAAACAACCCAAGAAATCTCAGTGTAAGAGCAGTCTGGCTGCCGGTGTTTTTGAAGCATGCCCTACATGGCAGCAGTGAAGTCTCTCAAGGACAGGGAGCCCCGCTTTCCTTTTCAACTGAGAGTTGAAATGCTGCTGAGGAACAGATGTAGCTGGAACAAGAGAGAGACACTTGACCACAGCCGACAGATCTGCTGTCTGTTGTCCATGAAAAAGGCTCAAGAGCCACAACTGCTCCTACCATCCACACCCACCAACTCCACACCCTCTAGAAAAAAAACCAGTGTCACAAAGTTTGTCACCCATTCTGGCTGTGGCCTGCCTCACGTTCCAGCCGAGCTCACTCTTTCCCACCTTGGGCCACCTCCTCCAGGCCCCTTCTGCCTTGCCTTTGGATATCACTCAACTCAAATGTACTTCCTGGAGATGTCACTTTCCACCTGCCTTCAATAGTTAGGCCCCAACATGGCCCCTTCTCCAGATTTGTCTCACTCCCATCCCATTAAAAGTAGGCCTCAAGAAGGCAGAGGCTGGGGTGCTTATCACAGTCAAATCCCATTCCCTGGCTCAGTGCCAGGTGGGCCACAGCCCCAGATAAATGTGTAACAAGAATCACAAACATAGAGGGGCCGGTGAGATGGCTCAGTGGCCTAAGTGCCTGCCTGGCAAGTGCGAGGTCCTGAGTTAGACTCCCGGTACCCACATAAAGGAAAAAAAAAGGGCCAGTGATATCGCTCAACGGTACAAGCGCCTGCTGGTAAGTGTGAGGTCCTGAGTTCAACTCCCAGTACCCACATTAAAAAAAAAAAAGAGAGATGCTGGTGGGACTCAAGGTCCTCTACCACCTCCCAGACACCATATCTCTCAGCAATTTATTAGCCTTAGGCACAAATAAGCATGTGGAACAATTAGAATCGTGTTCTAAAATGATTCAGAAACTTAGCACTATAAGAAACAGAGCAGTAAGACCCCCGCTAAAGGATCAAGACCACAAAAGGCCTCCATGGCTGATAGCTACAGCTCTGTCTTTGCCTTCAGAGCTTCTCTTCAGGCACAGTGGCCCTACCTAGGAGTTTCCCGTGCCTCCCTCCTTCCCTGTCCCTTTGTTCTACTGGGTCGCAGCAAAACCTCTTCCATACCTGGCCACCTCTCTAAATTTCATGCAAAGTTTCCCAGAGCCTGAAGGTCCACAGAGATCTGGACAGGGATCCTGCAATCTTGGGCCCAGTATTAGGTGCCTGCCAAGTGAGCAGGTAGTGACCAACATTTTTGAGAACAGGCAGCACCAAGTGGACAGCAGCAAAATACATGCAAGGGCTTATGCAAGTCACTGTAAAACTGGGGTCCCAGGGTGAGGGTATGAGGGGACCAGTGACCAAGCCTCAGCTGCTCATCCCAAGTCAGGTCTTAGGATATAACCTGGACCCAAGACGCACTTGAGACTCCGCACAGCACAGGCAAGCGCAGGTTGTAGGGCAGCATTCCTTGATTCAGAAGGTGAGTACAGGGAGGCACTAACTCAGGAGAAAGACACATGGTGCAAAATGATTCATAACAGCTTATGTTCCAAGATAACACAGGAGACTCCCATATGCATCCTGTTAGCTAAGGATGAAAGGTGAGTAATGCAACATGTGCCACAAAGGTCCTCAGAGAGGATGAAACGCAGACGGGGTTGAGGACAAGGGCAAACTCCAGCCACAAGGTCTCAGGAGCACCACAGCCTGGGGGCCACAGCAAGCTTCTCTCCCTCCTTCTATCCAGGACCAGCATTGGACTTGGTAGAGCACCCTCTAGAATGTGCAGCTACAGACCTGAAAGAAAAACCAGCACACAAGTGCTGTCTACCAGCTGGTATGAGCCTCATTCAGAACCTGTCCTTTACCCTGAAAACAAAACCAAAACTCCACCAGACAGGGACTGAGTTGTGATCCTGGAACAGGCAGAAAAGTGCCAGTCCTGAGGGTGGGGTGCACTCCACCATCCTCTGGTCTCTGGTGAGAAGTCTAGAAAAGGCCATAGCCCAACCACAGCTTCCTGGACCAGGCCTGCATGGTGGGGGCTGGGGTCCAGGCTGAGGTTTCATCTTCAAAGCCTGAGCACATAAGCCAGGGAGAGAAGGACAGAAGAAAGCCACAAGGAGGGCCATGACAGCAGTGAAGAAGATCCATGCCAGGTGAGTGGTATCTGTGGGCAAAGAGATTTGTAGTGAAATTATTTCCCCAAATAGTGCTTGTGGTCTGGGCATAGACAGGAGCCACAGGTTCTAAAAAGCTCAAGGAGGCACAATATTAATGACATCAAGCAGGCTATATGGCAGCAAGTGTGAGAGGCAAACAATTATACTAGGGGGAAAAAGCCAGCATAGGGGTTCCTCCAAGGATTCCAGAGACCCCTAACCATTAGGTCCCTGGCTGACACAGGTGCTCAAAGCATGGGGAAGGGTGGTGTTGGCAGCAAGTCTGCTCGGAGAGCCCACCTGGGGTGTCCATGAGCTAACTATTCAAGTTCATGCTCAATTCCTCCTCACTAATATAAACACTGTTCAAGGACTTCAAATAAACAGATTTCTACAGGAAAAAGAGCCTAAAACTAAACACTGGGCACAGGCTGTGGCTCAGTTTGCGGCCAGTTGGGGAAATGGGTGCCTCCGGCTTTTCCCCTTTTCACTGGTTTCCAAATGACTGTAAATGTGGTTAGATTGGTTTGGTTGCTAATTTTATGATTTTTAACCAGATTTACAGTAATGTATGGGCTCCGCCACTGCTGAACCTGTGCTCTCTTCCTCCACCTACTTTGTGGTTCATAGGGGTTTGTGGATTCCAGTTATACTTAACACCCTGGACAAGACTGGCCAAACCCATCTAAGTTTTTCCAGGTAGGTTTTATATCAGGAAATGCTCTGAGGCAGAAAACAGGTGCCATCCAAATGCACAGCTGGCTGGTGTAGGGGCCATCCGTCAAATATGTGCAAATACCAGGCCTGCTGAGGAAAAATGCAGGTATTTATTCTGTGCACAAAAAACCCAAACAGCCAGACAATGAGCCTGGAATCCTAGCTCAGCCAGAATTTTAATCATCAACATTTTCGCACAAAGTTAACATTAACACTGCTTAATATGCTCTTAAGATAACAGGAAACAGAAATATTACCAAACACGTGCTCCAGAGACGCTTAACCTGTCACCTTATTGATTTAGCATCTCTCAGCCACCAGAGCACCAACTGCCCTTTAGGAAAGATTTCACCAAAGCTGTACTCTAGGTCTCAAAGGGAAACACCTTCCCAGAGATCCTCACCCATCTCCCTGTGCAGGAGACATTAAACAGGAGACATGCCCTCAAGGTGCTCACAGAACATGTACGCCACGTTTTAACAACATGTCAAAATCTGCAAAAAGGAGGCAAACATGAAATAAACTCATCCAAGGTGACTTTAAATAGGTGCTTTCATCTTGATTCTGGAGAGACCCAGGTCTTGATGTTTCGGCCTACAGCAGAGCAAGGAAAACACTGCAAGCCTCCCTGCAAACAGATCTGACAACACGTGCAACATACATGGGTTAAACAGTGATGGCACATTCTTCTGAGCAAGAGCTTTCCCTAAATTTTGTCTTAGGTTACAAAAGCTACAAAGAAAAGCTGGAGCAAGCATGCAAGCCCATTAATATGACTAGAAGACAGTGACCAGCAATATCACTACACTTTGCAACAGCCGGACACATCTCAACAAGCAAACAGAACATATGCCCCCCGCAAGGAACTTGGGGCCCTTCAAGCCTCCAGATTTCTCAAACCCATCGATGAAGTGACATGCAGCCCCACTGTCCCTCAACACTCCATCTCTCCGCCACAGCTGAGGGGATACCAGGCAGGGTCTGCCACAAGCTCAAGCCCCTGCCAGTACCCCTGGAAACCTGGGCTCCCCAAGCAGGGAAGCTGTGCAACTCCAATGCCTGTCCTCCATTATGAGGGAAACATCTCAGCCCAGAAAGTGAGCCCCACCACCACCCAGGCAAGGGCATTTCACCAGCTGTGAAGGACACTGAGTGGTTTTCTGGAAGACTTCTCTACAGGACACAGGTGTTTTCCTATCAGTAGTTTCCTCCACTTAAGCCTCCAGCCCCACACCAAAATAGAGCTCAGCTCCCACAAGCTGGAGGCCGGCTTCAGCAGTGCCTGTGGCTCTTGCCCTGGCTCCTTGGATGAGCTGTGTCTTTCTTCAACTAAATCTACAATGCCAGATGTGAGATTTTAGAATCAGTGTGTCTGCAGAGACTCTATAGACATTACTACTCACCTGACTTTTTGCTCTTCTAATCAGGAGTTATGAAAAAGGGCACCTTGAGAATCAGCTGTGAGTGTAGGACCCCTACCCTCTCAGAGAGGGGACAAAGGAGCATGGTGACATGGAGGACAGGGGCTGCCAGTCAAGCTGCAGGCCTGCTTGCCTCAAGCCTAGTCAGTCATTAGTAAGCAAGGATCCAGAAGCCCAGTGGTTGGGTTCGAATTCTATTGGCCTTATATTTTTATATGGGTTGCTCAACTCTCTTCCCTGCCCATGTTTTTACCTGTACAATGAGATCAACAGGGCACATTCATTTCTGGGCTACAGGGAGGACTAAATGCTTCCAATATACAAACACCTTATCTGAGAACCTGACACACAAAATATATAAGCAACACTTGCTCTGTTTTATTAAGTCAACTAAGCTCCTTAACAGTTTTGCTTAGGCAAAAGTCAGTGATTCTGATTACTGATAGTCCTGTGTGACCCAGAGGGCCCTAGTCACAGAACCAAACAGCTGCAATGGTTGGGGGCAGGGTCATCAGGCCCATCCCAGGGGCTAGTCTCAGTGCTCTG
The DNA here is from genome assembly GCA_028451465.1 of Erethizon dorsatum. Lineage (NCBI taxonomy): Eukaryota > Metazoa > Chordata > Mammalia > Rodentia > Erethizontidae > Erethizon > Erethizon dorsatum. The sequence goes on along the minus strand of CM051822.1, from coordinate 115,568,090 downwards.
ATGATGGGATCTGAGGCCAAGGCAGACCCACCTACCAGGGCCCATAGCAGCAGCAGAGGGTGGCAGGTCCAGGCAGGCATGCCAAGTGACAGGCATGCCCTTTCACATGGGATCCCCTATACCAGCAGGTTTCAGGCCCTCTTCAACAGGAACCACTGGTCTCTTTGGTTGCAGAACAATCTCATTTCTCCCTCCCACACTTCCCCTCCTCCAGCAAAAGGGCCTGCCTCCTCCTGTATTCCCAGGTAGTTCCTGGTCAGAGCCAGGGATAGTACCTATAGCACCCAGGACCTAGCCAGAGCCTTGAGCCTGTGGGAGAGCTGGGCAGGCAGGGAGAACTGGGCAGGCAAAGAGGCATCACAGAGGAGAAACAGTCTATGGCAGGCCAGGCAGGAGGCAGCAAGACTTCCTTTTTTCCCTTTTTATTCCACTCAGGCTGCAAGCCTATTGGTTGGTGCCACCCACACCCAGGGAGAGTCTTCCCTCTTCAGTAAGTCCATCAGCCACACCCAGAACTAGGCTACACCAATCAAGTGGACCAATCAAGTATCACACCCATGATCCAGTCACTTCCAAAAGCCCCACCTATGAGCACACGAGCCTTTGGGAGGCTATCTAGATATAAGCCGTAACAGGTGGTATAGCATTTTCATTCCTCACCCACAGGACCACCACACAGGCTATTGATGTGCTGACCAACTGCCTTACCAGCATGTGACAGCACTAGAGCAACATGGCAAAGGAGAAGTGTACTCCCTGATTACATCAATAAGATCAAGCTCCAGCTGTGCTATCTTTAAATATGCAGCTCTGGTCAGTCTCCCAGGAGTCACCATGGTATTGAAGTCTCCAAACCACAGATACTGCTATCTCCCAATGGTCAGTTGGTCCCTTCATTTAACTGTTGGTGCACTGGAATTTTGGGGAAAATATGCAAGTATTTTGTTACTTAGAAATACAAGAGTTTATAGTAAAATATTAATGTGAACACCCAAAATGAAGAGACTGTGGCCAAGCTGCCTAACATTCTTTTTCAGTTTGAAGTTAATTGAGCGCCAGCATCTTTGCCAGGCCAACAGGTGTCCAGGGAATCACCTGGACAGCATGTGAGAATCAGGGGGCTACTAGAGTTCCTCCCCTCCCACCCCACAGTAGAACAACAGAAAGACTCCACAAACATTATCTGGAAAGAAGTACTACCCCACCTCCAAAGCTTCAGCCCCTTCCTCCAGCCCATGATGAAAATGAAGGAGACAAAGAGGCACACAGATGTGCCAGCAGATCTCCCCACAGATGTGCCCACAGATTTACCTGTAGAAGCACAAAAGTTACGTGTGACCCCTGAGAGCCACCAGTCTTGTGAAAGCTCACAGCTCAAACAAAGCAAATGTCTAGTGAACAACAAGGAAATGTCTGCAAGGAGATCATGTCAACTTCACAGGACAAACCACACAAATGAAATTTTATTATTTTTAACCAAAGAGGATTACCAATCCAAAATAAAAAAATGTAGAAATCACAGGAATTTAACACTACCTGCTATATGGTTAGAATTAACCAGTCATTTTCAGATGCCCAATACTAAAAGAATTAAAAAAAAAAAAAAAAAATACTGGTAAGAACACACCATTGCGGCCTATATTTACTGCCTTGGCTTTTGCAAACATAAGCAACAAACTTACATGTTTTGGGGCAACAAAATTTCAGTCTCTATTAACTAACTTTCAATTGTTTCACAGAAGCTCTTAATAATTTACTTGCAGTAGAAAATGTGAGGTTTTAATTAAAGGCAGCTTAACAAGTGGCTGTTCTCACGCTGATGCTATGAACTTCTGAGGCATCACTCAGCAGGCATCCATCTGCACCCCTGGAAACAGCCACAGGCTACACCCACTTCTACTAGCCTCACACCAAAGGAACTGCTGCTGTTTCAGCCAAGCCTTTTTATGAATTTTGACAGATGCGGTCACTGAGCACTCAGTTATTATATGACCATTCAAAAGTGGGTAGGCATATAATTCACACTAAACCTCTTCTTGATAAACTTTGTATTGAGAGAGAAGTAACATTTTAAATGACCAGGTGTTGAATAATGAAGCTGGAATCAGGTGGGCTGCAGGCCATAAACAGGTGCAAAAACAACTTCAGAAATCACACGAGGCCTTGAATCTTCTCCACAGATACCTTTAAACAAAAGTACTTAGACCACTGTGAAAATGAATATCCTTTAGAGATTTGGCCAGAACATAAACTGCTCAAGGGCAAAGGCTTTTTCTATCCTGTTCACCAGCATCTCCCCAGAGCCCAGACTGGCTCCTGGGACAAATCTGTCAAGCAAATATTTGTAGAACGAAGTTACTGGTCTCTATTAGGAGTAAGGACACTGCTATAGATGTACCTGTGTGCATGCATGTGTGTGGGGGGATATGTGTCCCCATGTGTATGATATATGTGTGCACATGCTAAGAATTATCTCCTCTACAGCAAGATTTTTTCTTTTAGCTCTCTTGGTACTTTTTCCAATTATCTTTTCTTTTTTGCATTTACTGTATATTATTTATTTTCAGATACAAATTTCCCACATTCTAGCAATCAGGACTGCCTTACCAAAGATGGGCTCTCTGTCACCTTGGGCAATGGTTTTACCCTTCCTTTCTGAGAGACACAGAAAGTACTGATGCCTCACACTGAAAGTCTCTTAGACTTGATTCAGTCAACCTGTGACCCATTCACAATGTATATACTGTAAGGACTGGGAAGGGGATTCAGCTTTGTTTTTTACCAGGCTACTTCATTCCTCCAAAAACAGTGAAAAAATCCATCCCTCAACTAGAACTGCTACCTGCACCCTACCCTAATGCCCACAGGCTTCAGAATTGCTCTTGGTTCTAACCCATCCTTCTCACCTCCTCGTCTGTTTCAGACTGGTCAAATTCCCAAAGCCTGAGGAAGTGTTTTAATACCTGCTACAGTGGTCCCTTCTAATGATTATTTCTCAGAATTTTCCTGGCTGCTACTAACATGGAAACTTTTGAATCAGCTGAAAATTCCCCCAAAATTGTGCTGAGATTTGAAACATACTATTGGTGGTCTAAGAAAGATTCAGTGTATGCTGGGGCAGATGTGCCCAGCCTGGGGCACATGTGCCCAGCCTGGGGCACAAACCTTGGGTCATCTAAGCCATCCACAGTGGTACTGCCTCCCATGTCTGACCTGGGGCAAAAGAAGCCTCAGCTTTCCACAAGATGTGAGAAATCTGTTGCTCCTCTTGGGAGATTCCCTCCCTGATAAGAAAGCTGAATATGATGCACTAAGAGTACCAAGCACCCCCAGCACCCACATCATGGTTCCCAGGATGTTCTCCAAAATGAAAAGCCACAGCTCCCCAGAGAACCAGGTAAGTTCAGGCTGGGGCAGGGAACACTTAGATAAGCCATGGTGCCAGAAGGAAGACATGCACAAGCAGCAATGGGACTGGGGAATCAAGCCCCAGAAAATCCCCGTGGGCAAAGCCAAGACCACCTGAACAACAACGTACCCACTTCAGTAGGTTGTAATTCAAGGAATAAAATAAATACTATGGGTCCACGCTGACATGGATGAGTGAATAAATAAACAAGTTGAGAGGGAGACACAGATCTTCCTCACAGGAGTAGCCCAAATACTACATCATGCACACGCCACTGGAGGTGGGGCCTGACTGCCCTCCCCATGAGCAACTGGCTTCCAGTGACCAGAGAAGGAATGGGATGGTCAATGGACAGTGAAGAGAATGGCAGCCCCCCCACACCAGGCCATGGAGCAACACTACCAGGCTGTCTCCCATACAAAGCAGGTATCCTGAAAGGATGGAATGGCACTTCATGTCTGGGGTCTTCTTCCAAAACCCTGGACCCCACTCTAACCATGGAAGACACCAAACAAACATGAACTGTGAAACAGGCAACAAAATTCCTGGCAAATTCAGCAGTGTGAAAGGACATGAATAAGTGCCATAGACTGAAAGAGGCTAAAGAGATGGCATGAGAAAAAGTGGCATGGGGTCTGGAGGGAACCCTGGGCAGAGCAGGGATGTTGGTAGAGAACTGGCAAAGCCAAAATGAATCCAGAGTCTGTCCAATAGTCATATGCCCATGTCAGTGTCTGGGTTGTACACACACACCACAGTTATATGAGACATTCGTGTCAGGGGAGACACAGCAGCCAGACCTAAAGTTATTCCAGATCAAGAATTCTCAAGGGGGGCCGGTGAGATGGCTCAGCGGTGTAAGCGCCTGCCTTGCAAGCGCGAGGGCCCGAGTTCGACTCCCGGATCCCACATACGAAAAAGGGGCCGGTGATATCGCTCAGCGGCACGGGTGCCTGTTGGCACGCGAGGTCCTGAGGTCGACCCCCCGGTACCCACAAAAAAAAAAAAGAATTCTCAAGGGGGCCGGTGAGACGGCTCAGCGGCTTAAGCGCCTGCCTTGCAAGCGCAAAGGCCCGAGTTCGACTCCCGGAACCCACATACGAAAAAGGGGCCGGTGATATCGCTCAGCGGCACGGGTGCCTGTTGGCGCGTGAGGTCCTGAGGTCGTCCCCCCAGTACCCACAAAAAAAAAAAAAAAAAAGAATTCTCAAGGAAGTTACCAGGGAAAAGTGATTTTGTGTTCTGATTGTCTGAGAATGTTGTCCCCCTTCTGGCCTTTGCAGAATGTGGTGCAGGGATGTGAAGGTGGCACATGAGAGGAAGGTATCATCATCTCCACAGGGAGTGTAGCAGCTTGAAGAGAAGCGAGGTACACTGAGTCACTCAGCCTACCCAGAAACCTCCCTCCTTCAAACTTCCCAGGATAAGGATCTTGGAAGTCCATCACTCTATCACTGCAACCAGTAGCACCCCCACTGGTGAGATAAGCAACAGTGACTTCTCAAATTACAAGGTCTTCTGCTCACAAACCACACTTCCATTTATTCTAGTCCTCCCTTACCTCCTCCTTTGCTTCATACCAAGATCACATTTCTTTCTTTTCTTTTCTTTTCTTTTTTGTGGGTACCAGGGGTCGAACTCAGGACCTCACGCTTGCGAGCAGGCGCTTGTGCCGCTGAGCTATCTCACCAGCCCCCCCCTTTTTTTTTAATGTGGGTACCGGGAGTTGAACTCAGGACCTCGGGCTTGCCAGCAGGCGCTTGTCCCGCTGAGCGATATCACCAGCCCTTTTTTTCCTTTATGTGGGTACCGGGAGTCAAACTCAGGACCTCGCGCTTGCCAGGCAGGTGCTTATGCTGCTGAGCTATCTCACCGACCCAAGATCACATTTCTTTAGTCCATATCTACAACCCTTATTTCATACATAGGTTCACTGCTATTTACATTAGGTATGCAGGAATGTACCTGACTTGTAATTTAATTAGTTTATTTTTAGTGATTTGATTATAAATTCTTTTATTATATATTGCAAGTTTTTCTGGTTTTTTTTTTTTTTCTTCAATACTGAGGACTGAACTCAAAGCCTTCACACCGAACTACATCCCCAACCCCTTTATCATTTTTTATTTTTTATTTTGAGACGGGGTATCACCAAGTCACTAAGTTGCCCAGGCTAGTCTTCAACTTGCAGTCTCCTGCCTCAGTCTCCCAGCGTGCTGGGATTACAGGCATGCACCACGACACCCAGCTTATATTTCAAGTTTTCATTAGTTTCTCTCTCATTTTCCAGGTGTAGAATCATATTTGCAAATACTTTTGCCTCTCCCTTCTAATATTCCAATATTACACTCTTCTTTCTCCTATTTAATTGCTATCTACACTAGCCAGAGCTTCTGGAGCCATATTAGGCTACCATGGTTGGACAGATCATCTTTGTCTTATCCCTGACTCTAGCAAAAATGTTCGATTCCTATGTTTTAAAACCACATTACAGAAACATCTATTTGTTTCCAGGTGTGGGGCATTGAAGGCAGGGCCTTCACACTGAGCCCCTTATTTTTATTTTGAGGGAAGGTCTTTCAACTAGCCCAGACTGAGCTAGAACTTGTGATCCTCCTACATCAGTCTCCCAAAGTGTTTGAATTATAGGTATCTACCACCACATCAGCTTCATGCTTTAGTTTTAAATGCCATTACCTCTGGGCAGCACAAAAGCTAGAAACCTCAGACCTTTATAAAAAATAAACCTTTACAAATATAAACACAAACCTTATCACCATACACACAACTTTTCAAAGCCTCCACCCTCACCAACAAGTATCTTTAAGCCTTATTTTTGTCAGGGGAGAAGGCAAACATAATCTCCAACTACCATAAATTATGCAGTTGAATTTCCCACATTTGGGAAAAACTGAGAGATCAGTACATATGGAGCACAATGGATGAGCCTCATCCTAGGAAAACCACATTTATGATCATTGTACCTCCCCTATAGGGTAAGTATGAAGAATAATCATATTTTAGTTAAGGGAAGATGTTGAATTTTATTAAATATTTTCAGCATCTAGAAGGGTTTTTTTCCTATTGATTAAATTAATAACTTAAGAAAATGTACAGCTGTATTACCCGGTCTTTCTGAATGTCCAATTATCCTTACACTTCTAACAGAGTCACAGATGCAAGATCTCTTTTTACTTGCTATTGGATCCTACTTGGAATGTCTTAACCTGGTTTAATTCTCCTGGTTTAATTCCCTGGAGAACCACAGATGTCAATGCAGGTGGCCAGGAGAGAATGTAACTCGGAGAATATGTCTAGCTATTGGCTCCGCAAACCCTCTTACCTGGGGCCACACTTGGAAGGTGAGGGGCTGCACTAACCCCTGCCACAGCTTTAAGAACGTGCTCCATTGTCTGTATTCCTCTAGGTAGAGAAATTGGCCAGAATGGTCTTCTTTCCCACAAGACTGCTGAAGGTATCTCCACAACATAAGTCCCAAATTCAAAGACCCTGAATCAAGAAAAGGCACCCACACATACACATGTGTTTGGGAAATCTATTTCTTATTTTAGATGCTTGGGCTGAGACTAGACACTGACCTGGACCCATTCCACAGTCCAAACACACATGTCCAAAAGCTTCCTGGGAAGGCTGTGGTGAGAGCAACCTGATTACCACCTCTCCTATGTACCATCTGCCTAGGAGAATCGTCTCCATGTGCAATGAAGGCAATTAAATGAAAAAGTGTTTCAGAGCAGACTTTGTCTTACTCCCTAAGCTTTTAGGATAGAATTGAAACCTTCAGATGTGCACCACTCAGCTCTGTGAAAGGTGCTTTGGCATTTCACACTCTCAACTCAGCACAAAAGTTGTGAAATTGTGGGCCGGTGAGATAGCTCAGCGGCATAAGCGCCTGCCTGGCAAGCACGAGGTCCTGAGTTCGACTCCCAGTACCCACATATGAAAAAAGGGCCAGTGATATCGCTCAGGAGTACAGGTGCCTGCTGGCGCACAAGGTCCTGAGTTCAACCCCCGGTACCCACAAAAAAAAAAAAAAAAGTTGTGAAATTGTGCTGTGAAGGTGACTTGTCAGTGTGAGTGCTGTTTGGGGGCACAATTGTGTGGCTATCAGGTGATCCCAGATGTCTTTCCAAGTACCTCCTCCAACATGGGCTCAGGCATGCAGCAGGCACTCAGTGAACATCTGCTGCATAAATAAATAGCTCCCAGATACGGCTATCTTCACAACTAGAACTCTAGAGCAAAAGGGTCAGCACACTACCACTTCCTGGCCTCCTGAGAGCCCTGGGACAGTAGCCTCTGCCAGGGCCTGGCACACCCAGGATTCACACTGCACATTCCCTTCTCTCCCCTCCCCTTTCCCATTTTGGGCTATTTGTTTTTAGTCAAAGTGTTCAGCCACTTAACATATACTCTTGACGAGCACACCTCTAATTTCAAAGAAACTTAGAAACGGTGCTTACAGCTAGAACTCAAGACTGACAAGTGGCTGCATACAGGAGGAGCTGGGAAGGCTCTGGGAAGGACACTGGCTACCATGCAAGACAAGTCACATGTCTACCAGCACAGGCCAGGATCTCAGCACCCAGTGGAGCAGGCTCAAAATGCTCAATAAGCTAGACATGGTGGTATATGCTCACAATCCCAGCACTCAGGAGGCTGAGGCAAGAGGATCACCACAAGTTTGAGGCCAACCTGGGCTACATAGTGAGTTCAAGGCCACCCTGAACTATGCCCTATTGCAAAAAAAAAAAAACTGCTCAAGATACACAGCACCTGAACTGGGAGAGGAGCAAGTCCTACTTCTTTCCAAGGTCAAAAAAGATCCCTGGACAAATCACCACCTCTCTATGGGATCACTGGACACCCAACAAACCAACTACAGTCTCCTATTACAGATAGTGATCACAAGTGGCCACACTGCCATAAGGAGCCTTCTGGCTTCCCCAAACATGATGAGATGATGGTGACAAACAGGAAGAAAAGTCACGAAGCAGCCAAGAGAGGAGATGGGGGCTATGTTACCAGGAAGCAGCTGATCTGCAACCCAGTGCTGCATTCACATCAGCACTGCACATCACAAATGGGCAGAGGGCTTCAGAGCCTGCCACTGAAGGTATCCTAACTGACAAAAGGTCATCCCATCCATTCCCCTGGTTAATGAAGCAGAAATAGCTCTATGAGTTCATAGTCTACAGCCTCAACCCACCCTCCTGGCCTAGTAGAGAACCAACCTGACCTCAGCTGCCACACCTGGGGCTCAGTGTAAAGTGCACATGAAGCCACCCTCAGAAGTGAAAACGTGTTCTGGACAAGTGGCCAAAACTGCAGCCAGCAAATCAGTGAAACTGGAACAAATACTAGTTAACTAAATCTCTAGCAGGTTGTGTCTGACCAGCGATCACAATGAAAAAATGACACAAACCACATGAGTTGGGGGAAACTTAGGGTTTGTTTTCCTTCCTTTTCTTTCCTTTTTCTGGTTTAATTTTTCTGTGGGACACCCACTCACACTTCATTTTTCAATAGCAGTCCTGAGAAAAGAATTCATTTTGATTTTAAAGTTGATTCATTATGGCAACTAATAATTATGTTCTTTTTAAATATACTGATATTTTGTTACTTTTCCCACCCTGTATATATTCCACATTCACTTAATATAACATAAAATATTGTCATTTTTATAAAACGAATATGAAGTGCTTATGCTTAATTTCCTTGATTTAAACACACAGCTGAGATACCTGATCATTATGGAAATGATAGACAGCTACTCACAAGAGTGACTCAGCTCCCCTGTGGATTGCCCAAGACCTGCAACAATGGCAGAACCAGACCTGTGGGTGGTGAGGGGTATGAGGTATTGGGCAGGCACAAAACCCTGGCTTCTCACCACAGATTCTGAACAAAATACCAGTCTCTTTCCAGTCTTGCCCAGCTCCTAAATTCAGACTATTGCCATCATTTACTCTTCTATCCCAGAGAAGGATTCTGGTAAACATTTTAGATAAAGGAAATGTATGCATAGCAAAAAGAAAACAGGTTATGTGATCAAAATAGGCTATCAGTAAGAAATAAGTCAAAGAGTTTCATGCACCCACTCCCCCTTCTCATGGCATTGAGTGCTGGAGGAAACACCTCATCCTCCAACACAGAACACCAGATGAGCAGGAGAAGGACTGAGGAGGGGCAAGAGAAAAAGGGAGAGGAAGAGGAGGAGGAAGAGGAAGAAGAGACCTCTATCATGTGTTCCTCCTTCTGGACAGGGCTTTGGTGTGAGCATAGGGCCCAAGCTGGCACAGGAAAGGCCAATGACACTACTTTGGAAAAGCCCTTTCCCCAGTGCAGGATGTATACAGAAGCAGTCAACACTGCAGCCCACTCCCTGCAAGGCCCCCAACAGCCTGCCCTCCATGGGCCCACAGTCATCTGACCAAACCTTCTAGTTCCCTCTACCCCACCCCTCATATGCTCAGTAAACCCAAACCTGCCTACATTTTGCAGGGCCAGCCCATCAGCAGGCCCCACACCTCCACCCTGAACCTCTCCACCCAGCAACCTTGTGGGCCCCATGCCCAGGGGGCCTCCTCTTCCTTACTCAGTCTGGTTCTGGCCTGGGGGTACCTCCTCCCATCAGCCTTCTTCGTAGTGCTTATTGGTCAGAGCACGCACTCTGTACAATGTTCACTGGCTCCCAGAACATGGGCTCAGCAAGGCTGGGGATGGTCAAGGTCCCCACTTGGAAAGGTCTTCGTTCAGTCCTGGCCCACATCACATGCTCAGAAACACCCTAGTGCACTAAGTGTCACCCAGGACTGAGGGCAGCTCCTCATGAAAACCACAAGTCACCCTACTCTTGGACAGGAATCTGCCTCCTCTCAGCCTGCTTAGCAAGTGTCCCTTATTTGTGCCCCATCTTCCCTTCCACATGTTCTACATCACTGCCACAAAACCTATTAAGACCCATGGAGGGCCGGAGAGATAGCTCAGCAGCATAAGCGCCTGCCCAGCAAGCATGAGGTCCTGAGTTCGACTCCCGGAACCCACATAAAGGAGAAAAAAAGGGCCAGTGATATTGCTCAGCGGCACAAGCACTTGCAGGCAAGTGCGAGGTCCTGAGGTTGACTCCCAGTACTCACATTAAAAAAAAAAAAAAAAAAAAAGGGGCCGGTGAGATGGCTCAGTGGCTTAAGCGCCTGCCTTGCAAGCGTGAGGGCCCGAGTTCGACTCCCGGATCCCACATACGAAAAAAGGGGCCGGTGATATCGCTCAGCGGCACGGGCGCCTGCTGGCACACGAGGTCCTGAGGTCGACCCCCCGGTACCCACAAAAAAAAAAAAAAAAAAAAAAAAAAGGACCCATGGAGCCAGGGTGCTGTGCACCAGCTTAAGGGAAAGACTACAGCCTCCTTCTGTGATTTAGCCAGGTGTTCTCCAGGATGGAGAATAAGACACCATGAACATCAGAGTAAGCCCAAGAGAATTCCAAAATATATCCCCAAGGCCCCTACATCTGAAATTTGTCTGAGAGCCTCCAGGTGCATAGCATGTGAGTCAGATAGTGTACAGCAAGCCCTAACCACAAGGGACTGCCATTTTTGTGGGACAGGTCAGCAGAAAGAGCTACAGATACCAGGTCCCAGCTGACAGCTACAGAGAGAACATGAGGGGCTAAGAATGCAGCACTGAGCTCAGTGGTGCACTGGAAAAAAAGGGGCTGAAACCACATGGGGCCAAACCCACACAAGGCTTGGCATGAGCTGGCCAACAGCACAACAGGCATGGCCACACATTTTGCACGTAGGGACCCAGGGTGCCCAACATGAGGAATGCTCCAAAGATCATAGCCCTTCAGATGACCATCCTGGTAGCCCCAAGGACCATACTCATACCCCGAGTACAATGCTGAACACTTGCTCCCTCTCCACATTGATAAGGGCTAGAGGAAAGACTGGACGTTGTATGGGCTGTGGCCATGTGCTCAGGCCCTGGATCAGATGAGAGGACAAAATCACACAGGCTACACGTTGCCTCCAACCAGCAGAGAGGAGCCACTGGACCAAGCTCAACATGGACACTCTCAGGCCCCTGGGGGAAGGGTGGGGCAGCCCAGTGGAGTATATGAGATTTAAAGTCATAAAGAAACATAACATCTGATAGAGATAAAAAGAAGAGAAAAGCAGCTGATGGGGGGCAGTAACCTAGGCACTTCAGCAGGACAGGTCAGGAGGAAGAGAATGGCAGGCTACGGAAGGAGAAGGAAGAGCCCCAGGGAGTGAACAGCTGAGCAGGGGAAAGGGGTCGCTTGTGGAGTCCCAGCACTTCTCTGGGAGGCTCATAATAGAGTGGAGAGTGAGATGGGAGAAAAGCATCTATGAGTGTTTAGGATGAGAGCTGCAGCTGCTGGGGATGACAAAGATGGCAGAGGCAGTGGGGCCACAGAAAGGAAAGAATGGTCAGGGGGGCAGGGTAAAAAATCTGGAGAGAAAGATCTTACTACCCAACCATGCAGCAACAGAGAGCAGAATAATTCTGGAGACTGTTCTACCCTCAAAGAGAGGCATGGCCATGGTTCAAGTAGGGGTAGGCAGGAGGAGGGTGAAGGACAGTCCCAGGCCCAGGAGATGCCAGGACACGAAGAAGAAGGCAATATGACCCTGAACCTGTGCCTTTGCTGGGCACCAATCTCATGAGGTGCAGCCCACAGTAACCCTCCACTGTTTGGGCTCGGCTCTTTAGTGGCAACCACCCTTCCCCTGCAGGAACTGCAGGGTCGGAGGCTCGAACTACAGAAGCTCTCTGCTGCTGTTCAGGATGCACCAGGGAAAGACAAGCCAGTGAGAGTTTGGTTCCACCCACCATCACAAAAGCCAGCTCCTGCTTGTTCTATATTGTGCCAATGCCATGCCACATGCACATGCACGTGTACAATGTTTCCAAGATGGGAATCAAAATGGTCACAGCAACACCCCAAAGTGGTCTCCGGCCTTCACAGAAACATGTACGCTGGGTATTCAGAGTCATGCCTGAAAACTCCACTAGGAAGGAATCGCACAAGCTGCCCAGGTGTAAGCTCATAAAGGGAGGCCTGCATGCCTCACAAGGGTGCTCCGCAACCTGCTATCTGCCTGCCACCCCAACAACATTACCATCTGCCCCACCTTCAGAAAAGATGCAAGAGGTAGGAGTAACATTTAAGTTCTCACACTTAGAAAACCAGCCAAGGGACCCTGTGGCATGATAGTCTATGGGGGAAGATGGCACCAAGGCCCCCAGGCCACCCCTCCCACCCCAGGTGCACCAAATGCTAGTGCTCTGCACAGTGGTTGTTACAGAGCTGAGAGCCAGGCCACAGACCTGAGAGCCAAACTGTGAACTTGAGAACTGACACAGACCTGAAAGCTGTCCACAAATATGAAAGATGGCTACACACACAAAGCAGTAGTATTCATGCACTCCCATCTTTATGATAGCAATTTCACATCTGGCTCAACAACCAAAACTCCCAACCTCAAAATACCAGGCAAGCTCCCCCTTGGGGACTCCTGCAGGACACAACTCTGAAACACCTTTGCAGGGCTTCCCAGCCTCAAGGAGTCCAGTATGATAGCTGAGACGGGCCTTCAGCCATGGCATGAGGGAAGAAAGGCCAACAACTGCAGCCTGCCTCAAAAGCAATGCCCTCTTTCCTCAAGAAAAGGACAGGCACTGGACCCAGCAGGCCAGCTTGCCCCCACCCCCTGATTGGTTCTAGGAGGAGCTCAGAATCCCCAACAGGCATCAGAGGCTTCCCCAGAGTGTCGGCCAGTCCTATGCTTGTGATGTATTCAGAAAGAGGCAAAGGACTGTCCAGAAAAGAAATAGAGAGGTGGGTAAGGGAGGGAGTTGGAAGAACAGCGGTATCAGCAAGGGCCACTAACTGCAGCAGCTCCTGAGAAGAGCCCATAAATAAACAGTGGGCCCCAGAAGTAAGCAGCTGCTGCCTCCTGCTACAAGACATTGATCTACAGATGGTGACACATTGCTTAGCAGCTCTGAACTTGTGATGGCAGGCCACACACTGTTCTCCCCAGAGGAGTGTCATGGTATTGCTCTCCAAGTTCCCTGGGCCCCAGCTCCCAGCAAACCCAAAGAGCTGAGCTCTGGATGCAATGACATGTGGAGGCCACACCTAACACCCATCTGGGCAAGGGTAAGTAGCAGGGCACAGGGAGAGACATCAGCTCTCAGCTCGAGAACAGCTAGAGATGAAGGCACCCACCTTCTTAGGAGCCATCTACTTATTTTTTTTTTTTTTAATTTTCCCTTTCTGTTTAAACTACCCTGAAGCTAACAAGCCTGTAATGAATGGTCTCTCTAAAGTAATCTTGCCATTACCTTCCAGCTAAACCAATGCCCAGAGGGCCCAGCTGGGTCAGCTATTCTCCTACCCCTATGAGGCAGGGCAACACCTGCAGTTCACACCTCAAAGATGGAACCAGTGGTGGGGGGCTGATCCACATAGGACAGGCTCGTGGTCACTTGGGAGAAGCAAGAACCCCCCCATGGAACCACTGAGCACACCAACATCCTCTGCTCACCATGAGAACAAGATGCCTTTTCTAAACTTCTTCCAGGTAACAAGCATAAGACTATTCTGGCAGCCTGGAAGGATCCAAGCCTTGCTGGCCAAGGCTACAGCCAGCAGAAAGCACGGCCACCACTCCAGCCAAATCCCAAGGGCCTGTATGGCAGCTATGGGTTCAGGGAGAACTCCAGCCAGCCCGAGTATGCAGATTGGCCTGGACTCTGGCTTACCTGAACCCACAGGGAGCAAGTACAAAGCAGACACTGCTGGGAAGCCAAGGCCTTCAAGAGGCAGCTCAGTAAATAGCTGCTAAATAGGAAGTTTTAAAGGGCATTTCTTCCCAAGTCCCCTCCCACAGATTATTTCAAGAGCTACTTTCTTTCTAATGTCAGTCACAGTAGTCAACAGAGAGAAGAACCCACTGGAGCATGGCAAGTTTGTGACAAGCACAGTGTTCTGAGGTGGTGGGAGTCATATTCTCACACATTCTCAGAGCTGGTGGCACAGTGCTTCAGAACAGTGGCCTCAGAAAATGCCAGAGCAGCCACAATATTTTGTTGAAGGCTGACAGGTCATACCTGCCTTGTATTTATCTGCCTTGCAGATACCTTACAAGCAAGTTAATAAATCCCCAGTAAGGTGCCAATGTGCACAAACAAAAACTGTCCCCAAGGCTTGTTCATGCAGGAGCAAGGCCTCAAAGAGCCACATTTCACAGGCCCAAGATACCCAGCAGAGGGTGTGTTACGTAGACCTGCATGAGAAACGATCTCTGTTTAGGAACAAGCGAATCAGTGGTTTCATGTCTACCAACCACAAGAGAGAGAATGAGAAGGCAGAAGAATGAAATTCCCCTAGAGCTGTGATGGCGAACCTTTTAGAGCTTTCAATGATATAGCAGCACGTGTGCCATAGGTTCACCACCACTGCCCTAGAATAACAGCAGCAGCAACATGAATTCTCATGAAAGGATTCCATGTGTTTAATTCTAAATGCAGGCAAGAGAACAGAAAAACAATAATTAATAACAAAATAATAATAATAATCTGGAAAAAAAATCAATGAAACCAAAAGTTGATTTTTTGCAAAGGTCAACAAAATTGATAAACTGGTAGCTAGACTAACAAGAGAAAAACAGAGAAGGCTCATGAAAGAATGAATCTCAGTGAAAGACAGAGTATCACCTCCAGCTTTACAGAGGGGAAAAAGGTCATAAAGAATTCTATGAACAATTGTGTATCAATAAGTTACATCACTAGGTGACATGAAGATACAAACTATCAAAGCTGACTCAGAAGAATAAAAAAAATGAATACATCTATAAAAAGTAAAAAGATTAGAAATAAATTTAACAGAAGTCTAAGATATTAAAAACTATAGGGCCGGTGATATCGCTCAGCGGCACGGGCGCCTGCTGGCGCACGAGGTCCTGAGGTCGACCCCCGGTACCCACAAAAAAAAAAAAAAAAAACTATAAAATATCACTGCAAGAAAATAAAGAGAACTAAATAAATGAAAAGATACCTTTGTTCACAGATTATGGAAGAATACTGTTACAATAGCAATATTTCTCAAACCAATCCACAGATTCAATGTAATCCTTATCAAAATCCCAGCTGGCTTTTTTGTGAAGACTGATGAACTAATCCTAAAATTCATACAGAAATGAAGGGACTCAGAATAGTAAAAACAATACTCAAAGAAAGACAAAAAGTTGTAGGATTCACACTTTCCAATTTCAAACTTATTACAAAGCTGTAATAATCTAGACAGTGAGTACTAGCATAAGGACAGATCTATAGATCGATGAAAGAGAATGGAAAGTCCAAAAATAAATCCATGTTTATGGTTAATTAATTTTTTTTTTTTTTGTGGGTACCGGGGGTTGACCTCAGGACCTCACGTGCCAGCAGGCGCCTGTGCTGCTGAGTGATATCACCGGCCCCTTTTTCGTATGTGGGTTCCGGGAGTCGAACTCGGGCCCTTGTGCTTGCCAGGCAGGCGCTTACACCGCTGAGCCATCTCACTGGCCCTGGTCAATTAATTTTTAACAAGCAAGACAATTCACTAGGGAATAAGAATCTTTTCAATACATGGTACTGGGACAACTAGATATCTACATGCAAAATAAAGTAAAATCCCTACTTTATAGAGCATATATAAAAATTAACTTCAAATGCATCAAAGATTGACATCCAAGAGCTAAAACTATATGTAAGTCTTAGAAAAAAAAAAAAAGAGTATATCTCTGCGACCTTTGGATTAAGGAGTGGTTTCTTAGATATGACACAACACACAAGTAACCAAAGAAAAAAAATGAGCTGACCTTCATCAAAATTAAAACATTGTGCTTCAAAGGCAACTGTCAAGAAATAAACATAACATACAGAATGGGAGAAAATATGTGAAAATCATATATCTGATAGAAGTCTAGAAAGCTGTGGTGGTACACACCTGTAATCCCAGCACTCAGGAGGCTGAGGCAGGAAGATCACTGTGAGTTCAAGGCTACCCTGGCCTACACAGAGAGACCCTGTCTCAAAAAAACAAGTCTAGAATCCAGAATACATAAAGAACTCTTACATCTCAGGAATTTTTAAAAAAAGCTTTAGTTGTGCCACTTAGATTTGAATCTTCAAAGCAGACATACAAATACTTGATAATATGAAAAAACACTCAACATCACCAGGGAAATTCACATGAAAAACCACAATGAGATGCTACTTTATACCTACCAGAACAGGGACAATCAAAAGATGGACATTAACAAGTGCTTTTGGATGTGGAAAAATTGGAATGCCCATACACTGCAAATGGAAACATAAAAGTGTATAACCACTGTGGAAAACATCCGGCAGTTCCTCAAAAAGTTAGCGCAATCACATGACCCCACAATTTCCCAACTAGGCACATACCCAAGAGAACTGAGACATTTTCAAACAAAAACTTGTACAAAGATGCTCACAGCAGCACTATTTTTAACAGTCAAATGTCCACCAATTGATTAATAGATACACAAAATATGTTGTGTGTATACAATGAAATAGCATTTGGTCATAAAAACCAACAACATATTACCAATCCCACACCACAGATCAGCCTGGAAATATTATACTGAGTAAAAGAAGTCAGACAGAAGGATACATTTGATCTCATTTATATGAAAAGTCCAGAATATGTAAACTCACACAGACAGAAAGTTTATCTAGGGCCCCTTACGAACTCTGGAGTTGCACAGGAGGCAATTCACTAGGGAATAAGAACTTCTTTCCAGCTTTGGAAAAAAGAAAATGTAGTTGCTTGCAAGGTATTCCCCACACTGGCTCTGCCACCATACTTGACACCCCAAGCCTTGCAACCCACGCCAGAAATACAACAGTGAAGGAACAAGTAGACTTTGAACATACAGCCCCTCGCCCTCCAGACAGTCCCACCTTACAAAAGGGCCAGATGAGGACATGGTTTTAGGACACAGAAATACCGAAGCAGGTACCATCCAGATCATCATGGTATAAGGAAGGAGGTCTGAGAGCAGAGATCACAAAGGATTAGTCTCAAGTAACCCTAGTGAAGTAGGCCTCTTGGGAGGGCCTCATGTGAGCAAGTATGTTCACATGTGTTCAGTGTGTGGGCCCAGAACATTCCCAGGACAGCCTTGGGGAAGGCACAAGCTCTGCTGTAGCCCCTGGCACCCACGGTCACATACGAGGCTAAGGGAAGGCAGCCCAGGGACACACAATGCTCTTTTCTGCCTGGTGCCCCCAGATTATTCTGCCTGCCCTGCCTGAATTCCATACCTGGCAGCCAGACTGCTTTTTCTATAAGGTAAGAAATCTTGGCCACCACATTCATGTTCAATTGTGATTTAATTTTTAATTCATCATGAGAATCTGCTCACGTTCAACCATGATAACGTAACAGTCAGGCTCCCATGTTTGCTGGAGGACACAGACTAGAACTCTGCAAAGCAGGAGGCAGGCCAGGAGCAGCAGACACTGGTGGGAAGGAGACTTCCTGATGGCTGTATTGGGCTTGACACTCCCTGCTGCAGCTGGTGTTACGATGCTCTGGACACAGACCCAGAGTAAGAAGTACATTTGGGGCTGTGACCCTGCATATAGTTACACATATCAGACAGAGAACTGAAGCCAGAATCCCAGCAGGCCTCACCGCCTAACCCAGACACAGACATAGTCTGGGCTCCTTTTCAATCTCCATGGTCTGAGGAACATCGGACCCACAGGTACCAAGTATAGCCAGCACTCAGTGACCCTCTCCACTCAGCAGTCACATCAACTCAGAAAAGAGGCAAGAAGAAAAAACCTTGCTGGTCTTACAGAAAATGAATAACTAATCCACAAAGCTAGAAATGGCTTTCTTCCAATTTTTGTGCAGAAGGTCTCTCATTTGAATTACGGGATTTATAGAAAACTCCAATGTTACTCTCCAAAGTGGAATCCTACGTTCCATAAGCAGGGAGCTGCTAAGGACAGGTAAAGCTGGCTCTCACACTCTGCAAGGAGCACTGTGCTCTAAGGAATCACAGCTGCCCTGGGTCTCCCTGGCTGCAGGCACATGGATCTGCCTTGCTGTCTCACCAGCAACACAGACCTATTCTCCATCAAAAGTCACAGCTACACTGGCCAGGCTGCCTGAGCCTTGATTCCTATCTGTAATACAGGTAGATCCTCACACACATGTGAAGAGGTCGTTGTGCTGGAAGATGCAGAAAATCAAGCCTTTGCGGGGCAGGAAGGATGAAAGGAAACTTAGCGCAGGCGTCCAGACTGACACTCTGTCTTTAGAGGAGAATGACCAAATCTCTGTGCAATGACATCCAAGTGGGCATCACAGAGTACAGAAGAAAAAAATGCAAGAAACCCATAAAATGAGGAGAGCACACTATGAGACATAGGAAAGAAAATAGGCAACAGTCCTATATATACAAGCCCCTCTATACACATCTGGGAAACATGGCCCTAAACAGCTCAATGTCAGGAGCAACTACCATAAAAAGCATCTGTCCTACAAACCTTGTAATTTCCTCCTTAACACAGTAACACCAATAACTTAGATGTAAGCGTTTGCAAGGGTCATATAATTCCAAAATTAAAATCTTAAATAAATTTTTAAAAATTCATAAATGATACACAATACTACAAATAACTGGGAAATGCATATTAGGTTAGAACAGGTACCACCTTATACACCTGACCAGGAACCTTTTAGTTACCAAGAAGGGTCAAGGATGTGGAATATTAAGCACTCTCCCATGGCTCAGAGGAAGTAGGTGATGTGTGCATGTGTACAGAAACTATCTGGGCATGCTGCACAGCAGCCCACCTTAGCCCTACTGGCACCCAGACAGGCAAGTGGGGAGGTTCACTGCATCAGCACAGGGGACTAAAAACAGGAAACACTCTCAATGTCCATGGCAGTCCCCAAACACATTTTGGTGTGTTCACACAGTGCAATGAATCTCACAATTCCTACAGGAGAAACCATGAACATGAAGACACAACCAGTGTGATGCTAGTCCACCAAGCGTGTTACTGAGAAGGACCTATTTAGTAATTTTAGCACAGGCCATCTGTGATCAGGAAGGGCTGGTCTGGGGTCCTTCTCTCCCACACTCCGAATTTAAGGCAGCCTAGAGGCTATGGCAGACATTTGGGCAAAGGTAGCACTCCCAGTTCAGTGCTACCCCAGATATCAGGGCATGGCAGACCCCCAATTACATGACACCCAACATGGGGACTAGACTTTCTGCATGAAAAACATCAAGCTGCTGGAGTCAAGTTAAATTCTAATTGGTAAGTTATTCTATTATAGGAGTACCCTCCTATGAAAATTTTGAAAGTTTGTTTTCATCAATAATACAGATTCTAACACAAAAGCAGTGGCAAGACATTCATATCCCTCTAGGGCCTGTCTGTGCTGACCACACATATTGCAGCATTTAATCTTATGCAGATCATAGACAGGCATTTCAGTGCCTAGTGGGGTCACTCCGCATTATATTCCATTATAGAAAACTACAATCAGCAAGATTATCAAAGCTCAGACACAGATTTTCTCCTAAACCTAAAATACATTTGAACTCTCTCCCTGAGTGGAATTTTATTTTAAAAAAAATAAAATAGGGCCGATGAGATAGCTCAGCAGCATAAGTGCCTGCCTGGCAGGCGCAAGGTCCTGAGTTCGACTCCCAGTACCCACATACAAAAAAAGGGCCAGTGATATCGCTCAGCAGCACGGGCGCCTGCTGGCGCACGAGGTCCTGAGTTCGACCCCCGGTACCCACACAAAAAAAATAAATAAAATAAAATAGAAATGTCAAGCATCACAAGGTGTGTTTGAGTTTGTTATCCAGTTGTCAGAACATGCATTACAACAACTCCACTTTCCAGAGTCCTGCCCTTCAGTCATGGAGCACTCCCAAAGGCCTTCAACCCACTTGTCAGTCAAATCTCCTCATTCTTCATCTCCCCAATTCCACACAGCCCCCACACAGCCCTCTTCCTCCATTTCCACATGAGCCACTTACCAGTAGTTTCAAGAAACAGGCCACAGGAAGCTCTGGGGCCCCAGCTGTCTGCAAACTGGGGCTGGCTGGACTCAACACCCTGCCCTGGGGGACAATGACAGCAGAGACTTGGCATCCCACACCTTACCACATTCTACCACTAGCCTCAGACCCAGTTCAACAGCCTTATTCTCCATGCCCTAAAGAAACAAGGGCCTGAGCACTATTTGCAAACACTGCCCCTCAGCCTGTCATCCACACCGCTCCTGTTTCCTGTCTCTGTTCTTGAGTTACAGCCCCCCCAGTGGCCACCTCTTCCTTGCTTCTCTACACCACTATGATCCTCCAAAGGCTTCAAGACCCAGCCCTGATCACTTATCCTAGGAGCTGTCCATGACCTCTACAGCCAGAGCATCTCTGTGTGTCTTAACCTACCCTCAGGGTACTGCCCAGGTCCCCTCACTCCTGTTTGTGTTCCAAGGACAGGGCAGTACGCAGGCAGAGCTATGGAGCGATAGCAACAGTGCCAGGCTGTGGGGAGGAAAGGTTACCTGGCCCCTCCCTGTATGGGAGGAAATAGCAGCCCCCCAGAGCAATGAGGGTGACAGGGCATGATGTGCGAAAGACCTTGAACAAGGTCTCATGGATCAAGGCCTTGGTCCATTGGCTCCTGGTCACCACAGGTCCCCTCCTCACACCCAAGCATGCCTGCCCCAGGTGCCTTCCACATCCTCCTCAGCAACCATGGTTCCACCCAAGGACATTCCCACCTCTGCCTCTAGTCCCCATACTCACCCTGCCCTGTACTCCACCCTAGATAAGGCCCCTGGCCTTATCCTCCTCCCTCTCTCCTGGGTACTCTAGATTCCCTGAGCTCCACACTCAAACACCCCAACCTGAACAACATCTGGCACGGGAGGCATAAGTAGGCAATCTCCAGCCCAAGGATGTTCCAGAGAGCTGAGGCTGGGCAGCTCATCCCCAAACAAGGGCCCAGCTCATGCAATATCTCCCTCTAAGTGAATGGAAAGCCAAGGAACACAGGCCACACAAGCAAGCCTCCTGGGCCCAGGCCCCAGCCCAGCCCAACAACTCATGAAACTGGAGCCTGAACAGGGGTGACACTAGGCTGCCATTAGAGGATCGCAAAGCTCCTGTACCTAGTGTCATTCCTGGGACTACATATTTAGACAAGACCCTGTCTAGACCTGGTGACAATCTCAGACAGCCCCATCGCTATCACCAGGACTGTGCTTTTGTTTCCCTTGCTAGTCAGCTGCTGTGGCTCACCCCACTCCCTGTGCCTCCTCCTGCCACCTAGATGGTGCACACAGAATACACTGCCTGACTGCAGCAGTGAGGACAGCTAGGTTGTTAACAGCAAAACAGGAAGTTATGACAGATCAGAAAAACCGTAACAGTTACGAAGGAGGAAAAAAAAACAGTGAACACATGTCCTCACAAATCTGCCTGCTACTCAGATAGATGCCACTGCTAACAGAATAAGCTCCTCTGAAAGTAACCCCAAATTATACACACCAATGCATGTGCTTTGAACCTGAGGTGCTCACCAGACATGTGCTGAACCAGAGACAAGTCCCTGCCAAAGAACCCCAGTGAAGCCTGGTGGCCTGAAATCAGTACAAGACACTGAGACAAACAGGGTGGGTAGGCCCTTCCCTCCAACACAAGACTCCCAGGTACTGCAGGAGACTTTGCAGATGGCTCTTAGTTCCACACATGCAGGCCACTCAGATGGTCAGAGGCCAGCATCCCAAGGAAAGTGATCCCCCAACCCTGACTCTCCATCCTAACATCCTACAGAGCTAGCAAATGTCAACTAATAGTTATCTAAAAGCCTAAAAAGCAGGTTAGGAGAGAGCTGGGAGAAACGGGGCCAGGCACCCCAGGTTCTTTTTCAGGATTGCAAGCAGACATGTGGCCAATAGGGCTACTGGGCCTAATCAACCCAGTACAGTACCTTCCAGGAAGGCTGCAGCATCCCCAAGTACAGGGCCACCTTCACCAAGGATGGCCAGACCCAAACCTGGAGGCCACACACCCAAAGCTCTCCCCAGTGGCAAACTACCATAGAGGCAATAGGGTGCATGAAGAGACAATGGGTGAAAACACCCTGCAATGCCTAGGGTCCAACAGAGACAATAGGAGGCACAGCTAACTAGCAAGCCTGACGACCCATCACCCCCAGTCTTAGACAAGGTCAAATAGTTTCTCTAAATAAACAGGACCAAATTCATGTCTCCTCTTGTTCTTCCAACAATGAGGTGGCCAGACACTCCCCTGCTAGCTGCAACTAACATCCCCTGGCTGTCTACAGTGGGTGTCCTGTGGCCAAATAGTCCACCTGCCTACTAAAGAGGTTTGAGCCTCTCCATCAGGGCCAAATGCTTCTCATGCAACCTCAAGGAACACAGCTACCAACCCACAGAAATTCCCAGCCTAGACATCACTGTCCTCTTCCCACTGATACATCCCACCTGGTACATCATGCCATAACCACATAAATACAGCCACCCAGACACTTAGGGGAGAAGGTAATCAGGACAGAACAGGAACACCAGGCCAATGACCAGAGATGGTGCTTTGGAGGGGGCCCCTCTGGAGGCTGGGAGACACACATTAACAACTTCTGCCCCTCAACAGCAGCAGTGTCTCCCTCACCCATGGGCTGCAGAAGCAGCTATGGACTCCTGAGTTCTTTCTGGGCCTCCTCTATCAATACTAACAATGCATAACTGACCAAGCATTGTAGTGCATGTTACTAACTAAGGCTGACCCCAAATATTCTAATATCTTGTTTATTACTCCACGGTTACTCTGCTTCCAAGCCCAGGTTAATAACTCAGGGCTGACCAGCACTCTCTAACACATTCTGACTCAGTTGTCAAGTTCATCCTAAGATAAACACACCATTCCCACCACTCAGACCAAGCATGCAGGGTCAAGCAGCAGGAGCCAACTGTGGTTTGAACAGCTTCAACACAGATCATGAAACATCCTAGAATATTCTGGAAGCTTCCCTCCCTGGCTCTACCAGCTGTGGTGCTCCAGCACACACACTTCCCCTTTTCCCTGCCTCATCTGCACTAAACATGCTCAAAATACAATGTTATCACACCTGCCTGCCTGACTATCCAGGCAAACATAGCCTCCAGCATGGTTTCCAGCACCCTGATCCCCTCCTGTAGGGGGTGAACAGAAAAACAACAGCAATGCAGCTGCCACATCAACACAGTTATCCGCTTGTCAAGAGCCGTTACCAATATAGCAAAGGAACTAATTTGTGGGATGCCTATTATTTAAAAGTAGAGGCCAGAAATGCAAATCAAAACCACAAGGAGATGCACCACATACCATCATCAAATAGACACCACCCAGGGTAGGCACGTCACAGAAGATGTGATCATTACCCACTGATGGAGGAGTGTGAAATGGCACAGTTCCTGAGGAATGCACTGGGACGTCCCCAGAAGAAACAGCCATACACTGACCACCCAATTAGCCCAAGAGAAGTAAACACCCATTTGTTCACCCCAACACCATCATAGTAAGCCCGACGCCCATCCCGAGAATGGATAAACTGTGCATCCATGCAATAGAGTACTACTGAGCCATAAACCAGGGCAAACCACTGACACACAGGAAACACAGATGACCATTGAAAACATGGTATTATACTCAGTGAAAGAAGCCAGACACACAAAAACCATGTATTGTATGATTCCATGACACTGAATCCTTGGCAAAGACAAAATTCTACAAGACAGAAAGCAGAGCAGAGGTGGCCTAGGCCCAGGAACGGGTGCTGAATGCTGCAAAAGGTCAGGTGGGAAGTGTAAAATTCCATCGTGGTGACTGATGGCTACACTATTTTCTAAAAATCACTGTATTGTACTGCTACACTAGGTGACATGCAAGGTATTTTAACTGTACCTCAATAAAACTGTTAAAAGAGAAAAGAAAGAAAAAACTAGAATCCAGGAACCCAAAGACCTTTTTATTGACTGTCAAGAGCATCTCTGTCTACACTTGTTCCCAAGGCACCTGCAAAATGCAAGCAGAGGCAACACCAACATCACCATGACAAGGAGACTTGAGGCACAGCCCTATTCTTTATGTCTGGCTTACTTAAACATCCGCAGCCTGTTCGCTTATCCTAATAAACATGTCAGGAATCCCCAGGTCCTCTCTATTCCCATCCTACACCCACCCTAGTAGATCCCAAAAAAAATTCACACTGGCCCCCACCCCAATGCTTTTGTCAAAGGCCAGCATACCTAGATAGAATGTAAATTACAAAAACTATCAACGGCAAAACATAAAAAGCATAGTGCACGGAATTACTTCAGGTTGGAGAGAGAAAGAAGGGCTTGGGAATGTCCAGTCCAAAGCCAGCATACAATCTCCTCCTGGGAGGATGAGTAAACTGCCTGCCGAGGCAGACCAGGAGTCCCTGGAAAAGAACAATGAATGAAGAGTCATAAAGAAATGGAAAATTACATCCTGCTCAGGCAACAGGCATTGGGAATGGGAAGAAGGGATCAGGAAGGTGAGTCAGGATGACTACACAGGTGCAGGTGTCAAGCATCACAAGAGCGCAGAGCACCAGAGCAGGCAGAAGCAACAAGACAGCCTAATTGCAACAGAGGAGGCTCCTCATCTGCTCTTCGAGCAACTCCAGGCTGTAGGGCAAGGCAGATAACCATTAGCCATGACCCTGTCCACTGAAGCCCATTGAACAGCTGGCTCGCCATCCAGAGAAAAGGATATATTGTTCAGTGCCCCAGGGTTAGAGATGAGGCTGCAACCCCAATGGCATCTACAGCTGAGTTCCCCATAGAGGAATAAGAGGATGGAGGCAAGGTCTCAAGGAATACCTGTCTGATTGCACTCACACCTTAAATCTACCCAAAAGTCCAATCCAAAATGCAGGTAACATGCACTCCCTCCTTTACTATCCTTAGCCACCATTCAATATGTGATTCCTACTTACTGATATGCAAACAAGGCTAAGGTGTAAGATAATCTAAGGTCACATATACGGTAAGAGTCCCCATGGACCCTGCATGTGTCCTCTCACAGAGCCTCAAGGATACAACAACATACCAGTGACCCCCACACACACACACCCATTTTCCAAACCCAATTCATTTAAATTACCACACTATTTCCAGTTCTAGATTAATGTTGTTTTTGTATGAAGAAAACCAAATGACCTTATGTAGGTTTCAGGTTTTGAATGTTCCATTCTCATTCAGCCCAGTGACCTTTCTGAACATATCTTTCAGGGAGTTTTTGAGGGACTAGGACTCCCCAGGGGATTCAAGGTGAGGGGATTCCATCTCAGCACTGCTCTCCCTGAAGAGTTTAGCTCTAAACACTTCCTAGGCCCCAGTGTGCCACAAACCATAATCTGCTCTTTAGAAAAGGAAGGGCACCCAAAAGAGGAACCAGAGCTTTGGAGTTACCTCACTGTACTCTAAGTGGGAGATGCCCAAAAGACCAGGCCCTGGGGGCTCACATGTCCATAAGGCTGCACCAGTGGGCACAGCCAAGGTGCACATGAGCTTGGGCCTCTGATTTCTTCATTCCCATAGGCCTTTGGAGAGACTATCAGTATAGGAGATTCCCAAGTGTCCCAGTTAACTGAGATGAGTGACAGAATGTAGACATACTCTACTCCCTCCTGTGCTTACTCTAGAGACAGGCTGCCTTCTCTCTGCACCTCTCTGCCCCCAAGGCCTATCATTAGTTCAATCAGTGCACACACATAAGAAGGGCAAGCCTTCCTGAGGATGGACTGTCCCAGAGAGTAGGCAGATGACAGGGCAAAGACCATGTGGCTAAAGCTATTCTTGGATAGAATCCACCTCCCAGTAGGACAGCCCTGGGCTCAGGGAAGCCTGCTCTCCCGCCCCTAAGCAGTCACTCTCACCTTCCCCAATTTCCCCATCTGGTCAAAGCATTCCAACTGCCATCCTACCCACCTGGGACAGAGGGCTCCCAGGGGGCTCTTGGCTGGGAGGCAGACCTGGGTCTGAGTTTCTGTAGCTTCCAAATCAGACCTAATATTATTCCACAGAAATATCCCCAGCCCAAAGCAGACACCAAGCAGAGGCCATCCCAGAAGAAGTATAGCCCCTCCCTGGCTCCACCTGCTGCCGATGCTGTGAAAGTGGGGCACACAGGTCCCAGACCTCCACGTGGAAGGCACTTCTCAGTGACATCCTGCAAAATAAGATATCTAGGGCATGTGGGTAGACAGCGTGGACACAAATCCTCTTGCAAGTGACTCTTCTCATAAGGCCATCCAACAGGTCTACTCTCGGCGCTTACCTCAAAACTCGAGAAATACTTAATATTTCAAACCACCTCTAGGCCCTCAGACCTCTTACCACCTCTGGAGTGAGGGAAATAGGACATAGGGGAGACAGTGGTTGAGCACAGAGAGTATGGACAGTCAGGGAACAGTGCAGAGCACAGTCTAAGTTTCTAAATGTCAGGCAGGATGGAAAGGGGGCATGAGAAGTATGGAAGAAGATAACTTCCAGGTTTATATAGAAATTCCAAACATCAAAGGCTAGTGAGAAATGATACCTATCAAAAGTAAAAGGCTCACAGTTCAGTAACAGTTTCCTATCAGCGCGGATGTGGGGACACCACATGGAACTCCAACAGGGCTTGAAGCACTGTCTTACTTCATCCTCCCATCCTGAGAGATGGCCTGGATCCATCCATACAGACTCAGGAAGCCATAATTCTCACAGGGCACAGGCAGCAATTCTCCCCAAAAAAGCTGATACACCTCCAGCAGCTTCATGCCACACGTACAAACAAGAGAACAAACAGACAAGCTCCAATCCCCTTCAAGAGAGCACTGGCCTTCAGTGTGGGCTGCCTGAAGTGGGGGGAGGCCCCCTGTGTGGCATCAGCTGTCTGGACCTTGCTTTCTCCACTGCAGTTCTGGGCATCGAACAGTGATGGAACCCATGTGAAGCCCAGGAAGCAAGTGTGGCCAGGGAAGGATGGTAGGGTGAGGACAACCAAATGCAAGATGTCCAAGAAGCCAATGAAAAAAAGTCTTGGGAAAAAAAGCAATGAGTGCTGAGAAGTGGCAAAACTAAACATTGCTGGTGGGAAAATAAAATAACACAACTGCAGAGAGATAGTTTGGTGGTACCTCCAGAGATTAGGCACAGTTATTAGAGGACCAAGCAATTCTGCAATGAGATACATACCCATCAGAACTAAAAACACATCCACACTGACTTGTACACCAATGGCTATAACAGCAGTACTCATGACAGACAAAAAGTGAAAACAGACCAGCTGATATCCACCAGCTGATGAATGGATAAACAAAAATGCTGCATTTCCATACAATGGAATAGTATCCATCAGTCCATAAAAAGGAATGACGCACTGACCATGCTACAACATGGATGAACTTTGAAAACACCTTCCTCAGTGAAAGAAGCCAGACACAAAAGACCATGCATTGTGATTCCACCTATATGAATATGGCCAGAATAGGCAAATCCATAGAAAAAAGGATCCCGGTAGTGGGAGGGGTTGCGGTTTTGGGGAGATAAGGGTTACCACTAATGCATAAGGCTTCTTTTTAAGGTGACATAAATGTTCCAGAATTGAGTATGGTAAAGTCACACAACCCTGTGAATATATTAAAAACAATGAACTGTACAGTTGAAATGAGTGAACTGTACAGCATGTGAAGCCCACCTTAGTAAAGCCATTACCAGACAAAAAGTTCTTCAAGAAGGAAGACCCATGGCCTCAGAGGCTGCCAGAAAACAAAAAGGATTGGTGGGAAACAGGCGTGGTAGAACATCCCTATTATCCCTGAAGTCTGGGAGGCTCAAGCAGCAAGATCAAAAGTTCAATTCCAGCCTAGGCAATTTAGTGACTTAGTGAGACCCTGCCTCGAAATAAAAAAATAAAATAAAATAAAAAGGGCTCAATGCAAAGGACCTGGGTTCAATCCCTAGTACCACCAAAAAACAAGAAAACAAAATAAAACAAAAAAAGACCAACTAGGAACTAACTGCAGCAAACTGTCTACTACAGGAGAAGAGTGCTGGAGCACAGCCTGGGAAGAGACCACCCTTCATGAGGCAACAGGGTGGAGAGCTAGATGCCCTCGGTAGCTGGGGGACACTGGGCTCAAAGATTTCAAAAGAGAGAAACAATGGCATCTTCGACACTGATGGAAAAAGCTGGCAAAAAAGGGCAACACTGACATTGCAATTAGAGACAGGGACATGGAAAGAGGCTCCCACCCTGAGTCTACCTACTCCACAGCAGCTCTGACTTGCCTCTCTCCATCCCAAGGCTCATGAACACCTGCTGATCAGAGACCCTCAGTTCCTGCTAAGGATCATGTGTCAACCCTACTCTCACAACAATTCTGCAATCCCAGGTCTGAAGAGATGAAAGGGCAGCTAAGGAGCTGACTATGCAAAAATGACTTCTTGCTCAGAATAAACAGTGAGACGAAGGGCCAAAATAGCCTGATCGTGTAAGGGTGGGGCTGAGATCCTAAGCACAGCCTGAAAGCATTCATCTTCTCAGTTTACTTCTAGTAAAAATGTAAGAAGCCAAGACCCAGAAACCTCAATGGTCAAAAAACTAGCCTTATCCAGCAAAACTCATATATATGCCCCTGGCCACTCCTTTCCAGGCAAGTGGGCAGTAATAGCAGGAGTCCAATTTGGAAATTAGAGGGCATTCTTACAGACACTACCAGAAAGCTGGAAACGTCACAGGCATCCCTGGCCATCTGCAGGCCCGAGGGGTCTGGCCTGGGAGGCCATTCATAAAGGGTAGGTCAGAGGTCCTCAGAGTGTGGGCCAGGGAAACCTCTTCAGGGGGTGACTGGGCCAAACTACTTTATAACACTATTGAATGAGTCCCTCTCCTCATTCTCCACAAGGGACAGCGGAGCTTCCAGGGGCACATGGAGTGCAATGACCCATCACTCTGCCAGCTACTGTAGCATGTGCTACTTATTCTTGTGCTTAACATTTTCTCAGTCTTTAATACAGTCAGTATCCATACTTATAACCTACATAAATAAGAACTTGGGGAGTTCTTAAATTCTTGGGATTTGTAATTAAAACTATGGAGGTGTAATTTTTAAGAAAATAAGGGATAAAGTTCAAAGACTGAAATCTTTTAAGGTATTTATGGTAATACTGCATGTAATGTCAAAGGACTCAAAGCAACCTAAAGCTCTTTAGCAAGAACAGCTCAGTAACTGCAGCCCGGCCATCTTGCAGGGCACAAGAATGCCAGGAGTGCTGATGAGAAGAGTGTAGGCTGAACAAGATGTTCCAGAGATCCCAGGGTGTTAAGTACAAAACCATGATTAAAATGTCCATACACGGGTTAGGGATGTAGCTCAGTGGTAGAGCATATGCTCAGCAGGCACAGTCACCAGCACCAAAAAAATACAACAAAATTTGCATACAGTATTTTAAAATTTACCTACAGTATTTTAAGAGGGTCTGCCTTTGGGTAAAGAGGAAGAGACTTTCAAAACTGCAAAAGCAAAAACAAACCACCTTTCACTTGTTCCTAAAAGGAGTGTGTCCTTTGTAATTGTCATGTCTGTTTCAGATCCAGATTGGACACCTTCCTCCTGGAAAGCAGACTCCCTAGGAAGCAAAGAAGGCACTAGGCACAGAGCAGAACTTGTTTCCAACAAGAAAGCACTCCTTCATAGGCCAGAACACCATCAGAGGGGTGTGTTTGTCAGCACAGGTACACACTGAGCAAAGGCAAACAGAATCATGAGCAGATCTTCTAAAATCTAGTATAAACCAAAGAGTTAAAGTTTCTTTCATTCAAGAATTCGCCACTTTCACAGATCAGATTTCTTCTCTACAAGTACCATAACCCAAACCCCAAAACACAAATAAGGCTCTAGAATGTGAGTAAGGGTCCACTTCACGAGGCCAGGGGAGACAGCGCAGTCCTTGAACACACCTACACATGTTAGGAAACACAGGTGCTAGTTCACTTAGTCTTATATCCCTAGTCATCCTTCAGAACTAACCTATGCATGTCTACCAAAACACACTCCTTCTATATGCAAGCATAGTATAAAATTCCATACAGCCTTTAAGAAAAATAAAAATTCAGAGAGAACATGTCACTAAACAAAACTGAGTTAAGCTACCCATTTTAATACCACCAGAAAAAAATGTGTATACAGTTAAAAAAACAAAACTCAGAATCAAATATTACTAGAAAGAATATGTGCACAGTAAAATTCTTTCCCTTTGAGACTATAATGCCCCACCATGCTTAATTTTCCTGACGTTTCTGAGGTTTAGAAGCCACAGCTAACGGATCTGAATCATCTGAACAAAACCATGTTACAGTGACACGTTACTGGAAAGCCTAGAATAGAATGCTAAATATACTGGCACACACCCATACAAGCTCTTCTGTAGAAAATGATCACACGTGAAACTGTATCAAGTTGTCCATAACAAAGTCTAAGGGGAAGCATTATATTTCCAGCAGGTAAATATAACACACAGGTGCCTAGAAGTCAAATAACAAAACACAAAAATAAGGCCTGCCTTTTATTAATAAAAACTAAGCCTAGTCTATCCATGAACTCAACTTAATGAAACTCTTCATCATGCTTGCTTCCAACAAAGAAACAAGAACCTCCCCTGAAATCTAAATCGGGCTTGTATCCGCAGCACACAACTCCCAACCCTGGCGTTGCCCCAACTGTTCACCTAAGGAAAGGAGGGAGGGAAGTACGTGGCTCCACAGCTCCATCTGTGACATTACCCTTTCTTCTTAAACAAGCATACCACTTGGAGCCGCATTCTGCTTTATTTGGGTTGGCAGTTTAAGTACCAACAGCAGGGTGGCACCATGGCTGCACACCAAACTAGGTCAGCCTCGGCCTGTCCTGGGGAGCTCCCAGTGTGTCCTGGGCCTCAGTTCCCTCCTGCCTCCCAGAGGAGAGGGCCAGAGGTTCCTGGGTGGAAACCGGGACTGGATGGGGGCAGCCCTGGAAGGTAAAGTAGGCAGCCAGCATCACTGTTCAGGCCTCCAAGACCTTCTCAGCACCTTTTTCCTTAATAAACAAGGAATATAAAGTTCTCCAGGGTTTTCAATAGATACCTCTCATTTGAGACACAAGAAAATCACAAGTTATAAGGCCAGATTAGTACATCCTAGACCCCAGGTACCCAGAAAGACAGAGGCCAGCAGATAGAGGCCAGGGTCTGGGCTTGGGGGGCCAGCAGACAGGGTTCAAGGGCCAGGCTTGGGGCTAAGGTTCAGGATTCAAGGGTGAAAGTATGGGAGGGGAAATTCAGGGACTGGAGCAAGGGAGCAGAGTTAGTCTAGGTCAGGGTTCCAGGTTCAGAGGGCCAGAAGTTGGGATTTGGAGGAGGTAGAGATTCAGGATCAGGCTGGATAAGATTGGAAACAAGGGATCAAAATTTGAAGGCTGGTGTTCTGGAGTCAGAATTCAAGGTTTGGGAACCCGGGTTCAGGGTTTGGGGGCTAAGATTAGGTGTAGGAAGCTTCAGGGTCAGCAACTGTGGTGAGGCTTTAGGGTTGGGGCTCAGGGTTTGGGGATGAGACAGAGAGGTTTGAGGTCCTGAAGTTCAGGGCCAGTGTTGGGGATAGTTACGCTGGAACTAGGATTCTGAGGATCAAGGATCCAGAGCTGTGCACCGGCATCAGGATTCAGGAACCACGGCTTGGGCAGAGTTGGAGATATGACGGCCACAGACTCGGTTAGTGGAGTCTGGGTTAGGATAAGGGGTTCAGGAGCTGGATCTTCAAGTTTTGGGCTCAGTAATCAGGGAAGGGTCCCCAACCTCAGAAGCCAGGGTCGGGGTCCTGCGTCAGGAGGTTTCCTGGCCTGAATCCTCGGCTTGGGAGTCTGGGCCAGGTCCGGGGCTTTCCTGGTCTGGGGTCCCTGGCAGAGGGTGGGGGAATGTCAGGGACTGGGTCAGGGGGATTCCTGGCCCAGAGTGCCGCTCCTCCCCGGCCGACGGCGCGGCACTTACGTCGTCGAAGAGCGAGCCCACGTTGGCCGTGACTAGCAGCACCGCGGTGCCCGGAGCGGCTGCCTTCCCCGCCATCGTGCCGGTAGGCGCGAGAGCTGGGCTGGGCGGTGGCGGCCGCTTCCTGCGCGGCCGGCCGGGCCGGGGTCTCGCGGGGCCGCGGGGCGTCAGCTCCGCCGGGGGTCGGCCCCGGGGCGCATTGCGGGCTCGGCGGGTCGGGCCGGGCCTGGCCGGGGCTCCGGCCTTGCTCTCGTCGGTCCTCGCTGCTCCGCGGCCCCGCGCCCGCTCGCCGCCGCGTCTCACAGGGGCCCGCGCGCAGCCATTAGACCCGCCGGGAAAGTTCCCGCAGCCGCCACGGCCGACTCGGGTTCAGTCAAGTCCCGCCCTTGGGGGTGGAACCTACGCGGGGCGGGGCCAGGCCTGCGCGGGGCGGAGATGGGAGAGGCCATACGGGGTGGGGCGGGACCTGCGTGAAGAGAAAAGATCTCTGAGCTTGCTCTCTGGAGCTGGGTCTGTAGGTGCGGCGGGACCTGGGATCTGCAGTTGCGCCTCAAAGGAAGTACGGCTTGCAAGGGGGTGGGGCCTAAGGATAGGGCGGGGCCTGAGGAGGCCTGCGAGCCCGGGCGGTGTCTCTTGGTGGGGCAGGGCATTCGCGGGGGTGGGATGGGGCGGGGCCTGCATGGAATGGAACTGCAACTACTCCTCGGCTGCGCTCGAGTCAGGCCGAGCCTCCCTGCGCTCCGCCCTGCCCCGCCCCCCACGCCGGGGCTGCGCACAGACTCCTCCCTCCGCACTCTTATTACGTCACTGTCCAGCTCCGACAGAACCTTTTAAAGGGGCTTCGCCGTCTGGGCACCGTTGCTCGGTGGGTTCCTCTGCCGCTCTGACTGGATACCAGGGACTCCGGGACCCCTACGTCGGGCTCCTCTGCATGTTGCGGCCTTGTTCTCCAGTCTCAGTCAGGGCCTTCGAGGGAATGGGACTGGCGGAGCGAAGAAGGGGTGGGGTCCCGGTGGGTAGGGGAGGAGCCTCTGCAGACCCCGGAGTCCAGTTTGCAGTGACTGCGTCTCCAGTGACCGGGTTCTGCACCCCAATCCCTCCCGGCAGACCAAGTGTATGTGATTTTGCAACTTCCTAACACATCCACCCAGTTCCTGATGCATGACTTTACTTACAAGAAATAGAAGACTTTTGCGCCAAGAACACTGTAAAAGGAAACGTCCTTTTAAAAAAACAACTCTTATTCGGGTGCTTCCACAGCCAGCTGCTGCTCACTTGCCGCACCTTGGGACAGCCCTCTAGTTCTGCGCTAGATAGGGCCAGGCCCTGGGGCAGCAGAGCCGGGCCTAGGGAGGTTTAATTAAACCACCCCTACAGAGCTCAAGGGGCTGGAAGGAAAAACAGCATGGATGTAGAAGTCCAGAAATGCCTCCCAAGTAGGGTCACTTTGGCCTGGCGATGGGGCAGAGGGGCTTGAGACCGATCATATCCGCGACCTTCCCTCTGGAGGAAGTGGGAGGGACCCATGCTCAAGCTAGACTGCTACATCTGAGGCTCCGAAAGGCATCCACCCTACAAGACAGCGCTGTGGAGGTACAGTAGGAACCACGCTTGTAATTTAAATTTTCTTGTAGCTACATTTTTAAAAGTAACAAGAAACAGCTAGAAGCAATTTTAGCAATGCTTTTTATTAACCCAGTCAATACAAATATTCCATGTGTAGCTAGTATGTAATAGTGTTAATGAGATTTTGCCACACAAAGAGTATCTGATAGGTATCTGATACTTGTAGAACATCTAACAGCCACATTTCTAGTGCTCAGTATCCACGTGGCCTATGGCCACTGTACTGGGCAAGGTCACTGTAGAGTTTTGCAGGCACAGATATAGAGGGGTGTCCACAGAGCAAAGAAGAAGCAGAACCCCCACCAGCCTACACCCTCATAGTGGGCTCCATGAAGGCCAGCCCTCAGCTGCTGAGTACATGGCAGTGCCCAGTGGCATCAAAATACACTGGTTCTATTATGCTAAACTACACTTTGGGGGCTGGGGGGCATCTGTATAGGCTCTGTGGACTGCAGGGTCTGTAAGCCATAGGCTTATCTGGGCTGCAGGCCCTAGCTAAGCAGGCATTGCCTGCTTTGTACTAATATATCCAAGATTCCTACTTATACTGATTATTTAGCCTGATTTCACTAAAATTCTCTTGAACTGTCTACTTCCTTCAGTAGATGTTTTATGTGGACAGTCCACAACTGTTAAATTCTTGTTTATAAGCCCCATCACCACTGCCCCCCACTGTTGTATTTTGTTATAGCAGCCCAAACTGGCTAATACAGTCTCATTTTTCTTTGTAACATAATAAGCCCATGCCAAGTATACCCTTAATAGAAGCTCAATATAGGGGCATTGCTGATGCCTTGAACCTGTTTCTCAAGAAGTAAACACCCCACTCCCATGCCAGTGGCATCCCCTGAGATATTGGAAGTGTCTACACTGAGCACCAGACCTCCTGCATTCTTGCATATGTGCCCTCATCACTCAAAGATGTCAGTCAATTCCCTCCCCGTACCCCTGAACTATGCACTACCCACCCTGGTGGGATGCCCTTGCCCTTCATGGAGGAAGCATTTTCAGTCTATGAAGTTCCTGTCAAGTCAACAGGCTGCCAGCATCTGGCAGCTACTCTGCACATCCTTGACCCTGCTAGAAGGAATGAAGTACCCATCCCATCCTAGGCCACTGCCTCCTGGATCACGCCATCATCTCCCAGGTAGGCCCAGTGATACAGATCATGTTAAAGCCTCCCTCACCCTGCATCCCTCCATTTCCTCTATTCGCTTTGTTGAAACACTTGTCCTAAATCCCAGACTCTCTGCTTGGCACTCCAATTGGCCATTCTCTTCTGGGCCCTTCTGGACCTTCTGGGATCCTTATGCCCTAACCCCAGTGGAGCCCTCCTCACTGAGTTCCCACTGGCCTCCTATTCAGTGGCTGGTCTCCAGACCTGATTCCAGCCAACCTTCCAACATGGCTGACACACTGAACTTCCTCCTTGGGAACAAGACTTGCTCTGGCATCCATGGCATTCCTGCTCTGTTTCTATACTGTTGATGACTGTATTCCTCTTTGTGGCCCCCCTAAAGTTCTGACATCTTGGGATTGGTCCTTGGTCCATTCTTCCTTGGACACACTTCCTCCCGGCCAACCTCATCAGGCCCACATCTTCTATCTTGTCAACATGCCCAACTGCTACCCAGAAAGAGCCATCTCAGATCCAATAAGGAAACATTCCCAGTTCTTACCTTTACTCCTGCACCTCAGACTCCAGAGCACTTGCTTAATGATACCCTATATCTGTGGTCACCTCTGAGCCTTGGCATCTGTATGTCTCTGTTAGCAAGGCTGGCTTCTTCTGGTGGGTCTCCTCAAATGCCATTCCTTGATGTGACCCCCCCAACTCTGACCCACACTCACCACAATACACTGCCAATTCATCTCACAGCCCTTCTCAGTTTCTCCTGTGCTTGCTGTCAGTTGCCTCCCCTTGTGCTGCCTCTCAGCAGCCTGAGAACAGGGCCAAGATCTGATTGATCTGGCAACATAGAAAGTGTTCAGTAAATATATATTATGTGAATCAATGATATGTCATGGTTATCACAATGCTAGGCAATCAAATATTCAGAAAGACTTTGAGCACTTATATCACCTGTGTTAAAATTTACATTTATAAAATTGAGGCAACAGGGAGATTCCTTTCCCTATGCCTTCATCTTTTGAATATTGTCCCAGGTCTCTATATTACCTTTGCCAGGATAATAAAAGTTTAAAGCCCTGCCTCCCCACGTCAGAAGCCTGGGCCCACCTAGCCTAGGAGGGGTAGAAGACAAAGGTAGAGGGAGCAATGGCTCAATTCCCTCCTGCTGCTGAGGAACAGATCCCTTTTTAGCCCAGCCCACTCAGCCCGCTGTTCTGGGGCTCCCAGGAGGCAAATTCAGCGAAGTCTTTTGTTAAACAAGTTTACTTCGGCATATATATTTATAGCACTTGGTAGTTGCAAAGTGCACGTCAATCATTTATTCATTGAGCCTCAATGTTCCTGCCAACCAGGTCAACCTTATTCCACTGTATATTGAGGTTAAGCGAATCGCTCAAGATAATTATCTATAGATGGGGAGCCTAGCTAAATGCACAGTGAAAGAAATCCAGGGCCCTGCCCTCTTTGGAGGGCAGTGGAGGGAGCTGGCCTCAGTCACTAGCTAATGAGACACTTGTTACTTTACCTGAAAGTCATATAGGAGGAGGATTTTTCCTTCCAAGTTACTGGATACTTTTCCTCATTAGCTTAATAATAGTTATTATTTTCAGGCATCAGTTGTGCTTGAGGGGCTTACATTTCTCATTTCTAATATTCACAAAGGTCTTATGAGGCGTGTATTTCTGTTTCATGTATGAGAAAACAGGCTGTGGGATTAAGAAGTTTGCCAACCTTACACAGCCACTAAGGCACAAAGCCAGGGCAAGTCCAGCCAACCCCAAACCAGTGGCTCCAGAAGCACTGTAGGGCCTTAATTTGCATATACATACACTCAATTATTCATTCAACAAATATTTATTAGGTGTTTTCTGTGTGCAATGCACTATTCTGAACCTCAGGGTGAGATGGCAAAGGACAAAAGATTCTGTCCTATAAAGACAGTCAAGAAATACACATAGGGTGTCTTAGTCACTTTTCCATCACCGAACACAACACCCACAGCTTAAAGGAGTGCAGATTTTTCCTGTACAGTTTTTAGAGGGTTCAGTCCATGTTTAACCTGCTGCATTGCAGAAACAGAATGGTGGAAGGGCCAGGCAGAGGAACTGCTCACATCTTGGCATCCAGGAAGCAGAGAGTAAAAGGAGGATTCAGAGAGGGAGATACACATTTCGAAGTCATGTTCTTAGTAACCACCTCTTCAGACCAGGTTCTACCTCTTAACAACACATTCAGATGTGGATTAATTAATCAGTGCTCGCATGATTCAACTTCTGAACACAAGGCTTTTGGGGGACATTCTGGATCTAAACCATGACATATGGTGTCCCAGATTATGGGAGTGTATGTTATGTAGCTTTCTGAACTTTTCCTTATAAAGTCATTTGCTGGTCAAAGAGCAGTAGAAAAACTTCAGAACAGTATACAGTGTATGACAGTGGGCACACTCACTATAACTGTACTGCAATAAACCAGGCACTGTTACTGTTTTGACAGTGCTTCATGTTTCTGCTTGGCCCTAGAATGAGCACTGTGATCATGCCTTACGTATAGTTTTGATACCTTTTAAATGCAACATCGTAATGTAAGTGCTTTCTGATATAATTACAGCTCTTCCTAAATGGGGGTTTTCTTGTTTGTTTTGTTTTGTTTTGTTTTGTTTGAGACAGGATCTAGTTTAGGCTGGCCTTGAACTCACCATGTAGCCAAGGCTGGCCTCAAACTCTCAGCGATCCTCCTTCTTCAACCTCCCAAGTGCTGGGATTATAGGTTTGCACCACTGCACCTGGCCTTCCCAAATGTTTTCGATGCCAGCGTAATAATCACCTGATAGACACACTGAGTCTTACCTAACTGGTAACACCATATTTGTGTAAGTTTAGATTGTTTCCAGTATTGCATGATTAAGAAATGTTGTAATAAACATCTTTGTATATGAAGCATTTTCAGCTTTTAGGATACTTTTCTTAGGATAAATTCTAAGAATTAAAATGTTAAAGAGTATAAATAACAGGCATGAAAGGGGTGGGGGCTGTGGCTCAGTGATACAGCATTTGCCTAGCATGCACAAGTCCTTGGTTTCAATATCCCCCCCAAAAAAGGCATGATTCAAAACTTGAGAAGTGCATATAAAGAAATACCTAGAGGGAAATGTATAGCTTTGAGTGTTCATTTAGAAAAGAATAAAAGTGCTGTAGAGTTCCAAATTAGAAAGCTAAAAGAAAGCAAATTAAACATAAAGTCACTATAAGAGAGGAAGAAAGATAAGCATAAAATTCATGAATAGAAAGCAAACACAGAAAATAAATAAAATCTAAAGACTGCTCTTTGAAATACAGTAATCAGTAAACCCATATCTAGAATGATGAGAGAGACAGAGACAAAAAAGAGACATCCTAGGTATATAATGAGGGGAAAGGTGTAGCTACAGACCCTGCATACTTCCTAAAAGAACTGGGAAATGCTGTGAATGACTTCATGCTAATAAAACCAGCAATTTACATAAGATGGATAAATTCCTTGAAAGATACAAACTACCAAAGTACCTATTAAAAAAAAATTTTTTTTGTGGGTACCGGGGGTCAACATCAGGACCCTGTGCGCCAGCAGGCGCCCATGTCGCTGAGCGATATCACTGGCCCTTTTTTTCTCATATGTGGGTACCGGGAGTTGAACTCAGGACCTCGCGCTTGCCAGGCAGGCACTTATGCCACTAAGCCATCTCACTGGCCCCCTATTAAAATTTTTGAGTCCATGATTTATAATCATCTCACACAGAAAATTCCAAGCCCAGATGACTCTACTAGCAATTACATTTTTTTTTTGAGACAGTCTTCCTGTATAGCCCAGGAACTAGTGATTTGAACTAGTGACTTTCATGCCTCAGCCTCCCAAGTCCTAGGATTACAAGCATGCACTATCATGCTCAACTTTCCACTGGTAAATTCTGTCAAACATTTAAAGAATAAATAATACCAAGTCTATACAAACTCTTCCAAAAAATTGACAAGGAGGGAATATTTTCCTGACTCATTTTAAGAGGATAGATTTTCCTGTTACTAAAGACAATACCAAAGAAAAAGAAATCTATAAACTAAGATTCTTAATGAAAATAGAAAAAAATCATTAGCAAAATATTGATGAATCTAATCAGTGTGTAAAAGAATAACCTTATGCCTAAGTGCGGTTTACCCAAGATTGCAATAATAATCAAAAATCAAGTAATTCACCCTATTAATAGATTAAGAAAAAATATGATCAGGTAGATAGACAAAGAAAAGGTATTTGGCAAAATTCAACATCCTTTTATGGTAAAAACTTACTACAGACTAGAAGTAAAGGAAACTTCCCAATTCTAATAAAATGTATTTATGAACGATTTAGAGCTAACACATTTGGTGCTGAAAGACTGAGTGGTTGCCCCTGAGATTGGAAACAAGACAAAGTTGTCTCCTTTCACCTCTTCTATTCTACACTGTAGCTCCAGTCTGGGCAATAAAATAAGGAAAAAAAAATAAAATCCATGCAGACTGGAAAGAAAAAGGTAAAAGTGCCTTTGTGCTCAGGAAACATGATCATCTGATAGAAAATTCTATGGAATCTACAAAACTACTGCTAAATAAGTGAATTTAGCAAGGTCATGGAGTACAAGTCAGTACTTTAAAATAATATGCATTGCTATATATCAGAAATGAGCACTAGAAAATACAGTTTTGAGTAATTTCTATTTACAATAGCATAAAAACAAATATCTAAGAATGGATTTATCATAAAATATATAAGGCTTATGTAATGAAAACTATGGAACATGGTGGATTAAAATAGAAGATAAGTAATGAGCATTATACTATGTTCATGGGTTGGAAGACAAGGTGATGTTAAGATGTCAATTTTCCTTAGATTACATTGATCCATAGATTTAATGTAATCCTTTCGTCCTCCTCCTCCTTCTCCCCTCCTCCTCTTCCTCCTGCACTTTCTCCTCTTCCTCATCCTCCTCTTTTGCCTTGTCCTCCTCCTCCTCCTCTTCCTCATTCTTTTCCTCTTTCTTCTTTGGCCTTTTCCCCCCCACTCCCTCCCTCCTTCAACTTTTTTCTTTTTAGAAATTGATATGTAGATTCTAAAACATATATGAGCATGCAAAAATAAGTAGAACAGTCAGAAGTGTTTTGAAGAACAAATTTGGTATACTACCTTGTTTCAAGACTTGCCATAAGGCTGCAGTCACTATGTTTGTATTAAATTAGCGTAAGGATAGGTATGTAGATCAATGGAATAGAATAGAAAATCTAGATTGGATCCAGTTGATTTCAATAATGGTGCCAATTCAGTAGAAAAAGAATAGTCTATTCAGAAAATGGTGCTGGGATCAGCTGGCTTCCCATGTGGAACAAAATAAGCCTGGATTTTAATGTACATAATACCAAAATAAAGTAATTATGGATCATACACCCAAACACAAAAGTTAATGCTAGAAAACTTCTAGGGAGTTAATCCATAATACAATGTATATGTATATGTATATCTGCAATTTCTTGTGTGCAATAGTGTACCATATAAACCAAAATTCTCTAAACATGGAAAGTTGCTTTTAAATTCACTGGTTGGCATAACCTGAAGGAAAAATAGTTTGTTTGTGCACCTAGTATAGATATCCAAGTATGTCATTTCCAAGGCACAGAAACAGTCAGATATGAGGAGTACTCTTCTGCTATGTAATGTGGAATTTATGGGATGTGCAGGCTGTCATCCCTGGGGTTAAGATCTGAATTCTAAATTTCATCTGGTCCCAGGGCTGAGATAAGGGATTATGGAACTTTAATTGTAGCAATACCTCAGAAAACACACTACAGTCAGGTCTGCATATTTTATTGTTTTTGTTTGTTTGTTTGTTTGTTTGTTTTTTGTGCGTACCGGGGGTCGACCTCAGGACCTCGCGCGCCAGCAGGTGCCCGTGCTGCTGAGCAATATCACTGGCCCTTTTCTCATATGTGGGTTTTGGGAGTCGAACTCAGGACCTCACACTTGCCAGGCAGGTGCTTATGCCACTGAGCCATCTCACTGGCCCCTGCATATTTTATTGTTTAGAAAAAGCTTTCCAAGTGTTGTATGCTGGAAACCTAATCTCAAGAGATTGCTGTTTGCTCTCCCCTGATTCCTGTTTCATCTCCCTTGCTGTCCCACCCACAGTCTATAGTAGCAAAGGCATCTGAGCATGGAAGGGTGGGATAGCACCTGACTCACAACACAGTCACATCTTGACATCACCATGAGGAAAGGGGCCAGGAGTATACAAAGGTACATACCCAGAAGAGGCCACATCTGGGCTCCCAGGATCTGTTGAGGGGGATAGCCAATCACATCTTGCCTCCCTGTTCTGCCAAGTGAGAGCTAATCTTCCATGGAAGTGACTCACTAATCTGGACTCTAAGATCACTACATATTTATGGGTATCTCACAAATCCTTGACAGTGGGAAAGTATGAACTTGGAGCCCCTATCAACAGGTCAATACTCAGCTCTGCAGGGTCTCCCTTGTGTTCCTGGAGGGCCCCTCCACAGGCCCTCCTTTTGGTTAGCTCTTCATCACTGCATAAAATCAATGGTGCCCATAATGCTTCCCATTAGTCAGGAGGTGACTCCACTAGGCGTGCTTTGCAACATGACCTGTTCACCCACTCATATTCAAAGCATGTGTGATCCTTAAATTTTTCTTACAGCCCTGGGAAATAGTAAGTTTTGCCACTCCACTTACCTTTAATGGAAATTAAATAGTGATTTTTTATTTCTCACGGTGGTCTTAGGGATGCCCTTCCAATCAGATCATGTGAATGCAGGTGGCTGCTCTTCTAGGCAAGGCAGTTAATCCTTCTTCTTTGGCAGAAACAGATTGTTGACAAGGCCAAATTATTTACATAAAATTATGTAGGTAGAAAGTGTTGGCATACATCATGAATCAGACAGAAGTGCTTGCCATATCAATGCAGCTCTTTTCAGTAGACCTGCTGGAAATGGGATCCCTGCCAAGGGACATGTATAGGTTAGGTTCCCAAACAACTAAGGGTTCCAAAGATAGCTAAAACAAAAACTCAAGAAAAATATACATAGAAAATTTGTCTCTGAGTTGATGATACCCATTAAAGTTGTCAAACCGGGCGTGGTGGCACACAGCTGTAATCCCAGCACTTGGGAGGCTGAGGCAAGAGGATCACTGCGAGTTCAAGGCCAGCCTGGCAACAAAGTGAGTTCAAGGCCAGCCTGGGCAACAAAGTGAGTTCAAGGCCAGCCTGAGCTACACAGTGAAACCCTGTCTCAAAAAGACAAAAAAATACATAAATAAAATTGTCAAACCTTCTATTTTTAAGGGTAAAATAAATATATCATTATTTTCTCTGGAAGATCAAAGTTTTAAAGAAGTGCCAATTTAGATACAGTGGTGCATGTCTGTAGTCCGAGGTACTTAGGAAACAAGATGATCATGAGTTCCAGGCCAGCCTGGGAAACTTAGCAAGACCCTGTCTCAAAATAAAATAAAAAGGCTGGGGTTATAAATCAGTAGTAAAGTGCTTATGTAGCATGTGTGATACCCTGGGTTCATTGTACAACACAAGCACATACACACACACACACAAAAGAGGAAGTGTCAACTCTCACTTCAATATTCAGCATGGCTAGTGTTGGCAGTCGGTTTTCAAGCATTCTCGGCTAAGTTGTAATTTCTGTTTTGTAGCTTTGTATTTAGTAAATTATTTTATAAAGATTCATCTATTCCTACAGTCCATTGTTCAAGTCCACAGTAGGGTTCTAAAATATCCTCATGTCATTTTGAAAGGCAATGACTCAAATGCATGTAAGTTTTAATCAACATTAACTGTGCAAGCACTGTCTTTTTATCCTCTAAGCCCTGCATAGGATGGATGTGTTGAGTTCATATATGGAACCTGACACACTAAGTATCATCCCTGACACATACAGAGAATCTAGCCCTGGAAGATGTATAAGTAAATAAACATGTGAATAAGTGATCCCACTAAGCCGAAATGTTTTAATAAAAAGATATCATTTGACTACATTTTTATATCATTTTGAATCATGGCCTGTTGATAAATGAATCTCACTAGGTATACACATTATATATTTTTCTGTATTGAATTAATTTCTCGATGACTTGTTTTTGTCAACTGGGCACAGATTTGCTCTTGTGGATCCTGGTAAGTGACTTTGCTTCAGAAATATTATTTCCTTTGTCTTCCAGGAGAATGGTAGAAATAATGGTGTGTGGTAGCTATCAGCAGCTAATAGTCCATAGCTTCAAATACTGTGAGGAAGTTTAGGAGTGCTTGACTGAGTTTCAGACTTAGCTTTGGCTGTGGATGGGTATTTTCTCTTTTGGTCGATAGCAGTTTCGGCAACATAATGGGGTGAAGCAGAAAGTAGTGATGAAGTTATGTTGACTCCTTGATACTCTATATTTGTGGAATTTGACCTCAAAAGAAAAGATGATATGAAAATTGTTTTAAAAAATAAAATGAAGGCATTATAAATGGAGCAAGAAGTGGTGACGAATATCCAGGGAGAGCTTGAGGCACCCTACCTTTCTCCTGGAAAGTAGGGAGTTCACCATGAGCTGAAAGTAAGCCAGGGGGTAGGGCATTAGGCCAGCCGCAGAGGTGGTTGGTGCTGTATGCTGGAGTCCAGTCACAAAGCAGTGTCACGTTATAAGAGGATAAGAGGTGATAAGAGGAGGGAGAGTTCCTCAGGCCTTGAGAAAAACAGTTAAGCTTGGTGAGGAGACTCCATTCCCATCCAGATCCAGATGGGTCACACCCAAGGTACCAAATCAGAGCAGAAAAGATCAGTGAAGGAAGTTTTATTGTCAT
Organism: Erethizon dorsatum; assembly: GCA_028451465.1. Lineage (NCBI taxonomy): Eukaryota > Metazoa > Chordata > Mammalia > Rodentia > Erethizontidae > Erethizon > Erethizon dorsatum. Next base: position 115,523,849 of record CM051822.1, on the reverse strand, counting down.
ATCTGTTTAACAACAGATAAGTCTAGAAACACACGTTCTTGTGTATAGACGAAAGTCATGGAGTTTTTTGTTTTTGTTTTTGTTTTTTTTTTGTGGGTACCAGGGGTCGACCTCAGGACCTCACACGCCAGCAGGTGCCCGTGCCGCTGAGCGATATCACCGGCCCTTTTTCGTATGTGGGTTCCGGGAGTCGAACTCGGGCCCTCACGCTTGCCGGGCAGGCACTTAAGCCGCTGAGCCATCTCCCCGGCCCAGTCATGGAGTTTTATGGCTAGTTTTTCTGAACTGAAAAATAAAGAAAACAAAGTGTCTGTCCCTACCATCCCTGAAATAGTTTTTCACACATTTGAGAACAAGTATTATCCTACAATTTATGTCCCATTTACTTGTAGTTGACTGAGATCTTAGCTTAGTCCCCAGTATTCACAAATGTGAATGTTTTTAAATCTCCTTCCATTTCAACTACTGCATTTATTAATTTCTAAATAGTGATACCTTAACTTAAGCAAGTATAAATTACTGAAACAGGTTCACTCTGAAAAACAGGAATGTCTTAGAATAATTATAATTAAGATGGTCAGAAACATGCCTTCACTGACTTTCACTAACTACTTTAACTCACCATTTATTCAAATCTAGGAATAATTAAAGTCCAAAAAGAAAAATTGGTAAAAATCAAATATTTTATTTTATTGTTGTTTGTGTTTATGGTTTTTCTGGCTTCTTAATTAAACAGAAATGTCTGATTGGCGATGTTAATAGTACACTACCTTATTATACAATGCATTTCCTTCTTTGGTAGAAAGTTTTTCTTATCATTTCAATTATAAAATTAAGGGCCAGTGAGGTGGCTCAGTGGCGTAAGCACCTGCCTGGCAAGCGCGAGGACCCGAGTTCGACTCCCGGAACCCACATACGAAAAAGGGGCCAGTGATATCGCTCAGCGGCACGGGTGCCTGCTGGCACGCAAGGTCCTGAGGTCAACCCCGAGTACGCACAAAAAAATAAATTAATTAATTAAATTAAATTAAATTAAATTAAAACACATTGACACAAAAGCAGGCTTCTATTAATGCAGAGGTTTTACATATTCTTCAGTGTAATTTCTTCCTTTTCTCTAGCCACGGTTTTATTGTATGGTATTTTAAATTTACTTTAACAGATAAATAAAAATACAAAATTGTACTTATTATTGGAATGCCATATCTGTTTTTTGTTTTGTTTTGTTTTTGGTACCAGAAATTGAACTCAGGACCTTGCACTTGCCAGGCAGGTGCCGTGCTGCTGAGCTATCTCCCAGGCCCATATCTGTTTTAAAATGTCACACATTAAATTTATTTCTGGACATTTTAATCTGTGTTTCATTGCTCATGGGATTGTTTTCTACCATGTATTCAAACTAGCTGTGTTATATAAATACATATGCTACTCTGAAATACATTTAACATTTGAAAACTATCACACTTGGTTTTCTCTCTTCTATCATTTATTAAGCATTCTCTTGGTTTTTTTCAGGCAGACAATTATATTAACATGTCTGAAATAAAGATTTTAATGCTATTTAAAGCCAAATTAAGATATGCCTGAGAATGGAAAATGCAAGACAGATCCAAACCACAAATAAATTTAATTAAAATGTTTATTTTTTGAAATATGAGTCAAGGAAAATATTTGCTTTATAACACATGCTATCATAATTTTTTAAATGAAGTACCTTGAATAATAAGCCATTTCAAGCATTTCTTTAAGAATAAAACATCTGCAGGCCTTGCTGAGAAGTGAAGGAGCCCCATTAACAGAGCATGTCTCAACATCTTGACTGCACATTGACTATTACTTTCCACTTTGCCCTGATCACCCAGTTTCCTTCTGCCAGTGCTAGCTTAGGCTGGCAGCAGTAAATTGCCCAAAATTTAGCAGCAGAATTGCAGATGGCACCATTACCCACTCAGCAGCTGGTACCCTCACCTTTCAATCTTAAAATGATTCTAAGATCAATTACTGGAACAGTCGTGTTAATTAAGAGTCATTGGAAACTTAAAGCTGCTTAGGAATGGCAGATTCTGTCTTTTTCAGCCAAAGGTCCAGAAGCAAAATAGATTTGAGTCCTTGAAATTTCATGGGAAAATAAAGAATCACACTCCTGACCCCATCACTAGTACTTGCCCCTCACTTTGGAGAGCTCCCTCTGAGGTATCCCCAGGCCCTGAAATTTTTGACCTGCCCCAGAGATGGAGGAGGCATTCCTCTTCCTCCTCCTCACCTTGGCCTGCAGATAAGGTCCAGGGCTCCCAGCATCCCTGAGACTAACACCAACTAGACAAGGACAACAGAGAGGAAACATTCACAGATGGCTCTGGCCAAAGACGGGCACCAGCCCAGAGAGTAACTGGCAGGGTTGGATTTAGTTAGACTGGGGCATTCCTGGAACTCAAACACTCAATCTGCAGGAATACATAGTTTGCTTCACTACTAAACACATGCACAATTTAGATAAAATTAAAAAAGTATGGTGTTTCTCCAACAGAACTTTTGGGACCTGGTTCCTTATCTAAGGCACGGAACAGAAAAAATGGTTCAAGTGCCTATTCCCAGTTCTCCAGTGATCCTTCCAAGCCTGCATCAGCTGGGTCAGAGGAGGGAAGGGTGTCCCTTAGGCACACAGACACTCACAAGGGCTCACTTTCACTCATCCGTGAGGAAAGAGAGACTGGTACATCATCTTGTCACATCTGCCCTTATCCACTATATACTTCCTGTGGATGTGGCCGAGGGTGTCTAGTAGGGTCTGTGACACCCACCTACCTTTCCTGGCTGGTCTGAACAGCACTTTCTTCAGAGCGGACAGAGGAAAGGTGGCACCCTCCCCCTTTCACTGCCTATAAGAGGGACACTGCCCCTGCCCTCTGGCAATCTCTGGTAGGAGGCTCTCCATGCTCAGCACGCCTACCTTCCTGTTCCCCTTGATAGCTCCTCACAATCCTCCCAACACATCAACAGGCAAGTGAAACTGGGCTCAACCCCAGAATCCACAACAGAGAGGAAAGGTTGAAGTAGGTAGGACAGATGGAGGAAGGTAGCACCACGGGTGTGGTCCATCCCCTCCCAGCCAGACTCACGAAGTTTGTCTATTGAGTTCCCTTTCATGTGGCACCCTTTCACCTGCTTTGCTGATTCCACCAGAACTATGCTTGTCCCCAGGCTATGCTTGGTCCAGGGGCCTGCCTGCCTGCTAAGAAAGATGGTCTTCTGCTATCTGTGGTGAAGCTGTGGAGCAATTCAGGCTGGAGCCCCTTGCAGCCAACCTCCCATTAACTGAGAGGGAGCTGACTACGTAAGGGAAGAAGAGCCCATGTACAGAGAAAGCATAATAGGAGCTGGAGAGAGACAGGCAACACAAACCACCGGAGTGGCAGGAGTCTCAGACACACAGAGATAGGGAGGACCAAAGCTGGGCCCAGCCCAGCCTCTTCTGGAGCTGCTGTGGCCCTAGACTTCCTGAATCTGTCTGAGAAAGTCAGTGGTGCTGGCATCAACTAAATCATGGTGTTTCTCCAATAGGACTTCAGAACCTGACTCTCACCGGCGGCACAAAACAGAGAAAATGGTTCAGTGCCTATTTCTAGTTCTCCAAGGTTCTTTCCAAGTCTTCACACCCCTGAGACAGAAGAGGTAAAAGGTTCCTTAAGCACACAGACACACACAAGAAATCCAGGAAGGCCCTGAGCAACCTCAGGGTCACGGGTAGCCTCTGTAAGCCAGCACTCAGATAAGATGTACTGTCCAGGCTGGTGCCAGTGTGGCCAGCCTCATCTCAGCCTCCTCAGAGGACCACAGAGCACCGAACCTCCAGGAAAAACCTCTCCATAGAACAATCCTCAGTGTACAGTGGCTTATACGAGTTGGGAACGTGGGGACAGACTTTGACCACTCATCAGAATGATGATATGAACTTAAAGCTTCCTTTGTGACCAAAATGAGGAACAAAAGATGGTTGTCAAACAAGGACCAATATAACTCTTTTGGACTAGAAACAAAACACAATATTAAGTATGACATGAAATACTCATAAAACCTTCATAAGAATAGAATTTGTCTTGCAGTAGAAAACCTGCTCCTACATGAGCCAGTTGTATGAATACAGGGGACACAGTGGGTGTGTCAGCCAGCTGGTGGGAGATGACCCTTTGCTGAAGAGATGTTTACCCATGTGTAGGCAGTTACTGGCCCTGAAGGTGAGCAAATGGTGGGAGTATGACAAGTCAATTTTGCAGGGCAAGAGGAGGGAGTTTCCTGATTAGAGCCCCAAGATAGCCAAGTGAAAGGAGAGTCACTCCCCAAAGCAGCTGTTGTTAGGACACTCCAGCACAAGGAGGACTGGGAAGAAGTACCTGGTCACTATCCTCATGATCCTCCCCTGGGCTGGACCCAACAAATCAACAGAGAAGTGAAACTGAGCTCAGCCTCAGAGTCCACAGCAGAGGGGACAGGGTGAAGTAGGTGTGACAGATGGAGGAAGATAGCATCATGGGCATAATCCATCCCCTCCCTGAACCAAGGTCTTTCTGGCAGCTGACCAGCCTGCTAAGAGAATCCAGGGAAGGGACATCCATGTGCCCCACACTCACCATCTCACAACAAGGTGAGGTTTGGCCTAGGTCATCTAGGCTCTGCAGGCTGCTCTGAAATGGTGGGGCAATGGAGAGGTAGCACCATGGTGGGCGATGCTACTCCCTTCCCCCAGGGAGTCATCCAGTCAGCATCCCCTGAGAAGAGTGAGGAGGATTCTGCTGAGTGGGACTATAGTATTACAGGCCCATCTCTCAAGGCAGACTCACTTTGTCTCTGCACAAGACAACTAACAGGTAACCAAGAACCATCTCACATACATTTATCACTCTGTGGACCCTTCTACCAGGAAGCCAGGCAGAGCCTGGTATACTCAGGGAATCAGCACAGGAATATGAAATTTGGGACTGTAGTATTATGACCTGGCCCACAGGACTTAACTCCTGGCAACCCCCAGCCAGGCCCTGCCCCATCTCCAGCTTGGGTGCAAGCTCATGAGCATTCCTGTCCAAGGACAGACCCTTTCCCCAGTGACCTGGGTCCTCCCACCCAGTTGGGGCCAAACCCATGTCACTGTAATCTGGTTTTGCATGGTTCTCCCTGGAGCTCACAGGTGGGCCAATCTTTTGTCCTGGCCCTTAGAGTACCTCAAAGAGGTACCTCAGTGACATAGTTGTCCAGATCACACAACCAGGGGTGTAGCCCTGCTCTGCCATGGCCACCAACAAGCCACACATGATGAGCCAAAGCAAGCAGCCTCCATGGCTTCCCTGGGCCAGATGGCACATTTCCCTCCCTTCTGGCTGGTCCAGGCTCACTGCCCTCCAGTGGGGACACAGGCAGCCCAGTTGCTGCAGTCAGATGTGTTAGTAAGGAAGGTAGTACACCCTTGGGCCAGAGCAGGCACAGAACTGGGGGCAGGCCTTGTGGAATCAGAGAGATATGGCTTTGAGGGTGAATGGGAAGGTCCTTGCTGGAGTCAGCCCCATGACTGAGAAGTGTCAGGGGAGGAAGGGGAAGTAGATGACCTGCCCAGGATAGACTGAGCACCACCACCACCAGAAGCAGGAACTTCCATATGTGGTAGCTGTTGGGCTTCCAGGGCAGGAATGAGAACCAAGACCAGGACCTTGGGTCCTTATGAGCTACCAGCTATGGCCTGACACATATGGCAAGGTTACAGGCCCTAGGCAGTGTGATATGACTGACTGCTCCTCTTCTAAGTATCAGTGTCAAAAGAGGCCTTTGACCAGAGCTTGAGAGTCACTCCCTGAGCCTACAGACCACAGAGAGGCCACCCAAGAACCAGGACAGGACCATGGCCTGTGAGCTACAGGGAGAGAACAGAGCTCTACAAATCTAGCCCTGCAGACTCTCTGCCCTTCCAGAGATTCTCAGCCCTGAGTGGCTTGCAATAGGCAGGCATGGGGTCAAACCTACATAGGCTTTCATAAAGTGCCTGTTGTAACACAAACACACACACACACACACACACACACACACACACACACTGGATCAGAATGTGATCTGAATTAGTTGTCTTCCATTTCCAGGAGGTCTGTCAAGTCTCTTTGAAACCCAGTGGCTGCTGTGTTGGCACAATTAGGGTCTGATGCTCACCCACCCATCACCAGCCCACCCACTACCTATACCTGCAGGGCTTCTCTCCCAGGGCTGCCCAAGTCAGGGAGCATCCATGGTGTGGAGTAGTAGGAAATGTGTGGACTCCTAGCCTCCTAGCTTTCTTGTCTACTGGGCTCTGTAGACAGGAAAGTCAGATCTCCCAGGACCCTGCCCAGGGAAAGTGAGCTTAGGACACTTGGGGCACCCCAAGATAGAATGACTCTGCCAGTATTTGGGAACTTCTGAGTCTCTCCTTTTCCAGGGAGGTTTGGAGTCTCTGCAGCAGCCCCTCAGGAAGAGCTTCGCACAATTTCCCCAGTGGATGTGGTCCTGACCCGTGGCCTTGAGACACTGCCCCTCAGCCTGGCCTTGCTAGTGCATGGCCTTGAGTATACCCCTGCACCTTCCAGTCTCAGTTTCACAGTCTGTTAGGTGAGGTACCATAGTCATTTTGCCCCCTCAGAATCTATGAACAGAGACCTGGACTTAAACCCTCAGCCAGTTTGTGGCCCCAGGTGGCTCCCAAGGGTGTTTGTTGAGGGCACTCCCTCATTCAAATTCAGTGTTGTAGCAGAAAGTTGTGCTGGGAGTCTTCAGCGTCTCTTCTTGATGCATTTTATTCATATACAATCCTTCTAGTACTTGTAGAAGAAAATAAGTTTCAAGAGCAAACCCAGTATTTACTTAACTTTTAAATTATAAGCATTGCAACCCAGTGTTATATAAAAAGAAGTGCTTTCCGGCCAAGCTTTTTCTCCTCACCGCCTTTCCCGCAGGCTCCTGACAATGCAGAGCTGACTGTTTTTAACCTCGGAAAAGGTAAACCAGAGGCCCCACTTAGAGCTATTTTAAGCACAGACTTATAAAGTAAAAGCAGCTGTAAAATGAAAGGTTTCAGGAATATTTCCATTTCCTGGAGTGATGGGACAAAGAACCTTGCCAGCAGCCAGATCAGCTGCTTGGATGGAGCTGGGTATCCAGGCCTCCACCAGCTCCACCTGGCATGAGTCAAGGGCTGGCTTTTGGAACAACAATCCTGGCCAATGTCAGTCCCAAGTTTCCATAATTCATCAGGTGGGAGAAGCAGCAAAAGCCACAGCAAGCATGTCACAGGCTCACCAGGATCCCCACCAATGCTGAACCTCAGGGGAGAGGACAGCTTGGAGACAGGCCTACCGTGCCCTCTCAGAGCCAGCCCAGCCCTAGTCTGACTGTTTCCCTTGTGGGCTTCCCCTCTCTCTACCTGACCAGAGCCTTACTAAGGGTCTGGGAGACTAATGGATGCCCTTCCAGCATTCCTCTACCTCCCAGCCTTGGGGGCCTCTGGCCAGATCCAGGGAGCAAGCTTGGGGGAGCACAGTGAACCTGTCCATCTTGGGCCAGAATTGCCTCCTCCCCACCCTCTAGGGCCCTCTTCCCAGCCACTCAACCAACAGTGCCTGCCCCAGGAGTTACACCCAGAGACTGAGCTGGGAAACCAGGGTGCCACCCTGATGACAGGGATTGCCATAAAGTCAGAGCTCCAGGGAAAATCAGGCAGGGGAGGGTGCCTGTCTCCATAAGTGAGCACTGACTGGATGCCAGGCCTGGGTGGAGCTGGCTGCCTAGTCCCAGGGCTCTAGCCTGAAGCCGTGGAGGACAGGGGAGGGTGGGGCTACACTCACCTGGGCAGTGACAAGGAGAGTAAAAGTTCTGCGGAACCTGTCTGCACATAGCGTACCCTCCTGGCCCTGCAGTCCCTGGAGCACAGCATCTACCTGAGTGGTCACAGACATAGCCTTCCCTACCTCCCTTGTATGGGGGTTAGGCTGGTGTGAGGTTGTCCTCAACCTTCCTCTCTTCTCTCCACTCTGACCTCTGTCAGGACCCTGGTCTAGCCATGTCAAGGACATTTAGACAGGACATGGAGCTCAGATAAGGCATGTTCTCCTGTGAGACCTGACGAGATTCCTATGTACACCATGTTGCAGAGATGGGGCAGTTCTGAAGTATCCTAGCTCACAGTTTCCCAGGGGCTTGTGTAGGTGTGAATCCAAATAGTGTTTGATGGAGACCTCCCCTGAGTACTGGAGGGGGGCCAGGTTGATGTCCTCAATGACCCCTCCTTTCCCTGGCAGCCATGTACTTCAGGGATTGTCCTGCTATGACCCAGGTGAGGGAGATACACAGCTTCCCCAGCCCCAGCTGGTTTGGGTTCTGATTCTGCCCCAGTGGCCTCTTGCTTCCCCTCAAGTGAGCCTGCTCTTCGTCCCCTTCCAGAGTGCTCTTGGGGACCCAAACATAACAGGATCTTTTTTTTTTTTTGACAAGGTCTTATAGAGGTTCCATCTGTTCCAGGAAGACCTGCTTGTCCTAGCAAGGGACACACAAGCCACAGCTCAGTGGCTTCATGCTCTGTCACCTCCTCAGCTTTCCCGTCAGCCTTTAAAAATTTTTCAGCATTTTTAATAATAAATTCCCATGGCAGGTAGACACCAAATGCCCTACTTTGCCAAAGGACATTGGAATATTTATATATAGCTGCCACGTCACAGGTGACATTGGCAGCATACCAATGGGCCCTGGACAGACTTGCTCTCGGGGATGATCTGTTCCAACCCCCATGCTGAGGCTCTCCCTCAGATTTAGGATTCTGCAGCGAGGATCCTTGGGGGGCAGGAAGTCTCCACAGCCACTCTACATGTGTGTTACTCCATGATGTGGGCACTCAGCTCATGGGCAGCATGAAGACTTCCCAAAGGTGCAGCACCTTTACACTCCGGTAGCCTCCCCAAGGCAAGCAGAGAAGACATTTGCAGCCCCTTGCAGCCTGCAACCCACTACACAGAAGGAAGCAGACAAGTGTAGATGCAGTTTCTCCTTTTCAAATGTGAAAGAATTAAGGTAACTGAATTGGAGTTTTCCCATGGGTGTCAGCTGAAGAGCGGATATGACCCTGCAACAGGTCTCTCCTCTGCAACCTGGGTGGAAAACAGGCCCATGCAGTGGGTTTGGAGAGGTTGAGTGGAAGGAAGCACTGCCTGGAACAGAGAGGCACCCCCAGCCTCAGCTACTGGACCTTCACCGTCATCAGGACGGCCACATCGGGCCTGTGCTTCATGGGTGTGATCACAGTGGATCCTCTCACACAGGCTCCTGGAAGTGGCATCTCTCTGCCTGTTATTTATCAGGCATGGAAGATTTCTGGCAACTCATGTTAGGGGGTGTCCTTGTTAGTATTTGGTAGGACACTGCAATCCCTTCCATATCATGCCCCACCCAGGGAAATTCCGGGGGAAGAGCAGCTCCAGAGAAGTTCCTGTTTCCCTTGGGGCTTCCTGAGGAACCTGGGCCATTGAAGGGGACAGGGTGTGGCTGGAAGAGATTCAAATCCCAGCTTTGTCTTCCCAGAATGTCCTGGCTCACATTCTCTCTAAACTCAAAAGTTCCTCACACTGCACATCTTTACCACCAGAAAAGATACACATACACACACGCACACACACACACACTCTTCCAGCTATCTGGGCAGGTCCACCTCTGAGACCCAGGGAGGATGTCTGAGGATGCCAATGTGGACTTCCATGAGGGTTTGGCCACCCAGCCTGATGCTTGTCCGGGGAAGATTGACACCAGGCCCCCACACAAAAGGCAGAGCTTTTCCGCAGAAGCTTTGCTCCTCAACACGTGGGGATGAGGGTTCCTGGGAGTGTTGGTCCTTCCCCAGGACCTTTTCCAGTGGACAGGCCAGGAGGCTAGATCAGGATGTGACCAAGACAGAGCACAGAGACCACAGGTGAGTTGGCTGTCCGGAGAGACCACAGCCTTCTCTTCCGGGGAGCTGACCACACCTGTGTCAACAGGGTGCCAGTCCCCGTCCATGTCCCACCCTCCCTGCCCTTACCTTCCAAGGGCTTCCACCACTCTGGAAAGGAAAAGGTGAGGCCTGGGAGGGGTTAAGTAGCAATGGGAGGTTGTAGCTGATGTTGTGGGTGGTTAGGCAGTTGGTAAATATAACTAGTTCCTCCGACTCTCTGCCACCACAGACAGTCTCCAGACCCCTGAAGGTTTCAAATCTTAGCCTGGCCTGCTCTCTGATCCAAAGTCTTCTTCAGAGCTTTCTCCTTAAAAAAAAAATAATTACAAAGTAGACAAAGATATATTCAAGGAGATCCTCTGGCAGCCTAGTTTTAATAGCCAAAAAAAAAAAAGGCAGGTCTAACGTAAATGTCCATCAGTGGGTATAGGCCAAATGAATTACAGTACAGCCATCAAATACAGCGGGCCCTTAACCCAGGCAAGATTTATCCAGTCAGAATGATACAAGATGTGTCCATGCTGGGATAGTGACGCAGAAGCAAGGGATGCAACATTTCTCTACCCATCTACTCCTTTCCCTATGACTGCACAGAAGAGGGTTTGGGGTATACAAGAGGGCTCTAGTAGATGCAACTTTCTTTTTTGCATGGTTTGTATGTTTTTTGAGACAAGGTCTCGCTATGCAGTACAGGCTTAAATTCACTGTGTTGCCCAGACTAGCCTTGAACTGGAGATCTTTCTGCCTCAACCTCCTGGGCACTGTGATTGCTAGAGGTACCACCACACTTGACTATGGTTTGTACTTTTACAAGGAACATGCAACGTTTTTATAATCAGGCTAAACATGAAGCTATTTTCCTGAACTGCCCACACTTACATTGTGCCTCTGTGTTGCGGTCCAGGCCTTTCCCCAGGGGTCTCTTCCTGGGAGGACACTGGTGCTGGGCTTTGGGGACAGGGGCTAGGAGCTATGTCAGCCTGGAGTGGACGTTTCAGTGCCCAGGGCCTCTGGTTACAAAAATGACCATTGGTCCATTAGGATGATCATTTTTGGGTTTTTTGTTTGTTTCTGTTTTTTGTTTGTTTGTTTTTTGAGACAGGGTCTCACTGTATAGTTCAGGCTGCCCCTGAACTCACTATGTAGCCCAGGCTGGCCTCGAACTTGCGGCAATCCTCCTGCCTCAGCCTCCCGAGTGCTGGGATTATAGGCGTGCGCCACCACACCTGGCTGGATGATCATTTTTGAACAAGAGATCCATATTCTCAGTTAGCACCAAGTCCTACAAACAAAGCAGCTGTCCACCAAGCACTTCCTCAGGCTCAGAAAAAGACCCTGAAAATGTCAGTTACTCCTAAGGGTCGGCTGAGGAAAGGAGGTCTCCCCCTCCTGAAGGGACAGCAGGTTCCCCCAGGACAAAGAGCCAGGATCAACACCACCCCACAGCACCATGGGTGGAGGTCAGGCAGAGGGACCCCTGCCCTTGCCCTGCTAGAGGGATCTAGCTTAAATGTCGAGCCTGGGGGTGAGGGTGGGGGCTCTGAGAGGAGAGGCCATCCCACCAGGCAGGCTCTGCCCTGGCCTAATAATAACTCTCAGAGCAGGCACTGGAAGCTGCTGGCTATTTTTAGAGTCCCCTAACGCAGCCCCCATGTGACTTAGCAAGGCCAGGCTGAGATGAGAAAGCTGCGGTCAGAGATGCTCCAGGGGGCTGAGGCAGGCAGTGAGGCCCAGGGGCACCAGGCTGTCTGAAGAGCCCTTGCAGCCTTGGACCTTAGGACTGTGGAGCTGGGGACAGCATCAGCTGCTCTGCCCCACCCCCAACCGTCCCTGCACCCTGCTGGCGCCCTGCCTGCCAGCTCCTCCCCCAAACGCTAGCATGGAAAATCTGATGTCAGAATTCCAACTTCAGCAAGGAATGTGGCCTGACCTTCACCTCCCAGGGAGCTGCTGTGCCAAGGCTGGAGGGGGGCAGGCTTGACCCCCCAGGCATCCCTGGGCACCCTGGGAGCCTCTCTGCCCCCACCTGTAGCCACCTACCCTGGGCCCACCCACCTCTCTGCCCCCCAACTCTTCCCCCCACACACGCACACACTGTAGCCCTGGCTGATTGGCTGCCTAGATAGGTGCCTGCTGTTGAGCTCCTGAACATGCCACCCAGTGTGTCCCAGAACTGGCCTCGACACAGCACCCCAGAGGACTTGCTGCTGGAACAGCTTCTGGGGTAGGTCACTGAGCCCCTGGCCCAGTCACCAGCCCTAGACCTCCTGGACAGTTGTGGAGGCCCCATCAGGCCACTTCTAAGAAGTATCTTCAGAAGGGGGGTGGTAGCAAGATCTGGAGAGAGCTGGCAGGGGGTGGTGCGAGCTCTGCACATTTATGTATATGTGTGCATAGCTGTGTGCATGCATGTGCACAGTACACGTGTTGCATTTTGTACGTAAACTGGTCATGTACACATTCACAGCCAGGGCTAGCCTCAGGTCAGAGTGCAGAGAACTGTGATTGTACCAGAGTTGGGTCACTTGTCTGCCAGAGGAGGAATCACTGGAAACCCTCCCACCCCCATAGAATAAGGAAGCTTTGCAAGGAGCAGACTTAACTGACCAGGTGCTGGAAAGGGGATGGAGTGAGGCATTTTAAAACCTAGTCCTCACAAGTTCTTAGAAGCCCTGGCTCTCTGCTTCCCTGGCAACCCCATGTGGCTTTGGGAGCCTTCCTCTCTGCAAGCAAAAGAGACAGAACAACTTGGTCCCCTCCATCCCATCCCCCGCTCTGAGGCTGACCAGTGCCCAGTCCTTCACTGGTGCACTTTCCTGACCATCCCATAAGTGTCTAGCTGCTGGGTCTGCTGCATTTATTCCCCAGAATGAAGTCACTAAGAAAAACAACTTGTGATCTCCACCCAGGAGGCACAGCACTCTGAATCGTTCCTTATTTGTGTCTCTGTTTTGAGTGTTAAAATGCTTTTATATTTAAAGAAGAAAATTGCTTTCTAAGATGAACAATAATGGCAAATTATACCTTGTTTGTCCTGCTTTTTTTTCCATCTCCAAAGTCTGGCTTTAATGAAACAAAGGAGAAAAGAAAGATTTATCAAAAGCTGCTTTCTAGAATGAAAGCCTTATGCTGTTTTTCATTAACTTCAAAATTACTTGGGAAACAGTTTCCATTTAAAATACCTAGCTGGTCTCCCCCTGTTGCAGACTTCCTCTTCAGACTTCCCACTAAGATGCCCCTGAGAACAGAAAAACACAAAACTCTCTAATGCCTGTCAAAATAAGGACTTGCCATCTTTTGCGGGAATCTGGTAGGATTTTGGCCTACTGGGATACTGGCATGCCAGGAAGGAAACACAAGTAAGTGGTGGTTCATTCGCTGCTCCCAGCAGTGGGGAAGGTACAGCACAGGAAGGGGGTGGAATACCTATTGAGGAACCCAGAGCCTGCACCCCTCCAAAACTGGAGGAGGGGGCTGTTTTGAGAGCTGTGCTGTGCTCTCCTCCAGGATCCAGCAGGTGGAATGGTCAGGGACTACCACATTTATGGCAGGGACTTTGTCTGGAAGGAAGCCCCTCAGGAGAGCACCTCAGGCCAGGCTAGAGGCAGTACTTGGCCAGAAGCCAAGTACACACACAGCCACCTGGCTTTCTGAGTACAGGGGCTAGACCAAAAGTGCTCCAAGGACAGAGGAGCCATGCTTAGACTTGTACCTGGATGCCCAGGAACAATCTCCCCTAAGGCTGTCATCCAGCCACGGCTCTCAGGGGATGAACCAGCCAGAAGTAGCTTCTAAATAGACCCCAGAAGAAGGAACTGACCCACATACCCTTCCTGGACAAACAGGGCTGAGAGTCCTGCACACACAGATGTACACGTACATACATACATGTACGCCACACACATACATATACAAATCACACACACATATACCACACACACACTCACATCCCCCATGTACCCCAAAATTTAACCACCACACATACCACAGAGCTCATAAAAACATCCTGCATAAGGGAAATGAAATGTCATCATTCTGTTGATTAGATTAAGAGACCCAATCTTTGAAGACAGTCTGCTAAGGGACCCTCAGGAAACTGGAAATGAATGAGAGATCTGTAACACAGGAGGAGTTGTGAGTTCTCTGCGCAGGAGACAGTGAGGTGGGTGACCAAAGTGAGAGGAGAGGAAACCAAGACAACAAGAAATGACAAAGGATGAAACTGTGGAGCCTTTGTTTTGAAGAATACAATATCCAAGTATATACAGCAAAACTTTTGAATTTTGAGACAAGTTTCCAGAAACTAACTGTGGGGGGAAATGATAAGGTACTTCTGCCAGCTTTTAACAGATGGAGTCAAAATTCCTAAGTAGCGAGGTTGAACTAATTGTTTTACAAAATGCTACATGTCTAATAAAGAATATGCTTCTTCTTTGCGAGCATAAAAGTACATATTAGAACTTTATAAAAATTGTCCAGATACTAGGATTCATGAAACCTCCAAAATTCCAAAAAATGTTTTTATTAAGATAACATTTTTTTGGGCCGGTGAGATAGCTCAGCGGCATAAGTGCCTGCCCAGCAGGTGCGAGGTCCTGAGTTCAACTTCCGGAACCCACATAAAGGAAAAAAAGGGTCGGTGATATCGCTCAGCAGCACAAGCACCTGCCTGGCAAGTGCAATGTCCTGAGTTCAACTCCCGGAACCCACATACGAAAAAAGGGCCGATGATATTGCTGAGCAGCACAGGCGCCTACTGGCACGCAAGGCCCTAAGGTCGACCCCTGGTACCCACACACACACACACACAAATATATATATATATATAAATTAACAAAATTACTTCAAGAAACATGAGAAAGACTAGGCGAGGAGCTATAGAAGATTTTAAAAATGTTATCTAGAAATTATCTCTAAGTAAAGGTTCATGGGTAATCCTTTCAAACATTTACAGAACAAGCACTTCTCAGGCTATATAAGTTTTTCTGATAAAGAAGACTAGATATTGTCTAGTATGTTTTATGAAGCTTGCATAACCCTGGCCAGGAAGTGAAACTGGTTCAAAAAGAAAATTATAGGCCACTCAGACACAAAAATCATAAATGGAATGTTAACAAATCAAATGCAAAAAGAAATAAAAGAGAATAACCTATGATGGGACTTATCCCAGACATGCGGATTGTTTAATTTCAAGCAATTTGTAAACCAAACATTAAAGAAAAAAAATCTCAGCTCAATAAATGCCAAGGAGGGATTTGATAAAATTCTAAACCCACTTCTAACATTTCTATTAAGTTCTGCACAATTTTTAAAAACACATACTCAATTTGCTGGTGGTTGAATCCACTGATGTAGAACTCATATGGAGGGCTGTGGGAATATGATTGGCTTCTGTACGTTGGTCTTGTTAAATTCACTTATTTGTTTCAGTAGGTTTTTGATAGATTCCTTTGGATTTTCTGCAGACAATAATTTGCCAGATAATGGTATCTTTGAATAGGGACAATTTTATTTCTTCCTTTCAAATAATTATGCCTCGTATTTATTTTCTTTTTTTTATGCACTAAGAACTCTGACCTGATGGTGAATAGGAGTGGGAAGAGTGGCCATTCTTGCCTTGTTCTCAGTCTTAGGTAAGACACTCAGTCTTCCACTGCTGAGATGGATGGGAGCTCTGTTTCTGTAGATCCCTTTTGTCAGATGAATGAAGTTTCCTTTGGCTCTTTTACTGAGAGTTTTTATCATCCATGGATGTTGAATTTTTTTTCCACATCTATTGAGTTGATTATGTGTATCTTTAGTCTGTTGATGTGGTGAATTACATGGATTGCTTTTCAAATGGGGAATTAGCTTTGCATTCGCAGGATAAATTCCACTTGGTCATGAACTATTATCATTTTTCTCTCTTCCTGGATTCAGTTTGCTGATACTAAACATTTTCTGTGTCTGCTGTTTTCTTGTAATATTGTTTCTTTGTTCACAGTGTGTATGTGAGAACCTACGAATGCCCAGGGAATGAGTCCCTCCCAGGAGCTTGGCAGGGCTGTTACTGTCAGAGCTAGGCTGGGCTGTGCTGAGCTCTCTAGTCCCCAGGACAGTGGGGAGAATGTTCTCCAAGCCTTCCTGCACAGGCTCCAGAGACAGTGACAAGAGCCACTCCTGGTTCTGCTGCCAAGATCTCACAGTTTGCTCTAGAATCAGTGGAGACCAGGACAGAAAGTACTTAGAGAGGCAGCCCACCTGGAGGGAGGCCATCATTACAGTTCGGTTTGGCTCAGAGTGTCGCCTGCTGGCTCCACAGCAAGGGACAGGTGGCCTCTCAGCATACCCCTGGGGAGGAGGAGAAGCAGAGGAGTTAACCAGATGTGGAGGTTATTCCAGGGTAGGAGCTCAGGGTTGGAGCAGAGATTGGTGGGGCGGGGGTGTGTGTCTGGAGCACAGTGATGGGTGTGGGGGCAGGTGTGGCAGTGCCTGGGGGGGAGGCCAGGATAGGCAGGACTGGATAGAGTCCTGCTTCCGACTGGGTGTGAACTGTAGATAAGGCTGGACCAGGGGCCAACCAGAGGACTTGAGAAACTAGAAGGCCTCCAGTGGGTTTGAGGGATCAGGCCCCAGCTTGGGCACTGTGGACATTGTCTCTTTCCTTTGAAGACCAGGATTATGCTAAGATTCTCTTCTTCCACTTCAAGGGCTAAAGGACTCTCTGGATGACAGGCTATAGGTTGTGCTGCCAGGCATGTTCAGCTTCACAGGCCTACAGCTCCCAGCCTGCCCTGGAGTCCTCCCCAGGGCTCATAGTCTATTTCTCTTGCAGAACAGAGAGCCAGTTGGACATTAGAGCCAGAGCCTCTGTCCTACCTCTGCCTCTTTCTCTTTGCTGTCACAGTCTGAGTGGTCACGGCACAAAGGGCCTTGAGCAGTCCTGTGAGGTGGCAAAATTCTGTAGTTCTGTTCATTTTGACCCAGACCAGCTGGTATGGGGGATCCCATGTGACTCCACCCTGACCTCAAGCTCAGTCCACAGCCCAGACATCACAGGGCCGGCCAGGCCTGGCTCCAGGTTCTAGGATGAAGACGTCCTGGGTCTGCCCGATAATTGACATTTCCTCCACAGTTGCAAACTATCCCTCCAAGCCAGACTCAGAGACAGAGGCCAGGATAATGGGCCAGGAAAGCCCACCCCACCCCCCAGTGGGGCAGGTGGCAGGGACGACTACACAACTGAGGATCTGGGCACAGGCTGTATGCAGGACACAGGGAAAAGCAGCACTCAAGGATGGGGAGGGACCTAGGGCAGGGCTCCAGGAGAAAGACAGCTTAGCAGGAAGCAGGGATGAGGCAGGAACAATTTGATAGGGCCACTGGGGGAGGAGGGAGGAGTGGTACAGCCACAAGGCCGGGGCACAAAGTCCAGACACAGGTGTTAGGTCACCTGAACACTAGTTGGGGGCTCTTCCAAAGAGCAGGGGCAGGCTGGGTCTAGCCTGGCCTGATGGGAGCCCAGGATGGAGTGGGGTGAGGTAGAGTCATGCCCAGAGGGAGGCCAGTGCTGATAAATTGTCCTTGCATGGGAAACCCAGCCTCTGGTCTAAATTCAGCCTGGCATGACCTGGAGCTACAAATTCACCATGCCTCACCAAGTGGCCAAGGAGCTTCCAGCACTATGTGTTCAGGTGGATCAGGTTCCTCTTTCCTTGGCCAGAATCTCTCATTCCTCACTCCTTGGCTTCCAAAGTTGCGGGCAGAATTCAGCTGGGGTCTCTTTCCACAGTAGGATGGTCTTCCTTCCCCAGCCCTGGCTTCAGTCCAGATGGAGGCCTTTCCCCAGCTGCCCCAGCAAAACAATGTCAGCACATTCTATCCAGCTTGCCCCAACCCTCAAATATATGGGGGCCAGTGCTGGCTCCTATGAGGTTCATGAAAACTGTCCTTGGAGCTGGACATGGTGGTGTATACCTGTAATCCTAGCACTCAGCAAGGCTGAGGCAGGAGTATCACAAATATGAGTCCAGCCTGGGCAGCTTAGAGAAACCCAGTCTCTTAAAAAAAAAAAAAAAAAAAAAAAAAAAAAAAAACCCAAAATTTAAAAATGGAGCCGGGGAGGTAGCTTAGTGTGAAAGCCATTGGTTAAATCCCAGTAATACACACATGCACACACACATGCTTGCAAGCACCCATGCACGTGCGGCATCCTTAGTATGCCAGATGGAACTGTTTTTGCAACCCTCCCATCCCTGATCTCTTCTCTACCTCTCTCTTCCCAGAACACCTGGGCCTCCTTTCTGTACCAAGAAACTGCAACTTGATCCAGCCTCTGGCCCTTTGCCCTTTCACTTCCTCTGCCCAAGCGCTTTTCCCTGGGCCAAGTGATTGGCTTCTTGTCACTGGCCCATCCTATGAGCCCCCGACTCAATCACATCACCCTGCTTTGTTGTCTATGAAACATGACAGCATGATCTCATTCACCCTGTTCTCCTTCATCACTCCCCACTGAATATGGGTCATGGAGAGCTGGGGCCTGGAGCCTGGGGTGGCTAATTTCGAACAGAGGCTGCTGGAAGGTTTGTAAGGGTGTGAGAACAAGAGAAGCCCTCCTACATGTGAACGCTCTGGCTTGGTTGCCCTTCACCAGGGAAGCAGGTAAAGAACTAAGGCCTTTTGGTAGCTAAAGGAGGAGGAATCAGGTCCATGTGGTTGGTGCCATTTACTGGTCATCTCAAGCCCCACTGCCCCAGGAGTGGCAGTTGCTGTGACCCAGGAGCTCCCTTGCCCCAGGGTCCATTTGTGTTCCTCCACCAGGGGTGGAGGCTGCTCCTTCTCAGTAAGATCTCCCTGCAAGGAGTAACAGCCACAGATTCTTTTCTTTTTAGGAAATGTGTCCACCCTCCCAAGGAACATCCTGTGTTGGTTCCACAGAGATTTCCTGATATATGTGGTCACCTTGTTTCTATCGCTTGAAGAAACTGGCTTCAGGCAGCACTTGCCCCTACCTCACTTCAATGTGGCCCCACCTCACTGTGGCTCCCACCTCACTGTGGCTCCCACATTGCCTTGGCTCCTCGGGTTTCCCTAAGCTTCAAATCTCAGCTTGGCTCCATGGTTACTAAGTGTGACAGGGTGAAATTCATAGGCCCATAATTGGGACCAGCACCCTCAATTTCAAGAAGGCTTTGGAGGACTGGCTTGGCAATGGGTCTGAGCCTAGACGGTGCCCAGGGATTCAGATGTGTTACCAGGAGGGCAAGGTTGCCATCATCCATGACGCATGGGCCATGACCTTCCTCTGAGAGGTGAGTTTTTCTCCAGGCAGGTGTGCTGTGGGCAGGTGCGTGGTGCAGATTACTTCCACGTATACTCAGAAGGTTTGCTTGCTCTGTTCTCAGAGGAGAGGGAGGCCCATTCTGGCTGAGATTTTGAGTTAAGTCACTCGTTTCCAGGGCCTCCTGTGGCCGTTTCTGGCCCTATGTTGGCCCAAGTGATTTTCTGTGGCCATCCTGGTTACAGAGAAGCACCTTCTAGAGTCACCTGCTCTGACAAGGAGAAATTGAAGCCAAACATTGCTCAAACCTCAGGGCACCATAGGCCTTTGGCTGCTGCAGTTTGTTAGATGGCCTCTTTCTAAGGATTTCTGTGGAGCTTTCATTCCTCTGCCCAGCATTCCAGCGGCCTCCTCCGGGATGTTTTTTAATATCTTTGCCAAATTGAAATGTGAGCCACCTAATTACAATCAGAACACCCTGCCCTTGGAGGAGCAAACGTGATCTAGTGAAGGGATGTCCCCTCTGCATTTTGTCCTCCCTGAACTTCGAAAGAGGAGGGAACTAGAAACCTGTACCTCTCTCTGGTCAGAAAGAGATCAGCACTCCAGGGGCCATGGTGAGCAGAGCTCAGAGTGCTGGCAAGAGTCTCTGCCAGGGTGCAGAATGTCAAGTTCACCCAAGAGTACAGAGAATGGTCCTTCGTCACATGGACACTCCTATCACTGAGTGAACTCTATAAGAGAAACCAGGGAAGGACATGCATAGAATGATACGGGTGCTTGAAGGCTGTTTGTGCAACTCACTGGGTCCAGAGCTGTGGTCAGTGTACGGACCTCAGGGCAAGTGGCCTTTCTCTACTTCTCACAGTGGACCTGAGGCTGGGCCAGCTGCCCTCCCTGGGGCATCAGAGATGTGAAAGCCTCAGGCCAGGCTGTATTCAGAAAGTGCCTGAAAAGTCCCCAGAAGGCCCAGCCTGTGTGGCCCCTGGTCTCACTGTACCCTTTTCAGAACACAGGTCCTCTCAGGCTGGTAGGGGCCAAGCAGATCACAGTAGTTGTGAGCTCATGGCTGAGCACTGGGCCCCATCCTGGCCCACACCTTACTGCTCCAGCCACTGAGCACACCTGGGCATACCATGGTCTCATCCCCTTCTGCCCTCACCTCTGTTCCAGTACCTAGATGGCTTCCTTCTCAAAACTGCACTCTTCCCAGGAAGCCCCAAGGGCCTAGGAGGAAACAACAGGGGCCACTGGGTAGGCAGGTGGCTTTTCTGGGGCAACCTGTGGCTCCCCTGTCTCCTGTGCCACCTACACCCATCAGCATGGATGCAGTAGTTAACCCGGGCATTCAGGAGGCTGAGTCTTAGGAAAATTAGATGACCAGCACAACCACTTTCAGAACATTTTTGTCACCCCTAAAGGAACACTGTACTGTACCTTTTAGTCATCACTTCTAAACCCTAAGCAACATCTAATCTACTTCTTGTTTCTCTCAGTGCTCCCTGTTCTGGAAGTTTCATAGGAGTATAATTGTATAATATGTGGCTGGATGTTAGCTCAGACTTTATTCCTTCCCCACAGTGGAGCCTGCTCAGGACGTTGGTATCCTTCCTGCACCTTGTTGATTTGTACTCAGTGAGTCTTCGAGCTCCAAGAATAAGGCTTAAATAAGTAAGAACGACTTCCTCCCAGAATCTGTAGGCCAGAGTGGCATTGGATACCCCATTTCACAAGGTGAAGAACGAGCTACAAGATGCCAGCTTCTTCATCCTGTTCCTGTTGATTTCCTTGGGTTATTTCATGCCCACAGCGAACATGTCTGCAGGTTGTCATTCCCTCTGAGACTGGGAACAGCATGCTCATCTCGGAACACACAGTCCTTGTTAGTCCTTGTTAGTGGGGAACTCCATTTGGTTGGGACCCAAAATGTACCCCCCAAAATCTGGTTATGTTGAAGACTTGGATGTGCTTTTGGGAAGTGATTGGGCCAAGAGGATCTAACTCTATCAGTGGATTGATCCAATGATGGCATTATTGAGAAATGATGGAAAATGGAGCTGGGGCCTAGGTAAAGAGAGTAGGTCATGTAGATATGACCTTGGGGAATTTATGTGGTACCAGGCCCCTTCTTCTCTGGCTCTTTCCCTCACTCTCCACTTCCTGGCTGTCATGAAGTGAGCAGATTTCCTCCACAACACCCTTGTACCATGATATTTCTGCCTTGTCACAGTAATGGAGTCATGAACTGAAATCTCTGAAACCTCTGAAACCAGGAGCCAAAATAAACTTTTCCTCCTTTAAGTTCATTTTCTCAGGTATTTTGTCATAGTGGTTCAGAGCTGATTGACACACCATTCAAGCAGGCTACCTTCCGCCCCTAGCCCTGCTAAAACTGGAGGAAAAGTAAGCTCAGAAGTTCCATCCAAAAACTCCACAAAGGGCTAGAGATCCAAATGGCAGCTGGAGCACATTTTGTAATGGTATTGTCCACATAGACAGAAAGAAAAGAAAAACCACATGCAGTGGTACATGCCTACAATCCCAGCTCTTGGGAGACTAAGGCAAGAGGATTGTGAGTTCAAGGCCAGCCTGGGCAATGTAGTGAGAACCCACCTCATAAAGAAAAAGAGAGAGAAAGAAAGAAAAGATGAATATTTAAAGGTTTTAGAGTTGCAAGAGACATATTTAAATATCTTAAATGCCAGTGAAATGCAGAGCTTGCCCTCAGCTTGGGGCCATGTGTCACCAGGGCTTGTTGTCTGGACAGGATGTCACACCGGTGCAGCTCTCACTCCTGTGGAGGTTGTGGAACCCAATCCCAACCTCTAGGACAGGAATCCTGGCATCACCCTGGAAGCTACTGAAGCCTGTTGCCTTCCAGTGGGCAGGATCAACATTCTTACCTTGTAAGATATATCCCTAAATAGAAAATGTTTTAAGAGACTCAAACCCAAATTTTGTTAAAAATTAAACACATATTTGGCATTTTACCACTTTGCAGTGCTTCTGAATTTTTTTTTTTTTTTTTTGTGGGTACCGGGGGGGTCAACCTCAGGACCTCGTGCGCCAGCAGGCGCCCGTGCCGCTGAGCGATATCACTGGCCCCTTTTTCGTAGGTGGGTTCCGGGAGTCAAACTCGGGCCCTCGGGCTTGCTGGGCAGGCACTTAAGCCGCTGAGCCATCTCACCGGCCCAGTGCTTTTGAATTTTAAATAAGAGAACACATGGGATTCTAGATTAAACAGAGTAACTGGGTAATTGATTTGACTTAATTTATCAGTGGATGTCTTCTCAAACTGATATGTAGTTTTGGACATGTAAGAAATTATAAGGATCACCACATGTTTAAGTAGTGTTTTAAGTGTTCGGCAAGGTTTGACAGTCAAACAAATAGAGTACTTTAAAAGAAAATGGAGTTTTAAAATTTTATAATTTCAATTTAAAATTTTAAAGATTATGTAAGTTTTCAAATGGGATCAAAAATAAAGCCCGCCCCAAAGGTGTTGAAGTTTTCTATGTTTAAAAATAGAATATCATAGTGTATAAGTTGAGCTTAAACCTTAAAAAAGAAGCGCTACCTTTAACCCCTGGTAACCACTACTCCACTTTCTGTTGTTATGAGTTTTACTACTCTAGGGACCTCATATAAGTGAAATCATGCAGTATTTGTCTTTTAGTAACTAATTTCACTTAGCATAAGGTATGTTGTAGCATGTGTCGGAAATACCTTTCTGAATCATATTTCATAATATGTCTATGCCACATTGCGTTTATCTATTTATCCATTGAGGGACATTTAGGTTGCTTCTATTTCTTGCATGTTGTGACTAATGCTGCTGTTTGTTTTTAAGTCATTTGGGTTTATACCTAGAAGTAGAACTGCTGGGTCATATGATAATTATATAATTATATTTTTAATTTATTAAGGAACCACTATACTGTTTTCTGCAGTGGCTGCACCATTTTATATTCCTGCCAGCAGTGCACAAGGGTTCCAGTTTCTCCACATCTTCACCAACATGATTCTTTGTTTTTGCTTTGTTTGTTTGTTTGTTTTGCTTTTTGAGTCAGTCGTGCTATGTAGCCCAGGCTGGCCTGAACCCATGATCCCCCTCAGCCTCTCAGGTACTGAGATATGCCTGGCTGTTGATTTTTATTTTAATTTGGGGGGGGTACCAGGAATCGAACTGAGGACCTCATGCTTGCCAGGCAGGCACTGTACCACTGAATCCCCAGCCCTTTATTTTTTTGATAGTGACCAGTTTAATGGTTATGAGATGGTGTCTCATTGTAGTTTTGATTTGCATTTTTCTCATGATTAGTGTTCCAAGAGCATCCAGAACCAACATAATGAAATCAGGGCCACATTTAGCCTACAATGGACTCAGGATAGGCCTAGAATGGACCCAGATTCAGCCCAGGAAGACCCAGCCCTAGCCCACTGTAGACACAAACCAGGCATGATGGACCCAGGCTCAGAGCACACTTGATCCAGAATCCATCCTGGCAGCTGTTGAAAGAGAAAACTGGGACACAGTCAATGCACCCCATTTTGGACTAAGGCCTCTGAGAGCTGTTTCATGACATAATCATAAGCTTTAACATTAGTGGCATTATATCCCTCCTGTCTTAAAATTCTTTTTAAGAAAAGTATTCTCTCACCTTTGCTGAGATCTATAAAAGTCCCCAGGAATCAGTGGATCCGGCTAGAGATCAGTGGGGCAAAGAGCTGATAGAACTCTCCCATTCCATGACACCCAAATGTCCAGCAGAATTAGCAGAGAGAGCTTAAATATCCAGGAAGAACTTCAATGTGCCTCAGAGAGGATGGGCACCATGCTGGGTGCCACTTCTGCCCCCATGGCCTTCTCAGTGTTCCCACCACCCCATCCTCACCGCTCCCACCACAGTGCTTGCGTGGGCCACCTGTCTGATTGCAGAAAGCATGGGAAAGAATAGGTCATCCCACACCTGGAGTTCTCACTGGGCCCAGCAACAGATGTTGCTAGTCCTGTTCTAGTCCTGCTCATTAACAGCTCTCCCTGGTCCAGCCTCCCCTTGGTCAGGGGAGATGCTTAAGGAATATACTAGAATGAAGCTGTAGCTGTCTAGCTAGCACTTTCAAAGCTGAAGCTGTATTGCTGGGGAATGCATGTATACACATAGAAGACATTGGGGACTGGGGCCGGGTGGGGGTGATTAGGTCAGGGGGTGGGGCTCAGGCTCCCATTTAGGCAGAAGGGGAATTCAGGGGATTGGAGAAAGGCATCCTCTATTGACAGATGGACAAGTTAAGGGCTTTTGCTCTTGCATGAGCCATAATATCTGTACTGTGGCTGTGCCACTGTCTGGTGACCAGGATAGCCTGCCTCGTGCATTCCAGATGACTGTTGAAAACAGAGCTAGACAGGTTTATCATCCAACAATCCCTGCTGGGGTTGCTCCAACCCCCATACCATCTAAGTAGAGTAGTTCAGCAACCCACCTTAAGCCCTGTCCTGGGTCATCCATCCCAGAGCAGACAGGTAGATCTTGGATGAGGTGTGGCTTTGGGGCAGGACTGCATGGCCTGGAGTTTCATCTGGGTGCTGTCTCAGCATCCAGGGCTGTGGATGTAAATCTTTGTATGTCTACTTGAGAGAAATAACCAGGGTGTGACCTCAGGCAGGGCATGCCCCCAGCTGGCTGTGTCTCCAGGGCAGGGCATGGTTCTAAGAGTCACATCACAGTGCTTCTCCACCATGGGGGAGATTGGGCAGTATTCCTACCGTGCCCTGTCTCTGTCCTCATCCCCACCTGGATGGAGTCCCTGAGCCCACCCAGGACTTCTGTGAGTCCAGCTGAAGTTTCTGTCGGGGACTCTGTGCTTGAGGTCTTAACGTGGCTACTCCCCTGGGTTCCTATGGCACCCTCAGGAAGCTGTGGCTAAATTTAGGCTTAGCTGCCCCTCCCCTTTAGTGCAAGCAGAAAATGTCCTTTGGATGAAACAACCTTTGGCCCTAATTGGCAGTGTTCATTTCATGTCTAAAATTCATCTCAAGGTGCTGGTTCTTTTCTATGAAATACTTCCCAGAATTTCTATAAAGAAGGATTTAAAATAGGCTAGCTAAGAGCCATGGTGAGATATGACCCAATTATTGATCAGAAGTGGGAAGCAGGTGTCCACTGGGAACAATCACCTGTGTTGAGCCTTCCCTTCAGTGAACAGAGAGCTGGTACCAACCTTGGGCCTTTGTAGGCCAATGTCTGTTTCTCACCAAGTTTTCGCAGAATTGTGCTTCTGACTTCCCCAAAAGTTTCTTGTTCAAAACTTTCAGCCTGTGTATTTATCATTTGGCTCCCACTCGGGGCCTGTTCTCATACCTGCTGGGCCCATCTCATCACATAACTGCCTCAAGTATCATCAGAATTTGCATGTTTGGTTCCAGGACAATTTCTGGGGGCTTCTCTCGCATCCCTCACTTCTGAACCATCATGTAGCATCAACACGAACTTCAAGCTTCCAGCAGTGGCCTGGATTCTAAAAGGTATCTCAGATCTCCACATCCTTTTTTTTTTTCTCCCAATTTGAGATTCCGGGGCTTTTTCTGGAACCTGCTGGACCCAAGAGGTGGCACTAAGCCCATCCCCTTCACCCAGACTGTGAAAGGCATTGCTCAGAAACAAGGAGGGCCACCACAGAACAGGAGAGAATAAGAGCATGATAGATACATGGCTGCCCTGGGGGAGGGAGAGTGCATGGGCCAGAGAGGGAGATAGATGTACCAGAATGATTATGGAGCCATGGTAAAGGATCAGTGCTAGGTCAAGGAAAGGTAATGCTATGAGAATGTTAACACTGGGTGATGGGTTTTCAGATAGGTTCCTAGGTTCTTGTGCACAGTGAAAAAAGAATGGATGTAGCATGTGACAGAAAGGAAAAAGCAAAAAAATTTTAATCAGGTAACAGTATGCTCAGAGTGAGTGGGCTAATGCCAGTGGAAAGGAAAATGGCACAAGTGCTGAAGGAATTGGGTTTAAGAATTTAAAATGTAGGGGCCGGTGAGATGGCTCAGTGGTGTAAGCACCTGCCCGGCAAGCGCAAGGGCCCGAGTTCGACTCCTGGAACCCACATACGAAAAAAGGGCCGGTGATATCGCTCAGTGGCACGGGTGCCAACAGGCGCGCGAGGTCCTGAGGTCAACCCCTGCTACCCACAAAAAAAAAAAAAAAAAAAAGAATTTAAAATGTTGTGCCAGGTCTAGGGCACCTCCCACTGGGTCTTCCAGAGCATGGTTGACACATGATTGACAGGGTGCTAAGTCTTGTCAAGCCATACCTATCACACATGTCCTTGTCCATAATTCACTCTGTCATAATTGGATGTATGAGATACAATTCATATGTATGAACCTTCAGTGAGCTCCAAGTGAAGAAAAGTTATTGCAGGTCATGCCAGCAGGTCTGGCACCCATGCATTCTGGTTTGGGATTTCGGAACTTTCCAGGGCAGGTTGAGGGGTCTTTGTTTTCCTTATCTGTGCCTCCTGGTAGTGAGTCTTCCAACAAAGTTTGAGGGGTTGACCCTGGGGCATTGCCCAGGTTCATGTGAGTGGAAGGGAGGTCCCCACACTCAGTAGGATGACATAATTTAGTTTGGGGTCAAGTGGTCTTTCTGGAGAAACAGCATTTGAGGAGTAACCGTGGCAGACAGAAGTGACTCTGCCACCCCTAGGAGTACATTTGTTTAGCTTCTTGCTTGAGACCAAACAGTTAGGCAGGTAGTTAGACACTAGTAGGCCTGAAAGACAAGGGGCAAGGCAAAATAGCATGTTAAGTAAAAAAAAAAAAATAAAAGACTTCAATGTATAATACATTTGTGGTCTCAGACCTAAAATGATCCCACAGAGTGCAATGACATTTTAAGAGTATGCAATATCTGGCCACCTATCTATCTTTTTCCAAAAAAAAGCATACAGCATTCCTGGGTGTCATGGCCTATACCAAGTGATATCAGAAATGGGAATTCTTTAAGGACCCTCTCCTTGGGCTAAGATTCTTAGATGATTAAGGCCCCCAAAGGAACACTGATCACCTGAAAGGAACAAGGAAGACATTTTTGAGATATCAATGTTCCAGAGTAACCCTAAGAGAAATGTGCATAAGCATAATTCCCTAAATTATTCCCATTATTCCCAGGAGTAATGTTTGTGCACATAAACATGTACTCAAACTCACCTTGGTGCACAAGTCATTGCGACACTGCCACCTCCTTATTTGAAGGCATAACTCTCTCTATATCTTCTTTACAATAAACTCTACCTATACTTCTGCATGGCTGCCTATGTGTCTTGACTGAAATTTTTCAAGGGCACAAAGAACCCAGGACCAAGGAGAGAGGAATCAGTTCTTTGCTGTGTCAGGATCTGGCTTCCTGGTGACAAAACTGCTCTCCTAGTCAAGCTGCCCTGTAAATCTAACAACAAGCCTGGTGCAGGAATTTATTAAACATCTGCTACATGCCAGGCATGGGGCAGGTGGGCATAGAGGGAGTGACATTTCAGTTATTCAGCTTGGCTCAATTTGTGTGTGTGTGTGTGTGTGTGTGTGTGTGTGTGTGAGACTGTGCCATCTCCATAACCAGCTGTGTGAAGACTAAACTAGGCAAAATACAAAAAATGAATTAACACAAAGATAATATCTTAGGAGAATAGAACAGAAAAAAGAGGGGGGAAAAAGAAATACACAAAGGTTGTATTATTCAGTGTTTCATCCCTATGGCTGAATATCTGAGAAAAATGACTTAAAGGAAGAAAGATTTGTTTTGGCTCATGTTTGCAGAAGTTTCAGTTCGTGGTCAGCTGGTTCTATTGTTTTCGGGCCTGTGACAAGACAGAAACATCATGGCAGAGAGTGTGGTAGAACAGAGCTGCTCACCTTATGGCAGCCAGGAAGCAGGGAGTGAGAGAATCAGTGAGGAAGGGCCTGGGAGCAAGTTACACTCTTCAAAGGCACACTCCCAGTGACCTAGTTCCTCCAACTGGCCCCCACCAGCTATGAACTCGTTGATGAAACAATCCAGAGCCCTCATGATCCAATCACTTCTCTAATCCCTACCTTTGAACATTGTTGCATTAGGATCAAACCATCAATACATGAATCTTTGGGGGATATTTCATATTTAAACCCTAACAAGGGGGTTAAAGTATTAAGGAAAAACTGACATATTGAAAAGAAGCAAAGAAGACATAATATATGAATAATAGGCCCTTGAAGAGGAAATCCAAACCAGATGAGCAGAATAAATGATTATATTCGATATTTATTTTTCTGAAGTAACAAGATTTGGATTATAATATTGAAAGAGCACACTGTGTACTTGAGAATATTGTTCAGAATGTTCCAAACTAAGTGTAAGGTTTTCAGTACTACGACAAAGCACCTGAGAAAATCACCTTAAGGAAGAAAGATTTATTTTGACTCATGATTTCATAGGTTTCAATCTATGGTCAGCTGGATCTGTGATACTGGGCTGGTGAGAAGAACATAACAGTGGAGCACGTAGTAGAGCAAAGCTGCTCATGGTGAACAGGAAAGGAGAGAGAATCAGAGGCAGAGAGAGAGAGACAGACAGAGAGAAAGAGAGAGACTGACTAGGGTTCTTTAAAGAAACTACGCAGTAGCCTACTTCCTCCAGCTAGGCCCCACCTCATAACATTTCCACTATCTTCCAACAGCACCATCAGCTGAGAATCAAGGCTTTAGCACATGGCCTTTGGGGGACATTTAAGATCCAAGCCATTGGGCCAGTGAGGTGGCTCAGCGGTGTAAGCGCCTGCCTGGCAAACCCGAGGGCCCGAGTTCAACTCCCAGAACCCACATATGAGAAAAGGGCCGGTGATATCGCTCAGCGGCACAGGCGCCTGCTGGTGCACGAGGTCCTGAGGTTGACCCCCAGTACCCACAAAAAAAAAAAAAAAAAAAAAAATCCAAGCCATGACATGAAGACATAGTCTAGTAGAGTCCCTGTAATGGTTGATTGATTGTGTCAACTTGAGAAGTTTAGAAGCTTAGCTAAATTAGTTTAACAATTCTACACCCTAGGGTGTAGAAGACCCACCCTAGGGTGGCTCATCACCTGGATGGTATAAAGGAGAAATGAGGAAGGATGGATCTGCTTCTGTTCTTTGGAGGAGCTCCAGTCTTTGCCTTCAGCTTGGATGTCATCTCCTGGCTTCCAGCACAGACTCTTCAGCTTCTGCTGTAGACTCTTCAGCCTTCCATTGCAGACCCATTGGCCTCCTGATATGGGTTGCATGGGACACTGCAGTGAGCTCCGGACCTTGGACTGAATTCTTCAGTCTCCAGTGTGCAGACATCCTCTGCATGTTTCCTCATCCAGCTCTGTGGGTGATCATCTTAGGCCAATCTTGTAATTTCTTATACATTCGTATATCTTGTGTTATATCTGCTTCTCTAGTAAAACACTGACTGTTACAGTCACCATGGTCATATACGGGGGCGGGCAGATGTATAATCAAATTGGTCATCTTGTGAAGATGACGGGAACCACATTATGATCTTTAATATTGATATAAGGAGGGGGACAAGCACTGATGCTGTCCTTTTTCCACAACTGGACAATCAGGCAGCCTGATGGCAGATGTGGGGAGCTGCCTTCTCATAAATTTGCCAACTCATGACTGAAAGGAAATGACAGCATCTGAATGTCACCATTTTGCACACACATGCTCCTCAAGGGATGAGTAGACTTGGGTGCTGGGCCTCCAGCTACTCCCATTAGAGAAAGGGTGGCAGCCAGTCCCAAGCAGCCTCCTGAGGGACAGTCACCACCCACCTGGAGTCCTGCCAGAGACACTGACCCTACCCCATGGTGCTCCAGATCTAGCTATCACTTGTCCATGGGTCCATGGGTCTGCAGCAGTAAATATAGTGATCCTTGTGTTGCAGATAAACCACAGGAGAAAGGGTGGGGAATTTGGGAAGTAGAAGGGACTTAAGGACACATCAGATTTAAAACCAGGGCAAGACTACACTGTAGGGTCTCAGGACACAAACCTGGATGTCCACATGAGAATGAAGCAGGGGCTGCAGCTCTTGGAGACTCTTTTGGGGCCGCTGGTACTAACACATTAAACCACACATTTCTTGGGTTTTCTTTATTTTACAATAAATAGGCTGAAAGAAGATGCCAGGTCCAGCTGGTGTGCCTTTGGAGGAGTTTTCCCTCTAAATAGGCCAGGCATTTCCTCTCTGCTCTCCAGCTTGGTGCAGGGAAGCCTTGGGATGAAGCCCTGAACTCAAATCCAAGTCAGTTCCTGGGGAGGGTAAGCAACTGGAAGCCCCCAGAACCTTGACACCCACCTGCACAGTGGTTGACAGGCTCATCAAGGCCCTGACAACTTACAGAGAGAAAGCATGTTGTCAGAACACAGGTCCTTGCAGAAAAGAGCTCCACACCTCTCCCAAATCAGCCTTTCCCATGAGCAGTGTGTGTGCGGGTCATGGAAAGGGATTGTTCTCCACTAAGGTAGCCAGGGCAAAGTGGACTCAGAGAGCTCCTTGGGGTGGAGCAAAGGCCTCCTCCTCAGAAGAAGCTCTGCCAGCCCTCCTGGGACATCTATCCTGGCTGGCATGATAGGAGCTTATGGGATTGTGGGCCAAGGGTGTGAAACAAGGGAAGAGTACTATTTTGAAGGCATAGGAGAACCACAGCAGAAAACTCTTTGACATTTACCATTCCACGTGGGAGGCACAGCTCGCTGCTTAGGAGGGGCCTTCAAAACATATCAAGAGAGATGGAAAGATGGGGCATGGCAGAATAGAAAAGGATTCCTGCAAAGACCCCAAGATGCAGCAGAATTCAGCGCAGAGGAGCAGGAAGAATCTGCACCCACAGAACCAGGGCAGGCTTCTAGAAAGCAGCTAGAGATCTGGGGGCAGCTGGAGCCCTGTGGGAAAGAGAAGAAGCAGAAACCAGAGCGCCAAGCAACAGGGCTAATGAGGAAAACATTTCAAGGAACAAGGATATGGAGAAACACAGAGCATCTCAGTCAATGGAGCACTAGTGACCCTGGAACGGAAACCGGCAGGCTCAATTTGTCTGAAATGGCATCTTTCAGCTGTGTTCATTCAAGAAGACCAAGCCAGCATGGCTGTACAAGAGTCTTGACATGCATTTGCCTCAAAATTCTGCAAATATTGCTCCATCATACATTAAATATGTAAACACATTTATTGTCTTATAAATAATATATTGATATTTAACTATTAAGTAAAAATAATTAGCATATTTGTTTATATCAATATATAAAGAATATTACTGGTGATGACAGTTGTAATAATGTCAACATAATGCTACCTACATGTCTTCAAAAAATTGCTTGAAGATACACTTTGGGCAACTGAAAAATGG
Source organism: Erethizon dorsatum (assembly GCA_028451465.1). Lineage (NCBI taxonomy): Eukaryota > Metazoa > Chordata > Mammalia > Rodentia > Erethizontidae > Erethizon > Erethizon dorsatum. The sequence goes on along the minus strand of CM051822.1, from coordinate 115,492,189 downwards.
AACGTACAACATCAAGAGTGAGTGCTAGGGTAAAATGTGGACTCTAGGTGACAATGATGTGTCTGGAGAGGTTCACCATGGTAACAGATGGGCCACTCTTCAGATGCTGAGAGCTGGGGAGGCTGTGGATATGAGGCGCAAGGGGAATATGGGGCTCTTCTGCACCTCCTCTCAATTTGGCTGTGAATCTAAAACTGCTCTCAAATAAACACCTTTAAAGAGGAAACTACAAATAAAAAAGAATAGAAATTAACTACTTAAGAGTACAGTCAGTCCCTCTGCACTTCTGCATATCTGAGATGCATTTCTGTCACACACCCTCCCCCAGAGACAAGGTGCCCTCTCTCCCGCTTTGGATGGCCACATAACTAGGTGCCAGCAGCTCGCTTGGCCCAGCAACAGCAGCACTTTTTGCATGGCTGGGCCACTGTGAGGCACTACAGCAGCAGAGCAGTGTACTGAACCAAAGATTATGAAGAATGCTTTGCTTCATCATATGTAGGTGTATGTCAAAGCATGTGGAAGCATTTTATTTTTATTTGTATAGAATAACAAGCCATGACCACCAAGATACCTGACACCAACTTTCTCCTTACTTCATTCTCCACCAGGAACAAGGTATTTTTCTGCTGCTCTGGCTCTAAAAGCAGCACCTGTGGAAGGTGCCAGGCTGGAGCTCCTTAGGAAGACCCAGGAAAGCCAATCAGAGGTGTTGTGTTAGCAAAGTGTGCTTCCTTCATATACTTCCCAGGGTATATTCTCTATACTACCAACCAAGCATTGCCTTTATTTTTATTTTTATTTTTTTTGTGGGTACCAAGGGGTTGACCTCAGGACCTCGCGCGCCAGCAGGCGCCCATGCCGCTGAGCGATATCACCGGCCCCTTTTTTTTGTATGTGGGTTCCGGGAGTCGAACTCGGGCCCTCGCGCTTGCCGGGCAGGCGCTTAAGCCGCTGAGCCATCTCACCGGCCCAAGCATTGCCTTTATGATCAGAAGATAAAAGTTTAATCCATAACATCAGTGCTGTCTATGTATCCTCTGACCTCTGGGTAAAAGCACACTTGAGCACAAAACACCCAGGGAAGGGCTCTGATGCCGATGGCCGGCACCAGGGAGACTTTGTCCTTCCTTCTAGTTGATATGCTTCCCAGCTTTCCCATGATAAAGCAGTATTATTTTAAAGCAGAAACCTCCTTAATTTAAAACTTGAAAACATAGAGACATGAGAGGAAGTCCTCCACTAAGGCAGTAGGGCATTGTTCCAGCAGCCCACCAAGTAACCTCCAGGCAGTGGTTCTCCAGAGTGAGGTTTGGGCTGAGAATAAGCTTTCTTTTGGGTTTGGGTTGGAAATAGGATAATCTTCAGAGGTGATAGCCCAGCTTCACAGGGTGGAGGATGGGTGGGGGAAGGGCAAAGAGAGGTTCCCGGCTGTGCTCAGCAGGTGCCCAGTGGGCTGAGGGGCTGAGGAGCCCTTTCTCAAATGAAAGCCATCAAGGCGAACCTGGGAGCAAGCACTGATGCTCCACATATGCATGGAAAAGCTCACAGCAACACTAAAGTCATTCAAGGAATAAACAGCCAGAGATCAATGGTGGCAGGTCCCAGGGAAGGCACGGTGACTCACTCCCTGCCAGGTTAGGTCAAGGTGGGGACAGCACTGGGGGCCACCAGGGGCCTGGAGGGGTAAGGGAGCAGACAGGCATGAGACACAACAGCCCAGGCAGACGGGCTGCCCTTGTGGCTGCTGGTAGAGCTGGTACCTGCATGCTGAGGGAAGAGACAGAGGAAAGCAGTGGTCCTGGCCACTCAGCCACCCACGTTCTTGGTTGCCCAGGCTATGTATCATGCTCTGTGCACCACTCCCCACAGCACCCTACATAGCGTTCTGTCCACAGCATCCATGCGTCCAGTGTTTGGTGTTAAATTGAGGCTGGGGTTCTACCTGCCATGGGAAGGGCAAGGACGCAGCGTGTCTGTGGCCATCTTCCCATACACTGTTCTCCACATGGACCCCGCACAGAAGCAACTGTACTCCAGACCCAAAGTTCTCTTGCCAGCAGTCTCATGAGTCCCCAGGAGCCCTCAGGATACGTTGATGGAGGGGCAGGTCACAGAAGCCAAGGATCAAGGGTGAGATGGATCAAGGGGAAGATGGAGAAGGAGCTAGGCAACTACAACCCACATTTAGAGAGTGGGAGTTCCCTCTGCCTCACCAAGGAGAGAATAGCTGCATAAATTACATGGTACTCCTCTGCACTAGTCTTCCATTCATTCATTTCCACACATGTAGGTTCGTGGTAGGACAGTGATAACCAAAATCTGGATATCAATATGTGCTTCCCTTTGGGGGTTCTAGTGCTTCTGGACATTCTTCACCTGTGCTGAGCTGCCATACTCTGGACATTTGGGGCCAGAAAATGCCATTCTGCATGAAGATCCCCCACCAGGCCACTACTATGTGCCACCCATGCCCACCCATAGGAGGACTCATCTGAGGAGCCCCTAGGACAAGATGTGGCATGCAGGATGTGAAATGGGGTTCTTTAAGGAGCCCAGACCCCAATCCTAATGAGCACCTGCTGCCCAGCCTGCCCCGCCAACCTCTAGATACCCAGAGGCACTTCCAGGAACTTTCTTTCTTCAAAGGTAGTCTGGCCCCTATGGTTTCCCACCCTGAGCCTCTGTGACTGGCCACCACCTTCACTGGGGAACAAGCAGCCTGATACACGGAAGACACCACCAGGACCCCTTGGCAGCCAGAACATGACAGCCACCTAGCGAAGAGGGCAAACGAATCCAGCTTCTGCTGCTCAGGAGCTCTTGGCATCCTGCTCTCATATCTTCACAGAGGAGGATCTCATAGAGGACCCTCATTCCAGGATAGGGAGAAATCACCTAGGGTGTGTCCCCTCTCCATGTCCTGGGTGAACTTTTCTAGAGTGGACACGTGTGTCAGCAGTGTGGGTCCAAGCTGAGCCTCAGGGGCGGTGTGGGGACCACACTCCTTTGGGAGCAGTACAAATTTTTCCTTAAGAAATACATTTTTCCCGGAAAGCTGGGTTTGTTGTGCTTTCTAGACAGGGTGGGGCACAGCAGGGTGACCCCACCATGACTCTTTCAGCCATAACCTTGTTGGCTAGGGCTCCAGGCCTCTGATCCAATTCTCTCTGCTAAACATCAGAGCACTGCTTGTGCTAAATGGTCTTCTTGATTTGATTCTGGGATCATCTGCCAGCCTTGTCCAGAACCCAGAGCCCCCTCCCCAGCCTTGGTAATGAATTTAGCAATTTCTTGTACAAGCTCAGCCTTCCCAAGCTGAAGACTCTGTTTTCAGGGCTCTCACTGCTCCTGGGAGCAAGATGCTATGCTTGGTATCTCTGTGTCCTGGAGGAGGATGTAGGGCTGAACAAGGCCAGGGCTGAGGCCACCTGTCCTCCACCTGGTGGTCGGGGCACCAGGTTCAGCAGGGCGGACTCTGCCGTGATAGGCCCTTGCCAGACAAGCAGTATCATGGAACCTTTAAGACAGCCTCCCCTGTCTTGGGTGTCCTATAGGATGGAAGAGGGGCCAACCTTGGGCACAAAGAGGGAGGAAGGAAGGCAGGTAGAGGTTGCCCAGGCAGACATGGCTCCTGCCCAGCCTCTGCTCCCACCCTTCACCTGCAAGCCCCCAACTTGACCAAGTATATCATCACATTTAAACGCACACACCAAGTAATGAGTTTGCTAATGATTTGTTTGGGATTTTTATGTCTTTGTTTAGGTGTGAGATTGGACTATCCTTTCTTGTACTATTCTCATCTGGTTTATTTTAAAGGTTGTAATGGCCTCCAAATAATTTGGGGAGCTTTTTCTCTTTACTCTCTGGAAGTACTTGTATAAGACTGGAATGTCCTGTGCCTTGAAGGCTTGGTATAACACATCTGTGCAACCTATGTGGAGAAGATAATAACATTCCGAGGTTCTTGTTTGGAAGGGACTCTGTTCTGAAAGATAGATCAACAAAAGAAAAACCCACGGGAGTTTAGTGACGTGTGTTTAGTATGTACGTGGAGACACCCAGGGAATGAGTAGTCCTCAGAAGTGGTTCTAAGTTCTGTCTTCTACAGCATCTTCAACAGAGAACAATAAGTTTGAAGTGACAAGACACAGGAGAGGGACAGGGCAGGGCAGCAACTAACTGGCAGATGCAGGCTGTCAGTAAAGCTGGTTGCTGTGGACTCCCCTGGTGGCTTCCAGGCCCCTGAGGGTCTCAAGCTGTCTTCTATGTTAACTTTCTTTCTCCCCGAGTGGGGATTCAAGGCACCTTTCATCTTTGTAAATCTGTGTCCTGCCTTTAGGGAAATAAAGGGAGGGCGGAACTGTCCCGCACCTGCACCTTCTCAGTGTTTTTAGCTCATAATTCTTCATATTTTGGGAAGGCATGTTCTGGCTCAACCCTCATGACCTAATCTCTCCTTACAGGTCCCACCTCTCAACACTTACAATTATAATGGCGATTACATTTCAACAAGAGCTTTAAGGGACATTCAACTAGAGCAAGCACTAAGCAATATTTCATATATAGTTCATATATACTAGAACTATAGTTATATAGTTCTGTATACTATATATATGATATGTAGTATATTCATTATAGCCCAGTTTTAAGTATTTCCAGCTTCCAGTATGTATTATTCTTTAATTCATATGGCATTTAGAAGTGCCCAGTTTATTTTCCAAAAAAAATGGTGGTTTGTAAAAATTCTTCTTAATTTCTTAAATTATCATTTGTAAAATCTTGTACTGACTTCTAACTAATTGTGTTTTGGTCTGAAAACAGTTTGGATCTGATTCATTGAAATTTGCTAACCAATCTTGGTTTGGAATTTGCAGTTATTTTGCAGTAATTTAATGTGCATTTGAGAACAGAAACATCCTTCACAGTGCCTAAGCTGCCAAAACCAGAAGAGACATCCTTTCTCATTTGTCGATGTAGCCACAAAAATCTACCTAAAACTTTAGCAGCTCACAGTGATTGAAGGGACAACAACTCCCTGTCCCTGATAGGTCCTTGGGGGAGGATGGTCTTGGCTCTAGGGGACCCTGATGTGCCCTTTCCCAACCTCCCCCTGAGTCTCCAGAGGGTGGGTCCTTCTGTGCATGGAGGACCTTTTCACTCTCTGCAGGAATCTCCTGTGTCGGCAGTTGCTGGAGACAGGCTTAAGGGACGTCATGATCAGTGCAGTGGCTTCAGAGTTTATATCTTACAGCCTCTGCAAACAGCCTTTTCCTGGAAGCCTCCCCAGGCCCTCTACTCCAGATGCAGCTTCCCCTTCTCAGGCAGTATGGTGGTCCGTGTTTGCTCATGGGACAAGGCCATGGGTGTCAGCTGCTTCATGTCTGCTAGAACAGTAACTTCGCCCTGAGACTGAGTGGCACCTCCTGCCCTCCTCACTCTGTGCTCCCCGCCTTGGCTAGCAGGGCGGATCAGAGCTCGGAGTGTCCAGCTTGGCAGTTCCCATCTATCACTTTGATTTCAGCCCTTGGCAGCAAAGGGAACAGAGGAGAAGGGGACAAACAAGTGGTCAGGCAGCCCTGGACTTAAGGAATGACAAATTAGTCTCACCTCTAAGCTCCTGGGGATAGGTGAGGTTACCGGAGGAGCCCAACCCAGATCTGTGACTCAGGACTGACCCCAGTCCTCACACCCACAGCAAAAGCTATGTTCCAGCCCTCACCTCAGAGGCCTGGAAGTGTGGGCCAGGCTGTTGCCCTGATGGCCACCTCTCTGGTGCTGTGGTTCCCTCCAGGCCTAAGCTGGTAGGACCCTCTAGCCCCTCTTTTATTGGGGAGACTGGCCAGATGGATCTTCTTTAGGGTCCCAAACTAGACACAGCATCTGCTGGTTGTATCCTGGTGCCACCAGGTTCCCTAGAAGCTAGGCCTGTCTCTGCCCCACCCCCACCCTGAAGGCAAAGCTATCGGCTGGAAACAAGACCATCTGGAGTAATATTTCCTCGCTGCATCCCAAACTGGGCCCCTGGAACCTTCTAGGCTCACAGGTGCACTCTAGGGAGAATACTCTTTAGACATGTGCCTCACCAAGAAGATGTTCAGTGACTCAGCGGCCAGGGGCCCTTCAGGCTTAGAGCCACCCAGTATTTCACATTGTTTTGCTCAGGGCATCTGCGGTCTAGGCCTGGAATCAAATCCTAGTGAAGAGTCCTCTCTTTATCCTTAAACCTCACTGCATGTTGTGCAACAGGCTAGGACACAGGTGGGCACATGCAGTAGCCCCTCGAGGGCTCTCAGGCACAGACTTGAATTAGGAGGTAGAGCCTAGCAAACCACTGTAGCCTCATCTGAGCAATCAGTACTCTGAGGAACCAAGGTTAGTTAATCTCCAGTAAAGTGACAGCCAGAGGCCTCCTGGGCAGGGTGACTTCTCCAGCCACAGGGCAGACGGAATGAGCACAGGTCTCCTCTATGGGGTGGAGTTGCTTCAAGGAGGCTGAACCCCAGGACTGCTGTGGAGACTGACCATCCCCCCTGCCAAAGACCCCTACCTGCAGAACACACATCATCGCGCACACACACACATGCATGTACACAAGCACTCCCTGAAGACATCTCCTTTCCTGGATAGAGATGCACAGGCAGGGTTAAGTCTGAGTCAGAGGGACAAAGGGAAAGGGCCTGCCCTGGGGATTGCAGGACCAGCAAGGTGAACAGGAAGCAGAGAGTACTTGAGGCCTGAAGGCAAGGATACTGAAGCAACAGAGACAGGACAAGGAATGGAGGGAACTTGTAGCCATAGGGGCCTGAAGACAGCCCAGTAGGACCTGCTCTCAGAAGCTTGGGGAAGGTGATGGCCACATGCGTAAGTTAGAGACGAAGGATTCCCTGGCAATGGGGAATGAAGGGTCAGAAGAAGGCTGGCCATGTGAAAGCCAAGATGCCATGGAAACTGGAGACCTACTCTAGGGCTGAGGTTCTGGTTCCCCCACCTAGCATCACCTGCTTCCTTCTGTCTTAAGCAAATGCATCCACACATGTCTGTCTATACATTCATGACACATCACTCCTAAATAATGCAGAGTGGACCTCCTGAGAACCAGGAACCTTCCTATACAACCCTTAGTAGACTTCACCATTGATACCTGCTGCTATTCAATGTATGTTCCACTTTCAAATGTCCTGATTGCCTGATAATGCCCTCTATAGCTACTAACCCAAGAATTGATCCAGGATTTTGGGAACCCAGGTAAAGGAGCAACCGCCCCTTCCATAGCAGCTGTTCTCATGGGGGAAAGAAGCTCCACAAGGAGCCCTCATGTGCAGCAGCTAACATGGCCTCTGCAGGAAGCTAGCCCAGCCCCTCTCCAGTGTCTCACTCAGCCATGCCCTCCAACAATATGGCAAGATGATTACCTTATCTTCAGGTACTGAAGGCTAGGATGACATTCAGGGTCTGTGGACAAAGGGCAGAGCCCACCACACAGCAGGGAAGCCTGTTCAGTGGGAGCCATTTTGGTGATGGACTTCTGCTGAAAGGTGCCTGTTTCCTTTGTAAAGTGAGAGAAACCTGCCCAAGAGGGCAAAATATGGCAGTAAGGGCCTCCTGGCACTGCCAGCTCCTCAGCAGGCTGTTGAAGACCTCGAGAGACCTTGAGTCCCCTGGGTGCTCCTATGACCATCACCTTTGCTCTGTGCATGAAGGGTAGGGGCTGGACCTATCCTTGAGTGACAGGAGGGAGTTGACAGTCCCAACCTTTCCAGCCAACAAGGACCTGAGTGGCTGCTCTGACTAATATCGGAGCACAGCCCTAGCTCTTGGAACACATTGCAAGCAGGGTAGTTGACAGACGCAAAGGTTGCTGCTGATTAATCCTTCTCCAGCGAAATGCCACAGGGCCATCAGACAGCAGCTCCTCTGTCTGCAGCTGTAAATGGCTTATTGATCACCGGCAGGAGCTTACAGATATCTAAAGAGCACAGTGCATTCTCAAAGGGCCAGACCACACGGACAGCAGGCAGTTGTGATGGAGATTCTAGCATCCCAGCCTGCACTCAGAAGACCAGAGAGGGAGCCCCCTAGTAGCCCTCCCTGGTCTGCGTTTATCCCAGGACTTGAGAATGTATACACCATACATTCACATGCCCATACCTGCACATGTGCCCACACTTTTGTTTGTATATATGCGTACCTGTGTGTGCACAAAACCCGTATGAACACACACCCAAAATAAAAGCTGCCTGGGACCTATAAAAAGATTCTTCATCATAAAAATAGAGAACATAACAGCAAAGATAAAGATAAAAAGCATATTTTTAAATATTTTCTAACAGAAATTTTAAAAATTCATTAAAAAATCAAGAATAAATGGACTCAGGAAATAAGATAAATAAGAGGTCTTAATTAAATAAGATTAAAAAAAAAAAAAAAGGAGAGAAGCTAGGGCTGGGGATATAGCTCAATGGCACAGTGCCTGCCTGGCAAATGCAAGGTACTGAGTTTGATTTCTGGTACCAAACAAACAAACAAACAAACAAAGGATAGAAGTATTTACAATCAGACAGGAATTAAAAAGTTGATAACTAGAAAAAAAAGAAAAGATATAGACAGACTAAAAGTAAGCTAGAGGAATGAAAATCTGCACTAACATAGTAAAAGAAGCTTATTCCTATTTCCCAGTATTGGCAACTGAGACATAATAGTGGATAAAAGACACAAAGATGGTGCATGTCTCTAAATTAAAAGAATTTATAGTGGGTCTTGAAATAAATAAAGCATGGAATTGGTATAAATAATTGTGTTTGGTTACAAAAATAATTAAATATAAAAAGCAATTCTTGAAAATAAGATAGTTGTATAAATTATAAGTGAAATAATGCACAACGCTGTTAAATATGTGCATCGCAGGGAAAGGGGATAAGGTGCTTTTCTAAGCTTGTCTCCAAAAAAAAAAAAAAAAAACTTGAAACTTTAATAGATAAATAACTGTGGAATGAGTTGGAAGGGCTTCCAAAGAATTATTTCCACACATTATACCAAATCACTATTGTTTTATGGGTGGATTATTTCAAACTTTTAAGGAAAAGATAAGTTTCAATGCCAAATAAATTGATTATTAAATAGAGAAAAATGTAGAAAGCGTCTCAATGAATTTCATGAGTCTAGTATAACCTTGATATTAAACTTTAACAAAGATAGCATTACAAGACAAATTCTGATACCATCTCAATAGTAAATTCAGATATAAGAAGTCCAGCAAATTCTTGCAAATTAAACTCAATCGCTATTTTAAATTAACAAAACAGCCGGGGATATAGCTCAGCGGCACAGTGCCTGCCTGGCAAGCATGAGGTCATAAGTTCAGTTCCTGGTGCCAAAAAACAACAACAACAACAAAAACAAATAAATTAACAATACATCAAGGGGACTGAGTGGTAGAGTACTTGCCTAGCGTGTACAAGGCCTTGGTTTCAATCCCCAGAACCCCCTTCCCCAAAACACAAGCAATATAACAGGGCACTGCATTCATTCCTTAAAGGTAATGATGAGTTAATATTACAAAATCTAGATGGGTGTAGTGGCACACACCTGTAATCTCCAGCACCCAGGAGGCTGAGGCAGGAGGATCCCCACAAGTACGAGGCCAGCCTGGGCTACATAGTGAGTTCAAGGTCAGCCTGAACCACATAGCAAGACCCTGTCTCAAAAAACAAATAAATAAGGGCTGGTGATATGGCTCAGCGGCATAAGTGCCTGCCTGGCGAGTACGAGGCCCTGAGTTCAACTCCTGGTACCCACATAAAAAATAATAATAATAAATAAATAAATAAATAAACAAGCCAGGCCTGGTGGCTCACGCCTGTAATCCCATTACTCAGGAGGCTGAGGCAGGAGGATTGCCACAAGTTCAAGGCCGGCCTGGACTACATAGAGAGCCCTGTCTCAAAAAAAAAAAAAAAAAAAAGAAATCTAACACTTAATCATAAAAATGAGAAACTGATAATTTGATTATCAATAGATATCACAAAAGCCATTTCATTAGATTTGATATCCACTTAGCTTCATTTTAAAAAAGTCATAGTTAATTTTAAAAGTCAAACTGTTTGGCAAGGTTTATAATGAAATGTTGCTATTTGTTGCCTAATCCCTTTTAGTTTGAGAAACTTCCCATTCTCCAGAGGCCACCACGTTCAGCTCTTTTTAGCAATGCCTTCAGGTATTTACCAATACATTTTTGAACAACGTACTCATCTTGACTTGGTCTGATCTTTCAGTTTTGTATGCTATCTATCGCCTTCCCAGATCGGAAGATGAAAGTTAAGCTCTCTAATGTTGCCTCCACCGCTACACAGATCTATGAACTTCTCTTCTCCCAATCTTTTATAGGATATATCTCAAGTTTTTGGGAAGTCAAAAATCAGTGTTTGTGTTATTAGATTAAGCAGGTTTCATTCAGTTCTGGGTATGGAGTATAATCTGATTACTTCTTTTTTATATAACTTTTTATTTCCCTGGAGCTAATAACACCTTGTTCTTCACTAGTTTGATTTTGCACTTGTGGTTTGCAGAGCTTCTTGAATTCATGAGTTGGTGTCTTTCATCAGTTCTCTTCACACTTTGCTTCTGCCCCGTTTGCTCTCATCTTCCTGAATCTTTAAATATAGGTGCATTAGAACTTTTGAGCATGTTCATATTTCTCCTGCATGCTTGTGTCCCCCCACTCCTGTTTTTCCTCTCGGTGCTTCTGTTTGGGGATTATCTATTAACCCATTTTCTAGTTCACCAATCTCGTGTTCTGCTATGCTCAACTGCAGTTAAAACTATTGCGTTGTTAATTTCAAATATTGAGTATTATAGTTATTGATTATAAAATCAATTTGATTTATAATAATTTAAATCACGTAGTTTATTTCTTTTTAATTTTTTGTTTTTTGAGACAAGGTCTCACTATGTAGCTTTTTTTTTTTTTGTGGGTACCGGGGGGTCGACCTCAGGACCTCGTGCACCAACAGGCACCCGTGCCGCTGAGCGATATCACCGGCCCCTTTTTCGTATGTGGGATCCGGGAGTCGAACTCAGGCCCTCACGCTTGCAAGGCAGGCGCTTATGCCGCTGAGCCATCTCACCGGCCCCCTCACTATGTAGCTTTGAACTCTCGATTCTCCTGCATTAGCTCCCCAAGTACTGAGATTATAGGCAGTGCAATCACACCTGGCTTAAACTACTGTACATAATTTTTAAAGGTTTTAGTTCTTTGCTGAAATTTTCCATCTTTCTGATTAATTTAATCCATCTTTTCCTCAATTTTCTACAATATAGTCATGGTACTTATTTTAAACATTCTTGTCTGGTAACTCTAACTGGATCACTGTTGGGTCTGCTGCTATTGTCTGTTTTAATGAGTGGTCATAATTCTTTCTTCTCTTCCCTGTGTCTAATCGTTTACTGTATGTTTAATGTTGTATATGAAAGAACCACTGAGATTCAAATGACACTGACTTCCAACACTGTCCCTTTCCTCTCTGGCAAGGGCTTGTCATATCAATGCCATCAAGGGCGGAGCTGGATGGAAGCAGCTTGCAGCATCAGTGTGAGCCGTTTACCTATTGTCTACCTACCCCAGGTATGGCCTGTGCCTGGTGATGCGCAGCTCTCCTTGGAAGGGATCCTCTTTCTGTTCTATCTTTGATGCTTCCACAGCTCTGGGGTCCCTTTAAGATCAAATCTTTCTACCTTCCCTGGCTTTTCCTGGAAGTGGTGGCCTGCTATGGCCCCCTACATCCTACCTGCAAGTGGGAAGTTGGTGCACTCGGTTGCCTTCACCCTCTGGCTCACCATCACACAGCAGCTTCAGAGAGAGGGCGCACACGTGTCTGTGCTTCCTGTGCCTGCTGATAACATCACTGGGAAAAGAATTCTGCTTTAAAATTGTTTTACCTCAGAGCCCCTTTCTATTTGAAAAAGGTCTTACTTCCTATTATCTGTCTTTTATTTTGCTCTTTATTTATATTTTTGGCCTCCTATATAAGAAAAACTATGTGATATTTAAACTTGTGTGTCTGATTTATTTCACTTAATATTATGATCTCAAGGACATCCATTTGTGTATAAATACCACATTTTATTTATCCATTCAACTGTTGATGGACATATAGGCTGTTTCCAAGATTTAGCTATTATAAATTATGCTGTTATAAACATGGGTGTGGATGTATCAGTGTACTATGATGTTTTTAACTCTTTCAAGAAGATTCTTAAAGGTGAATAGCTGGGTCAAATGGAATTTCTATTTTTTTAGTTTTTTGAGGAATCTCCTGATCTCCGTAGTGGTTGTACTAGTTTACATTCCCACCAACAATGTAGATGTTTTTCCCCACAGCCTCTCCAAGATTTGCTGTTATTTGATTTCTTTACGATAACCATTCTTTCTGGAATAAGATGGTATCTCAGTGTTTTAATTTTGCTCTCTTTTTGTGCTGTCAGATCCTACTCAAACATTCCCTTTGTCTTAGTGACTTTCCCAATGCTGGGACAAAACATTCAACACCCACAGCTTAAAGGAGGAGAGGTTTATTTTGGCTCACAGTTTCAATCTGTGGTTGACTGGCTCTGAGGCAGAATCAGGATGACAGAGGGCCATGGCAAAAGAAAAGGTGCTCAACTCACAGCAGCTAGGAAGCAGAGTGACGGGAGGAGCCAGAGAGGAAGATATACCCTTCCAGGTCATGCCCCTCCCCCAGGACCCACCTCCAGCCTGGCCACACTTCCTAACAGCAAGTCAGCTATAATGCTCCCATGATCCAATCACCTTCCACACACATGAGAGTTTGGGAGCACCTTTTATATCTAAACCACAGCACCTTCCACACCCAGATCCTAATCCAACCTGGCTGGACACCTGCCTGTTTCATCTTCACAGGGATAGCGCTGGTAGCTAGTCTAGCCTGTGTACAGCTTTGTTGTTCATTTCCCTGCCAGGGCACAAGCACTGTGGTAGTGACAGGGACTCTGTCTATCCCTAATACTGCTGTACATGCTGGGTAGGCCTGACCTGGCTACAGGAGTTCTAAATGACAAATATGTCTGGGACAGTCTAGAAGGTCATAGCTAAAGTGCTTACCACAGCTCTGTTTTGTTTTGTTTTGTTAGCTTGTTTTGTGGTACTCAGGATTGAATCCAGGGCCTTTGCACTGGGCTACATCTATAGGGTCTCACTAAGTCACTGAATTTCCCAGTCTGTGTTCAAACTTGCAGTCCTTCTGACTCCACCTCCCAGATTGCTAGGACTACAGGTGTGCACCAACATCCCATCCTTAGCTCTGGACTTTTTTTTTTTTTTTTTTTTTTTGAGGCAGGGTCTCAATCTGTAGTTCAGACTGGACTTGAACTCACTATGTAGCCTAGGCTGGCCTCGAACTCGCAGCAATCCTCCTGCCTCAGCCTCCTGAGTGCTGGGATTACAGGTACGCACCATCATGCCCAGCTGGTCTGGATTTTTGTGTGAAGTAGTTTTCTCCTATTTCAAAATTTTTCAACAACATTGATAAATCAGTTTATCATTAAGTAAGTCAGAAAACATTATTGTAAGGGAAAACTTTAAAAGCACAGGGCCGGTGAGATGGCTCAGTGGAGTAAGCGCCTGCCTTGCAAGCGCGAGGGCCCGAGTTCGACTCCCGGATCCCACATATGAAAAAGGGGCCGGTGATATCGCTCAGCGGCACGGGTGCCTGTTGGCGCGCGAGGTCCTGAGGTCGACCCCTGGTACCCACAAAAAAAAAAAAAAAGCACATTCACTTTTCATCTGAGCAAATGCCTAGTGAAGAAAGGGACCAGAGCTCAGTGTGATGTAGACTTTGGATCCCTGGACCTGCTAATCCTGGGCAGGGATGAGGCCCAGGGCTTGCCCTGGCCTTGGACATGGAACAGGGCCTGGCCTGACAACATCTGGCCAAGGGATCATAACTATCTCTTGCCCAGGAGTGTCTGATGACCCAGAGCAAGGGACCGGCTGTCTGCCACAGTGTCGTGGGGCTGCTGTGGTTTGGAGAGATCCCCAGGTGCCCCAGCTGCCCCACCCACAACTTCACCACTGGCCAAGAGGCAGGAGAAACTCAGGCAGGAGCAAGGGATAGGGCGAGGGTGGGCAGGTCCAGAAAGGACTTTGTCACCCAGAGCTTCCTTTCTTCTCTCCCTCCTTTCATTTCAGACGTGTGAAGGGATGTATGGCACAAAGAGCCTACTTCAATTGTATGGTGTGGAATATGGACACCAGTCCTTTGGCTGGGCTGGCCAGCTCTCTATATCACCCCCAAACCAGCTCTGACCCCCTTGGGTTGCACCCATCCTGCACCTCACCCCATCTCTCAGGCTTCCTGCCCACGCATGCCTGTCTAACCTATCAAGTTTCAGGCATTTCCCTGGGCCATCACCCCCTTGAAAGTCTTGTTGGAGGTCTGCCTCTCCTCGCCTGGAGCTGCCCTGAACTGGGAAACTCTTTGCCAAACAGACCTCCTCTCCCCCTGGTGTTAAGCCCGGGAAATGGGAGTGGGTTTCACTGTCAGAGCACCTGCATCCTGGGCATTAGTTCATGGCCAGCCCAGGGGATAATCGCCCTACTTGAAGACATGAGGGGCATGCAGGCTGCTTTAGGCCACTTTCCTGAGGCAGGAGCAGCAGAGCTCATCCTGCCCTCCTCACCCTCCCAGCCAGGAGGCCCCTTGGAATAGAGGCTGCAGGTAGGCTGGACCACCAACGCCTGGCCTCGGCAGAGCAAGTGTATTCCTGGGCCATTGGGAGTACAGTAATGAGACGCTGTGTAACTATATCACCGCTCCTCTGTGGGCAGTTCTCGGGCCTTTTGATTTAATTGTGAGTGTATTTCCAGAAGCAAATCTGGGGCATGGTGGCACAAGTGGCCTGCAGGGAGGAGGACTGTGGGGGGGGAGGGGTCGGTCTTGAGGGTCCCTCTTCATTTGCAACAAAGCTTCTCCAAACCCCAGTCCTAGGATGGCTGAGATGGGCTGGGCAGGGGCCAGCTTTGGCTAGAAGCTCTCAATGTGGGATAGGAGGTGAGCCCAGAACTGAGCCCCCACCAGGGCCAGCTCCTTCCTCACCTCACATGCCCAAGCCCGAGAGGCAGCAAGCCTGCAGTCCCTCCCTTTCACTCAATGCCTCTTCCCCTTTGCAGAATCAGCCCACCATCCTTTCAGATCATTCCTTCCACAGGCAAATTGCTGAGTGTTGGGATACTGTCCATCCCTATCAGGTTGTCACCTAGGGTGTCACCTGTTGTGGGCCCTTCCCTGTCTCTACTTGAAGGGAATCCCGAGCTTTGTGGTTGGCACATGACCTTGGCAGGCTTGGGAGTAGACTCGGGGAGCCTAGCACCCCTGAGTCCAACAGCAGCTGTAACTCACACAGATAACCTCTCTGGTTTCAGTGTCCCCAAGTGCACTGGGAGGGCTGATTGGATGAGACTGGGAGCTGCCCAAAGCCCTTCCCTCACCTGTCTAGGCATGCTCAGAAGGCCAAGGGGGCTCACCCAGCCACCTGGGACACATGGTAGTCTGCTGTCCACCTTAGGACTGGATGGTGTTGGGGTGAGGAGGATGCATGGCCTCAACCCAAAGGGCAGCATCTCTGTTGGGAAATCAAGTGTGTCTTCTGCCTGCCATGCACCTGTTTCTTCCCTGTTGGGAAAGTGGCTTTCAGTCCACAGGAGCTCACTCCAAGGGTTGGCACAGGGTGGGGATAAACCCAAGCCAGGCATTTGGGATAGAGCTCTCCCTCCTAGGTCTCAGGTTCTCCAGGGTGGGTCTATCTGGGCCTGTCTCTGTTGCCCAGGGGTAGAGCAGAGATCTGACAAACACAGGGCTGGTTCTGGTGCCCAGGCCTGGAGCTCCAGAGGTGTCTCTGAAAGAGGAGCTGGCAGAGCTCAGGGCTGCAGGCTCTCACATTGGCCATGGGGACTAGTAGAATCTGCCTACCAGGATTGGGCTGGAGGGTTAGGCATGGTCTTGGGCATTCACAGGGTAGGGCCACCAGACTTTTTTTTAGAAAGGATTTGATATTTGTTATTTCAGAAAAGGCACCCAAGTAAGTACTGTGGGAAAGAGCAGAACTCTGACCTTCTCTCACGTATTTTATGACTTAGTACTGTTTTTATTTCAAATTACAGGGGGAGCACTCTAATCGCTTAGTTCAGGGCCCCAGAGGTCTTGGTTAGATCTTTGCATGGAGTCCAAGAGGGACTTTGAGACCCAGGTCTGCCAGGGCCAGACAGGGTAGCATCACTAACCCAGAGCAGAAAGTTTGGCAGCTCCAAGTTGGGGCCAGCATGGGCATCACCCATGACCCCAACCTGTTGGCCCTCAACCCTGCCCACTGATAGCTTGGTTCAGGTTTTGGGCAGCCTGACAGCAGCAGGCAGAAGTAGGCTGTGGTTGGCTATCAGAGAGGCAAGCCTGACCCAGCCCTCACTGCCCCAACACATTCCAACCCGATCCCTGTGGCGCCCCCAGGCGACTTGTCACGGACCCTTCATCATTCAGAGCCCAGAACAGGCTAGCCACCTGGGTAGGGGGTCAGCAAGACACCATCCTGTGGGCCCAAGTCTCTGCTTCTTGCTCTTTTCAAGATTGCTACATGGCTAGACATGCCCTTGACCTGGATGTAAAGCCAGCCCTTCCACCATGTGCTTCCTGTATGGTCCAAGTGCTTCAGGTTCCCCATTTGTTAAATGAGCGTAGCCATCCTGACTGTGTATGGACTTTGGAAGTGTCATGGAAAAAGACATGCATGAGGCACCAAGCCTACACCTACACATTGGGAGGCTTCCATGGGGGCAGCCTTTGCTGCCATTTATGCTTCTGCCTGGTGGGAGTCTCTGGAGCCATGAGTGGTTGGTGTCTTGCTAGGTTCCCCCATCCAGATTCTCATTAGGAAGATCCCAAGGCTGTCAGGCCTCTTCTGACATCACAGAGACACAGCCCATGTGGGCTCCTGTTCCCACACACCTGCACAACAGCTTCCAGTGACCACAACGCATTTCCTCCATGGCCTCCTAAGTAGACAGCTGAAGCCTGGTCTAGCTTCCCCTTGCTCTAAGCACACAGGCGAGGGAGCTGTGAGCTGCAGAGCCTGGTGGAATCTGGGTGGCTGAGTATTCCTAGAACAGTGTGGCTGGTGGAGGCCATAAGGTTCTTGGGTGGAGGCCATAAGGTTCTTGATTGGAGCCAAATAAGCCAGGCAGGGGCTGTGAGTCTCAAGGAGCAGATTGTGCTGACATGCACCTGGGGACTGCAAGGGCAAAGGGCCATTGAGTGGCAATGAACTTCCTGAGTGGGTCAGTGCTGGGGGCATAAATGGACCTTCCAAGTGTACAAACTCAGGAAAGGAGGGGCTAGGTATAAGTATGGAAGGAGGTGTTCAAGCTTTGTTGTCTGTGGTCACAAAACCCATGGCAGTTCCCTGAGGTGGGGAGGGTAGGGCAAGGTCTGCCTACTGCTGCTCCTGAGCTGTTTTACTCTGTGTCTGTGGTGGCTGAAACCTGGGTGCCTGCAGGGGTCTTCGAACTCCCTACTGACAGCCCCAGGTGCCCCCTGGACTCTGCAAAACAGTTTCACTACCTGCCATGGTAGGTTGAGGCCTGTAGGCAGCAGGAGCAGGGGCTGAGGAGCCTGTGAGGTAGAGGGGGAGGTTCCGTGTTCGGCAGGGCTGGTACCTTGCCTGGTCTCCACACAGAGGGCTCTGGGCACTGGTGCCAGTGGAGCGGCTGCCTGGACCCCAGAGCCAAGTGCCTTAGGGAAGGGATGACCAACACAGCCAAGCCCCATGTGTGCCACCCTGGGCTGGAACCAGCTGTTCTTAAGATCCTCATAATCCCATGTCATACCTCACAGGAACAGAAATGAGGCCCTGCCTGAGAGGTCACTGTGGGTTCAGAGCCTTCAGCTGGCAAGTGGCTGACTCTAAGTGGGCGTGATTCTGAGTCCTTGGCTAATGTGTCCTCCCCTGCCTGGGTGGGAGGGTGGGGACTGCCTTGGCTGCAGAGCATCCTGGAAGCTTCCAGGTTGAGGTAGGACCAGGCTTCTTGGACTCCCAGCCAGAGAAGAAAACCAGATGGGCTTGCTCAGAGCCAGACCCCTACCACTTCCTTTCCCACTGCTGGGGCCAGCAGTAAGTGCTGCCCTGAGAGAATGACCTCAGTGGTTGTCCTGCTTCCAGGAGGCCCGGTGCCCAGGAGCAAGACTAGGGACATAGTCCCATCCTATTCTGCTCTCTAAAAGAGGCAGGCCCCTAAGGCCCAGCCCTCCACCCCTCCCACACACACACAGCCATGTGCTCTCCAAAGCATCAAGGCTCAGGGACAGGGAGCCAGGAGACCCAGGGTCCAGCTCAACAACTGAAGGCAGGTGACTATACCTTGAGGTCTCAATTCCCCTTTGCCTCCTACCTGCCATCCACTGGCCTTCCACTCAGGGGTCTGACTTCGCTCACAAATGCAAGATTTTCCCAACTGAGTGCCCGGGGCTGCCCAGTACCCACCTGTGTCTGTCACCCAGCCTGCCTGCTCTTGGCTGGCTGCTTCTGCACTCCCCAGGCAAAGTGAGCAGTGTGGAGATCCTTTGGACACTTGCTGGAGGAGAAAGGATGTTCCTTGGCCAAGTGCAAGACAGCACCGCTCAGCCAAAGAGAGCCAGCTTGCCTATTTCAGGAGCTTGGGCTGCTTCCAGGGTTGGAAGAACAACTGGTTTTCACCTCAGCCAGAGAACATGAGGGCCTGGCTGGGCCTGCAGCAGCCCTTCCAAACACACGGGCAGGGCCAGCAGCCCAACCGCAGTGCCTCTCTCTGCCTGCCAGGAGGCGTACAGGAATGCCAGGAGTGCTGTCCTGGGGTGGGAGGGGGTGTTGGGCAACCAACAAAGAAGCCACCACTCCAACTTGTATCCGACTGAGCTTCCAGGCCCATTTGGGGCTGGGGGACACCAAGCCCTGGGGCTGCAGGAGGATGTGAGCATCTGGGCCCCAAATGACATAGGTTTGAATACAGTGCTGCCACAACAGCTGGTGACTTCAGCTAGTGGCTCAGCCTATCAGCTGAGGCTTAGCACCATAAAAGTCCTCCATGACGTAGCTAGAGAGAGCCTGTGAGGGCGTTAGCCTGGGCCCCACAGCCCAGAAAGGCTTTCCCCACTCTCTAGGGACCTGTAAAGCCCAGCCACTGTTCCTCTGTCAGCTCTGCTCCCGGGTCACTCACACCCAAAGAAAGGCACCACCGTTCCACTCAAGGGCTTTGTTGGTTGCCCTTGGGATTTTAGCCTTATACTCTTCCATGGTTCCTCCTAGGGTAGGGGTGGACGGGAGTGCAGCCCTATAGGAAGCACCATGCTCCTCAGCCATTCACCGAAGATCCCCCTTTGGTGTCTCCTGGAGCCCCAGCTCACATGGCCAGGAGCCCTCCAGACCATGCCTGCTAACAGAAATGGTAATGATCCTGCCCAGGGGCTGGAGAAGGCTCAGCTTCAAAACCACCCAAACTCCAGGAAACAATCTAGGTCACAGGTGAGAAAATGGAGTCACATCCGCTTTGTCCTGCACTTGGGCCCATACCATGGGTCTTGATGTGAGGCACCTGGGTGCAATATGTCACTCACCATTCCAAAAGACTCCATTAGCCTTTAAGGAGCACCTTTGGAGGATCCTCCAAGGAAAAACAACCCACAGAAGATGCTCGGACCCCTGGGCCCTCTTCTGCTCCCAGGTCTCCATGGGAAGGAGGGCCTGCTAGCTCCAGGCCAGAGCCCAAAACCTGACTTGGAGGCAGGCAGTAGAATGATGCCCTACAGGGGACATCCCTGTAGGACATCCTACAGGGGTGTCTGGGTTTGCCACCCTCCAAACCTTCTATGCTATACATATAGCCCAATCTGCTGCAGGGTTTCAGCGAGAGAGAGAGTTAAGAAAATCCTCTGGGATTTTCAATGGGCCAGGAGGGAGGGGCCAAAGTGAGCAAAGGAGACTGTGGCCCAGGACCATTGGTCCCTGTGGCAGGCAATGGGGATGGGGTGGATGTGATACCTCCAGATACCAGGCTAGGCTGGCTTGGGTTGCCATGGTGATAGGGTGGAGGAAGAGATCTGTCTAGGGTGGCCTGCAGGACCAGGAATAACCATGCTTGGCCTAAGGCTGTTGGGCTATTGGTGGTCCAGGGTTGATGGCCATCTTGTCCCACAAAAGTTCCTGGGATTCTTGCTGGCCACTGCCAGGAAAGAGGCTCAGTGGCCAGCACAGATACATTTGTTGCTACTTGAATGTTCCCTACACACATGTGGAAACCCCACATTTCTCATGGCAGAACTCCAGAGGTCACCAGCCAAAAGCACTGTCAGGAGTCCCTGGGGCCAGGACATCCTCCCTAGGGAGCTTGGTAGAGAGGCACAGGGTGGTGTTCATTGAATGAGCTGCCCTGGGATGCCTTGATGGCCTGGCTTTCCACTCTGTCCAGGGCTGCCTGGGGTCCCTGGCCAGAGCTTGGTCATAATCCTGGTGAGCCCAGCCTAAGCAGGCTGTTGGCAGAGCAGGGTGAGGTATTGACCCTGCTCTGTCTAAACTGAAGGTAAGAACTGTACATGTGAACCACTCTCTCCCCTCAGCCCCACCCAGCAAGAAGAGACAGAGCACCTCAAGTGAGGCACAGTGCCCCTCCCCGCTGCCCTTTCTCCACAGCCCTCTCCCAGACACTTCTGGAAACTGCTGATGTTTCTGGAGAGGACAAGGCAGGGCAAGGGAAAGAGGAGACCAAGGGAAGAGGAGCACCCAGGTGTGAATACTGGATGGTGCTTATGGAATGGGCTCCCCAGGGCTCTGTCTAATCTTCAGGAGGTGAAAGAGTTGCGCACCTGATCAGTGACCAATGTTCAGCAATGCTTCCAGAATGAGCACGTAGCGGAGACTGGGAGGCGACTGGAGAGCCACTCTGCTTTCTGTTCAACGAAGATGAACCATCAGATGAAGGTCTGGACTTCGCCCCTGAGTGCTCATGGCCAGCTGAGGGCTCCCTTTTCTTGGGAAGGCTGCAGACTGCTTCCCAGATTCCCAAGTCGCAGCTGGTGAGTGTCTCCTGGGCTAGCACTGGTCACTCTGAGTAGTCGTCATGGGGGGGCAATTAAATCCTATTCACAGTGTAGTGTCATTGTGGCCTTGAGACCTGGACCTCTGCCAGGTAAAAGGAAACTTGAGGTGGGGGCTGACCCTCCTGTGGATGAGGGTAACTCAGGCCTGAGAGGGGTACAGATCTGTGTGCCTACATGTACTCCTCTCTTTGGGCCAAGGTCTGTGTGCCAGTGCTGCTTTGGCTGCATAGCGGCCCAGCCTCCCCACCTGTGCAGGGCCCAGCCATCTCCTTCTCCCTCTTCCTTCCTCTCCATCCTCTCCTGAAGCCCTGCTTCCTCCCCACTCACTGTCTCCTCTTCCTTAGATGAAGCACACCCCTGCCTTTGGCCAGGCCAGTCCTGTTCCACGGTACCCCCCCCACACACACTATTACTTCCTTATTTTGGAGCCACACACCCCAGGGCACAGCCTTCTGAGAGCTGCAGAAATCCTCTTTTTGTTGGGGATACTGGGAACGTGACTCACATAGTTCCTGGAGCCCGTGGAGGCTAATCATCCTCTATCTAATTTAGAAACAACCTAATAGATCTAATTCTCAGCTCTCCCTAGAGAAGCGCTGCCATCTGTCCTGGTTTCAGAGACTGCCTCCCCATCCCTCGAGGAAGAGTGGAGTAACCTGGTTTCAGCCGTGCCTGGAGAACGCACAGGATGTAGATGCTCCAGGACCTGGTGGTCTGGCACAGGGCAGCAGGCTGAACTTTGCTTAGACAGCCATGCCCTGTGCCTGTTTCACACCACCCAGGGTAGGTGACAAAGGGAAGGTTATGCTCACTGGGATCCCTTGGAGAGGCAAAGAGACACACAAGCCCCTTGCAGAGCAAAGGCAAGCAACTCAAAGAGTTCTTGAGGTCTAGAGCAAAGGGGCCCAACTGACCTGGACATGCAGCCACACATCATTGTCATTAGACCCAGGCATGTTCACTTGCCACCAATTTCATGTTTCCTGCAGGAAAACCTCCTCTCTGGGCCCAAGGACCTGAGTACAAAGGCAGGGGTGGGGCCAGTGATCAGGTCAGGTCCTGTCCAGGTGTGCAATGCCCCTTATCCATTCAAGCATGCATTCATTCATCTTGTGCTGGGGACCCAGCGAGCCAGAAGGATGAAGGGAATGACAGGATGGGCTGTAGGGAGGAAAGGCCCTGAGGGTCACTGGGGTGGGAGGGAACTGGGAAGGCTGCTCAGAGGAGGAAGCCGGAGAAGGAGAGCACTGTTAGCCAGTAAGAGAAAGAGAAAAGATGATGGACAGGGGAGCTGAGTGGTGGCTGGGTCACATGCCTGGACCCTGAAGTGGAACAACAGCCTGTCCTTCCTTGGTGTGCAGGTCAAGGGGAGATACACTGGGTCCCAAGCAGTCTCAGGGCAGGCAGAACTCAGCTGCAGCTGGGGGGCTAGGACTCTGGCAACCACTGTCCCTCCTACCCAGGAGTGGACCCTCACAGATTGGAAGAATGGGGGCAGGTCCTGCTGGAACCTAACAGCTTCATCTGTGGTCAGACACAGCTTAGAGGGCCTCTCACTGGCCCTGGGGAAAGTAGAAGCCACCTAGACCAACTGCCCCATCCTCTACCCTGTCAGGTAGGA
Organism: Erethizon dorsatum; assembly: GCA_028451465.1. Taxonomy (NCBI): domain Eukaryota; kingdom Metazoa; phylum Chordata; class Mammalia; order Rodentia; family Erethizontidae; genus Erethizon; species Erethizon dorsatum. The sequence goes on along the minus strand of CM051822.1, from coordinate 115,469,434 downwards.
ACAGGGCCTCTGTCTAGAAGAGAGGCTGCTCTATCCACCTCTGCAATAGTTACACTGAGCCAGGACAGGCCAGGACGGATGCTCTCCCATCATAGGTCCTGCTGCAGGCCCATGCAGCCCATCTCCTCTGTACCCACATCCTTGAGAGCCACTGGAAAGACACAGATGGCACCCTGCCCCAACCCCACAATGGGGAAAACCTAAATAATAATGGGTGCTGAGACCCAAAGTAAACAAACAGAAGCCAGCATTCACTGTCCTCAAGAGGTGCCTATGGGAACAAGCTGATGGGGCCAAGTCACTGAGTGAGCAGGGCCACTGGTGACATGCCACCTTGTCCTTCACCACCATGGACTTTATAGCCCTCATTCCTCCAGGGAGAGAGGCGCCTGAGGACATCTCACCTTACAGGATGCATCATGGAAGAGGTCAGAAGCAGAGAAGCAGCTGAACAGAGGCTGCCTGCTGGAACTGTTCTTGAGAATGACCCCTCGCCTGGGCCTCCTTCACCACCACAGCCCCCTGCTCCATGTTGGTCACCCTGATTACCCACAGCTGGACTCCAGGCATGAGGCCTGGGGCATGGCGGGCACTGGTGACACTTCAGGTAGCTGGGTTAGCAGCATGGCCTAAGCACCTTAGCAGCCCTGAGTCTGCCCCCAGACTACCATCGTGTGTTGTTCCCATGCTCAAGTGTACAGAAACCATGGCAAGCAGCCTGTCCACAGGTGGCTCCAGTGTGGCTCCCTTTCACTCTGGGATCTTGGCCAGTGCCGGCCTTCTCGGACTGTCAGAACCAGCAGACCTGCCACCTGGGAGGTCCTCGAAGAACTCTCCTAGAGGCAACAGCTTCACCTGTCTGCGTGCATGTGGGGAGACATGCCGGGGCAAGCTCGATGGGAGACATTCCTACTGCACCTGGCCTGTGGCCAAACCCTTCCTGGTTCAGAACCTCACAGCCTTATCATGGCCCCATGGGCAAGGAGTCGGCCCCTCTGAGCTGCCTGAAACAGGGTTACCACCCCTAACGCTTGGCTCAGGGCCATTCTGTCTGGCAATGATGACAACAAAGTCCCTAACGCTGCTGGCAGCACATGCAGAGCTATGTGAGGCCGGCATCACAGCATGTTGGTCTAGAGAGGACACACAGACTATGCAATCAGCAGTGGGGGCCCAGCTAAACCAAGATGCACCTATGAGGAACCAGGGATATAAGGAAAACAGATGAGAAACGCCTGGGAGGAAACTCTGGACGGCTGCCTCTGGTTTGTGGGCATGTTTTGCCTGTAAACTTCCAAGTTCTAACAACAAAGCATCTTCTGGCTTATAGCCAAATGGTCTTTATGGACTTGTACTAGGTGCTACTGGGCTCAAAGTACCTTCAAGGGAGCAGCCGGGCTGTGAGAGCAGAGGCCGTCTCCTGTTCATGCAAGTCTGGGGTGCCCTCTGCTGGTGGAGGTGGGTGTGGCAATAGGGCTGGTGCACAGAACCCCTCTCCTACCTGTGTACTGCAGGGCTGGTCTGAGCTGGGTGATAATATGGACACTGCCAAGCCCATGGCCCAAGAGCTGCATTCTGTGACCTACTAAAGCAGCCTGGGGTCAGTGGTCAGGCTATGCTGCTCAGGCTCGCCTTCTCCAGCTGTTCCTTGGAGCTACCCTTACTTGCTGACTCTTGGGGACACACTTTTTGAGGTCCTTGTATTGGAGAGGTGGGAACTCACCCAGTAGAAAAGCACAGCTTTGGCCACCTTGGCCTTTTCCCTGGGATGTGAAGGCACTGATTTGGGTATGCATGACAGTGATCAACAACACAGTTTTTGTCCCACCCCCACCCCACCTGTGCCCCTGTCACCTTGTCAGCCAGAAAAGCAGACTGGATGGGAGCTCGCCCACCAGCGATGGCTCTCGAAGCTGGTGATCGATGGGCTTCTTTGGACTGGCTAAACTACAAGCTAAGGTGGCTGTCGTGCACTGGTAGATGGTTGTGCCACATGAGGTTGAGGAATCTCATCTCTTCTGGTGACAGGTGGCCCACAGAGCATATACCTGGGGTTCTGCCTCTGAAATCCTGTGTCAGCAAAGTCCAGGCCTGGGTTCCCATGGCAGCCAAAACTGCAGACATCATATTTGTAGCTGACACTTGGCGTCTGTGCAGCTCACCCTCACAGACCTCCTCCATCCATGGCAGTCTCACTGGCACCTCCTAGGTTTGAAAATTCCCACCTCCCACCAGGTGAACATCACTGTCCTCATCAAGGCAGACTGGAACCGGCAGTGTGCAGGTCCCACGGATGACTATTTATTGGGATTGTCCTCTGTGGAGGACAAGAGCCATGGACAGGGTCAAATGATGAGGGGGGAGGGTGCTCTGAAGCCACAAATGCCCACACTGCTTACCTGCAGGGACTGCTGAGGGTGCTGGGCCCCTCCTCCCATCCTCCATCAGCAAGCATAGGAGCCAGGGACCAAAACCCCAGGGGAAGGTGGAGACTGAGATGGGATCTACCAGGAGAAGCCTGCAGGAGGAGCACAGGGAGGTCATTGGGGTCATCCTGGGAACATCACAGAGGTGAGTCCTTCAGGGAGGGGTGGGTGGCTTCTTGGGCTGTTACTAGACACCATGTACAGCTTTTACCTATAAATACAAAGGTCCTTTTGTGTGCCTGTGTGGCATGTCCATGAAGCCAGCACTCACCCTCCTCTCCCCTAGCACCATGCCACTGTCCAGCATTGCTGGCCTGCTGCCAGATGGACAAGGAAGAGGCCTATGGGGGCCCCAGGCCTGGCAAAGGACAGGCACCTCCTGGCCATCAGGCTCCCTGCTTGCCCAACTTCTGCCAACCATGTCTGATTTGGGGTCATCTGGGGACTTCCATTGAAGGACTTGTCCAGCCAGGCTGCAGCAGGGAAGTGTGTCCCAAAAGGGAAACTGGCTTGGGTGAGATGCTGTGCCTCAGTTTTCCCTTCAATCATAGGAAAAAGGCCACCTTGCCACTGTCTGCCTCTAACTCCAGGTATAGATGAAGGGCTCAACCCACCTACTTGTACTGAGAGAGAGGCACTGACCCTGCCTAGGCACAGGCTGTGGACCAGGGAGGTTGAAACGCCCAGCCAGGCCAGGGCCAGAGTGAACCCACACTTTGCACATGGCTGGGACAGAGGCCCTGACCCGGGGATGCCGCATAGTGGCTCTGGGTTCTGGCAGGGCTCTGTGGGCCACAGTCCCAGAGGTACAGTTTTTTTTTTTGTTTTTTGTTTTTTTTTGTGGGTACCGGGGGGTCGACCTCAGGACCTCGCGCGCCAGCAGGCGCCCGTGTCGCTGAGCGATATCACCGGCCCCTTTTTCGTATGTGGGATCCGGGAGTCGAACTCGGGCCCTTGCGCTTGCCGGGCAGGCGCTTAAGCCGCTGAGCCATCTCACCGGCCCAGAGGTACAGTTTTGAAAGCACCCAGGAGCCAACATGGAGGTGGGCTGGAAGGCCCCACATCCTGAGGCAGCTCCCTGATGCAGGTTTAGATATGAGCACACGTAGATCTTCATGTGGCTCGTCCCTGTGCATCTATGGCTTCTCAGCATTGCTGTCACCCTGCCAAGCATTGTAGTTACTATGGAAATGAAATTGTCACCCAGGACACCCCTGTGAGTAGACTCCTACCATGTAGCCTCAGGAACAGCCCCCTCCTGCTGCAGATGCACCAGCTGTGTCACAAACAGGACAGAGTCTTCTGCTTGAAAGTGGGGGTGATGGCGGCCAGCCCTATGACAGATCTAGCACCGGTGTGTGACTCAGATCTGGTCTTGCCTGGGCTGGCCCTCAGCCTCCCCAGAACCTGGGTGAGCCAGTGTGGGTTCTGGGTCCTGGTCATGGCACTCCTCGGGAAAGGCAATGAAGTGCCTGTACTCAGGTGGCTGGTCTCAGTCAGGACTGTTCCTGCTGCAGTGTGTCCTATAGGGCATGGCAAGGTCACCAGAGGGGCTGGATATGAGGCAAAGTGGGCCCCCAAGGACTGTCTCCCCAGGGCCATGCCCTCCACCCAGTACTGTGCCACCAGCACAATGCCTCCCACTCTGGTCTGTGCTCTTCATAGTGAAGGAATGACACAGGGGGTTGGGGCAAGTGTGTCCCTACTATTCCAGAACCCTGCCCTGCTGCACGCTGGATCCCCTCTCCCCTGGGGGCCACCTGGGAGCAGGGTGGAGGACTCCACCCACATCAGCTGGGACTTGAGCACTTGTACCCTCACAACACACCCACAAGACTCTGATCTCACTGTTCACATCAGCAGGACTTTATCTCTGAAGCTCCTGCCACAAATGGCCTGCCTGTTTGTCAGGGGAATTCTGTCACCTCTGAGTGGAAAACATCAGCATTCGGTGTCTGAGATTCTGTGACTCTCTCACTTTGGAACCCTCTCCTGTCTTTCCCACCACGTGAACTGTGGCATCTGGATCCTTCCTTAGCCCTAGTCAGCTGCACCTCCCCCCTCCGCCAAGACACCTTAAACCCTGCCCTTGAGCTCTGTGAGCCTCTGACTTCCCTCTGCCAGGCAGGACTCACCATGTTATCCACGCTGGCACGGAGGGGTTAGGAGAGAGCCCTCGACTCTGGGAGATCCTGGGTCCCCCTCCCTGTGCCAGTAATGGGGACCTGCACTCTGGAGGTCTGATGTGGCCAGCTAGTGAATTGGGGGCCCTGAGGGACTTGAGAAGACACCCTTGGTTGTCCTGCCTTGGCTAGAACTTCTGGCCCACCCAGCTCTGGCTGTGGACATCCCTTCATAGTTGCTTGTGGCCCTTGCCACCAAATGGATTGAAGTGCCCAGAATGGCTGAGCCATCCTTGGTCGCTGAGGTGGACTGTCCTCGTGGGGTCCTTGTTGCTGTCAGGATACCCACATTTCATCCTTTGTGGAGGATAAGTTTTAGACTTTTCTACTTGGGGTCACAGTAGCTGAGAAGGCCAACTCAGGCCAGGTAAGAAGAGCCCAGTGTGGATCCCAGCACCCAAACATGAAAGGTCACCTTCCAGGGCCCTGTGCTGCTGGAACTGGAGTCAAATCTGAAAAGCCAGCAAAGAGGGATGGAGACAAACAAACACAAGCTGCTCCCCAGGAGAACCAGGCTCAGCTGGGAAAATGGTGCCACACCTTTTCCAATTTTGGGGTTTTGAAGAAATGACCACCAAATCTCAGACAGCTATTTTAAACTTCTGGGCAGCAGGATTCTTAACCAGTCCTACCAGGCTCTCCAGGCAAAAGGACCACTGTGAGGGGGTAGAGAGGAGTACAGACCCCTTGGCCTCCCCCGGCCCCAGCTCGGGCAGGTTACCTAGCCCTGCAGCCTTTGTGCTCTCCCCGGGAGGACCTGCCCAGGTCCAATCCCTGGAAGCCACCAGGGGGGCAGAGCCACATGGAGTCACCTATGGGGAAGAGGAACAGGGCTCAGGCACAGAAGCCCAGGCTTCCCAGGGCTAGGAGCCAGATAAACAATTTTATTAGGTCACCTGAGGGTGACTGCAGCCCTGGAGCCATGGAAGCTTCATTTTAATGTGCACATGTGGACCCCGGGAAAAAGAAGCAGGATTCCTCTAGGTCTAGGGTCTTGGGACCATTTTCTTCACAAGCGCTGAAAATAATGCCTGTAGTCCTGTGGTTCACAAGGATGGAGGTCAGAGATTTCATTAGAGGTTAGGACTTCAGAGGGCTTCTGGGCTCTCTCCCCAGTGAGAGCCTCAGCTAGATCCCAGGTTGCAGCCCCTGGTCACCAGGCACCATGAGGAGGTTGCAGGACTTCTGCCCCCAGTATCCTGTATTGGCCAGGCACCACCTGCCACAGGAGGAGGCATTATTCTATTCAAGATCAACTGGAATTTATTATGAAATGGATAAGAACATCATGCCCCACCATGAGGTTCCCACAGATATTGAAAATATATCTGCACATCTTTGCACATTTTAATGCAATGTTGAAGAAAATTTGGCCTAAGCAACAGCCTCACCACTTCTGTTTAAACTATGTAACTGAGTCATTGCCTCAGGTGCACGATGCTGCATGGGAAAAGTATTAAGTACAAAGTACCCAAGCACTCAGATTCAAGTTTGTCTCCGCATGGAAAGAGTACTAAACACTAAATAGCCAAGCACTCAGAAACTCACATTCGCACTTCTTATACTTGCAGTTTGTTAAAAACAATTTGTGTGTCAGGGGACAACTGGGTTGTTCGGAGGATGTCCCGCCAGCTACTGTGCTGCTCTTCCCTTTCTACTCTTGGAGCCTTCTCCACGGTGGCCAAGAGATAGACATGCAAATTCTGTCCTGTTCCTGAAGGGTCAAGTGACACCATGCCCCCAACCCTGGAAAAACCAGCTTTCCCTATTTTGGCCTACAAATGTGTTTTACATATTCTCCTGTGGATTGCTTAGAACATCCACCTGGCTCCCCCTTTGAACAACAGTTAACCCATGTTGATTTTTATATACATGCAAGCCATCATATCTTTTTTTTTTTTTTGTGGGTACCGGGGGTCGACCTCAGGACCTCGCACGCCAGCAGGCGCCCGTGCCGCTGAGCGATATCACCGGCCCTTTTTTCGTATGTGGGTTCCAGGAGTCGAACTCTGGCCCTTGCGCTTGCCAGGCAGACGCTTATGCCGCTGAGCCATCTCACCGGCCCCATATCTTTTTTTTGAAAATAATCTTTTAACAATTTTATCAGGTTCATGGGAATTTTCTATTTACCAAAGTTGTGTTCATTAATCTTGAAATGAAGTAAGGAAACCAAAGAAATTAAATTAATAGAGTTTAAAATGTTTAGAGGCATTTAAGTTTGTAAGAGGGAACAATATTATTCAAATGTCTTGATGTTTCTTAGATTCATGCATAGAATAAGATGTATAGCATTGGACTTCAAGCTTGTGAAGGGACTAGGTTTTATTAAACAAAATTTAAGGGAGGTTTGTTTTAGGGGAGACTCCTGAGCTAGGCCCCAAAGGTTAATCCAAACTAGAATGGAGTCACTCCTGTTGAATTCCCCAGTACCAAACTGAACTTGGAAAATGGCCAGTTTTTCATAGCAACCAATCAGCAGCAGGCTCCCAGGCCTAGTAAGGCTGTACTCTCTGTTTTAGCCCTGTAAGGACAGTAACTCGGAAAGGACCAACTGCTTTTTTTTTTTTTTTTTCCTGAGACAGGGTGTTGCTATGTATTCCAAGCTGGCCTTGAACTCACTATGTAGCCCAGGCTGGCCTCGAACTCACTATATAGCTCAGGCTGGCCTCAAACTCACTGCGATCCTCCTGCCTCAGCCTACTGAATTCTGGGATTACAGATTTACCCCACTATGTCTGGCTCCAATCCGCTTTCAGTTCCTTGCTTCTGCTTTCCTAGGCAGCACCTGCCCCACCTCCTCTGCTCACCTGGGAGGAAGAGACTGGGGTTTCGACCTCCAAGTGGTTACACCCCTTGACTCAGATCAGGTGGTTTCCAGGGCCCAGAGCCAGCCCCTATGCCCTCAATATTGGCTCAGGCTTTGCTGAGGCCTCGGGGGGATAGGTGGTACTTAGGAATCATGATGTTCCCGGCCTCATCATCCAACCTCTTTCCTGGCCCTGGCTCTACAGCATTTGTTGTTCCCCACCTGGTGTTTTCCTGTAGCTTCTCCCCCTGGAGGTCTCCATCTTGAACCTTGGTGCCCAAACCTTCCCTGGAGGCTCAGCAGTGCCCAGAGGATACCTTCCCGTGACTTTGCTCCCTGGCCTTGACCTAGAAGTGTTTGTGTGGGCAGATCTGTGTTATTTAGCTTCCTGGAGGCTTGTCTTAGGAGAAAATAACTGCGTCAGTTCTCTAGGAATGGCTGTGGGTTTGTTTCAGAAGCCCCGCTTAGACTAGTTTCCCATTTTCCACTTCTCCCGCAGGACCCTGCGCGCTTCTGGGAAGCATCGACAGATGGCGCTGCTGCACCATCTTGGCTCTTGGCTGGATTCACAGGCAGGACCTGCGATGCAGAGGTCACTACCTGCCCTGGCCCTGTGACCCCGTCCCAGGCATCCCTGCGTGCTGAATTGTCCCTGGAGGGGCCCAGGTGAGGGTTGTCCTGGGCTCTGCTGTTTATAGAAGCTTTACATGCTGGGAATGTTCCACATGTCTGGGAGAGGAAAGTGGTACTGAGCTACAGAAGGAGACCTGAGGCGTGAGAAGTTTGTGTTACCTGGCCTACACCTGGTTGCTTACAAGTGACCGTGCAGTACCCAGCAGTGTAGCCCTGCCTGTCCTTCATATTTCTGACCCCAGAGCCCAGGTGGACCGGATGCCGGTGGCACTGTGAGCACTGGGCAGCTGTTCCTTGGGGACCAGTCTGGGGGACTCCTGGACAGTGCTAGATGTGCTTGCCCAGCTGGAACTTCCAGGAACATCATGCTTCCTATGTAAGGACCTGGCTCCCCAAAGCAAAGGCCTGCCAATGCCCAGGGGACAAGGGTCAGCCTAGGACCCTGCATAGCTGCAACCACCAGACTGGCCACGTGGACCTGTCAGCCACCAGTCCTTCAATTCCAGTTTCATGACCCCCAGACTCCCAACCAGGAAGCCAGACTTTCCAGAGCCGTGTGGTTGAAATTCAAGACCTTGGGTGTCTGCAGCTCTTGGGTAGATTCCTTAGACTATGGAGAGTGAGTGTGTGCTTGGGTGGCACAGGCAACTGGGTGCAAAGTGGGTCCTAGGTGCAGTGTTGACTCCTGAGTATCGTGTGGGCCTTTGGTGTAGCATAGGCTGCTGGTTCAGAGTGGGTCCTAGGCGTAGCAAGGGTCCTGGATGCGGCATGACTCCTAGGTGCAGTGGGGGAACCCAGTGCATGTCTTTCTGCATAGTAGCCAGAAGAGGGCGCCCGCCTCGCATGCTCTGCAGACCACTCGCCCCTTGCACGGCCAGGTCGCTGGCGAGCAGAGGGCCTTGTGATTAAGCCGGCACCCTGTATACTTTTGGGGCCTTGTGAGCACTTTTCGCTGAGCCCTCCTCTACGTCCAGAGCCCAGGTTGCCCTGGTGGCCTCTCTGAGCATGTGGCTTTTATAAGGGCAGCGTTGGGGGTGGGGGGGCTGCAGGGGGTGGAAGCTCCGCAAGGCTATCTCCTTCCCCTGCTACTGCTCCACCAGGCTCATGGTTTTCTGAAAATGGCTGCAGCTCCCTGTGTCCCCGCCACACTATGGCAAGTGGCACAGTACGTGGGTCCCAGCACCCCAGCTCACTCTCAGGGCACCCAGGTAAACATTGGTCAGGATCAGGCAGCTGGGCCCACACACTCAGGAGGTCCTCCAGGAAGAGGGTCCCATTTCAGCTCTAGGATGGGCCGCACCTTTCTAAGGGTCTCTACCTGACTTCCTGAGGATACCTGCTGCAGTCCCAGCACGCTCCTATTACCTGGAAGGCCAAACCTGTCACCCACATGTGCGGGCTGAAAGTCAAAGTCAGACATAAATATTTCATGGGCAGCACCATAAATAATGCACTTATGCAGAAAGACCATGTGAATATTTTATATACTGAAGTGCAGCCAAATTTAAAGAGGGGTCCAGGTTGAGGGGCAATGGCCTTCCTTGTCCACATGTCACATGGAAGGCATGATGGTCCTCCAATTACACATGCCTACACCAAGGACAAGTACCTGCACCTCCCTCCTTCCTGGGACTGCAACCCCAGCACCTCCATGTGCTGCCCCCAAACCTACCCACCCTGGCTAATCCTACCTGTCCTTACTCCAGCCCACATGGAGCTCCCATCTAGGTCTTCAGAGTATTTGTACTCTTTTAGGAGCCAATCCTCCTTGAAGGCAGACAAGTCCTTATGCCATGCTCTGCAGAGGCCCATGTAAGATTGCAGGACTCGCCTTCTTGGGGGGCCCCTCTTGCTAGGGGAGCAAATGAAAGCTGGGTTACTGGGATGACAAATGGAATATTCCATGCCTTCCACCTCTCCCTCCATCTCCTGGCCTCTATTCTCCATTTCTCCCCCCAAAATGGAAATTTCTTCTGTATTTTCAGATTTTCTACAATAAACAGCTTTTCTAATACTTTATTTCATTAAAATCCATAATTTATTTGAAAAACAAAAAGCTCAAGACAAAACCCGAAGTACTGAGAAGAGCTTTGGCCTCCTCCCAGCCGCGTTGGGCATATGGAGGGGGAATGTAGAGGGGAGCCTTGTTCTGCTTCTCACAGGGGCTCTTTCCTTCTGTGGTTAAAACACCCTGCTTCCCAACGTGATCCTGACACAGGGAATAAATGTAACTCCCAGCCTGCTAAATGTCAAATATGCCGAGTTTGTGTTCCACAAAATTGAAGAATGAATTCTAAGGAAAAATGGAGGTTAAGAGTAGGAAAAATGTATTAAAAGGGATAGCTCCTGAGAGACAGGAGGGGATCCAAAAGTGGATTGGCGCAGACCCTTCATAGAGAAAGTTTTACAGAGCAAAATCACAAGGTGGATACAACATGGGTCAAAACTATGATCAACCAATAAGATTCCAAGTAAAGCCGCTTAGGTAATATTTATCCAACGGGGATGCGTATCACGTAGCAAGTGTACATGGAAAGAACAAGGATCTTTTTAGGAAGAGATGGATCAGGAGGTCCTGGTCACCCACCTGGGTGACTGATGTCTATCTAGACTTTATTGGACCAGGTGATATCAATTATATTATAATCTTCAATTTATTGCTTATCCCTTGGGGAGGCATGTAGGCCTGGTCATTTTATCTTTATCTTGAGGCCTGGCCTTCAACAGATGCACCTCCAGCCTCCAGTTGTAATGTGTTCTCATCTTATACCCTGACTCCCTCGAGGGCCTAACCCTGTCTGACGGTCTATAATATTTCTACTGTCTATAATAATACTTAACTAGCACTACTATGTGCTCCTTGTTGTACATAAAGTTCTCCTCAGAGGAGCTGTTTCCCTTGCTCCCTCTATGTCCAGGAGGCAGCCATCACTTACGCTATACTGCATTTTAATTAGGAATTTTGACAGGTGATTTGTTTCCTGCCTCTCTTGGAGTGGGTCATTAGCTTTTTCCCAGAGTTAAGGGGACTGTGCCTCCCAGGGGACACCCAGGACCCCAGCCTGCCTTTTCCCCAGGGTCTGAGGAGCCTTGAAAGCCATCCTTCCTCCCTTCCCACACCCATACCCACCCCCGCCCCAGAGAGAGTGGGGTGACCTCACTAGGCCCAGTGCTGCTTCCCTCGACTGCTAGGCTCAGGCTCCCCATACTGCATTCCTGGAACCCTGACTAAGGCCACCTGTTCATACAGGCCCCTTGCAGACAGCTCACACCCCAAACCGGCTCTGCCAGCCGCCCAGGAGCCGCCTTGCCAGGCCCCTGGCCTCTGGGGTGCACCACTGTGGAGGCCACTGTGGCAGGGGTACTAGGGCTGCCTAGGGGAAGGCAGCTCTGTGGTCTGGGGCTGGTCTGGGAGAAAAATAAGAAATGTGCTTCTTGTCTGGAGTTTATGTAAGAACGGGAACCTAAGAACATATGCAAATTCCTGAGCTATCCTGGGGGAGAGATTGAAATATTGATTGGAGGGGAGGGGGGAAGGGAAGCAAGAAGGAGAGGAGGAGCAAGAATAGGGGAAGGAGGGAGGAGAGGAGGGGGAGGGGAGGGGAGGGGAAAAGGGAAGGAGGAACAGGAGGAGAGAGGAGTGGAGAGGGAGGGAAGTGAGAGGCGGCTGCCACTCAGCAGGGCCCTGAGACTGGGCTGTTTTATCCCCTCACACCCTCTGCCTCTCCCACACCTCCTCCCACTGTGCTGGGAAGGCTGCCAGATGGTGGCAGCACCCCGTGGGTCACATGGGTGCCAGCCCAGAGAGGACCTCATTCTACCTGGGGCCTGCCCAAGGCACCTGGGAGCTCATAGCCAGAGTAGCCTCTGCACTGACACTGTAGATGGTGCACAGCCCTGCTCCTTCAGGGCCCCACAGTGGGCCTTGCCTGCTGTCCCCAAGAGCCCTGGGGCTTGGGCCAAGTTGGGCTTCTCTGAGGGCCATACTGGCCACCAAGGTGCAGGACTGACCTCCGGTTTTCTGAGGGAGAGCCTCAGCCCAGGTCCCAGGTCTCCTGGTACTCAGGCTCCAGGCCTTCCTGGCCCAGAAGGCAGACCCTGGAGTCTTCCACAGACAGCTTCTTCAGGAGCGTCACCCGGGGGACCCCACAGCAGTTCCCTCCACCAGGCTGGTGCTCCAGGTCAGGCTGGGCAGTGAGGCCACATGGAACTGTCCCCAGAGACCCCTGTGGTCCATCAGGTCCATTCACTGGCTCCCAATGACCAGGGGACCTCGAGAGCCATCTTGGAGGGCCCTGCTCAGCAAGGACCCTGACACTCAGCCTCCTTCACACGGCCCTGTGGCCTTGCCTCACCCAACTCCCGGTCCTCACTCCGCCTGCCTCTGCATGTCCTTCTCCTCCCCTTCCTTCTCCTCCCCACCCTCTCCTCCCCCAGACTGCACTTCCTCTGTGTCTCTCCTTTAGTGAGTCAGCAGGGAACTGACAGCCATCTCCCTTGGTCAATCTAGGGCCCTGAGGCCCCCTTGCTTCCAGAGAGCTCTGCTCCTTTGCCTTCCTCAGCATGTAGCCAGCATAGAGTCCCGCTCAACACTGCTGTGCTGTGGGAAAGGGGGGAAAGCCAGGCCCCTTTCCATCTTGGCTACTTTATGCCCAGTACTGGGCTCTGGGATCTGGCCCAGCCCTCACCCACACCCCTGACAGCACCTTCCAGTGCCCCTCTTCTCATGATCCCATCAAAGCAGGGGGCAGTGTTGGGCTGGGCCTAGTGTCTGTGGGGCAGAAAGGGGCCAGACTACGTCCCCAACCAGGCCCCAGTTTTACGGTGGGCCACAGGAGCCCACCAGCAAGTAGCCTCTACCCTGGACTTCTTTAGGAAGCTGCTGAGCCCTTCCTAACCCCTTCTGTGGGTCAGGGGTGTCCAAGAGCCACACCCAAGGTCCTGTTTCTCACATTTGGCCTGGCCTTGGTCTCCTCCCAGGGAAGGCTCTGTTCATCTCTTCTCTCCTTAGAGTACCCGGTCCTCACTCCGGCACCCATCCCAGGCACCCATCAATGCTCACTGGTGGCACTGAGCAGCCCTTATCCATAGCTCAGAACAGGGGAAGGAGGAGGAGTCAAGGCAAAGGCACCTATCCCAGGCACCCATCAATGCTCCCTGGACCCTCCACTCTAGTGGAGTGGGCACAGCTGTACCCAGTTCTAAAGCAATGTCTGCTGTGACTCACTTGGGTATACTGTGCGTGTGTATGCATATGCATACACACACTCACTCCCTCACCTTGGCCCTGAACCACCACCATGCAACCTCTCCACCCAGCAGGTCCCCTCCCAGGGAGGTTCCAGCCTCAGGCATCAGTTGGTCAGGTCCTGGCCCAGACCCCTGGCTGCTCACCTGGGCTGCAGGAGTGAGGACATCTCCACACAACCTGCAGGTTGCTGTGGCCTGCAAGCCCACTACCTCCCCCTCAGCCTTCTATGACTTTGGCAGTCACCCAGGCTTCTGGGAAGTGGACAGCTCCTGGGGACAGCTGTGCCCACTCCACTAGAGTGGAGGGTCCAGGGAGCATTGATGGGTGACCGGGGGGTGGGATGTCCAGGCCCATTGACCCCTATGCACCTGAAGTCTCAGCCCCTAGGTACTCCAGGGAGAGAAGAGATGAACATAGCCTCCCCTGGGTGGAGACCAAGGCCAGGCCAAATGTGAGGAACGGGACCCTTACAGACTGGTACCAAGTTGCTGATAGTGGGGGAGGTACATGATGGGTGCAGACACACCAAGCGGACATACCAGAGAGCTGTGGGGGATGGGGGCAGAGGGGCAGAGGGGAAGGGGAGCTGAGGGAGGAAGTGGGCATGGGAAAGTGCCAGGCAGACACACAGACAAGATGTTCTGGATGAGGTGTGGCTCCCCCAAGCTCCAAGGGAATAACCCGGCATCACCATTCAGCTCAGCTCAGAGATGTCCACGTTCCAGGGCTCCACACTGGCTCGGCTGAGCTCTCAGCAGCTCATAAATATTCATTTAAAAATTAAAGGCCCATTAAAGAGCTAACTCATTTCTGATACTTGCAAATTATTTTTGTACAAAAAAAAAAAAAAAGATTTAGCTGCTGGCAAATGAGGTCTAAGAAGCCATACTCAAGGCAGAGTGGAGGTGTGAGGAGCTGACTCTCTCTCCTGAGGAGGCATCTAGGAGCTCCGAGCAGGTCCTACCTAGGGCACAACCCAGTCCCCTCTCCTCGCCGGCTGTCCTGGCTTGCCTGTCAGGTCTGTGGTCTGTGGTCAGTGACCTCAGGGACAAACGTGGTGGAAAGAAGCTCTTGGGAATAGACCGGCTGGAAGTGAGCACCCAGCTGGGCAGGGGTGTGGCTGTGGAACGCTGTCCTCTCTGAAAGCTCTGAAAGCTCTGAAAGCACTTTCTCTGGTTTTCCAGAGTCATTCTGGTCCCCCCCCCTTTCTTTTCAAACATCTTTATTATGACATATCCAGCCCCACACAGAGAAGAGACAGAGGCCTTCACCACCCGGCACAGCCTCTTTCTTCTGGTGCCACATCCCCTGATCTGTAAGTATTTCCATTCGTTTATGAAGAAACACAGCTCTTTGCCTTTGCCTTGACTCCTCCTCCTTCCCCTGTTCTGAGCTATGGATAAGGGCTGCTCAGTGCCACCAGTGAGTGCTATCAGTGGAAAAAGCCTAAATTTTCCACCTCTGGAGACTTGCTAAACATCCGGTTCTAATGCAATGTCTGCTGTGACGCACTTGGGTAAAGTGTGCATGTGTATGCACGCGCGCGCGCGCGCACACACACACACACACACACACACACAGGCACCTGCCCACACCAGCAAGGCTTTCTGAGAAGATAAAACCAGGGTTAACAGGAATTGTCTCTGAGTGTACCCAAGATTAGGGGTAGTTTAGGGCATATTTTAAGATGTGATTGTTCTGTAAAAAGTGTAAATTACTGTTGTAATAAGAAAATAGACTTTATAAAAAAAGAAATCTGGGATTAGGAAGATTAAGGGTTTTATTCATTTTCATTTAAAATTCTGTTTCTGCCCTCTGTAATTGTTTCCGTGAATGTTTCCAATTTCCAGGTCACATTTTCTAGAAGTTTTCTAGAATTCACTGCTCTGCATGTGCTATTTGTGACCCACTGTGATTTATTTATCCGATCCCCTATCGTTAGACATTCGCCTGCTCCAGCATCACACTGGGACTGTAAGCTGCAAGAACAGGGCCGCCTCAAATCTACTAGGGTGTTACACGACAAGACAGAGAGTAATGCGCTCTGGGGAGGGGTCAGAATGAGCTTGGCACAATCTTTAAAGTGAGGCGTACAGAGAGCACCAAAGCCAGAGGACAGGAACCACAAAGGGAACACCTGGCTGCCTCTGCAGCTCTGTCAACCCAGTGTCCAATGGTCAGGAAATGATGTGCTGGGCTGAGGACTGGCAGTGGAGTTCAGCAGAAGTGTTCCTTTAACTTTTTTCTCCTATTTGAATTCTTATTATATCAGTATTGGTCTAGTTTTGGTCTCAAATGTCCCCCAAAGGCCCATGTGTTAATGGCTTGGACCTCAGCTTGATGCTGTTAGGACGGGGACCTGATGCTGGGGCTCCTGGGGAAAGAGCACCTGGCAGGTAGTGAGCGCAACAGTGCCAGAGGAGGCTCCAGACTGACCCGGGATATAGGCAGCCAGCGTGCTCAACCCTAACACTGCCAGGACAGAGCGTCAGGGTCTCAAAGGAAAGATCAAGGGGCCCTTGCTAAGCAAGTAGCTCATACTAGATGACAATGATGCATCCAAGAATGTCTTGAGCCCAGGGATGGTGCTGAACCACTTTCCAACCTGGGGTGGTGCTGGGGTTCTCCCTGATGCCCAGAGCCACATGCCCATTCCTCTGGGTCTCCAATAGGCCTCTGTCTGATGCCTGGCCCAGATCTACTCTCCTCAAGCCAGCTACAGCCACTTCCTCAAAAAAGCCTTCCCTGATTTCACAGTCTTACTGGGTCTGTCCTCTCTTCTTATTTTGGGGTCAGGGTGCCCTGCTGATTCCCAGGACCGGAAACCTGAGGCAGAGTAGTCTCACCAATAGTCACTTAAGGCCCTTTCGTGAGCTATAATAGCTTCTCCCACATATTGCCTGAACGGGACTTCCTAACAGGATTTGCAGGCTCAGGTGGCTCTGGTTTGCAGGCATTACTTTTAGGTGCAAGCTCAACAGAACCAAGCTGCCCCTCTCAGCGACCATGACCATTGCTCTCCACTGAACAAGGGGCATCCCCAGGCCTCAGGTCTAAGGCCAGAGCAGCCTCTGGAGTGGGCTTTTCTTGCATGAGACTCTTCAACAATGACAACTTCTGCCTGGTGTCCTCAGGACCTGTCCAGCTGTATCTGACTTTGGCCACAATTCCAGCATCTGATGCCCAGAGACCAAGGACAGCAGCCCCTAACCCCTCCACAGCTGGTCCCCCCATACTGGCCTGCTGAGCCCTGGTTGAGCCTGGCATGCAGGAACCAGAGCTGGAGGAGGAGCACCTTCAAGAGTGCTTCCAGGCATCCATGGAAAATGCCGCCTCTGGAAGCTACCAGCCCATTTCTGCTATTGAATAATTAACATATAAATCCCTATCCTTTCTGCATGACTCAGCTCCGGAGCCTCAGACCAAGTCACACAGATCAGATCACAGTCGCCCAGGACCTTCCATGCCTGGAGCGCTCACCTCACTGGCTACTAAGTTAGGATGCAATGCACTGACATTCCAGAAGTGTCTATGCCACATAGCACCTAGCCTCTGTAAATTGTCATTTGCTGCTAGAATAGTTTCTTTCTGATTAAAAAAGCAAACAACAAAATAAAACAAGAATCAAGGCCACACTAAGACTTCCTGGCCAGCATCTTATGGAGGAACCACTGAACAAACACTCACAGTGCTGGGACCTGGACCAGCCCAGGGCTTTAGGGACCTACCTGATTCTGGAATCTTGTTGACTGGGGTAGAGATGCCCTTACAGGGATTGTTTTGCTGTATTGAGACCACAGCTACTGGGTGTGGCGGCACCAAGGCTGATGAGAAACATGCCATGTATGCAGCTGTTTTTCCAGCACAGGTACAACCAGGTCAAAAGGGCTCCTGTCTCAGGCATGGTGGCCTGTCCCTGTCCAGATTCTTGCATGGGGTAAGGCTACCTCTCCACTGGGAGCACGAATCTCACTGGACTTTGGTAACTTTGAATCTCAAAGGGTAGCAGTCTGGGTTCCACTCCTCCTTCATGTTACGTTATGAAGAGGGGACTCCAGCTTGCTGCAGCTCCTGCTGAGCCCCAGACCCTTGCCTGACCCACAGTGGTGATGGTGATGACATAATCATCATAGAAGCAAAAGCAGAGGACATAGACTTGTGATGCCAGTAAGGCTGCCTGTCTGGGTACTCACAGAGGACCTGGGGATAGAGGAAAGGATGGTGCCCTTAGCAGGCTAGGATCTGTGTTCTGGACACACTTCCTTCTTGGGCCCCCATTTCTCAGAGGGACATCCAACCCAAAGACCCCTGCCCCCTCTCCAACACCATAACAGACTTCCCTGGAGAGTTTGCAGCTGGCCTCTGAGGGAAGCCAAGACCTCTTCAGATGAAGGCCATGACTGGGGTCTCTCTTGAGGTTGACATTTGCTCTGATTATAGGGCTGAATATTAAGGACCAATACTGGCGACCAAGAGAGAGCTTATGTCCCATAGATGGAGACAGAAAGGCCCAGAGACACATAGGGGCTCACTTAAGGAGGCACAGTAGGATCACAGAGTCAAACTGCCTCATCCATAGAGCGAAAGTTGGGCCTGAAGGGGTCTCTGGCTAGTGAAAGTGTTCACAAGGGTCTCTTGTGCCACGGCATTCTGCCAGCTAAGCACACTTGCCTAAGGGCCCAATAGGCACATCTATGAGTTTTCTGTGGGTTTCTGGCCTCAGTGCCCAAACATAAGTGCCATAGCCTTGCTCAGAGCAGGATTGAAAAGTTATTCACAGCTTTGTCTGACCCAGAAACAAGCTTCTGTGCATCGAGGTCTCCCATACACTCTCAAATTCCCAGCATGCCTGAAGATCATGGAGGCACCATGATCTGGGTGGGCACCCCAGGGGCCCTGGATCATACACTGTGTCATCTCCTGCCCTGGGTGCCCGGCTCCCTGAGTGGTGGGCCACCAAAGAGGTTGGGGCTGTCTCTTGGGGCAGGGGCATATCAGAGCCTGGCTGTGCTCTGCTGCTGCCAGCCCTCCCTAGACACTCATCTCTGAGGTGAAAGCTGGGCCCCAGGGCTTTCTGGCCACCACATGGCCAGAAGAGGCCAAGCATGGAGATTTCTAGAATAAGTGCGTGCGTGTGCACCCACCCTGGAGCTGCACCCATCAGGGCTTCATGCCTCAGGCACATACATCTGGAAGGCGTGTGGCAAGAGGAGAGCTGAGTCAGGGATGGGGATGACAAATAAAGCAGTGCAGCCCAATCCGCTGTGGTAGGAGTCCCTCCAGACCTGTTGCCCTCAACCCCAACCACAAGCACACTGCCAAAGAGTAGGGCCTCCCCAGCACGCAGTAGAGGTCATGGGCTGGCTGGGTGGAGCTCTGGACTCTACAGCAGCACAGAAACGAACCCAGAATCCAGCAGCTGGACTCAGGGAAGGCAGGAAGCCTTGACCCTCACTGATATCAAAGCCAAAAGACCCTGGAAATGGTAAGAAGCTTTATAGTAACAGTGGCTCTGATCTTGTCATGTGATAAAGACTGAAAAGAGAAACCACCAAGCTCTGCCTGGGCCCCTAGAAGCTCTCAGATATGGACTTCCAAGGACCTCTTTGCCCAGAGTCCCCAGCAGGCTCAGGTTTAATGCTGTGGACTCTAGCACTGTCCACCCACACTGCTTCCCATCCTGTTGTGCACAGGGCCTTGAATGATGGTGAGGACCACACCTGTAACTACAGGTGAGCCACAGCCCTCGCACAGGGGCTTCTGAGACAAAACCACTATATTATTCTGCAGAAAAATTAATTAGCTAGTAAATAAGGCATGATTACATATTTGAACAACAATAAAAATGCAATACAATGCAAAAATGCAATATAAGCACAATTTCCATATATTTTAAAGGTAAATAATTTTATTTTGATGAAATATATATATATACAATTCACCATCTTAATCGTTCTTAAGTGTACAGTTCAGTGAAGCAAATACATTCATAATGTTTTATGACCATCACCACCACCCATCTCCAGAACTCTTTCCATCTTGCAAAATTAAAATCCATACTTACTAAACTCAGGCTTTCCATTTTCCCTCCCCCTAGCAACTCTCTCTCTCTCTCTCTCTCTCTCTCTTTCTCTCATTGGTCTACTCCAGGTACCTCACAAAGGTAGTATCACGCAGCATTTGGTTATTTGTGCCTGTCTTATCTCAGTACAATGTCTTCAAGATGCATCTATGTGATAGAATGTGCCAGAATTTCCTTTGTTTAGAGGCTGGATAATATTCTGTTGTAAGGATGCCCACATTCTGTTTATTCATTCATCCACTGATGGACACCTACATTGCTTCCACCTCTTGCTTATTGTACATATTGCTGCTACGAACACAGTTGTAAAAATACCTCTTTGAGGGCCAGTGAGATGGCTCAGTGGTGTTAGCGCCTGCCTGGCAAGTGCAAGGGCCCGAGTTCTACTCCCGGAACCCACATATGAAAAAAGGGGCCAGTGATATCACTCAGCAGCACAGGCACCTGCTGGCACACGAGGTCTTGAGGTTGACCCCCGTTACCAAAAAAAAAAAAAAAAAAAAAACCTCTTTGAGACCCTGACTTCAATTCTGGGGGTCTGTACTTGGAAGTGAAATTGTTGGATTATGTGGTAATGCTATGTTTAACTTTTTTGTTTGATTGTTTTGTTTTGTAGTACTAGAGATTAAACCCAGGGACTTCCACTGGGCTACACCTCAGCCCTTTTTTTTTTTTTTTTTTTTTTTTGGTATCAGGAATTGAACCCACAACCTTGCGCTTGTCAGGCAGGTGCTGTGCCACTGAGCTATATCCCTGGCCCCTTTTATTTTTTTGAGACAGGATCTTACTAAGTTACTAAGTTCCCCAGGCTGGGCTCAAACTTAGAATTCTCTTGCTTCAGCTTCCAAAAGTGCTGAGATTACATGCATGTACCATTATTCCCAGCTTTGTGTTTAACTTTCTGAGGAACCACCAAATTGTTTTCCACAGTGGCTGTACCATTGCACTTTCCCATCAACAGAGCACAAGTTCCAATTTCTCTACATCCTCCTCAACACTTATTTTTCTTGTTGCTGCTGTTGTTTTAAATAGCCATCCTAATGGGTTGACTGCTAAACAGAACAGATTTGATTTTCATTTCTCTAATGATTAGTGATGTTGAGCTCTTCCTGTGCTTATTGGTCTACTTGTGTCCTTTGCCCATTTTTGACTTGTCCTGTGCTTTAGTAGTTCTCTGTATCATCTGGATTATCTGAAATTTTAGGATACAGCATGAAACTTTCAAGAAATTGTTCATAGCTGGTTGCTGTAGACCACATCTGCAGACCTCACTGTTAGCTAAAATCTAGGCATTGGGCTTACCTCACCTCACCTAATGCCCAGCTGAGCCATGGCACCGCTGTGTACTCAGTAGGGCGCACATGTCGGGCTGAAAGGCCAGGCTACAGCACCCCCAGCATGGGTGCTGCCCAGGAAAAGCCCATGTGCAGATGCAGAAGCCAAGGCTCTGGGAGACTAAGTGGCTCAAAAGTCACTTTAAACTGTGTCAAGTCCAACAATCAGGGTTACTCTAACCACCCCATCCCACCTCAACTTCTGGGCTTCCTGGGAAA
Organism: Erethizon dorsatum; assembly: GCA_028451465.1. Taxonomy (NCBI): domain Eukaryota; kingdom Metazoa; phylum Chordata; class Mammalia; order Rodentia; family Erethizontidae; genus Erethizon; species Erethizon dorsatum. The sequence goes on along the minus strand of CM051822.1, from coordinate 115,448,500 downwards.
ATGAGGATTCAGAATAGTTTCACCAGAAAGTAGGAGAAATATACAAAGATACCTTATAAATAAATAGGAGAGTTTAAACATTAGTTTTTCAAAGGGTAGAATTGTGAATTCACAGGAGAAAATCAAATACCTTAATAAACATGAGCAATGTTTGGTCCCACCAGTAATCAGAGACAGGCAAACTAAAACCACAAAGAGGCATTTTTGTCAACCATCAAATCAACCAAATCTTAAATATGTTGTGGCAGGTAACCTTCAAAGAGGATCTCATGGCCTGCAGTCCCAGCTACTCTGGAGGCTGAGGTGGGAGATGACTTGAGCCCAGGAGTTCAAGAGAGCCTGAGCAACGTAGTGAAACCCTGTTGTACGACAAGAAACAGGAGTTTGTCTTCTAGGTTCCTGAGTGCAGTCCACCACCAGCTTACAGAGCATCCGGAATCCAGAGCTTTGCTGAGCTGCGGCCACCCTCTTCCAGTGAGGGTTGAGCAAGCCGGGGGTGCCACAGCCTGGCTTGACACGTGCTCCCCCTTCTGGAGTGTGCCCTTGGGTTGGCAGCGCCTCGGTCTGACCTGCCCAATACCCCCCCCCATCTTTCACAGATTCATCTCCCCAGTGTCTCAGTGCTGGCTTCTTGGAGGACCCAACACACCCATAGACACGTGCACACATGCACATGGTGCCCAGGGCAGGAGTGGGCTGGCAGAGAGTAAAGTGCCATGGATGATTGGGAGGAGACTGGTGACTTGTATAAATGCCTTAGGATGTGCATCTCCATACTGCCCACCCCCCGCCAGTTCCACTTAGGGAAGCTGTTCTAGGAAAATAGCCACAGATTTTCATAAACAGTTTGTCAGAAGGCGGCTTATCACAGCATTGTTTATAATAGCCTGAACTAGAAAGCCTCCTAAATGTCCAACTGTAGAGGATACGTCTCCACCCACACAGTGGAATGTCACACGGTCATTCAAAAGGACCTTGAGGTGACATATTTTTCCATGGGAAAGTGCCTTCACATGGCATTTGGGGAAAGGGCAGGTCATACAGTAAACCCCCACTGCAGGCCAGCCTGGGGCTGCTGTCAACTACACACAGCTCCTCAAACCTCTTCATGCCTCTGCAGGGAGGCAGAGGGCTAAGAGAAGACAAATCACGTGTCAAGGCCCTGTGGCCAGTAAGGAAGGAAGTCTGAGGCCTGGCTTCACTGCACCCCCACAAGAGAGAGAGAGAAGCAGGACAAAGACAGCCACTCTCTCTGAGGAGGGGATCAGGGCAATAAATATCCTTCTAACTGAACTGATCTCTTCTGTGATTTCTACATGAGATATACACCACTCTTAATGTTATGAAAAGGAATAAAAAGGCATGGCTTTTATTCTAATACCACATTGTCATTTATTTTAAATTTTATATAAAATATCCCCTGGCAAACATTTCTTTCTAGTCATCTATGTTTTGTAACTGGCCACTTAGTCCTTTATATTAGAGCCTTCAAAGTGTCCTCATCTGGACCAGCTACCCCAGGTCACTCTCCCAGGGAGTGTCAGCTCTTTAAGCAGGGCAGACATACCCACTAGGGTGACTCAACACAGAATAACAGAAACAATGGGATGGCCAGACTCAGGAGCCAGAAATTTATTACATGAGTCCTACGCAGTGGATATCAGACAGCTATTAAATCCTATTGTTTTAAAGAAATTTCAACCCGTGAAAGACATGTTCATGAAATGATGTTACATCTGGATTTATTTTAACCTCTCTCTCTTTCCACAAATATACACAAATATGTGTGTCCGTCTGTCCCTCCAAAAAATATATATACTAAAGCGGTAACTGTGATTTATCTCTGGTGAGTAGGATTGTGGATAATTTTAATTTTCTTTTTAGTTTTTTTCCTTACATTTTCTTAATAATGTACAATGAGCTGCTGCTATTTTTAAAATGGAACAGAACAGAGCAAGGAAGATGAGACAGGGCCGGCTGACCAGGAGTACTAAGCTCGGCTGGGGGCCTGCGTGTCTGGGAGCTGTGTGTTTATGGCCTGCACTTGGAGACAGGCATTCCAGGCTTCCAGCAAGAGGCACCAGCATTTCCGGTAAGGCCATGCACATCTCAGCATGATCTGAGTGGGACCAATACTGAACCCGAGCAATTGGACTGGATGCACACAGAGCCCCAGCCCTGAACATTGAGGCCTGTCACTCATCAGAGCTTAATTGTCCCTTTCAGGGGTGTGCCAAGGGAGTCCTTTGAGGTCAGGAGGATTGTGCCATGCCCCAGTGGGTTCAATCTGATTTTCTCCACCCTCAGAGGAGAAGGACTGCCCTTTGCCCCTCCATCCTCACAACTTGCCCTCTAGCAGATACACTGGGAAGTCCCACTGGGAAATGGGGGGACCTGGGCAGTCGGGCTGATTGTAGCCTCCTCAAGTGGGACTCAGCAGGGAGCAGCTCAGGCATCCCCAGTCTGTCCCTGTACAAGGCTGTGGCTGGGATGTGGCACCCTTTATAGCAGGGGTGACGGAGTGGAGTAAGGGACTCAGAGTGAGCTGGGAGTCCCTGGTCTTCCATCCCTCCTCAAAAGGCTTCCCTGGCTCTAACCACTCCTTTGGGGTTGGATTGGGAGTAACATTCCTGCCTATCTTTTCTGCACACAGGGAGGCTCTGGGCTTGAGACAAGTGGGGACCACTGGAGGTCCTGGAAGCCTCTGTACTTCTCAGGAGTGGCCAGCAGGACCCAAACTCCAGAGGGCCCTTGTAACCTCTTCATACTCTGGCTAAATGTGAATGGCTCTCCTTGAATCTTGACTCTTCCCCTTCTTGAATCTTGGCTTTCACAAAGTGCCATGGAATCTCTTGGCCAGGGCTGGTGTAACTGCAGGTTGCCTGCTGGCTGAGTACATGCCCAAGAGCACAAACCAGCTGTTCTTCTCAAGATCTGTTAAAAACAAGGCCATGGATCACTTGGTGGCTGGAACTGCAGGGATCCCCGAGCTCTGGCTGGCTCTGGGGCAGTGCAGCATTGGTCACTAAGTCTTCCCTCATCCATCCTACCAGTGGACCCAGGATAGCAATGTCAGGAAAAGCCCCAGCAGTGCCCGCTGGTCTAGCCCCTCAGTGCTGAGGTGGTCCTAAGTGGGAGCCTTGCTCTTTTTTCCCTCTACAGAGGAACTTTGTTACCGAGAGCCCATGACAGGGAAGGGCCAGTGTGGAGCAGACATGGATGGGCCAGGCTGCAACCTCTCGTGGCACAGGGGCTGCCTTGTGCCTGCCAGGCTGAAGGACCCTTTAGGGTGGTCAGTGGGCAAATCTGAAAAATCCACGTTAAATTGATGTACCACTTGAATTTCAGATCAACAACAAATTATTTTCTTAGTAAAAGTATGTCCCATACAATATTTGAGACACATTTATATCACTGTTGACCAGAACAAACTTAACTGGGGAATCTAAGATTTTAGTAGGTAGCCATCCCTTCCTGCCTTCCATGCCCTCATCTCTGCCTTGAGGCCTCTTGACCCCAAACTGCTAGCCCAATGACCCAGATCCAGAATGGAGAGGGGGCCTCAAAAGATCCAGGGGAAAGGCAGCAGCAGAGGGGTGGCAGTGGTGCTCCTAGCCTAGAAATGCCACCCTCCCCTCCCCAGCCTCATAACTGGGCCTTTAGAGGAATCAGGGTCTTCCAGCGAAATAGTACCATTGTGTGTTTGAAAAGTGGTGTATATAGTACATGTATGTATGTATAGTGTATATATTGTGTGTATATGTAGTATGCAAATAAAGATTTTATATATATATATATATATATATATATATATATTAATTCTCTATGTATGAAAAGAGATTTAGTTTAAGGAATTGGCTTACATGACTGAGGGCCTGGCAAGTCTGAAATTTGCAGAGCAGGCCAGCAGGCTGGGGACCTGGGGAGAACTGAAGCCCATCTAAAGGCCATCCAGATGAAGAGGGGTCTTTAGTCTTTTCCTCTGAAGGCCTTCCACTGGCCAGAGGAGACCCACCACATGATGGAGAGGGATCAGCTTTATTCAATGTCTACTGACAAGAATATTACTGTCATCTTTAAAAAACACCTTCACAGCCACAACTAGCCTGATGTTTGACCAAGAGCTGAGCACAATGGCCCAGCAAAGTTGGTTCATAAAACTAACCATCACAGCAAAGCTGTGGTCTGACTACTGGTGTCCCTCCAAATGCATATGATGAAACTCAGCACCTTCGATAATGGTCCTTTGGGAGGAGATTGAGTCATGAGCGCTCTGCCCTTGTAGAAGGTCTTGAGGGAAGCTGTTCATTCTTCCTTGCCCTGTGAGGATGTAGTGAGATGGCACCATCCTGGAATCAGACAGCAGCCTCATCAGACATAATCTGCTGATGCCCTGATCTCAGATTCTCAACCTCCCAAATTGGGAGCAATAAATTTCTATTGTTTATAAGCTCTTTAATCTGAAGTATTTTGTTATAGCAGCAGGAATGACAAGGACAACTACCAAAGCTCTTCTCAGGCTCTGCTGGGCCCTGGGAATGTTGGGCAATCAGCTGTGGTGCCCACTCCGTCTGCCCACGATTGGGGCCCCTGCCTCTAGTTCACTCATGGCACCCATTCTGGGACACGGGCCAGACACAGCACAGTCCCCTGACCCACCCTATCTTACATGGATATTGCCAGGCACCCATCTTGGGACAAATGCCCCCCTTCCAGCTGCCATCTGGCTTCAAGGATGCTATGCCTGACCTGGGGTCCAAGGTGCCTACATCATTTTGAACAAAGACCAGTACTCCAGAGCCACAGAGAGTCTCTTGGAGCTGGTAAAATTGGTGCTCACCTAGGCTCCAGCATCGCATAACAAGGTGTCCCCCTCCCCAGATGATGTGTGTGGAGGCCAGATAGTCTCTTTATTGCAGAGACTTTCTGCAAGAGAATCATTCTTCAGCCTCTGCCCTTTCAGTTCCTGCTCTGTGAGGCACACAGGGGCGGGGCAGCGAGCAGCCAACTGACAAATGCCAAGGAGTTTATGGAGTGTGCCCCAGCAGCCCACGTGGTCAGTGGAGGGCCCACAGCCCCCGCTGGGATGGTGGTTCTGCAAAGTAGTGTTGGCTGCATGAGCTATTCATTCTTGTCAGCTTCAAGTTGATCTCTTTTATGCATTTAGCCCAACACTTAAAGAGGAAAATGTTCCTGTTTAAATGTTAACAATGTAAATTCTGCATGTTTTAATTCTTCTTTCATTTTCCTTCAAGGCAGACATATTCCAGTTAGCAAAGAGGGAAATCTATATATTGGATAAAACTTGCAACTCTGCATCTCTCTCAGGGAACGGTCCACATGGGGCTTGTCTGCAGGAGCTTGGGAGCAGGCTGTGGGGGAGGGGAGGGTGACAGGAAGGATGTGTGGGATGAGGGCCTGCCTCATCGATTCCCATCACTGTGTGCTCTTCTCTCTATTTGTCACTCCCTTCCAGCCAGGGCCCAGCCCCCCATTTGCCTCTCCTGGATGTACGGCCATGTCTGCAGCCTAGACAAAGGGTTGCATGTGAGCTCACTGGGGATACCATGGGCCCTCAGAACAGTCCCAGCCCTGGTGCTAGGTAGCTGCTGCCCTGTCCTTGTGTGGGGGTGTCCAGGCCCTTTGATGGCACTGTAGTGTATTGTCCAGATCTGGCAAAGGTTGAGCCTCTCCTGGTCTTTTCCTTCTGCTCTGTGCCCTACCAACATGCCTGGAGAACAGGCTGCTTCTCCTGGGGCCTGAGCTATGGAGGAGGGGCAGAGGCCATGTCACAGAATGGTCACAAAGCCACTGTACTCAGACATGCTTTGTCCCCTCCTCACCACTGCCTTCACCTATGCCAGCCCTGAGGGCAGGTGTACCAATAGAGCACCTGGTCACCTGATCTCTGGTCAGCTGGTAACACCTACACCTGTCTCCTTCAGCCCCTGCCCCTGCATCTCCAGGGAGTGGCCCGGAAGCCTGCCCCAGCCTCTCCTGGGGCTCTGCCATGGTTTACGCTCTAGCCCTGCCTGGGGACAGCCCCACTATCCTGGAGCCTTAGTTGCCCCTCCACCCCTACCCCACGTCCTCGGGCCAGCAGGCATTGCTGACAATCTGCTGGGAACTGGCTCTGAGCTCAACTCCATTGCAGAGCCCTCCCCCAGCCTGTCACACTTCCTGATTTGGATGTGTCTGGGCAGGACCAGGAGGAGGAGCCATTCCCTAACTGCAGCAATCTGGCTATGCAAACTCTGCCTCCCTTCCCAGGAAGTCCCTCCCTCCCAGCACCAGCACTAGCCTCCCACACGGACTCCAGGTTCTGCTCAAGCAGTGCTTGACAGGAGTCTCCTCCTCCAGAAAGTCCTCCCTGAAACCCCCAGAGCATGCAGTTCTTCCTTCACTCCCACCCTTCCCCTCAGGGCTGATTACCTGAATGAAGCATTAGGTGTGTGATGACCCAGGAGCCTGAGAGCACCAAGGAGATGGTCACTGTCCTTGGCCCATCTTGGTTCCCTGAAGCCTGAGTCTGATCGCATACAGGCTGACTGAACAAATGACTGAACAAACGTAGCTCGGGGGTCCTCGGAGTCTTGCAGGTTTCCAGGTACCGCAAGACTGTGCCCTGCCTTGAAGGTCACTTACCCTCTGTGGACAGCCCCCTGGGCTGGAAAGGGGCATTAAGGACAGACGTTGTGACATGGCTTGCTCTGGGACAGCTCTGTCCTTGGTTCCTCACAGGTGCTGGTGCCCCAAGCTTCAGAGTGAACACCAAGTGTCTCCCTGCTCTGTATAACCCCAGGGCCCAGCCCCTCCCCCATATCTGGCCTGAGACTATACTTCTCCTAGAAATAGGAAAAGAATCATGCAAGGCCACCAGCGGGGTCTCCCAGCTGTGCCTCCAACATGCACAGCCTCAAGTAGGAGCCCCATGGTCTGAGCAGGCCCATGGTCTCTGTATTCTATACAGGGCCCACCTCCCATCACTCTGTCTTTCCTCTTTTCTGGGCCACAAGCTCCCTGGCACAGTAAGGGCCACCCTCGTGCTGCCTCTGAAATTGACAAGTGGCCCCAGCATCCTCAAGGGTTCTGGACCAGATCTGGGCTCCACCCCTCTGATGGCTGGCCCCCACTGTTGTTTCCCAGTGGCAGTTTACCTGAATGCTCAGGGCTTTGTGGAGGTTGGGGGCATTGCTGCTGACAAGCAAGTTTGGAGGTGGGTGGGTGGGACTACGGTCAGAATCCCTGCAGCCTGCAGAGACACTTGGAACACACACATCAAACAGAAGTCCCAACATACATGCAAGAAGATACATACATGCACACAGACACAGATCCAGGACACTCAGACCTACCTCTCATGAAGACCTGCAAACAGGCTCCTTGGATATTCCCATTTATAACCCCCCTCATGCACACACATGCACACACATGCCCCGCACATCCCCCACTCTCGCACTACACGCATCTTCCCACCTGGGTGTCCCCCACCTACATCCACTGCAGCCCTGAGGGGAACAGACACACAGGCCTGGCAGCTGGCTGCAGTTTCCTAGGAAACGCTGTCACCATTGTGGCATCACAGAGCCTGGGGCGGCCTCCAGTATGTGCCTGACAAGCCCCCAGTGCCCACCCTGGGGCTCAGGCAGCCTGTGGGAGTGGGGTGGATGAAGAAGAGATGCCCAGTTCAAAGGCCCAGGTAGGCAGGAGGCGATGGGGCAGGTACAGCTCATGCCTACTGAAGTTCCTGTAAACCAAAGTCTCTGCCTCCACTCAGCACCCTGTCCCAGGTTCTGCAGTGGAAGGAAACTCCTGACCTGCTGCCCTTTGCCAGGTCTGCAATGACTACAGGGTGGAATTCCTTTGTGAGATATCTGCCCTTCTGGAGATAAAAGCAGCTGGTAGAAGAAGGAGGGAACTGAAAGAGAGTGGCTCCTGGAGCCCAACTCCCCAGGAAAGAAGGCAGGACAAGGACTGGGAACTGAAGTCCCAGCATATAGAGGAAGAGGCTAACAGCTTTGGCAAGAGGTCCAGACTAGAGCCTCATTTCCAAGATACAGTGTTTGTCCTGGCTTTCTGCTGAAGACAGATGAGGGGCCACTTCCCAAGACCCTCCCCTGTCCTATGAGCACCATTGGGAGTGGATCAGGGCCACACAGCCAAGGCTCCCGTCTCTTGAAGCCCACTCCCTCTCAAACGTGGCATTGTCCCTCCTCTGGACCTGTGTGTCCACTTACAATCACACATTTCCCAAGGGGCAGGGCTTGCTGACCAAGAGCCATGCCCAGCCCCAGCCCACGCCTGTTCTGCCTGGCTTGTCTGCAGTGTGGCAGAGGCTGTTCCTCCCTCAGGGAACCTCACACACAAGGGCAAGAGGAGTCTGTGAGACTGTGATGGTGTCAGTGTACTGACAATGGTGATGATGATGACAGAGGGTGGTAGTGACGAAGATGATGGAGATAAGGGTAGTGGTGATGATAGAGACAATGATGTCGATATGTGGTGATGATAGTGATGGTGATGATGGTGATGAAGATGATGACGGTGGTATGCCTGCAGCTAACTTTTTAGACCTCTAGCCTGCAGCCAGCAGTGCCCTCTGGCACTTGCTGGACACCCAGAGCACCTGCCCACTGGCTCTTCTCCTGCCTTGTCCAAGCTTTCTCACAGTCACTTTCCCCATCATGGAAGGCATTAAAATGCAGCTGTCATGCCTGCATTAATCACATCCCCTTTCTCAGAGCCTAATCAACTTCTAATTAACCCAGTTTCTGTCAGTGTGAGATAACTGCATTCACTTTGAGTCTTTCTGTGGACAGAACAGTTGGAGCCCACCTGGCTACTTGTGACGGTGGAGATTTCAAAAACAGCGTGCTTTGGTTTTAAATGCATATTTTGTTTTGCTGTTGTGTTGTTTTGTTTTTGCGGGGCTGGGGATGAACCCAAGGCTGTGCACATGCTAGGCAAATGCCCTACCAGTAAGTCACACCCTCAGCCCTGAAAATGTGTAGCCTGTGTGTTTTTGTTTATTTAAAATGGTAATAGGTAGAATGTGGGGCAGAGAAACTTCCCTCGGATACTGTGATGGGAACACAATGCTGTGCGCTTGTCAAACCCCACAGAATGTGCAACACCAAGAGTGCTCCCTCGCGGTGAGGAGGCTGTGGACTGCTGACAGCATGTCTATATTGCTCATCAATTATACCAAAAAAGCCATACCCTGCAAGAGGTAAATAACAGGGGAAACTGCGTGAGGTACATGGAATCTTTGGTACTATTTACTCAATTTTTCATAAACCAAAAACTGCTCTAAAAATGGTCTATTAAATTTTAAGAGACTATTCATTATAAAAAACAATATATCCCAGGGTGTCAAAGGTCCACCTTTGGAGCACTGTGGGAACACGGGGACAGCCAGCCCCTCACCAGCAGGCCTGCAGCTCGTGCACATCAGCTCAGGAGAGCACACCAGACTGAGAGGAGCACTGCTTATCTCTGCACTGGGGAGGGGGTTGGATGTCCTGGGCCACCACAAATCCAAATGCTCTCATCAACTCCAGCCACAGGACAGTGAGCACCTGTGGGCGTAGCAGCATGGAAGGTATGATCATGCTGAAAATGTACCTCATGGGCCGGTGAGATGGCTCAGTGGCTTAAGCGCCTGCCTGGCAAGCGCGAGGGCCCAAGTTTGACACCCGGAACCCACATACAAAAAAAAGGGGCCGGTGATATCGCTCGGCGGCACGGGCGCCTGCTGGCGTGCGAGGTCCTGAGGTCGACCCCCAGTACTCACAAAAAAAAAAAAAAAAAAAAAGTACCTCAGCATTGATACAACTCGCATGCACATACACAGGTACACACATGCAAGGAGGACACACACACATACAGGCACACATACATAAGGACACACAGGCAAACATACACAGGAACACACGTGCACACACAATATCAGCCAGTGGCCCCATGCTTTGACACATCTGGCATATTCCATTCCCAGCTTTGAGGATCTGAAATTCTTTTTCACCTAAATATTTTCCATTCTGAACACACATACGGTTTAATCTCAGCCGTTACATTCAGAGTAATTAAACCAAAAACTCGTTTCTGCTTTTTTTGTGTGGGGATGCTGGGAATTGAATCCAGTGCTTTATGCATGCTAAGCAGGTGTTATACCACTGAGTTACATCCTCAGACTCCTCCCCATATTTCATTTTGAGACAGGGTCTTACTAAATTGCTAAGTTGCCCCCTTAGGCCTCTAACTTGTGATCCTCCTGTCTCAGCCTCCTTAATAGCTGAGATTACCACATTAACCACCACACCAGACAAAAAGCTCATTTCTGGAAAAAGACACGGTACTTTGAGTTTCTGCATCAATATTTAACATCTGCCTAACATTCTGGATACTGCCCTGGTGGGTAAAACAATTTCCACTCCCAGTAAACACTAATCCAACCGCAAAGCCTGAGGGAGGGAGGAATAGTCTCATATGAAAGATCAGCCAGGCTGCCTGTCTGGGATACATGGTTTGTTAGGATTGTTTTCTACCCTACTTTAAAATCTCAGCACTAAATTCGGTTCAATAATCAGGCTAAATGATTAATCTGCTTTAGAGCAAATGTGTTTTTGAATCTAGACCTTAACAATTAAACATTTCAGGGAGAAATGTACAACCTGAGAGCCAGGATTCCACCAAACCGAGGAGCGTGAGTTGTTTGTGGGAGGGTGCCGCAGTGAGCAGGAGCTTTGCTGTATGTGGTGCGGCAGTACAGAACACCTACAATCAGTGTCACTGCATGGAAAGCAGGCTGGGCTCCCCTTTCTGCAGAGAGTAAGCCATGTATAATGAAATTACAGACATTAGGGCCACCAAGAGTAGTATTAAGCAGGGCAAATGCCATGTGCTGGGACCTGCCTGTGTTGTGCCCACCTGAACAGACTGAGGGCACATGAACAGGCTCTCAAGCACAGAGTCAGGTAAAGAAGCCCAGTCCAAGGAAGATGACACCTCTGGGATGAGCCTGCTCTATTCTGCAGGAGCACCCTGCCTGAGGCCCACAACCAAACAGAGCCAGGGACAAGCTGCAAGAGTGGGCTTCATACCTCCTTGCTCTCCTCCCACTTCTGTGGGACAAGCTCTGATGGAGTTCTGCTCACCACATGGGCAACTGCAGTTAAGGACCATCCCAAGGGGCTGGAGCAGCCACAGCGAGATGGATGATGCAAATGTGGTTCTGAACAGCACCTGCAGTGGGGAACCTGAGTACCTTGCTAGGGCCCTGCAGGAGGCCCCACTCCTACCAACTGCCCTCTTAACATCTGCTCTGGCGGGGCAGGGTAGGTACTGTGGAATCTAGCCAGGACGGAGAAGACTGTGAGGCACTGGGACCACAGCCTGGATGGAGTTCAGACTCTCTGGATACCCGTCCATTAGGCTAGATTTGGCGGGTGAACACTGGCTCACCTGGGACTGTAAGTCACACCTGCAGGAAGGTGTCAAATCACCCTCACCAGTGGGATCCCACCATTTCTCAGCTAGGTGTAACCCCAAGGAAAATACAAACATGCATCCGCACAGACACTAGTACACAAATGTTCATGGCAGCTTTATTCACAGTGGTCCAGAGATGGAAAGAACCCAAACGCTATCAGCAGATAAGCACATAAATAAAATGTGCCGTGTTCATCTGAGGGAACACTATTTGGCCATAAAAATGAACGAAGCCTTGACACACACTACAACATGGATGAACCTTGAAAACATGTTCAGTGTAAGAAGGCAGAGAAAAACCACATACTGGGTGATTCCTTTGATATTAAATATCCAGGACCCACAAATCCCTAGTGCCAGAAAGCAGAGTAGTGGTCACTGGGGATTGGATTGGAGATGACAGCTAAAAGGTTCCAGGTTTCTTTCTGAGGGGATAAAATCTTTCCAAAATGGACAGTGGCAATGCTGCACATGTCTGTGAATATACTAAAAGCAACCACACAACTGTACACTTTAGATGAGTAAGTTATGTTTCAACAAACTGTTTTTAAAGACTTGTTTCCTGTCTCCCCAAAGTGGGAGACCAGATGGCTCCAGGGTGTCTCAGGTTCCCATTGCTGGTCTCTGCAATGGATCTTCACCCTGAAACCACAGAGTGAATGCCTCAGTAGGTCATTATGACTGTTCTTGGTGGCAAACGGCTATTAGGAGAAATTCATGCTTGAAACTGTACCCAAACAGAGCAGGGATCCAAAGCTGGGTGATCGCCACTGTAGTGGGCCCCTAAAACTGTCTCCTTTCTACTCAGAGTCAGGAATTCCTGTCCACCTGTGCTGAGCAGCTGAGCCCTAAGCTCTCCTTTCCCACTCAAGCCTCAGTGGGGGATGCCTTCTCCAGGACCTTCCCAGTGACATCCCTGATGACTTCCAGGGTGACCTCTTTGGTGAGCCAGGGTTTAAGTAGAGCTTCACTGGCTTGCACAGTTCGATCCCAAAGCAGGCCTCCACTGTGTCTGCACCCTGCACTCCCCAAAGGGGAGGCCCCAAAGATCCCAAAGGCCCCAAAGGCCTCCTCTTTGTGTGCTCTCCCACTGGGCTGCTCAGTGATGTAGAGAGCCTGCCCAGGGCCTGTCCAGGACTCAGGCAGCTGAACAGCTCAGGCCCCAGCCCCTACCCTCTTGCAGAGTAGTCTGCAGCCTGGGGAGCCCTCCCCACGGTGCTCCCTGAACCCCAGCCTGTCCCTACCATGCCAGCCACACTAATCATGCCTCTCTCACAGCCATCCCCCACGACTCTTGCCCCTCAGCCCTCCACAGTCCCAAGGCCCAATGTACCTTGGCCTTGTCCCATGTCCAGCAGGTTGGGCCCTGGCACTGCTTTTGGTCTTCCCAGAACCTTCGGGACTATCACTCTAGCACCCCAGACTCCACAGCCCCCCTCCAGCTATGAGCACTTACCCACCCCACTGCCCGTTTCCTTGGGCCCTACCTCCAGGCTCCAGGCCTCTGGGCCCAGGAAGGAAAGGAGCCTCCACTGCCCTGCCTCCCTCTGTAAAATCACAGGGGCACCCTCTCTGTCTCCTTCAGTGGTCAGGGACTGGCTGGCCTGGGAGGAGCCAGAGAGCCTCACCCGCCTCTCTGTGGAGTCTGGTGAAAAACCCATGGTGTCAGGCAGGCAGAAGCTAAAAATAAATCAGCTTGGGCAGAGGCTGGCTGGCATAGTGTCTGTGGGGAAGGGGGGGGCAGGCCGTGGGACAGCAGTAAGCCATAAGCCCAGGTCCCACAGGCTGAGCTGACCATACCTCCAACCCAGAGAGGCTGAACAAAGAGGAAAAGGAAGTTGGTCTTAGATAAGACTGGCAGGCAGCTGCCCCCAGCCACAGCCCCTCCTTCCAGCTGAGCATTGGTCGGCTCCCAAAGCTTCCTCAGGTTTTCTGGGGGTACAAAGCAGCTTAACCCTGCTTAGCAGGGACAGGCCCCAACCTGGCCATCTGTGTCTGGGCTCTTCCCTGTTCATTCCTTACCATAGAGGGTTACAGGGACAGGAGCTACTGTCCCCAACCCCAGCTAGTCTGGCTGGCTCCTTCCTTGGTATCCAGAGGGCTGAGATGCCCCCGACACCAGGTAGCTACCAGCATCCCAGGGCCATGGAAGAAAAGGGGGTAGGAAAGCCCCCAGGACACAGGAAGCCATGAAAAGGTGAGCTGGGCACAGAGCTTCCTGGGTGGCATGAGGCCAGGTCTGCAGTGTACACATTTGTTAATGTCTGGGAAACTCACTGGAGTGAAGAAATATGCAAAAGGCCCACAGGGGGTGGGAGACTACCAGAGACTTTTATCTTCTTTTTCTTGATTTTACTAATTTTCTACCACTAATGTGTTACCTTATAATTGGAGAAAAAGACTGTGGAAACGGGGTACCTGTGGGGCTCTGTCAGGGTGGCTGTGCTGCCCAGCAATATCTGGAAGTGTCCAAGGTTTTGGTGCCCTTAAGCCCAGGAACTAGCTGAAGTGCCCCAAGCTCCAGTCTCTTCAGCTGTTAAGACACAGCCACTCTGGCCTGGCACCTTACAATACAGGTCCATTGTGTGGCCAAGAGCCCAGCCCACAGTGAGGACTCCGCCTCTGCCGCTCCCCTATCTCGCCCGCCCCAGCCATCCCTCCCCCACCACTCTTCTGTACAGGTGCCTGATGAGAGAGCAGAGACCCAGGAGAGCCAAGCTGTGTGCACAGGGTTAGGACTGGGGAGGCCTAGTGGACCCAAGGCCATGGCAAGGAGTACAGGCAGAGCCTAAAGTCCTAGGGCCTGAAGCTCTGTGGCACAGGCCCATCAGGCCTCATACTGCCCTACATTGCCAAGCCACAGACCTAGAGCCCATGGAGACCACCTGAGCAGCAACCTGGTGGTGGGAGACGGGGTCCTTCAGAGGAAGGGAAGGGGAATCAGGCTGGGGTGCAGGGTGACAGGAACACACACTGAGTCCCTGCACACACTTGGCCTGTCCCCCCATGCCCTCCCCTATCCAGCCTGCTCCATATCAAACCAATGACAGCTGGCCTCAAGCACATGACTGATAGCCAGTCTGGTGACTGAGCAAGAGCTGGTTATTGAGCAGTTAGGTCACAGTCACTCACCGTAAGGATCCTACTCTTGAGTGTGCCCTGGAAAGGTGCTACCCAGGGCTCCCACCCTGGCTGGCCATGGGGCTCTTCTCACACCCACCCCCAAGTGACTCTGAAGGGACTCTGGGTTGGTTGGCTGATGGGGGCCCACCTGGGCTCTGTTCTGAGTGGATAAGCTCTTGCTAGATGGGATCCCTGGGAGGCTAGGACAAAGTAGAAAGGGTCCTACAACTGGCTTCCTCTACCCAGTTCATACCACCCACTTTGCCTTCCACTGCCTCACTGAACTGAGACCCTAGGCCTGGCTCCCTCATATATTCCTTCCCCCAGGTTCCATAGGATCTCCCTCCCCCACACATTCCCTCTCCTGGATTACGAGTATAGAGAAGAACAGGAGCCATGGAGGTCATCTTGGCAAGCCTGTCTGCATGTCCCACTCAAATGGGAATGGTGGCAACAGGGCCTGCTTTGGAGATATGCTGGAGACCAACTGGGTTCACCTCTGTGAAGTCAGGGTATGGCACACAGGGTAGCCAGGCAGTGAGGGCTGCAAGGACAGTGGCCTGGCTACCACTGACAAGACACAGGCTTGCTGGGCTCTGGGCACTCCAGGCCTGCACACTAGGCCTGAGCTCACCCACTTCTTGTAGCCATTTTGTCAGAGCCTCTAGAAGTGGGGTGGGGCTGCTTACCTCCACCCAGAAGGGCTAAGCAGTGTGCTGGACATCACCAGGGAACTGCAATGTTGCTGGGGACTGGCCCACAGCTTTAGTCCCCATTCTTGGAGAGACAGAGTGCCTCCCCATTCCTGTCAATGGTATGACCAATCATGAAATCGAACTGACAAGTGAGTGTGGTTAATCTTCTGCTTAAAAAATAAAGATTAAAAACAAAATAAAAAACTGCCTTCACTTTAAATTAGATCTGCTGAAATGTTATCTACCTCTCCGTGCTGGGGGACAGTGCCCTCGCATGTTGGGTAGAGAGCTCAGACCAGTCCAGTACTCCAAGCTCCTATATCCTGCTCCTCCTGTGGGCTTCAGCAGAGGACAGCCCTGAGACACCCCACTCACTAGATGTGGGCACCAAGAGGCCCCGAGCTATGGTGGAAGGGTATCCTCTAGCAGGAACTGCCAGTATCAGGGTCATGAGGGACCAGACAGTTGGAAGGCCAGGTCTGGCCCCAGAAGGCATCCGTGTGGGGGGCCCTCATGGACTCACAGGCTGGGAAACACCAGGTAAGCAGTTCACTCTTTTGTTCTTTTTTTTTTTTTTTTTTTTGTGGGTACCGGGGGGTCGACCTCAGGACCTTGCGCGCCAGCAGGCGCCCGTGCCGCTGAGCGATATCACCGGTCCCTTTTTCGTATGTGGGTTCCGGGAGTCGAACTCGGGCCCTCGCGCTTGCCGGGCAGGTGCTTAAGCCACTGAGCCATCTCACCGGCCCCACTCTTTTGTTCTAATGACAGGATTCCCCTGAACTTTGGTGAACTAAGGCATGTATGAGTCTCCAAAAGTGATAATGCTTCCAAACAGGGATCATCTCAACAGGTCTTGGGCTCACAGGACAATTTTCACGGCAGCCTCTGGGCTCATATGGGTGAGGCACACAGGGCTGACCAGCTCCCAGACTCAGCAGGCAGGTACTGCTGGCTCACAGACACTGCCTGCAATGTGGAGGGACTATGTCCTCCCATCCTCCAAGGCCCAGATGAAGCTGAGATTCTGGACTCAGCTAGCAGACTGATGTGAGGACTCACATTTCCACAGACAGCAGGCAGCACCACCGCCACTGGTCTAGGGACCCTAGGACTTTTGGCCTGGTGAAAGTCAAGTGTGGCCAGGAGCCACCCAGCAGAAGGGCCAGACCTGGGGCCCCTAGAGCAGTGCTCTCCTGCCATGTTGGTTTAAAGGGGGACACCTGGAGCCAGTGTCTCATAAGGAACTCTCCATTCTGTTGAGGGGAGCTGGCCCCTTCCTGCTGAGTCCCTACGGGTCACAGCAAGGGCCTATTGGTTAAGGAATGTGGGTGCTGCTGACAACCATTGGCAGAAGGCAGGGCCAGCCCTTTCTCAGCTGTTGCGGGGGACCCCAGGGTGGGATGCTCACATAGCCACACTCAGTCCTTTCATCCTCAGCAGAAGGAAGACCTCCCTAACCCCCACCCCAGGGCCTGGGACAGGTGCCAGAGGCCTCTCTGGCCCGACATTCTGGAAGATGCATAATTCATCCCTCAAACAAGCGTGCTTAAATGTGTAGACTTCTGGGTTGTGTTTGCTTCCAAGGAAGACGAGGCTCCTCTGACCCAAACTAACAGGGACAGGAATTCTTTCCCAGCTCCAGTCTTCCTAGGGACCCCCTGCTTGGAAGTGATTCAGAACCTGGTCCAATGTGACCACCATGTGAGAGTGGTGGGCCTCGTCTCCCTGGGTCCCTGCTCCTCCTGAGATGGTCCTGGGACAGACCCACAGAGGCTGATAGCTCTCATTCCTTCAAAGTCCTGTCTCTCATATAAAGCCCCCTTGTCCCACTTGTGGTTTTTCAAAGCCCCCTAAGACTCTAGGGCCTTTGGTGAATTCTCAGGGTTGAGTGGTCAGGGACAGCATCTCGTGGGTAGCCTTTATTCCACTGAAATTTTGTTGTAGAAAAGGGCTTTGCTGCTAAAAACAAATAGGAAAGCCACAGCCTCCCCAACTTCCAAGAACAGGTTAGAACCATGTCTTCAGAGAACCATGAGGACAGTCATCTGGCCTGGTGGTGACAGTTCTGAGTCAAGTCCCCTTGACAACCCCTAGAAAAGATCCTGGTGGTGTCCACTGCCACCCCCCCGACCATTCCCAGAGTCCTTCGTAAGGGCAGTGGAACCCTCAGAAGGCAGAATACTCCAGTAAAACCAGGAATGAGCAAAGTCGCCACCACCATCCCTGGGATGTCCCTTGGCTCTGAACGAGCCAACTAAAAAACCAGGAGATTAAAGAAGTTTCACCAGTAGGAACAAAGAGCAAAACTACCCCCACTTGCAGGGCACTGCCTCTGTCCAGGAAATTCAAGTGTCAACCAGGAAACAGAGGAAGGCCCAGGCAGGGAGAGACTGGGACTGCCCATCTGCCTGGCTTGGTGCCACTGTGATACATGTGGCCATGGGCCCCTTCACACTGTCAGAGGCATCCAGGATCCCTCCACACGACAGTCCCAACACATGTGCAACCTCAGGGCTGCTCAGGTAACTACATCAATCTGGATTTTTCTTTCTTACATTTAAACAAAGAAAGAGCAGAAGACTATTTTTTTTTTTTTTTCTTTTTGTTCCTTTTTCTTTTTGGTCTATAAAGTGACAGAAAGGGGAAGGAATGCACTCTTATAAACAGCAGAGCCAGTTTCTCTAAATGTTGTGCTGTTTTCAAGGTCTACCCTTCACCTCCTCCTCACAGTACTGGCAACTCGTAGCAGCATCTCCTGGACAAGGTGGCCTTGCAGGCCAGGGCTGGCCACCCAGGGGGACCCATGCTCTGGGAGGAATGGGGTGAGATGCAGATAGGTCCCCAGCTCTCAAGTGTACAGAGACCCCATGCCCAAGGGCTTGGGAAGGAGAACCCCACATGTGCAATTTGGTTTTTGTCAAGCCTGCAGACAGCTGGAGCTGAGCAGCTGAGACAGTCATGCCCAGGTGGAAGATCCACGGCTGGGCACAGCCACCCACACTGGCAACCAGGTGGGCTGGGGCAGAAGGCCCTGCTCTTGCAAGGGAAGCCTGAGCCTGGACGCCGCCCACACCCAGCATGTGAAGCAGCAAGCACATCACTGAGTTCCTGGCTCCTTCCAAGCCAGGGACACTGCAGCCTGAGTCACGGGAATAAATACATTCAGCCAAAAGGTGCCACTGTGCACTGGTCTTGTCTCCTCCTGGACACACCCGCTCTTCAGGGGCCTTGTGCCAGGCTGACCACTGTACCCAGTGTGTGTCTGCACAAAGCTGGCCAGAAGGCATGTGGGGTCCCTTGGATGGAAGTCTGAAGCTCCAGGACAACAGCTGCATCCTCACCGTCAGTGACCTTGGAAAAAGCAGAAAGGGGCACACTTACTGTGGAGTCAAGTACTGGGGGAAAGGCCCATTTGGCTCCTAGGACCAGGCCAGAGCACCTGCCATTGTGCCATTCTCTTGGGCCCTGCCTCTCCAGGGCCCTCCCAAAGGTCCCCAGCTCCCACAGGCCCTCGCCATATCCATGAGTCCCACTTTGCTTGGTGTCCACTTCTGGTGCCCATGGCTGGCCACACTTGGGGGAGATGGAGGATCTCAGATGGGAGGTACCAGTTCATAGGGTCAGTCCCAAGTCTGGCACTAGGGCTAGACACAGGAGTACTGAGGAGAGGCCTGCTGTTCGGGATCCTTCCAGCTGTTGACTCACCACGCAGGGGACTCCAAGCTGGCTGTCTGGGGGCCCTTAAGTGCACTGATACCCCCTGGAATGACATAGCCCCTCAGCACTAGAACTTGAAGAAGAGTCCAAAGCCTCGTATCCACTAGGACACATCCCCCTAGTCCCCAGGGTAAGGGAGAGTGGACCCTGAACAGAGAGAGCACATGTGTATGTGGCAGGGGTGGGGGCAGCAGCCCTAGTTGTCCTGTCACATGAGTAGAATCATTTTGGACACTCCGAGTTCCACCAACACTATTACCCAATAAGCATACAAAATCCTGAGAAATAGCAAACCAGCATTGTGTCAAGTCTCTACGTTCTGTAGAAGTTTGTCAACATAGCAATATATTAAACTGAAACAAATACCTAATATGTCTGGAGACACTGAGCATTCTTCTCTGTGAGAGCTGGGGAATGAACAAGTGATAAGACTATAAAACTAATCAGATAAAAAGTGAAGTAAAGATCAACTGTAAAGAACAGTGAACAAAAGAAGAGTGGACAAAAATAAAACATTCATTATTTTCTGCATGGATGGGCTGCAATTATTAACATAAACAATGAATCTTGATTCAACTAAAAGTTCATGTGTTTCAACTAAAAGTTCATGTGTTGCTAAGGGATGGGGGTTTTACCTACCCAAAAACTTCATCTTCCATAGAAAAAACTCATAAATAATGTCTCAGCTGAAAAGTCAAGAGTCAGAAAATGTCATTTAGGAATATGAAGATGGTCTTTATACAGTATAGTGCATGTCAATGGTGGACTTTAAAAACAGGATAATATATAACACTGACACGAATAAAAATTAAATGAAAAGAAAGGGTGTTCAGGGACATCTTTCTGTAATGTGAAGTAAGAATCGAGGGCTTTTTCCACCTACATTCAGTGAAATATGGAAAGCAGGGAGGTGACATGTACCATCAGGGCCAGTTCTCCCAGGCTTCCAGCAGAGGACCTCCACCTCCACCCAAGGCAGCACTTTCCACACACAGCTGCTGAAGGGGAGCTGGTCAGATGCCCAGGACCCTTCACCCCCTAACCACACACACTGTGGCCTCTCTGCAGGGAAATAGGTTGTTGGGGGGGGGTGTATCCCAAAGGAAACTTCTGTTGAGAAGCCTGGACATTTAGCCTTTCAGACCTTCTAACCTGTGGTGCAGTGGCCACCAGACAGCCAGGCAGGGGTGGACAGTGGCTATGGGGCTCCAGCCACTCCAGCCTCGGCAGCAGGGCCAGACCCTTGCCAAACACAACACAGGAAAGATCTTACTAAGGCCCCAGTGAGACACCCACCAACTCCAGAGAGCTGGCTGCACTGTCACAGCCTGTATACTCTCCAAGGCCCAGCTTCCAGGCATAAGAGATGGTCAGAACCACCCACTAGCAGCTTCCAGGAAACAGCAAGCCACACATATGTACATTCAAGGGCCTAGAAGGGTAGCCTGGGCCAATCCTGTGCTCTTACAGGAAAGTCTGGGCCAGTACTGGTCAACTCCCCAGGACACCTTTTGCTGTTTGCAAAGAAAAAAGCCCAAACCATAAAAACCCTGGACTATGTCTCAATACCCCACCCAATGCTACCCTGATTGACCCCACCAACCTGCAACCCTAGCCCTGGGGGCAGGCCATTCTAGAAACCTTGGGTTGTGTTCTTTCTGCAGGTGCCCCCAGGACAGGATGGACACTTGGCCCTGTTAGGCCAGCTATGATGGCTGCTGAGACCCTGCCACACCCCTCCATGCTGAGGACAAGCAAGGGGGCACATGGAGATCTTACTGTGGAAAAGGGAGGCAGTTTGCCCAGGATGTGCCTGGTAAGTGGAGGAGGGGGCACTAAGCCAGGCATCCAGTTCCGCAGAGAGGGTAAAGATGGCACAGGAGGAGCAATGAGGCAGCAGGAAGATCAGGGGGGCCTCAGGGAAAGCTGGGTGGACCAGGCAATGGCAACTTGGTCTCAAGTCCCTGCATGTCTGAGGACAGGGTAAGGCACTGTGCCACAGGAAGCCCTCTCTGGAGCATGGCCTGTATCGGAGAAGGGACTCCACGAGGCCCATAGCCTGGCTCATTGGGGGCTCCACCCACAGTGGCCACCTGGACAGCAGACTGGTCCTCAGGGAGAGGTACCCAGACATGTATAGTCCTCCACTGCTGGGGACCTATGGTCGGGTGGCACCACCCAGCCATCACCCCTAAGCCCACTCCCCAGAGGGAGAAGCTGTGTCCAAACCGGTGCTGCAGACCCTGGCCAGGAGGATACAAAGGCTGAGTACACTCCGCCCCCACCGACCCAAAGCTGACCCTCTCTCACCAGCTGAAGTCCAAACTCAGAGACCCTGAGAAAGTCCCTGTAGCAGAACACAGTCCAATGTCTCTGCGCTGTGGGGATTTCAGGGGTCTTAGCACTTCGCAAACAGGATCTGCTGCTTTCCTAGTCATACTAACACAATCTAGATGAAATTTCAACCCATGCCAAGACTAGCATG
The DNA here is from genome assembly GCA_028451465.1 of Erethizon dorsatum. Classification (NCBI taxonomy): domain Eukaryota; kingdom Metazoa; phylum Chordata; class Mammalia; order Rodentia; family Erethizontidae; genus Erethizon; species Erethizon dorsatum. The sequence continues at coordinate 115,426,990 of CM051822.1, read as the reverse complement.
GCCCAGTCCCAAGGGTATTCCTGAGCAGCAGTGCCTGCACCAAGCTCACCGGCTCTGTGGTGCTGAAGGGGCTCTTGGGCAGAGAAGCCACCAGTGGGGGCTCTCTTGGTGTCTTAAGTCACTTTCTTGTCACTAGAACAAAATATCCAATACCTATACTTAAAGGAGGGGAGGTTTATTTTGGCCCACAGTTTCAGTCCATGGTCCAAGGCAGAAACAAGATGGCAGAGGGGGATGGTGGAGGAAAAGGTGCTCCTCCCATTGCAGCCAGAAAGCAGAGTGAGAAGGGCAGAGCTGGGGACAAGAAAATACCCTTCCAGGTGACACTCTCAGTGACCCACCTCCAACCAGGCCTCATCTCCCAACAGTATATTTAGCTACTGAACCACTGAACTATATAGTACCCCCATGAGCTAGTTATCTTCCACACATTAGACATTTTAATCTAAACCATAACACCTAAGCTTAGCCTTGGTCTCCACTCCATTTTCTGCAGTCTGCCAGGTCAGGCTCAGCACAGATGAGGCTTGTACTCAGGTTCAGGCACCTATGTCCTTTCCTCCTCAGCCACTAACAAGGGGCAAGGCCTGCAGGTCTGCAGACCTATCCTGCATCACTCAGTGGCTAATCTGTGGGACAGGGTGTAAGCACAGGTCTGACCCATGTAGGATTCTCAGGTGGCCACAACAAAAGTAGCTGGGCGTGGTGGCACATGTCTGCAATCCCAGCACTCAGGAGTCTGAGGCAGGAAGACTGCCAGGAGTTTGAGGCTGGCCTGGGCTACAGAGTTGAAGACCAGTCTATAGTACATAGTGAGATCCTGTCTCAAATAACCAAACTAAACCAAACCAAACCAAACAAAGGACCACAGACCCAGGTTCTGAGCATCACACATCTGTTCCCTCACTGCTCTGATGGATATCTGCAATCAAGGTGCCACAAGGCCACTCCCTCCTCAGACCTAGGGAGGCTTACTCCTAATGGCCCCAAGTATTCTGTGTCCTGTGGTCCCATCCCTCCAGTCTCTGCCTCCATCCTCACATGGCTTCTCCCTGTGTCTGAGTCTAAGCCTCCTTCTTTTTACAGGATGCCAGGCACTGGATGAGGCCCAGCCTACTTCAGAGACCTCATCTCAACTTGATTATATATGCAAATGCTCCATTTCCAAATCAACCATGTTCATAGATACCAGAGTGAGAACCTGAACATCTTCTTGGCGGACATAATTTGACTCACAGTAGCCCTAGATGGAGCAGTGGAAGCCCAGCAGAAGTCTTGCCCCCAAGGCCCAGTCCATGTCCATAGCATGAACATCTGTTCAAATTGTATGCAGACTATATGTTTATCCACATACTGAACATGTGGGTGTGTTCTTGTATGTGCATGTGTGTACATGTATGTGTGCCTGTTGGTGTGTGTGCATCCATGTGCACACTGAGCAACAGCAAAAGGTAAGGAATACATGGAATCAGGAGACCTTGGCGCTCCAGATTCCCAATGGTGAGTGAGAATAAGAGGAAGTACCTAATTCACAGAGGGGTGTGTCTTGGTGAGGTCATGTGCAAGCAGTTCCCACAGGTGAGAAGCCTTTATGCCGAGACCCCTGGGTCCCCCAAAAGCAACATACGGAAGTTCGTCAGTGACTACACCTAAGCCATTCACCATGACCCTATGGACACTGTCCCTGGGCCATTCCTGGTCCACTCCTGCCTTAAGGGCTGACAAAGGCTAGAACACAGTTGAGGACAGACAGTCATCTTGGCCAGGGGGTCTGTACCCAGAGTCCTGGGCAGCCCTCAGGAGCATTCTTTCTAAACTGTGAATCGCCAGGGGCTGGCTGTGGCAAAGTCTGGCCAGTGGGGCCACTGGCAGGTTCTCTGCTGGCACAGCATGGAGGACAGTCATACCTGAAAACTATTCTTCCCGCCTTCCCCTAATTGAGGACTTCAGGGTCTAAAAGGGGCTCAAATCAAAGCAACTATGCTTTGTTGCAAAGAAACACAGCCCCAGGAGATAATTAAAACTGCCCAAGTCCCTCTCCATCAACAGCTGCATGACCTTTGGAAATGTCATTAAACATCCATCAGCCGTGATCCTCATTAGAAAAATGCACAACAGACCTTGAGAGGAGACGGCCCCCAGCCCAGGCACCCTCCATCACTCACACCAGCAGCCTTCGAAGAACCTTTCCTTCTCCCAGCAAAAGGAACGATTCAGCAATGGAGCAGCTGACTGTGCTCAGCTGCCCCTCACCTGCGAGGCTGTTGCTACAGAGGTGAGCTCAGCTACTCGGGTGGCTGAGACTTCCACGACCCCAGGCTTTCCCAGAAACCTGGACTCAGGTAGTACCTCAGAACCATCTGGTTTCCACCTCGTCATCCAGGGGACAGGAAGGGGGCACCTCTCTGCCCACATATCTTCTCCACAGCTGAGAAAGCTGGCAGCTTAGACCTCCCAATGATGGCTTGCCACAGAAAAGACTAGAACAACTCAGAGTCCACAGAGGGCTCTGTGTATAGCAAGGAGGAAGCAGGTTTCTCTGGGTGGGGGTCAGAGAGAAAGTGAGGTGCAGCAGCTGGCATGGGGTGCTGCTCAGGCCTCAGGGGCTCACGCATGTGTGAACCTGCCATGCTGAAAACAGACAAACCACCTGGACCAGGTTGCAGACTCGTGGGAGGTGGAAGGGTCGGGAGGGGCTATGAGGGAAGCCAGGCTGGGGAGCAATGGAAATGCTTGTGGAATTACAAAACACAATTAGATTTTTGGGGGGGGGGTCTTTTTTGAGACAGGGTTTCACTATGCAGTTCCAGCTGGACTTGAACTCACTTTGTAGCCCAGGCTGGCCTTGAACTCACAGCGATGCTCGTGCCTCAGCCTCCCGAGTGCTGGGATTACAGGCATGCACCACCATGCCTGGCACAACTAGATTTTCAAAGTGAAAAGTAAAATGAAGTAAATGAACCTGGGCCATGAAGTCACAGCTTAGCCACAGAAAAAAACTGTCTCAATAACTTTGAATCACAGGAATGTGACATATACCCCCAAGGGCCATATCCTAGGACAAAAGGTTCTATAAAGAAATTCCTAGACCATTCTCAGCAATGACCCCCTGGCAGTCATAATGGTTACCCTTCCTGGTGAATGGCGCTAGTAGTCTTGCTACTCTGAAGCTATTATAACACAGTAAAACAATATTATATATAAATATGCATTATTAAAAACAATATATGTTTTATATATATATATATATATATATATAAACTTTTATGTAGGTAAAACAATTACGTTCATATCATTACGAGTCAAGCTTTTTGGCACAAGAAAAGAAAAGTAACTCTTAGCTGTGTTGACATCCAAGGCCAGAAACAACTCAGACACAACAGCAAACCCAAATGCCTTCACTCTCAGGGAAGAACCAGGACTTCCTGGGAAGAGACTGATCCCAGGAGAGGTCTAAAATATATACAAAGTGCATCCAGAAAGACATGGTGTGTCAGGAAGCAAGGCTAGTACCAGGTGACTATGGTCACTGTGGAACTTAGGCTGAGATAAGTGACAGATGATGGCCAATTGGAACAGCAGATTAACATTTGCATGAGATGAAGGTAACAGAACATACTGACAAGGACATGCAGTGCTATGGGATACCTGCTCAGGACAGAGCCTGCGGGATGCTCGGACATCCGCCCTGCCATTGTGCCTGATCTCTGCCTCCAAGTGAGAGGCACCCAGACCTGGCCGAGGAGCCTCGAGATGGGTGAGGTGAGGTTCTGCAGGGAACAGCGCTAGCAGGGGAGAGGCAGCGGTGGGAGAGGCAGCACATGAACCCCAGTGAGGAAGTGAGCTGCGGAAGGGCTGTCGATGGCAGACAGTCACAGTGGGAGAAATGCCCCTGACAGCCCCAAACCTTGACCCCAGCATCACCAGAAGAGAGCAGATTCCTGATGGCACCCGGAGGACGCATGTGGGGTCAGGGACAAGTATCTGGAGCTGGTGGTAGGGGTTAGGGGAGCAAGCGAGACCCCCAGAGAAGCACTCTTTCAGGCATTAGCGTATCCCACTGGAAGGAAGGAGGGACAGCACTGGCCCCCAAGGCACAGCCAGGCAGGAGGCATCCACAGGCTCTCCCCATCAGGCCCCAGACACCTGATCACCTAAATAGCAACTAGAACATCAGGTGTCCCTACCCAGCACTGTCCCCACAATACCCAGAAAAGGGGGCAGGGACAGGCTGCTGGGAGCCAGGGGGTGGGACGAGGCCCTAGCCCCTGCAGCAGGCCTGGAATTACAGGCCTTAATTTCCTTCTGGAACAAAATAATTACAACCTTCACAGAGGACCTGAATTCCCTGAAAGCAACACAGAAGTCAGCTGCCAACCTGTCTTCAGGAGCAGAAATACATTTTTACTTAGAGCTGGAAGAAAGAAAAGCTGGTCTGGAGCACTGGGCTCAAGGACACCATTACAAAATAAGAGAAGTCGAAACTCAGAGCAGATGGGAGGCATATTTTAGGTCTGAGGTCATAGCTCTGTTCTGGACCCAGCAGGCACAGCACACCAGCACCAGCGATTATCGAACAGCTCCTGATCGATAACTTTATTTTCCCGGGAGAAATCAACACGGTGAAGCCAGAAGGCAGAGGGGCTTGTGATCCTCCCAGGACCGCCTGTCAAGCACAGCCTTCCCAGCGTTCCCCAGGGAGCGCGGATCCTTCTGAAACAATGGCTCCTACCATTACCCCACAAATCCCGTGGCCCCACCCACAGCGCAAGACAGGTGATAAGGAAAATAAGCCAGGGACAGGTTTGCCTTTGCCACCAGCTGACCTGGTACAGCCAGGGCCTAATTCAGGTTGACCCTTCTGTCGTGCAATAGGCTGGGTCTAGACCTCCAGTATACAGGTGCTCAAATATGTGTGGGGAACGTTGAATGAGGGAGGGATGAATGGCGCCTCGCAGATTCAAGTTTTAATCCCTGGAGTCCGGGACTGTTACCATCAATGTTATATTGATGGTAATGTTATGTTATGTGATTAAATTAAGGATTTGAGATGGTAGGATTATCCTGGATTATGCAGATGGCCCCTAAATACCATCACAAGGTCCTTATAAAAGAGACTGAGGGACAATGGATGCTGAGGAAAAGGCGGAGACCACATGACTACAAACGCAGGCTCCAGTGGCCTTGACCAGAAATGCCTGGAACTGCCCAGAGCTGGAGAGGGAGGAAGGTCCCTCCCCCAGGGCCTTCAGTGGAGCACAGTCCTGCCTACACTTTGAATTCAGACTTTTGACTCCAGAAATGTGAGAATAAATGTTTGAAGCCCCAGCTTGGGGCAGCTTGTTACTGTAGTCACCGAAAACTCACAAAGGATAAGGCTGACTCCAAGGGTACGGATAGCTCAGTGAGGCCCACCAACCCCACTGCCCACCTGGAACACCCAGTGTGTGGGAAAGCTCCCAAACTGCCTGCAGCCCCACCACTTGGCAGAAAGGGGGAGAGGCTGGGGCCTGAGTTTCACAGGAAGCCGGGGGCCTTCCACACCTGGAGACTGAAATCTCCATTGGCCTGAGAGGCTGCGATCCAGGATGGCACTCCATCCTTCCTTTAGGGAGTTGCCATGGTTCGCAGCCCACACTGGCCACTGCTATGGCCTCTGTCCCAGGAGGGGCTTGGCTTCTGCAGCAGCAGAAAAGGTGCTCTTGTCAGCCCTCACAACTCCCACAATATCTGGGTGTGTCTTCTGTGCCTCTCGCCAATTCTCAGACAGAACTCAGCCCCTCGCATTTACCTGGGTGACATCCACTCAGCAATGCCCCCTTGGGGTGAGGGATGGGCTAGGCCTTATTCTATTGGTGTTGGCCCCTCAGGGCCTCCTCTTCCCAGGGCTGGCCAGCACTATCCACTCTCCACCAGGCCCTCTTCCTGCCTCCACACTGCCACCATCCTATCACACCCCTGCCTCTCTGTCATTCCAAAGCAACTTACCCTTGAGCAGCCATTGCTGGGTTACTGTACTCCATCCCCATGGCTCCATCCTCCTTCAGGTCACTCCGAATGCTGGATCCACCTCACACTAGTCCAAGCTCTGAGCTCTCAATGCTAAAATCTTCCAGCTAGGCCTCTGGCACCTCCCTCCACAGCCCACTGCAGCCAACCCCAAAGTTGGGTCATCACTGTGGGTCATCACTGTGGGTCATCAGTTCAGCAGCTCACACAGCACATCCATCTGACCTCCCCAGCCCCTAGCACCAGCCCCATCATGCCATCCTCACAGCAGGGTCATTTCAACACAAAGAAGACCTGCTCACTGCTCCAAAGACAATCCTCCCACCATCCTTGCCCCCAGGTAAGGCCACAGTCTATGCCTAACCCACACCCATCAACCACCTGGAACAGGGCCACCCTGGAACATGCCTCGCACACTCACCCACAGACCACTAGCTCCTGATTAGCTCACCATTTGGGAATCTCAACCCATGTCACCTCTTCCAGGAAGCTTCCTGGATCTCAGTCCAGGTCAGGGTTCCTGCTGGATGCTCTGCTTTCAAGGCCCTCACCCCTTCCTTCTTGGCAAGTACCTGTGCACGATTATGCACTGATTTAGGGATTGTGATTCACAGATTTCTCCCCCTCCCCTTACAGTGCAAAGACTTCCATGATTCTGCCTACTTTTGCAGCCCACATGTAGGCATATGTTTGGCCCTTAGGGAGGGGAGACTAAGCAGAGCAGGTAGACAGGACCACAGGCTATAGAGGGCAATGTGTAGCTAAACCAACCCCTCTCAGGCACAGCTGACTGGGAGGTGGGGGTATGGGCAGTCCCAGCCCTCTCAGGGAGTCCCCATTCCCATCTACAGGATGAAGCTGGTCAGTTAGCTCTTTCCCTGCTCCCAGACACAGGAGCCCCAGAAGCACAGCCTCTGACATCACACTGAGCACCTGGGTAAACAGACGCTTGTGCAGAGCTGGAAATGGTGTGGTAGTCACCTTCACACATAGGTGCTATTAGGTCATTCACAAGCCCCTGACATTGACTATGACTGTCCACAGCACTGCTGAGCACTACATGCGTGTGCTACTCATCCACCCACAAGGCAGGTGCTGTTGCTGTTCTGCGACAGGAAAGGAAAGTAGAGCCACTGTGCCTACACCTGGAAGCAGCTTAGCCTCATAGGCCTGGGTCAGGACTCACCACAGAAGCACCAAGTCTACCACAAGGTGACACCACATCCTGGATTCAGTCCTTACTGAGGACCAAGGCACCTTCCCCCACACTCCCTGGACCCAGCCTGGCTTGGCATCTCTCATTTGGCAGGGTGTTCATGCCAAATCTCTCAGCTGAGCCTCCAGCCACCCATCAGAGTGTCTATGGCTGGGGGGGAGGGTCTCTCAGGAGTAGGACGCTGATCTATACACCCCTGTAAGGCACTAGATCTCACTGTGCCTGCTGTGATCACTCCCAATATTTGCCAAGGGCTGCAAAGACACCCCCAAACCTTAGAGACTTGCTGCCCCTCCCATAACCTTCCCCAGGCAGCTGCAGGGCCAGCCTGGGCCAGGCCAGGGCAGCCAGTAGTGAGACCTAAAAGATGCCCATCCCCAGCTCCAGCCCAAGCAGCCTCTTCTTCCCAGGAAGCACCAAGGTGCCAGTGCCTATGCCCCTCACTGGTCCCCAAGCATCTCAACAGCCCCTGCTCAGGGAAACACACCTTCTGAGAGGGTGGTTCAGGTGCCCCAGTCCCTTCCGAAGAGCAGTCTGGAGGAGTGGCCCTAACAGTATTGCTGACACTTCAACGTAAATTTGTCCACCAGAAGACCATGAACCCACACCAAGCAGGGGGCCCCAGGCTGCAGACACCAACTCCGATCACACCGAGCACATGAATCCCCAGGCTAGCAAGGACCTCACTCTGTCCTTAGTCCTCCAAAAAGAAAATCAAAATGCCCGTTAGGCAACATCACCGAGCACTGTGAAGTTGAAGGAATCTAGCACCTCACTCCCCAGAGCCCAAGGGCTGCTGGTCACCATGGCTGGTCCAGGCACAGCCCCAGGAAAAGGCTGTTTATTCAGCCTCTGCAGCAGGCAAACCAGTTGGGTGAGATTTTTTCTCCCTGCTTCCGGATAAACTTGGCCAGCCCTGAACCTACAAGGCTGCATTCTCCAGGGTATAGCCAAGGCCACCCTGGGCCTCTCCAAGGCCCACCAGTTCTTTTGGCTGGAACTGCATGGTATTTCATCCCCTGTAACTGTCCTGACTCCCTGCAGCTACCATGACCGGGAACTGAACGTTGAGTTGTGAGGACTGAGCTGGTCTCCACCCCTTGCTGGGAGCTGGGCTCATGGTACAAGAAAAGACACATGTGGGGGGTCCACAGCCTCCATGCCATTGCCAGAGAGGGGCCCAGATGTGGAGCAGAGAAGCTGGGCAGGCAGGAGGGCCAGGGGCCTGGTGAAGCATAACCAGGGGGGATGGTACTCCAGGCCAGCAGGTCCCATGTAGCCAGACCCCAGGGAAGTGAGTTATCTGATCTCTTTCTTAACCCCTTCTCCACCTCAGAGCCTGTTGCCCTTTCCATGGTGCCCTGGCTGAAGACAATCACCCCCAGACATTCATGGACATGCAGACGCTGCTGTCCACACGCACACCCCAACATGCTTGTTTGGCACCTGCCCCATTCCTACACAAATGCCCCAGAACTGATGGGGAAATGGGCCTGATTTGAGAAAGAAAAGGAAAGGCCTGTGTTTGGACTTCAGAGAGCAAGGCAGAGGCTCCCCAGTGTCAACATAGGAAGGAATGAGGCCAGGACAGAGCCTGGGCAGCAGGGCAGCCTTGACACCAACCCCACTGGTAGCTCCTCATCATTACTTCCTTTTCGGGACTCCCATGCATGTGACAGAGCAGTCCTGCTAAGGCCTAAAGGATTGTGACCCAGGAAATTGACACCAGGTAGGTGGGGTGAGCAGATGGCCCAGGAAGATGAGGTCGCTTAAGAGTACCAAGACCAAGGCAGATACACAGTTTTGTTGGGGAGGTGGACTGCTTTTGTTCCCTGTGTAGAGTCTCCTGCCCCTTGAGTCTTAGTGGCCATGGGGATGAGGGTTAGGCCACCAAGCTAAGAAGAAAAGCAGAGGGCCACAGGCTGCCCCCCTCCAGGACCCATGGCCTGCCTGGGTCCAGCCAGAAAGGAGGGGAATCGAGCACTAGGAGGCCAGCCCTAAAAATCACCACTAGAAAAGATGACCTCACTTGCTGGACATCCCCATGCCCAGAGCTGGGTGGCAGCTATCAGTAAAAAGCTCAGAGCAGGCTGCAACCCCTCAGTGATTTTCCAGGTACCCCACATGTTGACCACAGACATGCTACGATAATGTCCCCAACTCCATGAGGGCAATGCTCCTCGGCCCACATGATGACACCCACTCACTGGGTGCAATGCTCCCAGCTCCAGAGGTTCCATTTGAGGACTGGCTGTTGACTCTACAAAGTTCTCTGGAGAGGAGGTAGGGAGTATGAGACACTGGCCCCAGGAATAGGGTCCAGAGCATCTCCAGAACCCAAAGCACCTGGCCACCACAAATAGCCCATCCAGAAACCACTGCACTTGCTGAGAAAGGAGGAAGAACTGGGGGCCGAAGGGGAATGCAGGCTCCTGCCAGCCTGGGAGGTGGGACAGAGGCTCCTGCTGGATGGCAGGATGCTCACTGCTCTCCTCCTCTCTGCCAGCCAAGATAGCTGATAGCACACCTGCAAGCAGGAGGCGTCTTCGGCCATTGGGAAGACAGTGAAGGTGCTTTCCTCAGAGTGAGAAACAGAAGATGAAGCCCCACCCTGGGCTCTCCTCTGCCCCGTATCAGTCAAACTGTAACCCTTTCTCCAAAATCCTAACAGAAGAGCAAGGAAATTATATAAGGGGCTTCCTTTGAAAATGGCTGCAAAACTCAAACTAGCTTTAAACAAGCAGCTGAAGAATGTCCTCTTTAAAGCACCTTTTCTGTAAGCCAAAGAGCTCAGGTGACAATACCAGAGAGAACAACCATTTTCATGGCTGCCTTTGGAGCAACAAATCAGATGGCAGGAGCTCTGTACACACAAGCTAGGACACAGCTGGTTCCCCTGGCTGCTTTTGGCCCCTGATGACTCAACACAAATGCCAGGTCAGGATGGCTCAGGGAAAGAAGCATCCAGGGGACACACACTCACCTGGTCAGGGAACCAAAGTTATGTTTCAAACTGGGTCAAGAGGTCCCTTATTTCTGGGGCCACATGTCGCGCAGCATTTGCAGCCTCAGTTATAGCTTTCCGATACATCCCCTTCTTCTTACGGTTAAATCTCAGTTTGAAAAATTCAGAGAAAGGGGAGAGTTTTGAAATAGACAAGAACGATGTAGTCGGAGACCCAAACCATGAGACTTTTGCTTCTTGCCAAGAGGGCTCTCCGTCTTCCTTCTGGCCAAGGCTGATATCAAGGACACGCGCTGGCCACCAAGGAAAACCATGAATCTTACCCCACACGACGTCCCCTACAGCCACGGTCCTTCCATCTTCAGTAACGCACTTAGAGACGCTCTGTGTATGCAGCCTGACTGTTAGGGGTGGGACTGTCTGGCGAACATCCCTGGATGAGGAAGGCACAGTTGCACCATCACCAGATGAGAGGTCCCCTGTGTCTGGAGATGTCACTTCTGAGCTGGATGATTTGGATTCATCCAGGCTGTCGCTGCTGCACACAGATTCACTGGCACAATCTGCTCTTCTCCCAGGGCAATTTACAAGAAAAGCTAAGCCATCACGTCCCTGTTTACTTTGGGGACACCTCTTGAAGTCATCATCTTCGCCAGAACTTCCGGAAGACAAATCCTCCAGTCCGTGGGCAGAGCTATCTGCAAAGAGGGCAGGTGAGCTGGCCCGGGGGCCTCGTCTGCAGCCATTCAGCTCCTCCACCAGCTCAGCCTTGTATAGGGGCTCACACTCACCATCCCCCAGGCGGTGGGGCTTCAGGCGGATCTTGGGAGGTGGCAGGTCTGAACCAGGAGGCAGGGGACGTGTCAGCTTCAGCTTGGGGATGGAAGTGGAAGGTCCACTGGGTGGTCGATCCCCACTGCCCCTGGACTCTGCATCTCTCGGCACCTCGGGGTCCTGGCTACCATTGTGGAGAGCCTGCTGAGGACAGAAGGGCTCCAGGGAGCCGTGCACACGGGATGGGATCTTGACCACCTCACCCTTACCCTGGGGTGTACTATAGGAGATCTTGATGACAGGGCTCCGTGGGACCTGTTCGATTGAAGCCCTGTCCTCTTCCCGCCTCTCCTTCTTGCTCTTCCTCACAGTGGCTGTGGCTGTGGGATCGCTGTCCTCTGGCTCCTCTGGCTTGCGATGTTCCCTGTCTGAGCCACTGCCCAGCCTCCGGCGAGGCCTGGAAGCAGCTGGGGGACCAGGGCTGGCCTCCTGGGGATTCACAGTGCTCTTGCACTTCTCACAGAGCACCTGGCGTGGACGTAGGCGGATGGTGCTCAGGATGAGGCGGCCTGGGTCTCGGTTGCGGGACAGACGCCGTCGGGTCCGCTTGATGGTCCTGGGTGGTGGCTGTGGCACCCACTGCTGATACGTGTTCCTCAGCCAGAGTGGGTGAGGGAACGGGGCACCTTCAAAGTACGGTGGGTAGGGGGGCAGGCTCCGGGCAGGCAGTGGTGGTACAAGGGGTAGAGGTGGCTCAGGGCCGGCTGTTTTGGGAGGCTGGTCCTCGAGGGGCTGATCACTGAGGGGAGGAGGCAGGAAACCCATCCCCAGCTGCATCACTTCTCCATCACTCTCCTCAGGGGCTGGGCCACAGGAATTGATGGCAGGGGGGTCATCAGCCAGTGGTAGCCCAAAGAGGCCAGACCTAGCAGAAGGGAGACAGAAAGGAGAGTGAGGATGGCAAGGATCCCCTGCTGCATCCAGCCCTTGCTGCCAAGCTCCACTCTCCTACAGGCCAGGGCAGTTGCATGTGTCCTAAGTCCAGGGTGGCATTCCTAGGCTGTAAAGAGATATGCAAGCCCTGTGTATATCCTGTGCCCACCATCCCGGTGGATGCACACATGTAGGTCCCATGACATGTGGCCTGCAGGCTGTTTCTCTGGTCACAGTGTCTGAATCTCAAGCCCATTGCCACAATGGAGAGCTGCCAGGAAGCCTGAGAATAGGGTCTGAGTTCAGAGACGTGACCTGGCCAGGTGTGTGGGGGGTGACCAGCTGCTCTGTGGCAAGTGGCCATAAAACCCAAGACCCCTGCTCACAGGTCTCCCCTGTTCCCTACCCTCCTCTCCAAAGGAAGCATCCCCAGAAGGGCTGGTAACCCAAGAAAGACCCCCAGGTAAGCCTCTCGACCTGGCCCAAGCATGTCCCGTGGAACAACCAAGTCCCAGATGCCTGATGTATGTCAGTGTGTATAGGGTAGGTACACACGTGGCTAGGCCCTGAGTCACAGCCACTACCTCTGTAGTCCAGAGAAAACAGAGGCAGCCACCAAACCACAGCCCTCACGAGCACCATAACCTCCCAAAGCCCAGAGTCCTGTAGTTGGCTCCAACTGCTTCAGCAACCCTCAGGGGAGAGTCATCCAGCCATCCTGCCCACCAAGATCTAGAAGGACCTCATTGCCAGCCTGCCAACCCTGGTCTCTGTTCATTATGGGGCACCAAAGGAAGAGGACATTGTTAGGAGAAAGGGGGGCCAGAAGCCCTCAGCCCCAGGGAGCACAAGTGCCAGAAGGTGACATCCAGGAACAAATCCTGGGGGTGGGGCTCAGGGGCAGCCTCCAGGGGAAGTTGGAGCAGCCAGAAGGTCACCTGGTTGCCTCTCTGGGATGCCACTGGGCAGATCCCTTGCTGGGGGTGGGGACAAGCATCCTGACCACACAGGGTTGAAGGTGGGGATAAAGCCCCAGGACAGCAGAGAGGCCTATAGGAGCTGGGCCTGGGAGACAGGCTACAGATCAGGGACCTGGGACAGGGAGTGTCCTTCGAGGGCCTCCCCAAAGCCCACTTCCTGCTAGCTTCCGTAGCCACTCAAGCCATGAAGTGGGGGTTCCCTTTGGCACCTTCCTTATCTGCACCCCTTCTGTATAAGTACTGCATGCTAACTGACTGCACCACTGAAGCTCTGTCTGCACCCCTTCTGGATACCCCCAATGCCCCAGCCTGAGACTCCACCTCCCTGTCTCCAACACCGTAGGCTGTGCCCCAAGGCCAGCCTGATTATAACAGCACAGAGTCCTTCTCAACAACCAGGCCCACAATCCCAGAGCTGAACCTCTGGTAGCCCTTTGCCAGTCATCCTCCCAACCCCAACCCATCCCCCCAGAGTACAGCTCCACCTTCTTTCCCCAGATGACCCTGTCCTCACAATGGGCTAGGAATGGTCCACCTACAGCCCCTGCAGCTTCAGGAGCTCCAGGGGGTCACCTGCTCATGGTACAAGCCCCTCAGGTAGTCTCTGCAAATTTAGGATAGACACACAGTTCTCAGCCTGAGACACAGGCCCTGACTGGGCCAGTGCTCCAAGCAAGGGCCGGTCCCTTCCCAGGAAAATCAAACCACAGGAAGCAGCCCAGGGTGTACAACGTCCTCTTGATTGTCCCAAGTCACACCACCGTCCACCAGCACCAGGGTACTGGAGAAGCTGGCCCTGCGGAAACAACCAGCAGTGACCCTGGCACAGCAGGCAGCCATACTTCCTGGAGCTGCCACTCTGCCCGGGCCACGCCCGAGACCTGCCTGGTGGATAAACAGTGGAAATGGCTCACCCCCAGCTAGGGCAGCCCTGAGTCCTGGCAAAGCTCACAACTGGTGGCTTTGTAGGGACCTGGGCTCCCTCAACCCTTCAGCAGCCTCACAGGATGCCCAGCATCGCTATTCCCATTTCACAGATGGGACAGCAGGGCTACTGGGACCTGGGAACCTGCTCCACCCAAGTGGTTCTATAACATCTGGGCCTACAGTCCCCAGGCATAGAGACAGCTTCAGCATAGGCTACTCTCTCTGGGAAGAACCTGAAACACAGCCTGGCCTGGGGTACACAGTGTGATCCTTCTATAAGCACTGCAACCTGTGGCTCCCCTCAAGGCTGGCACCATCAGGAAGGTCACGCCATGGCTTGAGTTTGCCCAGCTCCAGGGACAGAGGCCCCCTGGCCTGGCTGTGCCTACAGATGACATGCCAGCCTTGACAGGTGAGAGAATTGGGCAGCCCTGCAGCCACACAGAGACAGTTGGGGGGTCTATCCTGTACTCAAAGAGCCCAGGGTGGGGCCAGTGAGATAGCTCAGTGGCATAAGCACCTGCCTGGCAAACGCGAGGTTCTGAGTTTGACTCCTGGTACCCACATAAAGGAAAAAATAGGGCCGGTGATATTGCTCAGTGGCAGAAGCGCCTGCTGGCAAGCACGAGGTCCTGAGTTCGACTCCTGGTACCCACATTAAAAAAAAATTCCATGGTGTGTACAGCCTTAGAGGTGCTACCCTTGGTGGAAAGTAAGCATGTGGGAAGGGCTGTGGGTACTGGAGAGGACTCACTAGGATGGGAGCTATAGCCAGGCTGACAAATGACTCCACACAGAAAACTAAGGGGACCTGGAAGCAAACCTCAACATAGCATTTTGGGGAGCTTGGGGATGGGGCAAATAATTTCTGTTTTGAGAAAAAGCTAAAGAAACTGAGGCAGGGATGACAAGCCCTAGAGGCTCTAATGGGGTCCTGACCCAAAAGCAAAATGCAGCAATGCCCTAGAGGGACAGAAAATCAGAGCTCCCCAGGATCACCAAGAACATGGAGCCCTGAGGACATGCAAACTGGCCCAAGGTCCTCAGCAGGACAGTAGTGGCCAAGCCACAGCCCTGGGGACTTATCTGGGGGTCTGACCCAGCCACACATCCAGAGTAGCCCAGGCTGAGGTTGGCTCATGGGCAGGAGGAAAGGAGCCCTGGCTGCCTGCCAGACCTCTGGGCTGCCCCTGCCTGCAGCCACCTCCATCCGGCTTCCTTGATCCAAAGCCTCAGGACCTGCAGCTGCTGGTGCCCCAGTGGCAGCCTCTGCCCCCACCCCCATGTCTGCCCTAGACCTTCCTTCCTCAGCTGCGGCCGGGGGGGGGGGGGGGGCGTATCCTGCTGTTGCCTGTGGGGATGAGTAAACATTGCTCCTGAGTCAGAAACACTGAGGGACATGCAGAGCCAGGCAGGAGCCTGTGGAAGCCTCTGCACGCAGCCATGCTGCCAGGAGCCTGCAGCCCCAGGATGGCCTGAATCCAAACACCCAAGGCCCCACCTTAGGCTGTCCACCCGCAGTTGATTTTGAAAGGATCTGCAGTCTTTCAGCAGCCATGCAGCCAGCCAGCTCCTTACAGGAGCCAGGAACAGGCAGGCCCTGTAGGGAACAGAGTGGCCTATAAGGGCCTGCTAGGGACATGGAGGCTTCCCATGTCCTGCTCCAGGAGTCAGGAAATTAGCAGGACAAGTGACAGCCTAGACACCAGAGTGCCTCCTTCCCAGGGCACACAATTGGACCTGTCCCACCCCAGGGGCACTGACCCCAGGATACCCAGATGAGAGTAGATGGGAATCCCAGAATCTTGGAATCAGAGATTTATTAGCATCAGCATCATCCCACCCTAGACCTTTCAGGCTCTCCCAGCAGCATAGGCCAGGACCTCCATTCCCCATGTCCCTGATCCTCCCTCACCCGCTCACTTAGATGGCATTTCCCATGAAGAATCTCCCAAGCCCAGCATTCCAGCCTGTGATACCTGGGCACTGGGTCCTTCCAGCAAGGACATTTTAGCACCACTGCAGCCCTCATGACCAGCTCATCCTCAGCCATCAAGGGAGTCATCCCAGGAACATCCACTGGCAGCTGAGCTTCTGTCCTGGACAAAGGTATTTATTTATTCCAGGACAGAAGTTAGACTATTGCCTAGGACTGGCTGGTATCTTGGTCATAAAGGATGGCACCCTGTCATTACTAGCAGACAGGCCCAAGGGTCTGTGTGGTAACGCACCATGGGTGATTCTCAACTTGGCAAGTTTGAGTACTACTAGCATAGAAGTCAAAGCTGGAGGCCTGGGGTCAGCCAGGCCTGGTTGGCACTGGCCCTTGTATCCACTGTTTGTGAGGCCAGCCCTTCTCCACCCTGAGCTGACGCTGTCCTCAGGCCACTCCTCAGCCAGTGCCACCCCACCTTGTCTTTGTCCAGAGGTGCACTTCAAAATCACCCACAAAACAATCCCCACCCCACCCCTTCAGGCACAGTTTGGGTATCAAAGCTTTGGAAAAAATCTTCACACTTTGCCAAAAGTGAGGGTGGTTGGAAGCAGTTTGCCTCAGGCACAGCCCATCCCTTAACACACAGTAGGTGCTCAGTTACCATACATGAATGCATGGACAGAAAAGCACTCAGCAACTGAGAGCTTGCTTCAGACTGTACCACAGCCTGGCAGCAGGTTCAAGATACAGATGGGGACTGCCAAGACCTGGGCCCAGCCCCCTCCAAGCTCCACTCTGCTCTGCAAACAGGGAAGGGAACCAAGGGAGAGAGTGCCATCCCCCAAACCATTCCCGTAATAAACACTGGTGGCTGGGCCCCACCTCAGCCTCCCACTCAGGAGCCTGTGTGAATGGCCCCTTCCTGTTAACCATTCCAACCTAGCAAAGAGAACACGCGTGATTAGTTACTGCAAGGGACAACTGGGTTGCCAGGTCTGTACCTGGACTATACCAGTGACACCCCAGCAACAGTAACCTGCTCTGAACAGACCCTGCATGATACCTGCTGCTCTGGGACCCTCAGGCTCCCCTAAGGTGAAATGATGTGGGTCAATGGAGCTCTCAGCACCTCCCTGCCCACAGGGCCCATACCCAGGGACTGGACCTCTATGGGGGGAAAAAGGTGGGCACTGAGGAGAAACTGGTACCCAGAGAGGGTAGATTTCTGTCTGGATCCTGAGGCCCAAGGGTAGACCTGTGCTGCCTGTAATACTTGAGCCAGTTTGTAAGCTGGATTCTGGACACTTCCTGACAAGCAGAGCTATAAATATTAGCTTCACAACTCATAATATTGTGAGAACTGGAAACAGAAACCAGGAGTGCCAGGCACGAGAAAGACTAGGTTGGGCAGAAGCAGGGCAGTTTCTGGATCAGGCCTTGGAGGGCTGGAGAGGGGGAAGCCACATTTATCTTCAGATTATCTACAAGGACACTGGGTCAACCAAAGTCAGAGCCTCAGCAAAGCAAAACTGAACCCACTGAGGCCCAGCTCCTGGCTTGAGGGCAGCTCTGGTTACAGCTGAATGTGGCTGTGCAGCACGGACACTCACACATCCTACAGCTGCCAATTCCCATGCCTGGGATGCCAGCAGGCCCGTGCAGTTCTTTGCTTGAAGGGGGTGTGGATCTGCAAACCAGGTTAGCCACAGACTTCAGGGAGAGAAGCCCACTACCTCTCCAGACATGCAGGCATCCCCAAGATGAGGTTCCCTCATACCGAGTCAGAAAGCCCAGGAAATGGGGGCACCTCTCCTGCACCCCGCCCCCAAGGAGGAAAGGCCAAAGCAAGTGGACTAGGTGGAGAGGGATGTAGCCCTGCAGACTCAGGACTAGGCCCAGGCTGCCTAGGGAGTACACAGTGGCCACTGATCAGTGGACAATCTCAGCCACCCCTGTCTCCGGCTGGCTGGCAGTTCCCAAGTGGCTATGCTACAGTCCCTGAGTGTCATTCCACCCCATCAGGCACTCCCAGTTGTAGCCAACACAGAGCAGGGGCAAGAGTCACACTGGAGGCCATATGTTAAGTCACATGACTTGTGCATAAATGGCTTCTGGCACATCTAATGAAGAGATAATGTCAGCAAGATAACTCAAAAGAGGATGGTCTCTGCTCTGTTCACACCACCGAGGGAAAAATTAGCCTTCAGGGAGGAAAAAAAATCAGGCCTTTGAAAGAGGAGCCATTCACTGCACCAAGTTCCAAGATAAAGCCCAGCAGGAGCAGAAACGTCACAACCTGATTAATGCCTAATCATTTATCTGGCAGTGACAGCTCACTACCATGTGACACGTATCCAGGAGCCTCGTCTGTGCCGCAGGAGTCCCTGCAGTGGGTGCACAGGTGCGACTCAGGAAGGGTTTGCTCAGCCCAGCCGGTGCCCCTCCAGCAGGAACACCAGCCTGTAACTTGTATCTTCCACTCCTCCGCGCGACTTCTGCACCCGCAGCAGTAATTTTACGCCCCACAGCGGGCACAGCTGCTCCCCACCAGCCACTCCTACAAGCCTCGAGTGGGTGGGGGCCCACGACAGAGACAAGGCTCCCCAGCTTGCAAGTGACAGGGCAAAGCCATCGCACATCTGACCCCCGCTGAACGGACAACGATTCTACAAACAACCAAATTCAACAGTGCGTCTGAACAAAGAAAAGTGCGTTAATTACGGCAGATGTGCGGAGTTGCGGGCTCGGCTCCCCGCGCTCCTCGGCCTGGCCCCGGCGCCCGCAACCCCCTCCGCTAAGCAGCGCGATCTCCCGCCCCGAAAGTCGCGGCGACTTTGGGAGAGAGCCACTTTCGCCCCCCAGCAGCGGCCGCGCTCGTGTGCCCAGAAACCCGGGCGGGCGGAAACCGAAAGCAGGCGCCGGGCCGCGCCGCCCAGCCCCGGACCCGGTGCCTGGGCCAGTGGGGGAGTGTCCCGGGGGACTCCAGGGTGTCCCGGGCCTGCGCCCCCGCCCCACTCACTTTTTCGTGCAGTCCAGCAGAATCCCGGCGAAGCTGCGCTCGCCGCAGCTCACAGTGACCACCAGCGCGCCGTTGACGACCTGCTCCACCCGCACCGGCAGCCGGCAGCCGGCCCGCGGCTCCATGCTCCCGCTGCGTCCCAGGGCCGCCCCCGCCTGCCGCCGCCGCCGCCGCCGCCGCCGCCGGGTCAGCCCCGCGTGACGCCGCCTGACGTCACAAAGCTCGCTCGGCCGGCCGCCACCGCCGAGCCGGGCCGGGGCGCGCGGCCGCGGGCTTCGCTCCCGGGCGCGGGAGGGCGCGGGCCATCCGCTCACAGCGTGTGCCCGGCGGCCCGCGCCTGCTTGCAGGACGGGACCGAGAACGCATTGCGGAGCCCACCAGGCGGGGAGGGAGCTTCGTTAATGTCCCCGCCACGCTGGCCAGGATCGTCCCTGGCCTGGGAGCGTCTCGGGAAGCCTTGAAAGTCAGGAGCTGCCGAGGAGGGGGTACGGGGCGGACACTCCGTGGGCCCTGGTCCAAGGGTCCCCTCCCCCACGGCTCTGCTCCGGGGCCCCTCCTTCTTCCTGATCCTGTCCAGGGCCCCTCCCCCTCCCGGCCCTGCCTGGGGCCCTTCTCTCCCCTTATACCCGTGGGTCCCTTTTCGTCGGGGTCTGCGCCTGGTTGCTCTGGCAGCCCCCCGGCGCGGGGCTCTAGTGGCCACGGGGCACTAAGGAAAAAGTCCCTCACGGCGCGGGCAAGACGCTAGTTGGGCCGGGCGGAGGAGACGCGGGGCGCAGACGCGCACCCACAGCTGCCAGAAGTCTCCGGCACTGCATGGGAGGGGGCGGGGCCGAATCACCCCCTGCGTGCTCGGTGACTTCTTGGGCAACCAGAGGACGCACGGTCGCTCAGGCCCGCCCTGTGCACTGGGGAGGGGGGTGCCGGGCATCGGGATTTAGGAGAGTAACTTCGCCCAGAGGTCTCGGAAGTGTGACTCAGGGACCGAAGGGCCTGCGGCGCCCAAACCATAAGTTCTGATGACCCCCCCCCCCCCGCCCAAAGGCGGAAAGAGCACCTTTTCAGAGTAAGCGCGGGGCTCCCGGCGCGCACAGCTCGGCCGGCCCAGGAAGGCTGGATAGAATGGAAGGTAATGGCACCGAGCGGACGCCGGACAGCCGCTCCAGACCCCACAACCGACTGCTGCCAGCGGCCCGGCCTGTTGCAGTGACCTTGGCCCCAGCGGCCCAGGCCCCTAAGCCCGGCTTGCAGCGCCTGACACGGCGCTAGAGGCGCGGGGATGCGGCAGCAGAGCTGTCCCGATCACCCGCCTACTGGGCCCTGGCTCCTCCGAGCCCAGGAATGGGGTCCCCGACCCGTTCGGAACTGCACCGTGACCGTCACCCCTGGCGCCTCTCGGGACAGTTGGACCGCAGTGGCGCCACTCGACCTCGCCCTCGGGCGGCCGTGGTGTGGGGGAGCCTGTGAGGAAGCCTGGACCTCGGGCAGGCCGCGGAGCCTCGGGCACCTCTCAAGCGCCATCCTCTATAGGGCCTGGGGTTTGCGGGGGGAAGGGAGGATGGGAAGGCTGACTGCTACCTCCACCGGAGCTGAGGTGGCTGACTTTGGAGCAGAAATTACAGGTCCCAGGTGGGGCTAGGGGACTGGATGGAGGCTGCCTACCCACTCAACACAGGTGCCAACTGAGCGCCTCTCCCTACTTGCTCGAGATGCCTGTTGGACACCGCCCTTCCTGGGCGCTGGGGACAGCACCACAGACCACAACCTCCTAGAGTTTAATAGCTTCCAGGTTGGTGGGGACAGGGTGGGGTTGGGGGTATCAAGGCAGAGGGGCCCGTGTGTGGCGAGGGCAGTCCAGGAAGAGTGTAGGGAGATGCTTGAATAAACAAGTGACTAAGTGCTACCCAGCTAGCAGAAGGGGCCTAACAGTTTGAGGAGTGCAAGTCTGTTAGAGGGTGGGATGGACAGCATGGATGCCTCTGAAAGATATTGGTCTGTTGTGAGGAATGTGCTTCCTGGTAACTCCCCAGGTATCTGCCAGAAGAGCAGTTTTGGGTGTGGCAGAGGACACACCTAAGGACTTGCTGGGCTCAAGGAGGGACCGGGGAGTGTGGAGGCTGTGGAAGTCCTTGGGATTCCTGAGGGCCTGAGGGAGGCAGCTGGAAGTTCCCGGGCTGGTGGTCAAAGCAGCGGAAGGGAAGAGACCAGGAAGAAGCCACTGCTGGCTGGTTTGTGCTACGTGTTGTGTATTTTTAAGTGAATTTAAAAGTCATTTTTAAAAAGCTGTTCACTAGGTGGAATATTTTAGAAAGACAGCAGACAGGGAGATGGTTTGCAATTTAAATAGTGGCCTTTCAGCCCTAGTCCTGCCCACCGCCCCCTACTGGCTCCCTCACTTCTTGTTTCTAGAAGACTATAGGAGTTTCCAGAGTCCCTGACTCAAATGTAGATGACCCAGGGCAGCCTGAGTCAGCCCAGGTGTCCTGGGTTCCTCACCCCACCTGCCCTCCTGAATTGGGCAGGCCAGGCCTATGTGCTCACTGCTGGGAGCATCCCCCAAAGTCCCCTGCTCATGCTAGCCCATCCTGGGAAGGCCTGGGGCACATGGGCTACCTGATTTGGGCTGGAGAGAAGCTTGCAGAATGCCCCTCCGCAAGTATCTCCCTTGGTCTCCAGGCTTTGACTTCAGCACACTTGAGTCCCTGAAGCCTTTGGCCCCCTGGCTGCAGGTACCACTTTGGCAGGCCCGGGAAGCACCAGCCCTTTGCCTCTCCAGGGCTGGCCCTGGAGGGTCAGATGGGAGCAAAGTGGGGGTGCCCAGGAGACCATATGGAGCTATTATTGGGACCTAAACAGGGTGACCATTTAGGAATTGGCAGAATGGGCAGTAGAGGTGTCCAAGACTCTCCAGGTTATAGAGGTTGGAGGAGGTGTTTCAGTGTTCTCTCCAGAAAACAGGAGAGGAAGGCTGGCAGCAGGGTGCCTCCCCTCAGGGGCCTGGTCTCTGCTCCAGGATTTGCCCTCAGAAGTCTGGCCCTACTCACCAGACCTGTGCCTGTCCCTCCATCTGGCAGGGTGACTCATCCTTCAGGTCCTGGCTCAAACGGTCCTTCCTTGAACACCTCAGCCTAGACTCACCCAGCATTGGTCTTTTCAGAGTCTCACTGACTGCACTACATAACTAGCCTTAGTCTTTTCCAAGAGATGGGAGACTCAGGGGCTTCCCCATGACTGTGACAATGCTACCACTAGCCTGTCCCAGAGTTGCATGGCCAGGCAGCCAGTGACATATATACAAAGACACACACACAACTGAACTTACTTCCACGTCTTTCTGAGTTCACCAAACCTGGCCAGCTGAGTGGGTGTCCTGCCAGGCAGCCTGACTTTGTCAGAGTACTTCTGAGATGGGATCAGTGTGGAGGCCTCACAGGCCATAGCCATGTGCTGGAGACCACAAATTCTCCCAGGAGCCAGTTCCCAGAGATGAAACGGGGTGATACTTCAGCCCCTGCTGCCTTGTGGCAGGCTTCATGCTGAGGCAGTTGGAAGGAAAGGCACAGGATGAGGCCCTGGAGAACCAAGACCTGGTGAGGTCGTCTTCATTAAGCAGCCATCATGAGTGCAGGATAGAGTGAGGTGCAAGAGCACACCAGACCTCTCCCCAAGACATTTTAAAAGGAATCCAAGCTTCCCTGAGGCTAGCCTGGGGGACAGTCCTGTGATATTAAGGCAGGACCTCAAAGGAGTCTTTGCAGCCAGAGAACCTGGACCTCCCCAAGGTCACAGAGACTTGGAAGGAATTTTTCCCCTCTGCTCCACCAAGGAGACTTTGGGAAGTTTGGGTCTACAAGACTTGCTCTATCTGACCAGCCTATAGGGGCTGGTCTTGAGCTCTGTCCCTGTTCCATGCGGTATTAGGATGATTATAGGGCTTTCTCATGAGGAAACATCTCAAAGGCCTGGCTGGAAACAGCCTGTGAGAACTGTACTGGAAGTTGTACAGAGAGCTGGTTAAGAGCTTGGACTCTGAGCCAGAATGTAGAGTCCTTGATGTGACCTTGGGGGGCTGCCTGCCGCCTCTGTGCCTCAGAGTCCTCACCTGTAAAGTGGGAATAATGATGTTCCCTACCATATAGGCTTGTAGTGCAGATTGAGTCATTTTCATGGGATTTTTATCATAGCACCAGCCCCTAGCAAGGATCTACAAGAGTCAGCTGCCATTACCATCACCACCACCACCAACACTACCATTACTATCACCATACCACCACTACCATCACCATCGTCAGCACCATTATCTCCACTGTCACTACCACTACCTCCACACTTGCCATCACTACCATCATTATTGTGATAGTTCTCTCATCTCCATCATGATAGGTTTTTTCCTACAGCTGTGCCTGCAGTGGGAACCTCAGGCCCAACCCATTTCCTGAGGCCCTGAATTGGTCAGGGCTGGGCTGGAGAGGCAAACCTGTGCCCGCATGCCCTGTGTAGGATCTTCCCCCATGGGTATTTAGCTGAAGCCATTGGAAGTTGCTGACTAGCCTGGGAGATGAGTGCTTCCAGAGAGATGCCCTGTAACCCTACCTGTCCTTTCCTGAGAAGCCCCCATGGTCAGGGTGGTACTTAGCTGGGGCCTTCAATCTCCTCCAGGCTGAGATCCAAGAAGCCTCTAAATGATTGCTTTAGTTTCGAAAAGAAAAGTGATTTGTGTCCCTTTTCTTTTTCAGTGGCCTTTGTGTTTCTCCCTTGAGATAAGTCCGTTCTTCATGACAAAAGCATGTTCTCCATGATCAACCCATGCCAAACATCCCAAACTGGCTTTGGGTCACTGAGAATGATGATTAAGCCTTCATTTACTCCATGGGCATTTGAAACTCTCTCCTCCAAAGGTGTTTTCAGGGTCTACACACTGTCCAAATTGTTTTACCTGGTTGGAAATTAACCATGTTCCAGCATTAAGGATAGGAGAACTCCTATCCTTGCCCTCTCCCCCTCCCGCCCCCACTTAATCTAACAGTCTTTTCTAACATCATACTAAAATTTGGGACTTCTTTTGCTAAAAACATTGTGATATTTCACAATTAAACTAGTTTTGCTATCCATATCTGGGGACTGTTAAAGAAAAACCTCCTGGAGTACATAAATATTTTCATGCTCCAGCTTTCAGGGGCACAATCACACTTCTTGCTCTTGGACCCCCCTTCCAGGGCAGGTACTTGACCAGTATCCAAGGTGCCAGATGGGCAGCAGATGTGGCAGCAGCAGTGGGCAGGTAAGGCATGGTGCTCCTCCTTCCAGATGGAGTAGAAATCCAGGCTGTGGTGCTTCTGCAGACCCTGTTGTCCACACTCAGTGGGATTTCTCTCAACTCTCCTCAGCAGGTGTGGCTCTGCACCTACCCCATCTATAATGCCCAGGGACCCCAGAGAGGTCTGCCGGACTTTGCTAGGTGCTGGCTGGCCAAGGCGGCAGCTGTGCTTGGTCCCCCTTGTCACTGTGGGAAGGAAGCTACTCCACCTCCATCCTCATCCTTTAAACCACACCAGGCTGCTTCACTGGAAACTGAGCCTCCACCTGCATTGAGCAGCCTCAGGAGCTCACAGTGGGGAGGCCCGGAGGGGTGGGTGTAGAGGCCAGGAAGGTTCTCAGATCTGTAGCCAGGGCAGAGGGGCATACAGCCCTTCACTCAACATTGCGGCCACCTGCTTGCTCCTACTTGGAGGGCAGAGGCTGGTGGTCTCCTGCTGGGGCAAGGCTTTCCTATTCAGCTCTGCCCTACCCCACTCCCAAGCCTAAGTTCTGCCTGGAGCCCATGCCACTGCTTCTCAGCCAGAAAATGTGCCTTTCTGCACACAAGGAGATGCAGGCTGCAATATCCAACCTGACCCAGTGAGACACTGCTCACTTCTCTGCCTTCTGCATCAGGCTCACTGTGCCAGGGGACAACAAAACACCTAGTTTCTTCCTGGCCACCAGAGGGAGGGAGGACAGGAGCCCCTATTGCCTGTAGGACTGCCCAAAATAGACCTGGCACCTTGCTGACAGGACCAGTGCCTCCCCATGCCCAGCTGAGAGCCCTGTCCCTCTGGTCATGTTTGTCAAAGGGGCTACATGACTTGGAATTTGTACTCCACCTTGGGACATTTCTCAGGGCCCATGTCAGGCTCTCTGCTGTGTCCTTTTGACACCTGGAAGGTGCCTCAGGGGGTCCAAGTGGCCCTACTCTGGGCTGGGCTGCCCTCTCAGCTGTGGGCTCGGCCCTCCTTCCTGATACTCATGTTGAGTATAGGACTCTGAGGAACCCAGGAACATGAAGTGGGAGTGAGGCTTCCCTAGTCAGGGCAGGAGGAAGGATTTTTTCTGAGTGTTTTGTCATTGTGAGATGGCACCCCTAGCCTGCCCTTTGTCATGGCCTAGACGCAGGGCAAGGGCTGCTGTTTATCTGGGTCCCTCAGCCCCTTGGCCCTGTGACAGCTGTGTGTGCTGGGATGGAAAAAATATCAGGCTTTATTGTAGAGAAAAGGACAACATGAATTAAATATGGGGTTTGTAACAACTGTACTGAAGAACTTAGAAGAAGCACGCAGGGCACTGGGCACAATTTTCTTTCCTCAGCTGAGTCAAGTTTACTGATTATCCCATCAAGGAATTCTTCATTTCTTTTTTTTTTTTTGTGGGTACTGGGGGGTCGACCTCAGGACCTCGCGCGCCAGCAGGCGCCCGTGCCGCTGAGCGATATCACCGGCCCCTTTTTCGTATGTGGGTATCAGGAGTCGAACTTGGGCCCTCGCGCTTGCCAGGCAGGCGCTTAAGCCGCTGAGCCATCTCACCGGCCCGGAATTCTTCATTTCTGATATCTTGATTTTATTTCTAGCATTTCCATTTAACTCATTTTTATAGTTCCCATCTGCTGAAATTCCAAGTCTATTAATGTATGGCATTCATTTTTTCCACTAGATACTTTAACATATGAATCATAATGATTTTTGAAAAATAAATGTTTTAAATTTCAGATACTCTGCTTCTGGTTACAGGATATCTATTTGGTATTTTTTTATAGATGCCAATTTCCTGTTGAAATTCTCCACCTCATCATCTATTTCATATCTCTTTTCCTTTATTTTCTATAATATATTACACTTGTCTCAGAATTTTTTAGTGTGTGCCAAACATTGCATATGAGCAAATAAGCAGACCATGGAAACTGCACACGAGGTCATTCCCTTGAGAAGACCAGTCCTCTCCTTTGCTTAGCAGGAAATAGGGTGAAGGCTTTTTTTTTTTTTTTTTTTTTTTTTTAAGCTTTGATCCAGTCAAGGCTTGAGCTGGGTAGATGAAGCTGTGTTGCAGTTTCAGGCAGACTCAGTTTACCACTGCCTTCAAAGGTCTTGACAGACTCACCACACTTCTGCTATCTCCTTCCTCTGCAGTTACTTTCCTCCACATGACCAGGCAGCCAGAGATTGCACCCTATCCCCAGGACAGCCCTCAGCTCCCTCGCTGCTGCCAGACTCAGCACATGACTCAAGGAGACCAGATGTGCCTGTGGGCAGCTCTGGGACCTCCCACAGGGCTCCAACACTCTGTGTGGTTCTGACCACCTGTGCAAGCAGAAGCCAAGGCCTACGTCCAAAGAGACTGGCAGCCACTTGGCTCACCGTGAGGCCTTCCCAATCCCTCCTGCTCTCCAGGGTCCTTAGTGCTTCCGAAACAGGGCCTCCTGTCTGGTTTCTCTCAGTCACTACAGGAACAGGTGCTCACCCTTTATCCTGCCCCAAGTCGAACTCTATTCATTGAAATGTCTTTAAAATTCACTTTGCTTTTAAGTATGTTTCCTATGAACAGAACATAGGTGAAACTCAAGACTGTTAAGACTGTAACATAGCAAATAGAAAGTTTCAGCTTATTTGTACTTTCAGTAACTTGTGTGCTTGATCTTACTCCTTTCATCTTTGTATTTGTTTTGGTCAAATTGCTATTCATTCCATTATCCTTTCCATCTGAAGTTCCTCTCTATTGTTTTATTCTATTAATTACATTCCCTTTACATTCTCTCATACTCGGGTGGCTATTTCTCTATTTTTGAAAATTACCTATCAGCTACTTTCCCTCACTCTAATCCTTTTACTTTTCTTTTTTCCTTTCAGATGAGGCCTTTAGAATGTTTTCATCTGCCCTTTCTCTGCTCTATTCTATTCCATTCCATTGTGACAAACCACTCCTGAGCCTTGCTTGGGAGATGCTCACAAGCTGGTGGAGAGAACATTCTGGAAGCCCTGGCCCCCTGACTCAGCTATCCTAGCTGGCCTACCCCTGACTGGGCCTTGCCACCAGCCAATTCCCCACCTCTGGCCCCTGTACCCTTGAATTCTGTAGATGTGGCATGGGGTGGGGGTACCCCCTCTCCCTGGTGCATTCAAGGTATCTGGGTGGGATGGTCTCTCTCCTTGGTGCATTAGAGGTATGTGTGGGGTAGTCTCTCTCCTAAGGCGATCTGGGGCATCTGGGGGGGGCCTCTCCCTGGGGAACTTGAGGTGTGGGCAGTGTACCCCTCTCCTGGCTGTGTCATTTCTCCTACCTTAGCTGTGAGTGAACATGTCTTCCTGATTCTGGGATCAGGGCATCCCGAGTCTCTGGGACTTCTCTATCTTTTCTGCCTAGCCACTTTGGGAAGGAAAACTGCCCCAGGGGTTCAGACCGTGCTACAGAAGGGCGGGGTATTGGGTGGCAGTGGGGTGTGGCTGCAGATGTCGTAAGTTGGTTGGCAGAAACAGCTGGGAAAGAGTGGCTGCTAATAGCAGTCACCGTTCTGGGCCTGTGTCCCATGCAGGTACCTCTAGGCAGGGTGTTCTGGGATAGAATGCAGGGCCTAATATACACGCTAGGCAAGAGATGTAGCACTGAGATACACCATACACAGCTCCTAGCCTGATATTTTTGATGTTTAAAAACCTCATTGGCCAGCACTCGGGAGGCTGAGGCAGGAGGACTGCTGTGAGTTCGAGGTCAGCCTGGGCTACGAAGTGAGTTCAAGGCCAGCCTGAACTGCATAGTGAAACCCTGTCTCAAAAAGACAAGAAAACAAAACAAAACAAACAAAAACAAAACACACACACACACACAAAACAAAAGAACACCTCATTGGTTTTTCTGCCAACAATGGAGTCCCAGAAAGGAAAAAGAGAATAGGGAAAAACTCCCAAATTTGGAAGTTCTGTATATTCCAAGGATAAGTAAAAAGGAAATCACATTTAGGCACAACACAGACTGCAGAAAACCAAAGATAAAGAAAATAAAATGTTTAAGAAAGCTAGCAACAGCTGGGCATGGTAGCACACACCTATAATCCTAGCACTCTGGGAGGCTGAGGCAGAAGGACTGCAAGTTTGAGTCCAGCCTGGGCAACTTAGTGACTGAGACCCAAGTAGCTCAGTAAAAAGGCCCTGGGTTCAATCCCCAGTACTGGCGTGCTGGTGGTGGTGGGGATACAGTACCTTCAAAGTAGCAACAATATGACAAAATTTGAATTTTTAGCAAAACCTATGGGCCAGAAGACAGTGGAATATGACTTTTAAAGTTTTGGAGGTAATAAAAACTGTGAACTTGGAATTCTATCCTAAGCAAAAATAAAGGCAAACTAAATTTGTTTTCAGATATAAAAAAGCTGAATTAACTACCATTTCAACTATAACAATAATACAAATACTAAAAAAAAGTGTGACTGGAAATTGGTCGTGGTTGAAGCATGAAAATGCAGGAAGGAGTGAAGATCACCAGTAAGGGTAAACGGAAAAAGGGTATCAATATGTATTAACACATCAACGTTGCACTGCTATAAGTGGTACCTACACCTTACACACTTCAGATGTGGAAGGAAGATGTACAACACAATAGCACCAACAGGGAAGGAGAAGGTGAAGGTTACGTCTGTAGAGTTAATGCATTGTTTGGGAAGTAGCTAAGGTACTAAAAGGCTGTATTAAACCAAGGATGCAGATTGCAATCGCCTGGCCAACAATGATACAAAAAGATATCACTAACAGAAGAGGTGAAGGAGAATAAAAAAATTCATTAGTCTTTCAGAAAGCAGCAAAGTATGAGTAAAGGAATAAAAACATATGGGACACACAAAACAAATAGCAAGAAAGTAGACTTAAAATCAACACATGTACAATCATCTTCAGTATAAGTGGACTAATACTCTAATTAGGAGACAAAGATTGGAAAGCTAGATAAAAGAAGGCCCAATTATGTGGTGCTTTACCTCTTTCAATGCCTGAGAGAACATGCTTAAACAAACCATTAAGGATACAGGAGATTTGAGCAATATGATTGGTCACCTTGACGACATCTATAGACCATCATTGCAAATGACAAAAATACATTCTTCTCAAATGCACATGGAACATTTACCAAATACATCATATGATAAGTAAGCCATAATGCAAGTCCTCATATATTTCAAAGGCCTGGAATTGCAGAGCAAGTGTTCTCTAATCAATACCCAGCCAAGTGTCATGGAGGCAGAGCCTCCACCCCCGCTGGGCCTTCAGTGAGTGCAGCCCTGGTCGGCAGTTGACTTCAGCTCACAAGAGGCCCTGAGCAGAAGCATCAGCTAAGCTGCTCCCAACTTGTGACCCTCAAACACTGGGAGAGAAATAAATATTTGTTGTTCTAGCTGATAAATTTTGGACTAATATATTTTCTAGCTTCCTGAATTGGAAGTTTAGAGCACTGATCACACACATGGGTTTAAAATGATAAATTTCTCTCTAAGCACCAAATAAACTCTAAGCAAGTAGAAGAAAGGAATTGTAAAGAGAGAAATCAGTGAAATAGGAAACATATGCAATAAACTCAATGAAGCCAAAAATTGATATTTTTAAAAAAGACTAAAAAATATGGATAAATCCCTAGCAAGACTGATAATGGAGAATTTTATGAAGAACTTTATGCTAATACATATTTGACAGCTTTGATGAAATGGAAAAATTCTTTGAAAAACTTATTTCCTAAAATTGACACAAAAAGAAAGAAAGTCTAGAAAGTCCTATATCTGTTAAAGGTATGTTTAGGACAGAGCCTTTCTTTAACACCCTTATTTAACATTCAGTGCAAGAACCTAGGTCACACGGCACCTGAGCAGCCTGGGCAGAAAGGAGGTCAAATACGGGCCTGCTCAGCCAGGGGAAGGTCTGGGCCCCTACAGGGCGGAGGTTGCCCTGGGCTGAATTTCACTGTGCAGCTGAAGGGTCAAGTCCAAGGGCAAACACCTTAGACAACCTGTAGGGATTCCTGATGTGGCAAGAAATCAGGCAAACTAAATTCCTATACTAAAACAAATAGGTTAATGAAAACTATGATTATATTTGTGACTAGGGTTGCATGGGGTAGGGGAGAGGCAGAGGGACTGGTGCTGACTTTTAAATGACCATCTGTCACTGGACTGGCAGAAAAAGATGATGACAGAAATGAAAACAATATGGTTTGTCCACAATATTCTCATTCTTTTAATGCAGCTTGAAACTTTCACAGCCTCAGAAAAGGAATGCAGATTTATATAAAAACAACAAAGGGCTGCCTGTGAAATAAATCATAAAAACATTGACTATCCTAACACTAGTCCCCACCGCCACACAAGAGATGAGCCAGTTCCTCATGCTTGAAGAACCTTGACATTGGCACTACAAACATCTTCCTAATATTTCGTGTTAAAAAATATATTTTGAGGTTGTTGTTGGTGGGTGAAGTGAAAGGTTTCCAGTGAGAGTTGCAAACGGATGCTCTTTGTTCAATTCCAGTTTTAGTTTCATTACTTCATCCTGCAGTTTTTTGGCCTTTGAAGAGAAGAGGGGAGGGAAAGTGAGAAAGGCAGGACTTTCAATGCTGTCCTTCCCAGGTTCAGATGAATTCGCTGCAGAGCAGGGGTACCTGAGGGTAAGCAGAGCCAGCCCCCTACCCCAGAGCATCCAGTGGCCTGGGTCATGGTGCAGCCTGCTCCAGCCAGCTCTCCTGCTGTCCCTTCACATGAGGACATCAACTGTGTGGGCCACTTATCTCAGTGTCCCCAGTGGGCCCCACACAGGTGTCCTGTGCAGATGGCAATCTGAATGAATGGGTGAGCAGAGAATCCTGCTGAAACTGGTACCCTCAGGTGAATATGCCATGTTCATGGTCCCACCTGAGACCTGCAACTGCCCTAGGAGCATATGGAGCCATGGACACAGAAACCAAGGACCAGCATGTTCCCACCAGGGAAAGGAAAGTGCTACACCTGGGC
The DNA here is from genome assembly GCA_028451465.1 of Erethizon dorsatum. Classification (NCBI taxonomy): domain Eukaryota; kingdom Metazoa; phylum Chordata; class Mammalia; order Rodentia; family Erethizontidae; genus Erethizon; species Erethizon dorsatum. Next base: position 115,395,945 of record CM051822.1, on the reverse strand, counting down.
TCAGGTGCACGCTTTCTGTTCTACATTCCATGTTCCCAGCCCTTCTACTGGCCAACACGAGATAAAATAAGAGGAAGCACTGCCGTCACACACGAATAAAGTCACCAGCCACCAAGGAGCAGGCTCTTCTACTTCTGCGTGGGGCACCTGGATCTGTAGGGCCCCTACTTTCCCACCCCAGGAGGAGAGCCCCAGGGTCTTCCCACCTGCTTTCCTTTTGTCTGCCTAGGGGTACAGCTGGGCCTCTATCTCCAGCCCAGGATTCCTGAGACTCTTGTTTTGTTTTGTTTTTTGTGGGTACCGGGGGTCGACCTCAGGACCTCGCGCGCCAGCAGGCGCCCGTGCCGCTGAGCGATATCACCGGCCCCTTTTTTCGTATGTGGGTTCCGGGAATCAAACTCGGGCCCTCGCGCTTGCCAGGCAGGCACGTATGCCGCTGTGCCATCTCACTGGCCCCTCCTGAGACTCTTATAACCACCTCTTCCTAATGCAGTTATGGCACAATCAGGGGTTCCATTGTCATTCAGGTTTATATCACTAAAATTAGGGAAACAGGGCCGGTGATATAGCTCAGCGGCATAAGTGCCTGCCTGGCAAGCACGAGGTCCTGAGTTTGACTCCCGGTACCCGCATATAAATAAATAAATAAATAAATAAATAAAATAAAATAAAATAAAATAAAATAAAATTAGGGAAACATTGTTTGCTATTGATCTAGTAAGTATGCATCCATTATTTTCCTTTATGTAAAAATTAATGTGTATGGTTTTTGTTTTTTGTCTTTTTTTTGGTACCAGGAATCGAACTCAGGACCTTGCACTTGCCAGGCAGGTGCGGTGCTGCTAAGCTATATCCCCGACCCTGTATGGGTTTTTTTGTTTGTGTGCGTATAAGTAATCATTGCCTCCTTTTAGAAATTGTATTGTTTCCTAAGTCCCTGTCATTCATCCTCCCAAACTATAAAATTCCACAATGTTTCTTTCCTCCTGATCAGATTTTGTCTCTCTGGGAGTAGACCTCAGCCAGGTAAGCTCCAGCCCAGCTAGCAGGCAGCCCGGGCTCCATTTTCCTGCACCATTTACCCCAGCTCCTGGCTTGACAGAATGCATTTCCCAGAGAAAGGCTGTGTTGAAAGTAATACTTTTGAGTGTTTGTGTATCTGAAAATGCATTTATCCTGCACTGATCCCTGACCATGGAAGTCTGATCTCATTGTTACCTGCCTTAGTCATGATGCTGAGCCTTGGTGGGCTTTTCAATCTGGAACCACATCTGTTTGTGGGAAACTTTTTTTTTTTTTACTAATTTCTCCCTTCGTTTACTCTAGAATCTCTCCTGAATACCTGTTGGTGGATGTTGAACCTCTTGGATCAATCCTATTCACTTACTGATTTAAAAAAAGAAAACAAAACAAAAAAACACTGTTGTTTTGAGACAGAGTCTTGCTATGTAGCTAAGACTGGCCCTGTGATTCTCCTCCCTCAACCTCTAGTGCTGGAATTACAGGTATGCACCACTGTACCCAGCTAAATTAAAAAAAAAAAAAATTATCATCTTTTTAATTTACCTCCAAGAGTTCTTGGGTATCAGAGTGTTCAGTTTTCATAACAGCTTGTTGCGTTTCATGGTAGCAGTATTTTCTATTATCACCTAGAGGATTTTAATGCTAGCTTGTGATTTTTAATTTTGTCTTCAATATCTAAAGCTCACTTTTCCAGCTGGTTTGCTGAGGCCCCTCCTTCACAATGGGGCTCTCCCCAAAGGCCAATGTTTTCTAGCCCCACATTTGCTCGGGATAAGGCCCTGAGACCATGAACAGATACTGTGGATACTGGCAGGTGGGCCACTACTGGTCACTCAGCACAGGGCTGTTTTCCTGGGGATACCCATGTGGCTTTTGCTTTGGCCAGCTGAGAGGGAAGATGATATGCCAGTCCCTATAGCAGCCTGAACACATTGGTGTGTACATGTCCCTTTCTCAGGGCTCAGGAAGCTAACATGTGGCCACTGTTACTATGCCTTTGGTACTTGGTCACTCTATTTCTCTAGGGAGGGGAAAAACCCACTGGGCAGCCCAGTGGAACCAACAGACTAACCTGGGGACCTAATCTGACCTGCTACAGACTTTCAGCTTTCAAGCCCATTCTTTCTAGTTTAATATTCCTATGTTGTTTGGATGCTGTGGAATGAATCATCTTGTATCTTGTTGGCATTTTTCTCTGCTGACCTTAACCCTGCACTCCCAGGTGGCTTTCTTCCTGCAAAACATGCTGGCCTTGGATGGGTTAGGATACAGGCTCAACTGCTGTGCCAAAGGCCCAGATGACAGCAGCTGAAAATGAGTGGGAAAGATTTTTCTGAGAGTACAGCATCCAGCATTGGAGGCTTAGGTTCTGCTATGGATTGTTGTTGCTTTGCATCCTTATCAACATTTTCTTTTGTTGGTCTGAAGACAACAGAGATGGAGCACACAGACGGGGACAGGAAAGACTTCCTACTCCATGTTGGTGTTGTTCACTCTGGAGCAGCCTGGATATGGGCCCAGAAGCAGCCTGACCCAGGAACAGGGTCTCAAAGTGGCTGTATGGGATAGGGCACACTGATGTGGGAGAGCCCTCCAGGCTAGGGCTCTGGTGACCTAGGAGAACAGGCCAATGTTCCATGTGGGTGACCAGGTAGGGACACAGGCATCCAGGTGGTCACTGTCAGGAGGGCAGCTGTTTCCTGGAACCAGTAGGATGGGCTGGCCATGTTCCAGGCAGGGCAGAAAAGGGCCCTCTCACCTCTCTAAGCTGCTCTCATAGGTCAGGACATCTCAGCACCAGGTAAGTGCTAGGCAGGGGCTAACCACCCATCAGTGGCTAGTTGGGCAGTGATTCTGGGACAACTCTGCCTAGGCAGCCTCCAGGGCAGCAGCATTTGGATCTCCATGAACTTTGGCCTTCCTGTTATGGAGTTACTGGGCACACTACCACTGTCCAGCCAGCTGCTGCCAACCTGTCTTTGCAGCAGTAAGCTTCGAGGCCTAGACCTGAGCCTGTTCTCCTGGGTGCAAAGCTTCAAGCAAGGAATCTAGATGTGGTGAAGGGGAGCAGTCCCTGTCCCTGTCCCTAGGCTGCTGATGCCATGAGATACCTGGATGTGGGTACTGTTGGGTTCCAGCAATCTGAGGGCTTGCAATGTAGCTGGGACATTTTCTTGTCATCAGACCAATGGTAATTCTGAAATGTCCCTCCGCCAGGACACAGCAAACACAGACCCAGTGTTAGCATGTATTCCTTACAGGCAGAGACAAAAGTATTTCCATTTTAATGAATCAGATTAATTTTCCTTTTTTTTTTTTTTTTTTGAGACAAGATTTTTTTAGGCAGTCCAGGCTAGCCTTGAACTATGTAGTCAGGAGGGTTTCGAATTCATGATTCACCTGCCTTGGCCTCCTGAATGGTAGGATTATAGATGTGATCCACACATCTGGCTTAATGAAACAAGTTCTTTAACAGAGCTGACAAATACAATGTCCAAGTCCTGGGTGGCTGTCTTCATCTCCTGTAGCACTGGTATACCACGGAAGCTCCTGCGTGCACGCACCTGTTGTATGTGCTGCTTTATCTTTTCCTCCAGATCTGCTGCCGCTTGGGAGGCACTGAGAATATAGAGCAGTCCAATGTGCTTGCACCTGAGGCATACAGTCCTCGCAGGTACTATTCCAACTGAGAACACAGTTTTCCTTTTTCCTCCAAACCACATGTAGTCTTGAGGGCTGCACCACAGCTCTCCTGGGCTACTGCACCCCTCTCTTCCAGATGCTAAGGCCCAGGGCCTACTGTTCTCCCTTCCCCTCCTCAGATGATGTTCGATGTTCCGCCAGCGTGAACCACGGGTAGTACATGGATGACTCTCCCACTGGGGGGCTTCAATCACCACTGGTAGCTATTTAACATCAGACAATGGAATTCAAATCAGAGCCACTCAGCAGAAAGAAAAACAAATTATGGCTCCATCGTGAATGTGTTACAGCTGCAGGGCCACACTCTGTACTTTAAAACCCTCAACTCCATGTGAAATAGTCCATGTTTAGGATGCTGCTCATTGTGCCATATGAAGATAGCATGTCTTTGTTTTCATAAGAAGAACACAGCTTACAGCAACCAAAATTGTATTACACTAGGATTTTTTTTTTTTTTTTTTTTGTGGGTTCCGGGGGTTGACCTCAGGACCTCGCGCGCCAGCAGGTGCCCATGCCACTGAGCGATATCACCGGCCCTTTCCTCGTATGTGGGTTCCGGGAGTTGAACTCGGGCCCTCACGCTTGCCAGGCAGGTGCTTATGCCGCTGAGCCATCCCACTGGCCCTTACACTAGGATTTTAAACATATTTCTATTAGTACTAGGGCTCAGGGTTTTGGGGCTGGCATTCTTTAACTATAAATATAACAACTTAGGATGGCAGAAAGAGGCCTGAGAGTCTGTTGCTGAATGTGGGCCTCCCGCCCCATGGGGCCTCCTCAGGGCCTTTTCTGCAACCCTAGGGTCCAAAAGGGCCAGCTCAGGGCTCCCACTCTTCTACTCTCCTCCCCTGGTTGGCACCACACTTCCCTGATATCCCTCCCTGCTCTCCTGGGCTCCTGATCTAGCCTCTCAGGACAACAGCCCCACAGCCTGGCCATCACCTGGCCAGAGACTCAAATCCTAGAGCATCTCAACACCCGCAAGCTGACCCTCTACCGGGACCTCTTGATCTGGCCATGGTCACTGTCTTCTCCACCTTGGTGAATGCCCAGCCTCATGGCCCCACTGGTCTCTCTTCCATCCAGTTTGTCCTGTAACTGGAGCCCCAGAAGCCTTGCCCAGCACTTTATCACAGGATCAGGTCTTAGAAATCTGGGGCTGAAGAGTAAGACTAGACCTCCAGGCATGGGAAGACTGGGGCAGAATGGGGTCAAGCAGCAGCAATCCTGCACACAGCCTGTAAGTCCTGGTATCATCTGGCAGTGGGTACCTACAGAAGGTAGGTCCTGAGAGCAGGGACCACGTCCTTCAGGATCATCTTTCCACCCCGAGGTCCCTCTGTAAGCCGGGGCACTCAGCACATGCTTGTGAGATGAACAAAAGCATCAGCCAGATGACAGAGCCATGGAAGGACTGAATGGCAGCCTTAGTCACCAACCTTATTTCTTCACTCGCCTGTGACGAGCTCTCTTTGCTGTGTTTCATTTTGCCATGTGGACTCACTGGAATCTTTCCATGATCTATAAGATGTGTAGTAAATGGAATCTTTGATGCCACCTAGGAAAATGCAACAAGATGTTTTCAGGAATCCAAGAAAATGCTACTTTTAACAAAAGCACATCTACCCAGTGCATCAGCTTGCTCTTCCCCCTTAAGAGCTCAATCAGTGGCTGGACAGATGCTGTGACAGCCCCTGAAACTGTCACACAACAGAGAATACATTATTAAAAATAGGCCCCAAGTCCTTCATACAGATGTGACTATATTTTAAAATTACTTAATTATTTTTAAGTTTCAAGCTAATACGTAAGTGCTAATGTTATAGACGGCTATAGGAAGAATTATAGGCAGTCAGGCAGGGCTAGGCCCTCAAAGGAGCCAGTGCAGAAGATGGGATACATTGCAACTCTGGGGGAGACAGACACCTCCGCTGAGAGCCAGACCTCAAGACAAAAGATATAATGAAGGCACCCACATACTTCCCCTATGGATAAACAACAGTGATTGATATTCTAAATAGGTATCGATCACCCTGAGAAAGCCAGGAAGAGCCACTGACCCAACCCCCTACAGGAAAAGCCCCTGTTCTGTTTCATTCCCACTTACTACGTGACTTGCTTCCCCATTTGATTCCCATTTAATCAATATTACCTGAGCAATTATGCTTGTAATCTTATTGGTTGACCATAGTTTTGTCCCACCTCATGCCCACCTTGTGATTTCCCATTATTCCCCATCTTGGATCTGCCTCACCTTGTGGTTTTTGCTCTATAAAAATCCCTAGAAAAGGCAGGGTCCTTGGTAACCAGCTCAGGACCCCTTCTGTCTCTCTCTCAGACAGAAGTTTTCTTTCCCCAATAAATATATTCTGCTCTTAACCTCCATTGTTCCTAAAATTCATTCTTTGATTTTAGACCACACAGACTCATACCGGACATCTAGCAGGTTGGGAGTTTCTTTCCCCTATATCACTAATATAAATAAAGTGAGGAGAAAAGAACAAAGAACAAGCTTACTTAGAAAATCTGCATTTACAACTCACTGGCCTGGGACCCATGGCATAAAGAATCAGTACAAATAACTGAAAACTTAGAAGTCAGTGTTATTTCCTCCAATAAAGAGCACTGCACTGCCCAGTGCAGCAGCAACTTCTAGATGTATACCTGCTGGCGGGAAGCTGTACCAACCCAGCTGTTCCCATGGGGGTCCCAGGACTGGGGCCAAAAAAGACAAAGGCAATTCTGGACACTTCCAGGGCCTGCTGCTGTTTGAAGTGTCCTTCAGGACATTCCTCAGCCCTTCCACTGGGCTGCTACAGCAGCTCTAGCTGATTTCTGATTTTACTGAGTGTGGGCGATGGTGGTGGTCATGGTGGTGGTAGGGGGATTACACATGGTGAGAAGGGAATGTCAACAGGCAGAGGTGGCCCAGCCAGGAACACAGACTAACAAGCTCTCTGCAAGGAGTAACAGACCACTCCGATACATCAAAACAAACCCTACCACTTCTAAAGTATAGCATTGCAGGGGAAATGTTTAGACATCACCACTGTGGTAGGAATTCTCCCTATTTCTTTTTTTGGCACCGGGAATCGAACTCATGACCTCACGCTTGCCAGGCAGGTGCTGTGCCGCTGAGCTATGTCCCTGGCCCATGATTCTCCCTATTTCTGATAGACTGTACACACACCACTCAGATTTCTGATCACCTGGGAGCATCCTTTGGAGGTCCTATTTGGATGTCTCACCCACTCTCTGGTCATTGCAGAATACCCTCCCTTCTCCCTGCCCAACCACCCTGGCCTTTCCCCTCCTCCCTGCATGTTCTTCCCCTGGGAGGCTGGTTAGACCCTGGCTCCCATCTCTTGACAGCTGCCACCTCAGGACCCTCCCCACTCCTGTCAGAGGGTATACCCACTCCAGGATATTTACTGAAACTCCTCTGGCTGTCATCCACACTGGGGAATCTCTAGTCCTGCTCCATACAACCTCCTCCAGCCATCTGTCTCACTGTTTTCCCAATCACAAATGCATGATGACCCATGCTCTCCACTCTGCTCTTTTAGAGCCCGTGCTGCCTGATTGCTGCCCACCCCTCTGCTGCAGCAGCCAGCTTCCTACAGGGGTAGAAGCACTCCACTCAGGGACCCCCAACCTGTGTCTGCATCATCAGTGCCAGAGCCTGGAAAGACTTGGGGCCTTTACACTCCTGAGGGGCAACACAGACAAGAGGGGGTTGACTCACCAAAGGTGACATTCTCAAGTGTCATTGCTCCAGTGGATAAGCCTCAGAGCCAGACTGACCCTGATCTCAGGGAGCTTTTGGTCTGTGTGTGTATGTGAGTGTGTATACGTTCGTATGCCTGGGTGTGCAGACATGTCTGTATGTTGGGGAAATTGTCAAACTCAAGGGATGACTAAAACAGAGTATGTGGTAGGATCTGGGTGAAAGGACCTCCTGCCAGGGGCTACTCCAGCTCAGGGTTTTGTAAAACAGATTTAGGGCTTACCCAACACTGCTTAATCTGTGTTCTCACCTGCAAGTGAATTACCAGGGCTGAGACACTGACTACCTGCATTGTCATTTTAATCCTGGCCATGCCTGGCACTTAGAAAAGCCTAACAATCAAGAAAGGGGAGGTTGCGGTGGGGACTGGAGCCACTACATCCTTTTGCTACCCTCCCCAACCCACTGGATGCATACAGGGCTGTGGACACAGCAGAATTAAATCTGTTCATTAACACATTTTCAGGGATCAAGATCCTCCCTAAAATTATTCCAACAGGAAGAAATGCACAATGCTAAATTTAGGTAGGCTTTTTCCCCACTTAAAGTTAGACATTTAATTTTTTAAAATATTAAAACCAAGTATTTAGAAAGAAGCTCACCCAGACATATTTCACTATTACTACAAAATATGGAGAAAGATTTATCCAAATATCTAATTCTCTGATAAGAACACGAAGAACCAACAGAAAAACATAAATGTGATAAAATGAGGCGTGGAGCCATAAGTGGCTGTGAAGGACTCCACATCAAGTTTTACATGGGGAGTGTCAAACATGGAATTGCACGGAAGTCCCAGAAAGCAGACCAAAGGTCATGGTAAAGCTGCTGGTTTTTTTTTGTTTTTTGTTTTCCGAGACAGGGTCTCACTATGCAGTTCAGGCTGGCTTTGAACTGACTATGTAGCCTAGGCTGGCCTGGAACTCACAACGGTCCTCCTGCCTCTGCCTCCCAAGTGCTGGGATTACAGGCATGCACCACCACGCCCAGCCTAAGCTGCTGGTTTTATAATAATAGGAAAAATGGAAATGTGTGCTTTTTTAGAAGAGGGCAATGGATCAGACACTCATGCACAGCAGTAGAGGTCCTTTCTCCGCAGCCATTTCAGCAGCCAAAGCCTCACAGGCTCCCAACCTATCAAATACACAAGGGGTGTGACCTGTACATTTAGGGATCAGCTGAAGCATATGCAGGGCACCTGGGCACACCCCAGGGCCAGGCTGCAAAGCCAGCAGGCCTGCTACTGCATAAGCCCAGCCCACAGTTCCCCTGCACCAGTATACTGGGTTCCACAAAGCAACCACCAGGCCATGCACAGGGTCCTGGCGCCCTCTTGTGTCCTCCTGCCAAACTACAGGAGCTGGCACAGGCTGAGAACTTCCCTTTATGTGGCAGCATGCAGGCATCCTAGGCAGGTAACTGGTTCCCTATCACCAATGCGCAAATCCTGGGTCTTATTTATGTATGCTTGCTTGTGGCCCTTTGGATTTTCTCTTGTGAACTGTCCTACCCTTTACCCACTTTTCTATTGGAGTCTTTGGATTTTCAATATCACTTTGTAGCCTTTATATATTGGATATCGACATCTTGTCACAGATATTATGCCTATCTCTGGACTTTGATTTAGTATTTGGGGCCATATAAAATATTTTGTCAGTGTCTAGGCAGGTACAGGCCTGGGAGTGGGTGTGGTTCCCACACTCTGTAGCCTCCATTCAGGATCCACAGGTGTACCAGAAACTAACGGCCATTTACTCTGGGACCCCTGCTGCCACCTACCAGCACATTGCACCATGGGCCTTGGGGTGCCACTGCTGTTTCACCAGTTACCCCTACTGCTGCAGCAGGTCCCACAGGCATGGCATGAGCCCAGTCCTCTCTATTCAATCTGGTACATCTCAGTGTAGATGAGTTTTTAGACAACTCAATTTCTTCATTTTGAAGAAGCTGCATGATCAATACATACGGACTCGCAGATCCAGAAGTACACCCTGAAACTGTTAATTGCACCTTCACTCCTCCCCTTAGGTACACTACTCCAAGGCAGGCAATCTGTAGTATGTTCTTCCAGACAAATATGACTTTCTGTGCATGTTCTGAAACTTGTATTGTTTTAACTTCTTCAAGATATCTTCAATTCAGTAGATGTTAGGCCTATCCTGACCTTTTGGGCAGCCAATTAGTTAATCAATAGTTTGGCTATGACAATAAGCCATTTCCATCTATGGACATTTAAATTACTGCTTTTTTTTTTTTTTTTTTTGCTATAATCAAACTCTGAAAGTATTCTTAAGGATATCTAGTTGTGCATGTATTTTTACTCCTGGAAGTGATACAATATTTTAAACTTTTGGCTGGGGATATAGCTCAGTGGCACAAGGGCCTGCTTGGCAAGTGCAAGGTCCTGAGTTCTATTCCCAGTACAAAAAAAGAAAAAAAAAAAGTTCAATTATCATTCCTTATCCTATGATTTATTCTAAATATGACAAAATTATTATGGACCGGGGATATAGCTCAGTGGCACAGCGCCTACCTGGCAAGTGCGAGGTTATGAGTTTGATTCCCAGTACAAAAAAACAAAAACAAAAAACTTTTATACATGTAAGGAACACTGGAGAAATTAGAAAAAACATGATAGCAAAAGTGAAAATTTACTATGGTATAATAGATAGTGTTACATAAATAAAGAACATGAAATTCTGTAATATTATGCAAAATGTAGAGAATGCATTCCTGTAAATGAACAGAGTGAGAAGGGGATGGGTTTCAGCAGTTTTTTTGAGAGCTGCTACAGTCTTGACATCGTTCCAACAAATAAAGGAGCAAAAGCTCACAAGAAGACATGACATTTCAGGGTCTAGGGTGTGGAACAAATCATTCTAATTTTACTCCTAAGAATGGTCTCTTCAGCAAGAAGCACCCGTGTCATGAATTAACAGATCCGTTTAGAAGGGAGGAACCCAAGTCGTCTTGGGCTGTAGCCCCAGCACACAACCATTCTTTCACCTAGAGCAGTGATGGCAAACTTTTCAGAGATTTCAAGGATACAAACAGTCCACAGTGAACCTGTGCAAGTGAGCCTGTGAGCCATAGGTTCTCCACCACTGACTGAGGGTGTGTGAGCAGCCCGAGCCTTGGAGGTGACAGAGCCATAATAATATCTGCTGGTCACAGGCACGTAACCCATACCCAGGGACCCCAACTGTACCAAAGCCTGAAAAACCCACTTATATAAATTTTGTCATTACTACTGGGTCATTCTGTTAGAGTAAAAGATTCCAATGCTTTTTTTCCTTTTAAGTTAATAAACCACTGTTTTGGTTGGATGGGCAAAAGCAATTTGGGAAATATTAGATAAAATAACTCAGTGACAAAGACTTCTGATGGGACGTCGCCAGCAGGCCCACTTGCCACAGAGATGATCCTGCCAGATGCAGAGATTGGTATGTGTGAGACTCCAGGTCTCTCCCTGAGGCCTGGTCAGCTACTGATGGGGGAGGACAGAGGGCAGTGAGACCGCGGTGGAGAAACACTGATGCCACCTTGAGCAGGGATCAAGGTCAAGCATGAGTGAGCCTGTGATACGCTGCACAGAGGAAGACATGGTGTCACTTCTGAGGTGTTCTTGCTCTAAATCCAAATGTCAGACAAATTCAGATTGCGAGACATTCCACAAAATAACGGATCAGTGCTACTCAAAGGTGTCAGAGTCACGAAAGGCATGGGAAGACAGAAAAACCATACTCCCTGAAGGACACTGAGGTGACATGAGGACTATGTGCCATGGGGGACCCAGCCAGAAAAGGGCATTGGTGGAGAGCTGGTGAGACGCAGTGTTTGTTTGGGTCTTCATACTGCACTACTGTGAATGCTTATTCTAGGTACTCTGCGGTCATGAAGATGTTAGCATCAGGGAAGCTGAGTGAAGGGTATATGAAGCTTTCTGCACTAATTTTGCAACTTAATTGTCTTTTTTTGGGGGGGACTTGGAATCGAACTCAGGACCTCATGCTTGCCAGGCAGGTGCTGTGCCGCTGAGCTATATCCCTGGCCTTTGTAAGTCTTAAAATTAGCTGGATATACATTTTTTAAAAATCAATTCTCAAACTGTGCAAGCTGACCTCCCTGCAGGAGCACAGTCACTGCCAGCTGAGGGCGGGTGGTGAAGGCAAGGGTTCAATGCAACCTGGGAAAGGCCTTGGGAACCTACTCCAGCTGAGGGGCTGCAGAAGTAACCCCTGGTCTTCTCAGGCACACAGGGAACATTCTTAAAAGAAAGGACTGAAGAAACATCTGCAACCATGTTACACCTACCTGCCTGAGCTCATGGTACAGAGAATGCCAGGCACATCCTGGAGGAGTTGCCAGCTCCCAAATTCCTGCCAAATATCTGTGCCCCACTAGAACAAGATCTCCAAATGGTTTGAGGGGAGATGGGAAGAGGATGCTGTACTCCAAGTACCCTGAGAGCTAACAATCCAGGGTCAGGGACAAGATTTCCAAAGCTACCAGTTTTGGGTCCTGAGGCTGACTGGCCTCCCAAAGCCGAGATGAGTGAGGGGCCCAGGATAATGCCTGCAGACACCCCACAACCTAGTGGTGTTTTTATTTTTTAAATGTTTTCCCCTCAATTCCTTTGCCTTCATCCCTCTGAGTACCTACTTTGTCAGACCAAGCCTACAAGTCAGTAAACAAAGAGAACAGCCTCCAAGGTCAGGGCCCAGCTCCAACCCCAGCCAGCCTCATCAGCTGGGGCCTGTGAGAAATGACTTGGACTCAGTCTCAGGCCCAAGGTGTGCAAGGGCCAAGTACAGCACCCACATTTCCTACAGGGCTCCTCCAGATTGTGTGTGCAAGCCCTGTGGCCAGCAGGACCAGTGCTGCCCTGCCCGCAGGCCACACGTACCATGCCCCTCGGTGAAGGCAGGAGTTTGCTGAGTTCCTCCTTTTTCTTCTTCAGCATCTGGGCCTGCTCTCTCCATTCCTGCAGGGCTCGTTTGTCTCTGTAGAAAATACATTTTTATATTAATATCATAAGCTATGAGCAGCTTCAAGCAAAGCTTACAAAGATTTCTATCTGTCATTTTCTGCTTTGCTCAAACAGCCCTTTTCCTCCTGCCTGCTCACCCCCAGGGGGCATGCATGGATCTTCCCACACGTTTTGGGTAGTCAGGAGAGCAGATTCTGATGCAAGGCCCTCTGTGTGTCTGTGTGTGCTGACAGATGCCTGGCCAAGGCAGCCAGGCATCCCCAGGCCCCGCTGCCTGGAGCCCAAGGCAAAGGCATTGGACGATCTCTGGGAATGGTATCAGCTGGGCACTGCAGGTACCCACATTGCAGGCCTTCAGGTGCTTGTCTAGGAAGGTCTGAAACTCACAAGTCGACTACTTGCTAGATATTTGCCTTCTGCTTTAAAAACTGAGCATCTTTAGTTCTTCCCAACTCCTTAGGCAGAATTCCTGATCTCTCAGGCAGGGCCAGGCTCCTTTATGTGGTCTTGCCCTGTGGCTGGGAGCTCCCTACAGCAAGGCCCACTGGAAGGTTGTAGCTATACAGGAGTGCAGACTTTCTAAGTTGTCCGTAAATTTGGGGATGGGCCCTGGCTTTGTCCACCCTGAAGCCACTGCTGCAGCCCCAGGGCCCACCTGCCTGTCTGAACCAACTCCTGCTCTCAGTTCATGTGCTTGGCTTCCTTTCCTCCTGCCCTGAGATCCAGCCTCTTCTCCTCTCCCCCCTCAGCAGACATCTGGACATTGTCCCACATGCATCCTGGCCTTCTCCCTACCCACCACCTCCTCAGCTCTCTCCTTATGAGCACAGTAGCTCAGCCCTCCTGGGCTTTGCCTACTGGGCTTTTCGTCCCATGCTTCACCTCCTGTGCCATCAGAACTGTCCCCATGATCCCAGGGCTCCAACCTCAAGGCACAGGTCTGGGTGTTTCTTGGCACTTCCTCCCAGGTGAGGCCATGTTCCGCCACCTGCCTGGATGGGTCTCAGACCCCAGCTCCAGCGTGCTGGCACTCCCTATAGCCTCCATGCAGCTCCTGGGTAAGAGACTCCATGCAGTGTCTGCCACCTCTCCGTTACATGGGACAGGAAGGATACGCTCGCCCCTCAGAAGGGGGTAACATTCCTAATCGGGTGACATGAAGAGGGGTAGTGTTTGTGCCTGGAGTCCTGAACCACACTGTGGGGCTCCCAGGGCTGTTCAGCAAGGAGCACAAAGCAAGGTCTCTCAGAGCTTGAGGCAGGACCACGAAGAGGTTTTATCTGCTCTTTGTATTCAAACTATTTTTCTCAACAAAGCTGCGTGACCTGTTATTGAAGGAAGACAAGCAACTACAAATGCGTGTGGGTGCCAGTGCTAGCTGGCACACTACCCTAAATGCATCTTGTGAGCAGTCTGTACCCACTGGGTTCCAGAGAAACAGATGCACACTCCCCATGGACAGTGTCAGGAGCGCTTATTCACAGCTGGGCCCCAGAAGGCAGAGAGAAGGAACCACAGGGCAGTACACAGCCAGGCACCCTCAGGCCCACTAGCACACCATGGAAGGAGTGGTTGCTGGAAGCCAGGAGAGAAGCTGGAGTTGGTAGCATGTGGGGGGTAGCGAGTCCCAGGAAGCTCACAAAAGGGTTGGGGAAATAATACCCTCATTCTCCCCATTGTCCTGAATGCCTGAGGGGCCCCTCACTGGCTGAACCCCACCATGATGTGAGGGGCACAGAGGCACCATAGACATGGTCCATGCAAGTGGCCTCCTAGGGCCTGGAGTAGAGTGCAACTGGGTGGTCAGCAGAGCCAGAGGGTAGAGCAGAACAGATGCTGAAGTTGGGCCCAGGCAGCCTCCTGACAGCAAGCTGGCTTCAATGAACCCAAGGGCAGGGGATGCATTAGTGTGGTCAGCAACACAACAGTGAACTCTCATTTCTAAACAGCACTCCTCAGAACGGACAGGAGGTCAAGTAGTGTCCAGTGAAGAGGAAAGGATTGAGGAAGAATAAGAAACTAGGGAAAACACAAGGCAGCTGAGTGTGGTGAGAAGGCAGGGCAGAGATCTGCACAAAGGATGACCATGATGATCACAATGACCCATGCTGGCCTCACGGGGAGGCAGCACTGGAAGGTTTGAAGCAAGAGCCCACATGCTTCAGTCACAGACACAGGGGAGTACAGTGCAGCCAGTTTCCAGGTGAGGCAAACAGATCCTAGCCCAGAACCAGGGAGGAGAGAAGCAAACCAAAGACCTCCCTTGAGGCCTGGTGATCCAGCTGTGGCTCTAGGCCTCAGTCCCACACCATCACCAGTGGAGAGCTGGCTGTGGGGAGACCTCACCCTGCTCTACAGACGCACCTTCTCTGCTGCTCCATCAGAGCCTGTTTCTCACGGAGCTCTCTGAGGGCCGCTACTCGACGTTCTTCAAGTCTTTTTGTTGGAATCATTGTTTGGTATGGTGAAGAGAGATCAGGTAAGATGTTCTTGAAGGAGGGCCTCTTCCTTCTAAAATTACAATGTCTTTGACTATGTAACAAAGCTCTGTGATGGTTATCCACATCCACATGAGCTGCAGTTACAAAATAAACACTTAAAAACTTAAAAGCATGGCTATAGATCAACTGCACTTTCCAAAGATCATAAAAATTACAGTGTGGTGGTCCCACAGAAAGCCACAGCATCAATCTATGTTGATTCTAGGAAATACTATGAAGACAGATTAAAATAAATGACCACCACTGAAAGTCAGCTACTAAAACAGAACTTCTTAGGAAAAGGTGTCCTTAAATCATTCCTAGGAAGCAGCTTACAGCATTAGCAAGTGGGCCTGAATGAATGGGCAGGCTCAGCCTGGCTGCCTCAACCTCCTGAGCCACCCAAATAAATCTCCAAAGGCTGGGATCTGGTATTTAAATCTGATGTACTGATAAAATTGTAAAGTACTATTAATAAGCTTACCATGATTTACTTGGATAAATCATTATTATTATTCATAACAGTAAGTGAAGGAAGGAAGGAAAGAGGTTTCTAAATAGCAGGTTAGAATTTTTCTGTTCGCTCAGTGTGTGCCTACGCTAAGAATATTCCAACTGTTCTGAAGCCTCTAAGGCCACACTGTAGTTAGAAACCTGCAGTGCTTGCTGCCAGGACTTCCAAGGTTGTAATCTGTCAGTAATGCTTCAAGGTTCTTTTATTTTTAAAATGATTAAACCTACAGGACAGCTGAAAGATCAGTGCCATAATCACCAGCCACCTTCCATGCAGATCCACACCTCCCCCATTTCATGCCCGACGCACCTGTGGACAGGTTCCCAACAGCCTCCCCATGAAGTTTTAAACCATGGGTAGATAATGCATTTGCTCCTGCTACCCTGGGGGTAGCTCTGGGGACCCACAGACCACTTTTAACTCTAATACATTTTTTACCCCCTAAACCCTGTTATTGTCCCCTTGGATATGATGACATACCCTAGAGAAAGTGTGCTCTAGATTTACCAATTATTATTTTCCACATTTTCTTTATTTATATAGATTTATGTATATACATACTCATGTATACACACACACACACACACACACACCACAGATGGGTACATGTAGACCTCAAATTTTAAGAGACAATTATAAAATAATTTTATGACATTGCAAAGATCAAGAAAATTCACCTTTGCTTTTGAGTCTTACCTGAACATGAGCCTTGGCTTTGAGTGTTCTTTCCCCTTATTGTTTAATGCTGCTGTGATATTTGGAGGCAACTCAATGGGTAAGAGCTGGTTTTCAAGAGCCTCTGCTTTTTCATTCTCAACAATCTCCTGCCTCAGCTTCCAGAAGCGCTTGATTTCCTCCTCACTTGGCCACTGTTCTGGGGATTCAGTGGATCTTCTGAGCTCACTCAGGTCTAATCTTTCAACAGGTGGGGAAAGTCCACTTTTTCTTTCATCATAGCTGCCTTTGGGTCCTGAGGATTCATGATTTCTGTAGTAGACATCCTATATTTCGGTAAATCTTGTGCGAGATCTGGAAGTTCACTTAGGTCCGTCTTTTTAACAAGTGAGCTCTCTGGTGGGATAAAATGCCACTTTAGTAGCCTTCACATCAACACTACCCTCCAAGACCAACCTGAACAGCCTAGTGTGGCACTGCTTTGCCAAGACAGGTGGAAGGTGGGATCACTCCCATCAGTCCTCATATGGGCCCGCTCATGAAAACAGGGCTCCGATCTGGAAAGACTTTCAATGTTTCATATCTTTTGTGGTGTAGTTTCTTTTGAAGTGCACAGACTATCTTCTGGACCGTTCCTCCAATGAAGTCTGTTGGGAGTTTCCTCCAGCACACTGCCTCAGGGCCCCAGCTGCTTCCTGCTGTGTACAGGAAGCTGGGCTGTATGAAGACACTTCAGGAATATGATCAACATTTTAAAATGATGCATCACAGGGCCTTTTGTAATGGATCAAGAATAAAGACTGATTAAACACAGACCTGATCACTTGGGGACAGAGCATTTTCCATCCAGCTTCTATTGTCACCTATAATCAGAAAAACACAATGCTCCTTTTTCCTCCCTCTTTCCAGGCTCTGACATTCCATGGCTCTGGTCTCCTCAGAGCCCCTCAGCCTAGACTACAGTACTTCTCCGTGGGGCCTACAGACCAGTGTCTAGTGACACTACCTCCCTCATGTGCTAAAAACTAGAATAAGTCACTGGACAAGTGTCATCTTTTATTTAGGGAGGAGGTTTTTAAGACAATCTTGCTATGTAGCCCCAGCTGGCCTTGAACTCATGATCTTCTTGCCTCAGTGGTAGGACTATAGGTGTGCACCCCCGCAAGCCTGACAGGAGAAGATTCCTGAGACATTCCTAGAAAGCTAATCTTAATGACTGAAAAACACACAGATACAAACAAAAAACTAAAGTCAATAGTTTCAATTTATAAAGTATGAGAAGCATACTAAGAAAGGAACAACTCTATTTATTCCTCTTTTGTTTAAAAGTAATAAACTCTGTTTCCTGGAATGTTCCACCTGACTCAAAACGTTGAGGGGACTTATTGCAGCCATTGTTGGAGCCTAACTTCTAACTGGAGACGTAGATGTCTGTGGACATCTTTCCACCAACAAATGAAGGATGTGTAAACCTGGGCAGCTTCAGAACAGTGGAAATCTGTTGGGAGCACTTAAAAGTACATCTACAAAAAACAAATACTAGTGCTCCGGGAGGCTGAGGCAGGAGGGTCACAAATTTTGAGAATCTGTCTCAAAATAAAAAATAAAGGCCAGGCATGGTAGTGCACGCCTGTAGTCCCAGCACTTGGGACTCTGAGGCAGGAGGATCACTGTGAGTTCAAGGCTAGCTTGGGCTACACAGTGAGTTCAAATCCAGCCTGAACAACATAGTGAGACCTTGTCTCAAAAATAAATACATAAATAAACAAATAAATAAATAAATAAAGGCTTATTTGTTGCTCAGTGTGAAGGCCCTAGCTTCAATTCCCAATACTGCAAAACAACAACGATAACAACAACAACAACAAAACAACAAAAACTGAATAAAGTACAGGCTCAGCTATTGTTTTTTGATAATTTTAGACTATTTCCAAGTATAGCCATCTGGGTCACAGTGGAAGGTCACACTGCTGACACAGACCTAATTACTTACACATTTTATTTATCTTACATATGTAATTCTCTTGGCTAATTACTTCAAATGTAGGCATGTTCTTAAGTATAAACCCAATGACTGAAAGTAGTAAAATTTTAGGTATTGTCAAGTTAATACTTCAGAACATTTATTTTTTTTCTTGAACATTCTATATAATTCTTTATTTTTATTGGAAAATATATGGCTGGTCGATGATCAGACAAAATGGAATAGTTTAGTGAGTGCCCAAGAAATGTAACTAGACAAATATGGTTATAAATCCACTTAATGCTAATTTCTTGCACCTAGAAAGGAATAGGAGACATTTCATTGTGCTTATTTTTAAAGTTGTCTAACAGAGCTACCTCTTGAGGTAGCTGCTTGCTGGTGGCTTAGAGGCAGTGGCTGTTTCATTTGATTTCTCCTGATGAACTTTTACCAAACCCACTCTAGACAAGCTCTGTAATGGATGCTGAGGGTATAAATTCATAAACACTGAACCAAGACAGGGCTACATGTGACTGGGTGGGCATGGGGATTTGCATTTGCCATATGAGCTCAGCAGAAGACAAGTAAAGGACCCAGATCTTTAGGATATCATCAGAAGAAGATAGGTCCTACCCTGATTTAAAAAGCTCTAATTTCAGTTTTCATGTTGCTTGTCACATACAATCACCCTACAAACCTTGAGAAGCTGCATCCTTAGGGAAGCCATGCTCTGCTGCACAGATCCGCAGGAAGGTCAGGATGGCTACCACTCCTTTCTGCACAATAAGCTGAGGAGGGAATTCCAGGGGGCAATGTCTTAAGTTCAGTGCCCTTAGTGTGACTATGTTCCCTGCAACAGAGAAGAGAAGTCTCAGTGCCTGCGAGCTGTTCTATGGAACAGATACCAGCAGGAGATGAAAGCAACCGTTCTCACATTTAAAAAATATTCTAGGGCCGGTGAGATGGCTCAGCGGCGTAAGCACCTGCCTTGCAAGCGCGAGGGCCCGAGTTCGACTCCCGGATCCCACATACGAAAAAGGGGCCGGTGATATCGCTCAGCGGCACGGGCACCTGTTGGTGCGCGAGGTCCTGAGGTCGACCCCCCGGTACCCACAAAAAAAAAAAAAATTCTAGTCAGTATTTGCGATAAAAGGAGATGATGGACATCTGAGGTTTTCTTTTTAAAAACTCTGCAGGGAAGACAGATTCCACAGATTAAGACTAGGTTAGTGAAAAAAAAATTAAAGAGCAGCAACAGCAATCTTCATATAAAATTCATAACGCATAGTTACTGTATTATCTAAAGTGACCATTTTCAACATAAAAACTACAAGACAGGCAAAGAAAAGGAAATGTAACATATACTCAGGAAACAAGCTGTCTCTGGACAGACCCAGATGCTGGACTTAGCAGACAGTCTTCAAAGCCATTAGAAATATGTCCGAGGAAATGAAATAACCTATATTTACATAATCGGAGGTGAACGTAATAAAATGACTCAACAAATATGGAATGTCAGTAAAAACAGAAATTATACAAAATAATGAATTATAATTTTATAGTAGAAAATTACAATAATTAAAGTGAAAAATTCACTAGAGGGACTCAACAGCACATATGAAACTCGAAGAAACAATCAGTGAACTTGAAAATGGAGTAACAAAAAATTGTCCAATCCAAAGATTAGACAGAAAAAAATATTACACAACAGAACCTCAGAGACAACATCAAGTTAGCCAGTATACACTATGTAATGGGAAACAAAAGAGGAAGGAGCAGGAAAATATGAGCAAATCAGGGCCAAAATGTCCCAATGGTAAACATTAATTTACATAGCTATGAAGCTTAATGAATTCCATGGATGATAAGCCAGAGAGATTCACATTTAGACACACCATAAGCAAAATATTGAAAGTCACAGAAAAATGCATAACTGCCTAAAAAGTGAGGGAAAACAACTCATGACACCAAAGGGAGCTACAACAGTAAGATTAACATCTGACTTCCAATCAGGAACAACTTGGCCAGAAGAGGGTGAAGCAAGGCATTCAAAGTGCTGAAAGAAAGAAATTCCCATTGATCAAGCTCTCCACATCCAGGAAAAAGATCATTCAACAGCACACAGGAAATCAAGGCATTCTAATATTGACACAGGTAGAAATAGGAAGTTTGAATGGACCTACCACAATTTCTTAAAATGGCAGTAATTAACCCCATCCCACCCCCTCATCAAAAATCTTAAGGCCAGTTGAAAACCAGAGTTGAAAAGATGAGTTTAAAGGCCAATTGGGCCAGCAGAAGACAGAATTTGTGAACTCAAAGAAGGCCCAACAGAGAATATGAACTGGAACACAGAAAGAAAAAAGAATGAGAAGAAAAGGAGTATACAAGACATGTGGGGCAGAATCACAACTTTAACGCTTCTAACTTGATTCCTGGAAGGAGATAGAAAACAGAAAGAAATAAATTATGGCCTGGAGATTTATAAATCTGATTAAAGACATCAGTAAACAGATTCAAGAAGCTCAGGGAACTCCAAACAAGGTCAACACAAAGAAAACTAGACCAAGAAACATCAGAGACAACGTACTGAAAGTAAAATATGAAGAGAAACTGTGATAGCCAGAGAAAAGAGACAGGTTACTTTCATATGAAAAAATGGAAAGACCAAGTTTTCAGTGAAAATAAAAGAAGCAAGAAGATAATATAAAGGCATTTTTTAAAGTAGTGAAAATCCCTAAAATCTAGGAACTCTATACTCAGCCAAAATATCTTTCAAAATTAAGGCAAAATAAAGATGACTTTAGAAAAAAACAAACTGGAATAATTGGTCACCAGCAGACTCCACAACAATACTGCTGAAGAGAGAAGCTTGGGACAAGAGCGTAGCTCAGATGGAGGCAGGAACTTTGTGAGAAGCGCAAACATCACAAACGGTGAACAAGTACGGAAATATGAACAAGTACTGATGGTTTTAAAGTGTTCCCTGGATCTATATCACATATAAAAGTAAAATATATGAAAACAATGCCAAAAAATGCAGTAAGTAAATAATATGGCTAAGCATTTATAAGCTTCCCTGTTTGGGAAGTAGTACAGCTGCTCATTTCACCTAGACTGTAGTAAGTTAAGGATATACAATGAAATCACTAGGCTAATCACTGAAAAAAAATATAAAACAGTGCAATGAGTAGTTCTTCCTCTAGCAAAGTCAGAGCAGCTCCAATCAGACTGAGTCTCCTAGAGATAACTAGACACTGCTCAAAATGTAAAAAGGAACCACACACAGGTAGCAGGGCAGCAAAAACCAGACTGAACCTAGTGGAGGGATGATACCTTCAAGAACAGAATGATAGTGGATGAGTTTAATACTGAAAGGATTTCTGCCTATGGGAAGGCTCAGAGAGGGCCACTACTGGCAGCTATGATGCAGATAAAAACACAGTCATGACTTGAAGGGCTGGTGGAGAGAGCTCAGAGCTAAGTGAAAGCGTAAAGTCCAGAAAGCAGAGAACAGACGTGAAAGAACCCTAATATTACGTATATAAATTCTACACAAAATTCTCCGCTGAGTATCGAACTTCACAAGCATGGGCAGACTCCAAGTATCCAGCCAAGGCTAAAAGGACTGAAGAGAGATTTACTTACTGCTCATTGCAAGAGAGATAGTTTGGAGTCTCACTCCTGTGAACTTCAGTAACTTTTTAAAAAGAATGTAATAAAAATACACACACACACACACACACACATACACATATACACATACAAACATCCATACACACACATACAAATAAAGAGCAAAATAGAAGATAGATAAATAGGAAGTATGGAGAAGTTCAAATCATTCTTCAAATTACCTATACTATTGTTTCAAAAATATTTTAATACATAAGCTAATTGTTTCACTTATACTAGTTTCTCTTAGTTCATTGAAAAGAAAGTTTTGTGCTATTATCTACTTGTTTCTTCTTTGTAAGAGAGAATCTTTTTTGGCTATGTCATTCTCTGAGTAACTGCTCTGAAGGTAATGATACACAGTGTATTAACTATTGTTATTCTCTTATTATTTTGTTTTGAAATTTTATTTTTTCATAAAATAAAAAGTGTGAAAATAAACCCTGCTGGGCATAGTGATACATACTTGTGATCCCAGTACTTGGGAGGCTGAGACAGAAGGATCATGAGTTAGAGACCAGTTTAAGGTCAGCCTGCCTGGGCTACACAGTGAGACCCTGTGTCACAACACACACACACACACACGCACACACAGCAGAATCTCTACAAAGTGTCTATTACAATGTCCAGGATATGACCTAAAATGACTAGACATAGGAAGGAACAGGAAAATGTGACTCCTATCTGAGAGCAATTTGGGACAAAGGGCACACTATGGAGACCAACTATGAGATAATCTGGATTAGCAGATAAGAATTTTAAAGCAGCTAATATTAAAGTACTATAAATATTAGCCAGGCATGGTGGTGTACACCTGTAATCCCTGCACTCAGGAGGCTGAGGCAGGAGAACTGCTGTGAGTTCCAGGCCAGCCTGGGTGACATAGTGAGTTCAAGGCCAACCTGGACTACATAGCAAGACGATCCTATCTCATAAACAAACAAATAAACAACAACAACAAAAACTATAAATATTAAAAATTGGTTTTTCTTTTCTCTTAATTTCTTTAAAATATACAAGACTTCTTAAGTTAAAAAATAACATTGCATTGTGGGTCTATAACATATATAGACATAATACATAGGAAAACTACTGCATAAGGAAGGAGTAAAGTAAGTGGTTTTGTACAGTTACATTTTATATGTTATGGTATAATGCTAATGCTAAGAGTGCATTTTGTAATTCCTATTACAACTATTAAACTATTAAAGGAGTGTAAGAATTATACCTAAAAAGTCAATAAATAAATTAAAATGAAATCTAAATAAATATCCAACACAAAGTCATCTTTTCATTTTTGGTATTCTGGTAAGTGTATAATAGTACTTCATTGCAGTTTTAATACATATTTCTTTGATGGCTCATGACACTGAGCACTTTGGCATCTACTTACTGAGCATCTGATATGTATTATGGTAGCACTCAAACCCTCTTACATTTATTGCTTGCATGGTATGTGTTTCCATTCTTTTACTTTTACCCTATCAGCATTCAAGCTATCTGTATTTTTAATACATTGTGAGTAGGAAGTATACAGTGGGGTTTTTCATCTAATCTGACGACCTCTGACTTTTAAATGGAATATTAAATTAGATGTCAGTAAAGACAAATAAATAAATAAAAACTGGAAAATCTCTAATTGCAAATTAAGCAGCATATGCTAAGTCACTCATGTGTCAATATGTACCAGAAAAACATTTTGAGCTGAATGAACCAAACATTATAAGTCAAAACATGTAAGGCAATGTTTAGAGCAAAATAATAGTTGTAAATAAATACATTAGAAATGAGAGATTTAAAATAAAAACCTTGGGCTGGTGAGATGGCTCAGCGGCATAAGCGCCTGCCTGGCAAGCGTGAGGTCCTGAGTTCTACTCCTGAAACCCACATACAAAAAATGGGCCAGTGATATCGCTCAGCAGCACGGGCGCCTGCTGGCACACGAGGTCCTGAGGTTGAGCCCTGGTACCCACAAAAAATAAATAAATAAATAAATAAAATTTAAAAAATAAAAACCTAAGTTTCCAACTCAATAAGCTAGAAAAAATAAGAAATCAAACCTAAACATAAAAATGATAGCAGAAATCTGAGATAAAACAGATGCATAATGTAGAAAACTATCTTCCTTTTCATTTATAGCAGGGAAAATGCACACAAACAGATGAACTATAGTTACATGTCTACGTGGGAAAACCTCAGAAGCATAGTGGTGAGCCAAGAAAGCAAAGCACCAAGAATACAGATGGTGTGACACAAAGTTTAAATGAAAGCAATGCACTCGGGGACACAGAAGTGGTACAAGTCCCATTTAGGACAGCAAAGTGACATCATGGGCATGTACACAGGCCAAAGACACAGCGACATCGAGTCTCTTCAGGCTGTGCGCTGCTTGCAGAGTACTTTGTTCTCATCGCTCCTCAGTGCTTACATATCCTACCTGTATATACACAATACATGATACAGTGTTAAAAATTCCTAAGAGAATCCTAGAGTGGAGACAGCATTTTAAATACCATCTAGCCCATCCTCCCATATGACATCTGATATTTCCATCACAAGGTCCAGTGACTTCAAGGGACAGCAATTTATTTATTTATTTATTTTTCTATTTTTTTAATTTTTTTTAAAGACAACAAGTAAAAATTCTCCTGTATTAACAAACTCAAGAATTACAGAATGTACAAATACCTTTTGGAGAAAAACATTACTCAGTATAAGATTAAGCCATGTAAAAGCTAAGTAAAAATAAAAGACTAAGGAATGGAATAGTCACAGTGAAATTGCATTTTCACACTAGGGAGACAATACGATGTTTACAAATGTGCGTCCAGTTTATTTCACTTGTGAGTATTTTCTCGAGTTGCATCCATTTACCTATAAAAGTTTAAGGGACAGCAATTTAAAATCACCTTTTGTTTTATTGTTTTAACACTTACCCAGCTCCATAGGTAACATTGTGATAGGATTTCTTTCTAAAAGCAAAGTTTTCAAGTGCCTTTAAAGCAAAACAAAACATAATTTAAGAAGCAGAAAAATAACCATCCTTAAAATATACCATCAAATCTCTTTGGTTTTCGTTTCTTTCAGAAGGCAACTGCAATACAGATGCAACACATAAATTCACAATATGTTTATGCCATTAGCCAATGTATAGAGCCAGGTGAAGCTCTCTCAGCCTCGGCACTACTGACATTTAGGATCAGGTAATTTTCAGCTGTGGGAGTTTGTCCCATGCACCCTGGATATTCAGCAATATCTTTGGCCTTTCCTCACCAGATACCAGTGGTACTACCCACCGTCGCCCCAGCTATGACAAGCATTAATGTCTCCAGATACCGCCAATGGTCTCCTGGGGGCAAAAGCAACTCCAGCCAAACCTCTGTTGAAAACTCCCGTTCTGGGCTTTCACATCTTTAGGTTATGACTGGCCACCTCAATGCATACCAGTGTTTCTAAAGATGTTTGGGAGATTTCTGCTGCACAGGATATCCCACATGCTCAGAGATGAATCATTTGCACAGTGGGGCCTCTGAGGGTCCCTTTTCCTAGGCACCCCGGGCAGAGGGTGAGACTCCTGACCCGTGGCCAGTCTCCTCTGCTATAGCTAGGTTTCACTGAGAGACTGTGAAGAACAGCTGCTGGAAACCACTGCACCTTTCAGCTACCAGGGCTGACTTGCTGCTCATGCCATTGCCAGCAGTCTAGGTACAAGCACCCAGCACAGAAGAGAAGCCCCCACTGCTACAGCAGCACACCATTCTTGGAGAAAAGCTCCCACTGGCTTTTTCGTTTGCCATGGCATCCTAGGAACCATATGTAGTCCTGGATAATGGAAGGCTGGATGGCACCAACAAGCCAGCCAACCATGGGGGAGCTGTGGTGTGGCTGGAAGTCAATCCAGGCCCTACATCTGCAGCTTTTCCTCCCCAAAACATCTCTCACAGGAGGACAGTCACATATGACAGGCAGCCGGGCACATTCCTGTTCCATAAATAAAGTTGCATTTTAGAGGAAGGTGTCCTCTGAAGTCTCATTCTGCCTTGGGGAGTGAAAAAATTCAAACCATGTCATAGCTAACTAGGGTCTCAAAGGTCTGAAATACACAATTTCACACATACAAAATTGAGACTAGTATTTCACTTAAATCTAATTTTTTTATTGGCAATACCACGGGCAAATCAGATTAGTTAAGGATTAGATAAATTTTTTTGACATACTTTCTTGGGCTTTCCTTACTAATTAAAGTTTTTAAGGAACAAACTTTATGAAGAAATCTTTTCTTGATGTGCACAAAGTGGGTCATTTCAGTGTTGCTAACTCAGCTCATCACTCTCCCTTTTAATTTTGCTCACACAGGAACAGCCACCAAGGATGGTGTTACTTTCTATAAGGCTAACGAAACAGGGGCCCTCCAGACAGTACAGCAGAAGATGGCAGCAACACACCCTCGGCTGATCCAGTGCCAAAGCCAAGGGAGTTCTAGGCCGCTTGGGTTGTGGTTTTATTGTGGGGTGGGGTAGGGGGATGTTTACAAAATAATAAACTAAAAGTATAATAAGGGATGTCTTACCCTTATATAAGAGTATACTAAATTATTCGTGTTCACACTTTAAATGATGAATTCATTAATGTTAATCCCTTATATTCTATCAGTAGTTTAAAACTTACTGATTACTTCATTTCACTGATTTTCAATTGAACATATACATTTATATTCTGAATTGCACTTGTTTGCCTTAAGGGGCAACTGATCTAATTTTTTAAATCTTCCCTCTCTGCTAGCAAGCTCACATATCTAAAACACCAAGAAGGGGAAAACATTAATAGTCATTGTTTTAATTATGTTTTTTGAGAAATTTAAGGCTTTTAATAAGCCATAATTACTTAAAATTTCTAATTAATATGTTTCAGCTCTTCAGCAAGCTGATTCAATATTAATATAATGGTTTATAAATCACAGGCCAAATTATATCTTAAACAACATAAAGCAGCTGTTTTTGACTGGTAAAATTGAAGAATTCCAAAATTTGAGAACTGTGCATTTATTTTAAGAAGTGGTACTTACAGGAATAGGCTTTAGTTTATTTTTACTCTTGAGAAGCAATTACTTTCTAGAACTGAGTGCTGAGGTTAAAATAAATTGTGGACATAAAACACTCAGTTATCCCGAACACAGAAGATGACCATTTGTGAGGCAGAAAGCCTTCCCTACCCCTGCAAGCTCAGAAACTCATGAGGACGCTGGGGCATCCTGCTCAGCTCTTGCCCTGCACACAGCTGGTCACAGGCCACCTGAGGCACTGCTGTCTGGGCCAGGTCTGTTTGTGACCCATCCTTTAGACCCCAAGGTACCCAGAGCTCCAGGAAGAAGGTTTCTAGTTGTGTCTCCACCTGCTTCAACACCAACTTATTGTCAGAGTAAGCTGCTTCCTTGCAGAACCAGAGACCATGGGGAAGATGACTCACGGGGCAGACAACTCACTATGAATTCAGGGCAAGTTAAGAGCTTTCAACAAGCCTTACTCTGCCTGCTACACAGTGGCCTACATGATGCAATCACTGGGGACAGATTACTCACAGAGGAATTGGAGCTACCCTTGTATACCTCTTGTACCTCTCTCACCCCACATCCAACCTGAATCCTGCCAGCTCTCCAGTCCACATGAGGCTCTGCCTCAGCCAGGGTGCCACCTCATGCATGGATAGCTGCAGTGGCCACCCAGCCTGTCTTCCAGTATCCACTCGTCCCACAGGCTCCTTTCTTCAGAGTGATCTTAGGCCAAGTCCAATTCCACCCTTCTCCACTCAAGCCCTCCTATGACTTCTCAGTTCTTTCATAATAAATACCAAAGTTCAGACATAGGCTCCAAGCTCTGGTGATCTCTTCAGTCTTGTCTCTCACCACGCCCCCAGGTCTGCTTAATTACACTGGCCATCCCTGGCACTTGTCAAGCACATGCCTGCCCCAGGGCCTTTGAATGTGTTCTTCCCTCTGCACAGATGTACTGCCATTGGAGGGGGATGTGAAGTGTTCACCAAGAGGCAAAGACACAATAGTTTCCAAGAGTAAAGAAACACTGGCACAGAGAAAGGGCTCAGGGAAAGAGCGTGACTCTGAGGCAAAAAGTCTTGGCTGCTGAGTGGGGGCCCAGGTAGAGGTGTGACTTTCAAAGATGGGGCTGGATTGTGCCCTAAAATTGGGAGTGTGAAGAAATCCTTGGAATCAGAGTGGCAGGAATTTAGCAGGACAGCAAACATTGCTTGCTTAGGGGTTTCCAGCTTTCCAAAATGAGAAAAATTTCCCATTATTTTCCGGGAACTAGTGCAGATTACATGGTGCCTATGGGAACAAAGTAGCTGGATTTAATTCATCAGAGGTATTTTTGACCTGCAGGCAGCTTCACACAGGGACAGTCAGAGGTAGAATTAGCTATTACAAAAACAGCACAGACTGCC
The DNA here is from genome assembly GCA_028451465.1 of Erethizon dorsatum. Lineage (NCBI taxonomy): Eukaryota > Metazoa > Chordata > Mammalia > Rodentia > Erethizontidae > Erethizon > Erethizon dorsatum. The sequence continues at coordinate 115,367,679 of CM051822.1, read as the reverse complement.
CAGTAAAGGAACCGAAACTCCCGACATTCTTCATGGTACCAAATAGCTCTAGTTATAGTCATGGCTAGGTGTATTTGGTACCTCTGAGCTGGCCCTAAAGAACTATTTAATGCTTCTATTTTAAAGTAAAAACTCACTAAGGAGTAGAAGTCAGACTGCAAAAGAACAGGCACTTATACATTTTAAAAAGATCATTTTTTTAAAAATCTGGAATATAAATGTACAACTTACTTGTGAGATCCAATCCCAGAAGGAAGTGCCTTAATTTTATTATACCGGAGGTCGAGCCAAGTCAGGTTTGGCAGTAACTGAAAGAAATCTTTAGGAATCATGCACAGGGCATTTCTCTGAAGATGCAATTGCTTTCAGAACAAGGAAGAGAGAATCAGTGAATGTTCTGTCAACCAACTGCATGTTAAACTGTGACATATTCAAAAAGTACTTCCAAAGGAACTACTAACAACTGCAACCATACATCTCAATTAAAAAATAGTACTTTATCCTTAAAGAATTTAAACAGTTGGACCTAGAATTAGAAAGAGCCATTTTCAAGCTGAGAGCGACCTCCTAAATGGTTCGTGTGCTCCCCCAAGCACATCAATTCCTCTATCAAGTATCCTTTGATACCATTCTTTTTTTGTGTGTGTGTGGGTACCGGGGGGTTGACCTCAGGACCTCACGCGCCAGCAGGTGCCCGTGCCGCTGAGCAATATCACCGGCCCCTTTTTCGTATGTGGGTTCCGGGAGTCGAACTCGGGCCCTCGCGCTTGCCAGGCAGGCGTTTAAGCCACTGAGCCATCTCACCGGCCCTTGATACCATTCTTAATCCCAATGATCTTAAAAATAATTCTTCTTCCTCCTGGGCCCCACATTCAATGTCACACCTCTCAGCAGCCCCAGTAAACTTTCTGCTGAGTGAGTTAACAACAAGAGCCATGTGTGGTCTGAGGGATTCACTCTAGGTTAATAATTAAGAGGAAACTAAATGACAGAGGCACTAAGATATTTGCTGTGGCATTATTTATGACACACAGCCACACGAAATCATCTCAGGAACCATCATTTCAGGAATAGTTTGATATATCAACTTAGTGGAATTTTTAAGTCACCATCATAAATAAGAGAAGGTAGAAGATAAATTGCATGTATACTGAATATAGAATATATATACAGTTGTCCCCATTTAGCCACAGAGGATACATTCCAAGGGCCCCAGAGGATGTCTGAAGCCATAGATAGTACTGAACACACATACCTATGATAAGGTTTAACTTCTAAATTAGGGACAATAAGAAATTAAGAACTAAAATATTAATTATCAAAACAATAAAATGATTATAACAATATACTGTAAGTCATTAAAACATGAATTATGTATTTCTAGACTTTTCTATATATTTCTGGATAAAGGGGGTATACTGTATATATAATTTTATAGTCATAGCTTGGCTAGATTACAGGTAATTTTCTAAATACCTTCATTGATACTGTTGTTACATGCTGTACACATAAATATGCATACATATTTATTTATTTGTTTATTTAAATCTATGCCTATATTTACTGAGAGGACACAAAGAGACGCTTGGAGCACTGACCTTGAAGCCAGACTTCCTGGGTTCTAATCTAGGTTTTGAAACCTATAAGCTATGTGACCTTGTGCAAGTTCCTGCACCTCTCTGTCCAGCGTCCTTGCCGGCAGAATGGGGGTATGGTACCTTCCTTGCATGGTAGCAGCAAACAAGTACATAAGCGTCAGCCATTATGATTATGCTATTCTTTACTCAAAGGACCACCAGGCAGTTCTTTTCCTGTCACAATTTCACAACACCCAATTCCACCTCCAACCCCATCTTTCAAATTCAAATAATTTACAGGTTTCTGAGAAACACTGCCTATAAAAATTACACTGTTTATATGTTCATTGATAATAACACATCTATATTAAGAAATTGCCAGTCTCTGCCTGCTGGAAGCTAGCACGGTCTCTGAAAAGCAGCCTGGCCCTTACAGGTACCCAGTACTTACCTCCAGGTACACGAAGAAGCACACCTCCACGCACATACATGGGCATATCTCCAGGTACACAAGGACACACATTTCCATGCACATACATGTGCATGCGTCTACATTTGACTCTTCTTGGCCCTCTGCTGGAGTGAAGGTGCTAAGCCTCTTAGGTCTGCTCTTTTCCTCTCCTGCCAGCTAATTCTAGTGCTCAGCTTGAAACCACAGGTCCTCCTGAATGCTGGTAAAAGGAATCTCAGAGAGAAAAGAAAAATCTCTCTCCTTCCCCAGTATCCTGGGAAAAGCAGGCACTACTTTGAATCTGAAGCTGGTGGGATGAAACAGTGTACTCTGCTGCCTCTGCCCTTCCTCATAGATCCTGGAAGTGTGAAAGTGGGGGATTCTCTCTGTCTCCCCTGAGTATAAGCATTTATACAAGAGCTAACAATGACTCCAGGGATTGTGGCCAGTGTTCACAACCCCTAATAGTCCACAACTCTGAGTGGTTACCTCACTTACCAATTTGTTGTCATAGTAACAAAATTCATAATGACAAAATTCAGTGTGTCTTCCAAAAGATATAAATAGTTATGGAGTTCTGTCTGCATAAAGGCAACATGAACCTAGTAGCTTGGCTGGGCTCCTCAGTCAGAGTTGAGAACATTCATTTCAAGTGATACTTGCATAATAGGAGCCCTCATGAAGCCAGTAAGGCACTCTTTAAGGTCAGCGCTAATGAAAAAAAATAGCAAGACCAGTGCTGGCTTTGTCAGCAAAAACAGGGCAAATGTGACCAGGTAATAGTAGACTTCAATAGTGTAAGCAGCCACTTAAAATCCAAGAAGGCAGCTTTTGTAAAAGTATAAGAAATGTCAGTCAACATCACAACTGTTCCAGCCACTGTCCTCATATAAATTATTTCATTTTATAATAATTTATGAAACTATTATCATTCCCAGATTCCAGATGACATCAGATGAGGTTTAAGAAAATTCTGTGACTCTGAGGCAATGATGGGCATTGCTTGGTAAGCACCCTGTTCTGTCTACCGTCAACACAGTACTCTAAGGGCACTCCAAAAGCACAAGAACAAGAAAGTATTTGCTAGGGACTTTACTGCAGAAGGTGCCTGGCACAAAGAAAATTGGGTGTGGAGCATTAACAAAGTAGACAACAGTAAGAGAAACAGTTTTTAACTATTTTAATATTGCCTCAGCTTTTAAAGGGTTATGTGTTTTAAATAAGAGATCATGGGTGTTGGGCAGTTGTCTCTACTGCAGGTTTTTTGTTTTTGCTTTTGGTGCCCGAGACTTTTCCTTGAAGAGAGACCACAGGCAAGGTGGAGAACTGGCTCCCTCCCCAGACAGATGTACTATTTCTGTCAGCTGGTACCCTTATCTTTGTTGTGATCAGCACATGAAACCCAAATTAACCCTCCATCTCATGCTTTCTTGTGGGGGGTACTGGAAATCGAACTCAGGACCTTGTGCTTGCCAGGCAGGCGCTGCACAGCTGAGCCATATTCCCGGCCCCTCCCTCTGCCTCATCCTGGAATCTCTTCTAAAGAGAAAAAAGCCCACAGATAAAAGTTCAGTGATGAATTTTCCACTTCTGTCAGTGTAGCATCTGTCTGCTACCATCTCCCAAGAAAAAGACTACTTACTTGAAGGTTGGGGATTATAAAGACCTTTTCCAGATGGCGCAGACCACTTTGACTCAAATCTAAAGTTGACGAAGATGAAAAGATGATCCCCTTACTATCCTTGTGAACATCTCTGGACGGGGAGGCTGGCAAGCTCCTGGCTTGACCAGCATTCTCCTCGGGATCATCAGCAGCTCCTGCGGGAGCTTCATAGTCGCAGCTTCCCTCCATCAGTCGCCCTCCAGTGGCTACAGCTCATCCTCCTTAGTCTGGAGTCTGGAAATACAGCAAAGGGAGATGGAGGAGCAATGGCAAATTACACTGACACAACCACACAGACCAAATAGAAAAGCTGTGGCAGATCTGCAGTGACTTAACCTGCCTTTAAAAAAAAAAAAAAAAAACCATCACTTAAAATAAACAGTATCATAAATTTGACATTTGAATTTGTAAAATACAAGAATACACACTCAGATTAAAATTCTCTGCTCCTAGCTCGGAATGGTGGCATATGCCCATAATCTCAGTTATTTGGGAGGCTGAGGCAGGAGGAATGCGTGTATGAGGTCAGCCTGGGCAATTTAGCGAGACCTAGTCTAAAAACCAAACCACACACACACACACACTCTCCAATCATAGAATAAAATTTTAACTTTTAATCAAAACCTCAACTGCTGAAGCCCACTTCCACTTGTAATCACTTTCTCCAGCAATGACTGGTACAGCTTTTACACGTATTCGTCCACTGGACACCCCAACGACTGGTATGTGTGTACATTTCCCTATTTAGGGCGGAGGAGTTCCAGTCAGTCAAGCAACCTTCCCAAGGGCACGCAACTAATGAGATGCCCAGGTCTGCAGGATGAGAAAGGGGCCTGTCCCAGGCTGCGGGAGCTCTGGGACTTTGCACGGTAGGTGGTTTTCTCAGAACTAAAAGAGAAGGGCTGGCTTCTGTCTGCTACAAAGCCCTCGGCAGATGACAGTGAAACCGGACGCCTGCACGCACCCCGGCGCGCCCTGACTTGATTTTCTCATCTGGCCCAGCTGGGTGAGGCCCGAAGTTTGGGCTTCAGTTTCCCAGCCTGAGAGGAGTGTTCCTTGCCGGCAGGCATGAGCTAAAGCGCCGCCTCACCCAGCCGCCCACCGGGAAGACACCGCGCCCACGCCCTACAACCGATGCACTGTGCTCCGCCCTACAGTCCGGTGATCCCGGTCCTGTACCCACCCCACAGCCCAAGGACCGCCCCCCATTCTCTGGCCCGCGCCTATCACACCTGGGGACACCCCGCCCGTTCACACGCCCAAGAGCCCGGCCGCAGAGAAACGCACACACCACCCAACAATGGTCTCGCGGGCCCCGCGGTCGCCGTGGAGACGGCGCCGTACGGAGGCCCGTGGGGGCCACGCCGCGGAGGACTCAGTGCTGTGGTGCAGATGCGCCTTCAGCCTCTTCCGTTACGCAGAGGTGTAGAGGCGAGAGATCACCAAAGAAATTGAGGGAGGCTAGGCAGGCGGTTCCGCAGGCTAGGAAAGGGCAGGAGGTGTGGAGAGAATAAGGACAAGGCCGGCTTTCTCGAAGACGGCGTGGACGGGCGCGGCAGCAGGTGGTCCGCGCACCGGCGGAGCGCGTCCACAGCTGGAGGCTCGCGGCGTCGGACGCGTTGCCCCCATTCGGTCCAGCCGATCCCCCGCGGTGTGTGTGGCTGCCCTTCGCAGGTGGCCCGTCTTCCTGGGGCCACAGGGCAGCCGTCCCGCTAACCCGGTGCCCCTGTGCGGTTCCCTCAGGCCCATGAGGCCTGGTGTACCTGTTACTGATCGTTCCGCGGGGCTGCCAGTCGAGACTCCCTCCAGCTGGCCACTGCAGCGCCTGCGCAGGTGGAGCGCGGTGACCTTGCCCCGCAGGCCGTGGAGGGGATCAGCCGGTGTCTGCTGCAGTGGGCCCGGACCCGGCACTGACCAGAGCTGCCACTTGTGCCCTCGTATCTCAACAGGACGTTTCTACACCCAGTTAGCTGGCAGGGCAAGGGGTCTTGGAGCATGGTGCAATGAGGTGACACATCCTGAAGCCACACAATACCTGAAGAAAAAGAGTCCTGAGCAGATAACCAAATGTATTAGCCACATGAGCCACTGAAGGGTAAGATCACCCTGTTTTTCTCTAAGGGCAAGCAAGCCCTTTCAGACCCACCCTTCCACTGAAACTGGAAAAGCTGAACACACAAAAAGCAAAAGCATGGGCCTTAGGATGCAGCTCCATGGTAGAGCACTTAACCCACCATGTGGGAGGCCTAGGGTTTGAACCCCATCACTGCAAAACAAACAAAAGGAAAAGAGGGGGGAAAAAGAATCCAACGGTATTGTAGCTAACAAAGGAGTCAATAATGGGGTCAAGGACAAAGGAATTCCAGAAATTCAGGCTTGGTTATGGTGTCACGTTTCCCCTATGAGCATCAGCCCATCTAGAAGAAGCAGTGGAAGGCTAAGCTACTGAGCAAAGCTCTCAACAGACCAGTGACCACAGGTTAAGTTTTAAACTGCCAAGGAGAGGGAGGAGCTGGAAAACCCTGGCAGTGAAGTAGGGGCCCAAAACACTGGACTCTAGGTAAAGGGTGAACTAGAAAAAAGACTAGACTTTATGGGGACTGAAGCTCAGCTGCAGATCTTATCAAACCTTGATTGCATTGAAATGGTGCGGTGTTACCTTACTGCTTTATGGAAGAGGAAGGATATATCACCTGAAATCTTAAGTGAGCCACAGTTTCCTAATGTATAATGTGTCATACAAAGGGCAACATCAACGAACACATGATTCAAAAGAAACCACAGGCTGGGTGTTGATGGTGCATGCCTGTAAAACCAGCACTCTTGGAGACCGAGGCAGGAAGATCCTAAGTTCAAGCCCAGTCTGGACAGCTTAGTGACTTAGCGAGTCCCTGTCTCAAAATAAAAAATAAAAAAGTTAGGGATTGTAGCTCAGTATGAAAGCCCTAGGTTCAATCCCCAGTACTAGGGGGAGAAAAAAAGAAAAAGACCATAGAAATCAAACACTGGCCCATGGGAAGTCCAGATAATGAAGTCCACAAGTATGAGCCTTAAGATAATTATACTGAACATGTTTAAGGCAGTAAAAGCAAGAATAATACTGGAACTAAAAAAAGAACAAAGTGGAAGCCTAGAACTGAAAAACAACAAAAAAGAACCAGATTGGTTAACTAGCAAATTACTTAGAAGTGAAGGAGGAATTGATGGAGTGGAAAGTAGGTCAGAAGAAAATACCTTCAAACAAGGAAGAGATGAAGTCTAGAAAACTCAAAAGAGACATAGGGACTCAGTGAGCAAATCTAATGCGCACGTGGCTGGGTGGCCTCTGATCAACTAATGAACAATGCTTCTTTCTGTATCCCATCTGCACTACCTAGGTGTTACCAACTGTATTTCCCCCAATACCTTTCTGTTTGGTTATAGATTGACAAAACAGCCAAGAGGCACTTGCAGGATATTTGGAATGCACATACAAATAGAAGGATAGGTGATCTGCAGAACAGCAACAAAAAGTGTGATTGCAATAGAAATTCCTTGTCAAAAGGCAGAAAATAGGCCCAGTGGAGTCACTGAAGTCTACCCAGGTAAATGTTGGAAGATCTTGATTAGATCTTAAGGCCTTGGAATAATTCTTCTGGCTCCTTCCTCTGAGTCAGATTGCCTTATCTAAAAAGGCAGTGCAGGTTTGTAGCTGGGACGTTGTCCAATTGGGGACTTTCACACAGTGTAGAGAAGGTATGGGGTCACTCCAAAGAACGGCAGTGCTGGTGCTATAACCAGGCCCAGGGGAGGCAGAGCTGAAGTGAGCCCCCAGGCCAGAGCAAGGAGACAGGGTGGACAGTGGCTCTGAGTGAAGCGGGAGCTGTCAGCACAACTCTGCATTTCTAACAAAGCAACATTTGCTAACCGTCTGAGCCCATTTCCTCTTACTATCATTGCCTCAAGTTTTTGTTTCACTTTTTAAAAACACTAAATTAAATAGTTAATTATGTGTATGAACATATTTTGCCATTTTCCGGTGCTCACTTTTTATCCAGCTAACATGTCTCCTTTGGTAGTTCTTTTGGCAAGTGTTTTTGGACAGTTTTTTCTAAAATGTATGAATATATTTAGTCTTTATTTTGAGCAAATTCTTGAATGATTATTTAGCTGGTGCAGAATTCCTTGTTGACAGCTATTTTTTTATTACAATTTTTAAGACATTACTCACTGGCTGATCTGAGAAGTCTGCTGCCAATCTAATTGCCATTTGAGTGAAGAAAATCTGTCTTTTCTGTGTCCTTGTTCTGAGACTGCACAACAGTATTTCTGAATGCTGATTGATATGTAGTTATGCTGCCTAGCACTTGATGTGTGCCTTCTGAGACCTATGTCCTTGACTGTAGGCCCTTCCCAACCTTTCTTTCACCCTCTTCTTGATTCTCACATTGGTAGAACTCATTCAATCTGTTTTCCAGGTCTCAGAACGGCCCTTGCTAAGGTTTATATGTCTGTGTTCTGTGTTCTGGGTGGACTGTCTTCCAGCTCACTAAATCTGTCTTAATTGGTGTCCAATCAGAGTTTCACATATTCATGTTTTTTGTTTGTTTGTGTGCTTGTTTTGCAGCCCTTGGAATTAAACCCCAAGCTTCCAACATCTAGACAAGTACTCTACCACTGAGCTGCTTCTGTTGTTTTTTTAAGTGACCTCACTTTGCAGTTCTTTCTTTTTTATATCCATTTGTTCTTATTTCATTTCACCCAGTTTTGTTTTATAATCTAATTTTCATGGATATTTTCTCTTTATCCACAACAAGAATCCTAAACATAATTGTTTTAATCTCTAGGGGGCCAGTGAGATAGGTCAGCAGCATAAGCGCCTGCCTGGCAAGCGCGAGGTCCTGAGATCAACTCCCGGAACCCACATAAAGGAAAAAGGGGGCCGGTGATATCATTCAGTGGCACAAGCACTTGCTGGCAAGCGCAAGGTCCTGAGTTCAACTCCTGGTACCCACATTAAAAAAAAAAAAAAAAAAAAAAAAAAAAACTCTACCCGGTTGTTTTAATTACCAGACTGCTCCATTCTCATCGCATCTGGGCTGGATTCATCTACCGATCAGTGACACTGTTACCTATTTTCCCAGTATTAGGTGTTCTGGAATAGAGGCCTCCAAGCTTACCTGAAGACTGAACTAACGATATTGTCTTCTTCCTAGGCTCACCCTGTCTTATACCGTGGTCCTGCAGGAGCCTTTCAGGGTCACAGTGAATGCTCAGAGTTCCTGCCCCCAGCCATGGTGCCAGGCAGGAGTTGAGCTAAGGACCTTTCTCTGCTTGATCTTCAGGCAGTTGTGGAAATTGTAGGTTTTTTTTTTTTTTTTCTGAGCTTCCTTTCCTAGAGGTGGGAGTCTTGTTCCTGCTCTGGTTTTAAGGACTCCTTTTGGCTGTTATTGCTGGCTCCTCTTGGGGCACTTTATCCCCTCACTCTTCAGGAACAGCATTCCTAGCCACTTTTGCCTATTTCTGGACAGAGTCCTGTAGGCCCAAAGTCTTGGTCCTCCATTCTGGCTTTGTGTGTGTGTTTTTTGTGTTTTTTTTTTTTTTTTAATGTGGGTACCGGGGGTCGAACTCAGAACCTCGCGCTTGCCAGGCAGGCGCTTATGCCACTGAGCCATCTCACCTGCCCTGTTTTTTGTATTTTTGAGACAGTGCCTTGCTATGTAGTTGAGACTAGCCTTGAATTCACTATGTAGCCTAGGCTGACCTTGAACTCGCAGAGAACCTCCTGCCTCAGTACCTACTCCCAAGTTCACCACATGCCTGGCTCTTCCATTCTGTTTTATGTTTCTAGCTCACTTTTGGTCTATGGGCTGTTTTTTGTTTGTGTGTTTGTTTTTGCAATATTTTTTTCATTGCAAGACAGTCTCAGTGAGGTGCCCAGAGTGGCCTCAAACTTGTGATCCTCCTGCCTCACTCCTGAGTACCTCAGATTACAGACATGTGCATCACACTCACTGGTTTTTAAATTTTATGTTTTAAAAATTATCTCTTGTAGCCATGGGTGGAGAGGATCATGTGAGGACTTCTAAGGTTGAACTTACACCTTGCTTAGAGCAACTTAATGTTCTTCAAAACAGAAAATAAAAGTTCTACTGTTTCAGTTTTTCCTGTTTTATACCTTGTTAGGAAACTCCTATAAGTTATATTTGATATTTTCCCAGTAATCAATATTCTACATCAAAAGAAAAGCAACTAATTAAAACTTCAAATCTACTTTATAGAAAATTGAATGTAAGAACAATAAACATCTCTAGATAAGTTTTGCAGATAGCAACATGGCCCCAAATTATTTTTTAAAAGATGTTCATAATGCCTCTGAGCAGCTCTGCTGTGCCTGTTATGACCATCATCAAACAGACAGCTGAAATACATGTGTCCCTTCCTTGAAAAGAGGACTACAAAGAAAAGATGGCCTGTGTTTCTCACCCTCCAAGAGCCCGGCACATGAATGGGTCGTGCATGTTAGAACACTTGGAATGAAGCGCACAGATCAAAGACCTGGGATACTGTGGAAGAGAGGGAGATGTAGCTTTGGTGCTTCAGAGAGGAGTGTGATGAATCTTTGCATTTTTCAAATAAGTCAAAGTGGTGAGCTTTATTATCACTCACACTGGTGATAAAGTGTTTTGTGAGATGGCTCGGAGCACTAAGTGAGCAATATGGGTATAGCACCAGTTCCCAATAGGCCAGCAAACATCATGTAATCATCTCACTGATGCTGGGAAGTCAAGATTGTTACCCTGATTTTACATGAAAGAAACTGAGGGGCAGTTCAGTCACAGGTGAACTTCGGTGCTCACTGGTAAGTAAGAAAGGAGCTCAGGGGTTTGACTGAGCTCTGAGCCCTGGATGCTGTGCACAGCATCCAGGCAGCCTGCTTCCTCTGGGCACAGGATCCTCCTCAAATCAATAATTTAAAATAAAGAAGTGACTTATCTATGGGGCCCTTTCTGGAGTTACAGAACCAATGAGGCTCATAAGATTAAGAGAACTCAGCTAGTAACAATGACACCGCCAGGTGGTCATGGGCACCCAGGGTCAGGTTTGAACATGCACATAGTATTACTCAGGTCCTTGTTTCCATTCCTCACATGTGCCTCTGTCCTTGGCAGGGCCTGAGCTGAGTCTCACTGGCCTTGCTGGGCACCTCCCACCTGTTGTTGGATGCTGGGCTGGGTACATTTGGGACATGCCAGCGATTAGTTCCTGTGGGGACTGACCTCGGTCTTGGAGGCATGATGATACTGCCTCTCTGGGGAAAGCTAGGATGGCAAATGTCCCTGCTGGATACACCTAAACCTCCTCACACAAGCTTCTACTGGGGAATCCCCGGCAAAGGCAAGTGGCTTTACCTAACTGGATAGTACTTCTGATACCCCCCAAAAAACTGATATTGTGTTGCAAAACTTGCCTTAGTTTCATATCTTCAAAAATAAATAAAACAGCTATGAAATCAGTAAGCCTATTTTGAAAAGAGGATTGAAGACTACCAAATGTAGAAGATGCAGAAAATCAGCTTGACCCCTTTTTCTGAAGGTTTTGGGGGTATTTGTATAGAGCTGTCTCAGAAGCAAGGGTGGGAGTGGATGCAGGGAGGAGGAGCAAGGGTTCTTTCCTCAAACCTCTCCTGTCCACGTCTTCCCCCTGACAAAATACTGAGGCAGATTTAAATTAGTATTTGGTGCTCCTGAGAGGACAATGCGTGCAGAAGATAGTTTGGTGGTTTCTGCTATGTCACAGACACTGGGTGGGGATGGAGATTCACCTGGCTCCCTGAGGCTGCCTGGCAGAGGCACCAGCTCAGGCTTGGACGGAATCATGGTTTGGATAGGCGCACATGGACCAGATTTCTGGGAAAGGTACCACTGCCTAACGCAAAGATCTCTGATGCAGCAGACGCCCAAGGAAAACGTGGGTGGATGAGTTTAAATCAGGATTTGCTTTTGGATGGGTGATGATGATGGCATGATTCCTCACTGCTGAGGAGCCTGCATGATACTGCATGCAGATACATGTGAGGGGATCCTAGAGAGGGGCAGGCTCTGCTATCCAGGAGAGCTTTTCCTGCCTCCAGCAACACATACTTGCATGCTATGGTGAGCCATGTCCTGAGCTGGTTTGATACCTTGTGGCCACATATCCTTGTACCAGACACTTTAAACCTAAACTTCCCAGCTGGTAACTAATAAAACAAATAAGAATAGCAGCAGTAAGGCAAGGAATAAATAAATGAGGACATAGGTAGAAAGCCTGGTGCACTGGAGGCACCTGCTACATTCACGTTCTATCCTTGTTGTTAGTAGAGATCAAATTATCTAGGCAAACCTAAATCAGGTCAGAGGTAAGAAAAGTTTTAAAAGAAACATTTTTAAAAGGGTGGGTAAGTGGCAGGTAAGCATTGTGCTACTTGGCTATTAACAATACACTTTAGACCTTGTTTTTCTGCCATTTGCTGCCCTTAGATTACTACTGATGCCGAAAATCAATCTCAGATAAGTTAGAGGACATTCCAAGGTCATAGACCTATTAAATTACAGAGCTATACTTTGCCCCAGTCATTGGTCACTGAAACTTCTGAAGTCCCAACACAGGCTACTTTAAAAACATATAAAAGGAAAAGAAAAAATCTAGAAATTCACCCAGACCAGAGCATAAGAATGCATGAATTCCACCATAAAACAAACACAGTTCTACCCACATGGCAGGTAGATTATGGTTCATGGCTCTACATTCACCCTTGATCCAACTGCTGGGCCACCTCAGGCGCCTGACTCGCCTCACAGCTATACATGTGCCCTGTTATACTTCTGTCTTCCACTGTTCCCTCCAGTCCTGCTGAACAGCTGAGACACAAGCTCTGAGAGTGAACAGCCTGTGAGGTTTCTGTGGGTGGGGCTGTCATGTACAGTGGCAGTCAGCTGTCACTGACTTGCTCCTTGTGTCCTTGGGTGCCTGTGACATTGGGACCTCCCTGCTTGGTGTTCGTACAGCTGCCAGTACTCCTTGGCCTTTTCATCTCTGTGTCAGGCCTATGCTATTCCTTGTCTTGCAATACAATTCCTCTTGATCCCCCAGTCTTCTCCTCCCTGAGATTTGTCTCATTCCTCACTGTACCCTGACCTTGCCTTCCTGTGGATGGGCCACCTCCTCATCTCCTTCCCTTCACTGCTGTGTCCACAGTTACTGTGTGTAGGATGTCAGCATCTGACTGAAGCCAGCGGCTTGCCCCCAACCCAGTGTGTGCGCCACTGTGTGACTGGCCCAGATTCACTTCCTCTACCCTTAAAATGAAGGCCTAAGCAGTTCCTGGAACTTTCCAGACCCTTCAGATAATTGCAAGTTCCTTGCATATGTTCAACTCTCAAGAACATTTTCACTTCATTGGTGAAATTTTCAGATGTGTCACAGAGCCCCAGCTCCGTATGTTTCAGTGTCACTCTTAGTCCTTTGTCCTTAGTCCTTGCAGCTTAGTTGTGCTTCAGGCTGGAAGCCCAGAGGGGCTGTGGCTAAGCTCTTCCTCTTCCCTTCCTTTGGCTCCCTTCAGGTGTAGGGTGTGGGTGAGGTGTGGAGGGAGGGGAATGGGGTGGCAAGGGTGGTACACAGGTAACCAGGTGGTGGCTGGTCTCCAAGGCTAGCACTGCCTTTGGAAGAAGAATGCTTGAATAGGTTTCTCAGAGCCCTTCCTGTGGCAGTCTCAGAGAGGACCGTGTTTTTGTATGTTGTGTATGATTTCTTACCCTCAAATGTGGTGGTCCATAACCTCTGCTGAAATCTATATTGATCCAACTTTTTACCCTCTTGCAAAAAATGGTACAGTGTCTTCACACCCTTCCACCTGCTGATGGCGGTGGAGTGTACCTTACCCTTGTGTAACTTTACCTTGGCTTTATGGTTATTTGGCCAATAAGATGTAAACAGATGCCATCAGGGTGAGTCCTGATTGGCCAGTGGGATGTTGAGTAGGACAGTGTCAGCAGAGTGAGTTCCTGATGTCCTTCAGTGTGAATCCTTGCACCTTGTAATTACAAGGAAAGCACATGGTGGCCTGCTGGTCCCAGAAGAATGAGAGATCCACAGAACAAACCTGAAGTGAATCCAAGCCTGACCAAGACTACTGAGATCAGAGAAACCACAGCCACTTGTAGATGTGGTGTGCGCAGTTAAAGTTTGCTGTTAAAGTTTGCTCTTAAAGTGATTTGTTATGATACTGTGGGAATAAGCAACTGATACTGTGTCACTTTGCCCCTATATAACCCTCAGGACAATGTCCAAGATGACCCAAGGCCAGCTTCCTCTATGGGGTCTCCAACAAGGCAGGGCAAATGTGTGACTTCTCCCCGCCAGCAGAGCTACTTCACTCACCCTCTAGACTGTAATCTCTTACCAAATTAGCCTTTAGGTATAATGGCTGGGTTTTTGTTTGTTTGTTTGTTTGTTTGTTTGTTTTAATGTGCGTACCGGGAGTTGACCTCAGGACCTTGTGCTTGCCAGCAAGTGCTTGTGCCGCTGAGCGATATCACCGGCCCTTTTTTTCCTTTATGTGGGTTCTGGGAGTCAAACTCAGGACCTCGTGCTTGCTGGGCAGGTGCTTATGCCGCTGAGCTATCTCACCAGCCCTGGTTTTTATAGTATGTAAATTAAAACTTGATAAAGATGTAAAGACGACAAACAGAGGGTGGAAAGGATCCTTGCTCACAACCCACTCTAAAGATTCAATTCTGTGATTCCTAGCACATTTGTAGAGTGCTGCTGTCAGCACACTGCAGACTCAGAGCGTCTCCACAAGCCCTAGCACCCTACAGACCGTCTGTGGTCTATCACTTTCCCAACCCAGCCCTGGTAGTCTTTGATCTCCTGTCTGTCTCTAAACATTTGCCTCTTCTGTACATGTTCAGTGAATTTGCTGGGGAGATGTAAAAGAAATATCTGCCTCCAAATTGAGAGGGTGCTGAAAGTTCAAAGAATGACTTGGACAAGTCCAGCTTGGTGAGTAAATGAGTTTATTGGGGTCATTTCCAGAGTGGTGAATGGCTTGTAGGCTGTAGTGCTACTAAAGTCACCAGCCCCCTAAGCTACTAAGCTACTTGCTTTATAGAGCTCTAAGGTAAACAGAAAAAAAAAAAAAAAAAAAAAAAGGCCAGAAGGAAAAGATGAGAGTCCTTGGGACAGTTGTGTGAGCTTGGTCCCCTCACGTCCATACTGGGAATTTCACAGCCTCAGCAAGCCCTGTCAAACTGCAGGCAGGAAAACAGCCTAAGCACTTGGTAGGGGCCCACCAAACAGCTAAACAAAATGGTGTTACTCTGGCTAGGGTTCAGAGGACTATTCTTCCTACTGTGCATTTCACACAAATGGAATCCTACAATATACTGTCTTTTCATACAGCTTTATTATTTTAGTGTAACAATTTTGAGGTCTTTCCATATTGTAGTAGGTAACAGTATTTCGTGGCTCTTTATTGCTGAATTGCATTCTGTGGTATGGATACACTAGTTGTTTTTCCAGCCATCAGAGGACAGGCATTTGGACTATATACAATTTAATTATGAAATAATACCTCTGTGAATATGCATTTACATATCTTTGAGTTGCCATAGTTGAGTTTATATTCCCAGGAGTGGAATTATTGAGTTGTATGGTAAGTTTATGCTTATATTTTTAAGAAATCATGTGTAAGTGCATCCCAGAGTGGTTGTGTCATTTTACATTTCTGTCGACAAAAATGTGAATTCAAGGGCTGGTGAGATAGCTCAGCGGCATAAATGCCTGCCTGGCAAGCGCGAGGTCCTGAGTTCGACTCCCGAAACCCACATACGATAAAAGGGCCAGTGATATTGCTCAGCGGCACAGGCGCCTGCTGGTAGGCGTGCGAGGTCCTGAGGTCAACCCCCGGTACCCACAAAAAAAATAAATAAAAAAAAATAAAATGATTGCTGTGGATATGCATCCCTAACATATTACAGTTAAACTTGAATTAGTATTATACCATTTGGCAGTATAATTTTTTGTCCTCTTTTATTTGTGCTGTTGTCATATATTTTATTTCTACACATTATAAACTCACTCATCAGTGTTATTTTTGTTTTGAACAATTACTTATCTTTTAAAGATATAATATTCATTTGCCATTTCTTCATGTAGATGCACACTTCCAAATAGTATAATTTCTACTTATCTTTTTTTTTTTTTTTTTTTGAGACAGGGTCTTGCTTTGTAGTCCAGGTTGGCCTTGAGCTTGCCACGATCTTCCTGCCTCAGCCTCCCAATTAATGGGATTAGAGGTGTGCATTACCATGCTCAGCAATTTCTATTTATCTTGAAGAATTTTCTTTAGCATTTCTTAAGGTGTTGGTAACAAATTCTCTGAGTTTTGTTTACTTCACAATATCTTTACATTCCTTTCTTTTTGAAGGTATTCTCCTTAGGTGCAGAGTTATAGTTTTTACACAGTTATTGTATAGTTAGTGTGTTGTTCCATCATCACACATGTCAATATTAACACTGGATTCCTATATCTTTCCATTGTCCCCTGGCTTCTATTTCTTCTGATAAGAAGTCAGCTGCCATGTTTTACACTTTTCAAGAACTCCTATTATTTCAACTTTTCTGTATACATGGTTGATTACTTCTGTTTATCTGTCTGCAAGTTCATTGATTCTTTTGTCCACTTTGTCAAATATAATATTTAAGTGTGTCATTTTTTTAGATAGCACATTCTTCACTGCAGGGCAAACTTCCATTTGATTTGGTTTTAGATTCTCCACTTCTTATCTGAAATTACTCCTCTCTCTCTCTTTTTTTTTGGTACTGGGATTCGAACTCAAGACCTTGTGCTTTCCAGGCAGGCACTGTGCCACTGAGCTATATCCCTGGCCATGAAATTACTTACCTTTTCACCCATTATGTCCATCTTTTTTTTTTTTTTATAAATCCTCTGACATTGTTGTAATTGTTAAAGTCCTTCCTTAATCCCAGTATCTGGACAATCGAATTCTGCTTTTAGTGACTGTTTTTTCCACATTTTTCTGCTTTACCACATGCTTCATATTGTTATGTTATTCTGGACATTGTTTACAAAAGGGCACCAGGATGAAGCATGATACATGTTTGGTTTTTTCTTTGTTTGTTTGTTTGTTTGAAGGAGAGTTACTCTGTGTTGTTGATGGAAGGAGCTGGCCGTTTAGATGCATCCTAGGATCAGCTGGTCTGGGATTTACTGAGCTTTAGTAGATTGAGTTTACCTTCTGTTCACCCAACTTGGAACCCATGAGGTCAGCATTTGAGCTGGAAGGAACATGGGTCACTGTTTCATTTCTTTTTTGGCTCATTTTTTGATTCATGGGTCTCAGAGTCTAAATTCTGAATGACCAAGACTGTACAAATCTCTTTTATTGCTGTCTTCTCCACTTCCATGTTTTTGAATTTAGGTCCCTTTCAGACAGACCCACTTTGCCCAGGCTGCCCACACTTTCATCACAGACCACATGTCCTAGTTACTGCAGGCCCTGACCTGGGCAGGTCTGCTTCTCCTGCACCTTTGCCCCAGGGGAACAGAAGCCTTAGCTCTGCCTACCCACGAAGGGCTCCTCATGATCCTCCAGAATTCAGTTATTAGGTTTTAATGCATCCCTCATTCTTTGATGACCCATGGAAAAGTATAGTTTTTGTTTTATTTGGTTAATTTTGTTATTACCACAGAAGCAAAACTCTTTCACATTTTTCTGCATTTTAAGTGGAAGCAGAAATCTCACTTTAAAGACTTTTCAGGTATGGGACTGGAAATATCCTACCTATGCCACAAACTCCAGAGATACAGCTCAACCTCTCTGAGTGGTTTTCTTAAAAAACTTTTGTCACTTAGCCTGAATTAAGGAGAAATAACAGCATGACCTAATGGGGAAACATCAAGTGTTCTAAAATTCTCTCCAAAGAAATTCTATGTTTTCCCTTTTCAACTTTCACTTATGTATTCCAGGAGATAGAATGAACTAAAGCCCATACAATCTTTCAGCCACCCATTGGAGCCTCTGAAGATGGAAAGACTTCAAGTAGAACATCCTGTTCCAGGAACATGGTATACACAAAACTATAACTAGTTGGGCACTGATTCCCTGGAAAACTTAGCTTTCATTAAAGATAAAGAGCTTTGTGTGGGATGTATAATCCCAGGTCAGCAAAGTGAGAGAAAGAGCAGAGAGACATAGAAGGATGGGGAGCAACGGAAGGCATGACCCTGCTAGACTGGCCACGAAGTCATTGTCAACCACACGGAGACACAATCTGCTGCTTGTCAGGTTCAGACAGGATGACTCGCCACCTGGAGAAATTTGGCTACATAGGTGGTCTCCAGGTGGGCAGGAAAAACAGACTCTGCCTTGAAACTCTTGCGGGAAAGATGAAGGAGAAGCAAAGTTCACTGCCTTTGTTAATAGCCCCCACATCAGCAACCTTTCAGCAAGCCAGAACCAGATCCTTGTATGGAGATATACAGGCTGTCCTCACATATCTGGTCCCACAGTCTGCTTAACCTCATTGTTTGCCACTTCCTTCCCCAGTCTCTCCAGCTTAACCACTTATGCCTTTCTTTCAGTTCTTTGAAAGCATCATGTTTGTACTTTACCATGTTCCACCTGGAAGTAAATCTCCTGTTTTCCTCTGGCCACCTCCTGCTTATCTGACATATGTCAGCTTTGATGTCCCTGCTTAGAGTGGCTTCCCTAATAATCCTTGTTTCCCATAAACCATGGCGGTCCCCCTCTGCTGACTCCCATTAGGCTGGCCATTTTAGCTGAATGTTCATCTCCCTCACTGAGTGGCTTAAATGTGCCAGCAAATTATTCAGTGTATCACCAATGCCTACCACTGTGCCTGGCATGTACTAGGTGCTTAGTAAATGTCTGTGGGGCCTGTGTGGCAGTGTCTATGTTAGCCCGTAAAAGAATCTCTCTCTACTCTCTCCAAGGCTGACAGCCAATATGTTACATTTCTTCCTTTGAGGAGTCCCTGTTGGTCAGACCATACCCAAACTGCCAGGCTTGGCTGGGATTTAGCAGGAGGTCAGGGAGCTTCTGACTGCCAGCAGACACGATTTACCCAGCTGGATGTACACTGGTGTGAACAGTTCTTTCACTGACAGGCTTAAATTCATATGCCAAAGCAGAATAGAGATGCAGCCCACACCGCAAGCTGGCTCACTGTCATTCTCTTAGGGACCCTCCTTCGCTCTTTTTTTCTTTTTTTTTTTTTTTTTGTCCTAGGAATTGAACTCAGGACCTTGTGCTTGCCAGGAAGGTGCTTGTGCCACTGAGCTATATCCCTGACCCCTCTTTTTTGTTGTTTGTTTGTCTTTTTGAGACAGGGTTTCACTATGCAGTTCAGGCTGGCCTTGAACTCACTTTGTAGCCCTTGAACTCGCAGTGATCCTCCTGCCTCAGCCTCCTGAGTACTGGGATGACAGGTGTGCACCACCATGCTCAGCTTCTCATACCACTCTTAAGACAGGCCCGCCACTATCATCTATACCCCAAGAATACAGCACTCTATACCATGTCTCCTGGGGTCCTGCAGATTCTGATGTCCTGGGCTTTAGCTCAGTGCTGCTGGCCCCTCCACAAAGTGGATGGTGGGTGGCACATCAGCAGCAGGAAATGGATGGTATATTTACAGCAGGAATTTCAAAGAGAGTTTTTAAAAGGCAGAGGGCAGTGCCTATGGGGCTGCCAACCATCTAGGGCAAGGGAGCCTGAAGTTATAGGGACCTCCATTTCCACCCTCCTTCTATCACTTTCCATGTGCGGGAACCTGGCAGTTACTAAGTGTGTTTATTCTGAGATGGGGAGGGGGCGCCAAAGGAGGGTGTGTGGTCCCACTACACTCACGGTGAGATGGACTTGAACTCTCACCTGGCCTCCAAAAGCCCTGACTCTGAGGCCCACAGGGGCATGTTGGTTCTCTGGGAAATAGCTCAGAGCCTGTGTCTAAAACCTCTAGTCCAGGTCACCAGGCAAATGGCTGAAGGGCCTTCTGGCAGAGGTTTTCATGATGTTCACTGTGGTTGCATTGCAGGGCCTTCCTCCGAAGTACCTATTACCCCTACAGCTGAGAGATCTCACACTGTGAACTGACTTCAACCTGGGAATGAGGTAGGGGGCTGTGGATGTTCCTACAGTGCCAAGTTAGGTTTCCACCAGCAGACCTAGTCAGGTCCATTTCTAGGGACCCTCTGGTCAATCAGGTGTTGCCACAGATTCCTGTGAGTTAGACATCTGCTCAGGTCTCTGTTCTAGTCTTATGGTGGTGGTGGTTTGTTGCTGTCAGTTAGGAGCTTCCACCTTATCTCTCCCCTTGGGCGTTGCTACTCCTGTTATCCACTGCAGTACCCCATGATCATTTCTAGTCTACAGAGAATGCTGGAGAGCACCTCCCCGGGCTGATATGGAATGAGGCAATGGGAGTGCGTCCTCACTCTGGGAGGGAGGGCAGGGCTGGGGTTGCTCCATTCCTCTGCTCCTGTCTCCCTCAACCTTGACCTTCTTCTTTTGGCATGCTTTCCAAACTTAATATGCAAATAATCACCTGAGGATCTTTAAAAATGTGATTCTGACTTCTCAGGTCTAGGGATCAGTCTGAGATTTTGCTTTTCTAAGATGGTCTTAGGGGACAATGGGACCACTCATTGAGGGGCCAGGCTTGCAGTGGCCTGGGAATTTCTGACATCTCCACCTCATAAATTGGTGCCTCCCAATGAGTTCAGACTTCCCCTTAGCGGGCTGGCTGATGACTGATGCCGCTTCCAACGACTGAGTCCATATACTAGACACTGGTTTGTGTGCCCATAACAACGGACTTGGCCCTTTTCCTGGATCAATGCAACCAGAATCTATTTCTACACCTGTTGCTGGATATGACAAGTGAGGTTTGCCATCTTTTTGAATAAAGGCTGTCTCCTCCCAGAGCAGGTTGCTGTTGTGCATCTATGCTTTCTTGACATCTGACCACCTGACACTCTTATGGCCTGGAGAGATGAGGGTATTGAGGGTAAAGCTTGATGCAGAGGATGGCTGGTTCCCTCAGAAGATAAGGATGCTTCTGTGGCAAGGGAGATTGGGGACTCAAAGTTCTTGGCCTCACCTATGTCCTCCCAAATGCCTCCATCTGAATCACAAGCTAATCCCCCTCCCTGTGCATGTCGTTCCTTTAACAGGCAGTGGCTGGTTTTAGTTGCTTAGTCAAACAGAAATCTAAGTATTGTAGGAATGGTTAACACCTACAAGGAGTGGACTTTAAGAGAAGGACATAATCCTTGATAATCCAGGTAGGCGTTATCTAAACAGTTGAAAGGCCTGAAAAAGATGGTTAGGAGAAATATGAGCTATAAATGTGCTTCTGGTGAGGATACAGGTGGAAATGAGGAATGCATTATTAGAAACTGGAAGAAAAGTTGCCCTGTTATAAAGTGGCAGAAAACTAGACTGAATTATGTTCTACTGTTGAGTGGGAGGCAGAACTTGTGAGTGAGGGAGTTGGGTATTTAGCTGAGAAGATTTCTAAGCAAAGTGCTAAAGTTACAGGCTGGTGTCTTCTCACTGCTTATCATAAAATGTGAGAAGAAAGAGAAAGTAAGGAATATTTGTTTAGCAAAACAAACTAACAATTATTTGGGAGGCTTTTGGGCTACTGAGGTAACAAAGGATGATAAAATTAGGAAGTCCACTTTGGAAAAATGCATCCTAAGTAGAGGGTGAGGGTGTGCCTGGACAATCTTTTGCTGAAGATATTACACTGAGTCGTGAATCCATTCACTTGCTTCAGCAGAAGCCTAAAGTAAGGATGGTATATCCAGGAAGATCTGAGGAGGACCCTCCTCACTTGCATAAGAGACCCATAAAGTTTTTGAGAAAGTTGTATCTGCATGAATGGGATCAGTCTGGACTGAAAGGAACAGATTCAGGACAAAGTGAGGAGGGCTGTCAGACTTTCAAGATTCTTTAAGTAGGAAATTGGCTGGAACTACTCTGCTGCACATGTGTACTACCCTTCAAGAAAAAGGGAGAATGGCTCTGAGGAAGGTCCATACCACTGGGGGCTCCATGGGCCCAGAGGGTGGGGCATGGAGCACAAAGGAGTCTTGACAGGCTTGAAACCCATTGGAATTTTCCCTGCTGCATTTGAACTCACTTGGGACAGGCAGTTTCTTTACTTCTTACTATTTCTCTCTTTCAGATGGAAATGTCTGTCCTGTGCCCATTCTACCCTTGTAGCTTGGAAACAGATAACTTATTCTAGTTTCCAGGTCTATAGATGAAGAGGGATTTTGCCTCAGGATAGATCATACCCAGAACCTCATTCATACAGTCATCCCTTATCTGAGGGGAATATATCACAAGACCCTCCCAGTGGATACCTAAAATTGAGTACAGTGCCTAACTCTACATACATATATTTAATGCTTTTCCTTCTTAACTAAGCACTTATCACACACTGTGGTGGTAAGCTTTGCATTCTGAAGTGCAACAGCAAAACTAGCACAGATTTTTTTTCCTTTCTCGATTTTACACACAGATTTGTTCATAAACATAGATCTTAGCAATCTCAGCATACAATTTTTTTCTCATTAAGTTGAGAACTTTCACCTTTTCAATTAAAGGAAGCACTTTACAGCTTCTTTTTGGCATATCCAAATTACCAACATCACTACTCTTGCACTTTGAGGTCATTATTAAGTAAAATAAGAATGTCTTGAACACAAACACTGCGATCCCCTATAGTTAATCCAATAACTGAGACAGCTGGTAGGCAACTGAAAGATGGGGAGCATATTTAGCACGGAAACATTGGACAAAGGGGTGATTCAAGTCCTGGGCGGGTTAGAGTGAGAAAGTGAAAGATTTCACACTACTCAGAATGATGTGCAATTTCAAACATATTAATTGTTTACTTCTGGAATTTTCTATTTAATATTTTCAGACAGCAATTTACTGAGGGTAATTGAAACCACAGAAAGTAGAACTGCAGATAAGGGGAGACAACTGTACTTGATTTGACCATGAGCCTTGGGACTTTGGGGCTGAAAATATTCAGATGAGATTTTAAACTTAAGAGTTCATGAGGTCAAGACTAAGACCCTCCAGGATGCTGAGGAGCATAAGCGCTGTCTGTTGGCCTTGCTGCCCCTTCTCCATTCATGGTTAGCCCTAGCTCCAGTTTCAGTCCCTCCCAGCCCACTAGGACTTCAAGGCCTCCACTGTAGGATGCTGGGCATGGAACACTCTCGGGTACAGCAGCTTTTATCTTGCGTCCACGCGCTGTAGCCCTCACTCAGCCTGGTATGGGGGCACCCAGACAGAGAGTTATGCCCTGAGCGGATAGGCTAAATGCAGGGCTCATTTGCCAGCTGGTCCTTTCTTCCTGGAGCCTGCAGAGGAGCCACAAATCTAAGGACCCAGTATTACTTTGGGAGATGCTCAATTTACCTATAGAAGATTCTGTTTCCTGACTTGGGAGCATGCATCTGACTTGGGTTTGGGGCTCTAGCAGGGGTAGGGATGGAGGGTCTCCTAGCTCAGCATGCAGGTGTCCCCATGAATCCTTCCAGCCCCCTCACTCTAGTTTCTGCTGCACCTGGTGTTCCTGAGTCAGGAGCCCTTCTGGTCCCTCTATATAGAAGACTATCCAACCCCAAATGCCCCAGGTCAGGGATGTGGTGGGGGGTGTTGGGATTCTGTTGCTCTGTACTCAGACATTGTCTTAGTTACTTTTCTTGTTGCTGAGACAAAATACCTGACATCTACAAGTTAAAGAGGTAAAGGTTTATTTAGCTCACAGTTTGTAGAGGTTTCAGTCCATAATCGGCCAGCTCCAAGGCTTGCAGAGGAGAAAAGAGTTCATCACAGGCAGAAGACAGCAAAAAGCAAGGGTCAAGACAAGCCTCTTTCTGTCTCTTATATTGTAGCCAAACTACTGGGATTAGGGCGGTGCCAAGCCAATGAGTGGACTGATTTAGTAATCACCCTCCCTTAATCCCAGCACCCTTAATCCCAGCATTGCACCATGAATCAGTTACACACCCTAGATTCAGCCACCTCTGAAAAAGTCCCACCTATGACTGTATAAGGCTTTGGGGGGACATTAAACACAAGCCATAACAGACCTATCAGTCCTCCTCTGGTAACCCCTCCCCTGCCATGGTCCCACTTAACTGCCAGTCCTCAGCCTCTCCAACCTTCACTGTAACATTTCCAGCCAGTTTCTTTAGTCTGTCAACATTCTCCCTGCAATGAAGCTTCCTTCTCCTGTTCCCTCCGTGTCTGTTTGTGTGTGATGGTGGGAGAGGGGGATATTTGTACCTTCTATTCCTTTTCAGCCATTTTCAGAGGTCTGAGTGGTAAAGTAGTCACAGGCTGCTGCTGTCCTGGGGGAACCCCTGAGACTTCTGATGTGGTAGGGATGAGCTGCCTCACCCCCTGGCAAACATTCCTCCACTGGCTCTGCATGGGATACTCAGAGCACCTCCTTAAGTGCAGGCGTTGCACCTGGCTCCTTCAAACCCTGCAGAGTGGCAATGACAATTGTTAAGAGCTCAATAGAAAAAGGCCAACAACCTATCTCCGTGTGCAGGGCAGACAAGAAGGCTTGTGGTACGTGGTCAGTCAGGCCAACTTAGGTTCTGCTACTGTCTTTCTTGATCTATGTGTCCAAGGGGGTTGGCATGTGGCTGCATTCACTGACCTCCCCAAGAGATGGGTTCCCCCTTAGCCAAGGGGCTATATATGGCCAGTTGGATTCTAGCCCTTAAAATGTTGGCCCAGAAAGGACACAGGTCACTTGTCACTGGTCAAGCACATTAGTGGGCCACTCTGAATTTCCAAGGCGGTAGTGAGGGCAGAGCCCATGGTGGCTGAAAGATGGTGTACAACTGTGCAGAGGAGCGACCAGTGGTCAGCTTGTAAGTCACCAGTTCTTCCTGGTGGCAGCAGCAGCAGCAAGGCCCCTCTGGGAGGTCACAAGAGTTGGTATGGCCAGCCTTGTGGCCTGGCCACAGGACAGAACCTCATCAAGCAGAGGCTTCCAAATGATAACTAAAAAACGATTCCTCAGTGAGAAAATAATTAGGCTTGGGAAGCCAGCCACTACTCGAAGAGCTCTGTCTAAAATGCTGAGCGCTTTACTCCTCTGGTCACTTGTTGACCTTGTGAAGGGGCGGAGGTATATCGAAGTTAAATAGCCCTCCAGGCCTCTCGAGTACAATGCAAAGGCCACGCAGAATCCAGCTGTTAGCAACAAGGCCCCTGTAGGATCTCAGCAAGACCAGGGCACATTGGACGACTTGGGCATGTGGTTCCAGGGCAGGCATGGGGGGATCGGGTGCCCACGGTATCACGACGGGAGAAGGCTAACGACAGTGTCCAGAGTATCCGAAAGCGAGGACACAAAAGCTCAGCGTTGCTACCAGCCCGGGCGCGCGCAAGCGTGTGTTCTCGCGGGGCCGAGCTCCTGCGCCAGGCTCCGCCTCCGCCCCGCCCCCACCCGCTAGGGTGCAGCCCTTGGGCGCCGCCTGCTGCCACCTAAGAGGATCGAGTGGAGTTGCTGCGCGTGGCTGGGCGTCCCAACCCAGGCCCGGGAACGGCCCCGCGTGGCCGCTTCTCGCCGTCCTCATCCTGGACCCCGAGCCTGGCCTCGCAAAGTGCAGAGCCGCAGGCCGAAGTTTGCAAATCGGCTGGCAGAAGTCCGCGCGAGGCTTTTTTCCACGAAGGCAGTGGGGGTGACAAGGCCCAAGGGAACCCCCGAGTCACCGCGGGTCACAGCACTCCGGCCGGGTGAACCAGGTCTCCGCCACAGTGGTTGCTAGAGCCGTCCCTGTCTTCAGGACCTCGGCCTTTCCGGGCCTCGAGGAAAGGCAGCGGAGGCAGGAGATCTTCATTAGTCCTCTCTCGCTCTAGTCCCCACAGCCTAGTCGGCGCCACAACCCTCACGCCCGCGCGGCCCGGACCCCTTTCTCCTCCCCCAATCCCGGCACTAGCACCGCTCCCCGCCCCGCCTCGCCCCGTCCTGACCCCGCCCTGTCCTCGGCTCCGCCCCCCCACCCCGCCCCTGGCTCTCGCAGTCCGCGGGGTGGGTTCGGCAGCCCGGCGAGCCGTAACCGAGGGTGGGCGCACAGCGGGAGCGTCCAGTCCCTCGCGCTCCCGCTCCCGCCTGGTCCCGCGGGCCGGCCATGCTCTGGGCTCCGGTCGCCTTGCGCACCCAGGGCCGGCGATGAGGAGTGGCGCCGAGCGCAGGGGCAGCAGCGCCGCGGCGTCCCCGGCCTCGCCGCCCCCCGGCCGCGCGCGCTCCGCTGGACCCGACGCGACCCCAGCCTTGCCGCCACCCGCCGCCAGCCAGCCCCGGGTCCGAGATACAGGCGATGCCCGCGCACAGCCGCGCCCCCTGTTTCCGTGGAGCAAGTGGAAGAAGAGGATGTCCATGTCGTCCATATCGGCTGCCACCGCGCGGAAGCCGGTATTTGACGACAAGGAGGACGGTGAGTGCGGCAGCCCAGTGGGGACTCCGGGGGACCGTATGGGGACCCTGCACGCTCTCGAATGGCGGCCGTAAAGGTGGCATTTCTCTTCGTCGGACACCGGCGGCCACCTGGGTGGGACTGTGTCTCCGGGCGTCTCGGTTTCCGAGGAAACTCGCGGACCTCAGGCAAGGTCCCCACGCGCGCCCTACGTTTCCAGTGGCGGCGCCCTGGGCAAAGCAGTCTTTGGCCGGCCCTGCAGGGTGAAGATCCATGGTCTTGGCGGCTCTGGAGCTTAGGAGCAATGCTGCCCACTGTCCAGAACACCTTACATTTTCATTTTCCTTTGTGGGCAGTGAGGAGGTTCAGTCCTTACTTGCAATTCCAGGAGCTCTCACCTGTGGTGTGAGAGTTTGTGAAGTGAGATGCTTGCCCCACAGGTGGTGCGGGGTACCCTGTCCCCGCAGAGCTCTCAGTCTCTCCAGTGACTGCAGTACAACTGGCACGCCCAGTCTTTGCACTGGGTTGTCCTGTACAACCAAGGCCTGGCCTTTGTGCAAAAACCTGGCCTCTGGGGAGCTATGCAGTCCTTCTGCAGGTAGAGCTGCCCGCCTGGAGGACATATGTGTCTTTTTTTTTTTTTGACATGTGTTTCTTGAGTGACTGGCAAGGTGGGCGCTGGTGGAAAGCTGGGGATGACAGGCAGCTGGCAGTGCAGGCACACTTCTTGGGCCTCTCGGATACTTTAATTTAGCACCTACAGGGATTTGGCTGTGCAGTGGGTACCTTTGGGGTACTATGATAAATTCACACGCAAACATATAGCTCTTTTCTACAGATGCCATGCAGATAATTTTATATGGTAAAATGATGACACATTTCATGCTTTTTGACATTTTCTTAAAATAGTTGAAATATGCATTTTCATTTGTAGGCAGCCTGCAGAGATATGATGAATTTTTTTTATATAGTTTTAGAGCACAGCTCTGTTCAAGAGCCCAAGCTTTTATTTCCGATAAATAATTTAAGCTTTGTAGGAAGTTACAATAATAGGACCTCAATAGACTAGTGTTGGTGAAGCTGTGCAGGGGCATTCCTCATAGAGACAGCTGTGGGGAGCCTGGCGAGGAGATGCCAGGCCTCTGCCTAGCATGGTCAGCAGGAAAGGTGCTTTCAGATCCTGATGTATCAGACACAGTATGTTCTTGGGTGGCCTGTCATCATTGTGTTCTGAACTTTGGGGGAGCAGGACTCACTGTGGTACATGTTTTTTGTATTATGTTTTTGTTTTTAACATCAATATTTAAAGTAAAAAAAAAAAGCCCAGAGTGAAGTAGGAGCTAATCAGAAAGTGGATTTGCATCTAGTTTCTGGCTGCGGAATGAGGAAAGTCTGAGGAACACATCTGATTTCAGCACTTGCTGGTGTCAGCCAAGAGCTGGCCACACTTCCATGTCTTAGCATTGTGTCTCCAAGGCAGCAAATGTGGAAATAGAGAACTGATATAGCATAGGTACTGCCGCTGTCAGTGTTTTAAGGTAGACTTTTACTTCTGTTTCCATTGTGTTGTGTCTTAGAATTCAAGGACCATTTAAAAAAAAAAAAGAACACATAATCTATTTATGGTGTTCATTATCTGAGTTGAGAAATATTTTACACATCTCCACCCCTTTATTTGGATGGCAGAGGTACTAACGATTCTAGGCTTTTGTAGGATGATTCACTGATACTGGCTCACAGGTGCTTGCTCTCTATGATGTATGACTGTCACTGGCTCGTTACTGGGCACGGTACCCACATCCCCAGACTGAACACAGTGCCAAGATTTAACGGGGCCTTGATGAAATTGGGAGGCCATGTCACGGTCTGGGCCTGGAGCTGAGGATGTTCTATAAGTGGGTGACCACTTCATTCCATTTTTCCACGTTGTCGGCAGGCATAAATGGCTTGAGAGTCACAATGTGATGTTTGCTGAAATAAGGTCCTGTGCACTAAACGTGAAGGCCATGGGATTCATCTGGGTGGAACAGATGCAGTTTGGAAAGGAGGAAGGAGCATCATTCTGGAAGGGACTGTGTCCCCTTTCCCCATTTCATTGTGATAATCAGACCTCCACTACTTTCCTGGCCCCACTGCAGCGGGGCTTAAAGAGGCAGCTGTGTTGCGCTGGTGACTTGCATGTACTGGAACTGCATGGTTGCCATGGTAATGTGAGACCTTCTGATGAATTTTTTAAATTAAAACACCTAATTAATATATCAAATTTGGCATGCAGAGTAAATGAAAAAAAGAAAATAGGAGGGCAATTTAACAAAGTGCCAGGTAAATTTGAACTAAAAAGTATAGTTGTAACATATAAGATCTTAAATATTCTCCATTCTTGTTAATCTGTGTGGAATCCAGAGTTGTATTCTTTGTTTGGTAGGTGTTTGATGCACATACGGAACACCTAGAGTTCCTTTCTCTTTCCCTTCAACCCTCACATTCTCCTGCTCTATCCCTTCTCTGACTCCAGTGAGAAATTCGTTTTAGGTGTGACAGGTTAGCACACTGAATCTCTTCTGCTGCTCTGCCCCAGAGCTGCATGGTTTTGGGTGAGCCCCTCATTTCTTGCTGCCTTGGTGTCTCTGTGATACTGTTGGGGTTTTCCAGCCCCTTCCAGCTGAGAAGCTCTGCAGCTGTAATGTTGTGGGGCACTGCCCATCTCAGACGGCCATGGCTTGTCACCTCACACAAACATTGTTAGCTTACTGGTAGGTAGTGGCTAATCGCCAAGAAAACTTGACTTCGCCCCAGAACACTGGCAGGAAGCCCTTGCAGGCTGTGGAATGCCTCTAGAGTACTGTTAGGTGGGGCGAGCACTGAGGTGGGATGGGGGCTTCCTGATTCTTAAGTCATCACTTTTAAAATTGAAAGGTAAAACTAAAAGAAAATAAAATCAGAAAAACCCTTTGTTTTGCCAGGATTTGTAATTTGAACACCATGAGGTCTCCACAGTGAGTGTTCGGTGTGTCTCCCCGCCTTCTAGGAATCTAGGAGTGTAGTCACACACATAACCATATAGAAACACACTTCCTTTTCCAGAAATAGGATCATACTCTATATACTGTTTTGTTGTAACTTGTCTTTTTATTTAGCAATATGTCAACATCTTATAGCTCTGAAGCATAGATTGTTGGCTAAATTTGTAACAGCAGTTCTCAACCTGAGCTATGTATCAATTCAGTGGGCACCCTTAAAAAGGTCTGAGGCACCTGCCTGGCAAGCGCGAGGGTCTGAGTTCAACTCCTGGAACCCACATACGAAAAAAGGGCTGGTGATATCGCTCAGCGGCACGGGCGCCTGCTGGCGCGCGAGGTCCTGAGTTCGACCCCTGGTACCCACACACACACAAAAAAAAATGTCTGAGTCCTCCCTCAAGACATTGTGATTGAATTTGTGGTGGGTGGGGTTGGTATAGGAGTGGGGCTCAGCATCTGCTCCTCTTTAAGCCCCCTTATGATTTTGATGAACAGTCAGGGTGGAGAATCACAGCTTGGCAGCATCCCTCTGTGTAGCTGTAACATTCTCTGTTAATTTCCTATTTGAGGTCTTTGTAGTGTTTGCATTAAAAAAATATAAACTATTAGGCTATGAACATCTTTGCATATTCATCTTTGTGTGTTTGGCATTGTTACCTTAGGAAACACTTCTAGGAATGTCCTAGCTAGGTCAAAGGCATCAATTAGAAGGGAATGGAGACTCAGGAAGAGAATGGAGTGAGCTCAGGAAGTATAAACTGAGTATACAGCACATGTGTACAGTGAATGTATAATGAGTGTACAGCAGGTGTGTACAGTGAATACAGTGAGTGTGCAGCAGGTGTGTACAGTGAGCTCAGGGAGTATATAGTGAATATTCAGGTATATAGTGAGTATACAGTAGGTATGTACAGTCACTATTCAGCAGGTATGTACAGTGAGTATACAGTAGGTGTGTACAATGAGTTCAGAGAATATCAGTGAGCATACAGAAGGCATATACATTGGGCTCAGTGAGTATATGTGTATGTGTGTATGTTTGAGGACAGGAAGGCAATGTGGCAGTGGTTCCTTGGCCTGGGTCCCTATGAGCAGAGAGCAGCTAGTGGGCTGCCTGTTCCAGCTCTGCACAGTGCTGGCTGGACAGGAGGTGCAAACCTATTGTTAGGGGAAACCTAGCACTTATTAATAAGTTGCCAGTTATTGGTTTGGCACCCCAGCATTGTAGCCAATTGTATATCTTTCACTTTGTTTTTATTTCTGTGTTGCTCTTCTCAGTCTTTTTCTCAGGGAGATCTTTTTACAAGTGTAATCAAAATGTAGTTATATTCTGTGTCCTGCACCAGCACCTAGCAGCCTGAAACTTTGCCTCTAAATTGGACTGTTGCATCTTTCTTCAGCTCCCTGGTTGTTAAAATAACAGATTTTAAGTCAATGGGAAAATTACATTTTTATGAAACAGGCATGCTAATTTTTAAATAACAATAATGTATTAATTGCAGTTTCTCCTGTTTGTCTGAAATTTTGACCATTATAATAACTTCCCTCTGAGGTATGGTTGTGGGGCAGCCCCACCTGCTTGGTTTCTGTGTCCCTTTTTCCCAGGGTCAGCTGCAGGAGGGACTTATCTTCCCATCGGGCCCCACACCTGTGGGTGTTGATGGGGGTTCTGCTGTGTCAGGCAAGGCCTTCACACAGGGGACCTTGGGCTCCAGGCCTCTTGGAATCTGCTGGTTTTCATGCTTAAGACCTGTACTCTGTGTTTCTGGTCTTATTTCCTTCCTTATTAGGAAGTTTAGAGCTGAATTTGGGGTTCACCTTAGCAAAGAGTCAAGGCTTCTACTTAGCGCTATTTATCGTTCCCATCCAGATTTTTCCTCCTCATCTAAAAGAATTGGGGAACTGTGTATTTCTATGTCCCTCCCTTCCTCTGCTCTCTGTGTAAAACTAGATGACAGTAAGGTTTGGGTAACCAGTGTTTCTCTCACTGACTAATACGCTGGCAAGTGCTGGACATGGGTCTCCTTGGCCATCTCACGCTGGATGTGCAGCTCCCTCCATTATCACCATCGGGTGGGGGGGAGCATGTTATCCTCATGCCTGGAGCTCTTCCAAGGTGTCTCCCTCTTGGCCAGGGTCTGGGCAAACACTGTTCCCCAGGAAGACTGGTGGGGCCTCAGGTGCTGAATGATTATAATGGTCAAAATTTCAGACAAACAGGAGAAACTGCAATTAATACGTTATTGTTATTTAAAAATTAGCATGCCTGTTTCATAAAAATGTAATTTTCCCATTGACTTAAAATCTGTTATTTTAACAACCAGGGAGCTGCAGACATCAACAGAGCCATGGGAGAGAGTAGACGCAGAAGTGTGCTCTGGCCTGGCTCCATACAGCTGAGGGGAAGGTCCTACCCACCCCGTCCTTGTTCCCCTAAATGTGACTCAAGAATCCACGGATGGTCTCTAACACCTTGCCTCCCAGGCTGTGGCCGTGTGATACCCCAGCTTGATGTTATTTAAGTTCTGGAGCCAAGGAGATGGTGTAAGTAGGAGTCAGTGTCGCCCCCAATTTATTAAAAATAGGAACTAAGCACATTACATTTCTCACAGTGATTTAAAAAGTTGACTTTAAAACGATTTCTACAATTTCAGAATTCCCGTCATGACTCTTCATGCTTCTAATGCAGAAGGCTTAATTTGTGACAATAAATGACTTTGTGTTTGTACTTTCTTCCTGAGTTCATGATGGTCATCATGGACACTTCTGGGCCCTTGTGCATGTGGGATTGGCTCTTTCGTTGCCCATAATGCTGTGAGGATGGGGAGGGGCCTGCAGTGGTCTTGGGTGCCTTCTTCTTGCATCTCTACCTCTCCCTGTGGCCAGTTGTCCTGGGTCCATTCCTTTATCATTTGCCATATCTGACCTGAGAGCTGGCATTCACAGGCTGATAGGGTCCTGGGATTGTGTTTCTCAAACTGGTTGCGTTTGTGCTCAGGGAGCCTATTATTCCAGTTATCTTATTCTGGTAATAAACTACTCCAAATGTTAGTTCCTTAACAGCAACTTTTATTATTTCTCATTGTTTTGTGGTGTGGGTATGTGGACAGGGCCCAGCAGGGATAGGTAAGAGACCCATGTGACATCTATGGGACCAGAATATCCAGGTGGGTTCCTCAGTCATGTATATGGTGTCTCAGAGTGCTGGAGGCCAGAGGCCTCCCCTGGAGACTTATCCCCAGGGTCTAGTACTTGGTCTTGGCTGGTGTATTACTTACCAGCTGCTTAACAAATGACCTCAGAACTTTGTGGCTTGCAATGGTAAATGTCATCTCCTAGTTTCCATGAATGCCAGGTGCATCTGCTCAGGTCTCTCCTGAGACTACTGGGGTCGTGTCAGTTGGACTGCTGTCATCTTATGGTTTGATTGTGGTTATGGGATCCGCTTCCACTCATCTCCCCACGAGGCTGGAGGCCTCAGCTCTGTACCACTAAGCTCCTCTAGTCATGACTGTCTCTGAAGTTATAGTCACTCCTGCCTTGTTCTGTTAGAAGCAACTCACAAGTCCAGCTCACACTTATGATTAGTAGGGGGTTACACTCAGCCTTTTGAAGGGAATGCTGAAGAACCTGGGGACACACTTTGACCCACAATTTTCCTTATAGTCTTGGAGCTTCTCACTTCCCATGTCTCTGTAGTAGGATAGGAGGCCTCCCAAAGAATGCACACACAGAAGGTACCAGGCCTTCTTGTGGCTTAGGTGGGGACACGAAGTGTCATTTCTGCTGCATTCTGCTGGATAGAGCAAGTCTCAGGTTCACCTCAGATCTGGGGTAGGGGTGATAGAGATGCACAGTAAAGGTCTCACATCCGGGGTAGATTGGGGCTGCTTTTGGTCAGCAAGGCTGGCTGATAGGAAGAGCTATACAGGAGCATGAGACAGGCTGGAAGTGCTGTGGTCAGTGTATCTGAGTACAGTGACCTTCAGAGAGTGGGGCTGCTGCTCTTGGCAGCTCTGACCTGGTACCTTGCAGAACTCCAGGTAACATGCAGTTAGCCAGGTCTGCCCAGCACCAACCTGCACAGCCAAGTTGCTGTTTGAGAGCTCCCAAAACA
Source organism: Erethizon dorsatum (assembly GCA_028451465.1). Classification (NCBI taxonomy): domain Eukaryota; kingdom Metazoa; phylum Chordata; class Mammalia; order Rodentia; family Erethizontidae; genus Erethizon; species Erethizon dorsatum. The sequence goes on along the minus strand of CM051822.1, from coordinate 115,334,317 downwards.
CCAGGAGACACAAAGCATCCATTGTATTGAAACTTGAAGATCTTGGAAGGAAGACTTTCTATGTTGGAAGTCATCATCTTTCTGAGTTTGAAAGTAAAGCAAGAAGCCAGGGCGGTGTGTACTTGCTGTTGGCTGTTGAGCCCAGGGCTGTAGCATATGGCTTTGAGTCCACCTGATTACAGGGACCTCTTCTGGGAAAGTCTCAGAAACCTTGAATTCAGATTCCTGTGCTGATGCTTTAGGACCCAACTGTGACTGTTTCAGAGTCTTGTTCATTTTGTCCTCGATTTTTTTCTTCTGAGTATGAAGGTCATCTTGCATTTCTGAAATCCATAGGCAGAAAAGATAATTTGTAAAGTTAATACCTGACTGAGATAGGAGGGAAAAGGGAAAAAAGATGGAAAAGAAAAAATGCAAAGGAAAGGTAAAGTGAAGAATCATATGCTAAAGAAAGAGTGGAACCCACTCCTTGAGTGGGATCCTGCTGGTGAGTTGCATTTGGCAGTTGGAAAACCTGGATGAACTAACCAGGCACAGCCTTGCTGGCCCTTCCATCAATGCAAGTGCTGCCAGCAACAGGGGTTGAGGCCCAGAAGTGAGTGGGCATTGTTGAGGTGGGTGGCTGCCTGGCACAAGAGGGCAATGGTTGCTAGAAGGGAAGCCCTAAGGCACCCTGTTTGGGGATGGCTCCTTAGAGGGTACCTCATGCAAACTTGAAGAAATCTTTAGCCATTGGGTCCTAACACCCTTTTTTTTTTTTTTTTTTGTGGGTACCGGGGGTCGACCTCAGGACCTCACATGCCAGCAGGCGCCAGTGCCGCTGAGCGATATCACCGGCCCTTTTTTTGTATGTGGGTTCTGGGAGTCGAACTCAGGACCTCGTGCTTGCCAGGCAGGCGCTTATGCTGCTGAGCTATCTCACCGGCCCCGCTAATGCCCTTTTAAAGGCCCCAGCAGGTAGGATGTGCAGTGAAGAAGGGGTACAATCAATGGAGAGTGCCTATCCAGAAGGTGGGGATGGTGCAGGTATTTTGCCTCAGCCGCAAGATCATGTCCACTTCCTGTCCTGCTCCCCATGTTGCTCAGCTTGGCTTGCTGGCATGATACTCCTTTCCAGGGTCACTGAAGCTGACAGAAACCCCAGAGGGCACAGGCCTCTGAGACCTACTTCTCTATGGCAATTGGACACCCAGGGTCACTTGGGACATTCCGCTTTGTGCTGCTAACCCAGCATGATTATTAATAGTGTCCCCTTTCATTCTTAACAGCGTCCTGGTTTGGATGATAAACTACATGGATCCCCTATCTAACTGCCCAACACTTGCCAGAATGATCTTTTTTTTTTCACTTTCTAGCTTTTATTATGTAATGAAAGTGACAAGAAAAAAATATTAAGAAATCCAGTATCTTACATAATTCAGTGCTAATATAACAATCATTTTTAGATTTTCATGTCACCTTCCAACCCGTACTTGAATACAAACAAAATATATATTACTTATTAAAAAACTTTTTTGTCATAAACTTATTTCAGAGTATTTTAGATTTACAGAAAGGCTGTGAAGGTGGTACAGAGCATTCCCATGTGCCCCATGCCGCTTTCTATCATGTGAACATCTTATATTAATGTGCTACATTTATCATTAAGCAATATTGAAGCATTTTTATGAACTAAAGTCAGAGCTTTGTTCAGATTTCCTTAGTTTTTCTCTGATGTCCTTTTCCTGCTCCCAAATCCAGGATCCCATATGACATTCAGTATCATGTCTCCTTAGGCTCTCTTGGCACTGACAGCTTCTCAGACTTTCCTTGTTTTTGATGACCTTGAAGAGTTCTGCTCAGGCGTTTTGTAGAATGTCCCTCAGTCAAGATTTGTTTGATTTTTTTCCCCTCATGATTAGACTGGATTACAGATTTTAGGGGGTAAAGTGCCATTTAATTACATCGTATGAAGGGTCCACACTGTCCACATGACTCATTGTTGTCCATGTGGACCTGATCCTTTGGCTGAGTTATTAAATGAGTCAGCTCTTTGTCACTGCAACGCAATACCTGGCACAGGCTACCGATAATGAAAAGGAGGCTTATTTCACTCACAGTTTGGGGGTTTAAAGTCTAAGATCTGGTGCAGGGAAGGGACTGGGATTAGCTTTGCCTCTGTGTCTGTGGCAGTCGGCAACGTGGTGAGTGTGTGTGTGTGTGTGTGTAAGAGCTTACATAGACAAATAGGAAGTCAGAGAGACAGAGACCATGTCTGCCATTCCTCTGAGGGCACACTCACAGTGACCCGAGGATCTCCCACCAGTCCCCACCTGTCAGAGGTTCCACTGCCTCCTGACAGCACATCCTGTGGACCAAGCCTTCAGTGATCCTGGGGACACCCAGCCATTGTGGGTGTGCTTGCCAGATTTCTCCACTGTAAAGTAACTCTTTTCCCCCTTTTCATACTTAAATCTCTGGAAGGATGTCACAATGTATAGCCCATGGTCACCTCCTTGATGGGACATATGTATATGAAATTATTTGAAATTCTGCATAGAAGATTTATTTCTTCTCATTTGTTATTCAGTCCACTATGTCATTGTGGACTCATGAATAATTATTTTATGCTTTGAGTTATAATCCAGTACTCTATTTGTTGTTCACACTGTTCCATTTTGCAGTGAGCTCCTGGTTCTTTCAGTATGCCTCCACCAATTTTTCTGTGTGTGTGTGTGTGTCTGTGGTTTGTTTGCTTTTGATCATTTTCTTTCTGGCACTACAACATGCTCCAGGCTAATCCTGTATATTTTTTGATTTGGCCTTGGAATCATCTATTTCTCCAAGGAGCCCTAGTTTCCATTTTTGGAAAATGGTTTTAGAAGCTAAAATCTGCTCACTGGGTGTGCTCCTTGCCTCTGGGGACAATCATCTTTCAAAGTACAAGGCTGACCACATTGGTTGCTGGTAAAGACTCTAATTTTCCCCAGCACCTCATTCATTCAGCTGAGCACAATTTTTATGCACCTGCTGTGCACACTGGGGGAGGTTGGATTGATACTACTGCTGTGGAAAGCTGTCTGTCTACTACACATCAGCATCCCCTGTGGGGGAGTAGGGGGCAGCTATTGACATCAGGAGCTGGCCTGCCACCTCTGGCTGGGCGTTGGTGTTCTGTTGACCACAGGCGATTCGCAGAGCACCCACATCAGACATAGCTGCTCTGTGACTAGGTGGATCAAGACAGAACAAGGCCCTTCACAGTCTGGCCTGAACATATACAAAAAAAGACCATTGTCCTAACCCAGATGAGCAGAAATCTCCATCCTGGCTGCCACGAGTGATGGCTGCGGCTTTGCCAACCACAGCTTTAGCCATGCCTCCTTGTTTCCATTTTTCTTTAAGAGTTCTTGCCCAGCATGGTGGTGTATGCCCGTAATTCCAGTAGTATGTGAGGCTGTGGCAGTGAGGATCACAAGTTTGAGCCCTTCCTGGGCAACTTAGTGATTTAACAAGAACCCTATCTCAGAGTAAAAAAAAAAAAAAAAAAAAAAATTAAAAAAGAGCTGGGGATGTAGCTCAGCACAAAGGCCCTAGGATCAATCCCTAGTACCACACATACACAAAGAGTCATTAAGATGTCCAGTCATAAGATTATCCCCCACCTCCTGACTGTATCAAGTTCCTGGTCTCCCAAGCCCTCATTAAAATACTCTGCCATAAACCCCAAACCTGTTTGTCCTTTTGAGCACCCTTTTCCTGAAACACCTCACATTCCCTTAGTGTGTGTTTTTCCTCACTGCATTGAGCAACAAATCCATTGTGTTTAGCCACAGGTGTTTTTGATAACTCTGGTGGGGGTACTCACACCTATAATCCTGCAAGTATATCTCTAAGTACAGACCCAACAAGATGTGTACACCTTTGCCCCTGAAGACATAGACAAGAATATCTGCCCAGTGCTATGTGTGATAGCCAGAAACTGGAGCCAAACCGCATGCACACTGACATTATATGTATCAGTGGATTCTTATGCATTCACAGTGGAACTCTTTCTAAGTGTGGAATGAACAGCCCACTGCTGCACAAAGCAGCATGATGAAGTTCATAAACCTGTCGCTAAGTGAAAGAAGCGAGACACAAGACTCTATTATACTCTACTTGTGTAAAAAGCACAGGGACTGAGACTAAGCCGCTTTTAGATGTCAAGACTGGATTGCAAGGTGCAAGAGGCACAAGGGGCTCTTGGGTGCTTAAATTGCTCTGTCACCTGATTTTCTCACTTGATAGAAATTATTTAGCTGATCAGTTGTGACTAGTGCAGTCTTTGCATGTACATTATACTTTAAAATTTGCAAGGATAGTAAAAACACCTATGCCCAGCCCCACCCAGAAATTTTGCTGCAGCTGGAGCAGATCTTGTGTAGTCCTGAGGTGAGTATGATGCAGACTTGGTCCTGGGAAACCTGGTCCCAGCTTCTCCAGTGTCCCCTGACTGAGTAGCAGCTCACGCGATGCTGTTGTGCCTGCTTCCTGTGTCTGTGACTTCTGCCTGTAATGTGTCACTGCAGCCCCTCGCAGATGCAGGCCCAGAATCTTGATCTCCAGGAAATGTCCCCATGCCTAGGGCAGGTGCCTCCTCTTCACCCTCCCTGTCCTGATACCCCCATCCTCACGAAGAGCTACTGGTTCCTCTATTTGCAGTCCGTATGGCCCCCCAAGGCAAGTGCTGTCAGGGGCTCCGGTGAGAACCTTTAGGTGGTGTGAATGAGCTCTCCAAGGCACCCGCTTTGGGTGGGTGGCTGGTGTGCAGCCCCAGTCACACTGGAGTTGCAGCCACTCGGGCTAGAATTGGGGAAGGAGCCCTTTGGATAGTCTCTTGCTGCCAAAGAATTTCCTGGGACTACAAGGCTGAGCTCTTAGCTGAGTACTGTGCCAAATTGATAGGTTATCATTGTCAGCTTGTCATAGCACAAGCTCCTGCAGGTGAATGACAGCAAACTGCACATTTCTGTGACCCCAGAGTGGAGTATAATGCCAGGCATCTAGATGGAATTCCATGTGTGGTTGTTGAGTGAATAAGCAACATGCTGTATTTCTTCTGGTTTAAGATTTACTTTATCCTATGTGCCTATTTCTTAGTCCCCCACCCCACATCTCAGCAAAATGAGAGCACTATTGTCCCTACTGTTCCTTTTCCTCCCTCCAAGTTTCTCATGACCCCACTGCAGTCAGACTTGTCCCCACTGCTCCTGAGCTGTCCTGTGAAGGTTCCCTCCACATGACTAAGTCTAATATTCAGTTCTCAGTCCTTCTTCTTGACCTATGGCAGTATTTGACACTTTGGAGTCCCACCCCCATGCCCTTTCTTCATGTGGCTTGTGGGTGCCCACAAGCCTGGGGGGCCCTCCTCAGCCTCCTTGACTGACCTTGCTTGTCTCCCTGACTCTACCACTCCACCATGCTGGGCCATTTCCTGACTTCTTTTTCTCACTACACTCACGCAGTGGTGATCTCATGGCTTCAAATATCATCTATATGCCAGCGACTCTCGAATTTACATCTCCAGCTGGGGCCTGTCTCCCACATTCCAAACTTTCCCGTCCAGCCTCTGACTTGACATCATTCCTTGTGAGTCTTGTAAGACATTTCAAATTCAGCACATTCAAAATCAAGTTCTTTTTTTTTTTTTTTTTTTTTTTGTGGGTACCGGGGGGTCGACCTCAGGACCTCGCGCGCCAACAGGCACCCGTGCGCTGAGCGATATCACCGGCCCCTTTTTCGTATGTGGGATCCGGGAGTCGAACTCGGGCCCTCGCGCTTGCAAGGCAGGCGCTTATGCCGCTGAGCCATCTCACCGGCCCCAAAATCAAGTTCTGAACTACACCCACATCTGCATCACCTGAGGTCTCACTGTTCTTCCAGATACTCAGGTGCAAGCTTTTGATGTCTGTCTCTCTCATGTCCCCTGCCCAGGATCTTCAGTATGTTCTTTTGGCTCTACCTTCAAGCAGGATGTAGTGGTGCACATCTGTAATCCCAGTAGTTAGGAGACTAAGGCAGGAGGATCACAAGTTCAAGGCCAGCATGGGCAACAGAGCGAGACTGTGTCTCAAAACAAAAACAAACAAAAAGAGCAGACCCCATTTGTCTGCGTTGGCTCCTCACTCACTCTGAGTACTGTCTCTCCCTGCGCTGGCTGTGCATCCTCAGGGATCTCTCCTGTATTCCAGTGCCCTTTCTTGCTGCTCTTTCCCTACCCAGCAACTTGATTCTCTGTTTCTCCAGGCCCATGCTCATCTCTGCCTGGCTGTGTGTTCACTCTTTCTCTCCCCTCCACTGTTTCCAGCCTGACTCTGCAGCTCCTTGCATGAGCCCCACACTTACCATCACCCTCTGTTTGCCTAGTTGGCTGCCTGTCTCCCCTGACCAGTCAGGATGGATAGGATGCTCTGTAGTAACAAGCATCCCCTGTCAGTGGTTCAGAGTAGCAAAGCCTCCCCTCTGTCTCTTGTTTCATGCATGCATGTCTTGAGCCAGTGTGATAGCTTGGCTCATCTTTGTCACACTGAGAGCGTGGCCACTGGAGTTGGAGTAGGGGGAGGAACACTCTGGATAGTCTCTCCTTGGCAAAGAATTGCCCTGGTCTGAGAGTGGCTCATAGATTGGTGGCCAGAGTAGTCACTTGGCCCTAAACTATCTCAGGTCAGGAGGAGCATCGCACCAAGCCTAGGCCAGGGTGCTGGAAAATGGTCATCATGTATCCTCTTTTCAATCTCTCAGCCAGGACACCCCAGCTTCTCCTCATGCTCCATGAATTGAAAGGTGCACAAGATGTTCAGTACACCTGACCAGGTGGGAGTGTGTGGTGCTGTGTGTGGGTGACAAGGCCCTTTGCTCCTGGACAGCTCAGCCTCAATGTCCAAGTAGGAGGCTGGAGGAGATTAGAGGACTTGATGTGATTCTAAACTCAGGCTTGCAGAGGAGTGTCTGGGAGGCTCCAGGTCTCTCTCTATCAGCAGTGGGCTACTATCTCTTGAGCACAGATACTCTCCCTACCAGGTAGCCTTTTCCTTAACTATGGGCTTATTGTTTCAAAGGTGACAAGAGAACTGTCCTGTCCTGAGAGGCCCTGGATTCTTGGAAGGCCAAACCTGCCTCGTCATAGGGATGACAGGCATCTTCCGGTCACATGTGAGTCCTTTGGGAGAGGACACATCATGGGCTCATGGACCAGAGGGGACAGTGGCCATCTAGGCCAGGAAAAAGTGGGTTCTGGCTTTGAATTCGTGTGGGTGTGTCCAGTGCAGAAACCTTTGCCAAAATGAAATCAAATTCCTTTAAATTAAAAATGAAATGCTCCAGAGAACAGGAGCCTGCTCGTTGACAGATTGCATTAATTGGAAGGTTTAGAAAGTTTCTGTTAATTACACTTTGCCACCTAGCAGGCTGTTCTCTTACAAATGAGTTGCTCTCTCAACTTTGTCTTCTCAACATACAGACAGTGAGCTCCACAGCCAGGTGAGTGGTCAGAACAAAGCAAAGAAACGAAGGAGTCAGATGAGAGCAGATGATGGGAACCTCCTTTGGGGATTGTGCTCCTTTCTGTGCCACTTCCCTTGGGTCGAGCTGGGTAGGTAGCTGTCTTAGTTACTTTTCTTGTTGCTGAGACAAAATACTCCACACCCAAAGTTAAAGGAGGAAGGGTTTATTTGGCTTACAGTTTGTAGAGAGGCCCTGGTTGGGTGTCATTGGATGGGGCGGGCCAGGGTGATGGCCCTGGATGTGGTCTCCTGCGTGGGGTGTCCTTGAGTGGATGTCCCTAGATGGGTGTCCCTGGGTGTGTGGCCCTGTGGAGAGTAGAGTCTTGGGTTCTCAGTGTCTAGTGCCTCAGGGCTGTGAGCAGGCAGCTGCCTCTGTATACAGCATACTGGTCCTGGGCCTGGCCTTGGGTATCCTGAGGAGGCCCAGAGTATTTTAGCTTCTTAGAGACCCTTGGAAATATTGTCACAAATGTCAGAACACTCAATCCAGCCAGGAGGATCTGCCTTTCTGTTTGGAGATGTTATGTCCTGTGAGCTTCATGCACACCTCCACACACACTCAGTGGACAGGCATCACCCAGGAACTACCTGGGGCAGAACCATCTCTCTTCCATGCTGAGAAAGCCACAAGGGCAGGAGTTGGGTTATTTTGTTCAGGTCCCCACTTGAGCTTGTACAATAGATACTTAATAAATGCTCGTTGGAATTAATTAAATTGGGCAGAGAGAAAATGGACGAGTTGATACGGAAATGTTAAGACCAGCACTGGTGGAGATATGGGCCCATGACCATGTTAGTGTTGAATAATGCTGGGTCTCATTTAGGGAACATCTTGGAGTGTACAAGGCCCAACCCTGTTCTTTCTGGAGGACTTTACAGTGATCAAGCAAATTATGCTTATGTTGACAGTTGATAAGCATTCTCACCGGTGAAGATTGAGAAATTTTGGTCTTAGGAACATTTGCATTTCCTGATATCCAGTGATACTGATGACTCTTTCACATATTTATTGGTCATTGCAATGGGCTGAATGTTTGTGTCTCTTCAAATTCATGTGTTGAAATCCTTCAAGGTGACGGTATTAGGATATGGGGCCTTTGGGAGGTGATTAGATCACATGGGTGGAGCCATCATGGTGGGATTAGTGCTCTTATAAAAAGCATCAGAAAATCCTTCACTCTCTTTCCATCATCTGAGAATACAGCAAGAAGATGGTTATGAACCAGAAAGTGGACCCTCACCAGACCCTGAATTTTCTAGTGCCTTGATCTTGTACTTCTAGCCTCTAGAACTATGAAAAGTAAGAGAAAGAAACGTCATTTAAACCACCAAGTCTTGATAATTTGTTGGCAGTAATTTCTGTAGCTCATTTGGTAAAGTGTTCAAGTCTTATGCAGAATCTGTTTGTGTCTTTTATTAAATATTGAAAAGTAGAAGTTTTTAAAAAATTTTAGGAGTGTTTTTATAAAGACATTCCAGATTCAAGTTCTGAATGAATTTGAGTGTTACGAATACTTTCTCCTATCTGTGGCTTATCTGTTCATTTTCTTTATATTTTCTTTTGCTGATCAGTCTTTTTGGATTAGTAATTTCTGCCTCTTGTCTAATAAATCTTCATCTACCCTAAAGTAAAGCTTCTTTTGTATTTAATTTTTTTGTGGTACTGGGAATTAAACTCAGGGTCTTGCACATGGTAAGTATGTGCTCTACCACTGAGCTATACCCCAAACTCCTAAAGTCAAGTTTAGGTCCAGGATACATTTCAAATTAGTTTTTGTGCAGAGTTGAAGTAGGGCAGAGGTTAATTTTTTTCTGTATGATATCCAGTCATTCCAGCACCATTCTTTGAAAGGACTTTCATTCCCCCACTGGATTACCTTAGTATCTTTGACAAAAATCAGTTCATGTAGGTTTATTTCTGTGGCCTCCTTTTGTCTTTCCTTACACCAGTGACACACTGCCTTGATTATTGTATTTATCTTGAAGTGAGATAATGGACATCATCCAACTTTGTTCATTTTCCAAAATTGTCTTGGCAATTCTAGGTCCTTTGTATTTCCATATAAATTTTGAATCAGTTTTACAATTTCTACAAAAAATCCTGCTGTGATTTTGATTGGAATTGTGTTAAATACATAAATCAACTTTAGGGAGACTGGATATTTTAATAATATTGAGTCTTCCAATCCATGAAGTGGTATATCTATTTCAGTTTTCTTGAATTTCTCTCAGGAGTGGGTTATAGTTTTTTGTAGTCATGTCTTACACATCTTTCATTATTAAATTTATCTTCAAATAGTTGATGTTTGTTTGATGCTATTATAAATGGCCGTGGGTTTTTTTTTTTTTTTTTGGTGGTGGTTCTGGGGATTAAACCCAGGCCTTTGTAGGTGCTAGACAAATGCTTTATCACTGACCTATATCCCCAGCACTTTTGTATTTTGAGATAAGGTCTCTAAGTTTCCTGGGGTGGCCTTGAACTTACAATTCTCCTGCCTCAGCTTCCTAAGTAACTGGTATTACAGTAGGCATGCACCATTGCATCACATGTGACATTATTTTATATAAATTTGTTTTTGTTGCTGGTGCATAAAAATAGTCAAGTTTAAAAATCAGCTCTATTGAAATATTATTTGCATAAAATAAAATTTGCTCATTCTAAAAATATTCAATTTTGACAAAGATGCGTAGTCATGTAACCATTACCTCAATTGGGATACAGAACACTTCCATCACCTCATAGAGCTTCCTGTGACCCTTACTTCTCTCCAGTGTATGCTGGAATCAGATACACAGCTCATGGGAGCCAATTCTGCATATCTGCCGTTCTTTTTTTGTTCTTTTCTTCATTAGTACATATTTGGAGTACATAATGTTTACATTCCTTGTGGGAAGTTCGTACATGTACATAACACATCTTAATTCCTCCCCACCTCCCCATTTTGGAAAAAGAAGTTTTAAAACTGTGATGAAGTTTTTTTTGTCATTTTCTTCCTTTATGTTCTTTTTATGTCCTTCTGAAAACTATTTGCCCAACTCAGGATCACAAAAGTTTTCTCCTATGTTCTCTCCTAGAAGTTTTATAGCTGTTACTTTTTATTTGTGTTCCATATGAGGAAGGAGTTGAGGTCCTTTCTTCCCTTTCTCCTCCTCCTTTCTCTACTTCCTCTTCCTTCTTTTGGTAATCTGGATGTATATTTGATTTGGCACTGTTTGTTGAAATGATCAACCTTTCCCCATTGAATTACCTTGGCATTTTTCTTAAAAATTGATCAATGTATACTTGTGGGTATATTTCTGGACATCATTCTGTTACAGTGATTTGTATGGTTGTCTTACATTCATACCATGCCCTGTTGATGACTGGAGTTTTAACAAATCTTTTTTTTTTTTTTTTTTTTTGTGGGTACCGGGGGGTCAACCTCAGGACCTCGCGCGCCAACAGGCACCCGTGCCGCTGAGCGATATCACCGGCCCCTTTTCGTATGTGGGATCCGGGAGTCGAACTCAGGCCCTCGTGCTTGCAAGGCAGGCGCTTACGCCGCTGAGCCATCTCACCGGCCCTTAACAAATCTTGAAAGCAGGTGTGCTAGCCTTTCAACCTTGTTTCTCAATTTTTTTTCTGGCTATGCTAGATCCTTTGCTATTCCATTCCAGCTTGTCAATTTCTACAAATAATAGATATTATATGTATTATTCTGGAGGAGATATTGCTTAGGATTATATTGAAACTATAGATCAACTCAGGGAGAGTGAACCTCTTAAAATTTTGAGTTTTCAAATCTATGAACGTGATACATTGTGACATTTTATCTTGGTCTACTTTAATTTCTCTTAGCACTATTTCATAGTTTTCAGTGCACAGGTATTGCTCATATTTTGTTATATTTATCTGTATTTTATGTTTTAAAAAATAAAATCAACTCATATCTATGTATCTATAGATATCTATGTATATCTATAGATATCTATGTATCTATGTATATCTATGTATATATAGATACATAGATATGAGTTGATTTTATTTTTATTATTATTATTATATATACCTCCTATAACCTTGCTAACCTATAGCCTTGCTAACCTCACCTATTATTTCTAGTATCTTATTTATAGATTCCCTGGAGTTTTATATCATAGTCTTATTATCCGTGAACATATAGGTTTAGGTCTTTCTTTGTAAAACTTTATGCTTTATCCTACTGCTGAAATTTCTAGCACATTGTTGAATACAAGTGGCAAAGCAGACATTGTCTCTTTTTTCCTTGATCTTAAGAGAGAAGCTCAGTATTTCACCATTAAATATAATGTTAGCTAAGCTTTTGCAAAGATGCCATTTATGAAACTGAGAGAAGTCTCTTTCCTTTTTTAACTTGCTGAATTTTTTTGATTTTTACTCATTAATTGCCTTTGCATTTGGTCAAATGCTTTCTCTGTATCTGTGGGTCAAATGCTTTCTCTGATCATAAGGTTTTCTCCTTAGTTCTTTTTTTTTTTTGGTACCAGGAATTGAACTCAGGACCTCACGCTTGCCAGGCAGGTGCTGTGCCACTGAGCTATATCTCCAGCCCTCCTTAGTTCTGTCAATGTGGTAATGACATTGATTGACTTCTGAATATTATACTAACTTTGCACTTCTGAATTTTCTTTCATATGTTGGTGAGTTCCATTTGCCAATATTTCATGAATTTTTTCACTTGTATGTTCACCACAGATATGCTATGTTTAGAATGTTTGTGTCCCTCCAAAGTCATGTTGAGACTTAATCTTCAGTGCAATGGTATTAAGAGGTGGGGCCTTCGGAGGTGATGAGGTTACTTACATGGGCTACTCTTTTGTGAATGGGATTAAAGCCTTTACAAAAGCAGTTTAACATGACAATGGGCTTCTCTTTTTTTGCCCTCCTGCCTTCTGCCATGTAAGGAGGTAGCAAGGCCCTCACCAGATACTGAATGCTGACACCTTGATCTTATACTTCCAGACTTATGTATTAATTATAAATTATCCAGCCTTTAGTATTTTGTTATAGCATCATGAATGGACTAAGATAAGATATTGGTCTAAATTTTCTTTTTTCCCTAAGTTTCGATACCAGGTTTATGCTGGTCTCACAAAATGAGCTGGGAGGTGTTCCCTCCTCTAGTTTCTGAAAAAGTGTGTGAGCTTAGTTTTATTTTTCCATTAAGTGTTTGTTAGAATTTACCAGTTAACACATGGGAGCCTGGAGTTTTCTTTGTGGTCTTTGTGGGATAATTTAATTATAAATTCAATTTCTCCAACATATGGAGGATTATCGAAACTTTCCATGTCTTCTTATGTTACTTTTGGTAATTTTCTGTCTTTCAAGGAATGAGATTTATCCATTTCATTTAAATTATTGAGTGTGCATGTATAAAGTTACTTTTCTTTTAATGTCTGTAGTGATGCCTCCCTTTTGTTCCTCTCATCAGTATTCTGAGTTTTCTATTTTTTCTTGCCTATCAACAACAAAAAGGAATGACAAAATTTCCATCTGTGTCTGTTGGTGAGTCTATTTCTTCCTTTCATTCTGTCAGTTTTGCTTTGTGCATTTTGTTCTGTTATTGAATGCATACACATGTAGGACAGATATGTATTTTTGTTCAATTAAACCTTCTGTCAATATGCAGTGTTTCTTTTTATCACTGTCACTTTCCATGGCTTAAAGTCTACATTGATAAGATAGCCACTTAGCTCTCTTTTTTCACGTAGTTATGGCCACAGTAGAGCCAGTATTTTCATAATGTGTCATTTTCCATCCTTTTACCTTTTAAACTGTCTGCATTTTAAGCAGGAAGTACATCTTTTACAAATATCACAAAACTGACTCTTGAGTTGAAGAATTCAGAGTCTAAGGTGTCTCATTGGGCTGACTTTATTGACCTTTGTTGATGAGCAGACCTTCATCTTCCTATGTCCCTACCTTAAGTCACCACCTCTTGATCTTCAAGGCTGTGTCTCAGGGACTTCCCTCTGTAGTCTCCCATAGGCCCTGATATTTGGCACTCTAGTTGGGGCTTGTGTTAGTGGATGTTTGTCCTCAACATCATATGCTTGTGGTCCACTGTGCTCCTTGCAGATGGCCAGCTGGCTCCAGAGGATACAGGATAATGTGAAAGCCTCAGTGCAGGTCCTGAAATTTGGAGAATCTGCTATGAATCCCTAGCCAGTAGCCAGTAGCCAGATGGGTACCAGCTCTGTGCTGTTAGTGCACATCCGTTTCTCCTTCACTTCTTTGTTACTTCTGACAGTCGGAGAAGGCAGCACCCTCTTTTCTAGGACTCCTGAACTTGGGATATCATTTGGGCTGGGGCTGGATCAGGCCTAATGGGTTCAGGGAAAACACTTCCCAGTGGAGGGCAGGGAGAAGTGGGAACCACAGAGAAGCTTTGGAGGTTTTGTTTTGTTTTTTTATGTGGGTACCAGGAGTTGAACTCAGGACCTCGCGTTTTCCAGCAGGTGCTTGTGCCCCTGAGTGATGTCACTGGCCCTTTTTTTCCTTTATGTGGGTTCCAGGAGTTGAACTCAGGACCTCGCGCTTGCCGGGCAGGCACTTATGCCGCTGAGCTATCTCACCAGCCCTGGTGGGAGTTTTAATAGCTGGTCATTTTCACATAGTCATGGTTACAGTGGAGCCAGAATGCACGCAACTTACCTCCCCGGGATGCTGGTGTCATTTCCATGAAAGCTCTTGTGACCTTTCTCCCTTGTTTCCTTGGAGTCTTCAGCTCTGCAGCAGTCACTTGGTTAGAGAACACCAGCTGAACCATCCTGGCTTTGCGGCTTGTGAGAAGAGCTGTCCTTTCCTAAGCTCTGCCCAGATCTTCTCCGGTTTGCAGGTATCGAACGCTCCCTATGCCTGTTCCCTGTCTCCCAAAGACCGTGAGTGACTCCTTTCCACAGGCCAGGTCCTGCCTGTTGCTTTCTGACCTGGGGCTCCGTTCCCATCAAGACCACTTTCCCGGGCCGGTGAGATGGCTCAGCGGCGTAAGCGCCTGCCTGGCAAGTGCAAGGGCCCAAGTTCGACTCCCGGATCCCACATACGAAAAAGGGGCCGGTGATATCGCTCAGTGGCATGGGTGCCTGTTGGCGTGCGAGGTCCTGAGGTCAGCCCCCCGGTACCCACAAAAAAAAAAGACCACTTTCCCTTTGGGTGTTTATACCCCAGTTTGAGACTTCAGCAGTGGTGTGAGAAGTGATAAAGAAGAAGACAGTCAGTCCCTGGTCTGGTGTCCATGACCCAACCAGTGCCTCTGTTTGCCATACAGCAGGGACAGTGCAGCTGTGCTATGACACTAGTTCAGCTGCAGTCTTGCACCTTAGCAACTGTGTGCCTTTTCCATTGTCTGCTTGCTCGAACATCTCCACAGCTGTGTGCCCTGCATCAGCACCAGCCAGGAAGTCTCCTTTAACTCAGCCACAGTGCAGCTGTCCCTGAAACTGCAGCCAATGTGGGCCTCAGTGCTGAAGGAGGTCACCTTTCTGGGGCTTTTTCAGATTGTTTACAGATACTGTGATAGTGGCATGCTCTGGGGAGATGACCAGGTGTGTCCTTGAGACCTCTGAAGGCCTCAGCCCACCTCCTGGAGGAGGGAAAGGCCATGTTGGTGATGGCAATGGCTCTTTGTGGGCAGGGCTTCTTGACCCAGAGAACTCGACAGGGCTAACCTCCTCAGAGGTCAGCTCCAAGGGACTGGGACAGGGTTGAGGTTGGCTCACACTCCCCCTAGTGAACTGAGTTGCCTGTGGTTTGCCTTCTCCAGGGGTCATTGCTCCTTCCTCTTTCTTTGGTGGTATATAGGATGCAACAGAGTTGCATCAGCAGGCAGATTCCACAGAGGAGTGGCTGCTAGTGGCTAAGACATAACTGATGGCTTCTGGTCTCATCCAATTAGCTAAGTGATCAGAATGCTCTTTGTGATACACGCCT
The DNA here is from genome assembly GCA_028451465.1 of Erethizon dorsatum. NCBI lineage: Eukaryota > Metazoa > Chordata > Mammalia > Rodentia > Erethizontidae > Erethizon > Erethizon dorsatum. The sequence goes on along the minus strand of CM051822.1, from coordinate 115,318,846 downwards.
AACAGTAAATTAACTATTTTTTTTTTGTCCACTGGAGGCTTCAATATAGTGTTTAGTTCATTATTGCCCCTGATGAAGCTCTAGCTATCAGTTAAATAAGTTAACCACACAGGTTAATAGTGTAAGTATAGGCACAAAGTTGACTGGGTCACTAGCACCCGTGGCTGCCAGCTTCATCAGATATTGAGAAACCACTTATAGGGTACTACCCAGTAGCTGTCTTAAAGGGGACTGTGCTTTGCTCTGATTGGCCCTTCCTGATACCCAGGCAAGGGGAAGGCTGGTGCCTTGGCTCTGTGGGGACACATGGCTCTGGTGTGTGGGGGGAATGCTGTGTGAGTCGGCTTCTTCTGGAAAGCAGGCAGTGGGCGGCTCTGTGAAGCCCTTTAGGGTGCTGCTGGATCGCTGGCACCTCTGAAGTTCTGCCTGGATATTTTAAGCGCAGCCCCAGCTCTTGCTTAGCACAGTGGCTGGCTGGAGTGTTACACAACTTAGCACCTCTCCCCCGCCAGCACGTGTTGCTCCCCCAGAGCTGCAGGGATGGCCACATCAGAGGGAGACATCCTGCCCCTACATTGTACCATGGACAAGTAGTTGGCTGGAAGCCCTGCCTGACCATAGTCATTCTCGCAGGATGGTTCCTCTATGGACCGTGCCAGTCTCTGGAGAGAGTATTCAGTACCCCCCTCGGCCTTCTTGGCCTGTGACCGGGCTGAGTGATCACTGTATGAGAAGGAGCTCTGCAGACCTCAGCTCCATTTTCCAATAGGTGTCTCTCCTGCTGCCGTGTCAGGGTTTCTGTGGTCCCTGAGCCAAGAAGAGCCTCCATGTGCTCTGAGGGGTTCACCTTTCTACTTGAAGCTGTCCTGCAAAATCCACCCACTCAGCCACAAGTGAAAACTTTCCCTCTGCAGGAATAGCTGTCAAGTGCAAGCCATTTCCTCATAGTAAGATTTTAATTTTTTAAGACAATATTTCTCAGACTGGGTGCATGAATGTATTCTCAGGGCTGCATGAGAATACTTTTCTGTCCTTAAAAGAAGGCTATCACCCTGTTTTTTTTCAGCTTGAAGTCATTGGTCCAGGACATAAGGGAGTGAGCTGGCCAGTGGGTTTCTTTCCCCTATGGGGCGGGGGTGGGGGGGAGTCAGGAACAGTCAGGCTGTCTCTGCATCACATCCAACAGGCTCCAGGTGTTAACAAACCAAGAGGCTGAGAGGGGAGGACAGAAGTGATTCAATAGCTTTAGACTTTCACTGTATATTGTGATGACACCTTGTACATTTTTTTATACATATGTGCTTCTTCACACATGCATGTCTTTGGACACATATTTCTTTACACACATGTGCTTGTCATGTAGAGTCCCTAATTTTCATGAAAGGGAGCATCATGTAAGATGGTTCTGGGCCTCTGCAAACACTTTGTGTTGTCCCTTTTGGATTTTTCTTATCAGCACATCAATTTAGCCTATTTGTAACTTCTACATAATATTCTACTACAGGGCTGTAATAGTAAAATAATCACCCCCAGTGAAGGATGTTGGTTACTTCAGGCTTTTTGGTTTTGTAGTTGTTAGTTGTGAATGTTGTTTCTCATTCTGTGCATTTGTAGACTGTGGAACTTTCTCCATCCATACCAGTATTTTGGTCAAGAGCGGCCATGCCCTGACTGTCTGGTAGTGGCTCTGGGCATTGTTTCGTTTGGGTCAAAATGCGTCTCCTGGTTATCCTGTTTTTTTCAACTGCATTTTCCTTTCCTTCCTTCCTTTCTTCCTTCCTCCCTCCCTTCCTTTCTCCTTCCTTTCTTTTTCTCTCCATCCTTTCTCCCTCCCTTCCTTCTTACCTTCCTTCCTTGAACTAGGGATAGAGCCCAGGGCCTCCTGCATGCTATGCAAGTGCTGTACCACTGAACTCCACTCCCAGCCTTCAATTGCATTTTTTTCCTCTTTGACCCTCTAAAAATTAACATTTAAAACAGGAAAGTGTGTATAAGGCTATAGACAGTTGCATTTTTTTTTTTTTTGTGGGTACTGGGGGTTGACCTCAGGATCTCGCGCACCAGCAGGCGCCCGTGCTGCTGAGCGATATCACCGGCCCTTTTTTCGTATGTGGGTTCCGGAAGTCGAACTCAGGCCCTCGCGCTTGCCAGGCAGGTGCTTATGCCGCTGAGCCATCTCACCGGCCTGACAGTTGCATTTTAACTTAGGAATGAGGTAAGGCCCAAGATGACACCCAGCTTTTGTAGTGAACTGTCCTCGTAGCCTCTGCCCCTTTCTCTGTTGGGTTGGTTTTCTCACTGGTTTGTACGGGTTCATTGTAATTTTAAAAAATTAGTTCCTGATTTGTCATATTTACTTATAGCCTTATTCAGTTTCCAGTATGTTTTTTAAAAACTTATGAAGAATAGAGGTTTATCTGGCTCACAGTTCTGGAGGCTGGAAATCCAGGAGCTTGGTACCTGCATCTGGGGAGGGTGTCACCGCTGCATCCCAACATGGTGGAGGGACTACATGGTGAGATGGATGCATGTCCCAGCTTGTAGTACTTTGATTTTAAAAACAGTGTGTGTGTGTGTGTGTGTGTGTGTGTGTGTGTGTGTGTTTCTATTCAGAAGTTTCACATTTAAATCATTCAATCTATTCATCTGAAATTTGGTCTTTTCCTTTGTGGCTTCTGGGGTTTGCTTCCTGGCAGGAAAGGCTTCTCTTGGTTTGGAGTTACAAATAAACTCACCATCAATCACCCATGATTTTAGAACTCAGGTGGATTTGGGGTGTTTGTGTGTGTGTGTGTGTGTGTGTATTTTTGCTGTGTTAGAATTTGTTTTGTCATAGGAATGAGATAGGGCTCCATTTTACATTCTTTCTCTTTGCTGCTCTGGAATGCCCCCTAGTCACATGCTGTGTCCGCAGTTTCTGGGTCTCTTCTATACCCTGTAGATGTGGGTGATCTGCCTTGTCTTGCTCTGTTCCAAACCACTTTGGTTTGGCACTTCCTTCTAAAAGATAGCTGGCAGCCAAGTCAGAGGGTGGGGTCTGCAGTGAGGGGGGTTGGGAGAGGGGCCCCAGGTGATCTTCATGTGAAGGGTCTGTCCCTGAACTGTCCCCCTGAGACCATCCATCTGGCCCTGGAGGGAGCCAAGAAGGAGCATATAAGATCTGATTTGCAATTGCAGCTTTTTCTTTCTTTTTTTTTTTTTTTTGTGGGTACCGGGGGGTCGACCTCAGGACCTTGCGCGCCAGGAGGCGCCCGTGCCACTGAGCGATATCACCGGCCCCTTTTTCGTATGTGGGTTCCGGGAGTCGAACTCGGGCCCTCGCGCTTGCCGGGCAGGTGCTTAAGCCGCTGAGCCGTCTCACCGGCCCTAGAATTTTTTTTTTTTTTTTTTTTGATACTGGGAATTGAACTCATGACCTTGGACTTGCCAGGCAGGCTCTGTGCCATCGAGCTATATCCCCAGCCCTAGCTTTTTCTTTCTACAGGGAGGACCTGTGGGATTTCATCGATTTGGAAGGTGAGTTAAGACCCTCATCCTGGGCTGGCCAAATTACAGGCTGGCCCAGAGTGATGGGATGTAATGGGTGAGAGGTTTAGGGAAGGATGTGCTGGGATGCTGGGTAAGAAACCACTTGCCTACAGTTTGAAGGCAGAAGTTTGGAAGGGAGTGTGGCCCCACTTGGGTCAGGGCCAAATACAGGGCCTGTAGGGCCATGCTGGAATATCCCAGGCCAACAGGTAATGTAGGTGGTGCTGGCCATTGGAGACCTTGGGGTGTTAGCCCTGAGGCTGGGATGAGGAAAGCCTTCCAGGTTCCCATGGTCTGTCCCTAGAAGAGGGAAACTGCTCAGGAAGGCTGCAGAGACAGCACCACAGCTCTCTGGCAGGTCTAGAGCCCTGAGTGGCCCCTGCCCCCAAGGCTGACACCTTCCTGCACAGGGCATGGGTGGGGCTGGGGCCAGCTTTAGGTCATCGCTGTGCTTCAGGAGTCCCAGGGGCTGGTGTCAGCCCTTGCCTCTCTGCAGCAGCTCTTGAAGGGCCTTGTTGCCACGGCTGCCCTCAGCCTATCGTCATATGGTTTCTAAATCCTGGCCAAGGCGCTCATTCTGGAAACCACAAAATCGAGCAGGCTTCTAGATCTGCTTAGTTTTTGACTTTTATTTTTAGAAACATCAAAGAGAACAGAAGTCTTGTGCTCTGTCTAGAAATAATGCCTTTCCTTAATTCAATTCAGCTGGTCAAAAATAAGTGTGCCCATTTTCCAGGAGGAAAGAGGGAGGGAGCTGGGCTTTGGGAGGGCTGTTCCCCTGAGGGTCAAGCTGGTGTGTGGCTGTGGCCTTGACCCCTGGGGGAGAGTCAAACCTTGCACTTGCTCTGGACTGTCCAGGATGTGTGGGCATGCTTGGGTAACTGAGGGAACCTCAGGAGTGATGACTTTCTGTGCTTTAAGATATTTGCAAATACATCAAGTGTACTTGGTTGACATTATTCTTGGCATTCTTAACAAGACTTCATTTAATGACCTCTTAACTGGCTAGGTTGATGGTCCTGACCTGGCTCCCATGCCATAGCACCGTAATCTTGGAGCATGTAGGATTGTGTCACTGGTACGAGCTGATCCCAGATGGTTCAGCTCTTTGGCATCTCAGGACTTCCCTTAAAAGTCACCTTTTGGTATCTTTTCTTGAAAAAAAAATACCTACTATGTTCATGCCATTTTCTAACTATACATCCACCTTCAGATTTTCTGTGATCAAAATTTTGGTTTAAAAAAAATCATGTGAGAAAGTCACCATGAGTGAAGCCTCAGGAACAGGATGGAAGCTTAGCCTACACTGCCCCAATGCTCTCAGCTGCTTACAAGTTTCCGCATGTTTACGGGACATTGTCTTCACCACTTCCCACCCCAGAGTGGAAAGGCATAGACTGCAAGGAGGGCAGGGGCTTTCTGGGCAGGTAGAATTTTCCAGTAACAGCACCTTCCACATGAAGTTTGGAGGTATGGGAAGGGAGAGGAGGAGCATTGAGCTGCTGAGGAGACCTGGCTGGAGGCTGACACTTCTCTAGTGGAAGGGGCATTGGAGAGGATCTGTGGGAAAAGGGAGTCATTGAGCCAAAGAGAGGCAGGTATGGCAGCCTAGTGGCCCAGAAGCTCCATCCATTGGAGCTGAAGGTTAGTGAGGACCAGCAGCTCTTGGCTGTATTGGACAGTGGCCGCAGAGACACAGTGGTGAGGGTGCTATGGAATTCTGTTGTTCATGTGTAAGGACAATGAGTCAGAAGTGGAACAGAGCACACTGAGACTCCATTGTAGTTTTGGAATGAAATCATAGAATCTTACAGGCTCTTCTGTTGCTTAGATTTCGATGAAGGGACTGATCCTTATCACTTGTCCTTAGCATTACATCTAAAGTCTCATGTGGGACCTGGTTTCTCTCAATGGTCAGACAGCACATTCATCCTATATTCCCCTGGCGCCCTTCCTTGCCCTTTTGCTCTTGCCAAGCCTTGTTATGTTTGCTTGACTCGTTATCTTCCCTGTGGGCAATGTTGTATCTCTCAGGGAAGGGACCCACAACCCACCTGCCACCCTGTGGGACTGTGTGTGAAGGATATGGGCACTTGATGGAGGTGGGTGTGATCTCAAGAGGCAGTGGGCACTTGGGTGTGAGACCTGCCACCACCATCGCTGTCAGGGCTGAGGCCAGGGAAGGCTTGGGTAGGCTGGGTCAGACTGGGGCCTGGGCTGGAAGTCTGCAGCACCGAGGACAGCTCCCACCAGCCCTCTGCTGCCTTTGGCACTTTCAAGGACTGGTATGGTAGTTTGATTTGTCACAACAGGTTCTCTTCCTGAAGGACACCGTGATATGTGCTTACACTGTGGTCCTCTGTGTAGTGGTGTTGGGTCCTCGGAGGTTGGGGGCATGGAAACTGGTTTCTTAGGGTCCCTTTTATGGCTGTCGCCTCGATGTTGCCTCCCTCCAAGAAGGTGGGAGAAAGGATAGATTGGGATTCTCTCTAAAGGACTCCTGGGAGTGACCCAGCCCCAGCTGCCACGTGCTGACCCCAAACTGCAAGTGACTGTGAGTCTGAGATGCCTCATCTTCTGAGGAGCCACTGGGCTGGGGGAGTCTGTGCTTCCCATGAGGCTTTGGTTTGCAATCAGCCAGGCTTGTTCTGGAGACATGTCAGTGCCTGAGGGATTGAGGCAGCCTGAGGACACCCTGGGCAAGGGGCATTGCCAAGCTTCATGGCCAGCCTTGTTAGATTCCAAGCCTTGGGTAAATGTCAGCCCCACACTGCGTCTATACAACCTGGTGAAAGGCTTTGTCAGCACACATTTCTTGCAGAACCAACAACTATATGGTTTGTTAATTGACTTTTCCATCAAAGCATATGCAAATTTCTTTGCAAAGAAAAGTCTGAAATAAAACCATGCACTTAAAACATGAGACGGAATTTAAAATAGCAACTTTCCCTTAACAATGATGTGTGGCTTCTGTTTATTTTAATTTGCGGTGGGACTGGTGTTTGACCAAAACCCCATGTGCCCTCCTGAGTCCTGCCTCAGGGCTCACCTATCAGCTGCTTCCTGGGTGGGGCAGAATCTGTATCACTGGGCTGAAGTCATGTGTTGGCAGAGCCATCCTTCCTCCTCAGCCCCTCAGGAGAGCCATTCCTAACGTCCTCCAGCCTCTGGAGGCTCATTCCTCTCAGGACAGGGCTCGTGGCCTCTTCTTCCATCCTCAAGGTCAGCAGCGTAGCATCTCACTAACATTGTCCCATGGGCTTCCCTAGGAGCATGTCCCTCTGCCTTTCTCATGTAATGACATAGTGATCACATGAGTGCCCACTTAGATAATCCAGGATCCTCCTCCCTTCGCAAGATAATTCGCTTAGTCACCTCTGGAAAGTCTTATTTGCCATGTAAGGTGACACTTTCGTAGGTTCCTGGAATTAGGGTCTGGATAGACTTAAGGCATCATTCAGCCAACCACAGGCTGCCTGTAGCTGACTCCTAGGCCCTTCCTTAACCATGGATGCTATCCTTAGTCAGTGCTGGGTTGATGGGTCAGGATAAGGGATCAGCTTGCAAACACCTCCCTGCTAGGAGACTGTGAGCACAGGCAAGTGTGGCCTGGCTGCCAGGGTATGTTGAATTGGGCACATATCTGGGCCTTGGTGAGGGTCCTGCCTCAGGAAATTGCAGGTCGTATGGGAAGAGGCTGGTGTTGGCCATCGATTTTCATGGCCTCACTGGACTTCTCCTCCCAGCACTGACCTCTCTAGGCCTGGAAAAGCCGCTCCTTCTATAGCTGGAATCTATATTCCCACAGGTGCTGGATGAGGTCTGGGCTGGAGCTGGGGCTACCCCATCTCTGTAAGGAGAGATGAAGGTTCAAACTGCTCCCTGGCAGATATGGTACAGGGACAGCCTGGGGTCTGGCTTGTGAGCCAACTTGTGAGGATGGAACTATCCACTGCCTGTCGGCTTGGTGAGCAGCCTCTGTGCCTTTGGGGATAAATTGGTCCACCAGCTGGCCAAGGCCCAGCAGCCAACCCAGGGATGAGGCAGAAGCTCTGTGCAGAGCAGAAATGACAATAAATAGCTGCAAGCCCCAAGCCTTCCCTGAGCAGCTCAGGACTGGGAGAGAGTCCTGAGGTCTCCAAGGAAGATCTGGCTCAGCCAGCAGAATCTTCATGCTGCACTCCGTGCTCTCAGCCCAGAAATTGCTGGGATCTCAACGCAGGCTGTAGGCAGATTGTATCTGTCAACTGCGACTAGATGCGTAATAAACTCAGAGACCCTGTGTAGGACCTCGGTGCCCTACCACTGTGTGTGTGTAGATATGCATGCACACACAGACATGCATGGAAACACACACAGATACATGGACAGACAGAGAACTGAATTCATACTTAAATGCATGCACATACATACACATAAACATAACTGTATTAATCTGCACCTACAAACACACAGTGCACACACAGCCATACACATAGAGCTTCATTCACAGGCACGTGCACACATAAGTATGATCTGAGGTATATGAGAAGATTGTAGAATAAACATGAATTCTGTGCTATACAAAGTTCTCCCATTATGGCCAAGTTTCAAGGGGCCCCAAAAGAGCCTAGTACACTGCACTGGGTACCCTGCTTCTAAAGAGGGGCATGGCTCCTGCTGCAGCTGGTTCATTTGGCCCAGCTGAGTCCAGGGTACATGGGTCATGGGCCAGAGGAGCCATGTAGGGGCAAAGGGGCCAGAGGAGCCTAGGGTGGGACTGGAAGGGCTGCCAAATTGCTGTGCCCTCTGCTGGCCCAGCTTTGGGTCAGGGAACACAACTGTCCACTCAGTAATGGCCCATGTTTCCATTGCTCATCAGAGAGTGGTAGAGATGATGCTGTGGCTCCTCTAGCACCCTATCCCTGCAAATGCCTACCCCAACCTCCATTGTTCCCCCAGGCCCCAGGTTGGCTGAGAAATCTTATTGGCCTGAAATTGTCCCCCCAGCTCTGCTTATGTGACTCTGTCCTTGGAGCCCCTCTCACAGCCACACAGGCCACTTGACTTGTCTCCCCTCTGCACCCACCCACCTGACCTAGCCTCCCTCTGTACCTACCCCCCACTGCCCTTTCTCTCGATTCACCTGACCTAGCCTCCCACTATTTCCCTTCCCCCACCCACCCTTCTTTTTTTTGTTTTGTTTTGTTTTCGATCTTTTTGAGACACGGTGTCCCTATGCAGTTCAGGTGGCCTTGAACTCACTTTGTAGCCCAGGCTGGCCTCAAACTCACAGTGATCCTCCTGCCTCAGTCTCCCAAGTGCTGGGATTACAGGTGTGTGCCACCATGCCTGGCCCCACTGCCTTTCTTTTTTTTTATTTTTTTTTTGTGGGTACCGGGGGGTCGACCTCAGGACCTCGCGCGCCAACAGGCACCCGTGCCGCTGAGCGATATCACCGGCCCCTTTTTCGTATGTGGGATCCAGGAGTCGAACTCGGGCCCTCGCACTTGCAAGGCAGGCGCTTACGCCGCTGAGCCATCTCACCGGCCCCCCACTGCCTTTCTTGTCTGCTTTGTCCCACCTTCTTCCTCAACTAAGATGTAGTCCTTAAAGACCAGATTTAGACCTTGTTACCATTATTTATTGTCTGTGACCATGAGCAGATCACTTGACCTCTGTGAACCTCTTTCCTTTTATCAGATGGCAAATGTCTTTTTCCCATAATATAGATTAAATACCTAAAACTCACACTCTACAGAACTTCCATAATACAGATTTTTAGGCATTTTTACTGAGGTGTAATCACAGTCCAAGGCACAGATCTGAAGAGCACAGGTTGGTGAGCTTTGACAAACACACACCACGTGGAGCCACGCCCCCACTGAGGTGCATACCTTTGCAGTCATTCTGGGAAGTTCCCTCCTGCTCTCTTCCAGGTACTCCCTTTACCCCAGTGACAAATACTAAGGCTTTTTCTTTTTCATCACTGGATTATTGTGCCCATTCTTGAACTTGTGTAAATGGAATCATGTAATATATGCTCTTTAAATCTGGCTTCTTCATAACACTTTTGAGATTCATCCCTGTTGTCGCGTATCAGTAGTTTGTTTCTTTAAAAATTGCCGAATAGTATTCCATTGCATGAATATGATATAACACTATTTCTTTATCCATCTTCCTATTGCTGGATGTTTGGGCGATTCCCACCATCTGGCCTTTTGACTCAGGTGCCTTTCTGTGTAGACGTATGTCTTGTTTCTCTCGGGCAGATATCTAGGAATGGATTTTCTGGCTTGCACACTAAGTGTATGTTTAACTTTCCAAGAAACGGTTAGAGTTTTACAGAATGACTGTGCCCTGTCACACTCCCACCAGCAACGCGTGGGTTCTGGTGGCTCCATACACTTGCTTACACTCTATGCTGCAGGTCTTACCGTAGTTGGCTGTGCTGCTGGGGACAGTGGTATCTTGTTGGGTTCTAATTAGCATTTCTTGGTGACTAATTATGTTCAGCATTTTCTCATGTGCTTTCTGGCCTTTTGTAAATCTTCCTTGTGAAGTGGCTGTCCAAGTCTTGTGCTTATTTTTGATTGTTCATTTGTCATTTTTTTATGGATTAGCAGAAGTTCTTTATATACTCTGACGGCCTGTGACTGAACTAGCTGAAAGCCTTCAGTAAGAAGAGAGTACATTGGACATTAAAAAGGGCAGCTTGAGGGTCCAGGAGGCTACTTCAAGGGCCCAGGCAACACTGACTGGGACACTGACTGGTCTCCACCTCCATCTCTCAGTTTCGCTGTCTTCTCTGCTGGTTTCCTGCTCCAGCAGGTTTCCTTGGGTGTATCAGTGTCCCCACAGCCTCCTGCATGCTCATGTTCTGCCTTTGCAACTCCACTGAGCACTTCTGTTATCCAGAAACCAGTCCGCATCTCTGGAGACACCTTCACACTGATGGGCCAGGCCTGGGGAGAACACATCAGGGCCAAGTTCCCTGGAGAGTCAGGCTGCTGTAAGAGGAAAGGGCAGATACTGAGTGGAGCTGGAGCATTGAAAGAGGGGGTGGCCATGGAGCCTGGCCTCACACCCTGGTGTTCCTCCCTAAGGTGTGATGGTCACAGTACCTAGTGTCTCCCCTTCTGGTCTGACAAAGTTATGCATCAAGCAAATAGGTGCTGCACTGGTCCTTTCTTCAAACTAGGCTGAGTGTAAATATCACACAGGGTTGATAGATGGGGCTTGAATTTTGTGATTAACATAGTTTAATATCATTCATAAAGTACAAGAGTCAGGAGAAAGCTATGTTAGCTATTCATGTGTTGTGATGTGTGCGTGTGTGTGTTTTCCACTTCTTTCAAGAAAAAGCATGATTGTCATCTGCCTTGCCCTGCCTCCCACCTAGGGTCACCACCTCAAAAAAGGAGAAACTTGAATATATCTCATGGTCTCACCTCGCTGGCTTTGGGATGATGCCACATGGCTGCTGCTGGTCCACATGAGCCGGGCACAGGTGGGAGCTTCATCCCCAGGTACCTTGGGAGAGCAGCAGTGTGGGCCTTACTGATTTCCTATGGTGTCTGCTGTTGGGGTGGCTGCCCAAGCAGAACTGTCCCCTGAGTGATCTTGTCAGTGTGGGCCTCACTGATTTCTGAGTGATCCTGTCCCCCAGGTGAGGGGTGAGAACCAGGCCCTTGTATCAGCACCTGGGACAGTGGGGCTCCTGCCTTCCTGGAGGTAGCTGTGTGTGGCTGGTGGGAGAGCGGAGGGCACTAAGACTCGTCGTGGTGCCTGATCCTCTGCACACAGGAGCTGGTAGAGGCCAAGTGGTGGTAGAGGGTGGATTTCTCACTGGCTCTGACTTGGCTGTGAGGAGAGACTTTTCGGCCTGCCCTGCCCAGTATGGTTAGCCTTGGTAAGGCCCTGTCCTTGTCTTCTGAGCGGGCCACCCTCGTGGATGCCTTTGTTGTCCCAACCCTGGACTCTTTTGGGCAGGACTTGGTGGGTCTCCCTGTGGCTGAGTAGGTTTTTGGCCCTGGGGCCATGTCTGAACAGTGCAAGGTAAGGACTTATTTCTGGGGGTGGCTTCAACACAGGGCCCATTGAGCCTTGTGATCTTTCCTAACAGCACCAGGGTTTTTACCAGGACATTTTTCCTGGACCAAAGAATGTGATCTGTGTTTGTGACATAAGTGCTCTGTCTTGGTAACATGTGCCCTGCTCTTGGTCAGGAGCTGTAGGTGAAGACTCACCAAGAGCAGATTATGCCAACCCCAGGGCCAGTTAGTAGTTAAGCAGCTGATCATGGTAAGGGTGGTTAAAAGCACACAGCTCCTTCGTCAGTGTAACCTACCTATAGGATTCATGACCCAGAATGTCTGCAGTTAGCATACCATGGGGACCTGAAGCCACAGATCAGGGATATCTGGAATGGTTTCCCAAGACAGTGGTTATGTCTTATTCCGCACAGGAAAAAGGATGCACAGGGCCCGTTTTCCTGCTTGACTCTGGGGCATAGGGGGCCTGGAATGCAGAGGGCCCCAAGTAGAGTGGGAACATTTCCCTAGGCTGGGGTATGGGGCCCCCTTGGGGAGAAGGGGGTAAAAGCAGCATTTAGTCCAACCAATGCTGTAGGTGGACATCAACCAGGAGCCCCAGGGCTGCTAGCTTTTCAGGCCCTCTGGAGTGTGGGAGCCTTTGGACTTGTGGGTCCTGTTGTGCCCGACTATGAGCCTGGAACTTGGGTAGTCACAGATCGGTTTTGTGCATAAGCAAATGTGCAGATGTACTTGAAAATAAACACCTGTACATATATGCGTGCAACAATGAAAACAAACAATATGCACACACAAGTGTTCGATACAATTGCGTAGCACACATCCAGCATACATACAATATACCCACACCAAAGCACACACATGTATGAGCACATATGGGTGTATACATGCAAGCACATGTGCATTTGTATGTATACAAACATGTATACACCATGTGAGCACATACCTGTGCTCAGACTCAGACTCACTGGCCTTGCCCAAAGTCAGGAAGTGTACGAAACTCTTACTCTCACAGTCTGGACAGGGTCCCTGCTCCCTGCACATCCAGCTCTGTCCTGTCCCCTGGAGCTGGGGCCCTGGACCCTCTTTACAGTCTGTACCCACATTCCCCCCCCACCCAGTGCAGCTCTTCCCCAGCAGGCTTCTTCTTCTCTCCTGCTGAGCCTATGGCAGTGATGGCAAACCTTTTAGAGACCAAGTGTCCAAACTGCAACCCTAAACCCACTTATAAATCACAAAGTGCCAACACTGCAATGAAACCTGAATACCAAGGTTTAGTTTAGAAAAAACAGCTGTTGGGCCGGTGAGATGGCTCAGCAGCATAAGCGCCTGCCTGGCAAGTGCAAGGTCCTGAGTTCGACTCCCCGTACCCACATGAAGGAAAAAAAAGGGGCTGGTGATATCGCTCAGCGGCACAAGCACCTGCTGGCAAGTGTGAGGTCCTGAGTTCGACTCCTGGTACCCACATAAAAAAAGAAAAAAAGAAAAAACAGCTGTTATCCAATGCTTGGCTGCTGGGGCAACTTAGCTCATGTACAACAGCGGCAACAGAGCTCTGCATGCCCGCTGTGGCACTCATGCCATATGTTCACCACCACTGGCCTATGGGATGGCCCTAGGACAACTTCCTCCAGGAAACCTTCTTTAACTCCCTTAAGAATGGTTGCAGGACCTGCTCTCTGTTGCCTGGTGCTATCCAACATCTATCCAGCCCAAGGCCACTGTCTCCTCTGAGGCAGGCTGAGGCACCCCCAGCATGGCCCAGATCCTGAGGCCTGCTTGGCAAAGTTCTCCTGCACTTTCAAGAGCTACATGGGTGTGCTGGCAGGAGAGGAGTGCCCCAATTGACCAGAATGTCTCAATCACAAATTTACATTTTGAAAAGAGGCCCTCAGAGCAATTAGGCTGCAAATAGAAATGGTTTATTTGGGGTTGAAATACGTAATGATGGGTTTAGGAGGTGGCGTTATCATTGCTGATTGCCCACAGCTGCCAAGGCAGCCGGCTCTATAGGCAGACAGTGGCGGGTGGGGACTGTGCTGGCCTGAGGCCCTGCCCCGAGAGGACATTCTTGCTTGACAGTCCTGCCAGGTGGGCCAGTGAGTACAGAGCCTGTGAATAAAGCCCAGTAGCCTACCACTGCTGCCTGTCCTCGATAGGGACTCTGGGATATTCCACAGGGCTTGGGAAGCAAGGAGAACCAGGGCCCAGGCAGCAGCTTCCTAAGAAGAGACGGCACTTAGAAGTTATGCAGAGCACAGCCCTCTGCTTGCCCCATCCCCAGCCCCAGAGCTGCTGTCATTCTCTTCTCTCCCCCTTATACAGTGGTGTCTGGAGCTGGACCATATCCTAGGGGTGTCCATGTCCTAATCCACTGAATCTGTGAATGTGTCACCAATGGTGAAGGGGCTTTGCAGATGCAACCAAGGGAGGGATCTTGAGATGAAAAAATTGGTCTTGGGTTATCCAGGTGAGCCCTAAGAGCAATCACAGCTGTTCTCATGCGAGGGAGGCAGGAAGGTCAGAAAGGGAGAAGAGTTATGAAGAGGAAAGCAGAGGGCAGGAGAGGGCATTTGGAAGATGCTGCAGTGCTAGCTTTGAGGATGGGGAAAGAGGCTATGAGCCAACATGTGCAGTGGCCTCTAGAAGCTGGAAAAGGCAAGAAGTGGGTTCTGTCCTCGAGCCTAGGAAGGAGCACAGCCTTGATGTCCTTGTCAGGCTGCCATACAGACATCGGTGTCTCTCAGTGCTGGAGGTTGGGAGCCTAAGATCAAGGTCTGGTAGATTTGGAGTCTGGGGAGGACCTGCTTGCTTGTTCATAGATGGTGTCTTTTCACTGTATCCACCTTTGTGGAGAAGGCAGAGAGCCCTCTGAGGCCTCTTTTTATAAGGGCACTAATCCCATGGATCAGACCTGCATCCTGAAGACTAATCACTTCCCAAAGACCCCCACCTTTAGAACATCTCAGGTCAGGTGGGCCTGGTGGTCTCCTGGCCCATGTCCATCCCAGTGCCTGGTGGTCAGGGAGGTGATCTTCCCTCTAGTTTCTTCCTCTCCTTTGGAGACATCTTTGGGGTTCTCTTTTGTGTAACTGGGGTTGTCCCACTAGCTGCAGAGACCAAGGTAGCATGCAGAGAGGACCTACGGGCTGTGGCTGAGTGTGAGGCCGGCTCAGAGCCTTAGGTGAGCTATGGTCCCACAGCCTTACCCAGGAAGTTAATGAGGGGCTGAGTGTGTTTTGAGCAAGGGGCTTCCATCGGGAGGACAGTGCAGAACTATGATCCATGAATCCCAAGGCCATGCCCTATGGCCAGAGCAGACGGTCCAGCAGGGCTCTGAGGGCCTGCTTCTAGGGAAAAACTGGCAGCATATGGGCTTACTGGAGTGTGGGAGAGGCCCTTGGGGGGCAGCTTTGCTCTGAGTGTGTCTTGCCCCTCTCCAGGAGCCCCTCCACCCTCCAGTCTTGCTAAGTGGAGGGCACCTCCGTGTCTTTGGAATGGTGTCCAACTCTGGCATTGCTGAATACAGGCCATGGAGAGATGGCTGTGTCCCCTAATACCTGATAAGGGGACTCGCAAGCAACAACTCCAGTTCTTGGGCCAGGGTAGGATGAATGATTTTAATTGGGGTTAATATTTTCCTGCCATTTCTCATCATTTGTCATTACCATTTTAGGACAAAATTCTTTCATGATGGGATGGCCTGTTCTTGTGCCCAGCAAGTACATGGGAGGAGATGTTAGTGTGATAAAACAGGCTTTGATTTTCATCTCCTGAGTGCAGTGGTGTTTGGGGGCCATGGTCATGGGGTCCTGGAGTCCTGGACAGGCCCTCAGATGTGTGGCCATGTGCCTCCAGCCTCTGTAGGAAAGGCAGTGGAGATGTGTGTGTCCAGAGGCCGTGAGTGGCTCCTTTTAAGGAATAGCTTGACCTCAGTATGTAGGCTGCATGAACATGGCCAGGATCTGGATCCCCACTGCCCAGGAGACCAGCCCCAATCCCCACTCCCACTCCTATCCTCGCTGGTTTGAGGGGAGTGGTGGAGAAAGATTAGGCTTGGGGTGGTCACACTCCTTCGTCTGGCAGGTGGCCAGGCGATTGAAGAAGGGGACAGGGGCTGCCTTGTCCTTGGTGAACAGCTCTGGGGGCACCAGTTGCTGCGGTTGTGCCCTTCATTCTAGGAAAGGGAGGCTGTGGGAATGTGCTGTGTGCTGTTGACAGTTTGGGGAGAGAGAGGTTTTTTCGCCTGTGTGGAAGTGCTAATGTGTGAGAGTAAGATGTGAGTTCATGCCTGTCTGGTTGTGAAACCTTCCCTGCACCAGCCACACACTGGCCACCACCTTGGCGGCTCAGCCTCCTTCTCACTGTTGCTGCACTGTGGGTGGCTCCATGTGGCCCTGGAGGAGAGATGGTGGGCATGGGATGATGTCCTGGGGCTGAGGGCCAAGGCATTGTTTCCCATACAGTCCTGGAGGACTAAATAGCCAGGTCTCCATTCCCAGTACCTAGAAGGAACAAGGGAACAGTGATAGTTAGTGGTTTTTCCTCTGCAGGACATTTGCCACACAACCCTCTGGCAGCTGTCATCCTTGATCCTGACTGATTTCAGAGGCATCAGAACCTGAGCATTGGGTGGGAGCATCTGCCTGGCCTGTGTGTCCCCTCTGGGCTTAGGCTCTGAGTGGAGCTGTGGGACCTTGGCCTCCTTTCTGCTTCAGGGTGCACAGCAGACATGGCCTTTCTGTGTGGCTCCACATGAGGAGCTCTGGAGGCTCAGAGACCCATGGGCAGAGGAAGCCCCAGCTCAGGCCTGTGACTTGGGGTGCAGTATCTGTTACACTTGGACCTTTGGCTGTCAGGCTGCCCCTCTTCCTAGGAGACCCCTCTATCTTCCTGTGGGTGATGGTGGCAGGGGGCCTGCTGGGGCACCTGGAGGCTGCAGGTAGAAAGGTGGAAGGACAGTGGTGGGCAGGTCTTCTAGCCCCGGCCTGGCTGCTTACCATCTCGGGTGTTGGCCTGGGCTCTTTGCAGGGAGTTCTCAGCATCCACAGAGACTTGTCTCCACCCATGCCCAGCCCCATAGTGCCCAGCCCCATAGTGGCCTTATGCCCAGCTACTCTCTCATGCAGGTCTGTCTGCTTCACTTCCAACAGGGGCCATGTGCTTGCAGGCAGACTGGGGTGTTGTTGACACCACTCCTCTGGGTGCTGTCTGCTCTCTGCTTTCCTATCCTGCTGTTCCACACCCTTGGCTGGACCTTGGACCAGCATGAACCCAAAGCACTCGAGAGGCAAAAACACCCCTAGATTTGGGGCTCATATCTGCTAAGGGTTCCTGGCAGTGCTGAGAGAGGGGTCAGGATGACTTACTTTGGAGGGACCCTCCTCAGAAACCTGGAGGATGGGTGGTCCTGGTAGAGGGTCTGTAGATGGTATGGCTGTGATAGGTTTGGGGGTACCTGGGGCAGTAAGGGAGCCTGTCCCTTTTAGGGCTGGGTCTGGGCTTCCTTTCTGCCCCTGTGGGTCCCTGTGAGATAGCCGAGTTCCCCGCTTCCTCCTACTCTGTGGATTGGCCTTACACCTCCCAAGCTGAGGATCTCAAAGCTGTGTAGTATGAGACAGTACCTTGAGGACCGTAGAGGTACAGCTCCTCTCCCTGAGGAGCCAGTGGAGCCAGCCCAGCATTATAGGCTTTATAGGCGCCATGAGCAATATCTACCCTAGATCTCAGGACCAGAGCATCACCAGGACAGGTGCAGCTTGCCACGTCCTGCCCCCACCCCAGGCCTGTGCTGGAGCCATCTCCACTCAGCTTCTTGGGTGTGCATCTGTGTCCATGCATTTGGATTATGAGTCCCCAGAGCAGGTCCCTCGTCTGATGGAAGTGCCAAAGGGACTTGGGACTCCCAGGTCTGTCTCTGGTGATCTCAGGGGTGCTGAGCGTATGGGGTGGTAGAAAGAGTCAGGCCTTGCACAGCAGGACCCCTCTGGGTGGCCCTGGGGCCTATAATTACAAGAGAACCCTGAGTTCCGGCCACTGCATGGTGACTTCCCACCAATCCAGGCACTCTCCCAGTGGGCCCCGGGAGCTCAGTGTGGCTGGCTAGAGATGCTGTATTGATCTGGCTGGTGCCCTAATTATTAATTTATGGATGTTTCCGGTGCTGTCTGGGTATGTCAGAATGAAACATAGGAGCAGTTCGGGCTGGGCAGGGCCCAGGATCATAGCACAGTCAGGAAGTTGACTCTAAGCATGGTTTATGGACTGGAGCTTTCACTGTAAATAAAGGTGGAGGAGATAGGCAAGACCACTGCCCCCACAGGGGCCAGCCATGGGGTAGGCACAAGGCCTTCAGTCCTGGACCTGTGCTGGTCACAAGATGCCTCAGGACAGGACAGGAGCTAGGAAAGGTGGCCGAATGGGTCCTTGTGGGCACACAAATCACTTGGCCATTACCTAGCCATAGCTTTAAGTCATCTCTTTGGACCGAGGAGTCCAGGACCAGAGCCAGAGCAAATATCCATTTCTCTGTTCCCAACAATTGAATTTCCTGCCCCAGGGACATTAGATGTCCTCAAGGGTTGAGGAAAGTGGTGACTTAGGGCCTGGCTAGGGGATAAGGATTAGGTACAGAATGCAGTCTTGGCTCTTATACCTCTAAGGTCCCATGTTTCTTCACTAGGAGCCTGTGTTGGACTCTTCTACTCAATTTTCTAACCTGTGAAGTGCAAGCATTCTAGCCCTCCTTGGTGGCTCTAAGTGCTGGCTCCTGAGTCCTGCCTGTGTTATCCATGTCTGAACTGACCTATTGCCAGGAGGAGCCATTGGGCTGGCTCTGAGTCCTTAGCTTCGGGCACCCAAGGCAGGCATTCCAAGCACTGTGTCTGGGCAACCCCTAAGCGTGGCCCACACATTCTGCAGAGGTTGCATGAGCTGTGCAGGGAGCAGGGCCTCTGAGTCAAGTTGTGATTTTCTTTATCACAAGAGTTTTCTGGGCCATAGGATATATGCAAAGTTTAATCAACTTCTGCATGAATTTTAACAATATGTGACATTTGATTTGGTATTGTAGCACTCAAATAATTCCCACTTGTGGTTGGAACTTTCCTGTGGATGAAGAGGCTTGTTCTACTAGAGGACACTCTGAGGTCCAAGGCCTCCGATAGGTGACTGTGAAGCAGGCTGTGATGGGAAAGGTCCATGGCTGAGTACCAGGCCTAGGACTTGCCTGAGCCTGTGGCCCGCTTCCCTTCCAACTGACTTTTCCAAAAACTGTCCAGCGTCCACTTCCTGGGCTTCCAAAGGCATCAGGATGAGACCCTCCGAAGGTGTCAGGATGAGATCCTCTCTGAAGCATCAGGCCAGGGGCATCCAGGAGCAGAGCTGCCCCTCCAGGTCTGCGGGGGAGGCCTTCGTGGGCACAGGCATTGATTTTGTCGCTGATAACAATAGCAGTGACTCATGATGCCTGTAGCAGGTCTATTTTTATTCTTCCAGGGGCCCTCTTCTCTCTCTGCCTTCCTCATTGGGGGCATGTTTTTGTCTGTCTTAAGAAAAGCCCTGCCTTATGAAAGGACTGTGTTCTAACCTGAAATGTCACTGGGACTTACACATCCCCTCATGATTTGTTGCTGGAAGGTGCTCCTTCCATGACTGCCACAGGCAGGGCATGAACTGGGTGCCAGAGCTGAGGTGGGTCCATGTGAGGTGGGAGGAAGGTCTGGCCAGGCACTCATGAAGGGCAGATCATTTTATTTTTAGAGGAAAAATGTTAAAACATTACCTACTGTATTTGCTTTGGATTTTGTTGTAATTACACAAGAGTTAATATTTTGGCTTTCTCTTCCTTTGCCTTTAACCAATCTTTGGCCTTGCTGTTGTCTTTGAGAGTGAGAACTCCCTCCACTCCCTTGGGCTACCCTTCACCCACCATGGCAGAACCAACAGAAAATGTGCCTGGGCTCCCTTTTCAAAGAACGCCTGCCCATGGCACAGTCATAGCCACTGGCAATCACTGGGGACCAGAACAATATGCATCAAGCCAGCTAGAACAAGGGCAGTGAAGTGCTGATCACCTCTGGAAAGAGCTCCTTGCCTTTTCTCTGGTGTGTGTTCATTTTGCTCCTAGTGAAGCCTCAAGATTGGGTGAGATGGTCTCTGAGATCATAGTTAAATGCCACTTTGGGGGCAGGGGGCAGGCACAATGTCCAGAAGTTCTGTCTGTGCTGCTGAGCTTGGACAACTGTGAGAAAACCTGTTCATGACTGTTGGGTCAGCTCAGTGATGATGAACCCAGCCAGCAGCCCTTGGGACGGGACCTGGCGTTGGTCCTTGCCCTAGAGAAAACAGAACTAGGACTGAACCTCTGAGAAAAATGACACATTTCCATGGCAACGATTGCACTTCCAACTGTCAGGTCTGCAAAACGAAACCTTCCTTGAAGAATAAATATTTAAAAGCCTCTGATTTTAAAATATTTATCTGCACTAGGAAGAGCCTGTGCCCATGCTTTCTTGGTGTGCTGTAGAATGGAGGAGGGACCCATGGCCTGGAATTCTGGGCTGTGCCGCCTCTGCACATGGCAGACAGACCATTTCCTCTTGGCTGACTTATTTTGATTCCTAGGAAGGAAATTTGTAAATGCTAGATAGGACTGTTGGGGCTTGAACTCACTTTTCCTTTTACCCGTATTATAACTTAAGAGATGTCTAATACTGGGGAAGAATGTAGCCCAGTTACACACCAAACCAGTCTCGCTGAGTCCTGACTCAGTACCTGCAACAGGTACCTCAGGTGCAGGCCCTCACTTCTTTGCGCAGATATCAGCTTTAGGAATATATTGGTAATGTTGTTGTCAAAAACATCAACCTCCAACCCCCTTTTCCTGTCTTATCCTTCACTTGTTTTTTGTTTAGTCTGTCTCCCACCCACACCAAAGTGTGTGCTCTGGGGCCTCCCTGCATCTCTGAAATGGCCAGAGACTGAGAGTAGGCCCTGGGGCCCCAGGCTCTTCAGCTAGGGCTGAGTGGGAGCCCTGAGTTATAAGGGTGGGCAGGGAGGGTGTGGACACCAGGGCTGGATTCTGGGTATCCTTGGAGGTGAAGCCAGCTGGGTTTGCCAATAAATTGAATAGACATCGGGTAGTCCTGGGCAGAGCCTGGAAGGAGGAAGCTGTTGTTAATGGAACAGGTTTGGGTAAAGTCAGGATTTTTTTTTCAGTTTTCTCAGAGTAAGGGCATCTTTATGTGGCCAATGGGCAGCCACAGGCCCAAGAGTATATTCACTCAAAGAGAAGCTCAAGACCTTCACTTGGCAGGGTCTTTTTCCTGCAGGGATAATGTTGACCCCCAACACTGGGGGCTTCTGTGTGGTGAACCCCCCATGTGTTTTCATGACTTGGGAATGCGTATGCCCTATGAGGTTTGCTTGTTCATTGGCCCAAGTTGATATCCTGAAGGTGCCTGGCATCTGGTTCTCCTGTGTTTGAACACAACTGGCTGTGACTAGAAAGTACTCATGCCTGCTCCTGCCTCTCATCCCACATGAAGAGCTGACAAGGTGAGCTCCTTAGATCCCTTGCACAGATGAGAAAACCAAGGCCCCAAGGAGGTGGGCGGGTGGGCAACAGTTAAGCCAGCCTGAGGCAGGGATTTATTTCCCATGAACTGCACAGACCCTTAAACTGTCCCTGTCCAACTTGAAACTTTTCTTCTGTCTCTGTACCAGCCCCTGCCCCATGCCCTGAGAGTGCCCCTCATCCACCAGGTATCAGGTAGGAGCAGCTCTGTCTCTTCCAGACATGGCCACACTCTTCCATGCTGTCCCCCAGCTCCAGGACCAGCCCTGGGAATCCACCCCTTCTAATCCTGCAAGGCATGGTGATCACCTTCAGAAATCAGCCTGTGAATCAAGGTCCTGACTCACCCATGGAAACACGTCCATGCTTTCATGGGGGTGAAACTGCGGCTCCATGGTGCAGAACTGGACACGGGGCAATCTGTCAGCCTCCTACCACACCCCCCAACCCTCAGCGGCTCTTTCCTGAGCCAAGCCTGGCTCTGTGCAATCCAGTCTGTGCCCCCCTCAACCATCAGGTATCTGCATAAATGCCACTTTTTCCAGGAAACCTCTTCTGACTCTATGCTTGGTTAGGCTGGGTCTTCATATTGCCCGCCCAGGTAACCCCACAGTGCCACTGGTTGCCAGGTCTCCCACACCTAGGGTGAAGACCATCTTTATCCTCCAGTTTGTCTGTTCACCCTGGAGTTTTAGCCCCTCGTTGGGTTTAGCAAACATCCAGACAATGGGGACATTGAACTTTGCCCTGAAGTGGCTCTGATGTGTCACTGCTAGAAAGTTGGGTGGAAACTTAAGAAGTGCATGAACTCAGTTTCCTTCAGGATTCCCCTGGGCCCTGGGGACCCTGCCATATGCACGCACATACACACTGTCCCCTTCTCTGCTGCTCCTGGCCCTGAGTGGTGGCCTTGCCTGTCCTCAGGGCCCCAGAACTCTGCTCTTGCCTCTAACTTGTGCAGACTCTAGATTCAGTGTCTGGGGGAATCCAAAAATTTGGATTTCAGTGAACTCCACAGATGTCAGCTGTCTGGATGGTGGCATTTGCAGGAAGGTTTTTAGTATATCAGACTGATTACAATATTGGTCTCTGCAAAACCATTTATAAGATGACTATTTCGACAGATCCCTGCCAGTGGATTTCCTTCTCTTTATTGACTCCACCGAATCTGGAATGAAAGCTACCATCTCCCTTTAGGAGTCAGAAATGGGACTGGATGCCTCAGCTGGGTGCTGGGCAGGACAGATGGTTATGGGAGGACTGGGATCTGCCCCACAGCAGCATTGAGATTCCTGTGTTGCTTATAGCAGAGCAGCAGCTGGTCTTAGATTCCTCTCCTGCCTGGCCTGGGCTGGATTGAAGGCTGGGGGACCCATATCAGGAGGGTGCGTGAGCTGCTGTGTTCAGTGGCACAACTGCTTCCTGCCCCAGCCAGGTGCCAAGGAGGTAGAGAGGAGTGTGTGCATCAAGGTGGAAGAGCGGGTCCTTGGTTCCCCTGTGGAGCCTCCAGGCACCCAGAGGGCTGAGGCTCATCTGTTGGGGTTTGGCCTGGTAGTTCCTCTGAACAGGGTCCCTGGTCAATGTGGCCATCACCTCTGGGATAGCCTTTGCTAGTGGTCCTAGTACAGGGTTCACCCTGCCACAGGGACTCTGCCCTGCTGTTCTCAAGGTGTACAACAGACACACTAGAATTCCTGTCCCATCTGCGTTTTCCCTAGGCAGCTTCTGTGTGGCTATCTGGGTGCCATTTTCTAAGAGTCCCTGTCTTTGTGGTTGCCTCTGCTGGATAATCCTAGGAAATGGGACAGTTGTGCTCCGAGCCACAAGTGCTGAACCATGTGGGCTGCACAGCAAAAACTGCATGCCCCTCTGCCTTTTGCAGGAAGCTGAGGGCTGGCAGGAGGCCACAGGTCTGCCAGTGTCCAAACTAGCAGCATGGTCACCTTGGGACTGGCTGGCTATATGCCCAGCAGGTCCTGTCAGGTCTCCTTTGCTGAGGTTCCCCATCCTCAAGTCCTTAATGGCAGCACTTGCTTGTGCCATGGACTGAGACAGTGAGGGGAGATTCCCTTATGCCTCTGAACTGTTATTTAATGTGGTTACTTTCAGTCCTTTTCTTCTCTAAAAGACTAAGGCTAGAAACTTGTGCTTATTCTCTAGAAATGTTAGTTGTCCTGGGCCAGGTCCTGTGCAAGCTCATCGCCCAGCAGGGCAATAAATGCTTGGGGCTTTGCACTCTGCTGGCAGCTGGGAGCTGCAGGGGGCATGACAGCTGGCTGCCCATGGGCAGGAATCTAACCTGTCTCCCATGTAGTGTTCAGCTGGACTCAGGCACCAAAAGGACCAGGGACTGGAGGTAGGGACCCAACAGACACATTATGGCTGTTCTAGAGGTGGGCATGAGGCATTATGCTTCCTTAGCTCTTTGCTGGGAGTGGCTGAGGCTGGATTCTTGTGCTTCTGTAGGAGCCTGGGTGCGTACTGGGCTGGTGTGGGACCATGGCCCAGAACTGCCTGGCAGAGCCCATCTCCCTAAGCTGTAATTCAGCCAGCTCAGCCCTGTGCCCCTGCAGGCACTCCACCTCCTCCACTGCAGCACATACACCTAAGTCAGTTCTGAGCTGCCCCACCTCCGGGATGCTGCCTCAACTCCTCCCAAGGACTGAAGCCCCAGTGCAGCCTTTTGAATGTGGGACCTTGTGCTTCATCACCTCCCCCACTAGGCAGTACTAGTGCAGGTTGTGAAGGACAAGAGCAAACAGGTCTGTTCAGAAAGGCCCTAATGATGGCTGGCAGCACTTGGGAACTTCCCCTCTCCCCACAGCAGATGGCTCTGTGCAAGGCCATGTCCTTTGAGGGCAGCTCTTCCCTATTGCTGGCCTCATGTGGAGCATGGGGCTCAGAGAAGGGGGTGACATGCTTAGGGTCTCCCTGTGGACTGTGTCCTCACGTTTCCATCTCACCCACGGTGTCTCAGCCACTCTCTTGCTCTTCTCTTCTTCCCAGTTTTGTCCCTGTCACACACACACAGACTTAGAAGACTGGCTTTCCTTTCCTATCTGGTAGTCAGGGAATGTGCCAAGCAGAAGTGGGTGCTCTCCTGCTAGCGGGGAGCGTGCAGGCTGGGGTGCCCAGATGCCTTCTTGTTGCAGGCTCAGACTCTGAGCATGTTCAGGTGTGAGGCTAGAAGGAGGGTTGACCTGTGAGGTGGGGTGGAAGGGAACGGGCTTATTGGCTGGGTTGGGGTACAGTGGGGAACACAGATCCCATGGGCAGAGGCTGTGGTATCCAGGAGGTGGCTATGGGACTGGGTGGTACTGGGTTGAGGCAGTGGGGCCTGGCCAGGGTTCTCTTTTTTGTTTTGTATTGCAATACTGGAGATTGAGCCCAGGGGCTTTGCACTGAGCTACACATCTCAGCATTGTTTTTATTTTTTTGAGACAGGGTCTAGCCAAGTTGCCCTGGCTAGTCTCAAACTTGTAATCCTCCTGCCTCAGCTCCCGAGAGTGCTGGGGTTACATGTGTGCACCATCACACCAAGCTAGCAGAGGCTCTTGTCTGTAGAATGTGGGCTGGTTCCCTTCAGGCCTCCCTGACCTGGTCACTACCCAGATGTTTGGCAGCCCCCTGCATCCCTCCTTTCACCCCTTGATAAACCCACTCTCATCTCCAGCCTCACATTAATCAGCCTCTCAGCCACTTTCCCCAGCGGCCCCTTCCCTCATATGCAGCAGCAGAGCCCTTCTGAGGAGCTTTTGTCAAAGCCCCTGCCCCCATCCCTGCAGACCAGTTTTTCCCCCTCCCTTGGACAGCTGGAGGAATGAGGAAAGTCTCTGTCCCTGCATTCCTCAGGGAATATGTGTGTATGTCCCTGTATATTTTCACAGCTTTTCATTGTTGTGCAAAACACCTGAGATAAACAACTTAAAAGAGGAAAGGTTTATTTTAGTTCATAGTTTCAGAGGTTTCAGTAACCATGGGAGGTTACTTGGTTCCATGGCTTTTGCACTGAGGTTGAGCCAAACAGCATGGGGTAGAGCTACCCACCCCATGGTAGTTGGGAAGGTGGAGGGGGGAGGAAGTGGGAAAGAGGCCAGGACAAGATATAGTCCCATGATCCACTTCCTTCAAATAGTCTCACCTCCTAATAGCCCATTCAGCTATTAAGATTAACATGTTCCTCTGGCTTGAACCACCAGCAGTACATGCATGACTGTACCACTTCTACCACCAGTGGTACAAGCTGCCTGATGGGACAGTCATGCATGTACCACCAGTGGTAAAGCTGCCTGACAGCAAGACATAAGTTACTGTCATGTTGTGAATGTGCTAATCCATTGATGATGTTAGTGCCCTTATGCTCTGTCACCTCCCAAAAGCCCCACCTTTGGCAGTTGCTGTATGGGACCAAGCCTTCAACGGAATGTGTCTTTTAGGGAATATTGTAGATCTCAACCATAATAACAGATATGAGAGTGACACCTAAGTGGATAAGTAGATAAAATACCTTAAACTATGGGGTATCCAAATCCTGCTGCAGGGCACGTGTACCTACAGTGAGGCCAAGGTCACAGGCAGGTCCTCCATGGGTGTGGGGCATTGGAGGTGTAGATCTTGGCCAAGGGGGACAGCTGCTGAGGGCAGGAGGTGCTGGGTGGAGAGCAAGGCTGCTGAGCCCTGGCATAGATGAGATGGGCCCTGTCTGCAAGCTGTGTCAACCATGTTGACATGGTGAGACGTCTGGAAAGTCTCCGAATGGCTCGCACAGAGGGGATTCCGCTCAGTCCCTCATCAAGGCTTCTCCAGGAGGAGTGTGCTGCTGTGACCCTGCGAAGGAGCAGCCAGAGACGAGGCTCACTCAACATTCTTATCCTGTGCCCCTCCTCCTCTGTTAATATTGGAGGATTGCAGCACCTCCCTCCCACCCCAGCCTGTCCAGTGAGTCCCAGCAGGGCAAATGCCCTCCCTCCCCTGTTCCTCTGGACACTCAGAGCTGTGTATTCAGGCTTCTCGAGACTCCCAGGTCTGTCTATTTGTGGGCCTTCAGGTTGTTGGAGCAGCTTTCAGTTTGGGTGTCAGGACTGCAGCTGAACAAGTCTGGCACTCTGGGAGCTGTGTTCCATCTCATTCATCCTTGTCACATTTGTGGGCCAGCCACATGTTCCCGCCCCATAATGATTCTGAGAAAAGGGCACTGCGTGGCTTGGGCCATCCTCTGTCTGGGCCCAGCCCTTCCTGCTTTTCACAGGTGGCGAGTTCACTCTGAGCCACGACTGACCCTCCTGTAGACTAAAGCAGCTGGACCTCTGGCCAGCTGCTGGAGGTGCCGAGTGTGTGTGGGAGCTGCTCGAGGGTGGGGGCATGTGCTGGGCATGGGGTCTTTCTACCACCTTACCTGGTGTCCCTCTGTTTCATTCTATAGTGAACTTCGACCACTTCCAGATCCTGCGTGCTATCGGGAAGGGAAGCTTCGGCAAGGTAAGGCAAATCCTCTGGGTAGGGAGGCAAAGGATGGGGGATGTGTGGGACCATGGAGCTAGACAACTGACCCCTTGCCCACCTCCTGCATTCTCTGGAGAAGCCAGCTGTACCTGGACGTCTGGGTTAGGTCTGTCAGGGAGGGAGTGGGGGTGCCGGGGTGTCAGGGTAGGCTGTTGGCCCAGTCACAACCACCTTTAAATCTCTCTGGGAGTTTCGTGGCTCAGCCAGGAGCTGAGGGTGGCGTTGGCACAGTCACAAGAGACAGTCACCAATGTGAGAAAACTGAGCCCCCAAACCCACCCACTTGTAGTTCTGAGACCCATGTTGCAGCCAAAGCTATTTCTTCAAAGAGGAAGTATGCTTAGGCCTAAGGGAAAAGTGTTCAAGAAGGAGTGGTGTGGTGTGGCCAATACTCCAGTGTTCAGGAGCCACTGTGACAGTTGGAGGCCTCTGTCTACCAAAATAGCCATCTTGGGTACACTGGAGCACAGAAGCCAGGCCTGTGGCTATTCCTTGGGACATGCAGGTGACAGAACCAAGGGTAGGTGGCCAAGTGTGCATCCACGTCGAGGGAAGGAGGCTTCTGTCCTCTGCTGAGCTGGAGCCATTTCTTCACTTTCCCCAGTTCCCTCTTGGCCAGATCTAACTTCCTGATTGCCGCCTTGTGATATCTGGAGATTGGGGGTAATTATAACTGAAAGAGGCTTAACGAGCACTTTGAAAAGGTTGGAATTAGCCTGGGCTTCTGCAGCAATGGCTGTGCTGTGGATGAATCACTTCTGAATGGACATTTCTTTTCAGCTGTCCTGGGGGGCTTGGCAGACGGCCCTAGACCTCCTCCTTCTCCTCTCTGTACAGCTATCTGGACACTGTGTCTATTTAAATGCCATAAACCCTTTTTAAAGGGATTGCTATGCTACCAGAGCAAAATATACAGGGTATTTGAATGCGATTAATTGCCTCCATTTCATTGTATCACAAACGATTGCTGCACTAGGTTACCCAAGGACTGGGGTAGTTGTAAGTCAGAGGAGATGAACCCCTTGCACAAATTTATTGAAAGTGCACCAAGGAGAGATATTTTTAACATCTCAATCTGTCAGGAAGTGGTGATGGTTTTGACGATTGCGGAGAAGGCTGACCTGGGTGCATGGCCCTAATGTGGTAAGTTTCTTGGGGTTATTGAGGCTGGCAGGGATCCCTCTGTGCTCCTGTTGTCCCAACAGAGTGTGGGGTGTGTCCCAGGACTACACTGAGTATAAGGAAGCATGAGGGGCAGGCAGGTAGGGTTTAGTGACCCCCCCCCAACCACCACCAGCAGAGGACAGCAACTGTTACCAGGTTTAGGAGGGGTAACTGAGATAAAGAAGCGTGGAGGTCACTAGGCATTCAGAACTCAGGCTTTCAGAAATCAAGGGACACTGAGCCACCTGGCGAGACCCAGGCTGAGGCCAACTGAGGAGAGAGACCAGTGGGTGGGTGCAGGGCAAGGCCAGTGGGTGGGTACAGTTGCTATTTTCTGGGGTCCTGCATCCCCTCTCCTACCTCTAGTGGACCTTTCTATCCTCAGGATGGCCCCTTACCCTGTCTTTCTTACCACTGCTGACTCTGTACCCCTGCCTCGGAACTGATCGTGCTTCTCACAATCATAGCTGGGCAGCCCTGTCCTCTGCCAGGGTTTGCAGATTCCCCCATATTCCGGGTCCTCTGGTTCTTGGCTCTGAAAAGCTGACTGGCTTGGAAATGGGCCACTGCAGAGAGGGGAGATAAGAGCAAGCCATTGGGTGTCATTTTCAGATGCAAGTTAGTGGTACAATTAGAGGCTCCTTCCTGCCCCCTAATTAGTTGCCTAATTAGGGGTCTTGGGCTGCAGGCTGTAGTTGCTGGGTAGGTATCTAGGAATGTGGGTAGAGTGAAGCCTGTCACAGGCCTGGCTCTGATCTGTCCCTCTATTTTCAGTGGCCAGGGCAGGGAATCCATGATGCAAAGGAATGGGGATTTAGGCAGCCCCAAGGTTCTGGCTGGACCTGGGGATGCATCTATTTATATGCAACTGAGGTTCAGATTTGGTGTCTGGTGGGGGCCCTCTTTCTGGCATAGACAGTGTGTCATCTTTATATGCCCTCACATGGTGGGAGAGAGAGAGCTCTCTGGGGTCCCTTGTAAGGGACTAAATTCCATTCATGAAGGATCCATCCTCATGACCTAATAATACTATCAAAAGGGGGTTAGGATTTCAACATGGGAATTGTGGGGGACATAAACATTCAATTGCACTTATTTAAGTGGGATCATGCAATTTGTCTTTCGTGCCTGGTTTATTTCACATAGCAAAATGTTCTCAAAGTTCATCCATGTTGTAGTATGTGTCAGAATTCTCTTCCATTTTAAGGTACAACAATATTCTATTATTTTTATAGACACATTTTGTCCATTTATTGATGGACACTTGGGTTGCTTCTATGTCTTAGCTGTTGTGAATAATACTTTGAACACAGATCAAAGATCTCTTAGGGGCCTTGTTTTTAATTCTTCCACTTGGAAGTAAAATTGCTGGATCATAGGGTAATTATATGGGTCATTTTTGAGGAACTATCATACTGTTTTGTATAGCAGCTGCTCCATTTTGCATTTTAACAAGCCGTGTACAAGGGTTCCAGTTTCTCCATATCCTTTCCAACACTTGTTGTACTCTGGTTTTTCTGCAGTAACTTTCCTAATAGGGGTGAGGTGTTATCTCATTTTGTGATTTTGATTTGCATTTCCTTGATGTTTGCAAAGGCTGATCCTTAAACCTCATGAGAGTCTCATTCCTCAGGAGAAATCATGTGAATGCAAGGTCTACATGCTTGGGATCTGAAGCATCTGCTGAGGAGGGGCCTCGGCCCCCCCAGGACTCCTTTTGGGGGTGTTAGAGGCTGATTTTGTTGAAGTTTCTTTCATTGAGCAGAAAGGCATAGTGACATTCTTATTGAGAGTGGAATTCAGTGGACCATTTTCCATAATGAAAAACCAGGTCATGCAGTCGGGTGCTCAGGATTGTTGATCAAATTAGAGATATAAAAACAAAAAAATTAACATCAAGTGACTGACATAAGAGTTATGATGGTTTATCTTTGATTGGTTTGAGAGACACCTAGGAGATTAATAAAGCACACCTCTGGGTATGTCTGATTGGGTGATGGGGGGGCATGACCTGGGGGACTATATCTGGTTCCTGGCCCCTTCTCTCTGCTCCTGCCCTGTGTTCTGCTTCCTGGCTGACATGAATTGAGCAGGTTTCCTTAACTGACCCCTTACCATGATATTTCTGCCTTGGAGCCAGTCAACCATGGACCTCTGAAACCATGAACCAAAATAAATCTTTTTTTCTTTAAATTGCATGTCAGGTATTTTGTCCTAGCAGTGAAAAGCTGACTAATATAAGGATGAAGATGAAAACCAGGAAGAATCTGCTAGCTCAAATTCCCACCCACAGTTGCAATTCAGGATGACCTTGCAATTCAGGATGACTGACCAGCCATTGGAGCACCTTCTGGGTGCTGGCTCTTCAGATTCATCCCTCATTGAGCATTAACTGAGTGTGTGGGGTCACCTGCATGGGGCAGCAGGCTCTGGTGGTTCACCAACTTAGATGTTGCAACTTAATGCCTGGCTTTCCTCACTGAACCAAAGTTCTGAGAATTCTAGTGGAAGGCTGGAAGTCTTCATGGGAAGCACATTTTTTTGCTGGGTAGAATTGCCCTTCTACCAAGCTTCCAATCCTCCATGAGATGACAGGTTGGCCTTAAAGAATGTGGGAGATGGACAAACCCTCTGACCATCTGGAACTTGGAGAAATCATGTCCCAAAGCAGATGTTTTGTTCTCTGAGGAGAGAGGAAGCTGATGGTGGTCTAGTTAACTCTGTGGCAGTGAGAACACAGTTCCCACCAGCTTGAGGATGGGATAAAGGTTTGTCTCTGGGTTCTCTTGTACATCGTGATCCCCTGGCTACATTGTAAGGAGTCCAGGAAGGAGTGAGGATGCAGGTGGAACACTTTGCACACCTGCACTGTACTTGTGCAATGTGAATTCTTAGCAGAGCTATCTCAGGGCCCTGTTGTCTGTCAAATTCCATCCAGGCTCTGGCCACAAGCACATGGTCTGTGTGTACCTGCTTTCAGGAATGTGGGGCCTTTCCAGAAGCCAACACAGTATGTGGGTACTACCACCTCCACCCCTGCTTTGTTTTCTCCAGTTCTTCCCAGCTGATGTCCAGAGAGTGGTGTGGCCATAATTAATTCCAAGATAGATTGTCAAGGTGGGGCTGATGAAGACTTGGAGACAATCAATCCATTTTTCTCTTGTTGTGGACACTTGTCCTGGCCCCAAGCCCCATTCACTCCTTCCCTCCCTTTACTCTTCCCCACTTGCCACCTAGCATGATTAAAAACCAGGAACATGCTTGACCCCCAGCCAGGGGTTAGGAAGGGCCTTGTGTCTGAGATGCTGCCCTTCTCTCCAGCACTGCCTGATTGTGTTTGTTCTCAATCCAGGGAATTGAATTCTAGCCTAAGGCTGCAG
The DNA here is from genome assembly GCA_028451465.1 of Erethizon dorsatum. Lineage (NCBI taxonomy): Eukaryota > Metazoa > Chordata > Mammalia > Rodentia > Erethizontidae > Erethizon > Erethizon dorsatum. Next base: position 115,287,662 of record CM051822.1, on the reverse strand, counting down.
TTACCCTAAGTTTGAGTATTACAGGACTTTTGATGAGGAGGGGCCAGCCTCTTCCATCTGTGGAAAATCAGCTGACAATAGGTATGTTGATGGAAGAAAGAGTCTACAAATTTATTAACTTTCAAGATGACATGTGCAGGGGTGTCACAGGAAACAAAAGTGACGTGGTAAGATCTGAGAGACAATGTTCTGGCTTTATAGAATAGGGTGGTGGAGGCCACTTGGGAAGAGCAGATGATTTCTGGGAATGATGAGAGGACCCCTGTTAAAACAGGTGGGGGGCCGGTGAGATGGCTCAGTGGCTTAAGCGCCTGCCCTGCAAGCACAAGGGCCCGAGTTCAACTCCCGGAACCCACATACGAGAAAGGGGCCGGTGATATCGCTCAGCGGCACGGGCGCCTGCTGGCGCGCGAGGTCCTGAGGTCGACCCCCCGGTACCCACAAAAAAAAAAAAAAAAAAAAAAAAAACAGGTGGGGATGTGCTAAATGTGGCAAGGCTAGTCTGGGGTGGGTCCACTAACAGGTCCATCTTCCTGGGGGAGGGTCTACTTTCAGGTAGATGAGGGTTGCTTAGAGAACAACCTTTCCTGTGTTTGCTCATTTTCCTGTGCCTTCAGCTCAAAACAATCAATACCTCACGGCAGCAGAAAATGGGGCAGCTCAGGCTGAACTCTTCCACCATGTGTATGTCAGCACCACCCTCCTTTGTGCCAGGCAGCCTCTACCATGCTCTCTCATACCCCTCTGCCTTGGGGTCCTGAGCAGCCAGCTTCTCTCCCCTGAGTCCTCTCCTCTGCCTCTCCCTCAGCACCTAGCTAAGGGAACCCTTCTCAGGAAAATCCCCAGTCCTCTGTTGAAGCCACACCCAGACGTGCTCCTGTGTCAGCTGGGCCCACTCTGTTTCACACTGACCTTTGCTTTCAATGAATATGGCCACTTCCACAATGAGAACAAGACAATATGCTGGTGGAAAAGAACCTACTCCATCTGACGTTTCCTGTTTTCCCATCCGCAAGCCCCTCGCTCCTGAGCTGTTTATGGAAGGCCTGGTTGGTGCTTCATTGGGCTGCTGTTGATCTGGGCTCTTTGGGGTTGTTTCAGTGATGCTACCCTTACCACTCACTCAGTGTGGTTCACCAGGCCTGAGTGTCTCAGCCAGTGGCTTCTACCTCCCTGCTCCCCCTCCATCCTCCACAAATGTCTGCTGCTGTGATGCGTTTATCTTCCCAACTGAACTCCGGAATAAGTTTTGTTAAGATAAAAAAAGTAAACCCACTGAAATTTCACTAAGGATTGCATTTAAAATTGATTGAGAGGAAAGTCGATGTCTTACCCATCTAGGGAGCCAGTGCTTCTTACTTGAATGGTCTCATATGTTTTCATATTAATTCTTCACATTTTGTTATTTCTATTATACTCAGTTCTTGTAGTTGTTATGTGTATTTTGTTCTTGTGAATAAGGAAGTTCTTTTTTCCAGTTTTGAAAAATGGTTGACTCTGTGCCTTCTCTCTGTCAACTCTGACCCTCCCCTCCACATCTGCCCCTGCCCTCTGCTTTGCCCTCACTGCTGAAGGAAGGGGCTTCTCCTGGGAACCAGCCTGTGCCTGTGGCTAGAGGGACTGAATGGGCCATAGGCATGGTGCTTACCCCCAGGCCTACCAAGGGTTGGAGGGAAAAGTAAAATTCACTGTGGGCTTCATATGGGGTATTTGGGGCTTTAGAGGACAGATACATTCCTTACATGAAGTGCCGAATGTGTGCCTACTTGGAAGTTAATGTGCTCTCATTGTGCTGTCTGAGGTCCTGAGGCAGGGGTCCTGCAGATCCCCTGAGAAGTGGGTAGCTGGTCAGAGGCTGAGGGAGCACTGAGCAGCAAATGTGAAAGTGACTGGCGGGTGCAGCCCTTAGGAGGCAAAGCATGTCTTTTGAGTATGGCATGTCCCTTTGGGAATTCAAGAGCCAATGATCCAGATGGATATTTTAAATGTGATTGGCTTTGGGGCAATGGGAACAATTTGGTGTTTTGGCATGAATGTCCTACAGCCCCTTCCCCAGGCCCCAGTGGACCTGGCCTTCAGTAGGTGGGCTTTTGCCTTCACCTTCTCTCTAACCTCCCTGCTACCCTGAGCACCCTCTGCCCCCTGAACCCTCTTCACCTTCTCTCTGTACCCATGCAGAGGCTGGCCCAAGCTCCCATGGAGACTCCAGCAGCTAGCTGCCGTCAATTATTGGGTAGGCAGGCCTGCTACTTTCTGTCCTCTCCCCAGGCCAGGTGGTCAGCAATGGATTTGGTCCCACTGCAGCTATGAGGCCTGAGTACCTCTGCCATGCAGGTGACCCCAGCGTGGTGGGCTCAGAGCTTTTGCAGAAGGTTCAGTGGAGCAGTTGTTTGAGGAGGGAAGGAAGGAATGCACAGAACAACCCCTGGAGAGAAAGGGCCCAGCCCAGGAGTGCAGCATCTCATTCTCCAATTTATGGGGAAAAATACTAAGATAATTGGCAGAAAAGGCCTTTCCTACAGGCCCCAGCCATCCCAAGAGATCTCTCATCTCCCCCATGACACCAGAATCTCTGATGGATGCAGGGGAAGCCCGACGAAAGGAAGAGAGCCTCTGCCATGTAGAAGTGCATTCCTGGGTCTTCAGCTGGTGTGTGGCTGGGCCAAAGCTCTCTGTCTCCCACGATGGTGGAACCTGTTGATGTGGCCCTGTGCTGTCACCTGAGCCATAAGATACTTGTCATTGCCATGGTAACCCCTCAGAGGCTGATATGTGATCACCCACTGAGAGTGTTGCTAGGACCTCCCCTGGGCTGGTAGCTCACTGGATCCCCTAAGGAGGAGCTGGTTCTTGGGGGTTCCATGCTGCAGTGGCTATGGCCACAAAAAGCTTGGAGGACTCTGGGTTCTGGGTTGTAACCTAATTGTCAGCTTGGAGTTGTGGGTCCCAGGCCACCCCAGGGGCCGCTGGAGTCAGCTCTGCCTCCAGCCGATTGTTGGCCTCTCTCTGTGTGGCTGCTTCTTAGACATTGTGCTCTCAGGATGCCAAGATGAACACCTCCATTTGGAGGCCAGCTGGGTCAATTCAGTTTGGCAAGCTGCTGTTTGTCCTCCACATTCACAGCCCTCAGACTCCAACATCAACAGGGTGAAGGCCAGTTGTGCTGGCGGCTACTTATCTGTGGTGTTTATACCAGTGGTGAGTGCTGGGTCTCTGTTCTTACCATCACTGTCCAGCCCCTTCTGGGACATCTAGGCCCTAAATTTTGGTCTCTGGAACTTTGCAACCTGTGTCCTATGCTGTGGATGTTAGGACCTTGGCTCCATGATCCCATTGCACAATTGGCTGCCACAATGTGGAGAGCATCTGTGAGCCTTGGGAGGCATCACTAAAAGAAAGCCAGAGGTGGCCAACAGGATTTAATGATGTTCAGCAGCATTTATAAAAGTTCCACAGCCACCAGCCTGGCTCTGCTGTCCTTGGGCATGGATTGCTTGTGGTCACTGCAATGCCTGAGCCTGGCTTTCTCCACAACATTGTTCTTTCATATTCTAGCAGTACGGGCTTGGCATCTGCTCCTGCCTCATCCCCTTTCATGGCTACTCAGCCGAGCCCACCCCACTCACTCAGAGCAGAATGAGTCCTTGACTAAGCCCAAGCAGATGTGCTGGGATGATCCCCATTTAGCAGGAAACATGCTCCTTGTTGACTACATTAGTTGGGACCTCTGATGCTTTGATACTGACTCTTGCTTGGGGTTTTGCTAGTTGTGGGGCGTGCGTGTGTGTGTGTGTGTGTGTGTTCTCACTCTGCCCTTCATCCCCCTCCAGGACCACATGGTGGGCTAAGCTAATAACCTGTCCCCACATGGGACCATGGGAATAGGTGGGCCTGATGGACCCAGTGGGTGGGGGCTGCAGAGACACAGAGTAGGCAGGTGCCCCAGGCTTGAGTCCCCACAGGCTTTTGGGGAGGTGCTCAGCCTCGTCACCTCACTGGCAGGCCTGGCAGCAGGGTGCATGCCCAGCCCCTACCCACTAAAGAGCTCTACCCAGCCTGGTTCTAGGATTTAAATTTAATAGGTGAGGCAAGATCTTTCCTGCTTAGGACCCTATGGGTGGTGTGTGGCCTCAGGGTGCTCAGTCTGTCTCATAACCCCCTAGCTATCCCTTTCTGTGGGCCTCAGAGCCACAAACCTCTGTTGAGGCCACCCTGACCTGTCCCTCTCCACCCAGGAATCTGCCATGTGCCCAGCCTGGACTGGGTTGGGGGTGGTCCACTCAGGGCTACTGGCCACTCTCAGGCTTCATTCACTCTGCCTCCCCCACTGAGGGGTCCCCACCCACAGAATTTCTCCAGGAACATCAGCGTTGCCAACCAAGGTGGCTTTGAAGAAGGGGAGATACTGAGGATCAAACAGAGCCCCCTCCAGGGCAGGAGATGCTGTTGGAGAACCAAGAGGAGCCCTGTGCGCACAGCTGCAGGAGGCTTCTTCTAGGGCTGAAGGAGAGGTTAACCCCCTGTGGACGGGGCTGGATGTGAGTGGGGGCCTTCTCCTTGCCTCCACCTGGGGGAATTGATTCTGCTGAGGGCAGCTTTGCTCTGAGTGGTGTGCAGAGGGGATGAGGGATTTAGTGGGGCTGAGGAGTACAGAGACTGAGGGATGCACCTGTGTCTGAGGGATGTAGAGTGCTGAGGGGTACAAAGGAACCGAGGGGTTGCAGTAGGGCTGAGGGATACAGAGAGGCTGAGGGGTGCAGTGGCCCAGGACCTGCAGCCACATGGCATACCCCTGCTCCATCAGGACTGCTCTGGAGTTGTCTATGCCACCACCGCAGGACAAAGAAACCTAGCCTGTGACCTCACGGCAGAGTCAGTACTGAGCAGAAATGAACATTTATCACATGCTCCTAAATGGGCCAAAACACTGTGTGAATGTGCTGGGCTTGTCTCTTGGGGTCACCCAGGCTGTGCTTTTGTACCTTAAATAGCTGTTTTCCTCATGACTGGCTTGGGAGGAGGAGAGCTTTTATGTCTGTCTTCTCATTTTCTTCCCTGGACAGATGCATGTGTACCCATTCCCTTCACCCTGGAGCTGTGAGGAAGCTGAGCTGGGAGAAGGGTGGCACCTCTGGTTCTTGGTGGCATGGCTTGGGAGGACCAAGCAAGGGTGGACGACTGAGAGTGGTCCAGCTCAACAGCCATGAGCAGGAGTGGCCACCTTGCTGGTCCAGCACTGAAATGTCAGAGTGTGAAGGGAGCTTTCCTTGCCTGGCTGATGCGGCTCCCAAGGCCAGGGACACAGCTGTGTAGGGCACAGGCTGTTCTTTTAGGTTCCAAAGTGGTTGCAGGTGCTGAGGTTGTCTGAGGCCGCTTACCTCATGCCTCAGCTTCCTCTGAATGAGAACTCCAAAGGCCCATCTCTGTTCAGGGTTTCCAGCTGTCCCTTTGGGTCAAGGGGTCTTGTGACAGCTTATAGGCTTCTAGGGTTGCACAGAGATTGATTGACCCTTACCAGGACAGTCAGCCTTTGTCCGTCTAGAATCTCACATTCTAGGCCTCGCCACAAGGCCCAGGGCCCGACACACCTCTGCCGACCACCGTCCCACAGCTCTGCCACTAGGGGCAGCAGCTAGGATTCATCCTGAGCCACATACTGAGGCCCACAGGGCAGGCTGCAGGGCCTCAAACCTGCTCTTTAATTTTTAGTATTTAAAACCTCAAAAGTTTAAAACTTTTAATATTTAAAACATACAAAAATAGAGGGGAGGAATGTGAAGAACTACCACACACCGGTCTCCCAGCCTCACCAAATACAAGCTTGATGCTAATCTTGTCCCAGCCATTACTTCTCCCCACTCTGTATCTCACACTGGGTTATCCGGAGTGAAATGCACAGAGCAGTTACCTTGTCCATCAATTTTAGTGGGTGTCTCCAAAAGATAAGGCTTCTTTTTAAAACATAGCCATAGTACTTTCTACCTTCTAGAATAATCTCTTAAAATCAGCAAATATCAGGATTGGAGTTCTCCTAATGGCCTTAAGACTCTTTTTTTTAATTATTATTTCTCTGAATCAGGATGCAAATGAGTCTGTACAAGAGACAGAGCCTCTCTTACTCCATCATTTCCTTTTGTAGTTTATTTGTTGAGGTCCAGGTTGTTCTGTCCCAAGAGCTCCCTGTCTGCTTTTCACCATGTGTTACTTGGAGTCCACTGACATGACCCCTCCATCACTGGCCTTGCTGAGAGCTGGCTGTGGATCTGGACAGTCTTCGCTGGGTCATGAAAAGCCAGGCTCTTGTCCAAGGCTGCGTTTTTGTGTGTCTTGATGCTGGCAGTGATGATAGTAAGTGCTAACCTGGTCATACCTTAGGAGTTGTAGCCAGCTGTTGCAGGGCTTTCTTCAGGGGGCTCAAGGGGAGGATTTGTTTCATGCCTTTTCCAGCTTCTAGAGGCATTTCTTGACTGATGGTCCTGCTGTCACTCAGACTTCTTGTTTCTGTTTCATGTCTCCCTCCCTGACTGTGACTCCTACGTCTGTCTTGGCCTGGTAAGGACACCTTGAAACATTGGGTCCACTTGGATAGTGCAGAATGCCCTCCTTGTCTCAAGATCTTCACCATATCTACAGTGTCCCTTTGCCACGTAAGGTGAGACATTTACAGGCACTTGGGTATGAGCCCCTCAGGGAGACCGTCACTCTGCCTGCTACGTGTGCCATGGTTTGTTGCTAAGTATGAGGGTGTTCCAACTTTCCCAGTGACATGCCGTGCTGTGCTTATTATGCCTCATGCATCAGCCATGTCTCTGCATATTTCTGCAGTGTGTTTTTGGGTTAGTTCCTAGAAGTGAGTACATGGGTTGGAGGGTGATGCACATATATTGTGCTAGAAATTGCCAAGTTCCCCTCCATAGGGGTGGGATCATTTTTTCTTCCACAGGGTGCCTGCCACAGGGCATGTTGCCAGATGCTTGAATTCTTGCCAGTCTGACAGATGAGACGTGGCATCTCATTTTGTTTTACTTTGCATTTCTTTTAAGATAAGCAAGGGTGAGCCTCTTTTCAATTGTTAGAAGGCCGGTTAACTGTCTTAGTAACATTTTTCCTCTTTTTTTTTTTTTTTGTGGGTACCGGGGGGTCGACCTCAGGACCTCGCGTGCCAACAGGCGCCCGTGCCGCTGAGCGATATCACCGGCCCCTTTTCCATATGTGGGATCCGGGAGTCGAACTCGGGCCCTCGCGCTTGCAAGGCAGGCACTTATGCCACTGAGCCATCTCACCGGCCCAACATTTTTCCTCTTGAGCTGATGGTTTTTGAAATTTTTAGATGCTCAATGTTTTACGAATGTTACCTTTTTATTTTTGACATAAGTTACAAGTATTGGGCTGGGGATATAGCTCAGTGGCACAAGTGCCTGCCTGGCAAGCACGAGGTCCTGAGTTTGATTCTCGGTACCAAAAAAAAAAAAAAAAAAAGTTGCAAGTATTTTTCCAGCTTATTTGTCTTTCAAGTTTTTCTAGGTGTTTTTTCTATGCATGATATTTTACTTTTAAAATAGTCGTGTTAATTAACATAGTCATTAACATAGTCATGTTAATCATTTTATGAATTGCTTTTGAATTTGAGGGTCACAGGAATTTTGTCCTTATTTCCATTTAGAGAAGACTTCATGTTTTCTTCTATTTCTTCTAGGTTTAATTTATTTCATGCATCTAGAATTTTTTCGGGGGTATAGTGTCAGAAATGGACCAAATTTTAACTTTTTTATATACTTATTTAGGTATCCCAGCACTACTTATTAAAAAGTCCAAGCTGGGCATCATAGCACACACCTGTAATCTCAGCACTCTGGGAGGTCGAGGCAGAAGAATTGCAAGTTCAAGACTACCTAGGTGACTTACCAAGACCCTGTCTCAAGTTTAAAAATAAAAAAGAGCTGGGGATACAATTCAGTGCAAAGGCCCTGAGGTCAATCCCCAGTATTATAAAAAAGTAAAAAAATTTCCATAAATTTGAGATGCTGCCTTTATGATATATGAAGTATCTTATACCACTGGGTCTCTTTCTGGATTTTCTGTTTTGTTCCACTGGTCTGTCTGTCTGTACTAGTGCCACTTGCACTTATTTTTTTTTCTAGCACTGGTGGTTGAACCCCGGGCTTTTGCACTGAGTTATGTCCCTAGCTACTTTTAAAAAATATTTTATTCTGTGACAGTCTTACTGAGTTGCTAAATTGTCCAGGCTAGGTTTGAACTTGCAATCCTTCTGCCTCAGACTCCCAGAGTGCTGGGATTCCAGGCATGTGCCACCAAACTGCTATACCACACTTTTATACTGTGAAAGGTTTATATAATATATATGTCTTACTTACCAACATGGCTAGAAGTACCACCTTTGCCCTCTGTTTAAGGGTGTGTGTGTGTGTGTGTGTGTGTGTTTTAAGCTACTTTTGTTGATTGTGCTTCCAAAAGAATAGTATGCCCAATTTATCAGCTGTTGAGGGGAAAAGAACCCCGATTTTATTTTTTACTGGAGCTATATTGAATTTATACAGGAAGTTGGGATTCACCTGTTCACGGTGTTGAATGTCACGTTCGTGCAACTGGCTGCCTCCCCATTTCTCCACTTCTGGTTTCCTGTCTTTTAGGAGACTATTATAGTTGTGGGTGTCACCATCGTATATTATTCTATTTTATTTTGCTTTTATAGAAGGGCTTTCACCTTCATTAAACATTTGAACTGGTTTTTGTACTCATGAAGTCTGCAGCTATTTTGTATGTTAATTCGTAACCTGCTGTTTCACTAGTTTTTCTTATGATTATAGTAGTTCTACCATTGATTATGTTGATTCTGTCAAATCCAGGTATAAAACCCAGTTGTCTGCAAGCAGAGGTAGTTTGACATCTCTCATTCTGTTTTTGGCCTTGAACCTGCTGTGCCATTTACTGGCTGGGCTAAAGACTGTTGGGGATGCACTGTGACACCCGCTCATCTGCAAAAGTGGAGTACTAGGACCTATGCCTAGGGGTGCTGTGGGGATTGGGACTGAAAATGAATGTAAACCACCACCACCACCACCCTACCTGTGCCTGGGACAGAGGCACACTGGCGTCTGCCCAGATCTTTTCCTCAGCCTAGGAGGAAGTTTCTCTGACTGGTGCTGAGAACCTTCTGTTCTGAGTGTCTGCTGGATGTCTGTTGTTATAAGCCAGTCCCTGTTCTAGGCACCAGGGAAATTCATACTAGAAACAAGACAGACTCCTTGGTGACACCCCATGGGAGAGACAGAGACACTCAGAAACAAATGATTGTGATCTGCCTGGTGGGTTAGGGCCACCTTAGTGATGCGGGATCAAGGGCTTTGCAGGACCCCACAGGAGAATGCTGGGAGTTGGGCCCATTAGTGATAGGAAAAAGGACATAGATGTGGCCATCTCTTCCATAAATACAGCAAATAGGGGCAGAGAAATGTGTCCTCGGAGCTGTCCCATCCCTGCATGCCTGATCCTGCCTCTGAACAGGAAGAGAAGGAGACTGACTGCCTGCATGCCACCTGGTCGAATGGTGATAGACCAGGCTCTCCCCTATGGCCTCGTGTGGGGCCCTGGTGGGATGCACTTTTCCAAGGAAATGTGCTGAGGCTGCAGCCAATGCAGAGATGCAGAAAGAAAGGTTGGTGCCCTGTGGCACATGAGTGCAGGGTGTGTACTTAATCGCACATCCCAGATGGGTCCACAGACAGCAATGGAGCATTTAATATGTCCTCATGATGCAGGTCAGGATGAAGGGGTTGTGGGCCAGGAGGTACCTGGGGCAGAAGTATGAGCAGGGTTCTGCTGATATTAGTGGGTATTAGTGGGTATTTTGCCTTCAGCCACAGGTCTTTCATTTGCTTCTTCGGTTTTGAGGTAGTGAAGTCAGACAAGCCTGCTGACCCAAGGCACAGATGTTATCACAGAGACCAGAGCCTAGGAGGCAGACCACAGCCTAGGAGGCAGACCAGAACCTAAGAGGCAATTACTGGGTCTCCTTCCTTTTCCATTTTCTGGCTAAAATGACCACAGGAGAAAGAGAGGAGGGATCCCTCCCCCAGGGCCAGAGCTCACAGCCATCAGCTGAAAGGGGACAGGTGGGTGGGGGCTTGGGACCCTGGGCCAGCACCTCTCTCCTCACCCCTTTTCCTAGCCCCCAGCAGCACATAAGCCAGCATGGGGCCTGGGGGCTGGTGGGCTTCCCATGCAGACTTGAGGCAGCCCGAGTAGTTAGAAGCAATGGTCCCAGGCAGGAGTGGTCAGTGGCCACACATACCTCTGCTTCCTGCCTCTATCATTACAGAGGAGAAGATGCACCAGTGGCAGCCGAGGAGCTCAAAAAAGGAACCATGCTGAGCTATGGGGTATAGGACCTAAGAGGGAGCAGAAGTGGCTGTGAAGGAGCCAGTGCTGCATTATCTCTGCCTATAATTCAGGAAGACTGTGTATGTAGCAGAAGGGGCGGCAGGAAAACCAAAGGGGAACATCTGCTTGAGGAACTCCCCCCAATTCAGAGGGGACCACTGATGGCAGGTATTATGGTTTGGGTCTAGATGTCCCCCCAAAGCCTCATGCAGTTTTAGATGGGCCTTTTTTGGAGGTGGCTGAATCTAGAGTGTGTGATTGATAGGTGGTGCAATGCTGGGATTAAGGGTACTGGAGTTAAGGGTGGGTGATTGCTGGGTCAGTCCACTGATTGGATTGGCACCACCCTAATCCTGGTAGACTGAGTACAATATAAGGGACAGAAAGAGGCTTGTCTCCCTCCCTTGTTGCTTTTGCTGTCTTCTGCCTGCCATGAATTGCTCTCCTCTGTGAAGCCACCCTGCCCTGGAGCCAGCCAATTATGGACTGAAACCTCTAAAAACTGTGAGCTAAATAAACCTTTCCTCTTTTAACTTTGGGTGTTGGGTATTTTGTCTCAGCAACAAGAAAAGTAACTGAGACAGCAGGAAAGAAGAGGACAAGGAGTACCAGCCCAAGGACTTGACACAGAGACATGGGAGAAGCAGCAGGCCAATCTGGTTGGGACCATAGACCAACTGTGCTGTCCCCCTGGATGCACCCAAGTGTGGGTATTGGTGGTATTGTCAGATGAAGGAGATGACACATCCTGGGGGTAGGCCTTCATCCCAGGGCAAGAAGCAACCCTGGAAACAGCCAGGAAGGTGATAGGATGCTCAGTTTTCTAAAGGAGAGGGGTGCAACATCCCCAGGGCTCAGATTGGACAGAAACTGGCTGAGAACTACAACTCCTCTAAACTATTGTTGATGTGTCAGACCAGAAAGTGTGGCCTTCACAGACAGAAGGGCTCAGTTACTGGCCCATGTGTCCCTGGAGTCCAGAGATTGTCCAGGACTCCAGATTGTCCAGGGAGAGTGAGACAGAGAGGAAATTTGAAGCCATTGCTGAAATGGTCAACAACCAGCTGCAGTTATCCGGTGACAGAGCCCAGGGATGATTCGATGAAATGATTGTGTTACACAGGGGAGCAGCTGAAGGTTTAGAGCTAGTTCCAGGGTGCAGGGAGCTGATGGGTTGTGGCACCTGCTGGGCTGTCCCAGCCTGGAGACCCAGACTTTATGGGTGTTGGGAGCTGCCTGAGGCTGCAGACTTCCCCTCCTCAGTTGATCTTCCAGCTGGGTTACTTAGTCCCTTATCTGGGCCAGCTCTGCCTGAATGTGATGGCCAGGTGGGTGTAGGAGAAATGATGGTGAACCTATGTCACGTGTGCCACAGTGGGCTGTTTGTATCATTAAAAGCTCCAGAAGGTTCACCATCACTGGCGTAGGGGATTCCCAGAATCTCTTGACATAAATGATCTACCTATGTGATGCTCAGCAGATGTATAAAGAGATGCTTAGCATCAGCAGAGCCCTCATCAGTATGTTGTTCTCACAGCCTTTCCTGGAATCCCTTTGCACTTTTGCCTGTTCTTGGGCCTGCTGAGAGGTTTGTACCATTTTCCAAGCCTCCTGAGGTTCTGTAATTCCACCACTTCCCAGCAAGCAGTACTTAGCTTTGGGAAAACTGGACTCCTGACCACCACCCCCACTCTATGGGATTCTGGTGTACCCTCTGAGGGTGCTCAAGGACCTGCACACCCTAGAAGCCTCTGTAGGGAGGATGTTTAGGGAAAGGTAAGGAATGGCAGGATACAGTAGAGGGCAGCCCAGGGCAAAGCAGACAGCCTTAGTATGGGGACAGGCACTGGGGCTCATTGTCTTACCAGGGCCATGCAGAAGCTCACCCACAAGGAGTGGGCCCAAGAGACTGGGGCATCACAGGGACCATCTGGAGCATAGCTAGGGCGTGGCCTCTCCAGAGGGGCCACCTCTGGAGAGTTTACTGGACCTGGTGGGAGGGGGCCTGGTGTGGTTTCTAGTACTTTGTCAGCACCCTCATGTGAGTTCTCTGCTCAGCTCTGGTGCTGGTCCTGACGTCCTTCTGCATGAGTTGGTGGGTTGGCCCCAGGGACCTTAGTTAACCTACGAGCCTATCCCAGATGCCCCATCCCAGGGTTGCCCCTCCTCAGCAGCTGCAGACACCATCTCCAGGCCTGTTCAGGCATAGAGCCTTTCTGGGTTAGTGGTGCCCAACGCTGGCCATTGGACAGAGCCCTGGGAGGGATGGAGCCTCATCTGGTCCTCTGTGGCTCCCCTATTTGGCACTACCCAGGCTTTAGACCTGCTCTGGGTGGGATTAGGAGTGGTTTCATTATAATATTTAGAGACTATAAGTACCTGTTGTCAGGCATTTGCTTTCTGAGGAACAAAAATCACTTGGAAAGAAAAAGAGCTTGGAGTGAATCACTTAAATCTGCAAAATACGTAAACAGCATTCAATTAAAATGACAATTATACTGCCATTAGTCACCACCCTATTCTGGGCTGTACTGTAGCATTTTCCCAGGCACCCTGCGGCCCTGGGATCAGCAGGTTCATTCCACTCAGATCTCACTCTGCTTCCTTCTACTCTGAGTGTAAGTGGATTATCGGAGGAAGTGGCCCAGAAAGCCAGACCAATTTTCTCTGAGGAAATTGCTAATCAGGCCTGCTTGCTCTCGGCTGCCAAGTCTTATCCATAAAAGAGATTTCCACTTGCCTTTTGAAAATGCTACTCTGTTGGACCTGTGGTACTTGGGATCCCTCTGAATAGAGTCAGCACAAACCCCCGTGCTTCAAACTGCTGCTCATTGGAACCTCCTTGTTGGGGCAGGAAAGGGGTGGGAAAAGAGCTGACAATGGAGGGCAACAGAGTCAGGCTTTTCCATCCCAGCTTAAAGTTCTTCCCACCAAAGGGATCTCTGATATGATCGACTTAAACTTTTAAGGGACAAACCCAGTGTCATCCCAAACCTGCGCCCGCCAGTCCATTGGCCTCTGCTGCTGGCCTCCGTCAAAAGTGGCATGCCCAGGCCAGCCCGGGGAGGAGAATGTGCTCCCTGCCTCTCTGGGCCTGGGTTGGAAACGGTGAAAGAGGTCAGGAGCCTGGGCTCAGAGGATGGAGAAGAACTGGGGAGCCCTTAAAATGTGGCCAGGTTGGCAGGTAGGAAGGAGAGAGCAGGTGCTCTAGTAAGAACGTGGTGCAAGCTGGGCCAACATCACTGATCCCTGAAGGATCCTGGGTGTTTTAGGTGAGTGTGCTTGGGAAGGTGTGCAGAGATTCTGAGCTTCCTGGGGTTACTGTAACAAAGTCCCATAGCGTGATGGCTTCAAACAACAGAAATGCACTCCAGAACATGCAGTTCTGGAGATTAGAGGTCTGAAGTCAAGGCAGGGCTGGCTCCTTCTGGAGGCTCTGAGGGAAGACCCTTATGGCCTCCCCCAGCTTCTGCAGGCTGCTGTGATCCTCAGTGTTCCCTGGCTTGTGGCTGCCCCATTTGAGTTGAGTGGGTTCGAATCTTTTTGATAAAATATGTATAGGTTCTTGAGGGACTCAGTGGGGCTCAACACAGACGCACTGTCTGGGCTCTCAGTGCTGGGGCCTGGGAGGCAATAATGAGCTGCTAAGCCACCCCAAGCAGGTCCTGCCTTTGGAGCACCAATGCTGCTGCTTCCAAGGTCCTCCCAAAAGGTGCCAAGTCTTGGGTATTCTATCCTTTTAATTCCTCCCCCATGAAAGGCTGCCTGCCCGTGTGACCCAGTCCTTTCTGGGGTCTGTACACACCAGCCCATGCACGGGTCAGCTGTCTGCAGGAACTGTGAAGAAGAACGCCTTCCCTTGGTTCAGACTCCCCCGCAGCCTGCTGACCAGGGGTGCTTGTAGGCTTTCTGCATGCCCGGTTCCTGCCACCAGCCAGGAGCAGCTAATGGTTATGGACTATCCACAGGGAGGCAGGGAGAAGCAGGGTCAGGATCCAGGTCTCCTAAATCTTTGACCTCTGTGTCCTGAAGCATTCTCAGCTCGACTAAAACTCGAGAAGCTTCTACATCACTTTAGATGGCAGTCCTGTGTAAGGTGCTGGCAGTATGGGGACTCACTAAGGTTCTTCCCTGGAGCCCTAGAATGAATGCCTCCACCCTTCCTTAGGGGTCCAAGAGGCCCCCAAAAGACATAGCCACCTGGACCTTCAGAATGGGGCCTATATGGGATTAAAGTTCTCTAAAGATATAATTAAACTGAAGATCTTGAAGTCACGAATTCAGGTGGATCCTAAATCAATGACAAGTGTCCTCATGAGAGACAGCAAAAAGACACAAGCAGGCATGGGGAACAAGGCCTGCATCCCTCCCCCTACCCAGCCTGTGTCTCCCCAGTCCCGCGGGAATGAGCTTCTGCAGAGCCAGGTTTCCAGGCCTGGCCACCATCACCCTCTGTGTGTGCAATGGGCTGTCAGGTGAGACATCATCACTGTGCCCAGCACCGGATCACCTTTCTCCTTCCATTTCTGCGCTCCAATAAGGGGCTGAATCTTTGGTCTGAAGTAACTTGGACTTCTCTGCCTCCCACATCAAGTGTTTGTCACAGGAGACAGACAGGCTGCTCTGCCCGCTGGCCTGTGCTGTGACAGACAAGCCCATAATTCTGCTCACTATAAGCAGGATGAAGTGTTGGCTGGAGAAGGGCCTGAGCCGAAACCAGGTGGGCTGGTGGCATGCTGTGGCTGACACTTATTTTCATTCTGAATTTTTCAACTGGCTTTCAAAATAATAATTTGAAAAATGATTGTAGGTAGTTCAGGAAAAAATCCCTCCCAGCCTAGCTCTGCTGAGCAGCCTCATCCACACCTGGCCGTGCGCTTTTCTCTGTCGTTCCCAGTCTGTGGCCTGTCAGCCTGCTGTCACTCTTGGGGCCTCCCATGTCCTCAGAGACTCTTTATCCACTCACTCGCTGGCTGGGTGGGGTGCAGGGCTCCTTCTGTCTCACCCACAAGGCAGGGTAGGGCGATGCTGAGGGCACTGTGCTGTTTGCTCCCTGTAAAGGCCCCACTTGAAGTCTGCGGGGCCAGACTGGGCCACGTTCTCCAGCACCCATGGCCCTGCAACCAGAATCTGCCCGGGGTGTCCCTTACGCACTGCAGAAGTGCTTTCTGCCTGGCCCAACTGCGCCAAGTACACTGCACACTGCCCTGTCTCCTGTGACCCCCAGCAACTTGGACAGACAAAGTGAGGGTCCTTGCCCTCACTCTGTAGGACTGAGTCTCAAGGAGGGACTCCAGGGACAACTCTTGAGTCAAGACAGGGCCCAGGCAGGTGCCTGTAGGGCCACACGCTAACGTTGCAGGTTTCTCTGTGGTCTCAGAAGGATGGCCTCAGAAGGAGTAGAAGGGGTATGGTTCTGTGCACAGTACACAGAGCTTAGGTCACAGGGTGAATTGAGGGTTGCCAGTCAGCTGACCTAGGATGAGGAGACTGTCCCGGGTACCTAGGTGCTCATGCATAATCACCAGCATCCTTGTAAGTGAAAGAGGCAGGCAGAATAGGTCAGAATCAATGAGAGAGTTTCAGAAATTTTGCTAGTAGTTGAGGATGGAGGAAGGGAAGCTAGAAGGCCAGAAATGGATCCTCCTTGGATCCTCCAGAAGGAATCAGTGCTGCTGACACCTTGACCTTTACCCACTGAGACCCAGGTCAGGCCTGTGAACTCTGGTGCTGCAAGAGAATAAATCTATTCTATTTTGAGCCCTGAGTGTGTGGCCAGAAATCACAGGGACCACAGAAAGTAGAAACACATCCTATGCCCTACTTCTGTTGTCCTGCCTTGGCAACTGGTTTGGCTCAGCCTCCAGGATCCCTGTGCTCCACAGGCCAGAGAAGTAGATACAGCCAGTGTTTGGAACTTTCCAAGGCTTCCTCGAAATCTTGTATGAGGTTTTGACCACAGAAGGGTGGTTCCCTGGGCAGAATGGAGGTTTGCCACTGGGAAATAACCAGCAGCAAAATGTGAAAGTGACGTGGCTTTGGTATTCTTCATCACACTCTGGCTTTGCTTAATGGAGGACTTCATGAGCTCCTGGGTGCTGCAAATTGTCAGGGTTATGGAGGGCTTGCAGTTTTCCCTTCGGGACCAACCTGTCGCGATTTGGATTACCTTCTGAGGACTCAAAATGGGCTCTAGTTGCTGGGGAAGGTGGTAGCAGTTTGGTACAGAAAAATGGCAGGAGCCAGGGAAGGTCCTGCCCAGGCCGTGAGCAGTGGGGAAGCTGCCCAGGACTTGGTTCCCCAGATGTTGGCAGAGGCCCCTACCACCCCAGCGAGAGAGATACAGCTCACTCCCCACCAGAGTGCTGGCTTGGCCCCCTCAGGATTGGGTCCCACAGGTAATACAGGGTCCAAATGACACCTCCATGGACCCCTCCCCAGGCTCCCTGTGTGTCCAGAAGACAGCGTGTCACTGTGTGTCTATGAGATGCTGCTGGCCCTTCCAGCAGATGTTGGGGGCCACCTGCTTTGCTGATGTCGACCTGGGGGTCAGTGGATGGAGGCACATTCTGGAGCCCTGGTTCCTGTGGGTGGGCTTCACTGCACAGGCAGGGAGGAGGGCACCATTGCACAACGGGACTCACAGCAGGGAGCTATCAGTGACAAGAGGATAGCGGGCCTCCCTAGGACACTCAGGCCAGAACTTTGTGTCTGAGGCTGCCAGCCACGCAGGGGGTCTTGACCAGAAGGTGACTTGATAGAAGGTAACCATGAGGGGAGGTGACCTCAGTGGTCCTGAAGAGGACTGGGGCTCCCCAGAGCTCTCTCCTGGGCGTAACATCTTATACAATTAAATAGACATAAGATCCCAGCTCAGTGGGTGTGTGATGCCTTCATACTCTGTGTGGACAATCACAGTACTGGGCATATCCAGGGTGGCAGTGTCAACTTGGTGACATTGATACCAGACCCAATTTCCCTGACTGTGGCTGCAGCAGTGGCAGATGATCTCACATTCTACCTCATCTTTGGCTCTTTTCCTTCTCAAGGGCTGAGAGCCAGGCAGGTCCCTCTAGGGGCTCAGGTTTGGCCCTGGATCTGGTTGAGAAAAGGTTTCAGGAAGCAGGAGGGCCATCTGAGGGTTTGGACTGGTTGTTGCAAAGTGTCCAGCTGTGGCGCAGCAACCCTGCCTGAGTCCTTAACCAAGAACAGATGCCAGGTCACAGCTAAATCCGAGAAGCTCAAAGCCATGCCCATGTCATTCAGACAGAAGGCCAGGGTTACACACACAGTGGCAAGGCTTCCCTGACCTGGCCCGCAGAACTGTTCTGACCTCATCCCCTATACCCTCCTCCACTGGCCCTTGACACACCATCCATACACAGCCTCTGGGCTCTGAACTTGCTGCCCCTTTTGCTTCCCCGACCTCCTTCCTGTCCATTCAAATGTTTATTTCTCAGTGAGGCTCTCCCTGGGGACCTAGTGATGAGTCCTGCCCCCACCCAGGTCCTGCTTCTCTACAGCATGTGTTACCATCCGAAGTTCTACACATGTACCATGCTCCTCCATCATCCACCTCTCCCCTAAGAGGTGTACTCTTCAACAACTGTTGTACATGTTGGGGAGTGAGGCAGAATTTCAGTTCTCCCCCTTCAGGGTCTCCTTTGCCTGTCTGTTCAGCTCATCAGAGAAAAAAGCACACACATTTACTGAGTACATGTTCCACGTGGCCTGGGATCCCTTACGTGGATGAAGTCCTGAAGCAGCAGCCTGCAGCAGTCACTTAGACACTGGCTTGTGAAGAGGCAGCTAGACACGTGGGGAGGCCTTTTCCATGTGGGGATTTAATCTCATTTAGGAAGCAGGATGGCCAGTGATCTCCTTGCACCTGCTGTTTTTTAAGTACCTTTAACTCAAAATAGTCAATATGCCAGAGTGGTATATTTTTAACTCCTTTACCTGCTTGACTGTGTTGTGCCCAGCGGTGCCTGGCTTGAGGAGCATTGCTGACAGGATGGATGTGAATGTTAGCTATCAAATCTGACATGGCATGACTCCTGCTGCTAGGTTGGGCTGAAGTACCAACAGGCCAGCTGAGGAGCTGCACCTCCCTCCACTGGACTTTCTCCAGTGGCACTAGGCAAAGTCAAGTGCCTGGTCCTGGAGTTTGCATGTCAGTGAAGCAGAAGGTGTGTGAGATGATGTCTGCCAATTTTCTATTCTTTCAACATATATCTGAGCATTTGTTTCTGTTCAGCTCTAAGGACTGAGTCTCTGCCCTCCAGGGAGCTTAAGGCTGAAGGAAACATAGCAAACACTGGCATCTGGCAGAGGTGGCCATTTCTTCCTTCATGGGCACCATGGTTGGCCATATCCTCTCCTAAAGCATCTGGGTTTTCTCTTTCAGGATTTTGTGAGATCCTGAAAAGTTAGTCAGCAAGGGCTGCAGAGCACATGCTAAGCTGCTGCAGTTTTAGCTGTCTCAAGTTCCCCTTGGTATTGAAATGCCCTTGCCTGCCTGGATCCCTTGCCCATCTGAAGGTCATTGCTGTTCTTCCCCATAGTGTCCACAGGTGCTGGGTGGGTGTGGGGGTGACTTTCCACCTGTGTTTGGTCTGTGTGGTCAGGAGCCACCACTGTTATTTATTAGGAGTGGGATTGATTATGGTCCAGGATGCAGCGTTTGTGCATTAAGTGTGTGGCCTGCATTTCAGCAGCTGGGACATCCCCCTTACGTTCCTGGCTAAAGACTGTAGAGTTAGCCCATTTTAACACCCCAGGGTGACAGTCCACAAAAGGTGGCATGCCTTTCAGCTGGTTTTCCCATTTCAGGCCATAGTCTTGCTCAGAGAACAGCTTGAGGCCTTTTCACTGCAGCTGGGCCTGCCCAGGCTCAGGGCTCCCAGGGGACCTGGCCAAGGTGAGAGGCTGTGTAACGGAGAGTACAGGCATTTGAAGCTCTGGGATCTCCTCCTCCCTGACCTTGGTCAGGAGCCCTTAGAGCAGCACCTCAGGGGCCTTGCTCACAGTTTCCTTCCTGTGCCCTCAGACATTTGTTCAGGGAGAATCCAGCTGCCCTCTCAATATAGGGTCAGAAATCTGGAGAAAGAGTACTTCTAGAGCAAGTGTGAATAAGCAAATAATTTAGTTTTGCCTAGTGCCTGTGATTTTTGTCTTCCCCTTTTTCTTAGTCTGCATTTCTGGGTAACTTACTAGTTTGGGAAGTTGTGGAAAAAATGCAAGTTAAACCTGGCTGTCCAGTGTCCTTTTCGCAGGTTCTGGGTTTGTGTCCCTGTTCCCAGTGCAGCCATACATGAGATCTGTGCTTATCTCAGGGACAACCTTTGGGCTATTTCTTAAAATGAGATCACTATCCCCTCTACAGAATCTCTGCCTGGACCCAGGGCTGGCTCACTTGCTGACTGTGTTTCCTGACTATTTATGCTCCTTCCAGAGACCCACTGCTCCCATTCCTCTTAGATGGGAAATGCTCCGAGTCTTATCTGTGGGGAAGGCCTTGGCAAGGAGCAGGCAAGAACAGGGCAGGACATTGGTTGTGGACTCCCTTCCATCACCAGCACCTTGCTTACAGGCACACAGAGCCCAGGGAAGGCTAGACTCCTTCCCTGCATGCCCCCTACAGCCCACCACCCCACGCCTGCTCCCATGGGTCTGTTCCCCAAACCTCAGTCCTTGCAGGACTTTGTAGTGTGGAGATGGGGGAGGGGTATCTTTGGAGGCAGAAAGTGATGCATACCTGGGCTGGGATCTTCCTGGGGCATCAGCCCTGATTAGGGCAATTTCAGGCAGAGCTTTGCAGGGGTCTTGGTGGCCTGCATGGGAACCTGGCTGGGTATGTGCCATTGCCGGGTTTGGGCTGGGAGTGGGTAGACTCCAAGATTTGGAGATACTCAGCAACAGCCAAATGCCACCTTTGTGCCCTGTGGTCATCACACCTCAAGCTTAGCCTTCCCTGGGCTCGGTGTGCCTGTAAACAAGGTGCTGGTGTGCATGCTTTTACCTTGGAAACCACATCCATGGTTTATGAAGGTCACTATCTCTGGATGATGGAGGAATATTTAGGGCTCAGGGGTGAAGAAAAGCTGCTTGGTGCTGCATCCAGAAACCCTAAAGATCATCAGTCACCTTCGCAGACCCAACACCACCAGTGTAGGGCGGGATCTGTGGCAACAACATCAGCATCTGTCACCAGACATCCTTATGGAAATATGACAGAAACCACAGCCAAGAAGTAGCTGCCTGTGTTCTCATCCACCAGTGGGGATGCTTTCATTTGTCAGGGCTCACTTCCAGTTTCTGCCCATCCCAGGCATATCACTGTACGTTGTTTACACTAAATAGTGAAATGTAGCATCCTTGCTTGGCATTATAAAAGTAGGTCTTATCATTAAGAGCCTTTATGCATGTCAGTTCAGTGGCTATGTGATAGTTTGTTGAGCTTACCTGTCCATGCCTGGAAGGTTGCTGGATGTCCCTGTGTTGGGCAGTCTGGTTGCTATAAATAACATTGCCATGAACATCTTTGGACATACAGCACCTTCATTTTAGGAACATTCCCAGGAGGGGGAACGTGGGTTTCCCCCTCAAGGGTGGATCCAGAGGTTTGGCCTCAGACTGAATAGACTGAGATGTCTGTTCAGCTTTGATGTTGAGTGAGGCATCTGTGAGCCTCTGCCCCCCCCCAAGTCCCAGAACCATCCACATCCTCCAGACCCACTGGAGACCACAGGCTGTAGAAACTCTCAGAAATGGCTTTGGTTACCTGAGTCACCTGTCCTGAGAGGCTTTTCATGATGTGAAGGGGGATGGAATACTGGTTCTGCAGCCACGATTTTTTTTTTTTTTTTGGTGGGTACCGGGGGTCGACCTCAGGACCTCGCACGCCAGCAGGTGCCCGTGCCACTGAGCGATATCACCAACCCCTTTTTCATATGTGGGTGCCAGGAGTCGAACTCGGGCCCTCGCGCTTGCCAGGCAGGCGCTTACGCCGCTGAGCCATCTCACCAGCCCACGATTTTGTGCCTTACCTCCTGGTTTCCCTTTGGAGATCTTTGTGATTCTGATTGACATTCCTTGGCCACGAGGGACCTCAGGCACATGATTCTGCTCATTTAATGCTTCTCACTTCTCTTCTCACCCTGTTCCTCTTTGCCAAGCAATTAGTAGTATATTAGCGATGTCAGCACGGCTAGTTGACAGTGACAGTTAAATGATTAGAGGACGTTGAATCTTAAGGGCTGTGCAGGGACCCTGTCATCACAGAGGGTCCTTGTGGTGGGAACAGTGCCCCTATGCTTGATGAAGGCTTTCTGGGTGCAGTGCTCTGCGGTAAGCAGATTTTCTCATTTATTCCCCAATATGCCAAGCCATGTGCTTATCTGGGTCCCAGGAAGAGGGTACTGGGGCTCAGGAAGGCAGGGTACCTACCTAGGTTATGGCTGGTAAGGGGCCAAGGCACAAGTGCAGTGCACCCAGCATTGCCCAGCCTGTCTCGTGGCTTGGGCTCATGCCTGGTGCCCTTTGGCTGGGCCTCACCTGTCTGCAGATGTTGCCTATTCACAGCCTTTCCTGTTCCAGGCTGGAAATCCTGGTAGGGCGTAAGGCTGTTTCTGTCCTACCCACAGGCCAGGACCTTGTGAGGCTGTCGTTGAGACCACAAAGAAACCTGCAGTGGTAGTGTGCCACCCCTGGAGGCACCTGCCTGGGTCCTGTCCTGACTCAGGGTTGTCCCTGGAGTCCCTCCCTGAGAATAGGTCCTGCAGAGTGAAGGCAAAGACCCTCCGTCTGTCTGTCCAAGGCTGCTGGGGGTCACAGAAGACAGGGCAGTGTGCAGTGTACATAGGGCAGATGGGCCAGACAGAAGGCACTTCTGACAGTGCATAAGGGACACCCTGGACAGATTCTGGTGGAGGAAACTGCAGAGCTCCTGCCCTCAGGTGTCCTACTGAAATGCCTTCTCCCTACAGGTGTGCATCGTGCAGAAGCGGGACACAGAGAAGATGTATGCCATGAAGTACATGAACAAGCAGCAGTGCATTGAGCGTGATGAGGTCCGCAATGTCTTCCGAGAGTTGGAAATCCTGCAGGAGATTGAACATGTCTTCCTGGTGAACCTCTGGTGAGCTCACCCCATGAATTTACCAGGGACACTTGCTGCAGAAGGATTTGCCTCCTGGAGCTGGACAAGGGGTCATTTTCTCTCCTGTCTGTCCCACACCCATTGCTGCCTGGCTCTCATGGCTCCGGGATGCCTTGGCACCCACAGGCCTTCCTTACCTTTCCCCATCAACTTGCCTTCCTGTGCTCAGGGCCATCTTGGGCCTGCCAGAAGCCCAGGGCTTCCTGCAATGGAGGTGTGATGCCCGTGGGGTTTTTAGCCTGAAGTCAGTGGGGAGAGTTTAGGGGCTGACCTTAAATTTCCTGCAAAAAAACTAGTACCAAGACCAGCTCCAGGAGGCTTAGGATCTTGTAGCATCTCCCTCTGTGGGGCTTCTCCCTGACCCAGGAGTCTTCCCTGACCACTGCTGTTGCTTGTTGCTGTGTTCTGTGATGTCCTTGCAGATGGGCATGGTTCCCAAACTCTCCATGGAGCACATGGATCCTGGCAGTGGGAGAATCCTGGCCCAGCAGTCTTGGAAGGTTTAGGTGCCCTTTCCCCACTAGGCACCTGAGTATCCTTTAGCCAATCTTACAGTAAGAGGCACCCAACTCTCATTTGGGATCATGAAGAATAAATGTGTTCTATTTGACAGTGTGCCTGGGACAGCTATTTCAGGGACTGGCTCAGAGCCCAAACCTGCCCTATGCTCATGTATTTGCCTGGGGTCACCACAATAGGATATAGGACTTTAAAGCAGACAGTGGCCATTTCCCAGAGGCCACACTACGTGGCTCAGGAATAGTGTCACATGACTCTGTAGTGACAGGGGACAGTGTGACTGGATTGAGCTGTGGTGGGAGCCTGCCCTTTCCGGGCAGCTGGGCAGAGACAAGAGTGCTGATCAAGGCCATAGGGCCAGGCATGATGGAACTTTAGCTGCCCAGGCTAAGAGGACAGTACAAGGAGCTCCTTGCCCCTTGCCTACCCTGTGACCTTGTCTCCGTCTGTATGTGGCCACTGTTCTCACCCACTGAGACCCACTTGTTTTCAATATCTTGGGGACAACAGTTTTAAAGTTAGGGACACCAAGTGCCCCTTCACCCTGCCCTTGCCACCTAGTGGCCAAGGAGGTCAGCCCTGGGTCAGACCTTCAACCTCAAACAGTGTGATTCTTCCCTGGTGGGCTAGCAGGACCAAAGGAGCTTGCTGTGAGGTGAGGCCTAGCCTGCAGTCCCATGAGGACATGTTGGTGTGGAGACTTCTGTGAAGAAGACCCTGGATTTCCCTCTTCTGGGGCTCAGGCCTGCTCCTACACCAACCCTCCTCGTCTCTCTCTGAGTGGCCTAGTGGTCAGGAACATAGGCTACTGGCTTGGCTTTTCCCCACAGCTGTGTACAGTACTAACCTCCCTGTCCTCAGTCCCCTCACTCGTGGAAGAGAGATGGAGTGGCTCCCTGTGCTACCATCTGCAGCATCTATGTGGGCAGAGCACTCTGTCTTGGGGCTGTGAGCCATCGCTTTGGTTGATATGCTTGCCCTTCCTTCAGGCTGCAGTACTCCCTCACCCCGTAGGCCAGCTTGCTGGTGATGTCTCCTGCCTTCCCAGAACCATTCAGGATGGGACTATCATAACCCCTGGGGTAGCCTTCAGGTGGAGGAGCCTCCAGGTGGAGGAGCCTACCTCCTCTTGTTCACTCCTGGGGCCTGGCATCCTGAATCCTTTTGCTCTGTGGCTCTCTCCCATTGCACCTCCACAGGCCCTAACCCAAACCACCTTCTCCAGGAAACCCTCCATGAGGAGGCTTATGGAGGCAGGTAGAGGGCCATCGCATGAAAAATGAGTGTTTGTGATTATTTCTTGAAAGAACCAGTCATTTAAAAATCTGAGTTACTCTTAGAGCTCACACACAAAAAAATTGCAAAGTGGAAGGAGGTCTTTAAAGTATTGTTTTGCCATCACCACCATCATCTTCATTAGCAGTACCACCACCACAACCAGTATCATCACCGTTATCACCATCATTACCACCACCCCATCCTCACCACCACCATTATCAACACCATGGTTACTATGACCATTATCACCATTACCACCATCACCATCACTGCCATCACCGTCGTTACTTCTACTGTGATAACCACCATCTTCGCTATCACCATCACAACCCACTACCACCATCATCACTATGGCTGCTGGTCATTAAATGCCAGCCTCATGCCCAGCACTGTGCCAACCATTTCACCCACACTGTCTCATTTTCTTTAGCAACACTCCAAAGTAGATGTCTTCATTCTTCCTGTTACAGAAGAAGCAGCCAGGCCAGCGTGAAACAACCAAGGGATGGGCACTGTATATCTTCTCTCTGTTACTCAGGCAGCTCTGGCTTCCCAACTGGGCTACCTCCAGGATCGCTGTTCTGTCTTTCCCCAAGGTCTTACCTCAGAGCAGCTCTGAGTAGGGGTAGAGTCAGTGCCTCAAACAGGACCCTGGGTGACAGGAATGTGGTGTGGAGCTGTGGTCCTCAGACAGGGTGCCTTAGTCACTTTCTTTGTTGCTAGGACAAAATACCCAACACGCTTGACTTAGTGAAAGAGAGGCTTATTCTGTCTCACAGGGTTTAGAAGTTTCAGTCTATAGTTGGCCAGTTCCAGGCAGAAGCTCCATGGTGGAAGGGTCTGGTAGAGTAAAGCTGCTCAGCTCATAGCAGCCAAGAAGTAGAGGGAATAAAGGAAGGATCTGGGAAGAGAGATAAACCCTTCCAGACCACACTCCCAGTGACCCACCTCCTAACAGCAAGTCAGCTATAATGCCCTTATAATCCAGTCACCTTCCAAACTCATGAGGCTTTGAGGGCCATCTTAGATCTAAACTAAAGCATGGGGGCTGCGTGTGAGGTGGGGCAGGAGCTGTGACTCTGCTCCCCAGCCATACACATGCCAGGACCTCCTTTGGTGCCACAGGTACTCCTTCCAGGATGAGGAGGACATGTTCATGGTGGTGGACCTGCTTCTGGGTGGGGACCTACGCTACCACCTGCAGCAGAATGTCCAGTTCTCCGAGGACACAGTGAAGCTGTACATCTGTGAGATGGCCCTGGCCCTCGACTACCTGCGCAGTCAGCACATCATCCACAGGTGTGTGCACACCTGATGAGGTGGGGCACTTGCCTGTCATGGGCAGGACTGGCAGCAACCTTGAACTGGGCCATCTGAGGGGCATCAACACTCCAGTGAACCTGCCCCACCTTTGCCTGAGGACCTGTCCCCAACGGTAGCACCTGGGTGATCAATGCCTGGCTCCACAGTCAACCCCACAACTGCATACCTGGTGTCTGCCTGGGTTGGGCCATATCCAAGCAACCCTATCTGAGGCTGGACAGAGAAGGCCCTTAGGTCTCATGGATGGACCACAGGCCCAGCCACACTGAGGGCGGCCTTCCCCTGCTCTAATTGCAGGCTCCCATCTGCCTACCTACCATGTCCTGTGGGAATTAAAACATTTACTTGAAGCAGATGAAATTAGGAAGCAGTTGAAATTAAGAATTAGAAACCAGGCTAAAATTCTGCAGCCACAGAACAAAATGAAAAGATCTATGTGATATAATTTAAAATCAAGTAATTCAGATTCTTCCCTCTGCCCTTGGGGATTCTGTTGTCTGGTCACGATTCAGGGACTTGACAGTCACCGAGTGGTGACTGTGGTCTGGAACTCAGGGCAGGGTGAGGGCTGAGGCCTAGTTATCAAAGGGCTGGAGCTCAGCTAGCACTTCTACACAGCCCTGGGGCTCTGGCTGAGGGGCCAGCCTGGGGATCCAGACGAGGGGGGTCTGCTGTGCTCTCCTGGGAGCTTCAGACTGTATGCGCCCTTGTGTGTCCAGTTCCAGGCATTCTGCTGTTGGGACTCAGAAGGTGGGAAGCTGGAGGTTCCCACAGCTGGCTCCCCAGTGCGGTCAGAGAAGAGTATCAGGAGGGGGAACCTTCTCTGCCCTCATAGGGCCATCAGGCCCCAGTGCTGTAGCAGGGACCAAGCCAAGCCTCCTTGGCCTGTGCTCAGCTGCATAGGCATCTTGGGAACCCTGCTCTGACAGAGATCAGGGTAGCAATGGGCTGGCTTCAGGACTTTTTCTTCCTCTTTTTTGCCCCTCTAGAGATGTCAAGCCAGACAACATTCTTCTGGATGAACAAGGTGAGAGGCAGGAGTATAGAGAGCCCTGGGAGGCCAAAGGGGAGAGCAGAGGGGTGCTTCTCCATGCAAGGATACATCTCCAGTTCTGGACAGTCACACCTGTGGCCCTCTCTCACAGGACATGCACACCTGACTGACTTCAACATTGCTACTATCATAAAAGATGGAGAGCGGGCGACAGCATTAGCTGGCACCAAGCCCTACATGGGTAAGCTCAAGGCCATGCACATCAGTGCCTGGCAACCCCCAGCCACACCTATGGACCAATCCTCATTTCCCTTCCCCCATCAGCCCCATGGGCCTGGACCCATGGCTGGTGAGGTGAAGCTAAGCCCTAAAGTCCTGGCAGTAGTGATGGGGCAGACTATTTAGAGAGTCATATCTGATGTGTGTGGGGGGATCTGAGGATGTATGTGAGAGTCATGAAATATAAGGATGAGACAACGCACACAGAAACATCAGAGCCATGGAAGCTGGAGTTGAACCAGGCTGTCTGGCTGCACAGGATGCTCTCTGCCAGGGGTTGTTCTAGAAGGGGGCTGGGTCCCCCCCAGGTGGGAAAGGACAGAACCACTCGGGGCTTCCCATTTAGCTCTAGAGGCCACCTATTCTTGGGATGTGACTTTGAGGGCACAGGTGTCAGAGTGGCCAGTGCCATGACAGCTCAGTTCTCTCTCTCTCTCTCTCTCTCTCTCTCTCTCTCTCTCTCTCTCTCTCTCTCTCTCTCTCTCTCTCTCTCTCTCTGAAAGCTCCGGAGATCTTCCACTCTTTTGTTAATGGTGGGACCGGCTACTCCTTCGAGGTGGACTGGTGGTCAGTGGGGGTGATGGCCTATGAGCTGCTGCGAGGATGGGTATGGAGCTCTGTGGCTGCCACTCAGTCCCCAGATCCCAACTGGCTGTTCCCCTACACCTGGGTGGCCTGAGAACCAAGGAGAGGCAAACCTCCTCCCCTATCCTCAGAGAGGGCTAACACTTTCAGTAAAGTGTCTAGGTGAATACTTGGTGCCTGAGTAAGTAAAGGAGGGATGAATTTGTGATGGGTTTCCCAGGGCAGTGGGTGGGACCTGCACCTGTACTGTACAAGGTGGACAGGGCAGAGTGTCCAGTGTATGGGGAGGGCTCCTTAGAACTTTGTGCAAAGCAAGGTTGCCACATGTCCCTGTGTTCTTGCCACTGGAAGCGGGTACTGCCCCAGGCCTTGTGCTGCCCTCCCTATCCCCCCTCAGCCAACACACAGGACTCCAGCCTTGAAGAGGGCAGCCCCCCTGGCCATCTGGGTGGCATCGCACCTTCCAGCCAGATGGGCATCCAGGCTGTGGTGCAGAGTTTGGCCAGTGTAGGAGTCGAAAGCTACACTCAGAGCTGTGCCAGTACTTGGGTTAGGGTTGGGGGCTCAGGATGCTGACACTTGTGCCTGGCACTATTCTGGAGGTGGTGGGGGTGAAGAGCACTTGGCACAGTGCCTCCCTGCCCGCAGAGGCCCTATGACATCCACTCGAGCAATGCCGTGGAGTCACTGGTACAGCTGTTCAGCACTGTGAGCGTCCAGTACCTGCCCACCTGGTCCAAGGAGATGGTGGCCCTGCTGCGGAAGGTGAGCCTCCCCTTGTTCTACCCACCAGCAGGTCCATACTGCTCATGTTCATTCCTCCTGAGCTTAGGGCAGCACCCCCTTTCCAGGGCAGGAAGCTCTACCTTCTTGTGGGCTCAGATTCTTTCACTAGTGCTATGCTAGCACTAAGACCCTGCACTCAGGGAGAGCATGTCTGGCTCCTGCATGTGTGTGTTGAGGTCCAGCAGCAGGCCATGCTGTCCTCTCCTCATGGCGGTCCTGCTTGGGCATTTGCTGTGAGCTATCACTTTGCACTGTCACCTGTCTAATCCTCACAGGGAGTCTGCATGCCAGGACACTGGTCAGCCCACCACTTCACAGATGCACACACTGAAGCATGGACTGTGGGAGTCAGGCCACCTGCATGCTGCGTGTGGGAGAGTGGGTGCGTGCCAGGCTGTGTGCAGGCCTGTGCTGCTTCCTGGCCTCCTCTGCCACATTCCTCTGTTGGAGGTGCACATAGTCTGGTCAGCCCTCCTGGGGATCAAGCAAGAAGAGACTAGGTCCCCTATGCACTTCTCAGGGCCTGGGCTTTGACTGTAGCATGGAAGGGACAGTAGCTGGGCAGGGTCACAGGGCTATGGTGTTCCTGTCAGTGATGCCTCCCATCCATGATTTGGGCCTGGACTGGGGCTACTTCTCCCTTGGAGAACCGTCTTTAAATGTGGTGGCTGTTGCGTCCGAAAGAGTCTGAGAGCCACATTCAGGGTCAGGACTGGGTGTAGAGAGAGAGGCTGTACCTACGAGGCCTAGCCAGCTCTTGGCCAGGCAGGAGGTGCTAGCCATTGTGACCCTGCTGCCCTAGGCAGGCCTGGGTGACTGGGCTTATCCAGGCATGGAGATTCTGTGTTGAGGTGGAAGTGGTTTTGTATTAGTTATGTTCTGGCAAGCCACACACAGTTACAGGATAGACTTAGCCGGGTCTCTGCTGCCACCTGCTGGGAAATCGTGGCAGGACATCCCTGCTGATCCTTTGCTGTCCTTGGTCATCAGGGCTGCTAAATGAAATTGTTCCTTTGGCCCCATTGATGGCCTGAATTTCCAATCTTCAGGCCTGGCAGATACTTTTGTGGGGTTCTCTGGCCTGGGATAGGTGGCCTCTCTTCTGTAGGGAGGACACTGAGCCCAGAGTCTAGCTGACATGGGCCTTGTCGCAGCTCCTCACTGTGAACCCTGAGCACCGATTCTCCAGCCTTCAGGACATGCAGGCGGCCCCATCACTGGCCAACGTGCTATGGGATGATCTGAGCGAGAAGAAGGTGGAGCCAGGTTTTGTGCCCAACGTAAGCCTATACGCTTAAATGGGTGGTTCCAGGGCAGGGGAGGTGGCACCTGCCTGGCAGGCTTAGCACCCTGTCCCTCCACAGAAAGGCCGCCTGCACTGCGACCCCACCTTTGAGCTGGAGGAAATGATCCTGGAGTCGAGGCCCCTGCACAAGAAGAAGAAGCGGCTGGCCAAGAACAAGTCGAGGGACAGCAGCAGAGACAGCTCCCAGTCGGTGGGTACTGGGCACAGAGTCTTCTCTACTACCTATGCACAGTGTTCTGCAAGGCCTCTGGCCAGGGCTCATATCTTGAAAGTCCAGTGGGTGGTCTTCCTAAAGTCCTGACAAGGGCTTCCTTCCACCTTTCCCAGCGCTCCTCACTCCCTTCCTATTCCTACAGCTTCTTTGAGCATCTCACTCCTGAAGTAGGCTGAGCAGTGACCACTGGGAGCATCAGCACTGAGCAGGGGAAGGGTCATGTGTGGGAAGCCCTTGACCACATGCTTAGGTGCACAGGTGGTGGCGAGGTGTTGGTGTCCAGTGTGTTGGTATCCAGGTGCATTAATGCCCAGGTGCAGTAGTGTCCTGGGCTGCCAAAAAAAATGACTACAAACCAGGGGCTGAAACAACAGAAGTATCTTGTGTCTCAGTTCTGAGCACTCAAGTTCAAAATTAAGGTGTCAGCAGAACTGTGCTCCCTTGGAAGCCTCCAGGTGAAGGAAAACTTTTCTGCTTCTCCCAGCTTTTGGCAGGGCTATCGATCCAAGCATCCCTAGGCACAAAGATGCATCTTCCCGTCTCTGCCTCCATTGTCATGTGGCCTTCTTCCCACATGGGTCTGCTTCTACTCTCCTCTTCTTACAATGCAACCAGTTGGATTCAGGACCCACCCTCTTCTGTTATGACCTCATTTTAAGTTGATGACATTCATAAAAACCCTATTTCTAAGTAAAGTCTCATTCCCTGGTGGTAAGCCCAGGTGGTAGGGGTTAGGAACTGTTTTGGGGGGATACGGTTCAGCCTGTAACACCAGGGTATAGCTGATGTACAAAGAGCAATTGTGGTTATAATTGTCGATGTCAGGTGACAATGGCGACAGTGGATATGATCAGTGGTCCCTTGCCTCTGAATCTGAACCTGGCCAGTGGAGAGCACGCTGGGTTGCCCACTCCCCCAATCCCTAGGCAGACTCCCCAGATCTGGTGAGCCTATATTGTTCTTGGGGTTCAGGGCTGAAGCATCCCCTGTGCGCCACCGTTTTTCAGAGAATTTAAGTCTGGGTTCCCATTCTCCTTGCTACCAGACTGTTGATGACGACCCCTGGTGTGTATGGGTGGAATTGCAGGCAGAGAGCCACAGGGTGAAGCACTATTGCCAGATGTTTGGGAGGTTCTCCGTGGGGTCTTTCGCTTTCCCATGATTAAATATTTAAGTTCCACTCCACAGGCACCTCCAGATCCAGGACTTTAGGGTGTAAAAACTTTCAGAGGATGGGAGGAATAGGTCCTCAGAAAGGAACCCAGGAAAAGAGCCCAGCTGCCCGCGCTGACCTCCTCCAGAGGCCGTGGATAGGAACAGGTGAGGTCAGGCACCTGAGGATGGGGGGACTCAGCATCATCTTGGATCAGTTGGTGGGAGAAGTTTTGGTCCAAGGGTGGGAGATGTTCTGAAAGGCAGCCTACTGAGAAGAAAAAAATACCAGTATTCTACTGGAAAATTAAGAACCTTGAGACTGAGTTTTGTTTAACAGCTTTATTTTGATATAACTCACTTACCATACAATTCACCCATCTGAAGTATATAATGCACTGGTTTCTAGCATATTCATGGGGTTGAGGACCCATCACCACCATCGGATTTTGGAACTTTTTCATTTAAAAAGCCCCATAAATCAGCAGTCATTCACCATTCCTCTTTTCTTCCTGCCAGAGATCCATGGCAGCTACTCATCTGCTTTCTATATCCATGGACTTGCCTATTCCAGACATTTAATAGAAATGAAATCCTCCAGGATGTGGTCCTTTGTGCCTGGCCTCTTTTCCTGGGACGGTGATTCCAAGGTCCATCCACACTGCTCCACATGCAGGACTTTGTCTCTATTGCTGAAGAATATTCCTTTTCTATATTGTGTTCTATTTATGGGTGTATTGCATGTTATTTTTGTCTACGCCTTCCTCCGTTGGTGAGTATTTGGGCTGTTTCCACTTTGGGACTGTTGTGAATACTGTTGCTCTGGACATTCACATGCGTGTCCTCATGTGGACACGCACTTTTATTGTTCCGGGTGCACACTAAGGAGTGATGCCACACTTCTTTCGTCCGTGTTTTCAGGAACCACCACACTGTTCTACAGCAACTGCACCGCTCTGTGTTCCCACCAACAGCGTGAAGGTACTGATGTCTTCATATGCGTGCCGACTCTTTTTTTTTTTTCTTTTTTTTTTTTTTGTCTTTTTGAGACGGGGTCTCGCTATGCAGTTCAGGCTGGCCTTGAGCTCACTTTGTAGCCAGGCTGGTCTCGAACTTGCAATGATCCTCCTGCCTCAGTCCCCCAAGTGCTGGGATTACAGGCTTGTGCCACCACGCCCGGCTCACCAACTCCTATTTTTGTCTGGTTTGTTCGCTTTTAGCCATTACACTGAGTGTGAAGTGGTAGTTGATTTCGATTCACATTTCTCTAATTGTATTGAGCATCAATTGGGTGCTGTTTCGGCATTTTTTTGTTGAAGAAATGTTTATTTAGATCTTTCAAAAATTGGGTCATCTTTCAAAATCCACTCTGACAATATCTTTTAAATGGTATGGTTTGGCCATTCATCTTTTTTTTTTTTTTTTTTTTGTGGGTACCGGGGGGACGACCTCAGGACCTCGCGCGCCAGCAGGCGCCCGTGCCACTGAGCGATATCACCGGCCCCTTTTTCGTATGTGGGTTCCGGGAGTCGAACTCGGGCCCTCGTGCTTGCAAGGCAGGCGCTTAAGCCGCTGAGCCGTCTCACCGGCCCTTGGCCATTCATCTTTAAAGTGACCATTCTATTGTCAGATTAATATCTACTATATTTGTAACTGTTGTCTACTTATATTTGTTCTTTCTTTTTTCCATGTTGCCTTCTTGGGTTTTCATTAAGTATTTAATGTGATTCTATTTTATCTCATGTCTTCGCTCATTACTTATACTCCTTTTAAAAATATTTGTTGGGCCGGTGAGATGGCTCAGCGGCTTAAGCGCCTGCCCCGCAAGCGCGAGGGCCCGAGTTCGACTCCCGGAACCCATATACGAAAAAGGGGCCGGTGATATCGCTCAGCGGCACGGGCGCCTGCTGGCGCGCGAGGTCCTGAGGTCGACCCCCCGGTACCCACAAAAAAAAAAAAAAAAAATATTTGTAGTGCTTGCTGTAGAATTTGCAATATGCCTTCAACTTATCTAAGTGCATCTTCAAACAGCTCCCTGCTACCTCATGTCCAGTAGAGGGGATGCATGATAAAGTATCCCCAATCTGCTCCTCCCACCCACATGACGTTGCTGATCTTCATTTACCTCTATTCTACAATTACTCAATACATCATTACTGGTATTATTTTAAACTGTTATCTTTTAGATCAATTAAGAATAAAAATATATTTTTTAAATCTCTACTTATTCCCCTAATATTCTGCCTTTTTATGTAGGTTGAGTTTCTTTTCTTTTCTTTCTTTCTTTCTTTTTTTTTTTTTTTTGTGCAAAAAACAGCGGCAAAGTTTATTCAAGAAAGCAAAAATGAAGAGAGAGAGAAATTGGCTCTGCAGAGTGAGCTTGGACGGAGTAAATAGAAAAAGAGGGAGAGAGCAAAGATAAAACTGCACGCTGTGCCTGGGAAACACAGCATGGGCTATCACAGAACATTAGGATAGTCTTGAGTTTCTAACTTGCATCTTTTTTTTCCTCTGAAGATTCTTTTTTATTTTTTTATTTTTTGGTACTGAGGATTGAACCCAGGGGCCTTTGCACTGAGCTACATTCCCAGCCCTTTTATTTATTTGTTTATTTGTTTGTTTGTTTTGAGAGAGGTTCTCATCTCTAGACTGAAACTTGCAATACTCCTGCCTCAGCCTCACAGAGTACTGGTATTACAGGCATGCACCACCACACCCAGTTTGAACTTCTTTTATCATTTCTTATAGGACAGACCTACAGTACTGATTTTTCTCCATTTTTATATATCTGTGAAAGTCTTTATTTTGCTTCATATTTCAAGGATAATTTCACTGGATATGAAATTCTAGGTTAAAATTTTTCTTTCAATTTAAACATTTCATTCTTCGTAGTTTCTGACAAGAAATCTGAGATAATTCTTTGATTGGCTGTAAGTAGGTTTTTTCCCCTCCTCTGGCTTTTTTTTGAGATCTTTCTGGTTTTGGCTTTCTGAAATTTGAATGTGATATGCCCAGGTACGGATCCCCCCACCCCCTTTTTTTTTCTCCTTTATCCTGCATGGTGTTCACTGAGCCTCCTGCATCTGTAGTGTGGTGTCTCATTAATTTCAGAAAATTCTCAGCCATTGTTACTTTAAATATTTCTGATGCTCTGTTCTCTGTCTCTTCTCTTTCTAGTATTCTAGTTATGCATTTTATACCTTTTTAAATTGTCCCACTGTTTTCGGATATTCAGTTTATTTTAAAAATTCTTTGTGTCTTCCCATTGCCACTTGGGATGTTCCTTCATATCTTCATGCTCACTTCATGCTTTCCTTGTCTGGTCCAGGGCCTGATGAGCCTGGCAGAGGCATTCTTCATGCTCATTGCAGCATTTTTGATTTCCAGCATTCCTATCACTTTGCTTGGATGGCCTGTCCGTTTTTGCACTTGTTTGCTTTTCTGTCAGAGCCCTGAGTATTTATTTAAAAATGCTGCTTAAAATTCCTTCTCTGGTAATTACAACATCTGTGTCATATCTGAGTTTGATTGTGATGCATGTTTTATGTCTTTAGACTGTTTTTTATCCTTACCTTGTGGCACCTTGTAATTTTTGCTGAAATCTGGACATGGTGTGTTAGATAGTAGGAGTTGAAGCAGATGGGCCTTTAGCCTGAGATTCTGTGTTCCCCTGGCCAGAAATTGACTGTGTCAAATGTCTACTGGAGCTGCCAGGTGGCAGGAGCTTCTTTTAGTACCCTTGTTCCTGTTTCCTGTTTTGCCTTCTGGCTTCCTTAAATCCTTGTCAGAGAGGGTCTCTCAGCTCCTTGGGGTGTGGCCTGTCCTTATGCTGGAGCCCTGCAGGTGGGCAAGGAAGTATTCTATAGCTGGTGATTGCATCCCAGCCCCTGGGAGGCCCATGCCCTTTACAGATGTTTCTCAGATCTTTGCTCCCTCTCCTGGGTAAGACCAGAAAGCTAGAGGGGTTTGCTGTGAGAAAAACTCCCTTTCTATGAGTCAGAAAAGTCTTTCCCCATGGAGAACAAATGCCCCATTTGTTAAGGAGAAGGTTCTGGGTGTGTTTCAGTGGCTACTTTTCCCTTCCTCCCCATGTCGGAGTGTGTGGGACTGTGTCTTCATTAGCACCTGGGAAGATTCCGAGAGGTCAAACCCCCACAGGGCTGGAGGGCCCTGCAAGTGTGGCCCCAGGGGTTTTGAGGTGCAACCTCTGGAAGTCTCTCTGAACTGCTGCACAAGTATTGCTGCCATTCCTGACTCCAGTGGCTTTTCTAGGGAAGCTGATCTCAGCTGGGGCTCATTTGCTTTCTGTCTGGATTTGGGCAGTGGTAGCTCCTTGTCCTCTGCTCTCTGATTTGTCCACAAGAAGGTTGCCTTGCAGTTTGTTCACCTTTTTCTAGTTGTAAGAGTGGGAGTGGCAACTTCTGAATTGTTTACATGGCAGAGCCAAAGCCACAAGTCTTTGTTTGTCTTTTTGTTGCTTTGTAAGAGTTTTTTGTTCATACACTCTGGATACAAGAGCCTTATTAGTTAGATGGTTTGCAGATACTTTCCTCCATTTTGTAGGTCGTCTTGCTCTTCTTGACGGTGTCACGGTGTGGCAGGAAAGTCTTTGGTTTTGGTATTGTTCAGTGTAGCTACTTCTTCTTTTGTTACTTGTACTGTCATGTTTAAGGTCACAAAGATTTACTCTTCTGATTTCCTCTAAGCATTTTATAGCTTTAGCTTTTGCATTTATACCTAGGGTCAATTTTGAGTTGACTTTTATGAATGGTGTCAGGTAAAGGTCCAACTTCATTCTTTTGTATGTGTGTATCCAGTCCTACCAGTGACATTTGTTGAAAAGGCTATTCTTTCCTCATTGAATTGCTTGGCACCATTTTTTTAAAAAATCAATAGAATATAAATAGAAGGGTTTATTTATGGACTCACAATTCTCTTCCATTGATTTATATGTCCTTTCCTCAATGCCAGTACACACTGTCTTGATTACTATTGCTTTGTAGTAAGTTTTGAAATCAGGAACTGTGACTCCTCTTAGTTCCTTTTCAAGATCAATAGACTGTTCTGGGTCCTTTGTGTTCCCAGTGAATTCTGAGGGGTTTGGGATTTGTATCCGAGCTTCTTACAAATCTGTTGATGACAAAGTTAGGGATGGGAGCCCTGATCTGCATTTCCTATGCTCTTTGTCACCATGGGTGACGTCTGAAGTCTAGTGCTTAGTCTCAGTGTTTATAGAGGCTCCATAGATGTCTGCCCTGATGTGAGGATTTGTGTGCATGAGTTCTTTAGGAAGTGCATCCAGCAGCAATCACACGGGGTAGGAGAAGCCAGTAGGGCCCGAATGTCAGGCGGAGCCCTGTGGAGAATGGCTTCAGCCCAAGTCCACTTGCAGGGGACTGTGATGCAGAGGTGGCTTGCTCCAGGGAGCTGGATATCCCTATTTCTGTACCCAGCAGTCACTCATAAGGGCCCAGAGAAGCCTAAGTTTCTGTGGCTGTTTAGCTGTGTGTGTGTTTGTGTGTGTGTTGGCAAAGGGCTCTACCAGCCCACAGCATGTCACTGAAGAAGAGTCACGGACAGGTATGGTGCTCAGAAAGAAGCCAGCAGAATCAGGGCAAGACAGACACCACAGAAGACTTCCTGCCGACAGCACCTCGAGCCACTGGAGAGAAGAGTGCTTTGTGGAAAGCAGTCTCATGGTATTGCACTCAGTACTTATGGCAGCCCTACCTCTTGTGCCACTCGGTGACACTTTTTCTAGATATTTTTGGAGCTCCTGCCCTTGGGGGGCTTTCCTTCCTAGGAAAAGTTTATATGTGGAAGGTTAGGGGATAGACCACATCCCTGCCATGGAGCTGCACAGTTGGCCAAAGCCATGACCGATATTGTCTGCATCCTCCTGTACATCCGGGTTCCTCCTCAGCCTCACATCACATCTCTGTCAGTCTCAGCATCTCGCTGGCTGAGTTATGCCTCAGGCCATGGCTTAGATCCTCATCCTTGAGCGGTATGACCCTCTGGTCACTATTACCTTTTCAGACCAGGCTTTGTGCACATATCCACCATCAAAATGGGGCCGGGGAATACTAAGACACAGCCAGGTAAGTTACCTGGCCCATCTCGGGACAAAAATACCACCTCTTCTTGATAATTACAGTCAGTTCCCTTGTCAGGATAGTGACTCCCTCAGGACAGCCACAGTGACATACCAGAATGCTGGGGAGGTGATAGCTACATGGAAAGTAGAGAGGTTCACACAGGCAGCTCTGGAGATCTGCAGAGAGTTCCCCTTGGGCCTTCGTCCAGATATTACTCTGCACCCACTGCATGCACTATGGGAGGAAACCCTCGAGACAAGGGACAGAACCACTGGAAAGGATCATGAAGAATAACTGCTGTGCTTACCTGGGGCTGGTTCATGTTTCTACCAGGCAACATGAAAAACTTATGATATCGGGAAACAAGGAGAGCACTCAGAAGGGCATTGTTCAGGTGTAAGGAACAATGAGCTGCTTCCAAAACCCAAAGGAGCCTGCCACGTCCTCTGCTTGTTCTATACCTTGAAAGGGACATCCCCCTAGGACCATGTCCCTAAACCCTTGAACAGTTTACTCATAGAACATGCTCCTGAGCTTTGTCGAATTTATTTCCTACATTCTGGGATATGTGATTTACAAGGGCACCCTGAGGACTTGCCACTTCCTCTCATCATATAGAATTAACATAAGCTGCCTGTAGAGGGGATGACAGTGGATGTCAGATGATCAAGGTTTTGACTAGACTGTGACTAGAGAAGAGAACAAAACTGTGGAAGTACACTGTTGTCCTTCCTAGGTGAATGGAGACTGTTTCTGTGCTCCTTGCTGACAGATACTGGAAAGAATGCTTTGGTCACAAAGTGGCCATATGCCAGAGGCCCTGCCAGTCTGCTTGGTGGAGTCTACCCTTGGCTCAGGAGCCATAGTGGGAGCTACCACTAGGTTAAATGTGACCTTGCCCACCATTACCTGTCATCATCCATGGGAATCTTAAGGACCAGACTTGTGAATTAAATGGAAAAATTATGGGATCACCCCCCCATACCCTACAAGTTGAAAGATAAAGTTGAGAAGTCTTTGACCATGGTCCCTTTCAGTCACTCCGTCCTGGCTACATTGTTGTTTTTCATTTATTGTCTAGGCTGGTTTGTTGGTGCTGGGGAGAAGTTTCAACTACAATAGTTGTTATGACAGCTTTATTGAGGTATCACTGAAGTATGCAAATTGTGAATAGTTAAGGTGTACAATTTGAAGTTTTAATATAAGTATACATTGTGAAATCCTCACCACAAGCAAGCTAATTAACATGCCCATCACCTCTGTATTATTACCATTGTGTAATGATATGTGTGTGTGTGTGGAATGTATGGTGAGAAGATTTAAAGATCTATCCTTTTGGCAAATTTCAAGTATGCAACACAGCATTGTTAACTCTTGCCACCATGTTATATAGTAGGTCTCCAGAACTTATTCATTTGAATAACTGAAACTTCAACTTTGACCAGCATCTCCCTGTCTCCCCTCCCTCCATTATACTAGCTGTCATCCACAGATGCAGAAACCAGTCTGAGAGTTCTGCCAGGTTCCAAATGTGTCGCCTGGATCTTGCCTTTAGCGGCTATGGAAAATAGTGGTTGGTGGGTCTATAGCTGGATTTGAGCCAGTCATTATCTCAGACTCTGTTTCCAGCAGACCTGGAGCTGCCCCTGGGAGGAAATGGCCCTAGGTACCTGGAGAGGGTGGGCATCCCTGCTGGGTGCATTTGCTATGAAGGATCCGGGCCTTCCTCAGCACAGGAACCTGCCACCCCTTCTGTCTATGGGTTCTAGGTGTGAAGATGGAATCAGATTGGAAAGCAGGCAGGTACTGGCTTCTAAACAAGATGCTGACAGCCTTCACCTGTGCCCCCTGGGTCTGTGTATGACATTGGTATCTCCCTCTGACCTCCAGGAACACCAGGTTTTATTGGAGATCATCACAGATCCTGCTTATACCCCACTGGCTGGCTGTTAGTACAGTTTTATCCACATTTTCCTGCAGGTTAAATTCAGCCACCTGGCTCATATTTCTATCATGCCATCACACCCACACACAGATGCCAGGGGACTCAGTTCTGTAGTGGTGATCCCATCCTAATGCCCCTTTCTCAGATCATTTCTTATTACCCTACTGAAAGGTACATCCTGGGGGCCCTTCAGGAGAACCTGGTCACCTGGTAGATCCCTGGATCTTTCATCTTGAGCCACTGATCCACTCGCTGAGATTTTCATCCCTTCTCAGCACTCTTTCAAGGATGCTCTAGAATCTCTACCAACTATCATTTCTTCCAAGTTCCCAAGAGCTGTCCCACAGTGTATCATAACCTGCTACAGGGGCTCTTGCCAGGAAATTGATTCCAAGCCATGGGAGAAAGTCAGTAGATACCCAAGCCTGGCCTCATACTCCCCACCTGCACCCCATCTGCAGCCCTCAGGGGCCACTGCTGGACTGGCTATCGTGGTGGTACATGTTATCCAGGTCCTGCGGCTCTTCCCAGCTGGGCCACCTGCCATGAGACCCAGTTATTGTTCTGAACAAGGCCAGTAGGTGCAGGGAGATCCTGAGGGGTGAGTGTGCCTTGCAAGGCCCCTGCTGTAGTTGTAACCTGCATTCTGCAGGGACAAATCTGCTCCTCTCTAGCAAGGCCCAGGAGCCATCTGCCACTTAGTATAAGGGAGCCGGGGGTCAATGATCTCCTGTGTCATGTCCCCTCCCAAGCTTCAGAGGACAACTTCCCTGTAGGGTCTTGGCCAAGACTCTGCAAGGCTGTGAGTTCAGCCTTCTCTGAAGTTCTGCTGCTCTCAGAACTGAGCAGTCTTCAGTGTGGTCCATGCTTGAGCTGCAGGAGATGGGAGTGGGGAGGGGCACCTTGAACACTGCCACAGAGAGCAAATCTCCTTCAGCAGCCTGAAGGCATTGTCCCCAGGTGTGCTCTGGGGAAGCGAATGGAATCTGGGCAGCATGCCACATAGCTTACTGGTGGGCCTTTCTGTCCACAGGAGAACGATTACCTCCAAGACTGCCTTGATGCCATCCAGCAGGATTTTGTGATTTTTAACAGAGAAAAGTGAGTGTGTGTATGTGTGTGAGGGGTTGATGGTGGGAGTTGATGGTAGTAGAGAGGGGGAAATTAGGCCAAGACTTTCTTGACCACTAAAGCCCAGAGACCCCAGCATCCGTGTGGCATCAGTGGCCTGGGATGCTGGATCCCTGCTCTTTTGGGAAGGCCTAAAAGTGGCCAAGGAGGGGAGAGGTTGGAAGCCCCTGTACAGACTCCTGTGGGGGGCTGCCTGGGTATCCCCTAGTTAGAAATGGGACCAGTGGCCAGAATCTCCAGGGGAGACACTTGGCAGATGGGTCAGATCAGGGTGGCCCCATGAGTCATATCAACTCCTGCAACTCAGTTACTCATTCACTCAGCAAACCTTTCTTGAGTGTCAGTACAGATGGGACAGAAAGGGCACAGGTGGCTGATGAGGTAAGATGGGGTACAGACAGCTAACTTCTGCCTCAGTGGGAGGAGGAAGCACTGTGCAGTAGAGTGGGGGGAGGAGGGGATGGTCCCTGTGCCTGGAGAGGCAGAGAAGAACTTCCCAGAGGAGGCAGCCCTGTGCGAGGCCAGGAAGAATGCACAGGATGGTGTAGGGGCTGGTTGAGGACACTGGCCCCACACTGGGGGTCAGAGAACAGGATGAAGAACTATTTTGTTCAAGCTCTTGGAAAAGCCTTGTTCCAAAATATCTGATCCCTAGAATGAGCACTGAGCAAGGCCTCCCTTCAGCTGAGATTCACCAGCCTGCTGCTTCCAGGCCCAGAGCTATCCTCATAACCCTCATTCCCCTCAGGCCCCATGTCCCCTCTCAGGCTCCCTGTCATGCCCTGAATGTCCCAGAGTACAGCTTCCATCCAGGGAGATGCCTAGCACTTGGCCCGAGTGTGGGCACCTCATACCAAGTCCCTGAGAGACACATCCCAGAGTCCTTAGACAAGTCTGCACGAGCAGCTCCTGGGCAGTGATGCGGCCATAACTGCACCAGGTAGGCTGCATAGGCACCTATGTTCCCCCAGGCTGAAGAGGAGCCAGGACCTCACTAACGAGCCTCTTACAGCCCCTGAGACTGGTGATGCAGCGGAGCCCATGGCGGACAGCGAGACCGAGAGTGTGGCCTTGCCTATGTGTGGCTCCATCTGCCCCTCAGGTGGGAGCAGCTAGGCTGCCTGGGTGGTATCCAAGGGTAGTTGACTCTCTGGCTGCTTTGGAGACTCAGATCTGCCAGAGGGAGGCGACATCAGGGCGAAGGTTCTGCCGGAGAGCCTGCCCTCGAGGCTGGGGTGCAGTCAGACCAATAGGGGCTGTGGAGGGTGGCAGGTGGGCCAAGCTAGCCAATGCCACCTGGGCCCCAGTTACTTGCAGTGTGGAGGAAGAGATGCCATAGCCTGCCCTTCTGACCACCCGCTGGCAGGTCACAGGAGGCCAGGGGCAGCACGGTGGCACAGGAGCCCTCTGCTCCCTATGGACTCCACTGTACATAGCACATGGCCTTGTTGCCAAGCCCTGCCAAAGCTTGTACACTAGACTGGGGGTGCGGCCCTGTTCTGCTCCATTCTTGTACATCTAAGGCAGGGGTTGCGGGGGGCAGGAGTGGGTGGGAAGGTGAAGAATGTTTTCTAGCTACACATTGTTGCGGCAGTTTCTGCTGTGTTTCTGTATAGTTTTCACCTCTGAGAATTACAATATGAGAACTGCTCTGTCCGGTGGTCTGTGTGTTCTTTGCCTGTGGTGTGGTGAGGCCCAGTGCCCGCGGTTTTACCTGGAGAAGGCCTGTCCAGACTTGGGCATCCAGGATGGAGGCCCTGTGGGACAGCTTTTACTGGACAAAGCCCCACCAAGACCCAGGACTATGGCCTGGGAGTGACTGCCCCAGCCTTTACATATCCTGGGGCCACAGGGCTGCTAATGGTGACCTTGAGGTGGGGTGAGTTGGAGGGGACATGAGGCCCAGGAGCCTCCAGCAGTATCTCACACAGTGCAGCTCCTGCAGGACTGGACAGCAGCAATCCATGAGCCTCTCACTGCTGCCCTGTGGTTCTGTGGTCAGAATGGTAACAGGGCAAGTGGGCTGCACCAGCTCCAGACCGGCCTGCCCAGGTCTCCTTGGGAGAATCAGCATGCCATGTTTGTGGCCCTCCCAGGACAGTAGCCACCCCAGACCTGTGTCTGTGGAGCCAGCTGTACCCCCAGTGAACACTTCCTTCCTGCCTGGTGCAGCTATGAAATGACAAAGGGCCAGAATGATCGCAGAATACTGGAGGAAGAACTGGCTGTGCTTCAGAAGTTTCAGGAAGAGCAAGCAGCTGACCAGTGGGAGCTGACCATCAGTTCTGCAGCAAGGCCCGGGCCTCAGCAGCTCAATGTGGCATACACATAAGGAGGGATATGACACCCAAGTCACTACCAAGAGGGCAGCATGCTCACAGCCAGGTGACTGGGCTCCAGTGAGACCGCAGAGGTGGCTGTGTTCTGGATGAGGGAGCAGTTCAGGGTCTTGTACGAATGTATAATGCTGAGCATGCATTTCAGGGATGATGCTCCTTTCCGTGATGCTGGCAGGGATGGGGTGTTACCATTTCCCTCGATAACCCTCTCTCCTTAAGAGAGGGTGAGAGACACTGGCCCAGGGAATATCAGCCCAGGTGGACTCTGGGGCCAAGGCCTCACTAACCAAGTACAGTTCCCGGACCAAAGGGAACCCAGGAAGGAAGTCGCTGGACACCAGGAGGGCCCTTCTCCATGGGAGCTGCCCAGATCAGTGCTTTACAGGAGTCCTGATCCAAA
The DNA here is from genome assembly GCA_028451465.1 of Erethizon dorsatum. Classification (NCBI taxonomy): domain Eukaryota; kingdom Metazoa; phylum Chordata; class Mammalia; order Rodentia; family Erethizontidae; genus Erethizon; species Erethizon dorsatum. The sequence goes on along the minus strand of CM051822.1, from coordinate 115,244,752 downwards.
TGTGACCCATCAGTGGTTGCAGGGGAAGCACCAACACCTGGCAGGGGCCAGAGAACAGCAGCAGTAGTCAGGGAGACCTCTGTGCTCCTGGGCTAGGAACATCCCACCTGGAGTACACACTGGCACCATCTTTGTGAAAAAAAGGCTGAGGCCAGGAGACCAGCACAGTTATGACTTCCAGGGCTCTGAGGCTGCTCTGCCCAGAAATGCTGGGCCTTGCTCTGCATCATGTGAGTGACAACTGCCCAGGCTGGCCTCCACACTTCTAGCTACCTGCAAGTTCCCATGCACCTTGCCAATCCAGCTTTCTGTGGTAGTTTGCAGCCAGCCAGTCGAAATGGGTGTGGGGATCCTCACTGTAACCACCTGGCTGTATGTTACAGCCTGCATCCCTGCAGGTCCTCCCACCATTCGGCTCAGCCTTCCCCTGGCTCCAAGCAGGCAGAGCTGCACCGCAGGACACGTCTGTGCAGGCTTTCACTGGGCATGAGGCTAGGAAAAGCAGTGGCAAAGGGAACCCAGGTCAGCACAGCAACTGCTCGTGGGGATCGTGTGAGGCGAGGAAGCCAGAGCTGTCCACACACATGGGCTCCTAACCCAGACATCTTTAATTGACCTGACACACTGGGCTCAAACATTGCCCACTGTCTGGGGTGGCAGCATGCATAGGTTGCTGGCTACAGTTTCCTCACTGTACAAAACTGCTAGGCTAATAAACCTATGGAAATACATATTTTATAGTAAAAGGAGAGCATCTTGGCTAAAGGATCTTGAAACTTCCCTGGAGATGGGCCCCCATGGAAGCTCAGGTTTAAACGGTCCCTGGAAGTGTGTACACATGAGTCCCTGCTCAAGAGGGAGCTGCCCATGCTAAGTTCCTGGTGGATCCCTGAAGTCACAGCAGCTCTGTGAGGCTGGAAGCTCCGCTTGCCCACTCTCCTCCCTGTGTCAGGGGGACAAGGTAACAGGCCCGAGGGATGGCTGTACCTCAGTGCCACAGGGCAGGAAGGTGTGCTTGGGCAGTGATTCCTAATAGGGAGGAGGCAACAAACAAGCTTTGGACCCAGCCCCTTGTGGGTTCACAAGCTCAAAGCCCCAGCCAGCTACTCTCATGATGAAGCCCCCAGAGGTTTCCATACCCTAGTAGGGGCCCCCTGCCTTCATGCTGAGGCTGAGTGGGCATTAAAGTACCTAGCACCCAAGCTGCAGACCACCTGACCTGTCAATTGCCATGTCTAGCCTCCTCACCCTGGCAGTGAAATCTCCCCAAATTCAACCCTCTTGAGGGGGCTCCTCATAATAGGACCTGGGACCCCAAAAGGAGAGCTATGGGGAAGGGAAAGGCAAGGCAGAGCACCTTTCAAAGTAATTTCTACAAAGGAAAGAGCTAACCGAGGTGAGTGGTCTTCACACCACCCTCCAGATAGGGGACAGCACCATCGTGCTGGACCCCAAGTCCTGGAGGTCTAGGAAAGAGAGGTGATGTTTGAACGTCCGCCAGGGGGCGCCATGATCTTCTGAGCAGTTCGTCTGGCGATGTGATCATCTGCCTGAGACCCTGAAGAAAAGGGAAGGCAGGTGTGGTAAGGAGAATGAAGCAGAGTGAGGGTTCCCTTTGATCCAAGAGGGCGAGGCAGGCAGGGCTCCTGCACCAGGAGGTGAGGCCCCACCCTCATACAATGTGTACCCAAGATTGCCTTGGCTCCCTAAGGCTGTGGCTGGTAGACCAAGTGGCCAGGCAGGCTCCCCCATCCCTGAGGCTGTAGGGCCACAGGAAAGTGCCTGATGAATCCCTAAGATCTGTGGGGATTCAGGAAGCCTTCCTGCCTCATCTCTCTCGTGGATCTGGGTGATGGAAGAAAGCTGCCCCCAGCTGCAAGACAATGTTGGATTCTGAGGAACTTGCCCCTGGTCCTGTATCCCCAGCGTGTGACCAGGGACTACCAGCACCGTCTGAAGCAGGAGGATGATACAGCATCAGGCTGGTTTGTCCCCCACTGCAGGGTGGGGAAAGAGAGGGAGAGGTCTGGCTTCCGTTTGCAGGAGAACCTGGGTACTCAAGGCTTTTGGCTGCTCCTCAGCTTGTGGCCTGCAGGAGGCATAGCAGAGGATCTACCCAGAGGCTGGGTTCTGGCCATCATCACCTCCTGGAGCCTGTGCCCTCCCAGGCATTTCAGTGCGACACAGCTTTGACCCATTCCTGAGGCCTCACAGTGACTCAGGCTGGCTGGCCTGGGGGAGCTCGACTGCTGTGGAATATATGAGTTCCTGGAGAGGGGACCCCTTGCCTGCCATGGAGGCTGAGCACCCCATGCTCAGCCCTGGGCTTAGAGTGATAGCCTGCATACCCAATGTGTTGATTCAAGGTGGGGAGTGCATCATGGCAGCTTTGGGGCAGGAAGGGGCTTCCCCAGCTTGGGCTCACACTCCTTTGGCCCTCACAAGGCCCCTCATTGGCGTGTCCAGCACCTCCCGCCCTGGTAGCTGCTATGTGCAGGCACAGGTATGGGCAGCCCTGCAGCCTTCAGTGAACTCAGTAACACTCAGGCACACACTGGGCCCTGGCGGCTGAGGCCTGGTAGCCCCAAACAGGCTCCCTGTACCTCAGGATCTGGCAGCAGAGCCTCTCACCCTGCGTTCCAGGCTCAACTCACCAGATAGGCTGAACCCCGACTGGTGCAGGTTGCGCACAGGTGGCACTGAGATCTTGCCTGGGCAGGATGCACGGGCCTGGGCGCCGCTCCCTGGTTTGGCAGGCACCATTACCTCATGGACTGGCCCGTCATAGAGGCCTCGGGGTACGCCATGGATCTCTGCCAGCTGTGGACCAAGGGGGCTGGGTGTGAGGGACCTGAGCCACCAGCAGCTGGAGGGCAGCACCTCTGCCTGAAGGGCCTGCTCTCCCCTGTATCCCAACTCCACCCAGCTCAGGAATTCCAGGCTCCCCTCCAATGGCAGGACCCATATTGCCTAGACACACAGGCCTCCCTCCTCGAAGTTCCCCCTCTCCATACACACATCTGCCCACACGTGCACACACATCCTTTTAGATCTACACACTTGTGCACATACCCCTCCCTACAGCTCCCATGCTCATGTACACACACCCAACTGCAACCTCAGTGGCAGAAGCAAAGTATTTCCCAGGAACCCCAGGATGGACAAATGACCCAAGGGCTGAAGTCAGACCTTCAGATGCAGCTGTGCTTTGGGCAACTACCTCACTCGGGTTCCTGGGTTACACCGGTAACTGCCAGGTCTGAGCCTAGCTGGGGGGGGGGGTTGTCTCTGATCAGATCTTTGCCTGGGGAGAGGTGTGTGTCACAGTTGGGCTGATAAGAGCAAGTCAATGAGAGGCAGAGTCCTAAGGTCTCAGGACTGAATGCAGCCCTCACTGCCCTTGCACCCCTCCTCTGCAAATGGGGCTGGTCTGCTCTCACAGGGCTGCCCCGCAGGAGGCTCTTACCAGAAGCCCCATTCTCACCCACCCCACCCCTCAGGAAGAGAGATGGGAGATGTGCGTGCCCTGGGCTGGGACCAGTGCCTTGCCCTGAGTGCCTTACTACTCAAACCCTAGGGGAGGAGGTAGTGTCCCAGCGTCACATCTCAGCCAGTGGCTTTGTGGGCTCTAACAGCCTTGACAGCTGTGTCTTTGCAAGTTAGTGGGAGTGCCACTCTCCTAGGGAAAAAACTGTGCAAGCCCCTACCCCAGGAGACCATTCCTGTTCATGTGGAACACCAACACTCCTGAGTTCCACATCCCCCCGGAACACCTGAAGCAGAGCTGGGATAAAGTACACCAGTGTGTACAACAAATGCTACACTGTCTTGTGCATTGGTGTGTGTGTGTGTGTGTGTGTGTGTGTGTAAAAGGTGTGTGTGAGGTGTGCATGGAAGAAGCACCATTGGCTGGGGCAGACCCGAGCTGGACACAGACGAGCATGGACTGGCGGGACAGGGAAGCAAGTTGGCAGCTGACCATGGGACACAGGAGATCTCTGGCCACACATGGCCTCCTCACCCTCTCCCTTACAGCAGGTTCTGCCCCACTTACAGCCAACAGGCCCTGAGCAAGCAATGGGTACCACTCTGGGGGACCAGGGCCAGGCTGGCCAGGAGCGAACTTCACACTGAGGGGCTCCCTGCACCCGGACCGAGGACTGCACACCCACCCACCCATGAGGGCCCTGCAGGCTCAACCCTTACTCTGTTGCGGGCCTTTATCCTCTTGTAGACAAAATCAGGGAATGTTTTCCGAGGAATGAAGCGGCCAGACCCAGGGATGGCGGACAGGTTCCCATCCTCCAGCACGACTCTGCCTTGGCTGATGACCACCGTGGGGGCTCCTCGGCACTCGACTCCTTCAAAAATGTTGTATTCCACATTCTGGGGAGAGAGGCCTGTGGGTCTAGTGTCCTTCACCCCTGCCCCACTCAGCCACCAGAGCACTCCCAGGGTTGAAGGGGGCCTGTGTGTGCCGGTGCAAGAGCAGCAACTGAGGCAGACTGGCAGGTATTCAGAAGCAACAGGCCCTCAACCTCTAGGCATCTCTGAGTCACATGGTTCTTACAGAGACAAAGGGAGCTCAGGCAGCAGCCAACATGGGTACCAACCCCTTGTCCGGACAGGTGCAGCACCCTCTGCTCAGGGTCCTCATCTGTATGACAGGATGACCTACCCCACCACACACCTCTCAGAGAAGCAGCCAGATGAGATGGCTGGGCCAGAGACAGGTAAGGCTGCTGAGTCATGCTAGGGGTGGGAGACTGCAGACTCCATCCCTGGAACTCCCCTGGGAAAACTCCTCGGATCCCAGCCTGAGAGAGGGTTTGGGCTTTCTTACCACATTGTGGGTCTTGGCAGAGATGATCTTTGTGGTCCTGGGGTTCCAGATTACCAGGTCGGCATCAGAGCCCACAGCTACTCGCCCCTTCCTTGGGTAAAAATTGAAGATTTTGGCAGCATTCGTACTGGTCACTGCAACAAATTCATTCTCGTCCATTTTCCCGGAGGCCTGAGAATCAAGAAGGCCAGCTGAGGGAAGAACTGGGTCTGGTCTCCTGTGAATGTCACCAAGGTAACCCAGGCAAGTAAGGCCTGCTGGGGACTCAACATAGCCTTGCTATGGCAACACCCCAGGCTCAGCCCAGGCCGGGTCACCACTGTACTGACGGGCAAGCCAGCTGGTGTGACCAGCCTGAGGATGAAGGCTCATTTCTGGGCTCACTTTGTGGGTAAATGGTGAGGCTTTGATAACAGTGTCAGTGTTCCTTGAAGGTCCATGACAGTCTCCCTGAGAGGCAGCGGTGGATGAGGTAAGCACTCAGAGAAGGGTCAGGACACAGGACAAGGTGACATAAGACAAGGGACCTGCTCTTACCTGAGTGTGTAAAAACATTTAAAAAAATGTATTAATTTTTAATTGACACATAATAATGTACATATTTGTGGGGTACAAGGTGACATTCTGATACACTTACATGATGTTAGAATCTGCAGGGAGGGTAGAGGGTTAATGGCTGCCCCATAGTTAGCTGTGAGTGTCACTTGGAGGGGCCAGACTGCATATCTTCAGGGTGCTGCACAGCAGGGTGGGGTGGGGCCCAACCTCTATCTCAAGAGTGTTTCTGGCTGTCAGGGGCCCCCCTCAGAATGCCGCAGACGGCCCCAGGCCTGGACTTACCACGCACTTCTCCCAGACCACAGACATGCGCTCCTCAACACCATTGGTACCCTCAGGGATCAGTGTGAAGTTGTCTTTACCAACGGCCTTCTGGGCAGTAGTGAAGGTGCAGTGGGCACTGCCCGTCACCTGGAGGTCCCCACTGAGAACAAGCCAGGGTCAGAGAAGCCCAGGGGACCTGGCCCTCCTGAGCAGGCAGCACAGCCACGTGGCTGCCTGAGGGGTCCTGATGCAGAGCAGGGGAAGGCATGGACAGGCTGCGAAGGGCCAATAGTGAGGTGACAACTGCTATGTGCAAAGCCTCAGCTGGGACCAAAGGGCTCCATATCTTCCCACCATCTACTACTTTGTGGGACCCCTGGGCTCATATGAAAGAGATGCATGTGCAGTGGACAGGTGTGGAGCCCACATGCTGACCTGGGCTTCTATGGGTGGCTGCTCACCTGGACAGCAGGGAGGTAAGGTGGTCTGCAGTGGTGGGGTCTGGGTTGATGGGGGGAGAGGTGACAAAGGCTGCAGCCTTTGCCCAGTTCTTGCTCCAGTAGTGTGAGCCATCGGCACCCAGGCTGGCAGTGATAGGCTCCCCAAACACGACCACTCCTGCAGGGAGCAAGGCCGGTGACAAGCACCCCCTGCCAGTCTGTACACCTCCAAAGACTAAGTACTGCCACTGCTCACAACCCCCACTACCCCTTGCTTTCCTTCTGGGGACCTGGCTCTGCCCCTGCCCCTGCCCAGGTGGCCAGACATCAGCCCTAGGGGTCCCTTGGGGCAGGGGTCTGCAGTGGCTAACAATGATTCTCCATACCCCTGGCCTCTGCTAGGTGTCAGGCTGCTGACACCCCAGCCAAACACAGTTGGCCAGCAGGCCAAGTGGGAAGTGATACCTACCCAGCCCACCACAGCCTGCCCATGTCCCCTGGCCAGGGTTTCAGTGCAGAGCTCCGGCTCCAGGCTGAGGTGGCTCCCAACAGTGACCAGGGAAGAAATGCCAAGTTCAGCGTGGTGTGGGGGTGCCCTGGCATAGCCAGTCCTGCTGCAGGGCAGCTTTTGGGTGCAGATAGGAAGGAGGCTCTTGGGCTAGCCCCTGCAGACCTGCCCACTCTGTGCCTAGTAACATCATGGATCCTCTCCCTCGTTAACAGAGTGAGTTTCTGTTTCAATTCTTGATGCAGAGAAGAGGTCCAGGTGTATACCCACACCCACTCCAGGGCCCACCAAAGCCTCAGGCAGACCCATGAAATGAGTTCTCTTTATGAGACTCATGAGATGGGGAAATGAAATGCCACATTCTGGGTCCTTCTTGGAGATGCCATTTCTTTTACCCACCATGTGGTCCTCTGCCCCAACCCTGGGCTCTCTTCAGTGATGTGGGATGCTGGACCCTCTGAGCTCAGTGGTCTGTGTTGGGACCTGCACGGTCCAGCCCCTGCTGAGTGAGCTGTGGTTGCCCACCTGCCAGGCATATATGCTGCCTCCAGCTGGGCAGTTGTTCTGTGGGCAGGGAGCACCCCAGCCCTTGGGTGGTACAACTAAGCTCCCAGAGGTACAACAAATGTTAATGTAAGGACCTCCTGGGGAACTAGAAGCTTCTGTCTCTTAGACAGACAGACAGACAGACATGCACATGCGTTCAGCATAATTCTGCCCCCCACTCCCATGGAAACAGATGAACAGGCCCTGTGGTTTTCTTCAAGGCTCCCTGGTGGGAAGCTGCTGCTCCAACAAGGCTGAAGTCTTGGGTCCAGCCCCTGCCCCTCCTGGAGACTCAGGGCTCCTGTATCTCCCTTGGGCTGTACTCTGATGTAACCTCAGCCGGAGGTACCCCATGAAGAGGGCAAGCCAGGCCACAGGCTTTCTTCTCTGTCAGGTCTGTCCTTCTCACCCTTCTCACTACCTGAGGGCCCTTGAACCAGCCAGCTGGTCTCCCAGGAGGCTGAGTCCATGCCCTCAATTCAACATGCAGGGAGGAGGGCTGGGCACTCACCCCTGCGCTTGGCTTGGGCAACCACATCAGCTGCACCCTTGCTCATCACCTTGGTGACATACAGCGGGCAGTTGGCCTGCTTGGCGATGGTGACAGCTCGATACACAGCCTCGGCCTCTACCTGGGGATGGGTGGAGAGGAGTGGGCACCCAAGCCACAAAAGGGCCCTGAGTTGGCCCCAGATCACCTATGAGATTCTGGGCCTTATAAGGCTCCCTTGGAATGAGGGCCCAGCTAGGATTAAGTGCTTGGGATTTGGGCTGACCCATGTGGATGCCAGGGCCTGCCCACACTGTCTTCTCAGCCTCAGGTAAAGGCCACAGGGTAATCAGTGGTCATAGGAAATGTGCCCAGCAGGGGACGGTGATGGTGCATGCCCCCCAGGTGAGGGTGGTGTAAGCACAGCCTTGCCCAGATCACAAAACCACAATGATGCCAAGCCCACCCCCAGGTGGTGATGCCAGTCTGGGGATGAAGTCTGCCCCAGGGGCATTCCTGCCATGGCACTCTGGGCAGGCAGACTTACCTCCTCAGGGTGGCTGAGCACATGGCCCTCAGGGCCAGTAATGCCTCGCTCCAGCAGCCGCTTCTGCTCCTAAATAAACCAACAGGATGCCTTGCTCCAGCCCAAAAGGGTGCCAGAGCCCTGGATGTGAAGTCCATGGCTGGAAGGTCCTGCTTTTGGAGTGAAGTCCTGGGCCACAGGACACATCCCCAACATTGCCCAATCATGAAAAATTCATGGAGGAAGAGGTGCCTTTGGATGCTTCAGTGAGAGGGGACTCTGCTGGCCAAGGGATCAGGCTGTCCTGCCTCACAGCTCCAGGGCTATCTGGGATGAGTTTGAAGGACACAGATGCTAACCCAACACCAGGCTCACTGGTAGGAAGGGAAATAGGGCTTCAGCACCTGGGAGGCCTTGACTCATGGGGACCTCCATTCCCAGGGCTAAGTCTGGGGTGCTGGGAAATTCCCAGTCCTGGGCCTCAGCAATGATGTGGTTCTGGGGTATTTTGATATGAAGTGTGGTGATCATGGAAAAATCTGTATTGCGGTTTCAAAGGCCCTCAGGATCCCTAGTTCATTTGACTTTTGATCCTGGACAAGCTATGTACAGTAATACACTTAATATTCCCTCCCTCAAAGTTTATAAGATTAAGTGCTCCCACTGAGTATCATCCAGGGCTGCTTCTCATCCCCACCCCACCCAGAACCCACCCCTTCAGGCAGCCCCATCCCTGAAGCACCTCCTCCACGATGTCTCCATTCTCTGCGTGCACCTGGGCCAACGCTCCCAGGTCCCGGATGATACTGAAGATCTCATACATCTGGGAAGAGAAATGGACAGGGACCCATGTCTGTAGGGCCACATCTGCTCCAGAAATGGAGCTCTAAAACACCACTGCTTGTTCCCGTCTCTCTGTACCTGCCCTTACCTGGCCATCAGTACACTGGCACCTGTCCTTGTATGCCATGAAGACCAGGAAGGAATTCACACCTGGAGGAGAGCCAAGAGAGGGTCAGACAATCCAAGAAACCTATGCTGTTCCCCACTCTCCAGAGGTGTCCAGAGCCAAGGGGCCATGCTAACTGGCATAGCCACTCTGCAGGCATATCCCTCCCCACCCACACTATAAATAAGCTGGCCCACATGGATGGAGTAGGCCACACTCTAGCCCCTCCCCACATGCTCCTTATACACTGGGTTCGGGAACCATTGCTCACCCAGTGGCAGAGACAAGTGAGAACCCCTCACACCTATTTAAAAGACTTCTGCCCTTGCTAGAGACAGAGCACAGTGATGGGCTTGTGGCCTGAGCTCCAGCAGCTCTCTGCAGGAAACACAGTCAGCCTGGTATGCTAGGGGAGACTCATATGGGTCATATAGTGTGTCACCTGCCTACAGGGCCTCAGAGTCCTGCTGTCATGCTCCAGCTTATTATATACACTCACAGGACATGCTGTGATGGACAAGCAGATCTCAGGGCTGGGCTCTTGGGGCAAGCAGGAGAAACAGCATAGTCCAATCAGGAAGAAGGCTGAGATCTCCTATCTCCTGGACAGCCAGAGCCCATCCATCCTGGGACTGGGATCTGTGTGGGTCCCACTGAAGCCTGAAGGCAGTTTCAACCAGCCCACATTTCAAACCCATGCAGCCCACAGCCTCTTTCCTCACTGGGTCAAAAGTGGTGATGTGATAAGCTAATGAACACTGAGGGAAACTGAGTCACCCTATGCCATCTAGGAAGTCCTCCCAGGTGATGACCTGCACATGACTTGGAGTTTGGGATCCGCTCTGGAGTATCGGGTGGAGGCTGCTGGTCAGGATGCAGCCTAGTTCCTGTAATATCATCTAGTGAACACAGGACCAATGGCCCATGCCTGGCACTACCCAGAGAGGGTGAAGGGGGCTCTGCAGGTGCCTGGCTTTTACCTCTGCTTAGAGACCCTATGCTGCAGCCTCCCAAGTCCAGTTAAGAGCAGCACAGTGGCAGAGCTGCTCCCTGGAGTGAGGCCCCAAAACCAACAAGCAAGGGGGTGTGAGGTTCTGAGTTCCAAAGGTCACTGTTGAAGGACTGTCACTCTTTGGGAACTAGGGACCTCAAGAAGACAGCCTTTATGAAACCCCCTCCTTCAGGTCTGCAAGTGAGAGAGATGACCTAGTCTAAAGTCCGAGAGCAGAACTGACTTTAAGTGATTCTTCTTCAACTTCTACTCAATTCCTGGACACCAGCTCTTGGCTCAGGTCAGTAGAGTCCACAAGGATGCAGAGGTCAGGGCAAGGACCACTCCCCACCCAACATGCAGGCAGGGAAGCCTAACCTCCATCTCCCACCATCTCTCAGTCCAGGCCACAGGAGCCACTGCTCACCCTTGTCTTTGACCAGGGCCTCCAGCTCCTCCTTGATGCTCTCGTGCCAGCGGGGGATGTCCACATGCAGGGAATAGTCACAACAGGCCACACTGTCTGCTTTCTCCCGCCACTGCTCGTAGGCTGCCAACAGGCTCACACCCGCATCGGGGAACACGTGGTCCACTATGGGGGTGGGCAACATGGTCAGCCAGGCTCCCCACCTGCTAGCTGGGTCCCACCCCTGTCTCCAAGGAAGATTTGGCTTCATATTCCCAGGAAACCAGAGAACAGATCTAAGTACAATGCAGCAGGGGTTGGGATACCTCTGCCAAGAGCCCAATCCTTCTGCTTTGTTAAAGGCATTCTCCATCCCACATCCCCCAGCCTCTCTCTGGGGAGGGGAGTGAGAGAAGAGCCCAAGTTCAAACCACTGTGCTCCCAAAGGATCTGGTGCACCCCAAGTATTTGCGGCAGCCAGGGGCTTTGCCCACCTCTAGCACAGGTGAGGCACCCCAGAGCCAAGTGGAGCGGCATTCTGCCCACTGTGTTGGCTCCACAGTGCTGTGTGTCTCCAGACTACACCCAGCACTGGGCTGGATTCCTGTGAGCCTCATGGACTCCACAACTCAAGTGGTGCCATCCTGTCTTGGTACACAGCTGCTGTGCTGTCATCCTTGCTAACAAAGGTGCAAGTCCAAACACTACTCCCTGGCCTCTCCTTGGATGGATCAGGAGAGTGCTAAGTGGGGCAGTGAAAATGGAAGATGCACCCAACCCTCGAGGAACCCTGTGCATCTCTCACATGAGCCTCATTTGGCCCAGGGCTTAGATCATGAGCCAGGACCCCATGGAGCTGGGTGCCTACCCCTCGCTGAGCCATTCACAGCTGCAGCCTCACATCTCTGGTATCTCTCTATATCCTCCTGGAGACACCTCACAGCCTAGGGCAGGTGACATCAACAGTGCAGCCCTCCTACCTGCCTGGGCCACAACAGGGAGCACTTGAGTAGTGGTGGCCTGAGGTAGCCAGCCTCTCAGTCAAGCTACAAGATGGCCTGCTATTGGTTTTCTTTCACTTCTTGCTGAGTAAACCAATGAAACTGTGATTGTAGCAATGGTTGAATGTCACATGTGAAGTGCCCCAAGTGCTCAGGATTGCCCTCCCTGGCAGCAGCAGTGACAGCATTTACTCTGTGTCAGGCACAGGAAGAGCTGTGTGAGTTAATTCCTTTAATTCTCTTGACCCTGGAAGGAAAGGGCTCTTGCCAGGTCATATAGGTAATGGGGGCTGGGTGAGAGACCAGCGAAGTTACCTGCCATCACACAACAGGAACACAGGGAGCCAGGCTTCAGCGAGGCTCTTCAGACCTCTGTGAGACATCTGTGCTCAGTACTGCTGAGCTGATGGCATTCAAGGCTGCTGTGAGGGAATGGGCTGGGCTCTGGGGTCTCATCCTGGCTCCTGCACTTACCACATGCAAGTTCCCAGGGACCAGTGAATTCACCTCACAAACAGGGCTCCTCTGCTGATCTTAAGGGGTTTTAGATGAGCACCTGGGAGCCAAGGCCTGTCAGGACAGAGCCCAGCCTGCCACACATAGCTCTAAGGAAATGGGAATTGTGGTTGTTATGGAATAATAATAAGCACTGCTAACATCTTTCTTTTTTCTAAAAATCACAGCCTCCATCTTTAACTGTTCTTAACATGGGCAGGAAATTTCTGCAAATCAAACCAACCCTGCTTCTCATCCAAGGCATTTGGGTTTTCCATACCCTAGTCCTTGGCCAGCTTCCAGTCTCCCAGGAAGTAATAATGGGCACACATCTATTTGCTACACAAAAATCCCAGGAGCATGCCAGAGCTGGCCAGAATGAGACCAGAATGACCCAAAATGACCCAGAATGAGGAGGGTTTCTGAGACTGAGATACAAGAAAAACTGAGGAAAATGCCATGATGTAACACTTCCGGAAACCTACAAGTGGGCAGGTGCTTCTCCTGAGAGGTGGAGCCCAGACACTCACAGATCATGGTGGTCCCTCCTGCCAGGGCGGCCTTGGTTCCCTGACAGAAGTCATCAGCTGGGGTCATGCCCAGGACAGGCATCTGCAGCCTTGTGTGCACATCAACCCCTCCAGGCAGGACCATCAGGCCATGAGCATCAATGGTTTTGATGCCCCCGGGGACGATAAGGTTTTCTCCAATCTGTCTGAAAGCAACGAGAAGAGAGTCCACTGTATATGGAGAGCCCAGATCAGAACACAAATAGGCTCCTGCGCCACATAGCAGCCCTGAGAAGTGTGCATTTGGGCTTGAGGAAAGGGGATACTTGCTTGCCCAGCTCCTCTAGAGGCCAGAGAATAAAATCTCCCACTGTGTGGCTCAAGACAGGCAACATGAAAGGCCCAACTCTACACAATTATTATTTCCCTTCTGGTTTTCTACAAGAGTTTCTATTTGTTAACATATCGACCAAGGCTGAAGCCCCTCAACAGATACAGCAGAGGAGCAAACAGTCAATGAATATTTATTAAGCACCCACTGTGAGCTCGGTGTCTTACTAAGTGCTGTAATAACACAAAGAAATATGCAAGCCATTGTTCTGTTTCCAGAGAACTCATGATTAACTGGCGAGACTTTCATCATCCAAGCCATGGGATGAATCACAGGCACCCATCTCACTGTTTCCAAGGAGTGGGTTTTGAAAAAAGAGAAAGCATTTACATGAATTTCACTCAAACGTGAACTGCCTGGATACCATGTAATCAACATGCACATATATGATCTATGAAGATATTTTTGGAGGAAACTTACTTAATCAAACCATCTTCCACATACAAATCAGCATAAAAGGACTGGTCATCATTCACGATCTTCCCACCTTTGATCAGAAGGCGGTCGCTCTAGCGGAAACAAAAATGGACACTTTCTCTAGACTGAGTAACTCAACATCTTTAGTGCAACTCCTTCTGCTGGAATTAAGACTGAAACATTTGTGCACAATTGTAGATATAAAAACAAACTCAAATGCCTGCATCTGTTTGACTGTTTAGCGTATCTCAAAATGGGGTGCTCAGAAGCAGCTGCCATGCTGAATCAACTCTGTATGACACAGCCTGGAAACCAACTGCTCGAGCAAGCTGGCCTCACTGCAGGCACAGGGAATGGGGGACCCCAGGGCAAAGCCAAGGCTGGTGAAAGTGTAGTGATTCTATTTAAACAGTCTCACATCCTAAGAGGCCCTGCATCCACCTGTGCTGAAGAGGTGAGGCTGATAGAACTGGGCTTCTGGTCCACCAGAAGATGCAGGCTTATATCAGTACAGGCACTGCAAGGTAGAGTGGTGTCCCAGTAGACTTGGTCCCCACTCCGGGAGGCTGCATCGCAGTGGACAGAGACAGACGGAAGCAATAAAACATGTGCATATGGTCATCATACTGTGACAAAAGCAAAGAGCACAAACAGAGTGACATGATGAAACACAAGAGAGAAAGTAAGGCTGCCTCAGAGATCATGAAGGACCTTTCTGAGGGGCTGTCACTGGAGACTCTGTGTGTGTGTGTGTGTGTGTGTGTGTGTGTGTCTGTGTGTGTGTGTGTGAGAGAGAGAGAGAGAGAGAGAGAAAATTATGTGTTTGGGGGTGCTTCTATTCCGCCAGGACACTGCAAGCCTATAATGGTATAGGAGGTGCAGGGTAGAGCAGTGTGTGTATTTTCCAGGCCAGGAAGTAACCTATGTAAAGGCCCTGGGGCAGGAAAGAGCTTGAGTTGATATCAGACCTGGGAGGAGACCGGGGGCTGGAAACTTATGAGGAGATGCAGGGACAGTACCCAGAGCTGGAAAGGGGTGACACGTGCAATGGTCAGGGAGGCAATGGGCTGACACTGGGGACCATAAGCAGATTTTGATCATGGTCTGTTTGATGCTATAGAGAGATCATCTCCACTGCTGGGTAAAAAGTAGACTGTAATGTTGAACTAGGGAAACAAGGTTGCTGCCTGGGTAATTTCTGAGATTGTCCAGATGAGACGAGAAGCCCAAGCCAGTGTTGTAGGAGCAGGTGAAGAGAAATGGAATTTGACAGGGACTGGGAGTGAGGTGGGCAGGACTTGCTGATGGACAGGCCATAGGGGTGAAGGGCAAGGAAGAAATCGGGGTGACTGCAGGTTCTGGTGATACTAGCAGTACCTCAAGTAGATGAACAGAGTGACATTGAGCAAGGCTAGCTCTTTGTAGGTGAACCTCAGCAGCATTAAACAGATTCTAATGCTTGGCAGCCATAAAACCACTTCTAAGAATTCTACCAAATGGCCAGGAAGGAAGAGTGCAGGGAGTGGGTGTCACTATCAGGATTACACACAGTCATCAGAGTTGATGATCCTGCCTCAGTGGAGAAGAGCAGAAACAAGAAGGAGAAGAACAGGGCATGAAATCATGGAAGTGATAGGTTCTGTAGGCCTTTCCCTTCTATCATCCTGCAACACGACGGCCAGGGCTCCAGCCCCAGCTCTGGCTCTTTCCAAGAGTCTGAAGTCAAGAGAACAAAACTGAGAATGTAATACCTAGTACTCTATGAGGCTGAAAGGTTAAAGACTCTTATTACATTATTCACTTTTTTAAATTGACATCTGTTTGGGATAAACTTTCAGAATTCTATTGATTAAAAGTCAAACCACTATCAAGTGGTTCACAAAAGAGTTGGCAAGCCATGCTCCAGGCCAAATCCAGCCTTCTGCCTGTCTATACACCCTGGAGCCACAGGTGTTTTTGTTTTTTTTGTTTGTTTTTGCTATTTTTTTTTTTTTTTTTTTTTTTGTAGTACTAGGGATCAAACTCAGGAACTCTACCACTGAGCAATAGTCCCCAGCCCTTTTTTAATGATTTTATTTTGAGATGGGGGTCTTGCTAAGTTGACCAGGCTGTCCTCAAACATGACCCTCCTACTTCAACCTCCTGAGTAGATGTTTCATATTGGCTGAAAAAAAAATCAAAAGAATATGTCATGAATTGTAAACATGCTATGAAATTCACAGTCCAGTGTCTACAGCTGAAGTATCAATGGAACACAGACATGCCTGTGAATGTGTGACAGATACACTATGGTCCACAAACCTGTAAATACTACCTGGCCCACTATGGAGTTTGTTGACCCAAGTCCAGGGCATTGCTGGTTCCCAGCTGTCAGCCTCTCCCCACGAAGTCCTGCCCATCCTCACTGAGCCCTAGCCCTATCCTGTGCCCATCACAGCCATCAGGGCTCCAGCAGCCAGGGTTCAGGCCAGGCTGCTGCCTCTGGCCATGCCCATCCATCTCCAATGGCCTGCTTCCAGATCATTCTCAATAAACCCTAGGAAAACCCAGCCAGAAAGAGGAAAGCTGGAGACCAGAAGACACTTGTGGCCTGGTGTCTCTGTCCATGTGCCCAGTTTTCAGGCACCAGAACTCGGATTCTGAGGTCTTCGCTGAATTTGGAACCCGGAGAGAGAGCGCTGGGCTGTGGTGGATGCTCTTCTCAGAGGCCCCATCAAGATGGGGTGAAAGTTGTGATAATCTGGCTGCCCTCCTCAAAGACACCACTGCCTTGCCCACCCGAGGGTCCTCCTGCCACCCTCAAGCTCCACCCCCACCCCGTGTCGGTGGGCTGCCAGACTCCTTCCTCAGCCTAGACCCAAAAGAGCAGTGTTCGGTCTTGAGGCAGGAGCCCCTTCTGTTCCAGTAGCGGAGGGGCGCTTTCCTCTTTGAGTTTCTCAGGAAGGACTGAACCCCCAAAAGGCTGGAAGGGGTTGTGCCTGACCAGGCTCCCCCGTCCTCCGTCTGAGAAGAAGCCCAGAGTTGGGTCTGAGACCCCTCAGGCTCCCCGCCATGGTCCAGCAGGCGTCTCCCCTCCCTTAGTTCCTCGCCTCCCACCCAGTCCTCAGTGGGGAAGCTTTGTTTCCTGGCAGGGCTGGTTGGCCAGTCTGACCTCCCACACGGTGCGTGGGGGTGCTGAGTTATTGGGACGGGGATCTCTTCTCTCGAAGGCTCAGGATGCTGGGGTGCAGGTCAATGGACAGTGAGTGCTCGCCTCCCTTGGAATCTCCCAATCCGGCTTTGGGGAGGGGCTCGGGGCCAAGCAGGGGCTCCTGGTCGAGAGGCCAGCGCTAAATCGCTTTGTCTCGGACAAAGAGCTCCAGGCGCCTAAGCGGCGTGTCCAAGGAGCGGGCGGCCTGAGGGCTGCGTGAGGAAGGTGAGGCATCCGGCGCCCTGAGGCCCGCGGTCAACAAAGGCCGCGTCTGCCCGCCGCCCCGGAGGCCGGCGCTCCAGGTCGGCCAGGCCGGGAGGGAGGAAAGGAGACGCTCGCGGCTCCAGGCCCTCCCCGAGAGCAGTGGCAACTGACTCCGGGGCCTGCAGGCCGCTGCGCACGGGAGTCCAGGGCGGCCTCACAGGCACTCTCGGTCACCAGCAGAGCGAAGGAACCAAGAGAAGGGCCAGCGCCGGGATCGAACTTGCGCGGGGATGCGACCCACAGGCAGGGCCGGAGGGTCCACCTGGCGTGAAGGCCACGCCAGGCGGTGGGCAGGGGGCGTGGGCTCACCGTGATCCGGGGGATGCTCTTCTTGCCCTGAAAGGACATTCTGCTTCGCCGGCAGGCTCGGGGACCCGCAGGGGCGGCTCGGGAGCGGGCGAGCGGGCGGGGGACACGCGTTGAGCCCAGCGCGTGCGTGGGGTGCGAAGCGCCAGAGTGCGAGCAAGCCGGCGTAAGACTCCGGGCCCCGCCCCCGCTTATTTGCACTCAGGCCCCGCCTCGCCGCCGCTCATTTGCATTCAGGCCCCGCCCCGTTCCAGCTCCTCCCTTCTTCCCCCGGCTGAGGCTAGATTGATTCTCGCACCCCTGCCCGCGCGTGCAGAGTGGGGAGTGGGAGGAATGCGACCTGTCTCTGAAGACGTCTGAGGAGTTTGGATCTCGCAAGGGAGAGTGGTCAGACAACGTCTCGCCAGGCCCCGCCTCCTCCCTCCCCAGTGATGAGAAGAAGCACCTAGGGTCTGGAGCTGGAACTACTGTATTCTTGCTTCCCAGTTTTCGCAGTGTGGGAACCGACTCCATTCAGGAAGTTGTCTCTGGCCAAAGCCAGGCTCCTCCGGGAATGCCAGGGCTGGAGCGCGAGAGCTGGGCAGTGTCCTGAGAGCTGCACCAGGCTTGGCGACCTCCTGCGGGGCTGTTCCACGGGCGGCTGCGCAAAGCCCGCAGCAGGAGGGAGAGGTCAAGGTGGAGAGACACAGGCAAAACTATAAAGGGGCAGCGAGACAGACACATGGAAGGACAGAGATGGGTTTAGGGACTGCCAGGGGGCTCAGGAGTGGGGCTTCAAGGCAGGGAGACGTCCCGGGACGCGGTTCAGGCCGGGCGGCTCTGACCTGAGTGGATGGCGCTCTAGAAGTGGCGGCCTGCGCCTTCGTGCTGCAGCCTCACCTGTGGAGGTCCGCGGGCTGGCGCCACGCTGGGCTGCCCTCGGCCACTGGCCACGATCGCCGGCCAGTCTCCGCTTGGTTCTCCAAGTATCTCCGCGAGGCCGCGCGGCCCGCAGTAGGGCTCGCCCACACCTGGGTCTCGGGGGCCGCCGCACAATGAGTCCAGCGGCAGTGTCTTGTTCTCGAAGGCATCCTCCACGCAACGGAAGACGCCGCTGAGCTTGGGCCAGGCCAGTGGCTTCGCGGGACCGTGCGGCCGCGGTGCAGTCATGGCAGGAGTCAGCGACCCGCGTCTGGGTGTTCCGAGACCCCTGCAGGTCTGCACGTAGGGCGAAGACCCGGCCCTCCCTGGCCTCGCCCTCTCCCCGCCCCTCCCCCCACAATCCTTGCCTGGCCCAGTAGAGCTGGCGCTGTTCAGACAGCAGGTGCTGAACGAACTGCCTGGTCTGACCCCAGGAGCACAGTTGCCCAGCGAAGCATAGCCGCTCACCCTCGGGGCACGCGTGGGCTCCGACTTCATCCACACACGCAGGAAACGTGGAAAGGGAGCGAGTGCTAGAGAAGCTGCGATCTATGGGAACTCCGTAACTCTCCAGAACCCTTGGGAGAATCCACACCGGGCAAGGCGGCCCTGATTGAATCATCAGCATGAGTAAGATTTGGGGATCAGCAAGCGCGAGCAGTTCCTAACCTCGCTGAAATGTCGAGGTGGAAGACTTGGGGTGAGACAAGAAGAGGGGATCTCAGCTGTCCAGAGATCACGGGGCTATTCTGTCACACTGTAGACAAATGCAGCGACTGATTTTGAAAGAAAAGACCCCAGCCTTTGTCTTGTTGGCACAGTCGGGCATTTCAGAGCCCAAGTTCAGAAAAATGAGTCACAAAATGACACTCACCAATAATTTACAATGGATACTGACAACTGTTCTTACTCATGTGCAAAAATCCCCATTTTCTAAGTTATTTGCATTCTTTCTCTGTCGGTTCACGTTTGACAGACAGAAGACAGCTTTCCAGTTGGCCAACCTCAGCCAGGTGCTGCCAGGTACCTGAGGCAGAGGTCCTCTCCAGGTGACTTTAGATGATTTGGGAGGAGGCTGCAGGCGAGCCCCCCACCCCTTGCCCCGTGGGCAGCAGGTCCAGATTCCCTTTCTGGCACAGAAAGAGGCATTGTTGCTCATAGAATGAATGCAAAAATGCAGAAATGGCTACTATAGCCCGGAAGTTCAAATCTTAATAATATCCATGGGTGTGCTTTGATCTTCTAAGATTTTAAAACAATTTTTTATTAAAACTATACAATAATTTACAAATAAGTAAAAATTATCTCGTATATTATAGGAATCACAATACAAAAATACGTGTAAAATTTTGTAGTGGGTCACCATACAAACCTAGTTGCAGCCTGTGAATACTGTTTAGTACTGAACAGAATATCTCATGTTTAGAATGTGGTAATTAAGGAATTGCCTCAGAGAACACAAATACTGCCTGGCATATTGCCATAAGAAAACAAATCCTGTTAATTTTTGCATAAATTTACAATAAAGCTTTTAAAAATATACAGTAAACAAATATATACTTAGATACATATATTCACAATGTGATTTTCCTGAGCCTAAACTTAAATCCATTACTTTGTAAAAACACACAACCCATCTTAAGATTTCAGTGATGGAGTGATGGCAAGTGCTGATGAACTATCGATGCCTTTAAGCCACTGTTGCACCACCCCCTCCTGACTCTCAGTTGGTGTTCACAAGCCACATAAGGCACTCAGGTTTTCTGAAGGCTACAGATTCTGCGAGGGCAGAGACCTTAAGTCACAGCCATGGGCCTTCAACAAATGGAATTCAACCATGGAGACAAGGTAAACACCACATGGGTGTCCACAAAGGAATCTGTATTTTACATGGATTTCTAGTTTAGACAAACTAAAACATTGTTCTGTGCACTGTGCACACAGTGTGACCATGCCATATGATATGATATAGATGCTTATGTCTCGGTTACACAGTGAGTGTTCCTGGCCACATTTCAGCGTCCTTCCTCTTGCTTCCTCAGGGCAGTGCCTTTAAACCAGATTTCCCTGTTTGAAGAGCTAGCGGTAAGAGCCGGATGCTCAAGGAAATTCAGTCCAGCCCACTGTTTGAAGAAAAAAGAAGGTACAGTCTGGGATTTAGAAAATGCACCTTATTTTTAAAACACTTGAACTCTTCAGATGCTCACTGGTCAGCAAGAATGAGTGATAGATGCTAATATTTGCTTTTTTTTTTTGCCAAAGCCCAGTTCTGATTTTGTAATCAGATGAAAAGAAGATGCTATGACATATGAATGAAAACAATGATGCCTAAAGAGAGGAATGGCATTCCAACTAAATGTGTGCTTTCAGGAATGTGACGGGGGTACAAATGCAGTTTGGTTCACAGGATATAATTTAAAACATTCATAGAGCCATTTTCCTTTCCTATGTACAAACTTTTTACATATGAACAATAACTTCATAAGCATTGGTACATATTTACATGCTTTTCTTTCCTGTATAGTTTGTCTTTTTTTAAACTACAGAACTGTTATTTATAGTGACTGGAGTGGATGGGAGGGTATATGAAGTACTCCAGACACACACAACATGCAAAATCATGATAATCCAACTAAAACAGAGGGATGTGAATTTGGGTGAGTCTCAAAAGCACATCTTTAGATGCAAATTGACTGATTTTCTCTTGCAGGTTCACATTGGAGCCCAGCCAGGAGCTTTCCCCAGGGGATGCAGGCTGGCAGGGGACCACATGGAGTTTCAACATGTTTCTTGGATGTCTGCATTGCAGAGTCCATCAGACTTTAAGTCAATCGTTCGTCCATAGCTCTGTGGCAGCACTTAATAATGCACATTATTGTTTGTCATTCGTTCTGAGTATGTTCCAAGAGGAGGCAGCCATTAAAACCAGACAAAACTATGTACGGAGGAATATACGAGATTTCAGACTTGAGACAAACCTCAACATCAGGCTCTACCAGAGAGGCAGTGAACTGGGCCAGTGCCTTGTCCAAGTGAATCGCAGACTATAGTTTGAATGACAACAGAAAGGATAGGTCCTTCTTGGACAAGTGCAATTAATAGTGCATTTCCCAGCAGAAATTCTACACCCATCAAACAACAAGCATATCTGTCTGATCCTATAAAGCATTCCCCAGATTTCAACCTAGGGAACCATGTCTGGTCCACCACATCTGCACCAGAATGAACATTTCTTCTGACACGAATATAAAATGAACTTGATACTTTCAGACAACACAATCATTCCTCCCTCTAGCTACTGGCTTTTTTTAAATGCAATGCTGTGGGTTACACTCAAACCTGGATGCATGTGGCACACCTAGTGCATCAACTTCTAGGTGCCTCAGAAGAGCTCATATTTTTTGTTGTTCTCTGGTTGAGTGAGGACATGCATGAATACATGTGCAGATGTACATGCCTCTTCTAACTGCAGCACTGAAGGGAACAACCTTAGACCATCAAGGATGTGATGATGACAGAACTTTCAACCATATAGTCAGGCTTATCCAAGTGCAGGAAGACTTTCCTGGGTTGTGGACTGGATCATCCAGCAGGAATGGAAATAACACTTAAAATTGCCTTCATTGATGCACTGTTTTCTCTCTGAAAAAAAAAAAAAAAACAGTAGAAACAAATGTTTCTTTAGTGGGACATATCTGAGTCTTTCATGGGGAAGGTATAGATAGATCCTGGGCTGAAACTCAAAGGGGGAGATTAAGAGAAATGCTGGGGTGAGGGGAAGGCTCTACTATGAACAATGGTACGCTCATCCCAGGGCACTGGCTTTGTGGACCCAGCACCAGCCAAGGTGCCACATCTTGAGCCTCCAGT
Source organism: Erethizon dorsatum (assembly GCA_028451465.1). Lineage (NCBI taxonomy): Eukaryota > Metazoa > Chordata > Mammalia > Rodentia > Erethizontidae > Erethizon > Erethizon dorsatum. Next base: position 115,222,888 of record CM051822.1, on the reverse strand, counting down.
TGGGAAAAGTGAATGGCCCTCCAGGAGAGCATGCGCTCACCTCCAGTTGAGTCTGTTCCTCATGAAGCCATTTGCGGAAGTGGCCTTGAATCTTCCTCAGTGTCCATGGCAGCTGTCCACATTCCGATTTTCAGTTCTTCTCATTACTAAAAAGCGGACCTTTGCTAGGTTTTTATTTTTTCTTTTTACTTTTACATTTTTAAATGTTTTTGGCAAGTTATTAAGGAGCTGCTAAGGTTCCTTGTAAAAGCGGGGTTGGCCCTGACTGGACACAGAAGCAGAGCAGGGGGAGGGCAGGCAAGGGCCATGGACAGTAGGAACTCCACAGTTTCTAAGCTAGGAGAGGGTGGGGAGGTTGTTTTTTTGGTTTTGTTTTTTGTTTTCAAACCTAAATAGATTATCTCATATAGAATGGAAAAGAAACACGTAGACTCCCCCCTGCACATGTTATACATTACAATTGAAATTGGTGTTGCAATTAAAATCACACATTGTTCTCAGTGCCTTTAATATGATTCATTTCTAAGTAACTTGCCATCAGATCATCTGTTTCTAGAATATTAAAGAAGAGACTCGCCAGTTCAGCCCTCTCATTTTGCAGATATAAAAGCTGAAGCCCCAAGAATAAAAATGATTTCCCAAAGTGACATGTCCAAGCTCACCAGAGCCAAATGTCCTGATATCCCTCACCCTCCCACCCCACATCATTTTCTCTCTGAATTATGTGATCAACTGTCCAGGATGTGAACTACATGCATCAAATGTAGAACAGAAGTCTTGTCAAAAATAATATTCAGAACTCTAAAAACTCACTGAAAGGATGAGATAAGGGCAATTGGTTACCTGTGGTCACTTGATTGATTTCCTGAGCCACTGCTGTATACTTTGGTAACATACTCCACTCACTGTTTCCAGGGCCCACTGCCTGGGGGAGCAGGGGCTGAGAAACCAACAATTATCCTGTGGTAGTGTGAAATGTTATGACAAGCGTAAGCACCAGAGAGCCACAGCTCCACCTTCTCTCTGGAGGATCAGAGTCTGATGCATTTTTAATATTGGTCTGTAGTATGGATGGGTCATAAAGTATAGGAATAAGTTGATAAAGTCATGAATTTAATTCATTTTATGGTACTAAAATAAGTAGAGTAGGGACAAGAGGACAACAGGGTGTCCAGCTGTACCATGACCTAGTGCTGGCAATGGGGGTGCCTACCAACAAGCTCTAAGACACCAGAATTTCTCTGAATATTGCAGAAGCTGCACCCACTGGTAATGCATGAAATGGAACTGTGCATATGGATTATAAAACAGTGTTCTGATTTATGTCAAAACAGAGCTGGAGGAGTAGGGCCCTGCCGTCTGTGTTTGGGTTGGGAATTTCCATTGGATCTCAGCGGTTAGGAAACACCAGGCTGTTGGCAGAGAAGACAAGCACCTTCTTGGGACCCAAAGAGCCCAGCTTGGATCAGAATTAACTACAGATGGTGACACCACTGAAGGCCCAGGACCCACAGCCTTATTTGGGGCTTCCAGACATAGGCATATAATATCTAGAGTTAGGGTTTCCATCTGGGATGTGACCCTATATCCTGGAGCTTTGTTCTCTATCCCCAAACACTGTGTCCCAGCACCCACCCCCAAATAACCCATACATGTATCTGCACTACCAGTTACAGGATGCTGGAGCATGGGTTAAAAACAGCGCCTTTCCCATAAGCTCTGTTTGTCCAAGAAACTTTAGTCAAACATTTTCAAACTACACAGAAACAAATGACAACGACAAAATCTGTTTGGAGCTAAGGTCTTTTCGTCTCAAGCTCGATTTTTGGAGAAATATCAAGTAAATGGCCTTGCCAGACAGAGGCTTAGCTTCCTCATGGTTCTCTATGGAGTCTTTCTATCAACCCTACAGTACTATCATCTACTCCCTGCCTGACACAGTCATCTTTGAGGTCATCCTCTCCCAGTTCCCATGGAGGAGGGCTCCACATGACCCCTTCAGAAGCTGGACGGCCCTTCCGTCCCAGGATGGAAAGAGTCACACTGCATTTTGACCCTGCAGCTGCCTCATAAATAAATAATAAAGTCATGGCCATTTTTATGGAGCAGGTGGCAGGTAAGGGTGAGGTGCTCCTGAATGCTGTGATGGTAAATTTTAGTTATCAAGTTAACTGTATCATGGGGTGCCCAGGTATTTGGGCGAACATTCTGTGTGCTTGTGAAGATGTTCCTGGGTGAGAATCACATCTGAATCAGTCAACTGACTGACTCAAGCAGATGGCCCTCCCCAGTGTGGGTGGTCTTCTCCCTGTCCACTGGGAGCCTGAAGAGAACAGAGGCTGAGCAAGGGCGATCCCCTCCTGCCTGCTATGAATTGAGACATGGGTCTTTTCTGGAATTTGGGCTCAGACTGAAACATTGGCTCTCCTAGGTCTCCAGTGTGTTGACTGCAGATCTTGGGCTTTGTGAACCTGCATAATTGCATGAGCCAGTTCCTCTAAAACAATCTCTCTCCCTCCCATACACACATGTGTGAGTGCATAGACACACACACACGCACACACGTACACATACACATCTTCTTGGTGCAATTTCTCTAGAGAGCCCTCACTAATACAAATGTACTTCACTGACCATTACATTTCAAGGAAGTGGCCCCTTTTCAGAGCAGGAGGCCAGGCAGCCTATTGTCATACCACTTGTGGCCACATACCCTCCCCCATCAGAAAGAGATGGTGGATGCAGAACCTGATCCCAGGCCTATATGATTCCCAAACTGCCACATTTTAAACCATACTGCCAAGTTTTTCCAATGTCTAACAGACTGACAAGACTCATAAAGTACTATCAGTACTATAGACACTGTTGGGAGGGGGCCTGAGGGCTTAAAATCCAAAACTGCATCAGAATATAACTTCAAGAAAACTTAAACAGGAAAAACAGGGACATATTAGCCAAGAGCAAAGAGGTCTCCTCACAAACCCAAAACCCAGGAAAGAGGCTCCCCCATTAGAAAGTCCACAGTTCTCTAGGTAGGGTCCTAGGAACCTTGAGAACCAGAGGAAAGATGCCTTGCTTGGAGCCAGGAGGGCACCCTGCAGGGGGAGCATGAGGAAATGGGTGAGGGTCTGTCGCCCAAACTCAGAGAACCTTACCCAGACCTCAGAGACCACTGCCTGTGGGATCCAGGCCGGGGGCAGGGAGGTATGGGGTGGCAGTGAGAATACAAAGAGATGGGACAGAGAGGACTAGGTCATAAAGTATGGGCATAAGTTGATCACTACAGTCACGAATTTTTAACTCATTTTTTAGTACTAAAATGAGTAGAGTAGGGATAAGAGGACGACAGGGTGTCCAGCTGTACCATGACTTAGACTTCTTGGATTCCTGCTGAGTGCCCTGGACCGTACCTGGGAGTACAGGGAGAATCAGGAAGAAAGGTCAAGGTGAGGTTTGCAGTCCCCCTAGTGACCTGATATGACAGACCCTGTGATTCCATCCAAAGCCCTGCCCTAAGGGCAGGATCCTAAGGGATCTGACCCAGCTCCAGGGCTTCCAGCAACTCCCAGCAGCAGCAAGTGGACCTCACCCCCCCCATCTGCCTGCCTGGGATGACAGCTTGCTGCTTGTTCAGTGGCCCCTGACCTCCCTGTAGAGCTTCCTAAAAGGGCTGACAATTGTAACGGTGGATCCCTCCCAGCTCAGAAGTGTCTCTGAAGGATCTGAGAGCCTTTCTTTTGAAATGGAATCCTGCGGGGGGGGGGGTCAGTCTTCTAGCCTCCATTACCCTCCATCTCAACTTTGATGTCTGACAACTGGCAGACACAGCTGCCTGATCCCTCTGCCCTGACCAGCCTCTTACCGCGCTTCTGTAACTTTTCACTTCTCTTCTAAGTGCCACCCTCCCACACAACTCATTCTCCCTTTGAAATGCCCAAATTGCCCCTGCAGGACTCAGAAAAGATCTCAGACCTTTCCCTCCTGTCAGTACTGAGAATAAAACTCATTTTCCATGTCCAGCTGTATTATCTTTGACAAGCTCTGCTGAGACGGCAGATTCAGCTGGAGGCAAGGTTGGAACTGACTGGGATGCTGGTGGGCTGGGGAGGATGAGGGCAGCCTTGCTGGGGTGGGGAGGTAGTTCTCGAAGAGAAGCTTCCTAAACCCCTTGAGGGCTTAAAACCCCAAACTGTATCAGAATATAACTTCAAGAAAATTTAAACAGGAAAAAGGGGACATTTTTGCTAAGAAGAAAGTGGTCTTTTCACAAATTCCAAACCCAGGAAAGAGGCTCCCCCATTAGAAAGTCCACGGTTCTCCAGGTGGGGTCCCAGGAACCCTGAGAACTGGAAGATTTGTCCTTGATTTGTCCTTATGTCTTCCTAGCTCAGGCCCCTTGGGTGGAGGCCACAGTCCCACTCTTGCCACCTTCCCTACTGGTTAGAAAGGAATGACCAGACCCTACCACAGAGAGTGCAGACCCCTAAGGCAGCCCTGGGGGGACAACCCACCCAATCCACTGAGGGCCAGTGCACTGGGGTGTGCGACATCAAATTGTGCCCAAGGAGCAAATACCCTGCTGATATGAGAACAAAGAGGAAGCAAAATAAAGAGGTGCAGAACCATACAAACATCCCTGTGATAAGATGCTCAAGACTGAGTCTCAGGACTCAGCATTACCAACCATATCTCCTTGGGCACAGAGTGCCAGTCTTCCTGGCCAGCAGTGGTCTGAGGCCTCGAAGCCATGTCCCACAGCCCCAGCAGGTCCTGGGCCCTGATCTCAGCCTGCTGTCATCCAGCTCCTCCCAAAAGCACAGTTACTATTGGTTTTATCCATCCTTTGATGGTATCTGACACCACAATATCTGCTGGCTCAGCCTGGTGCTGAATGTGTAAGGTGGGCTGGGAGAGGATATCTAGGAGAGTTCTTTGCTCCAAGATTTGCCACCAAAAGTCCACTGAGGGGGTCTGGTCTTGCCCAGGTTCATTGTTCTGGGAAGAAGAAAAAGTTTTGTGCGACAAGAGGTTCTTGATGCTCAGGACTCCTTAGATCCTGGAGAGGTAGCAGGGGAGGTGGGTTTGGGAGGGACCCAGGGTGCCCGGGATAGGAGGTGGGGGAAAGGCAAGAAGCCAGTGTGAGGAGCTCTGTGGATATAGGGGGCCCATCACCCTCTTCTAATTCCCATGGCAGCAAGACACCACCCCTCCAGGGTGTTGGTCCACAACCTGGGGAAAGCAGAGACTGTGACTTGAGTCAGGCTGTGTGCTCCCTGGCTGTCCCCTAGACAGGCCTGCAGGCAGCCTGGGGTCAGAGGTGGGGGTCTCAGCCTAAAGTGATGGTGGGTGTGATGCTAACATTCTGTGCAATGTGGCTGGGCCTCAGGGGGCACCCTGATATCTGGCTGGATGCTCTTCTGCTGTGTCTGTGTGGGACGAAGCTTTGAAGCAGTGGACTCAGTAAAGCAGATGGCCCTCCCAGTGTGGGTGGCCTCATCCAGTCCACTGAAGGCCTGACAGGAAAAAGAGGCATCAGATGAATTTCCTCTGACTGCTGACTGCTGGAGCTGAGACATCAGGCCTCTCTGGTCCCTGCAGTGGCATTTACACCATGCACTCCCTGAGTCTCCAGCTTGGAGACAGTAAGAGATTGTGGGGCTTCTCAGTCCCTGTACTCACATGAGCCCACTCCTCCTAATAAACCTTGTTCTGGACATACAGCTGCATATTCTCCCAGGAATTCTGTCTCTCTGACTGGCCTGGCTGTTCCAGGACATTCCTGCTTCTCTCTCAGACAGCCAAGGCTAGAAGGTCCAGGAAACCCACCTGGCCACCCCTCTCCACACTGGCTGCTGCCAGAGATGGACCCTGACACTTTGAGAAGCTCACTCAAAATTCCAAGTGACAATCTTGAGTGAGAAAAGTGTGAGAGCCCAGCTTCAAGGCCCACCTTTTCCCTAGGAGCTGGGCATGTAAGGTGTGGGCATGATGAAGCCAGGAGGCAGCCTGAGTGGGAAGGGTCCATGTTCCCATTAGTTCTGTCCCAAGCTGCCCTCTGGGAGCCCTGGTGGTCTCTCTTCTCTCCCTAGGAGCTGGGAGCCCGCAGGTGTGAGTCTCCTGGGTGGGAGGCCCTGGAGCAGACCTAGCTAAGAGAGGGTGTCTGGGCTGTCCTGGGTGAGGAGAGGCTGCAAAAGGGATGGGCAAGCGGCATAGGTGAGTCTTGGGTTGGGAAGCAGCTGAGGGGAGCAAGAGTAGCCCAGACAGAGGGTGCAGTGCCTTAAGCTTGCTTCTGCCCGAAGCTAGATGCACTGCAGTGCACGATGGCCCTGCTTAAAGGCTTGGGGCTGGGGTCTCACAGAAATGGATGCATCCTGGACCCATGGATCTCCCACTTGAGCTTAGGGGAAGGGTGTGCGTGTAGCACGGCACCACAGTACCTCAATAGCCTCTGCTGGGCCAGGCGGGCCCTGGGCTCCATCTTCTGCCCATCCACTGCCTCTAGCCTCCTTCCCATTTGACCAAGCAGCCTCTGCTGAGTCCCTCATGGCCTGTTTGTTTGCAGGTGACTCCAGATGTTGCTGAAGAGGCGGGCAGCACATGGCTGCTTCAGGCTGTGTCCTGGTCCAAAGAGTCCAGAGTGCTGATGGGATGCAGTCCCCTGCACTAGAAAGGGCTCAACCCATACCAACCTGCAACATGGGACCCAAGTTCAACACTCATGGCCCTACACTGGACCCTTTGAGCCGCAGCCCCCAGGCCCTGGAGAGTATGGGGCACCAGGTGCAAAATGACACAGCCACCAGTACCATTGTCCCCCTATTATCCCCTGCTTGCTGAGCTCCAGGCAGATGGGGCACTGTTCTGTTCCCAACCAGACATCACTGCCTCAGCTCCTAGGAGGATGGTTAGAGTGAGGGGCTGTGTCTGCAGGAAGAAAGGGCGCAATTCCAGGGGCAAAAGCAGGTTGGAGGCTTCTAGGGCTTTGTTTATTGTACGGGCACAGGCCAAGGCTAGTGCCACTCACTGGTTCTAACCACACTCTCACCTGGCAACCTTCTGAACACCCAGGATACCATGAAGTACACATCAGCCCAGAGAAACCAGGGCCAGGACCCAGCACTCCAGGTAATGGACTGAAGGTATTAGATACCAGCTCAGCCCTATCCCTCATGGAGAGATGAACTGGCTTGCTCTGATATGGGGACAATCCCTGCTAGCTGGTGTACATTGTGTGGGGCAGAATTTACTGCCCACCCTCCCAGGCTTCTTCCTGAGCACACATGACCGACCACATGCACAGGAGTGCACACATTCAGCCAAGTGCATGGGTGCACACAAGCACAAATGCACAAGAGCAGGCACACACACGTGTACATCAAGGCACAGACACAGTCTGTGCGTACTTTCTGCCTGTTCACCATTGGTTCTTGGTTCATTTCCTATCTGGGTTACAAGCAGCTGCTTGCAGTCCTGCTTGCGGGTGCCTAACTATCTTTTCTTTTTTTTTTTCTAACTATCTTTTCTGATGCTGACCTCTTTAGTAATGACATCTTTTATTAATGGCCTCACGGTCATGCCTGTGAAAGGATCCATTATTGCTCTGACCAAGATGGCTACATTATAGATGGCCAGACAGCTGGCCCGCAGGCCATAAGCTCCTGGCCGAAAAGAATGAATCAGACAATACAGCAATGAAAGGGGGGAGGGGATAGCCTCTGTTTTCAGCCAGTTATTCAATTTCTGCCTGAGATTTTGTGCAAATCACCTAGTAACATTTGAGGAACATCATTGCCATGTAGTAAAAACAGAGAGATTCTAACAAAAAGCAAAAGTTAAAGCCCTAAAGCTGAGAGGAACTGGAAAAGGGGCTGCAGTTGGATGTTGGCAATGCAAACCAGAGTTTTGGCTCCTGAATGTGCACCCAGGAGAAATGCCCGTGCTAGCATGCAGCAACCTTCACAGGATGCCCCAGGAGCACTACTCACAAAGCCAAAGCATAGCCAGAATGTCCAGCAGGAACGTGATGTCTTGCAGTGAAGTCACATATTCTAATGGTATCACTGGGTGAATCTCAGCACAATAATATTAAGTGCAAAAAAATGCATCCAAAAAGTACCTTTATAATGAAGAGTTATAAACCAATACCCACACTGTTCAGAGACACATATATCTGCCAGAAAGCAGATGGGGTGGGGCCAGGTAGGCCCACATGGTTAGAGATAGATGTTGATTACAGGTGGTGGACCCATGGAAGTCACAAACGTGAAAGAGCACATCACCAAATGGGCTGTTTTCGGACCAGTGGCAAGACTGTGGCAAGCACCAGCCTCAGAACAGGGCAAGTCTGCAGCAGGAATTCACATGAAGAAAACTCCTGTGAGGCTGGGGATGTGGCTCAGTGGTAGAGTACTTGCCGAGCATGTGCGAGGCCCTGGGTTTGGTCCCCAGCACTGAAGAAAAAGAAAGAGTGGTGGGGAGGGAGAAAGAGAGAGAAGGAGGGAGGGAGGGAAGGAGACAGAGAGAGAGAGAGAGAGACAGACAGACACAGAACAAAAACTCACCAACTCCTGTGATGAACAAGGGAGAGGGCTGGAGCTGGGTCTGTCAGCCTACTGACTCTGAAATGCAAATGCAGTACGCCCACGTTGGCTGCCTGGCTGCTGGGACTGGAATGCTACAGGCACGTCACCCACCATTAGAAGCTCAGCCCAGGCTCAGTTCTTCCTCATTCCCCATTTCTGGCTAGAGCCAAGCTGCCTGGCTGTGTAGGCTAGCCCTGGGGGTGGACCCTGTGGGGCACTGCAGGGCCTCTGAACAGGGCCTGAGTTGGTTGGTACCTGGTGTCTGAGAGACACCTCACCTCGAAATAGTCCCCTGTCCCTAGTGCCAAGAAAGCCAGGCAGCACCTGGGCATTCCCCATAAGAATCCAAGCAAAGCAACTGCTTTGTGACACAACAGCTTCAAAGACTAACTGTGCATATGTAGATAAACCTTTTCTAAACAGCTCATTGTGTTTCTTTTTTTTTTTTAAGCAGTATATATAATATTAAGTAAGAAATCTTCTTTGGGTTATGATGGAGAATATAATAGCTATTTTTTAAAATGAAGGTGCCTATTCTATATGTGCACAATGCACATTAACTGTGGATGGATTCTGAATGAGAACAGCGTAGCCCTGGATTTCAAATATGACAATACGGCCATCATTTCTGGCCTGTCTGGGCCACAGCACAGTGTAAGCTGCCTGTGACTGCGCTCAGAAGGCGCAGGCTGCTCATTGGCATTCAGGCACTGGCTCCATTAGGAGCTGTAAATCTGAGTTTGCTGACGGTTAATGTAATGCACTTCCAGCTTCCAGACCCTGAGCAGGAACAAGCACAGTCCCTGGAGATCCAGCCCCATCCCCCAGAATCAAATAGGGACCAGATAGTCTGGCTCCGTCAGCACAAAGATGACATTGGCAGCAGCTCTCTTACCCCTCTGCTTCCTGGTGTGCGGCGACGGAGTGGGGCATTCCGGCCAGGATGTGTCGACCCCAAAGACAGGGCTTGGTGCAGCCAAGCAGAAGGGCTTAATCAGGGGAGGAAGAGCTTTATACAGTGGGGGTGGGGGACAAGGACACAGAGGAACAGATATCCACAAAAAAATGAACTTCTACCCACACTGTGCCCATAACCAAAAATTAGATCAAAATGAATCATAGCCATTTTAAATGTAAACTATAAAATCATATCATTCTAGGAGGAAGCATAGGAGAAAACATTTTTAAGTTGGAGTAAGGCAATATTTTTGTTTGTTTTCTTTGACACCTAAAAACAGAAGCTATTATAGAAGTTGATAAATTAGATTGCATCAAAATTAAGAACTCCTTCTCTTCACAAGACATTCTTAAAGGAATAAAAAGACAGAAGAGAGACTTGGAGAAAATGCCTTTGAATAGATACCTCACAAAGAAAATGTGTTGTTGGAAGATCAACACAAAGAAAAGGCTCAACATAATTGGTAAATCTGAGTCTGCCAACAGTTAACATGCTAACATACTTCAAGCTTCAAGACCAATTAAAAATACCAATTAAAATGCCAACCAGAAATACGAATTAAGAACCAAACAAGAGGGGCTGGTGAGATGGCTCAGCAGCGTAAGCACCTGCCTTGCAAGCGCGAGGGCCCGAGTTCGACTCCCGGAACCCACATATGAAAAAGGGGCCGGTGATATCGCTCAGTGGCTCGGGTGCCTGTTGGCACGCGAGATCCTGAGGTCGACCCCCGGCACCCACAAAAAAAAAAAAAAAAAAGAACCAAACAAGATACTGCTACACCCCTATTCGAATGGACAAAAAAATAAAACTAAAAACAACTCAAAACCCATAATAAGTATCAAAGAGGATGTGGAGCAACAGGAACTCTTGTACTCTGGTAGGAATGGAAAATGCTTTAAAAAACAGTTTCCTGTAAAATTAAACACATGCTTACCATGTGAGCCAAAAATCCCAATCCTAGATCTTTACCCGAGAGAAATGAAAGCCCACATTCACATGAAAACCTACACACAAATGTTTGTAGCAGTTCTACTCATAATAGCCTCAAACTGGAAACAACCCAGATGCCCTTCAGTTAGAAACTGGCTGCATGGCCATGCCCACGTGTACTTGGAGTGCCACTCAGGAGCAAAAAGGAACAAACTGCCAACTCACACAGCAGCACAAAGGAGTCTCAAGTGGGCTTTGCTAAATGAACAAAGTCAGATCCCAAAGCTACATATTGTACGAGTTCATTCATATGACTTGGAAATGGCAAAACTAAAAGGATGGAAGAGATCAGGGCTGCCAGAGGAGGGCTGGAAGGACAGGTGTGACTGCAGAGGACAGCAAGGGAGAGTTGGGGGACTGGTCTGTGTGTCAGGTTTGTGGCGGTGGATTTGTGCACTATGCATGTGTCAAAACCTGAAGAACCACAACCAACACAGCACAAACGGGATACTTTACCATGTGTAAGTTTAATTTAAAAATCAGTATGTGGTGTAAATAGAATAAGAGCCATAACAAAGGAACCTAACTGTTTTATGAGCAAGTAGCATAAGTACCTTTCAGAGAGTAGGAAAGAAAAGGCTGAACTAAGTTATTTTGGAGAACAATATTTTATCTGGACACTGTAAGGCTAAGGACAAACAGAAGTATACACAAATACTCTAGTTAGTGAATTTGTCTCTTACAGGGAATGGGTTAGCAATTCTGAAGTGACTTTGTGCATGTACTAGAGTTGAACAAATCAGCAAATATATTGAAGATAGTGAGAGCCAAGTGTCCCACCGCTATCAAAGGAAGAAGCTATAAGGAAGGAAGGAAAAGAGGAGGACAGGGTAAACTTCGTACTGTTGGTCTGGAATTGGAGGCATCATTACGAACTCATGGTCTTACAGTAGATGACACAGTAGATGATAGATGGATAGATAGATAGATAGAAGAATGGACATAGATTTTTTGTGTGTGTGCGTGGGTACCGGGAGTTGAACTCAGGACCTTGCGCTTGCCAGGCAGGCGCTTATGCCACTGAGCTATCTCACCGGCCCTAGATGTTTTTTAATGGATAGCTATAGATGTGTAGAGAGAGACAGATAATGGATGAATGATAGGTAGATGATGGATGGATAAACGATGGGTAAATAGCTAGCTAAACAGATGAGTGGGTTTGCATAAGTCAGAACATGTACATATATTTCCAACCTCTGTCCCTGAGAGGGCCTGGAGATGATGTCACCCCTGTAGCACTGAGCACACCCAGATCTAGCAATCTTGGTTTCTAGATACTGTTCTCCAACAAGTGGTGCTTGTTGGTGAAAGGGTAAATTCCAGGCCTGGCACAGGGACAATACAATACAAGAACCTGTGGCACTTTATGGTGACAAAATGTAAGGAAGGGCAAATCAGAGGGACACAGGCACCAACCTGCAAAAACACGCAAAGGCTCCACCTGCAGCCTTTAAGCAATAAAATAATTAGTGATTGTATTGGACTACAACCCACAGAATAAATTATATAGGCATGAGTCCTTGCAGATAGCAATAACTGAATAAATAAAGCAATGAGAAAGAAGAGACAGGTCTTCTTTACAGAAAAATTCTACTTAATAAAATGGAAAGAATGGGGATAGAAAGTCCTCATGATAACACCAGTCATCATTGTTTCAGGAAAGATCCATTAGTGGGTGCTAAAATTAGTGGGTAAAATTTTAATAAGAAAGAATATTTGCATGGTCTGAATGTATCTCATCCCATTACATATATTAATTACCAGGGGCACCTTTGAGGTGGACAAGTGGGCAGGCTTCCCTTTAACAAAGCCATCAAAGATAAAATGTAATGACCTCAAGCACCCCCTCAAGTGGTGCATGAAGATCATTACTCCTGAAGTATTCTTGCCAAAAATGCGTAACTTCAAGCTAATCATAGGAAAGCGTGAGACAAATCAAATTAAGGGACATTCTGGCTTATTCTCATCAAAGTGTCAAAGTCAAGAAAAATGGAGGAAAAACTATAGGACTGTCACTGATTGAAGATATAAAGATATCCTTCAAACTCAGACTGGAGACTGATGACCTGAACATCATAGAAGAAAACCCCAGAAAGACAGACAGCTGCCTCAGGTTGGACACCTACAACCCAGCTCTGCATCCACCATACAGGAGCCTCAGGAGTCGGCTCTGCTCCCCTCACCTGACTGAACACAGTCAGGGGCACTGCCACTACCAGCAGCCTGCTCCTGGGAGCTGCTGGGCAGCAACAGCCTTTCTGTCCACTAGTCCTGCTCCTGTCCTATCAGAGGTAATCACTGGGCCGTGATGACCAGCCCTTATTGAGCATCCAGAGCTGATGCTGCTGCCTGGTGCAAATGGATGGCTTGGTGCCAACTGGCATGTGTACTTTTTTTTTCCTATTTGATCTAGTGTTCCAGAGCTAGCACTCTGATACTTAAAGGGTGGTGGCTGGGCTGGGAGAAAATTCCCTTCACCCTGTATAGTCCCCACGCCAGATGTAGGATTGAGCCCTTCTCCAAAGAGCACTGGAAAATGCTCTCCTTTTGAGGGTGTCTGATCCTAGCCCCCAGGCTTTTTTGCAGATGTCAGCCCCTCAGCCTAAAGGTGACCGTCCAGCCTATCTCCACCGTGTCTGTAACACCCTACTGCCCTTCCCTGATTACTGAATGGCCTTTGCACTCTGACCACCACAAGGCGAGCAGCCCAAGAGTAGGAGATGGTCTGAGTCACCTCTGGGCCCAGGACCCAGAAAATGACTCTGAACAGGGAAGCTGTCACCAATGTCCAGGTCCTAGAGATAGGGGAGGGCCATCTGTGAATGGGGCTTAGCCTGGCCCACCTCCATCCCTCCTTACCTGGGCCTTCATCCCCTCCACTTGGAACCTGCTCAGGCTTTGGGTACAGAGTGGCTTTCCAAGTCCTTGAGGTTCACCTGCCCCACACCCTGTGAGTGAGAGCCACAGCCTGGCCTGCTAGGAGCTGGAGAATGAGATATCAATGGGACAGGTGTGCCCTGCCACTTTGGAGGCCTCCCTAGTTGGTCTGAGGGTATGTGTATGGCACAGTGCTGATCTGTGTTTACTGTACTTCACCTGGCTACAAGTGACCTTTGAAGCCCGAAGCATGATAATATGAGAGTGAGACTCCTTGCTGAGCAATAAGAAGCACACAGGCTTTTTGCCGAAGTTCTACAAGGCAGAGCTGAGTGCCTGGCAGTCAGTGGGAGGCAAAGTAGGTCAGAGCTTGTTAGGTCAGAGCGCCCTCGTGTGGCTTATGGTGGCATCGCTGGGACAGCCAGACTGCCTCCTCCCTTCTAGAGCAAATCTCTGTAAGAGCTTTCTGGCTGGGGTTGTGCCCATGCACTGAGGGACACAGGGGCTACATACTGCCCTGCACCCAGGGTCTGGTCCACACTCATGACCATGCTTTTAGGAAAGATGCATCTCTACAAACATGTGCGAGAATACAGGTGAAAAATGAGGAAATGTGACCCACCCCCTTCTTGAATAGGCAGGTCTTAAATCCTCATGCTGTTTTCACACCAAGGTGCCTCTGAGGGAACAGCAGCACAGGCCACCCTGGAATCCCTTGTGCAGCCTTTTCCAGTGGCCCTTTGATGGGGTGTGGGTGGGGCGGTGCAGCATTTGCTGAGTAACCCTGAGGAATGTATAGATTCCACATAAACAACAGGTCTTCCAACAACATTCTCACTTAGGAAATCTGCTTGTAAAGACAAGCTTAGTGACAAGGGTGCCCTGCCCATGTCCTGAGCCTCATTTCCTGCTAGGGGGACTACCAGAGTGGACAGACAAATAGAGTGAGTGACACAGAGCCCTGTGAGTGGGTGAACGGCCACTCTCATGTCCACAAGAGCAAGGGAAAATGTACACACAGGGGAAAGCACTTCGATGGGCCAGATGGGATTTCTCTCTTTTTGCTCTTTTCCACAACTTGGGGGAATCAGCTGGACTGTGCAGTGTGCACTGTCCAGAGCTCGTGCCCCATCACTGTGCGTCCCACAGTCCCTGCCCCCACCTCCACTGGCAGCTCTCATCACACTCCGCGGGAAACTCCAGGCTCTGCCCCATCAGCTGGGACCGCTCACCACCCTGCCGGGGAGGCCACCATACCTCTCAGAGGCTAAGGAAGGCTGTGCTGAGTGGGCCACAGCTGGAAGCACCCCTCAGCCAAACCCCCTTCTATGGCTTGGAGGTAGTTCTCAGCTTCCCTGCAAGAGGACCCTGAGGAGGTCTTGGGGGGAAGGACCCTGAGGGGAGCCCCCCCCTTCATATCAGGGCCCAGTTCAAAAGAATTATGCAACCATGAAAATCTGCATTTATAACACATGTTAAGTGTGCAGTGGAGGTAAACTGTTTTTTTCTGTCACACAGTAGCTGTTTTTGCAATCCACAGAGCGGGATGGGAGTGGGCGGATCCCTGGGGAAATGCTTCCTGTTTGGAGGAATGGGGGAAGAAGGTGCCTTGCTATTCAGCTCAGTGCATCACTGCCTGCAGAGTACAGGAAAGTCCCTGCTTAGGGGTTCAGGGCCACAGGCAGAATGCTCCATGAGATAAAGGAGGAAGATTCCCTTGTTGGGAGTTCTGGGAGCAGGATGGAGCTGGAGCCCACCCTGGCAGAAATAGCCAGTCCTGGGGTGGATATGGGGCCACCTGGGCAGTTCAGGTGGGTTTTCCAGAGAGTACTCGCAGGTGTCTGAGGATCCAGGTCAGCTTGAAGAGAGAAGGTGGGGGCCACATGTGTACAGACTATGGCCCAGAGGTGAAAATGGAGAAACTGTACCCCATCATCTAGGCAGGCCCCTCAGAACCCCACCACTCCCCCAGCCTAAGCAGTTGTCCTGGGCTCCCCTGTCAGGGGTTGAAAGGATATATTCAACCCAGCAGAAGAAGCAGGCGTATCTCCCTGCATGGGGTCACCAATCAGAGCAGGAAGGAAGGGTGTCATCGCCTCACCTGCAGGCCATTGGACCCCAGGATCCCTTCTTGCATCCGTAGAATGACAGGCACATTGTGTATCCTCACCTGGGCCCTGCTCCTTGTGTCCAAAGGCTCTGCATGGGGCCATCTTTGCTCACCCCGGCCATCTGCAGCCCTCAGGCCCGCTGGCCTGCTGAGGAGCTTCCAGGCTGGGTATACTAGGTGCCCCGAGCATCTGTGGTTTCTGGGGCCGTGTGGTCACATCCATGTTCTCTGGCATCAGGCTTCTTTCCGGTTGCTCTGCAGTCTCACTTCATGTCACCTTACTGCACTCCCCACCCCTCCTCTGGTCCCACTGTGCTCCTGGCCCATGGTTGGGGTGAGATTTTGGCCTTCAAGTCTCAAGGTGAGGTGAAGAGTAGCCAAATCTCTCATCTGTCCCCAGAATGAAGGTGGGTGTGAGATTTGTCCATCAGTGAGTGCTTAGGAGTGAGTCACGGCATCACTATGCACCCAAAGTGTCACAGAGAACCCTCTGGGGCTGTCCCCAATGAAACCTCCCAGGTCCTCTGAACGGAGGTTGCCACTGAAGTCAGTCTTCATTTTGTCACTGGGGATGAGCTTGTGTTGTTTGTGAAGCTCTTCCTCGGAGGACATTGACAGTTACTATGGTAACCAGGAAGAGGGCTTGCTCCTGCACTGGAGTGGCTCTTACCCCTGCTTGGCAGGGAACATCACACATCCCCATGACTGGGATGGAGGCTGCCTTATGAGAAGAGGAACCCCAGGGGCCAGCAGCCAAGGCCAGGTCTCTCTCAGAGAAGCCCCAGCCAGCAAAGCTAGTTCCGATTCTAGCTGATCCCAAGTGGACAGAGGCCCCCACTCAAAGCTCTGCTTCCCCCTCATCCTGCACAGGATGGCTGCACAACGATCAAACCCTTTGGGGTCTTCAGAGATGAGACACAATGTCCCATTTTGTTGCCAGCATCCACTGCTCTCTGGTCCTGCTGGAGGATAGGGGTACGACTCCATGGGAGGCTGGAAGAAAAGAAAAGCAAGCACAGCAGTCAGAAGGATGAGGGGCTGCACAAGAGGGTGCCCCTGCTCCCTGGGAAGGGTCCTTTGGCACCCACTCAAAGGTGGGGCCCAAGACAAACAATGACACTTCTCATCTGGCCAAGTATCTTCTCGTCTGGCCTGGACTGGAAGCAGTGTCTGAGTCAGGTGTGTGGCCTTTGTCTGCAGGCACATCCTGCAGCCTCATGGGTGGAGCAGCCTATCTGGACCCAATCCTCAGGGAGGGACTTCTGTGCTCTAAAGGGCACAATGGCCTTCTAACAAGCCCTCTGGAAGCCCCAGGGAGTGGTCTTCCTGCTTCGCAGATGGCAGGCAGTTGCCTGGCCAGCAAGGGCCCCAGGCCCTCCCCAGAAGCAAAGTGGGAACTTGCTGGAAAACTCCAGCCACGAAGTACTCACCTCATCAGGGTGCCAAGACCAGCTATGACCAGAGAATGAAAGCTAGGGAGAAAAATAAGAACAAAAATAAAAACTGAAAAGGAAAGGGGAGGAGGATGGAGAAACAGAAAGAAAGAGAAAGGAAAAAAGAGTTTGTAGTGTTTCTGGCAAGAAATGACATGGTTACAGACAGCAAGACAGAGCAGCCAGCTGGGAGAAGCAGGCATGGTCAGGACATGTGTGAGGGATGCTGTGAGAAGCCCCGGGTGTAGGGTGGTGTGCTGCCACCCCTACGGATATGTCAGGGACTAGCACTATCCCAGGCACAGTTGGGGGCTCCAGGCCCAGCCCAGCCCCAGCATAGCAAGGTGTGCTAAGCCTCTTGGGATCAGGAGCTTATGTGGGGGGTACTACAGGTTAAGGGTGATGATGGCGGCCTGCTGGAAAAACATCCCAAGTGCCCAACAAATACGAGCATGCTTGTGACAACACTTTGGTCCTGACAACACCCTGCATAGATTTCACATTCTGAAGCTTTGTTTTCTCTTTTGAGGGGTAGGGTGGGGCCAGAGCAATAGGACCCAGGAGAAGATCTGGCAATGGCAGGATTGCTTGGAAACAAAGAACTACTTCAGCTAAATTTAAAAAACAAAGCCCTGACTTAAAATTGTTCCACTGCTTAATACAAATGCATGCCCTCTAAGACACAAAACAAAACAGACATTTGGTCTGGGGAGACTTTGGTCTCTTCAAGCTCAAGCTCTGAGAACCATGTCCCCTCCGGGCATCCCTATGCCTGCCAGATGCTTGCCCATGTGACTTAGTGCCTGGGGGCTGCTGAGTCCCTGTTGCAAACCTTGTTGTGCAGGTTGTGCTCTGCAAAGCTCTAGCTGCTCCTTACAGTGGGTTTGCACATGTACAAGAAGGTTGCTGGGCAGATGGCGGGAAAATGCCCAGCAGATGGGGCAGTTTAGGTCATTGCTGAGGAGGGGCAGGCAAGGTTGCAGTGGGTAGAAGGAAGACCCAGTGGCCAGCTGAAAGGGAACTGCTGTCAGGAGGGGCCTGTCTCTCCTGGATAGCAGACAGATTCTCCTGGCTTTTCCTCAGCACTGCTGAGGTGCTGCCCATAGGGCAGTCCTGCCCAAATGCCAGCCTCCTGTTCTCTTTGGAAGGGACAAGACAGGCAGGTGGGTCCCACCAGTGCTTAGTGGGAACTGGTCACTTTGGTGAGATCTAACCCACAGGCAGGATCAATCACTGAGGAAATATCTGTCTCAGGAAATTACCATTCCAAATCATGTACAGAGGAAGAACTGCTCTGCAAGTGAGCATCCCCATGGGAGTCAGAGTTCCCTGGGTGTGCTCCTCCACCTTGGTCTGGGAAGCACAGTCGTCAGCACAAGTGGACAGATGCCTGTGACCCCAGTCTCACAGAGCCCACAGTCCAGAACAAGAGCACCGAGTGTGTGGCCCAACTGCAGTGCACTTCAGCACACGGGGCTTCTCAACCTGGAGACAATTCCTCCAAGGGCCACAGGGAAGAGGTGATGTTGCATGGGTGGTGGCTCTCAGAGTCCACAGCCCACATTTCAGGGACTTGTTCTTCAGACCAAAGCACTTAACTTGAGTGGCAGATGCTTCAGTTCTGCCCAGGGCACCAATGAAGGAGAACTAGGTCATGAATTATTATGGTTGGGATCTAAAATGTCCCCCCAAAGGCTCATGTATTCAGAGGTGAGGCTTTTGGAAGGTGATCAGATCATGAAGACTCTAACTTCATCAGTGGATTAATACATTGATGGATTCATAAGTTTATGGGAGGTGACCGAAATAGGAGATGAGGCCTAGTTGAAGAGAGTGGATCATGGGGCATGAAATGGGGACTATAACTGGTCCCCAGCCCTTCCTTTTGTGGCTCTTTCCTTCTTTCTGCTTCCTGGCCGCTATAAGGTTAGCAGCTTTTCTTTGCCATACCCCTCTGCCACAATGCTTCTGCCTCACCTGAGGCCTAAAGGCAATGCACTTGATTAATCCTGGACTGAATTCTCTGAAATCATGAGCTAAAATAAGCCTTTCCTCCTATAAGTTGATTTTCTCAGGTATTTTGTTACAGCCATAGAAAGGTAACACATTAGTCCAACACCACAGCTCCAGAGGGAAAACTGAGGCCATGAGAGGCATAGTTTCTCTGAGGCTGCAGGACTGGATCATGGGAAGGGCTCCTGCTGCCCACCCCGATCGATGCCTCTTTCTGCTCACACTACCCACTCAGGCAGGGGCCTCCTGTTCACATGTCACAGACCAAGTCTATTTATTGCCCTAAGTCAAGTGCTGGATGACTTTGAGTGGGAGTTATCTTGTGTTTTTTTTATCTATAAGCTCCATGGATAAGACAAGTCTTGAAAATTACATTTATTTTACCTTTTCTTCCAGTTCTTTAATTTGTCTCTTCTGAGCTTCTATTCTCTCTTCTAACTCTTTAATTCTCTGTAATGTTAAAAGGAAGAAAATCTTCAATAATCAGGGTATTTGGGAAATTAAGCCAAAAAAAAAAGCCTTTCAAGATTGCCTTTCATTTGTTTGGTGAACAAAGAGCCATGGAGTAGCTAGCATACTCTGGCCTGTGGCTAATAAGGCACGAACAGCTGTCCTCAGTTCCCATCTTTGCTCCAAAGAGAGCAGAAGACCTTCTCAGTAACCACACCTCCTGTGGTAGAAATAATATCCTTTTAATTCCCATGGATCAAAAATCATAATGCCCAGGGCCGGTGAGATGGCTCAGCGGCTTAAGCGCCTGCCCGGCAAGAGCGAGGACCTGAGTTCAACTCCCAGAACCCACATACGAAAAAGGGGCCGGTGATATTGCTCAGCGGCATGGGCGCCTGCTGGCGCACGAGGTCCTGAGGTCGACCCCCCCGGTACCCACAAAAAAAAAAAAAAAAAAATCATAATGCCCAAGGGCAAAGAATCAGTCCACCATCCTTCCCCAAGTCATTGCAGCAGAGAAAAGGGCAGCTACAGGTCATAACCACTGTCCCTAAGGAAAACTTTCCTTCCGAGGGTGAGGCCTGGGGCTATGGAAGAAGGTGAGTGCTGACTAAACCCATCTGATGGAGCAAGGGGGCTGCAGGTGACCATGCTCACCCTGACCCTTCTGGAGACCCAGAGGCTGATAAGTAAAGGGACTGGTAGCACATGTCCTGATACTGATGCATCCTCTGTCAGATGACAGCTCACTGTCACAGTAAGCTAGTGTACAGTGTGGTAGTTTATCTGAATCTACTATCCAAACCTTTGCTTTTGGGGTGTTCTCAGCATGGCACACATTCATAGAAGCCACTTCTAGGCCAACTGGCACAACAGAGAGCTGGTGTGTGCGTAAACATCAGGGCCATCCAGCCTACCAGTGTTTCTCACATCTCGTTAAACCTGAACTAGCTCAGTGGGCCTGGGCCTACCAGCTGTGTCCCCGGACAATGCTCTTACCATCAGGGGCCAGTGTCACAGAGAAGAACTGAAAGCCAGTGCCCCAAAGTAGGGGAAATATCACCCACAGGCTTCAGAAACACAACCAGCAGGCAGGCAGTCTTGCCAGAGGGTAGGGACATATGTGTGGCCATGAAAGAGTGTGGTTGCCAGAGGGTGTGGTCACGGCCATGGCCACTGCAGATGTGGCCACTGGGAGGGCTGGGCCATGGGAAGGTCTGGCCCTTGTCTTTGGACCCAGCCACCCTGACCGCGCCAGTCCACACACCTGCTGTGCTAGCTGCAGCAGCTCCATGCGCTCCCGCAGGATCTGTGCATCCCGCTCCCGCAGCTCACTCATGACTTGGCGCTTCCACTGCTCCACAGCCACCTTGAGCTTCTCGCGCTCCTCTTCTGACAGCAGCTCTGCCACTTTGGCCCCAGCCTCTTGCTGCAGGGCATCGTACAGCATGGCTTCCAGCTCCAGGATGTGCTGGGGGCCGACGGGAGGTGCATTAGTCCTCCTCTTCTCCCCCGGCCCTCCCCAGGGTGGACAGGCCTAACTTTCAGGACAAGCAAGGGAGGCCAGGTTGCCCTCCTTGGGGGCCACAGTGTGCCAAGGGCCTCTGGGGGAAGGACCTGGAGCCCCAGATCTAGGGATCCCCCTATCCAGCAGAAGACTCTAGGACAGTGATGGGGAACCTTTCAGAGCTTTCAATGATACAAACGCCTGCTGCATCACACGTGCCATAGGTTCACCACCACTACACTAGGATAAGAGAAGCTGAGCTGTGAAGTGCTCGTGAAGACAGAGAAGCCTCAAGTCGGGCTGATGCCCTGACTTAGCGGGCAGGAGAAGGACAGTTCTGAAGGGCCAGAGAAGCGGGAGGTCCCAACTATGGGCCAAGGGCAGCATGGCCAGAAAGTGTGCCGGGATCACAGCAAGACAGGCAAGGGCAGCATCAGGGGCCACAGCAAGACAGGAAAGGACGCCATCAGGGGCCAATACCACAGAGAACTGAAAGCTGCTTCTCAACATTCCAGTTCAGGATTAGGACCTCCATGGATGGATGGAAAATGATGACCTGCTATACCTCAGCAGCCCAAACACAGCTTTTCATAAATCCCCAGAGTGCATCACTTTAATCCGGAGGACTTTTAAACTTTCTATTCTGGAACCTTTTTGATACAATCTTTGAAAAAACCAAATTCTCATTAAGATTCTCATTTTGATGGGCCCTTTCTTCCCATCAAAAATGTCACATATTCAGAAATAGATGATCTCTTCTGGCAAAATGATTATGAAACTTCTTTGTCTTAGTAGAAATTTAGGAAGTTAAAAACCCCTCTTGGGCCTCAGTTACATTGTATTGTTAACAGCCACTAAATAAACTGTCCCAGTGTGTTCACGGTCCACTTCTCAGAGTAAAAGAGCTTAGCATGCTTAAAACAAGCTCTAGCTCTATGTGTGTGTGTGTGTGTGTGTGTGTGTGTGTGTGTGTGTGTGTGTGAGTGATACTAGAGATTGAATCCATGGCATGCCAGGCAAGTGCTCTACCACTGAGCTGCACCCCAGCCTTTAAGCTCCTGCCTTTTAAAACAAGTATGATTGAGCATAGCCTTAGAGTTAACATCACAGAGCTTCACATATACTTGCTAATGGGGACTTTATCATGACCATCTCTACAGTCAAGAACAGTAAAAGGGCATGAGCCATGAGCTACCAGGAGGGCTGCCTCTGCCTCCAGTGAAGCTACACAGCCTTCCCTAGTCCTTGTATTGTGGAAACAAGGTCTGAACTAGCAGCACTCTAGAGCAGCCATAATCACAATGGATACATAGCCTTTCTCCTGTGTAATAGCAAAGGGTAACTGTACAGTGAAAAGAGTCATGATTAAGCAATGAGTTTTAAAAAGAAGAATGGCATTACAAAATGGGTGGCAACATCACCATCATCATTATCATTACCATCATCACCACTACCACCATCATCATCACTATCGTTACCATCATCATCACAATTATGATCACCATCACCATCATCACCACTACCACCATCATCATCACTATCGTTACCATCATCATCACAATTATGATCACCATCATCATTATCACCATCACCATCATAGTACCACCACCATCATCACTGCTGTCATCACCATCACTACCATCACCACCACCATCACTATCATCATCACCATCATTACCATCATCATTATCATCACCACCATCAACACCATCACCATCTTCATCACCATCACCGCCACCACCATTATCACCATCATCATCACCATCATTATCACTACCATCACTATCATCACTATCATCATCATGATCACTGTCAACACTATCATCATTATTACTATCATCGTCACCATCATCATTACCATTACCATCACCACCTCCATCATCATCATCACTATCATCACCATCACCATCACCATTATCACTATCATTATTATCATCACCATCACTCTGAAAGTTGGGCCCCAAAAATGAACAGTTTCATACCATCTTTCTATGTTTTGAGTGGCTGAGCATAGACACAAGGGCTGGGATCCTGCTTGCTAGACTGGGTGCCCAGGTGAATGTCTTGGTGGCAACACCTTTATATTCATTGGCTCAGGGCCAGAGCACTTCTTGGTAATATCCTCCCTCAGAGGTCAGGGAGTGCAGTAGGAAACAATTTCATGTGAAGTCACAGGGGTGTGATGGTGACTATTGTGACTAAGTATCCAGGCTCCCATTAGGGATTCCTGGTAGCTCCTGAAAGGGGAAGCCTAGCTCTGCTCTATGCTCAACCTAGCAGTGGCCTATGCTCATCCTAGCCACAGCACACAGAGGCAGAACAAGACCACACTCTCTGCAGTGAGCAGGCAGGTATAGCAGAAATCCTAGCAGGATGGCCACTGAGCCACTGAGCAGGAAGGAGACATCAGGCCACATGCATGCCTGAGCAACGTTTATGAGCACTGCATAGCATGGATTTAGTTCTTCTCAACCAATCCCGCTCTATGTATGAAGGCACAAGTACCTTCATCATCCTGGTTGGCCAGGTTGCTCTGGAGAGCCAAAGCCTTGCGGCGTAGGTGCCTATTACCACAAGTTAATAATGCACATCGCCTCAGGATACGATGCTAAGCTTCTTGGTCCCCAGTTGCATATGTCACTGTCCTGTCCCTCTGCCATGTGGTCAAGTGGGGCATAGATGGACGTGGAAGCCCTCTAGTGCCACATGACTTTATCATGCCAATATGACGACTATAATGCAATGCTTAATTTCTGTGTACCTCTTGAAAGAGAAAGGGATAGACATTCAAAAGAAATTCCTTTTCATGTTCTCAAGGTGACCTCAGTGAGGACTGATTCAAGGTGATAGAAATAAGTGTTGTTATGATTTGGATGTGGTTTGCATGTGTCCCTGGGGGGTTCATGCTGGAAGCTTGGTCCCCAGAAGTGGCAGTGTTGAGGTGGTGGAGCCTTTAAGAGGAGGGTCTAATGGGAGGTCTTGAGGGCCCTGGGGTGCTGCCTTTGAAAGGGATTAATGTACAGTAGTTCTCATGGGATGGGATGTTAGTTAATTCCTGTAAGAGCAAACTGAGATAAAAAGAGCAAGCTTGGCTCCTGAATCTCTGACTTTTTGTCTCATCATGTGATCTCTCTGTCTCCCATGTGACCCTACCATGGTGCCCATGAAGCATCTCCTGGCTCTCAGTGTAAGCCCCAAGTGGGGCTATTACCTTTAGTTTTTTTTTTTTTTTTTTGTGGGTACCGGGGGTCGACCTCAGGACCTTGTGCACCAGCAGGCACCTGCGCCGCTGAGCGATATCACCAGCCCACCTTTAGGTTTATCAGCAGGGGAAATGGTTTCCCAGCGGGCAACTGGATATGCAGTACAGGTAAAACTTGCATTCCTCCAAATGGTAGGTAAACAAAGCAGAGCTCT
Source organism: Erethizon dorsatum (assembly GCA_028451465.1). Classification (NCBI taxonomy): domain Eukaryota; kingdom Metazoa; phylum Chordata; class Mammalia; order Rodentia; family Erethizontidae; genus Erethizon; species Erethizon dorsatum. Next base: position 115,198,551 of record CM051822.1, on the reverse strand, counting down.
TCATGGAATGATGTTACTTATTAACATCCAGCTATGGCCAATTACTGTAATACCAAATTATAGCAATTTGGTTTGCAAACAAAAGTGTTCAGCAAAATTTTGCTTCTGTTTGCAAACTCTGCATTGGGTGACAAACACAATCACGGCCATATTCCCCACACAAACATAAACACAGTCACCTTCCGCAAAATTGTAAAACAAATTAAGTTTGTAAACTGAAGTACTATTGTAATTTGTAAGTGCACTATTTTCCAACAAATTTTATTTTATCAACTCATTTCACATATCCATGTGAGTTCTCATGTGCCTGCACTCTCAAAACCTTTGCTGACAGGGCAGTAAAACACCCTCAGAATTCACAAATAAAGGGGTTTTGGTGGAGAGGGGCAGAGAGTGACCCTGCAATGAGCTTAGGCACCTCCTCTCAAGGCCCTGAGTCAAGTGCTCATGAAGGCACCTGAGACACCCCTCTGGGGATATGAGCACACCCCTAACCTTATTTCTCTTACCTTGTGGGCTTGGTCTAGGGCCTGCTTCCTGTAGTCCAGCTCCTCATCCAGGTAGCCCTTCTGTTTACTGAACAGCTCCTAAAACAAAAAAATGACCTGGGTCTTGGCCTCAGGTGCCCTGTCTGGAGATGCTGAGCTGCATGGATACCAGGGGGAGACACTACCAACCTTCTCGCTCTCCAGATCCACCATCTTCCGCTGCAGTGCTGATTCAGTCTCTTCAATCCGCTGGAGCCACTGGGCACAAACAGAATGAGTGGTGACAGTGACCCCTTGGTTCATCCACAAAGGCACCAATGCCACCCCGCTCCCCTGGCTCCATGGGGACAGCCTGGGAGAGGATGGAGGGAGGTCAGAGTCAGGGAGGGGATTTGGGGCTGGGCTTGGACCATGGGTTCCATCCACCATTCTGGTCCTGGCCCCACCTGTCCACCACTCCCAGCGTCTAGGAATTCTGCCCCCACACCTTCCTCAGGAGTGGACAGACATGGGTTTGGGGTACAGCAGGAGCAGGCACACCTGTGGAGCTCTGCCAGGAGAGGAGGGGAGGGCCAGCTCATTTACTTGAACCCCTATTTGCCCGGAGCATCCCTTACCCCTGCTGCTGGAGGTCTCACAGTGACCCACCTGGTAGGTCTGGGAGGTGGGCAAAAAGTTGGGTGTTGGTCTGGGCAGCCCCAAGAGGAGGCCTGGCAGGTTGGTCAGGGAAGGAGGACAGTTCTACGGACACTGCATAGCTTCCAGCCTTTGAGAAAAGAACGAGGCAGAGCTGATAGTGGCAATGTCTCACTGAACCTGCCTTTGTAGAGGTGCAAAGTGCACGCCTATCTCCCAAGGCTACAGGACTTAGTGGGCCCTGTGGCTCCCTCCTCCCAGGAAGAACATCTTCTCTGGGCTGAGCAGGGCTGAACAGGGCTGAGCAAGGAGAGGGCCAGCCCTCTCCCTAGTATCCACACAGTTGCTGTTACCTTCTCTGCCAAAGTCAAGACTGTCCTGGCTTGTATGACAATCACTTGCTCTTCATTGGTCAGATTCTGCACCCAAAAGCAGAAAACATGTATAGTTAGAAGCAGTGCCTTCCCAAGTTGGGGTTGAATGATGGGTGCATGGTGAGGCTGATGGGATGGGTGCAAGGGGGATGGGGTTACAGCCAAAATATGCTTTTACTGAAACATCCTTCTGGGACCTCTGATACCCTTTGTCCTTGACCTGTTCACTTGGGAGACACTGTCCACTTCATCCTGTCACTGCTGGGACCACGGAGGTCTAAGGGAACAGCTGGGGCAGGTTCACTAGCAGGGAGGCCTTAACTGTGTCTTGGTGACAAGAGCTTCCCCATTCTGCCCCTTTCCTGACTGTTTAAAGCCAGTAATTTACATCTGAAGTGTCAAGGGAAGATCAAGTATCCATGACTGTGAAATGGTTCCAATCCCTATCTCTATCTTTTTTTCTGCATGTTTTATTCATACTTTGTCTTTCAGGGCACACTCAGTCTGGCTTTAGGGCCAGATAAGCACCCTCCAAGGATGTGGGCACTTCACACAATCATACCCCAGCTGCCCCTTGAATCAGGATCTGGCTGACTGGCACCTATGCATTGGACACCAGGCATGGGTGGAGATGAGCAGCAGCTGGAGCAGGGGGAGGCCCCTGCTCAACCCCAGAACCTCCCTGATTCAGACCAGGTCTCAGTAAACCCCGTTGGCGCCATTCTCTTCCTAAGGGGTGAGATATCTCTTGCTTTCCTCTACCTCCAAAGTCAAAACAAGGTCTCTCAAGTGGGGGCTGGTGATTGACAGCTATAGGTATGAGGCCAGCTGTGGTGGGCATGGTGCTCATCAACTGGGGCTAGGGCTGGGCCTGGTGATTTGGAAGCCTGCTAGGCTGCTGACAGCTCCCTCCTCACAGGACAGAGCTGGGCAGCTTACAGGTGTCCCACACTTCATCTGATGGGCAGGAGAACAGAGTGGAGAAGGCTGAGCAAGTGGCTTCAGGGCGACTAAGGGAATGAATCGACCTAGATGAGAATAAAAACCCCAAGCATGGTCAGAGCAGGCTGATAGACCCCAGGCATCCCTCTTGGTGAGCAGCCTGGCCCTCAGACCCCCAGGGGTCCTTTGCCTCAGCAAAGCTCCATCTGCTCTGCCTTATAGCCCCTTCCTTTCTTCACCAAGTGACATGGCCCTGCAGCCCAGGTGGGGCAGCATGAGTGGTGCCACCTGCTAGAGAGGATGGGCCTTGATTCTGCACCCTGAGGCCCTGGATCCTGAGGAAACCCTGGCAGGTGGGACCTGCTCTGGTGTGCAGGTTTCCATGAAAGTGACTATAGCCTTCTCTGGGAATGTGGCAGCCTTAGCACTAGCATGCCCTGGCTGTAGGTGACAGTCACCTATTTCCTCACAGCCACTTTGTGCTCCAAGAGGGGACCTGCAGGCTCAGACTCCAAGGAGCATAGTCCTGGATCACAAGGTACATATGAAGTTTGCCTGACCAGGACAGCACGATCATAAATGAAGGGATGCCCCCTTGGCTCATCAGCAGGAACTGCCAGGAGTCTCCGCAGGGTCTCCTGAATGTAAAACCCGGCAATAGGCCCTTCAGTCCCCAAGTTCTTCTATCTTTGTGCTGTGTGAGAGTGACCTCAGAGGCTGTGTGATAGCTCCAGAACAGTCATGCTTGGCTTTGCTCTTGAGTGGCCAGCTACAGGTTGGGAGAGGAGCCCTGAAACAGGACTGGCCAGGACTATCACCCTGACCCTGCCACTACATCAGATCTGTGAGCCTGGACAGATGCCTTCGGTGATCTCAGCTTCTCCAGCTGTGAATCAGGGGGTTCCCAGTACGACTCCAAAGAGCCCATGATGGGGACTGATTCCTACGATTGGACTCCAGAACATATTGTACCCACAGGTGTGCTGTAGGGTATGGTGGTGCTTCACTACCTGTGGCCATGATGGACCACCAGGTCTGGGTGAGGAGCAGATACAGCCAGAACAGCCTCCCTGTGGGGCACTTCTTTCCATTCTGCTCCTCACTGCTCCCCAGGAAAGGGGCAGGCAAGGTGGCAAAGGATTCCTGTCCTGGGAGGCCCTGCACAGAGGCCTGGGAGAGTGAGTGTGGGAAGATGGATGGAGAATGGATGGACGGATGGATGGATGGATAGAGAATAGAGGAAGGAAGAAGGGAAGAGGGGAGGGAGGGAGAGAAGGTAGGAGGAATAGATGGATAGATGGCAAAAGGTGGATGGATGAATGGATGGTGGATTGGTGGATGAAGGATGGGAGGAAGGGGTGCTGTTACTTTGTTCACTTAGTAATTAATATTCTGTGGAGAAATTTGCTGTCAAAATTGGAACTCTGCCTCAAACAAGATTTGGGGATTATTTATATAGTTTGCTTCTTCCCCTAAACCAAGGAAATGGGAACCCCCAAGAGTCTTGGTTTCCAGAGCAACATCTCCCATCTCCACTGGGAATATGGAAGAGCTGAAAGAGATTTCAGAAACTGAGAACATGTAATTAGAAGTATCATTAGCTGGGAGACATAGCAAAGGCTCTGATGGCACAGGAACAATATGAGAGATTTCTCCAAATGCAGAGTGCTTGTTCCAAGCACACTCTGGGCCTGGCTGGCAGTGGAGGTGGGTATTTGGGCAGGGTGGCCTAGGTGGGACTCACAGGGGTCCCTGGACCACAAAGGGCTGGGCTGAGGTGGCTGGCATGAAGAGCATGCACAAGTCAGGAGAGCAACATACACTTACGGCGTTATCCCCCAGGATGTCCAGCTTCTTCATCAGCTCCGTAACCACGATGTCCTAGGAGGCAAAGAGAGGGACAGATGAGCAGCAGCCAGGTGAGACTGTGCAGGCAGAGGCAGGAGAGGGCTTTACCGTCACGCCTTCAGCCTCACAGTACACCTGGAGGGGGCTCTTCCCATCCACGAAGGGTGTGTGGTGGAAGTTGATGGCAGGCGACTTCCTCTCTCTCTCCTAAGACAGAGAGCAGAAGGCTGGGCATGGTGGGCTGTTCTCACCCCATCTCCTCCCTCCACATAGGGTTGTGTGGGGGCTCAGGGAACATGGGCCACAACCACACAATGGAGAGTCAACATGGTGTTTCTGAAAACTAAACCCCTGCAGATGCCTTGATGGCAGAAACCTCACTGAACTTGCCCAAGAAGACCACTCCTGTGTGTTTGCTCACTCCAGATGGATATGGGGATCCTGGCATCGTCATGCTGTGGCTGTTTAGCCTTTGTGGGGGCCACCCAGAGACACTTGCTCATGCACTGGTGAAGGGGGGCTGTCAGGAAGCTCAGCAGAGGCCAAATATGGACAGTGATGCCCGGGCCTGCCAGAGCAAGTCATCTACACGGAGTGGCCACATTATTCTCCTCCCCTCAGGGAAGTGGACAGGAGGACTCTGAGAAGCAGATCTATCTGGACTCTGAGTAGGTTTCAGCCCCCTGGGCCCGGATGGAGGCTAGAGCATGTTGGGTGACCATTAGGGGTAATGCCTGCACAGCGCTGCACAGGCCACTTCCTCCAGGCCTCGCAGATGGGCCACACTGCCCGGCCACCCTCACAGTGGAAGGTGAGCATGGTGACATGGCCACCCACACCCAGTCTGACCTTCCCTGAAGGATCCTTGCTCCGTCCTTCCCTTCTCTGCAGGTCACAGCAAAGGACTTGGGGCCAGGGATGGCAGGGCACAGCTGAAGGGTGCCTGATCACTACATGGCACCCTCTGCTACTACTCAGAGGCTTCTATGAGCAAGAAATAAATGTTTTCTGGGCTAATCATTGAGGTCTGGGCAGGGTCCCTGCCACTCATCACCACCAATGCCATTGTAGCCACAGTGACAAGCTGAGAACATTGTCCTGACTGTTGAGGCCCCACAGATCTAGACACAGACACTGGTCTTTTTGTGTGTTTTGCTTAGCTTTTGTTTTCCCTTTGTGATGCTGAGTTCCATGCCTGTGCCCCAAGTTGTGTTCACTTTGCTTCGCTGGCTCCATCCCTCTTAGGAGATGCAATTTACAGCACTTGCCCCTTTCCTCTCTTGCCTGGCCTTTTGGGTTGCTGTTCAAAGGCTCATAAGGGTTCAGAGATCCAAGGAAGGCAGCTTATCTCAGGGCCCTGTGGCTGGGCCAGCTCAGGGCCAGCCCACAGCCCCACAGCCTCTACCTCGAGCTCCAGGATCCTGAACTCCAGCAGTTCATTCTGGTCCTTTGCATCCTGGACATCGTGCTTCAGTCGGGCCTCCTCCAGCTCCATTTGTTTTATCTGAAAATTAGAAGATGATCAAGCTGAAAGGGGGCCTAGTTCTCTTTCACTAGAGGCCATGTAAAGCCAGCTTCTTGGCTTTTTACACAGCTGATGTCTGTTCATGGGGACAGCTCACTGGCTTGGCACATAGCCCTGAAACCTCTTCATACTGCATGTAGCTCTGAGCATTCAGTCCAGCCTTGGTGTGGGTCTGACCTGCTGAGACTGGGCAAACCTTCATGCCTTAGCTAAATGGAGTAGGAGGCGCTGGATAGGCAGGGACAGGTGTAGTGAGCAGTAAAACCTTGAAGCCCAAGGAGAAGCCATGAGAGAGATGTGGGGAATGGAGGGGCTGTCAAGGCATCCCTGTATGGTTCCTGGAATCAGGCTGGCCCTGAGCACAACAGGACACAGTTGTCTGATGGGAGGACCAGGGGAGAGGCTGCCTGGCCGTGCTCCAGAATTGATGTGGCTAGTTAAGAGACTCTTTAAACAGAGCTAGTAATGAGTGAACGTGATATGGGAGCCCACGCCTTCAGAAAAGTAAACACGATGCAACCTGTGGCGCACATCTTCAGCGGCTTCATGAGGGCCGACTGTCCACTGGGGCTGTGTCCTTGCCCCAAGAACCAAACTTGAGGGGCCAAGGGGCCTGCTCTGATACTCAGCATGGGTAAGATGGGTGGAGGAGCACTGGCTTCCTGTGAGTGAGCTGATTCAGGCAGGTGCTGGATAGTTCCTCAGTGCCAACTGTTACCCTGCCCAGCTGTGGTGGTGAAGCACCTACAGGGCCAGGAATATGATCCTGTGCACAACGTAGCCAGAGAAAAGTACAGGTTTTAAGCGTGCATAGAAGTGTGCATGCACACAGTATTTATTTGTGCATGGGTTAAAGTGTGCACATGAACATTTTTTTTTTTATGTGGGTACCGGGAGTCAAACTCAGGACCTCATGCTTGCCAGGCAGGCGCTTATGCCGCTGAACTATCTCACTGGCCCATACACATGAACATTTAAATGTGCATGTGTTCAAGTGTGTGTGCGTTTAAGTGCATATGAGCGTCCTCATGATCATGCTGGCATTTAAGGAACATATATTCAAGTGTGTGTGTGTGTGTGTGTACACATAAGTATTTGGGTGTGCACCTTAGAGTGTGTCATGATGATGGAGCCTCCTATATGAGCTTTGAGGTTCCCATCTGCCATTCTGTGTCTGGACCCATAGCAACCACTGCCTCTCACCTCATTCCGTACTACCGACTCCACTTAGATGGTCCTGAGCTGCCCAGATGCAGTCTAAGAAATCACTCACGGTCTAAGACCCTCGGTATTTTGAACCTCTTCTTTAACCAGCTCATGGGATGGGCTGAACTAAGGAGATGGCATATCAAAGGCAGATGTCCCTAGACTGTAAGTCATGCTTGTCCTGGTTTGTGCAAGCCTTGGAGAAGGTGTGGTGATCCCAGGCAGAAGCTAAGGCACTAATAGCCTGGCCGTAAACCATATTTTCTGACTCATTTTAATCAGATAAATTATTCTAACCAACGAATCCCAGCCTGGGAATGGGGTAGAAGCGGCAGAATTCTTGGAGCCTCTCGTGATCCAGAGGCCAAGAGAGCCCATAAGTGACCCCTGCCAGGTGTTTCCCTAGTAAATTAGAAACATAATCACTCAGCCAGAAATAAAAACCCAGGTTCATCTGTGGACTTAGGGGCTGTTCCCTGAGGACCATTCAGCCTTTATGATGAACATTCCCTATCCCAACACGGCTTCTGACAGGGATGATACCAGGAGTTTCAAAAGGGTAGCTCTTTCCAAAGATTCTCTAACCATCCATGGAACCCATCAGTGTAGCAGACTACAAATCAAGACATACTGCAGATACAGGGCTCTGCTGGACTTGGAGGAAAGGCCCTGTTCCTTCCCTCCAGTAGACAGAGGAGTAGCTGGGTTCGGGCTCCCAAACATGAGCCACAGAAGAGCCAGGAACCTCTGCCAAGCCCATGGCCACCCCACAGGACTGCCCTATGCCCCATGAGTGCAGGGGAGTGCACAGGGCTTGGGCTTGGGTGTACCTTTTCTACAAGCTCTTGATTTCTTCGATACAATGCTTGCTTCTCTTCAATCCACTTCATATCCTTGAAAACAGAATTGCAATAAAGACATAAACACACAGCAGGAGAAGAGCATAAAGCCATATTCACATCATGATTGGCCAGAACAGAGAATGACCACACCAGCTTCTGACATAACCCCTAGTGACAGTTTATGGTGCACAGAGAATGGAAACCGGTGGGTCTGCCTGTCTTCCTTGAGAGTCCCGCACAGAGCAGATGGTCTCAGCCCTACCTCAGGAGGATGTTTCAAGGGTGTCATTGACACCACACAGATGGCACCCAGGCCCAGATCCCCATGCCAGGTGCCCAGAGGCACATGGTATAGCATGGACATTGCAGGTCTATGGGGCCAGTGAGGACTCACGTTGTGAAGGAGACCAGGGGCAGGTGGGAGAGGATGGAACACCTAAGCTGGAGTCCTGTCCACTCACACTCAGGACACACAGGCAGATGGCAAGGAGGCACAGAGGCCTCCTGACCCTGTCTGGAGGTCCCACTTGGCAGGAAATCCAGTGCGCCTGGCATATACTTTTCTACCTGGACACCCTCCTATCTGCTGTGCCACCCCAGTGACATTTTTAATTTTAAAGCAGTGCTGGGAAGAGAGCTGGCTGCCTCTGATAGTGGCTTCATTGCACATTTCTTGCCCACAGAGCCAGCTGCAAGGTGTGGTCAGGTCTGGAGGACTCACTCTGCCAAAGAATGAAGTATCGTATCCTCCTCCCTTTTTGAGTTCCAAACTCCCTGGCCACTTTTCTTCTTTCAACACAAACAGAATGGCAGGATCTGGGACATAAACCTAAATATTAGATGGAGCAGGCTGGTGATATAGCTCAGCGGCATAAGCGCCTGCCTAGCAAGCACGAGGTCCTGAGTTCGACTCCCGTGTCCCGCATAAAAAAAAAAAAACAATTAGATGGAGCCTTAGGAATGTCCCTGTGACATCTGAGCTGGGGCCACCCATTGGTCAACAAGGGCAGTGCATGGTACATTTCAAATGCCATTGGCAAAAGCCCATGTGCACGGTTCCCCAGAGGGTGGGTGGGTGTCAGCTAAACAGAGAGGTGCTGCAGTGCTGAATTTTGGGATGTTGGCAATGTGGCCTGGGCACTGCTCTCAGTGTCCTTTTGTCTGTCCATCTATCAGTTAACATGGGAAGGACACTGTGGGCCTGGCACTGGGTAGGACAGAACCCAGGGAAGCATATCCTGGCTCTCAGAACACTCTCACAAGCTTTCCCCACCCCACACAGACATCCTCCAGCCTTGTCTCAGGCCCAGTAGGTCAGAGCATGATGCTCAGGTACTGAGGCCACTGAGAACAGATGTCCCCCATGAGAGCTGAAGAACCCAGAGGTGGTTGTTATACAGTAGTGTGGAGAGGGACACCCTCCTATCTGGTGACAAGCTATTAGCAAAGCATGCAACCTGCACTTTGGTCCACCTTACTCTACCAGGAGCCCCAGATCAGGAAGTCCGTTGTTGCTGCCAGATGCAGCTTAGGGCTTTTCCCTCCAGGGTGTGCAGCAGGGGCTGTAGGAACTGAAATCCTGGCCCTGACTCAGAGGACTAATGAACTATGCCATGGTCAAACCCAGGGGAGGCTCTGTCCCATGGTTGGCAGATTCCCACCTCATTCACAGCTTGCCATGGAATTCCTTTCAGTATTTGGAATTTTTATTGTGGTGCAATACACTGTAAAGCATGCTAAAGCTACTAATTTTCAGCATGTGTTGAATAATTCCTACCCAGTTCCCTCCATCCTCCTTGAGAGGCTTGACAGCCCCCCAAGGGCCAGGTTCCTCCCAAGACCTCCTAATGTGGGCAGAGGATGCCACCACCTATGAGCACCACTGGGAGGAGCTCACCTGCCCCTGCTCTGCCAGTGCCTTTTCCAGGTCCTCCACCCGTGTCTGTGCCCTCTGCACCTCTGCTTGCAGCTGCTCACGGGTCTGTAGGACAGGAGCAAAGACACATCAAATTTTCCCTAACAGTCGGGACAGACAGACATGCTCATAGGGACGCAGGTTTCAGAGAATACTGCCTCCGGTCTAGCTACTGAGAAGTGACTGTCATCTCCTCTAAAGGGACAGTTTCCAGGAAAGAAAGAACTTTGAGGCTGTGTAAGTGAGTGATCTCACCTAGGGCATAGCAGAAAATATCTGTGAACTAGTTCTGAGAGCTTCTTAGGTAAAACACTTGTTTACAGGGTGAAATAAGTGACAAGGACGCCTGGGCCTGTGCACTGAGCCTGCTGGTACTGGACACATCGGTGTGAAGGGCTTCCTGAGATGATCTGTGGAAGCTCACAATCATGCTGCCGCTCTGCCTGGGGTTCACTGCTTTTTCTGCACCTTGCACCCCTAAACCTACTTCCCCAGATCCTGTCCCTCGTTTGGAGATGAGCTCCATGATTTACAAGTGAGCCCTTGGGTTGAGAAGTTCCTCCTGGGTACCACCTGAGCTTCCAGCCAGGTTAAGCTGCTCTTTCTTGATTTAATTTGCTCTTTCTAGGTCCAAACCAGGAACATTTTACCCTATGGGATATCCCTGCTCTCTCTGGGTGCAGTGTGTGGGGCAAATGAGCATTGGACTGCAGGGTACAGGGGCTGAGGTCCATCACCCCAGGAGGGCAGAACCAAATGTGTGGCTCATAGTCTTAGGACAGTTTAGCCCTAGGACAGAGCCCTGGTCCCTAGTCTCAGGATGACTGAGATAGAGGCTATGTCTGACATTTTCCTTTATCCTAATATCATGCAAAATTTAAATTAAAAAAAAAAATTAAAGAGGGAACATTCAAATTCCCTTTTAAGGCAGAGAAATAGTCTTTCCATTTTCCTGCTTTTCAAGCTGGGGGAAGGGAAATCGCCTCCACAAACAGGCAAGCCTTCGCCCACCGGGAGCATGGAGGGGGTACAGCAGGGCAAGGCCTTTGCTTTAGGACTTCACAACAGGTGACCTTAATTGATTTCCAGAAAGCAGGAGGTGACATCTTGCCAGATGAGCTGAGTAGTCAGGAGGTTCCCTGAGAGCAGCTGGGAGGATGCATCTGGAGTAGGGGGTACTATTACTGTCCCCTCATTCTGAGAGATCTATCCTCTACCCAGACCACAACCCTAAGTTGCAGAATCCCCAGGTGATGATGCCTCTTCCCCTGCAGAGTGGTTAGGGGGAGCAGGACTGACTGCAACGTCAGACGCCACCACTGCTTGCTCACAAGAGCCCCTCACCTCTCCAGGAAGAGGCCTGTCTCCCTGCGTGGTGCACCAGCCACAGCACCTTCCCCTGGTAAGCAGAGATTAGGTTGGAGCAGCAAGGGAACTCCTTCCCTCCTTTGGTGCTGACACTGCCCCTGGAAGCCAGCAGAGGGCGCCTGCCAGCCCCATCTTACAGCCTTTCCTGGATGCCAGCAACTTGCTCTGGGCATGTCCAGGGAGAGGACCATGCTGCTCCACAAGGCAGGCCCTGAGCTCAAGATCTGTTGCATAAATGAACAATCTCAGCAAGTTAAAAAGAAACTAAGCTTGAATGCTGCCCCTAATTTATCTCTGTGCCTCCTCATTATGGGAGCTTCCTAAGGGCATTCCAGCAGGTTTGGGCAAAAGACGACTTTGTCTTAGGGTTTTATAGGCTCTGTGTGCACTGGCCACAGTTTTTGGCAGAGACAAATGTGGCTTTTCAAGGACCCTCACCCTCACCCTCATTAGCCTGGGGATGTCCCAGCTGGGGGCTCCACAAACACTGGTTTTTAATGGCCTCAGTGAGCATCATCCAGGACTGGCAGTAACTGTGAGGGAAGGGGTTTGGCCTGAAAATTTGGGCACACATAGTGTGTCTGCCACAGGGGATAAGCGGGAAGGAGCTGAGCGGGAGCTGGAACATCGTGGAGTAGAAGTGATTTAGACCTTAACTTCTCGCTCTGCATCCAGTGTTCCTCCAACCTGCTCCTGCAGCAGGGCGTAGGCTCGCTGCAGTGCCTGGTACTCCATGGTCAGCTGGCGGAACCGCAGCTCTGTCTCCTCCTTGGCCATGCCCTGGATAGGCACGCAGCACCACATGCACACAGAAAGAGAGGCAGCATTAGCATGGGTTCTACACTACCGCATTGTCCTGGACAGCCAGGGTTCCTATTCTTTCCAGAGAGGTAGAATGGAGGAGTTTTTCTGGCAGCATGAGGGAGGAGGCCCTCTGCAGCATGTGGGGAGGGGCATGCTTTGGAGCAGGTTCCTCTGGAGGTGACCTCTGAGCCTGAGCTGGCCATGCAAAGGCAAGGGTGAGGGCTGGTGAGATGGCTCAGCGGCATAAGCGCCTGCCTGGCAAGCGCGAGGTCCTGAGTTCAACTCCTGGTACCCACATAAAGGAAGAAAAGGGCCGGTGATATCGCTCAGCGGCACAAGCGCAAAGGTCCTGAGGTCAACCCCTGGTACCCACAAAAAAAAAAAAAAAAAAAAAAAAAGGCAAGGGCGAACCTTGTGGGTTGGTGACCAATGGCCAGAGGCTCAGCTGAGGCTTGTACTTGCCAGTCTTGTCTGCTCTGACCTATTGGACCCGCTGTTACTGACCAGGATCCCACATGGCTCTGCTCTGAAGAAATGTGTCATGGGGAGTGTGCTGGGGTTTGTGAAAGGAGTGCGGAGCCAGACAACACATTTCTTCCAGGCCTTTCTGTCCCAGGCCTATCCATCCCAGGCTTGCTTCTGCAGCGTTATCTGCAGGATAGTCCTTCTAGCTGCAATGACATCTGTGACTCCAGGGACAGGCAGGTGCAAGTAGGTCTATTGTTGCCTTGAAAGAGTCTCTACGACCCTAGGGTTGGGAGGGTGGGCCATGTTCAGGAGTGACCAAGCTCAGATATCCTGCCCTGGTTCTTCCTCCCATTCCCCTGCCCACTCTCTGAGGCTTGCTGGCATGGGCTTGCTGGGCTATCTGATTTCTAAGCAGGTCCGTGGTCTTTGGTCCATCCTTCAGGATTGTCCAGGGCAGGCTCCATTCATGTCCTTGCCACTAGACCTGATCAAGGCTGTGGACACCACTCCCTGCCTATAGCCACAAGAGCTGGGCCAGTCAGATCTGTCCTTGGATGCAGTGGGAGGGTTGGGACACCTGGTGGATTTGAGGATGGCCATCATTCCAGCAGGGGGGAACATCTGGCTGTTTTTATCAGAAAGAAAGCTCCTCTCAATGTCTCTGGGGCCCTGATGGATCCTTGGCATGGGACCAACCTCCCTGCAGGGTGGCCCAGAACTCCCTGAGAAGCTCTTAAAGAGGGTGTTGAGCCCTCTTCCACGCCCTGCTGCAGGAAGGACTCAAGCTTGATGACAGGGAAGATGTGTGATTGGGAATTCGTGGAAACAAGGAGCAACCCTCAGCAACCAGGCAGCCAAGAAATGCAGAAGATCTTTGTCACTGTGCAAAAGCATGGGCCACCAGGGGTGTGGGTGGGGGAGGCCCTCGTGGGGAGCAGGGCTCACACAAGATCCTGGCCCTAATGTCACCCCACCTCCTGCCCCATTCTGCCACTATGTCCCATGAGAGCTGGCAAGTCCAAGAACTGCTGCGGAAAACCCCAATTACCTCCTCCAAGTCATCGTCCGGTGTGCAAGGGGTCTGGTCTGTCCTGTCAGTTTGATAAGAGATGGAAGAACCATCGGATTCCAAGGAAGCTTCTTCATCATATCCAAAGAAAGTCTCCACGACGACTGGCTTCTGACCAAAATGTGACATGTTAATGCTTGACCAACAGCACTAGGCCTCTTCCCACCTTCTCTTCTTGTTGCCCAGCTGTGGAGGCCGTGGCTGTGAAGCTGTCCACCCACTGCATGGCCCCACCCTGCAATGCACTGCTGTCTTTGTCTGTAACTGCCCTTGGGGACTCTGGGGGGCTGCCCTCCTGCAGGGCAAGATGGCAGCCTAGGTGTGAGCACGTCATCTTGATTGTTCCAGGAGCTGGATTGGTGGAGAGTGAAAGGAGAAATGACTGGGATTTCTATGGATAAGTGGTTTCTGGACTTGACCTTCATGCATGAGGAACCAACATAATACCAACTGTGAGTACTTCTTCTGATGTATGGTCACTTTTCCAGTTATAAATTTCTGTTGTATTTTTATACTTGTGTCAGGTCTTGAGAGATTAGAATAGAAAGCAAAACAAAATGAGTCTTCCATGGCCTAGTTTGAGAGGCCCTGCCTTTGGGAATCCCCCAGGAACTCCTAAGTCTTTATGCTTAGTGCTGGGGTTGTAGCTCAGTGGTAGAGCACTTATTTAGCACACACAGAGGTCCTAGGTTCAATCCCCAGCATCTCAGTAAACAACAACAATAATAAACTCTTAGGTTCCCTCATCCTATGTTTTAGAAATATTATAAAATCCAGAAGCTGGCCATCTTTTTTCAGTCACTTAGGGTTCCTTCCTTGGCCAACTCTGTGAATCAGCATCTGGTTGCTGTGGCTACCAGGTCCCCCTGTTAGATCCTCCACTAGAAGAACCTTCTAAGGAAGCTCCTTCCTGGGCCTCAGGACCACCAGCTACCCCGCAGACCACTGTCACTTGTCGCTCTCCTGCATGCCCTTCCCAGATACCTGCATCCTCTGACCTCTGACCAAAGCAGAACTCTGGGCTATTCCACTGTCCCCCTTGACCACCACCTGCCTCTCCAGCTGAGTCACCATCTGACATTTGCTGAATTGAGCCATGGCCTCTCTGAGAAAGTCTTTCCATGTACTCCAATCTTTTCCCAGATCCCCACAGAAATATCTAGAAAACAGGCACACTGAAGCACAAACTTGAGGTTCTTTCCTGAATTTCCAGCCCCTGTTGTCGGCTGATTGTCTATCTTCAACCATGCTGGTGGCCTGGCCTCCTCCTGTCACCCCATGTCTGGGGGGACCAGGCCTTTTCCTGTCACCCAATGTCCAGTCAGAGGCCTGGCCTCCTGCTCTCATCCCATGTCTGGTCAGAAGCCTAGCTTCCTCTTGTCACCCCATGTCTGAGAGGAGCCTGGCTTTCTTCTGTCACCCTAATCCAGGGAGGCCTGGCCTCCTCCAATCATTCAGTCATCCTCTGTCTGGATGCCAGTTGCTTCTAGCTCCCTGATACTCTATCTCACTCTTTCCAGGTTGTAGTAGCCTCCTGATTTCTCCTCCTGCTGATCTGCCCTACTGATGTCATGAGATGTCTTTCTTTGCTGAAGTGTCATTGGCCCCTTCATGTTCCAGCTCTTCACTGTTCAAGGGTCACCACAAGGCTGACTTGCCCAGTTTCTCCCTTCTCCCACAAGAACCTGGACAGCTGGGGTAGCAGCACCTCTGGGTAATTTCCTAGTGCCCTGCAGTGATCCCAAAAAGCGAGGGGCCCTGGCAGCCTCTTCCTTTCCTTCAAGCCTTTCTGAGGGCCAAACAAGCAAGTGTCTTGGCTGAGGAGCATCTCATGGCCCATTGAAGAGCACTGCACAGTGTTTTAAAACAACACATAGAGGCTGAGTGTGGTGGTACACGCCTGTAATCCCAGCACTTGGGAGGCCGAGGCAGGAGGATCACTGGTTCGAGGCCAGCTTGGGCTACAAAGTGAGTTCAAAGCTAGCCTGAACTACATATGAGACCCTGCCTCAAAAACTAAAAAATAAATAAATAAATAAAAACAACACCCACACATATTTTACAGAGAGTTGCAGACAACTTATGTCCTTTGGGAATTTCTCCAGTGACTCCCTTAATAAAAATCAGTTTCGGGGCCAGTGAGATGGCTCAGCGGCGTAAGTGCCTGCCTGGCAAGCGCGAGGGCCCGAGTTTGACTCCTGGAACCCACATACGGAAAAAGGGCCGGTGACATCGCTCAGCGGCATGGGCGCCTGCTGGCGCACGAGGTCCTGAGGTCGACCCCCGGTACCCACAAAAAAAAAAAAAAAAAAAAAAAAAAATCAGTTTATCAAAAGGATTTTACTCCAGAGAAATTCCCCTAGGGCTTCAACTTTCCTAGGGATGCAGGTCTGCTGTGTGGGGCCTGTGTGGGCTGTGGACATAAGCTGCTGCAGCCTGCACAAGTCACTGACCTTGAGAACTGGCTGCCCTGCAACTTCTGGATCCAAACTCGTCAGCCACAGTGGTGAAACCACCCACTTCCTCCCTGATTTGCCCAGAGACTGAGGCTGTGCCGTCCTTTTTTTTTTACAAACTGTGCCAGAACAGTCAGTGTTCCTGACAAACAGTCCGAGGTATAAATATAGCCAC
This sequence comes from Erethizon dorsatum, assembly GCA_028451465.1. Taxonomy (NCBI): domain Eukaryota; kingdom Metazoa; phylum Chordata; class Mammalia; order Rodentia; family Erethizontidae; genus Erethizon; species Erethizon dorsatum. The sequence goes on along the minus strand of CM051822.1, from coordinate 115,182,435 downwards.
CACTTTATGAAAAACCTTGGAGCACGTCTTGTTTGAGTTTGGGGTCTCCTGGATGGCAACCCTAATGAGCTCCAGATAAACATAATAATGCTTTGTTTTCAGCTAGGTTGATTTGATCTCAGTTAATAAAATTTAAATTTGTGTACAGGATATTTGAGTGTTATTTTTATTACTTCAGAATAATAACTGTTCGAAGTTATAAAATTATTTTCTTTTCATCTCTAGAGAAAGAGAATCACTCCCAAGAGTGTTTCTGCAAACTCAAATTTTATGTCCACGCATGCCAGTGTTCCCTCCATTACCTTGGGGAGTTTCGCCATTTTCTTTCTTTGTTTTCGATACCTTAAAAGCTTATCACGCTCCTGCAAAAACCAGTCGGAGAGATTATTTTAAGCAGTTGAACAGCTCCATCAGTTTCTTAATGTCTCCACATTGTCACCTGGACTGATACAGAAGCGGTCTAAAGACCAGCAGATTGTCCCTGTGGTCATTAACACAGGGTATTTTGCCCGGAAGGCTGGGGTAGCTCTTCCTCTCTGCCAGCCTGAGACACGTGAGCCTCCGTTTAGTTGCGCTCTGAGCTCCTTCACTGCCCTCCATCAACCATCAGCTCCCCTTCAGTTTGCATCTTGGGGGCAGTGGGTGGGGGCTGGTGGGAAGAACAGGGATGTTGGAGATCTGATGGCCCAGGATCTTTCTACGCCACACAAACAGTGTCCACATTTGTGGTTAGACAGCTGCTTCTGTCTAGGCTGTGAGGAGCCATCAGCACAGAGTGGGTCCCACGGACAGCCACCACAGGACAGGGAGACTGTCAGGTAAAGAGAGCGACACAGATTGGTACTTACTAACACGCTCTTTACATAGCCAGCAGTTTCAAGGGTCTAGGGAAAGAAAACAGCACATTATGTAACAGAAGGTGCAGACCTTGCTCCTGCAGGAGCCTGCAGAGCCCTGGAGTGGCCCCTCAATCCCCACTGCACCCCAGCCACAGAATCGTGTTGCTCAGAGTCCTTCAGGCCATGCACTACCGTCCTGAGAGGGAGGCCTTCAGAAATTGCAATTCTGTGTATCGTAATGACCAAGATTTCATCTTTTTCCTACTTCCCTTGTAAATTATTGTTATTGTTCAGATTGATGATCACTGTGTTATTCAATAGAAAAGAACTCAAAGCTCAGACCTGACAGGGTAGACTACTGCCTTAGTGACACTCCCTCCCACAGCCCAGGGCAAGGTCTTTCTCTTCCTTGTCATGTGACTTTGGAAGCAGCTTTAGTCACTGAAAATGACAGGCAGTGACAGAGGAGCACTGCGGTCCTGCTGCTTGCTTGCAGCTCTTTCTGAAATTATCTTAGCATGGCTCCTCCAGGATCCCAAGGAGATGCAGAAAGTGTGGCGCCCCCAAATTGGGATAGTAGGAGATTCATGAAACACTAGTTCCCTATTTGTAGGGAACCCACAGGGACAGAGCAGTGGAAGGGGCTGTGAGGTACCCCCCTAAAAGATGTATTTCCAGCCCAATCCCTAGCACCTATGAATGGCACCTGATTTGGAAACAGGTGTAATTAAGTAAAGGATGATGAGATGGGGTCTTTCTGGATTAGGGTGGACCCTAAACTGAAGGACTAGCATCCTTAAGACACAGAAGGAAGAAGGGAGAATATTCAAACAGAAGAGGAGGCCACAGGAAGACAGAGGCAGAGATGGGAGTGATGTGATCACAAACCAGGGAATGCCGAGGCCCCCCAGAGGCTGCCCAGGGGAAAGAGCAGACCCTCCCTGGAGGGTCTCCCTCCTGGAGGGAGCATGGCCTGCCTCCAAAAACCTGGAGTTTGGACTTGTGGACTCCAGAACTGTGAGAGGATGAATTGCACGGTTTTAAGTCACCTGGACTATGGTGATTTGTTACTAACACAGGGAGTGCTGTTGGTCTTGGGGCCCCAAGGAGTTAGAGTGGCTAGGAGATTCTGATAGCTGTCTACAGAGGGCCACCTTGAACAGTGACCATAGCCAGGGACCATAGCCAGCCTGAGATGGTCCCACAAATGCTTGCCCACCTTTCCCTCCATCCCCACCCCTGGGAAGCCAGGACAGGCAGGGGTGTGTGGTATGTGGTCACCTTGGAGAGCTCATCAATGAGGCTCTGCTGCTCTACAATTTGAAGCTTCAGGAAGTCCACCTCCCTTTCATCCTGACTTTGATCAAGGTCGTTTAGGGAGCTGGGTCTTCGGATGATCCCGGCTCTCTGTTTCTGAAACACCAAGTGGGCTGTGTCACAAGTGGCAGGAACGTGGTCTGGCTGGATGGTAGCGCTGGGGTCGTCCCGCTGCGCCTGCAGGAGCAGCTCTTGGTCACCTTGGCTGCAGGCCAGGGCTGCTCTGCTCAGGCCTCAGAGCAGCTGGCTGCAGAGCCCAGGGAAAACTGAAGCCTATGTCTTAGCTGGTCCCCTCAGTGACTGCAGGGCTGTGCAGCCTAGACACCACACACAGCCCAGGTCTGCCCAGAACGGAATACCACTGCACCCCTGAGGAGGAGACTGTGGAGCTACCAGTACCCACGCATGGCCTGCTCCAAAGCTGCAGCTCAGGTTGAAGAGAAAGCCTTTCTGTCAGGAAGAGCCTGGGGACATTCCGGCCACTGCTCCCCATCATGCTGAAATACTTACTGGCTGAACTTGCTTCAGGCCTCTGGGCCCCTTGGGGCCAGAAGGAACATGAAAACACCACTAACTACACATGATCAGACTTAGAGGCCAAGGCAGAAATGCGGCCTCCCTGACCAAGGCTTAGTGTTCTGTGCCAGACCTACTTCTCCTGACCCTCTCCATGGTCGGGATCCTAGGGCCTCTTGCTTTGCTTCATCTGGGATTTTCAGAGTTGGGAGCTCGCTTGCCCAAACCCCTGGTGCTGGACATGGGCAGAGAGGACTAGATAGGAGGGGATGTGCGACTGGCTTTGATGGCCTCCTGCTCAACTCTGCTTCTGCCTTTCTGCCCTGCCAGGCACCACACCCTTCCTTCTCAAGATGGGTTCTTATCTGAGGTTTTTCTCCTGCAAGCAGGCTCATCTTGATTCCTCACCCATGAGACCAGACTTCACCCTGAGGGCCAAGTGCCCAGCAGGCTCTGCTGTCTCATTAGATAGCACAGAGAAGTGGAGGGCATTGCTGGCCAGGCTGTGCACAGGTGCTGCCATGCCACCTGGTAGGCCCTTACCATTTCCATGTTCTCCTGGGTGACAAATTTCAACTTGCTTTCTATTCGCCGTAATGTGTGAGACAAATCTTCATTTTTCCGAGTAAGGCGTTTGTTTTTATCCAGCAGTGGCTTGTACTGACTTTCAGCTTCTCTTAAACGCTTTAACTGAAATAAAAGTTAATTATGTGACATGATTTTTTTAAGTGACAGAAAACTGATAGGTCTCTACCCACAGTCCGCAAACTGACCAGATGAAGCTTCAGCTCAAGGGCAGGATTATCAGCCCACTAGGGCCATCTCTCTATCTCCTCAGGGTCCGAGTGCCAGGATGTGCCAAGGACCCCCAAGTCTGCACATGCTCAAGTCCTTACATAAAGTAATGGGTGCAGTATTTGTACATATCCTATACATATCCTCCTGTATACTTGAAATCCTTTTAGATTATCTATAATACCTAATACAATGTAAATGCTATATAAATAGTTGTTACCCTGCATTGTTTACACAATAATGGCAGGGCAAAAAGACAATGCATGTTCAGTATAGGTGAGATTTTAAAAATATTTTTGATCTACCACTGGTTGAAGCCACAGATGTGGAACCTGTGGATATAGGACCAGCAGGTACACAGGGCCAGCTGTATTTACAAAGTTTGGCCTAGGCCCCTGGTGGAGCCCCCAGGCTGACTGGTGCTCTCCATCTATGCAGCACTCAGGCGATCTTTGGATGGGGATAAAGCTGAAGAACAGCATTCTGGGGCCAATGTTGTTTGCCACTAAGAGGTGCAGTAAAGTCATGCAGGCCCCCTTAACCCTTCCAGCCACTCTGAAGCAGCTCTGTGAGCTCAAGTCACTCAGAAATCTCAATGGCTATGAAGACTAACAGTGACAGCTACATTGAAGTGCAGTGTCCTCACACATCTCAGGTCATACGCAGAGTTCAGGATACTTGTGCTCTAGTAACACAAAGCAGGGATCAGCCAACAAGCACATAGGGACCAAGTTTGGCCCACCCCTATTTTTGTTGATAAAGTTTTATTGAAACACAGTCAAGAAGCCTAAATGTAAATTACTTGCTCTTTCCCTAAGGAAGTTTGGAACTGGACACCCCCCAGCTTTCCTCATGCTTCAGCCAAAAATTTTTAAGACCCAAAGATCCTCCACACCACTCACCAGCTCATTCCTCTCTTCTGAAAGCAAGGCATTGCGGTCCTCCAGTTTACGAATGATGGCACTTAACTCTGCAATTTTAAGTTGGAAGCGCCGGGCATCTTTTTCATCCAACTGCTGTTCCTAAAACAAAAATCAACTGCAAATAACTGTTCCTAGATGCAGATTTGTAAAACATTTGCAAACACAACCCACTATGGGAACCAAATTCTTCTGCATGGTGACTGCCCTTTGCTTCCAAATGGCTGCTGATGGGTGTGGACCCTCCTGGGAGAGGTACCATGCTTTAAGCGCATGCACCGCAAAACTGCAAGATGAGGACAGAATTGAAGCAGAAATGTCTGGAAGTATGCCAGTGTGGAGGGCAAGAGTGTGCAAGTGCCAGCACACAAGAGTGGTGAGGACCAGCTACATGCTTTCCTTGCGGCTGCTGCCCAGCTGCACCTTTCAGATAGGGGCCTGCCTGACCTGTCAATGGGCAAGTCACTTTCACAGGATGAGCACAGGAAAAGACACACATTAGAGACTTCTGAAAGTTGCTTTCCCAAGAAGTGTGCTCCCTCAAATTGAGCTTTTAGAGGGTCACTTTTGCAACCACAGGAACACCATTCAAAAATCAGTGAAAACATTTTAATCCAGTTTCAGTCTCTGGAGTGAATGCAATAGTCTACCAAGCACCAGAGAAGGAGGGGATGGTTCTAACTCAGTTAAGCTGTTTGTAACATGACCACAAAATGCTGTTCTCTATTCTTACAACATCACTGTTCCACAGCTGGCTCAGCTCAACCAATTTTCCTGCCTGGGTCCTCTAATTAAACAAAAGAGGGTCCAGAAAGATACGGGACATGGCTCGAGTTCCTCATTCAATGGGTGCAGGAGAGGCTAAGGACCAAAGACCCAGAAGGATCGTGTCAAGGGCCCATGGATTTAGAACTGCCAGGATATTGCAGACCAATGCAGAGGAATCTGAATGAGGAGCAGCGATGACATGGATGAACTCACAGCCTGTGTGGCTGATGGCTGACCCGCATGGTCATTTACAGCCCATGGAGGAGCAGAAAGTGGCATGGTCACATGAAAAGCAGGTGGGAGTGTGACTGGTGATGTGAGTGCCAGAAACAAGTGCATGGGGGGCCAAGCTGGAAAAGAGGGTGTGTCTCAGCCAGCAGCCTGTGCACATGGGGATGGAAGCAGCACACACTCCAAGCACCTCAACTCCCACCAGCCTAGGGTATCAACCTGGGGGCCCAGGAGGCAAAGGACTAGTGGTTGCTGTCAGTGAGGAAGGAGACCGTCTACCAACCATCTTGACCACTGCTGACAAAGAGAGGGCTCAGGGGCTGGCTGGAGGGTGTCCAGGGAAGAAGAGTCTACCTGGACTTGGGCCAGGGAGCTTCCCACACAGGACTGTGCTGTCACATGGTGCTGTATTTCTGTGACTCGGGGCCAGATGGGGTGAGGCCTGGGGGTGCTTACAGGGCTTCCTGAGTGGTCTGAGGCGTCTCCTGCACCGCTTGCATAAGGAAGTTCCCGTCTGGGGCTGCCTGGGTGCCGCTCAGCCTCTCTGGCCTGGGAAAGCTGCTCATCTAGAGCCTCTTTCTGAAGCTGCAGTCTTTGGGCATGCCCGGCTTGAACCCCTAACTCTCTCTCCAGCACGAAGACTGCTCTGTCTTTAAATTTTATCTCCTCCATCTACAAGGAGAACAGAACACAATCACATGCAGGCAAGGTACAGATCTACAGTTACTATAGAAACAGGCAGAGTGACATTGGGAGGGGTCCCCATGGCAGCAGCCCTGCCAGCAACTTTGGTTGGGAGACTGGAAGCAAAGCAGACCATCCTAGATGACAGCCAGGTACTCCACACCCCAGGCTGCTGTACCACATCCCGGCCCTGGGCCATCTGGACTCTGCTGGTTCATCCCAGGCTGGTGTGAGCTCCTTTCTGAGGGGACTCAGGTTCTGTGTACCCCTGAACCACCAGCCTGGCTGGCCAGCAAGATCCCCATCCCTATTCTCGGTGTCCATGGGCACTGGCATCATCTGGCACGGGTTGAGGGAAGCCTCCCACAGCTCTTGCTTCTTGCTGTGCACTGGGTAGAGAAGGGTAACACCCCAAATCACCCGTACACACCAACAGGGAGGGTATGATGGGCAAGATTCTTCTGTGCATGGCAGGGATGAAAGTGATGAATAGGAGCCCTGGCCTGAAAGCTCTCAAAGCCCCTTGCAGTCCTGATTGCTCACCATCCTAAGAGGTGCCAGGTCAGGGGAGGGCTGAGTGGTGTGTGGGGGCAATCCTTCTCCATCCACTTCTCCTGGCTCTGAGGTGTAGCTACAAAGCTGGAGAGCTGCACAGCTATTTTCAGGCAAAGCTGCTTTTCCTACCAATCTTGCTGCAGGCCAAAGCTTTCAGAGTGAAGTGAGGGCATCTGGACAGGCAGCCTCCAGAAGGCAGATGCCCAGCATGTCTGTCCCACCTTAGGACCTGCATGCTGGCCAGGCTGGCCACTGTGAGGGTTCTGCAGCATTCCCCACCTTCCCTAAAGGGTGGAGTTCTTTGCACTTGCCTTCTAATGGCAGCAAGAAACCCTTCCACACGCAGCTGCCACCTGCACTCGGGACCGCTCACTTGGGCTGCCCCATATACACGTGCAAGGTCTGAGGTGGATCCTGCCAAGTGGGCCATGCACATGGAGAGAAGGTGGAACTCGAGTGCTCTGGGCTATAAACAGCACTAGATTTAAGGAAGATGACAATATCTTTGGGGAAGAACAATTCAATTCAAACCAAATTTTCAAACAACCAAGCAGAGTAGACCTCTTGCTGCTCTGCTTACTGTTTAAGTTTAAAATAAATTAATAAATCAGCCATCTGGTCAAGTTAGCTTGGAAACAAAGAGATGAGATGTCTAATTAACCCAGATCACAAATTCCCAGGCAAGCTATGAACAGAAATCCTTAATTGCTAAATTCCTGTTTACTGGAGCACATAGCAGTATGGAAAGAGGTAGCAGAGCCAATTAGTGAGACAAAGTAGTGGGGGAAAATGAAACTGCATCAATAGGCGGCTCTGTTTGGGGGCCTAGCACTTACACACAGACATTTACCAACATCGCTTTTCCTCCACCAGGAAACAAGAAAGGGAAGCTCCAAGGACCACTTGGGAACTGGCTTGGAGTACAGGGCCGACCTGTGTGTGAAGCCATCAGGCAGAAAGGTAGACAGTCTGCCCACACAAAGCCCCATGGCCCCCCACCAAGGAAATGTGGGAGCAATGCTGTCACACGGGCACAGGATGCTCACCTAGGAATTGGTGACAAAGTCTCCCACACCCGCGGGTCTCTCATATCGAGATTCCTCAGCCAAGCGTGTGTATCTATGTCTTCTACTCCCTCTACCTTAGGCCTGAGGTCTCGGTGGGAAGGACAGCTGTGCCTGCAGGACACCAGATCTGGCCCAGATTGAGATGCTCTGTGGAGCTGGGTGGCCCCTCACTCACAATGAGCTGCTTCTGACCCAGTGCACACATTCAAACATGTGTAATGGGATTGTGACCAATGCTTGTGTTACCAGCCTGTGAAGCTGTGGCGGGCAGTGCAGGTGGAGGTTTCCTGCACATGTGTAGACCCATGCCCATACACATGGCTTCCTTCTTGCAAGGCGATTTAACCAAGTGTCTATTACTAAAGCCATAGGCTGAAGGCTCTGATATGCTGTCCCTGGTGTTTCTGAGTGGCAGCTGACCCTTTCCCTCCACAGGGCTGCGGAGTCCAGAGGGCAGGGCCCACACCCCAGCCATCCGCACGCTGACATCGAGGTGGCCTCCCAGTGAGTCCAGAATTGGGGAATTCCTGGGACATGGACTTCCAAAGCTGAAACTGGGGAGTCCTGGTAAACCAGGATGAGTCAGTCACCCTGCTGCCAGGACAGCTGCAGTGGCTTCCAAACGGCCTCCCTGTGTCCTCTCCTGTACCAGCCCATGCTGTCCCCTTCAACCATGGAGTCAGCTTTTACAAAGAGATCAGATCTCACTCTGTGAGCAGATCTCACTCTGTGATCTTTACTCTGTGAGTAAAACATCCTCCTCAAGCATAAGAATATGGTTCAGAATCCTTACAGGAGCCTGTAGGTCGCCACATGAGCTCCCTCTGCCAACACTAGTCCCCCACACTGCCCCTCACTCCCAGTTACAGAGGCTGTCTGGAAACCAGAGGGAGGTCCCTTGGGGTGGCGGGTTGCCAGAGAAGGGGTGTGCAGGGGGCAGGGAGAATGGTCCTTGTTCAGGAGAGAAGATGGCCCTCTGCACCTGGACTCTTTCCTGCCTCTCCAAGCACAGAGCACACTCAGCACAGTGCTGCAAATCAGGTGCTCCTGGACAGCTCTGCATCAGAATCAACAGGCAGACTTCAAGCCCACCCCTTGCACAGGGTGTAACCTGGTGCCTGCACTTTACGAGCACCCCTGCTGACGGTGAAGTGCACTGATAGGATCCAGCCACCATCCTGCAGTACTGAGGGCCCCTGCACACGTATGCCCCACAATGCCCACCAAGGAAGCTCATCTCACTGAGTGCATTGCCCTGGTGTGTTCACTCAGAGTTGCGGTTGCTCTCATCTGTGCTGGCTGTGCCTCGGTGTTACATACAAGGCCTCTGCCGAAGGCATTGCGGAGTGCCTATTACCCTATAGCAAGTGTCCTTAGAGAAGGACAGGCATCCTAATCTGCAAAGGCCTCCTGACCCAAGTAATGGGCCCTCTCCTATGACAGAGATGGCTCACTCCATTTCCACCTATCTTCTTCCAGAAGGATCTGCATCTCAGGAGACCCTTCCTGCCTATAAGCTCTGTCCACAGGAAACCTGAACATCAATGCCAGAGGAGGCTGCTGCTTTCCAGTACATCTGTGTGTGGGAGATGAGGGAGGATGTGTGTTTTCTAAGGGCTGCTCATTTTCCTGGAGGAAAGGTCCTAGAGAGGCTTAATGAGCTGGCCTGTCACTAAGCCATCAAAGGGCTGAGGGTGGGAGGGGAGGTTGCAAAGAATACCTAGACAAGACAGAGAGTTCGATACTATTCAAGGCGAGACTCAGGGAGCAGAGAATTTGAAGTCTAGTTGCACACTCTCAGTTGAACATGCCTGAATAAACAGGCCTCCCAGCCTCATGCATCCTTGGGTGGGGTCTGAGAGTTGGAATAAAGAGGAAGAGATGATATTTTAGGTCAAGGAGATGAGCCCAAGTGCCCCGAGACATACTAGGATCTGTTGCATATCTAAGAATCAATTCTGGGAATTTAGTCCTAGGGTAATCTGCCAATATGATGGGAATAGTGGTTCTTTTTTTTTTTTTTTTGTGGGTACCAGGGGTCGACCTCAGGACCTCACATGCCAGCAGGCGCCCGTGCTTCTGAGCGATATCACCGGGGCTTTTTTTGTATGTGGGTTCCCCGGGAGTCAAACTCGGGCCCTCACGCTTGCCGGGCAGACACTTACGCCGCTGAGCCATCTCACCAGCCCAGAATAGTGGTTCTTAAGCCTGGTTTTATAATTTATTTTATTTATTTATTTATTTATTTATTTATTTATTTATTTATTTATTTTGTGGGTACTGGGGGTTGGCCTCAGGATCTCGCACACCAGCAGGCGCCTGTGCCGCTGAGTGATATCACCGGCCCATTTTTCGTATGTGGGTTCCGGGAGTCGAACTCGGGCCCTCGTGCTTGCCAGGCAGGTGCTTATGCCGCTGAGCCATCTCACCAGCCCAAGCCTGGTTTTTTTAAAAGAAGTTTTTTTTTAAAAAAAACAGCAAGTCAAAACTTGAGATTCCAGACACGATGGAGTAGTTGGCATTAGACTTTTCCTTGAGCAGAAAGCAAGTCTAGAAACTAAGCAAAATACACAGAGCAGGGGTAGGATGCCGGAGACAAGGAGGGCAGATGAGGAGAGCCCTGATTACTCCTAGCTTTTCCCATGAGGTATTTTCTCAGCTTTTCCACCAGGAAATAGAGCCAAGCAAAAAGCAGAGGTCCCTTGGGGGAGAAGAAACCAAGATCAGAATTTGATGCTTTCAGGGCAACTGAAAGGATTCTGAATCATACTTTTATTCCCAGGGATGACCTAGAGTGCAGGTACTGGGGATATGGAAGTGGCAAAAAAAAGCTCCAATTCCCTCGCGCCTCAAGCTCGTGCTGTGCACATACATATAAGACAAGACTCTCAGAGGCCTCACAGAGACCAGTTTCTGAGAATCTATAGTGTGAGCAGGAGGCAACTGCCTGAGAGACATTCAGCTCAAGCTCAGACAAGGTAGAAGGTTTTGGTGAGCACTCTAGGCATTCAGTTGAGGCCCTGAAAAGGCCACACTCTAGAGCCAGGGTCATGTCACAAGAACGAGATGTTCACACTGAGAAGAGGGCTGAAACAGATCCACCCCCAAAACACTGATATTAAAGGGATAATAAAAGGATACTATGAAAATTTTTGAAAATTTATGTGAATTGGACACATTTCTTGAGAAATTCATTTTGCCAAACTTAACACAAGAAGAAATAGGAAATCCGAGATTGATAAGTATTAAATTTAATTCATAATTTTAGAACATTCCATGAAGAAAACTAGTCCCGAAAAGCCTTACTAGAATTTTCTTCCAGACACTGAAAGAAGAAATATAATAATATTAAACAAATTCATTGAGAGAATAGGAAAAATAAAATACTTTAAAATCATTGTATGAGGCTATCCAGATCTAGATACCAAAACTGAGTTCCAATTCACTGGGGGCAAAGGCTAGTCTTCCCAAAAATTAGTCATATAATAGTTGGATATTCACATGGCAAATAGCAAATATTTGCCGCTACCTCATACCATTCACAAAAGCTAATTTTATATGGATGATAGAATTAAATGTTAAAAAAAAATCTGGAAGACAATACAGAAATATCTGCATGTCTTGAGATAGATAAAGGATTTTTAAACAGGACACAAACAGCACATACAAGGAATCGACAAATTGGATTTCCCGAAAATTAAGAATTTTTGTTCATCAAAAGGCACTACTGAGAAAATGCTTGGGTTAGCCACAGACTGAGGGAGGACAGGTGCATTACATACATCTGACAGAGGCTTTGTGCCAAGAACAGAGAAAGAATTTATAAAATCACTCAGGAAAAGACACAGACTCCAGTTCAGAAATGGGCACGGATGTGAACAGATGCTTTACAAAAGACAATGCGCATGTGGCTATGAGAATGGTGAGATCTTTTTTGTCATTTGAACGAATGGCAATACCAATACTGGCAAGGATGTGGAGTAAAATGGGAGCCTATCTGAAGGCAGATGAGGGCCAGTGAGATGGCTCAGCGGCGTAAGCGCCTGCCTTGCAAGCGTGAGGGCCCGAGTTCGACTCCCGGAACCCACATACGAAAAGGGGCCGGTGATATCGCTCAGCGGCATGGGTGCCTGTTGGTGCGCAAGGTCCTGAGGTCGACCCCCCGGTACCCACAAAAAAAAAAAAAAAAAAAAAAAAAAAATGAAGGCAGACGAGGGTGTTGATTCATCCACTTTGGAAAACCGGCAGAATCCTCTAGTAGGGTGAGCATTTGCACTACCTATGACCCAACACATTTCCTCTGCCCTTACCGATGCCATGAAGAGTAAGAGTACGTGGCCACCCAAGGACATGAAAGGAGTATTCCTAATAGCCGAAATTTGGAAATAGTTCAAGTGTCCTTCAGAGAAGGACAGTTAAAAACACTGTGACAGATCCATGCACAGCATGCTTTATGATACAGTTCTTATGGTGGCAGAACAAGCAAAAGCAGTTAATAGGAAGGAAGAGGTCTTGGCTAGGAAGGGCTTTGCAGATGCTGAGTGTGGTGGCTATATGGTGAATGGATGCCAATATTCACCAGGTTTTTCCTTTACTGTACAGATGTTATTTCTGTGTTTTCACAAAACAGGTAGAGGAATAAATCCTGATGCCAAGGCTCTGGTAATTCTGGTTTAATGGGTTTGAGTACAGCTTGGATGTTGAGATTAAAGGTCTTCCCAGTATATCACAAGCAGGTGGCTCAGTGGACACTGGGAGCCAGGTACCTGTAGACAGATACTTTCTGGGAAAGAGTCTTACCCCTGGGACCCTCTTTCACTTTGCACAGTGTGGGGCACACATCTGCACCAGCAAAGATTTGCTCCCCAGGGATCAAATAAATAAGCAATGTCTATCTGTGGCTGGCTTGGATTTGCAATCAGAGATCTTTGGCAAAACCTAAAGCATTACCCAGGACTAACTGGGGACTCCAAGAAAGCTGCTATTGCATATGGTAGTGACATTTTTGAGAAGGAATTTGTGCTGACTCTGTATGGGTCCATTGAAGAGGAAGGGCCTCCACATTCCTGGCCCCCTACCTGAGGTAAAACTTCTAGTAAAACAAAAGCTATGGAAATGTAAGAACTGGCTACTCCCCCAGCCCACCCCACTACCCTGGCAAGTAGCATTTTGGGAGGAATCAATCCCATCTTTATAGCCATCTTTTTATGAGGTTTTAATTACTGCTGTATATTAGCATTCCACATTAGCTGCCTAGACAACTGGGGAGGAGGGGATAATATTATAAATCACAGAATTTTATGAGAAAGTGGAAATTGCATTTTGCTAGTAATTCTTCAGTTTTATAGAATTTTTAATAACAGTCAGAGCTTGTATTATTTTTTCTGAGCTTGTATTTTAGCAAATGTATTAAGTGTGCAGTAACTGCATGCACAGCAAAGCTCTGCCAGCTTCAATAATAACCCTGAACAAATGTGCGGCTGCCCCTAGGAGCTGCAGCACAGCACAGCTCTGCCTCAGTTTGTCACAGGCTAAAAACTCCAGGAAGATGGGGATGTGACATGGTCGTCCCTGCCTGAGCTTACAGAGGACATCACAGCAAACCAACCAGCACCTTTGGGTGTCAAGTACCTGCTCCTTCCACTTCACCCTGATACTCATGAAAATTTGGCCAAGAAAACCACCAGCAACTCAGCTTTTCTGGGAAATGGCGTAGATGCACACAGAAGAGGAATCATCTCCAGGGATCTCTGTAAAAGTGGGGCAGGGGGTTATAGCACAATTGCTGGGATCTAAAAATGGTGTTTTCCAGGCCTTGCCAGGGAGATCCTACTTGGGGGTTGTATTCTAATATTCCTGCCTGCGCTATTCTGATATGTGCAGGAGTGGAGAGGCAGCTCTGACCAGTCAGACCCCATACTGTGGCATTTTGGGCAGGATTGGCAATTACTGAACACTGGGTAACCTGGTCTCTCCAACAGGCGTATTGAGGCTCCAGAAGCTACTAGGTGCATCCTGGGGGTGTACAGTGACCATGTCCTCACCATGCTTCCCTCTCCTGTCTCCTCTTCTCTTGGCTTCTCTCTGAGGCTTTGAGCCATACCAAGTCAATCCTCCAGGCAACACTTAGGATCAGGGACAATCAAGACTCTGACAGTGTTATGGTTTAGATCTAAAATGCTCCCATCCAAACCTTCATATGTTTGGAAAGTGACTAAATCATGGGTTGCTATAGTTGATTTACTGTTAGGAGGTGGGGTCTGGTTGGAGGCAGGTCAGTGTGGGTGTGACCTAGAAGGGTGTATCACTATTCCCAGCCTCTCACTTCTCTCTCTACTTCCTGGCTGCCATGGGCTGAGTACCTTTCTCCCACCATGCCCCACTGCCATCCTTTTTTTGCCTTGAAGCCAGCTGCCTATGTACTGAAACCGTGAGCTAAACTAAACCTCTCTTCCTTAAATTGTAGGTGTCAGGTATTTTGTCCCAGAGACAAGAAAGTAACTAAGACAGATTTTGGTCCCAGAGAAGTGGAGCTGTTGCTGTGTTTATACATGACCATGTGGTCCAGAAGCGTTTGGTTCACAGGAGGAGTATGGAAAGGTTTGGAGATGCCTACTAGAGAAGCCCTAGAATACTGTAACCCAAGCTTGGTGGAAGATTCTGGTTGGAGCTCAGGAAACCAGAATGCTCATAGAAATGTAGAGAGTAGGGCCAGTGAGATGGCTCAGCGGCGTAAGCGCCTGCCTTGCAAGCGCGAGGGCCCGAGTTCGACTCCCGGAACCCACATACGAAAATGGGGCCGGTGATATCGCTCAGTGGCATGGGCGCCTGCTGGTGTGTGAGGTCCTGAGGTCGACCCCCGGTACTCACCAAAAAAAAAAAAAAAAAAAAAAAGAAATGTAGAGAGTAAAAGCCAGGTTCAGGAGGTTCCAGTTAGGAACAAGGACTCTACTGGTAGTTGGACTAGAGACCATGTGTGTTATACCCTGACAGAAAAGTTGTCTTAATTTTTGCCCAGGTTCTGAGATTTTTGTGGGAGATTGAGATTAATAGCACTGGACTAACTAATCTATTAGAGAAATTTCAGAGCAGCCTAATATTTAGGCTGTGGCACGGATACTTATGGCTACTTTCAGCCAGATTTACAGTAAGAATCAGGAGTAAAAAGCACATTTAAAAAGTTTTTCAGTTTTCTCATAAATCAATTGCCTGAAAAGTTGGGGCAAAGGAGAGCATGATTGCTAAAAATATTACCATTAAAAATAAGCCTCGGGCAGGTGAGATGGCTCAGCAGTGCAAGCGCCTGCCTGGCAAGCACGAGGTCCCGAGTTCGACTCCCAGTAGCCACATAAAGGAAAAAAAGGGCCAGTGATATCGCTCAGAGGCACAAGCATCTGCTGGCAAGCACGAGGTCCTGAGTTCAACTCCCGGTACCCACATAAAGAAAAAAAAAAAAGCCTTGTGCTTTGTATCAGGACAATACGAAAGATGGCTTGAAGGCCTCTCAGGAATCAGCAAGACCTCCACCCTTCATAGGCTCAACTGTGTAAAACCATAAAGCTTTCTGTTATGGTTTATGTCTAGATGTCCCCCCAAAGTCTCATGAAGTCATAAGGTTTTTTTGGAGGTGGCTGAATCTAGAGTGTGTGATTGAGTTCTGGTTTAGTGCTGGGATTAAGGGTGCTGGGATTAAGGGTGGGTGACTGCTGGATCAATGCACTGATTGGATTGACACTGCCCTAATCTTGGTAGACTGGATACAATATAAGGGACAGAAAGAGGCTTGTCTTCCCCTCTCTTGTTGCTTTTGCTGTCTTCCACCTGCATGAACTGTTGCCCTCTGCCATGTGCCACCCTACCTTGGAGCCAGCAATTATGTACTGAAACCTCTACAAACTGTGAGCTAAACAAACCTTTCCTCTTTAACTTTGGGTGTCGGGTATTTTGTCTCAGCAATGAGAAAAGTAACTAAGATACTTTCATTTGAGAAGAGAGCCTCTGAGCTCCTTGTTTAAAAAGGGCCACCTAGGTAATTTGTTCTCTAGGATTCATTCTATAGTGTTCAACCATCCAATTACTAAGAGGCCTCTGCAGCCATGGTCTGAGGAGGCCTGGCTACTGCTCCAGCTGGCAAACCTTGGCATTATCCACGCGGTACTTGTTTTACAGGCCTATCTAATCCAAAAGTTGTAGGGTCATGGAGGCTTTCATTCAGATTTCAGAAGAAGGCCTTGAAGGCCAGATAGTGTGCCCCTGAGAGGACAGTGCATGAAGTCATGATAGTGAAGCCAAAAGTGCAATAGAGACTCCAGAAAGTTGAACATGTCAGGAATGTGGAACGTCTGCTAAGTAAAGCTGAAGATAGTGAGCACAGTCACCCCAAGAGACAGGCCATATGGTTGCAACTGGCAATGCCATAGGGGTGAGGCACTTCTGTCATGGACACAGCACCAGGAAATTTCAGAGTTGCTCTGGGTTTAAAGAGAGGATCCTATAACTTCTGGGGATGTGGGTGAATAAATGGGGGACACAAAAGATCCAGAAGGAGAATGCTAACAAACTTCTCAACAGTGGCTCTGGGAAGTTAGAAGACAAGGCAGAAACACCTTCAAATTCCTCATAGAAAAAATTTTCCTACCTATAATTCCATAACCCGTTAAAATATCAAGTGTAAGTTTGGAATAAGGACAGTTCACACACACAAGTTCTCATAAATTTAAATTGGCCTTCCTCCTTTCTGCTTTCCAGGAAGCTACTAGAGAACATGTTCTGGCAAAATAAGAAATATGATTCAGCACTGGGGAGGACATGGGAGGGTGTGACCCTGGAAAGAGGAGAGGGGTCTTCAGGCAATGATAAAGGGGTCAGGGCATGGGTAGCTTACTGGAGGGAGAGCAGCTCGGGTGGAGAGCCTGTGGTTAAGAAGTAAGGCCAACTTCCTATGTGTTAAACATTAAATCCATGGGCCGGTGAGATGGCCCAGTGGCGCAGGCGCCTGCCTGGCAAGCGTGAGGTCCTGAGTTCAACTCCCAGAACCCACATAAAGGAAAAAAAGGGCCGGTGATATTGCTCAGTGGCAGGAGCACCTGCCAGCAAGCGCGAGGTCCTGAGGTTGACTCCTGGTACCCACATTAAAAAACAACAACAGGGGCCGGTGAGATGGCTCAGTGGCGTAAGCGCCTGCCTGGCAAGCGCGAGGTCCTGAGTTCGACCCCCGGAACCCACATACGAAAAAAGGGCCGGTGATATCGCTCAGTGGCACAGGCGCCTGCTGGCGCACGAGGTCCTGAGGTCGACCCCAGTACCCACACACACACAAAAAAACCACCACCACCACCACCAACAACAACAAAAAAACATTAAATCCAACCAAGACAAATAAAAGCATTATATGGAATTGGGCAGTGAGTGTCATTTCTAGGACAGTCTCACAGCTGCTTCATTTTCTTTCCTGGACAGACAAGCTTCACATCATGTCATATGGGGAATTCACCTAATTCTTACATGTAGGATCTTGGGTCAGATCCTGGGGTTGCTAAGGGCAGTGCCAATATGTGGCTCAGGAGTGGTTGATGAGCTCTGAGTGGAGATTGGAGCATGGAACACCCTGGAAAAGGACAGAGGGCCTTCCACATCAGGAATTGGGGGCCCCATGTGTGCACTATGGCAAAGCCTTATTTAGTTCACAACTCCCAGTTTCTCCTTTCTGGCTATGTCCAGAAGATTACTGCAACCTTTCTGGGAAGTTCCAAATGGTGGTGCCACATTGATGTCACTTCTGCAAACCAGGGTTCCAGGGAAGTAGGAGGAATGTAGGAATGTCCCTGCTCTAGGTGCCCTAGCTGGAAAGATTACTGCATTCTTTTGGAGATGCCTCAGTGCCTAGGGGCTCTGAGTCCTGATGAAGCACAGGGTAAGGATCAAGGGAATGTGTCACCAAGGTAAAGCTCCACTTCTGACACATTACTGAGAAAATGCACACTCCAAGGGGGAGGAATTGGCACAATCAACCCCCAAAACATCAGGAAACCATCAGGGCAGCCTCGGGGCTTTGTCAGCACTGGGGACATCCTAGTCTTGGCTGTCTGGCTCCAAAGACTCCAGTGACTTTGAGAATTCACTAGCTAAGATGATGTGATTCCTGCCACCCACATACTAAGCCCTGTTTAGTGTTAAGTCTAACCTGACACTGAGAGGGGGAGGCCTTTCATAATCCCTTCTGTTAGAACTGAGGAGCCCTCACTTGTAGATTTCTTGTTTTAGCCCGAGTGGGAAGTAGGCAGCACAGGTGGTACTGGTGGAGGGGCAGATGGGAGGTTCTGCCTGCCCTGTGAGGGCCTGGCTGTCTCATGTTCTTAATAGTCTCAAGTTCCTAAGCTACTCAGAACCAACGGAGAGGGTGTGAGGGGCCAACAGAGTGACCAGAGCCGCATGCACTGCCCACGCAGTTGTGTGCCACGTACCAGCCTGCGGATCTCTCGCTCACACTCCTTCTTGATGCGGCTGATCTCCTCCTGGTGCAGGTGGTATACGCTCCTGATCTCTGCAGCCTTGATCTTGTCTGCCTGGATCACCAGTGTCAGCGCCTCCTCTACCTGCTTCTTGGCCCCCTTGAGCTCTGAGATCTCTTGCTGCATTTTGACCTTCTCCACCTCGAACCCCTTCTTGGCCTCCTCCTTGGCCTCACACAGGAGCACTGTCTTGACCTTCTCAGGTGCGCCATCACGCATGGTGTTGAGCAGCGCCTGCAGCCGCTGGTTCTCGTTATCCTTGATCTTGATGACCCTCAGAAGCTCCGCTTCATGCTGCCGCAGCAGTGCCTCACGCACAGCCTGCAGCTCCTTCATTTTCTCCTCGTGCAGCTTGGTCTTGAGCTCCGTGACCAGGACCGCGTGCTTGCGCTGCTCGTGTTCGCGTACCTGCCTTAGCTCTTGGCTCTTCTCCCGTTCCACTCTGCTGACCTGAAAAACAACAGAGACTGCAGTCACCAGATCCCCACTGAATCTATATACATTCAAACAAATTTGGAGGACTTGTTTTTTGCAAACCTAGTAGCTATCCTCCATTCTGGAATGTGCCTTAAAATGTCAATTAAAACCCCAAATCAAACCCATGTGGTACAGAGAGTGTGGATATGCACCATAGACTCTGCAGCATGCATAGCTGGGCACTACAACAGGAAAGTCAGGTCATGGATATGCTCAGCTTATGGAAGTCTGCTCTGGGCCTATCTAGGAGCAGCCATGCAGGAGGTAAAGCCACAGCCCCAGGAGGCCAGTGGGGCTTCTCCACAGACACAGTCCTATGGGAAGCAGGGTAAGGGCACTGACAGGGTAAACACGTGTGCGCGGATCTTCAAGACAGCTCTGCTTACTCCCACCAACCCCCGTTTCCTCACCCAAATAGTGGGCTTACCAGCCAAGCTGTCTCTCTAGATGAAGTCTAATCTCCAGGTTTTGGATGTTTCCCTTTCATTCAGATGCTTAAACCTCTGGCTAAGTGGTTATACTCCCGCAATCTGTAGACCTCAGGTGCTCTGGATGAAAGAATGGCTAATATCCAGTTGTGTTCTGATCTGCCCTGCGGCTAGAGAATCAGAAGAGCATCCCTGCAGCGAGTTTGCTCCTAGTGCCTTCACCCCTCTTAGGTCCCCATCCTGCTGGGTAGGTAAGCTCACACAGCTCCATGGTGTCAGGTCCACAGTGGTCTCCTGTCCCCCGGGAAGCATTGGAACATGGCACTGACCCCCTGCATGAGACCCACAGGCTCCACCCTTGCCTGGCTGCTCCTACTTCAAGGACTGCTTGCCCTGGCTTCCATACCTGTCAGTTTTGGAGGGAACCCTGGCCTTTTCCCTTCTGCCTGTGCTTCCTTCTGAGGCTCCAGGTCCACCCTATGCTGCTGACCCACAAACTCATCTCTGGTTGGGCCCCTCTCTGGATCACCAAAGGCCAGCCCACTTGGTGATGATGAGGACCATGCCCTGTCTTCCTCCAAGACAGGTCTGAGGCCAGCTTCATTCCTGGAGGCTGCCCCTCACTCTCTGGTCCTCTTAGGTTCAGCCAGTGCCTGGCTCAGCAGCACACAGGAGTGTAGCTGCTGCTAGCATCTCACTGCCAGGCCCAGGAGCGCTGTCTATGGCCCAGCCTCTGAGAAGAGGTGGCCCGCTCAAGGCTGGATTGATGTCAGCTTCCTGCTCCGGCTTGCTCCCTATACTGCCCCCCCAGCCCCCATTTATAGGTGTGCATGGCCCTCCTGCCTCCTTCTATATGTAGTAACTGTGTGAACTTTTCCCAGACATGCCTGGGGAGCCACCTGCTTCCTGCCAGGACCCTGAAAAGCAGCCATCTAGAGACCTCTCATACTTAATCTGCACAGGCAGAATCCCTCAGGCCCCACCCATCTCCATGGTCTCCCGTTCCTCTCAGGTGGTACTTTGCTGGAGCCACTGTTCTGGGCTCCACCTTCCCTCACCTCCAACCCCCAAACATCAGCAAACCTGCCAGCTCCACCTCCAAGCAGACACTAAGTCTGGCACCTCCCTGCTGCCTGTCCCAGGGCCATGTGATCTCCTAGCCCACCTCCTTGCTCCACTATCTTCAGTCCCTCTTCTAAATGAAAGCAGTGTGCCCTCAAGGCTTCACCCGCATGACCTAGTGCTGCTCAGACTGATCTGAAGAGAATGAAGTGAGAGTTTCACGCCTTAGCTCACAGTCCCTCTCATGGCCCAGGACTTTCATAAATGTCATTCTGCACTCTTCCCCCAACAGGAGCACAAACTCTGGTTCACAAACCCTGGGCCCACCCCTGCCTCTCATCCTTCTCAGTGCCCCTTCCTAACCCTGCCCATCTGCTTCTGTTCCTACTGCCCAATGCTGTCCCGCAAAACTTGGCTGGGACCTCTGCAGTTTCCTGGTGCTATCTCCTCCACTGCCCAGCCCTGTCCCCCACTGCTGGGACTGCTATTCCCTAAGACAACCATGGCACACATATCCCAGGACTTTACTTTCTGCACAACAATGATCACTCTGTATTAATCAACTTTCTGTTACTATAACAAATGCCCAAGATAAATCAACTTAGAAGAGAAGAGATTTATTTTGGTTCACTATTTTGGAGGTCCCAGTCCATGATCAGTTGGCCTCATTGCTTTAGGCCTAAGGCAGTATCACAAAGGAGCAAAGCCCTTCATTTCAAGGCTGGGACTTGAAGGAGAAAATAAAGGGAGGGACTGAGGCCTCACAAACCCTTTCTAATGCATGCCCCAATGATGAGAAGACCTCTTACTAGACCCTGCCTCTTAAAGTTTCCACCACCTCCCAATAGGGCCATGGGCTGGGAACTAAGGGTGTTTGGGGGACATTTAAGACTAGACTATAGGGCCGGTGAGACGGCTCAGCGGCTTAAGCGCCTGCCTTGCAAGCGCGAAGGCCCGAGTTCGACTCCCGGAACCCACATACGAAAAAGGGGCCGGTGATATTGCTCAGTGGCACGGGCGCCTGCTGGCGCGCGAGGTCCTGAGGTCGTCCCCCCGGTACCCACAAAAAAAAAAAAAAAAAAAAAAAAAAAAAAAAGACTAGACTATAGCATACTTCCTGAATGTGCCTGGTTTATCTCTGTCACTGTTCTATCTCCCTCCCCCACCAGAGGCAAGTTTTCTGAGGGTGGTGGCAGTAGTGTATCAGCCTTGTTTGGTGATATTTTCCCCTCAGGACAGGATGTGACACTGATTCACAGTAGGCGAGCAGTCTTACTGTTCTGTGGGGTTCACCCCTGAAACCCCACCATAGGAGTCTCCTAAGGACCCTGCAATGCCTGGAGAATTCCACCCAGATGTCTGTCTGTCTGTCTCTCTGTCTCTGTCTCTGTCTCTCTCTGTGTCTCTGTTTCTGTCTCTTTCTCTCTCTCTCTTTCTGAAACTTTCAGGAGGCCCCTTACCAACCCTAACTGTACACAGGACAAACTGGCAGCAACCCGGCTGTTTGGATTTCTGCCTAAGCAAAAGCCTATTCAGAAAGCATAGAGCAAACAGATACTAATTCCTTTTCCATTTAGTGCAAATCTCCTCTTTTCCCCAGGATATGCAGGTTCTGGATATGGAAAAGGAAAGATTTTTATGGTGTTTCTGGATCATTTGCAGGGTGGTGATTAGTGAGCCATTTTCTCCTTAGGTGGATCACTTCAGTAAAATTCTAGAACATGCTGTGTATAGAGAAGGGTGGCAGCAGGGGGGACTGTTAGCTTCCCCTCTGAGGGGCACAGTGGATCTCAGTGCTGGATGTGTGGCGACAAAACTGGTGGCAGTACTTTTGGACTTAGTGTCTGGCTCACTTTTCCTATTAGCAGACAAAATCTTCACTTTGTGAAAACTTCTTGAATGGAAATCAGAAGAAAAAAGAAAAATGATGTAGCATGTACCTCAGAGTAGATTGTTTTAGAGAGGGGGAAGAATGGAGGAGAAAAAGTGTAAGCAGAACAGTTCAAGGTTAGGTAGGGTTGAATCCTGCCTTCAAGCCATTTAGAGTGATAACGGAGCCCACACTTGCCTCATGACTACGAGACTCTGCCATAGACAAAGGTCTCAGCCTGAGACGGTATCAGACACACATGAAGAGCCCGGTTAAGAATTCAGCACCAACAAGAAGCCCTCTTCTTTCCTGACTTTCCCAGAAGCACCCGAAGTGCAGTAGGCAGGGTGACACAATTGGCCTCCAACAGCGCACTGAGAGGGGCTCCTGACTGCAAGATGGCACGGTTACTGGAAGCCAGGCAGGAAGTAAAGCACACTTGTTTCCCAGGAGGAACTTCTGGGCCCTGGAGAGATGTTGCTAGGCTAGTCTCACCCTATACCTCACCTTGCTGCGCTTGAACGTTAGCTCCCTTTGAATTGCAGGGAGGCTGGCTAAAAGGTGGCCCATCACAGCACTACGGACTGGGTCTCTGAATTCTGCTCACCATGCAGCTCCAGCAACAAGCTGCTTTCTGAGGCTCCACCCACTGAATGCGGATGAATGAATGCCTTTCCTCTCCAGTGCCTGGGCTGAAGAGCAAAGCTCTGCCTACCACCCTGGAGAGGATGGACAGAAAGAGGCCCTAAATAGCTGGCCCTGAGCTCTAGATGTCTCAGGGTGTTTTCAGGAATGAAAAACAGCTTTCTAAGAACCTGTTAAGAAAATTTTTCCACCGAAGAAGTGCTTGAGAGCTGCCTCCCTGAGATCCCACTGCTGGATCCTCTTGGAATCCTGCAGCCTGGCTGACAGGATTCTGTAGACTTCTCAGAGAGCAAGGTGGCCCTCAACACCTGCAGGGGCCCAGAGGGGTGCTGCTCCTGGGTTCTCACATGTAGATTTTCCCCTTCCCCTTGTTGCTTTTGGCCTTTCTGCAGGCGCTGGACAATGTGATGGGGGGGACAGTTTCTTCTCTCAGCTGTTGCTTGGTTGCCATGGAAAAGCAAGATGTGTGCTTGATTTTCCCTCTAACTACTCAGTTGTCAAAATAATGACCTGTCAACATTAAAAGTAACCAATTAATTGCTTTTTTAGGAAAACATGGATATAAACATACTTGACAGGTTTCAATTCTTTGCAAATCTCATTCTCACTGAAGCTGTCCCATTTGTAGCCAGTGGGAGCTCTTCAAGGGGTTTTGAATCCTCTGAACACAGCCCGCATGTGAGATAGTCCAGGCCCATTTTGCTCATCGCCTGCCCCAAATCTTCTCCAGTTGCTCAGACTTCCTTTCAGGGAAAATGGTAGTTCAAGGTCACAGTGAAGGCCCTTGAAGTTGTTCATGTTCCTTGTAAGGTCTTTTCAGTGGATGGAGAGAGATCTCACATATCATTACACACACACACACACACACACAGCAATCTCACCTCTCTTTCTCTGCTATTCTCGCTCTCATATCTTGTAAATTCACATTGACATTTACAATTTCCAATTCAAATTCAGGCCTACAGAGCTCCTATTTAACCTCTAGATTACAGCTGTTCTTTCACAATGAAAATCTTTGTTCTCAAGGAAACAGATGATAGAATATCCCATAGTTACTCATTTACTTTATCCACATTGTACCTACAATTGTTTCAGAACACAATAGTTTCAATATTAACACTGGCACCACCAGCTGTGATTACTGGCAATGGCTGGTTTTCTCATGTCTTCTGTGTTCTCCCCAGCCTTGTATGGTTGCACCTGATCTGCACGGCCATTGTATATAACGATCTTCTCCCTTCTACCCTCATTTAATTTTTTCCTGAGAATTCAAGTCTTTTTTAAGTTTCCCACTGGGTTTGTGCAAACAAAGCCTATGGGGCTACCCTAAGCAAAGGTCATAGGTGACTATGATGCCCTCACTGTCGCAGGGTTTAATTCACAAAGCAGCTCTGGGTTCAGCACTGACTAGTGGAGTTGATGTCTCTCTGGTCATTTTGGTGACTGAAGATACCTTAGACACATTCCTAGGAGCAGGGCTAGATTCTTGCATGCTAGAAACAGCTCGTCCATGCCCTTTACAATTGAATGTCAGACACAAAATCCTTGGCTCACATTTTGAGTTACTTAATATGTTACTCATTTTCTTCTGGCATTAACTATCACTTCCATGTATCTGATGATAATTTAATTTCCTTTCCCTTGTGAGTCATGTGCCTTCTTTAATGTTCACGGAATACGTTCTGATATGCTCTGGTATTGATTGTTCTAGGTCACAGTCTCAGGCACGTGGTGTGCTCCTTCACCCAGTAGTTTCTTGTTTTGAAGTTAGGACAATTGTCTTGAGTGACAGTGTTTTAGCACTTGTTATGTTTTCTTCTACTGTCCCTATGTTGGAATGTTTTTGCCCATCTTCAATATTTATCTTTTCTTTCAGGTCCTTTTATCTACTCCTCCTTCCCCTATTCCTCCTGTTTCTCCTCCTTCTAAGCTACAGCCCCAGCTCTTTTGAAAATGTTGTTTTGAGACAAGATCTTACTAAGTTGTCCAGGCTGGTCTCAAATTTGCTAATCTTCTGCCTCAACCTACTGAGGCACTTTCTTCACTTCGTGTTAAAATTTTCTCTCATTTTTACCTTCAGAGTGTTTTTATTGGATTTATGTGCTCCTGTGTTCCTTCTAGTTTAGTCTTTACTTCTAAAATGTGTTTCACGTTAGCTGGGCTTTGTGGCACATACTTGCAATACCAATACTCTGGGAGGCTGAGGCAGGGAGACCCAGTCTCAAAATAAAAAAGGGCTGGTAGTCTATCTCAGAGGGAAAGCCCTGGGTTCAATCCTCAGTACTGTTCAAAAAAAGTTGCATTTCTGATTTTGTGTGTCCTGACACATTATTTACGTATTTTTCTTATTCAGATTTTTTTATGTCTTACATAATTTTCTGCTTGACTTTTAGTTCCATTTGAAATAATCTGTCAAAGTTTCATCCATGTTGGAACATTTGTCTCATATGCTTTCCTTGTCTATAGGGAAAGCTTCTGCTACTTATGCCTGTTCTCTTACAGTCACTTGATGAAATTTGAGATTCTCTGTTCTTCATTTTGCCATTTATGTCTTCTGGAACTTCCCCAGCAGAGGCCTAACCAGGTTCCGCATGTGCACACAGGGCACACAGTGAGTTCTGATACCGCTCCCACGCCTCTCCCGGTATCACAGGTGGCCAGACAGCTCTGCGCCACACAGCCTTCCTCAGCATCCTCCAGGGCTGGAGAGAGGCAAGAACTCGTGAGAAACTACCCAAATGATCAGTCACACAGTGCTGAGCTTCTCACATACCTTTCCTATGTTGTTTGTCCTCACAGGGCTGAGAAGTGGGCTGGAAACTCAGAGGAGTATTATCAGTGTTCCTAAAATACCTTTAAAAAATGCCTGGACCCCAAAGACAGAGTCCCTTTCCTGGGTGGACTTCCTGGCCTCTACCTCAGCCCAGCCCGGCTCTCCTGGTGCTTTATGTGCTCAGTAGTGACCTTCACTCACCTCCTCACTGGTGCCACCAACCTTCTCATCCATTCCCCATTTAAGAAAAAGAAAAAAGTGCAGCTTTAATTTTATATACACAGGGAACCTGGTGCTCTGCCTGCTGTTTCCAGAGCTCTGGTGTTGCACTCTGTGCTAGAAGGTTGGTGGCGGGTGAAAGGAGGCACCCTAGAGGCAGGCAATGGGAGCCTATGAGCGGAGCCTGGGTGCGCAGTGCCTGGGACCCGGCAGCCATGGAGGGCGCCCTGGGAGGGGCATGGGGGTGGGGTTGTCGCGATGCTTTCCCAGGAGGTGACGCAGGGCCGCCATCCCGTTTGCAAGCCTTGCCGGCGGGTGCTTCCACCATTTGGTGGCAGGGTGGCTGGAGGACCGGCGCGTTCACACCCCCTCGGACTGGAAAGTTCCTGGTCCTCATCTGTGACATTCAGCATCCCACTGCATTAGTGATGCCCCGTATTCCTGGAGAAATACTGATGTGTGTGCACACCCAGTCCTCCTGTGTGTCAGTAGTGTTTAATGGGTTCCCTTTGCGTAGCCTGCCTACCAACGCCAGTCTGAGTTTAATGGTGTTTTTCCGAGACCTGGTTTCCACAGAAAATGAGTTCGGAAAGGAAATCGGAGTGCTATATGATGGCCCCTTTGTCTTTCCGGTTAAATAGATGCTGCAGTATTTGAGGGGAAGCACCCTACATAGAAATGCCACCTGAAGGAACGCCCCTCTGGCCTGAACTGTGGCACTAGTCCTTGGGAACAGAGGCAGAAGCATTCTTGAAGGGTGAAGATCCTAGCTCTGCGTGGCCCTAGCATGACTGCACCAGATATGTTCAGTAACCCTTGACCCAATAGCCATCACACACTGGATAGTGTTGAAAGGTGTGCACCAGTTTTCAGGAAAGAAAGGAGAGGTGGGCTGAGGTGGTGGGCAAGGTCCTCGGCAATGTCACCTACTGGAGAGGGCTTGAAGATGTGGCCCGGGCTGGAGAAGTAACCTGTCTTCCTGGAGAAGTCTTCAACCCAGTGTCTTAGCTGTCTCAAATCTGTCATCTAGAGTCTACACTCATGCTCCCACTATCCTGGCTGTTGAGGGAAGGGTTTGCCAAGAAAAATATTAGAAACTGGATTCTAAGGGCCGGAGATATAGCTCAGTGGCACAAATGCCTGCCTGGCAAGTGTGAGATCCTGAGTTCAATCCCCAGTACCAAAAGAAAAAAACTGGACTCTAGAGCTGGGAATGGTGGTTCACGCCTGTAATCCCAGCACTCAGGAGACTGAGGCAGGAAGATAGCCGTGAGTTTGAGCCAGCGTGGGCTACATAGTGAGTTCAAGGCCAGCCTGAACCACATAATGACCTTGTCTCAAAACAAAACAAAAAAAACAAGAAAACAAAAACAAACAAACAAAAACGATTCTAGGAGCTGTGACCTGCCCAGGCTCACAAGATTTGCAGATGTTTGTCATCCTGACTTTGTGGTTAATAGTATTCATTTTTCCACAATTAAGTCAAAATAAGTATTTATTTTTGAAGTTATTTTTGTAACACAAGTCAACTTAGAACAGACATTGCTTTAAAATATGTAGCCTTGCAGGGTGTGGTGGCACATGCCTGTAATCCCTACACTTTGGAGGCTGAGGCATGAGGATCGTGGTGAGTTTTGAGGCCAGACCAGGCTACACAGTTCAAGGCCAGCCTGAATTACAGAGTGAGACCCTGTCTCAAAAAATAATAATAATAATTTTACATAATCACACTTTGTGAGGTTAAAGCAAATCTGACTGGTTTTCAATATGAAAATAAAACAAAAAACTGTTCTTAGAGTTATTTCTAAGCAGAAATAACATTTCTTAACAAAATAAATGCTGTAGCCACAAGCACTATCAGTAGTATCCTTAGGGGAAATTGGAAATGTGTTAATTGATCATTTTTGTGTGGAGGTTTGTGGTCCCTGGCTCATGTCAGGCTAGACCTCTCAGCACTACTGGCTCTCATCTCTAGACAGCTTGCTGAAACTTGCCCTCCTCCCTTCTCTCCTGGGGAGTGAACCAAAAGGGAAGCCCTCCACACCAGCCCCCTGTCAGTCTTCTAGATCTCCAACTGGCTGGGCATCAGTTGAGGGAGTAGCCAGAAGGCTGGCCATACCAGTCTAGTCTACACTGGCCTGGGACACCTATCGTGCCATGAGGACCACAGCCACTTCCCATCAGGCAATGAATCGTCTGCAATTGTAACACTCAGAAATGATCACTACTGAGACTTCCAGAAGATGGTGGAATGATGAGCAGCAGAGAAACTGCCTCTCCAATATTTGGAATCCAGATGCTGGAATATAGCCATGTGAGGAAAGAAGTTGGAGGAAAGTGGGTCCCTGGGATGCAGCAAGGATCTGAAGCAAGAATTAGACCCATGGGAAGAATGAAGAGAAGGGCAACAACACAGAAGAGGGAGGTGGCAAGCAGAGCTTTCTCCCTGAGCCCTAGCTCACAGGACAAGAGGGACGGCTTGAGTCTGCAGAGGCACCATGACTACTGGTGACTCCAGAGGCCTCCATGGAGAAATGCACCAGTGGAATGGAGCAGTGGACACCGGTCTGCAGTGGCTGGTGAGTTATTTGGCTTCAGATGCCCCTAGGAGATGGCGACTGCCTGGTGGCCACTTTGGAAAGAGGCTGACTGAAGTCAGAACTCAGAGTAGCTGCAAGCTGGCTCCATCTAGCGATTCCAAGTGTCAGGGTGAGGCGCAACTGAGTTCAAGACTGCAGGAGGTCAGGAAGCCGCGTTCAGACCAGCAGGGGGCACTTGGAGTGTTGCAGGCTAAAAAACTCAGGTCGCGGCCTCACAGCCAGAAACCAGAAGCAGCCTGAACTTAAGTGGAACTAAAGACCCAGGTTGGCTGGGATTTTATCTACCACCACTGTAATTCTGCTGCTGACTTGCTGGGATCCATCAACACAGATCTGGTCTCTGTCTGCCCCCTCTGTCTACCAGTGACAACAGAGACATGCCCTGAAGTGAACATGTTTTTATCTGCTTTTCTTCTTTTCTTTGGTTTTTTACTTTTCTTATTTTTTATTCTTTTTCTATTTTTTCTCTTTTTCTTGATTATTTGTTCTTGTTTTTATATGAGTTTGAACATTCTTTCTAGTTTTGTTGTTTTCATTTTGTTCTATTCTTGTTTCTGCTTCTTCCTTCCTTTTTTCCCTCCTGTCTTCTTCACCAGTTCCCAAAGCTTTCATAATCTTCCTTTGTCCTCCAGGTTTCCTTCTAATCCCTTTATCTTCTTATATTTCTCTATTTTTCCCCCAATCCAGTTTAAAATTTCTCCCCTGAGGGTAAAAATCACCATATTGAAAGGATATTTACTGTACACAGTTTTCTGATTTGTTTGAGATTTTGTTATATAACTACAAATCGTGTTCATATGGTTAAATGTGGCAAATTAATAGTTATCACAGTTGTCATTTTCTAGGGTGTGTTTGATGCTATTATTATCACTGATTATACTACTTTAGCTACGGTGACATAATTGTTCTAGTCAGTTGGTCTTCTTTATATGCCAAGACTGAGATTACCTGAGGGTCATAAACAATACTCTAGGTCAGTGCCAAAGAACCATGGGCTTGGCCAAACAGGCAGCAATTTCTCACTCCTAATAAATTGAAGAGGTAGGATATTACAACAGACTCAAAACCCAAAAGCCAGCTACACTTGGAAGACTTCCCTGAGAAGTAGTCATTTCCTAAGGGTTCTTGATACTACCAATAAAGATACCTACCAGAAGCAATTCAGAAGCATCAACACAGGAATTAAACTAAAAAAATATATATATATAAAATGAGAAGACATGGAACCAAGATGCAACCTCAGACTTCCAACTTGCCAAAGGCAAACTCAGAGGGCAATGAGGTGAAACAATTTGAAAGCCACCCACCTGGACTCTCTGGAGTGATAACCATGGAAGTAACAAACATGAATGAGGCTGTAGAAAAAATAAAATCAGAAATAATTTCTCAGATAACTTTAGAGATGCTGACCATAAGGAAGGGTCATTTTGAAGACCCTTAGTAAATCTAGATTAGTGAATCTAGAGAAGATATGGATAAAAAAATAGAGGAGTTTTGGAAAATGATGGCAACCATGAATGACTCACATAGGAAAGAAATGGAATACATGAAATAGATTCAGATACCAAGGAGATTAAAAATTCTATTGAAAGTATATGCAGCAGAATGAACAAATGGGAGCACAGAATAACAGATCTAGAAGACAGGATTGTGGTTAGCCATTGTGAAAAGAAAGATTTCTTAAAAATAGCAAAGGACTATGGAAAGTCAATCCAAAAGCTGTTAGATGATGCAAAGGATAACATAAGATTGACTGGAGTCAATGAAAAAGCAGGAGATAGCGCAAATAACAGAAAAAAAATACCTGTTCACAGAAGTCATGGCAGAAAACTTCCCTGGCAGGGAAAAAGAATTTGACATACAAATAAGTGAGGCATATAGAACTCCAATTAGCTATGATCAAAAAAATCTACCCCAACACATATAATAGGATTCCAGAAATTCCATATATGAACAGAATATTAAAAGCTGTTAGAGAAAAGAAACAAATCACCTATAAAAGAAAGCCCATCAGAATCACAGCAGATGTCTCAACGCAAACCCTCAAATCAAGGAGAGCTTGGAGTGAAGTATTTCAAGCCCTAAAAGAAAACAACCTCCCGTCCAGATTGAAGTACCCTGGAAAACTACCTTTCAATATTGATGGAGAAATAAGATACTTCTATGACAAAGAACACCTGAAGAAATTCATGACCTCCAAACCAGCACTCCAAAATGTTCTGAAGGACATTCTAGAAAGAAATAATGAAGACTACAACTCCATGAACACCAACAGAATGAATCCACCAGACAAGCCAAGTAAATAAACAGAGAGGAAAGAAAGGGAACA
Organism: Erethizon dorsatum; assembly: GCA_028451465.1. Lineage (NCBI taxonomy): Eukaryota > Metazoa > Chordata > Mammalia > Rodentia > Erethizontidae > Erethizon > Erethizon dorsatum. The sequence goes on along the minus strand of CM051822.1, from coordinate 115,151,829 downwards.
AACAACAGTAATATAACATGACAAGGATAAGTCAATACATATCATTTATAACCATCAATGTAAATGGTCTCACTTTACCAATCAAAAGAAACACACTGGCAGAATAGATCAAGAAATAAGACCCAACAATACACTTCATACAAGAAACACATTTAACTCAAAAAGAAATTCATAGCCTGAAAGTGAAAGGATGGAAAATAATACTCCATACAACAGGAACCCAGGAAAAAACAGGGGTGGCTTTTCTATTTGCAGATTAAGTGGATTTCAAGCCAAGACTGATCAAAGGAGACAAAGAAGGCCACTACATCCTTGTTAAGGGAACAGTCCAAGAGGAAGAGATAACAATCATAAATATATATGCACCAAATACCAGCACACCCAACCATATAAAAGAAATATTAACAGACATGAAAAATCAAATAAGCACTAATACAATTTTGTATTGGGGGACTGAAATACTCCACTGTCACAAATAGATCAACTAGAAGAAAAATCAACAAAGAAATATCAGAACTGAACCAAATTTTTCAACAAATGCACTTAGTAGTTGTCTACAGAGTGTTCTACCCCACAACATCAGAATACACATTCTTCTCAGCTGCACACAGGATGTTCTCCAACATAGACCACATACTAGCTCATAGAACATGCTTAAATAAATGCAAAGGAATACAAATTATCCCATGCATGTTATCAGACCATAGTGCAATGAAATTGGAAATCAATGGCAAAAGAAATGAGAAGAACTTCATAAACACATGGAAATTAAATAATACCTCCTGAACAACCAATTGGTCACAGATGAAATTGAAGAATAAATTAGACCATTTCTACAATTAAACAATAAAGCCAATACCACATACTGGAACTTATGGGATGCAATGAAAGCAGTCCTATGAAAGAAATTTGTAATGGTAAATTCCCACATCAGAAAAAAAGAATGAGCTCAAATAAATAACCTAATGTTGAACCTCAAGCTTCAAGAACAAGAAAGCAAGTCAAGCCCAAAGTTTGCGTGAGGGAGGAAATTATAAAGATTAGAGCAGAAATTAATGCCATGGAGACTAAGAAAATAATATGAAGAATCAATGAATCAAAGAGTTGGTTCTTTGAAAGACTAAATAAAACTGACAAAACCCTTAGCCAACCTTTCAAAACAAAAAGGAAAGAAAAGACTCAAATCCATGCAACTAGGAATAAACAGGGTGCAATCGCCACAGATCCTGCAGAAATCCAGAAGATCCTTAATACCTACTTCAAGAATCTGTATGGAACACACAAACGAAATGGGCAATTACCAAAGCTGAATCAAGAAGATATAAAGATTCTAAATAACCCAGTATCAGTCAGTGAAATTGAAGATGTAATTAAAAACCTATCTGTGGAGGACCAACTGGACAACTCTCCCTGAAAGAAGAGCAATTATCTCCATTTTGGCTAAACCTGGCCCTATTTCCATGTATTGATATGTACAGAGCTGGCTAGGGCATTTCTTTATCCCCCAATTGGCTTAAAGCAATGCAGATCGGTGTAGCTGAGGAGCTGATGTGTAAAATTTGAAGCAAGGCAACAGGGCAGTGTTGCCCCACCCCATAGCTCCCAAGAAGCATGTGTGAGCTGGGCAGGAGGGAGAGCCACGCTCTATGCTGTCAGCTGGGATTGAGCCTCAAGAAAGACGCTGTGACATCTTAGGGCACAAAAAATTACACATCAGAGCTGAAGCACCAACCCAAAACATTAGATCCTGCCTTGAATTGTGTTATGCAAGTTATTCTTTCTGCATCTCTCTCTCTCTCTGCATATCGCAGAGGTGATTTCAGGCCTACTACATAGCCCAGCACACGGCACTCACGTTCTTCCCACTACAACTACAGTCACTCATCCCTGAGCCACTTTCCTGTTGACAAATTAATAAAACCTGGGTTTGGCCCTGGATCATGGCCTTTGTTCTGGTTAGCCATCACCCTAGCTGGACTTAGGACCCCCTTGGCTCCCCACAACTACAAATATGCCTTAGTGTCTTTATTCTCACCATGTGTCACACTGGTAGCAGTAGATTGGAATTAACTCACTAGGATTCCAATAACTTTTCCATGGGATTACAAATACAAACTTTCCAGACTGTGAGGAGGTCTGGGAAGGACTCTCTATACTTATCAACAACAACAACAAAAAGCCCGGGTCCTGATGGATTCACTGCTTAATTCTACAAGACCTTTAGAGAAGATCTAATGCCACTACTCCTCAAACTCTTTAATGAAATTGAAAAGGAAATAGTACTCCCAGACTCAGTCCTGGAAACAAGCATTACCCTGATACCAAAACCAGAGAAGGATCGAATAAGAAGTGAGACTTACAGACCAATTTCCTTAGTGAACATAGATGCAAAAATCCTCATAATGTACTGGCAAATAATGTACTGGCAAACAGAACGCAGCAAATCATCACAAAGATTTTACATCGTGACCAAGTAGGATTCATCCCAGGGATGCAGGGATGGTTTTTCATACACAAATCAATAAATGTAATACACCCTATTAACAGAGCCAAGGACAAAAACCACACGATCATCTCAATAGATGCAGAAAAAGCATTTGAAAAAGTCCAACACCCATTCATGATAAAAACCCTACAGACAATTGGGATAGATGGTCTTTATCTCAATCAGACCTCCCAAATTTAAAGACCCAATCCAAAAATGGGCATCTGAAATGAATAGACATTTCTCAGATGAAGAAGTAGAAATGGAAAATAAATATATGAAAAAATGTTCAATATCACTGGTCATTCATGATATGTAAGTTAAAACAATGCAGAGATTCCATCTCACTCCAGAAAGAATGGCCATTATCAAGAAATCAACCAATTACAAATGACGGCGGGGCTGTAGGGAAAAAGGAACACTGCTGCACTCTTGGGAGTATAGACTGGTAAAACCACTGTAGAGTCAGTGTGGAAATTCCTCAAAAAACTAAAACTAGAGGTTCCATTTGACCCAGATGTTCCTCTTCTTAGTATCTTTCTGAAAGAATTAAAAGTATGACACCACAGAGATATATACATACCCATGTTTATAGTGACACAGTTTCTAATATTTAAATCTTGGAAACAGCCCAAATGCCCATCAACCAATGAATGGGTAAAGAAGATGTGGTTCTTTTATACAATGGAGTACTACTCTGCCATAAATGAGACATTTCTAAGTAAATAGATGCACCTTGAGACTGTAGTCTTAAGTGAATAAATCAGACATACGTGTTCAAATATTGCATGGTGTCTCTAGCGTTAGAAACCAAAAGTGTAAATAAGGCTCAAAATGTATAATAGATATTGTGAAATAGGAAGAAAATGTTTGAATGGGAAGGGCAACCAGGGAGGGGGAGGGGGAAAGGAAGGAAGGGAAAAGGAAAAAAATACAATAGATTGAAAAAATGGAAACAAAGCTTTTGTAAGTAAGGAGGGGAACAGAGGTTGAAGGGATAGGAGGGGATTGGGAAAAAATGAAGAATCAAGATACATCATGTAAATGTACAAATTCTATTGATTAATGCTATCGATATGTATATCTAAAATGTACCAATAAAATTAATTTTAAAAAAGGACCACTACTGACATGTCCACATACAGCCCTCCTGTTTCTCTCTCCATCTCTCCTTTCTCCTATTCTCCCTTCCTTTCCCTTTGCTTTCCTTTTCCCTTCCCATCTTTCCATTATAATACAGTATTTACTGTAAAGTAGCATTTTCCTCACTTGGAAACATATCATAAACAGCTTTCCATTTCACTACCTCTAGGTATAACAGCTTCTTGGCTCTCTATTATATGCATGCACTGTTTATTACATAATATTCTCTACTGATGAACATTTATGTTGGACTAATCTTTTCTCAGTACTTTTTCTTTTACTTATAGATGTTGCAATGGAATAAGTTAGCCTAAACTATCCTCTGTACTTGAAAAATGAATCTGCCCTAAAGAGGCTTCTGTATGTAGTGATCTTCAACCTGAGTTGATATGCAAGCAGGTTGTAACCTAACATGAATATTCTCTTGTAGCTAAGCAACTAAACCTCAGCCAATCCCAGCAGCTGATCCCCCATCCAATCCCAGGTTGTAGCTGCCAAATTATGCCCAATAAAATAGCTGCCAGACTACACCAATCAAGTTACCTGTCACATCATTTCCTATCTGATCGGAGAAGCAGTTCTCCACATTGAAAGGGAGACATTTGAACCCATAATGCTGCCTGGCTTCAGAAGCTTTTCTTGTTCAAGGAAACTTTTTAAAATTACTGGCCTCAGTTTTTCCTTTTCAACTGATTTTTAAATTTTTCAAGTAACCAAACTGATCCATCCTCTTATGGATTCCAATTCTGAACCCATGATTTAAAAGAATATCATGTATAAATAGTTAATTATCTTCTTTACATAAATGCATACACATGAATTAAATTTAAATTTTAATCCATGTGGAAATTATATTGGTGTAAATTGTGAATACATAAACTTTATCTGAGATTAGCTAGTTGTTCCAACTTTATTTATAGTATACTCAACCCTTTCTCTACTTACTTGAAACATGTTTTATGCACTGGGGCTCAGACAGGAAAAGAGCAACTTTTAAATGCATTTGGTACCAAGGAGATTTAAAATAAGGGACTAAAAACAAAAAGGGCAGAAATAGCTACTCAGGCTGGGCGGGGGTAGGAAAAAGCCAAGAGTGGGCTCCCCACTCTGGGGGTGGTGGGGCTGGGGCACCTACAGGCACTGGAAGTACTGAGGGGTCCAGCCAGGCACTTTTGGAGACCACCTGGCCACAGGCAAGAGGCCAGTTAGATTGGTGCTAGAACTGCAGGTAAGGGATGCCACCAGAGGCAGACCACCACTTGCAGAGTATCACCAGAACTTGGAGCAGGAAGATGACCTTTCCTCCCTCCCCCACCCTACAGTTGGTCAGTCGGGGTGTCTGGGAAATGTAGTTTGCAGGGTCCCTGATTCCCTGAAACACACAGGTGAGCACAGAAGATGAGATTGGGAACTGAGCATCAACAGGCAAATGCCTGCCTCACCTTCATCTCTCCAGAAATTCCTCGATGTAGTGGGTCCTGGTTCTGGACTTTCTAGGCCAATCCATCAATATCTCTGACTTGTACAGAAACTTTATTTTATAATGGTAGCTTCTTAGTATGTTTTAGTATCTGTTTAGAACAACTCCCCACTTTACCTACTGTCCATTCATCTTAGAAATTTTCCACGAATTCTCACACATTTATTTTTCAAGATTAGATCCCAGGAAGCTTCAGTCTCAGCTCTGCCTTGGACCTTGGGCCAGTTGTTCACCTCTCTGAGCCTCACAAACCACACAAGAGGGCCGGTGAGATGGCTCAGTGGCATAAGCGCCTGCTCGGCAAGCGCGAGGTCCTGATTTCAACTCCCGGTACCCACATACGAAAAAAGGGCCGGTGATATCGCTCAGCGGCACGGGCGCCTGCTGGCGCGCGAGGTCCTGAGTTTGACCCCCAATACCCACAAAAACAAACAAACAAACAAAAAAACCACACAAGAAAAACCCTCCACAGAGGTGAGAGTAAGAATATATGCGAGTAAATTCCTGCAAATAACCACTGGTTTTTATTGTCTCTCAGCATATTTTCTTTTCTCTGGCTTATATCATAGACTGACGTATCTTTCTCCCCTTCTAGACTGAAGGCAGAGATTGAGGTCGATTCACCTTGGAAAGGTATCTGTAAGTGGATGAAGGGAGGGAGCAGAGGGCGAGGGAAAGAGGGAAGGCAGATGGCTTTTGCCATTTAAGACTCATGAAACGGTGCTCCCTTCTGTGCACACTTCCTGCTCCACAGCGCTGTATATGAATGAGCAGGTTCTCCCACTGCCAACCCGAGTTCTCATTGAACTACCACCAGTGATTCAAGTCCAAGAAAGACATGTAGTTCTCCACCAACACTTCCTAATGAAGACCAGGAGTTTTTGAGCAAAGATCGTTCAGGACAGTGGTTGGCAGCCTTGGCTGAGCATTGACTTTAAGAAACATGGATGCCCAGGTCCCAAGCCCAAAAATAATGATTCTTGGGCTCAGGGGCAGCCTGGACATTGAAATTATTTTTAGATCTCTTTCTCCCCAGGTGAGTCAAATATGAGCCATAGTGGACAGCTGCAGCTGAGATGATGCACCTGAGGTCTGAGCTGACAACTCCTGGGGCTTCACACTGGTCATCTAATAAGGGGATGTAGGAGAGCTGGAGGACACTGCAGAAGTCCAGAGGAATGAGAGTAAATCCACTAGTCCTCCAGGTTGTTCAAGTCATCCCATTCTTTGTTTTCCTGCACCCCATGTGTGCATGTGTACACGTAGACACACCAGGCACACCATGTACACATGCATACACACTCGCCATGTACATATATCACACAGACTCCCCAAGCACAAGTACCCAAACTCCCATGCACACACACACACACAGACTCCCCATGCACACACAGATTCACCATGCATATGGTACACATGCACACAGAAGCACACACTATACACATATACACACAAACACAGAGCTGCATGCATACACACATAATTTTGAAAACCTTGCTGTTATATGCTATTGTGAGGCTCTAAATACATGAATGGGACAGTTAAAGTTGTTTCTGGAAAATCCAATAAACCTCCTCTAAAGAATAAGGATGATCCCTCCTTCCACTCACATCTGCCCAGAATTGTGTCACATCCTGTGAGGCTTGGTGTGCTTTTCCACCCATTCTCAAACAGATGCTTCTCACCACATGGAAACCTCAGATGTTTGCATGTGTTTCTGATGGATGCTCTGACCTTCCTCTCACAGAGTGGCACAAGGTCAGCCCACAGTGGGTGGGGGTTGACCTGTAGCAGGGCTGACTTGGGGAGAAACATCCGGAGGCTCAGAAGTCTGCCCACAGGCCTAATGATCTTCAGGTGCAGAGGAGGGGACCCGGACAATGTCAGGACCAACCCAGAAGAGTGGACAAGAACTTCAAGTGGGGGGTATGGACACTGGCCAGGCCCTGGATCCCATACATGGCCAAGGCAGCCTTTTCCAGAGTATGGGGCACCAGTGCAGCTATCCTGACCCAGTCTGGCACTCCAAACAGCTACCTCTTGTTCTTTGAAATAAGGTCACCCATGTCACCTAGGCAAAATCAGCTTCAAGCTGGGCATGGTGACTGTAATCCCAGCTACTGGGGAGGCTGAGACAGGATGACTACAATTTTGAGGCCAGCCTTGACGACTTAATGAGACCCTGTCTCAAAACAAATTTTAAAAAAGGCTGAGGATGCAGTCCAGCGCTCCCTGGGTTCAATCCCCAGTAACACACACACACACACACACACACACACACACACACACACACACACAGAGTTAGCTTCAACTCTCAGGCCAGAACTCGGCCTCACAGGCTAGACTGTGCCTGGCACACTCAGGTGAGATCCAATGATCAGCACAGATGGCACAAGGCCAGTGCTCCAGGGCAGATGGTCACAACCCATGTTCCTGAATAGGACGCAGCTGACAGGAAGAGGGGTTTTCAGGAATCATCATGCTGAACCTAGAATAGAAAGATACTGATTTGCCCAGTCACAGTTAGGCCACTCTAGCAATAAACTGCTAGACTGAAATCAAGAGGCAGCGGACTGGAGGATTTTAGCAGGTGTCATTTAGGACAATAGTGGGTATCTGAATCAAAAGTGCACTTGTGAGGGCTGGTGATATAGCTCAGTGGCATAAACGCCTGCCTGGCAAGCAGGAGGTCCTGAGTTCGACTCCCAATACCCACATATATATAAAAAAAAATGTGCACTTGTGTTTAGAAGTTGAGAGTAGGCTGATATTGTTTCAATTTGCAGAGAAAAGGCATCTCTTCCAACAAGCAAAAAAATAGCCTAGCGAGTGCCCTGGCTCAGGGGTGAGCTACAGGGGCTCTGCATCACACAGTGCTGGCACCTTCCCGGGATGGATGGGACCCACCTGCTGGACAGGGCTGTGCTGCCAGGAGTTTCCATCTCATCGTATGGGGAGCTTCTGGCACGTTCATTTACGGATGAAACAGCCCTATGCATTTATAATGCCATAAAATGTTTATGGCTTTCAAGTAGGAGTTAACAACATTGTTGAGCCCTCCGCCTGGAGGGCTGTCTGGCTTGAAGGTTTGGAGGATTTTAAAGTAAATGGATGAAACAGTGCCCCAGGGACCCTACTCCTATTCCTTAGTTCATGAGTAACATTTAGTGAAGCCAGTTTTTGACCAGAAAGGATATTTCCCCCCATAGTTTTCATTTATTTCCATAAAAACTCTTCTTCTAACCCCCAGTAGCGCGTGCACTAGAATCTGGGGGCACCCTTAGAGATCAACTGTTTAAGGATGATCTACTTCACATGAACAGACTCAAAGCAAAATGCACACACTTGAGCCTGCTTGCCATGTCTGCGCTGATGATCTCTCCATTTTAATTTCACTGGAGGTGATCTGAGGATGATGATGAAAACTGCAGTGCAAGAATCAAAGCTTGTGCCTCAGAAAGGCCCAGTGAGTGGTCGAGTTAGGCAGCTCCTGTCAAGGCCTTGTCTGGCTGTTGGTGGCCTCACCTGCCTTTTGGTGGTCCTGGCATCTCCTGATCATTCAGCATGTGACCAGGGTGATCCTAGTCACTATGACAGCCTCTGACCTGCCCCAGCCATGTTTGAGAGATGATTCCAAAGCTGTGTCCATGGGCAGTGATTGGTTCTAATTTGGACAGTCTGGCAGGAGGCATCTCTGGGAACCATTTATGGGATTAGAGATGCACAGCTAACACTGTGCCAGGGTCACAGCCATCACTCAGCTGCAGTTTTCCACATCCTGGCAAGGTATGTATTCATTAAAGATTGGTTGAGTGAATGAATGTGGTTCGAATAAGAAAAAAACTGGATTTCCATATATTATCAGCAAATAATTAAGAATGAAAATGTTAAACTATACCATTTATCATGGTATCAAAAAATCAAACATTTATGAGTATATGTTAAGAAACATGACCAATAACACTACACTAAAAGTTACCAAGTATTACTGAAAGAAATTTAAAAGGTTTAGAGAATGACAGGAACATGTCATATTTATGAATCTGATGATTCAATATTAAAAATGAGGCAATTTTCCTCAAACTGACACATAGATTAAATGCAATCAAATCTACAGGTGTTTTATAAAAATATAAATTGACAAATGTATTCTAAAATCTATATGGAAATGTAAAGAACCAAGACTAAGACAGTTTTTAAGAAAAAGAACAAAGCATGAGTATGCATAATACCGAATTAAGTCTTGTCATGAAAGAATTAGTCCAGGTTAGTGGTAGTACTAGCCCCAGGACAGAGGGAACTGAACACCCATTAGCTACTGCTGACTAACCAGCCTTTGCTGCACTCTACTGAAACAACAACCATGCTATTTTCCATGCGTCATGGGAGCTGGGGTTGGCAGATCTAGGCTGGTAGCCACGTGACTCTTCTCTTGGGACTAGTGGCTAGTCTAGATGCATCTTTCTCATGGTGACAACAGAGGCAAAAAGCTTTGCAGAAGAAAAAAGAGGACTGGGCTTAGGCCTAGCACAGGTCACCTCTGCACTGGCAAGCAAAACAAATCTATAGAGTCACATGGCCAAGGGCATCATGCTGGGAGGGCTAAAGAATTGAGCTTACAATACAGACTACTATGCAGACTCACACCTGTGGCTATCTGATTTATTATGAAAGTGAACTGCAGTACACTGCAATGGGTAACACTTTTTAAGTAAATAAATAAATGACTTAATGTCCACCTAGAAAAAACACTAGACCCCCTACTCACATTACATGTAAAAATCAATTCTAGGTGGGTTTTGGATATATGAATGGCAAATCAATAGAACTCCTAGAGGAAAACATAGAAAGTGTCTTCATGCCCTTGGTACGTGTCTTAGTTATTTCTTTGTCACTGAGACACAATATCTGACACCTATGACTTAAAGGAGGAAAGGTTCATTTTGTGGAGGTTTCAGTCCATAGTCAGCTGGCTCCAAGGCATTGCGCCATAGCAGAGGGGCACAGCAAAGGTGGGCTGCTCATAGAATGGCAGACAGGAAGCAGAGAGAAATCAAGGGAGATGGGAGGGAGATATACCCTTCCAGGTCACACCCTAAGGGACCCACCTCCTCTGAACAGGCTTTACCTCCTAACATCATATTTGCCTATAAATCATCAGTGACCAATCCCATGATCCAATCCCCTCCCAAAAGTCACATCTATGAGCACATGAGGGTTTGGGGGAACATCTCTATATCAACTGTAAGAGTACGGGCGAAGATTCTTCTCAACAAGAAACAACTTCAAGGGAAACTGCATAGACGAGCTGTCTGTCCTGCCCAGGCCTGCTCTTAGTCCAGCAGTGACAGTTCTGCTGTCAGCAAACATTCCTCCTCAGAGAGATTTTTTTTTTTTTCCCAGTATTGGGGATTGAACCCAAGGCCTTTGCACTGAACTATATCCCCAGCCCTTTTTATTTTTATTTTGAGACAGGGTCTCACTAAGTCGTTAAGTTTGGCCATTTATCTAGACTGGACTCCAACTTGCTATTCTCTTGCTTCAGCCACCCACCAAAGGAGACTTTCATGCCTGCAGAGCAGCCTACTGTGGAAGCATCCCTGGTTTCCTTAGCTATTCCTGTGCCTGCACAACTAAGCTGCTGCGATTTTTATTTATTATTATTAGCATAGCTGGAAATTTGTGCACATCTATGAATATTTTTTCTTGAGACAATTCCTAAGAATGGAATCGCTCTTAGGATCAAAAGCCTAGCAGCATAGTTCAGATCCTGGAGCCTGCTGCCAAGTTGCTTGCAGAATGGGTGCCCTATTCTATCATCTTCTGGCAGCCTCTGAGGCTATCTGTTTCTATACCTCAACCAATCACTCAGAAACTCTCAGTGTATTCAAATAATTTGGTGCACACAACTTTGCTTTAATTTGCATTCCTCGCAGTAATCTTTCCAACGCTTTTGGCCATTCGTAGTGGTGTCTGTCTCCTGAGCTAGATTACGGAATCATGAAAGGTGGAGGCTGAGTTGCCAAAAGCAGGTCAAGACCAATTAGTGGGCCAAGAATTCAGGTGACAATCGTTTTGAGACTAGGTGAGTACAGTGTCCCAGTCACAAGGCAGATATATTTCTTACTGTGGGTCACGCTAAAAAAGTGTGAAGGTCACAGTCTTTCAAAACCTAGCAGTGTGTGTACTCTCTGATCCAGAAATCTGAAGTATTTAGTTTATTTCATTATGAGAAGTGGGAAAAAATGGGAAAACCAGACCAGGCTGAAGGGAGTGGGGGGAGCAGGGAGAGAGGGGATTCTGCCCAGGCAGTGGAAGCTGGTGAAGAAGCAGACAGGCCTGGCACAAGTACAGTGCAAGGCTGGCATCGGGGCAGGGGCTAAGAAAGCTGTTCTGTCCAGGGAGAACTGTGATTTTGGACAAGGAAAATCCAAAGCCCCAAACCCCAGTTATTTTCAAATCTCCTCATGGGAATATTTTTCCACTCCTACAAGCACAGGAATGTTAAGGTCCAGTAATAGTGCACACACAGTCCTCCAGGGAAAGGGCTAGAGATTTTTTCCTTTTTTAAAATTCAAGATGTGGGGCTGGGGATGTGGCTCAGTGCCTTGCATGCGCAAGGCCCCAGGTTCGATCCCCAGCACCAAAAAATAAAAATAAAAAGTAAATAAAAAATAAAAAAGTAAAATAAAATTCAAGATGCTAACATAAAGCTCTATGAGAAAAAAAAAAGCCACTTGAGACTTTGTAGATAAAAACACCGAACAAAGAACACAACTACACACAAAAATGAGCCAAAGAAAAGGGTACTTCTCGTAATGCTACCATAATAACTTGAAACCAGAGTTAAAGTAGCAAATAACATGTACAATATGGTTTCCTTGCTGGCTTTAGTGCTATCTACCTGAGAGCTCCACATCTGGCCCCAGGTCCCTTCCCCTCCTCTACACATTGCTGTAGGTGACACCACTTGCCATCTGGTGACTCCTGCATCCACACCTGAGGCCCGTGCTCTCTGAAAAGTGGCAGTCTTAATGCTCAGCTGCCCATCTGACAGCCTGTAGGTGGCTGGCTGGGATTTCTCCCAGCTGCCCTGTCTGAAGCAGAGCTGTGGATGCCCCTACACCCCACCGGATGTGTCTCCTCCAGACTTCCTGCTCAGCAACAGCCAGCTTGTCTACCAGCAGCTTAGCCAAAATGGGAGAAGAGGTATCCCACAAGAGCACTCATCCTCATACACCTACCTACAGCATGACCTGGCCTTTCCACTCAGTGTTTCCACAGCTGCCACCTCGGCCAGCCAATGCTCGCCTGCCTCCTTGGACCCCTCCCACAGCTGCTAGGTGGCATTTTAAAAATATCTATCTGCATACAGTCAGTACTCTGTATTTGAGGGCTTCACATTCCAGTATTCAACACAGCTTGGACCACAACTATTCAAAAACAAAAATTCCATCTGTATTGAACACATACGAACTTGTTTCCTTGTCATATTGTGTGACAACTATTTATACAGCATTTATTTTATAGTAGGTATTACAAGTAATGTGGAAATGGTTTAAAGCATACTGGAGGATATGTGTGTGTGTTCTACGCAAATACCTTGTTATTTTATGAAACTTGAGAATCCACAGATTTTGATATTGGTGGGGGGGGGCTCTGGAACCAGACCAACACCGGCTCAGAGAGACAACTGTATTCAAACATACATCTACACTTATAATATATGATACATGAATATGAATCAGATCCAGCTTTAAAGACTTGAGAGGCTGCTGGCACCTGGGGTGTGCCCAACCTCCCTGCCCCTTTTGTTCTGCAGTGTTCTGATCCAGAGAATCATTATTAGTGCCCCTCCTTGCACAGCCCTCTTGAGCTGACCCTTTCCCCACCCTTTCCCACTAAGGGCTAGTGCCATCTGACCTTCATGATCCTCCAGGCCAACCATGCTCACTCCCACCTGAAACCATCCATTCTACCTCTTCTTGTCTTTGGCAGGGTCTCAGCTTCAGAGCCACATCTTCAGCCCACAGAGCTGCTCAGTAAATATTTCCTGGGTGGGCACTGGGAAGAGAGGCACAGAGGTCTCCCATCTCCACAGGTCTCCTGTCTCATGTACAGCCAGGATCTTGTAGAACTTTCTAAGTGCTTTCTAAAATACAGGTTTGCTGATGGGCATATTTTCTCTGCTTCTTACATCAGCTCCTTATTCAGTTTCAGGAGCATTCCTGAGCTGGGGGACATAGGTCAGGGCAGTGGCCAGGTCCCTGGGAGTGTAGGCAGAGGGGCCTATGCAAACCTTGGAGTCCATTATGGAAATGTGGTGACTGACATCCCTTGTGGTCATTTTTACCTCCTCTCCTGCTTTAAAAGAACCATGCATCATTCTCTTTAAGATGCGGTAAGCCCAGTCTGTGGTATTTCTGTGAGAAACAGCCCTGTGAGGTTCTCTGCCTCTGAGCTGCCTCCCTCTGGCAGGGGGTGGGTGATGGTCCCATTTAAATCTCCCAAAGGAGGCCGGCACCTGGGGAAGAGTCCTGTTTTTATTTAGTTTTATTTTTTATTGTCAAAACTCATTCCACTCAAGTACTCTTCAGTGATAAATCAACATTTTGATTGATCTGAAATGCTTAGCGTCTGCTGCTTTGTTTATTGGCTTCTTTCCATACTTGACAGGGACCTTCTTCACCCTGGACATTGCAGTCTGCAAAAGGAGAAGTTGCTGTTGCAGCATCGATGTGGTGAGAATTCCTAGCAGAGAGATGGGAGCCCCCACTGGGTGTAAGGGCAGGATTACAACAGAGAGACACCATCAGAGGCTGTGGGCTCAGCTGCTACGTCTAAACCAAGATTTCATTACCAAATGAAAGGACACCTTCATGTAACAAACATCTGGGCCCATCTACCACAGGGCCCAAAAGACTAGAGCTGGGTAGTCTAGAGCCAGGGCATCAGGTCCTCTATGGAGTGTCCTGCCAGTCCCTGAGCTGGTGCATGAGTCCATGCTGCCCTAACTACCCAGTGAGGTGTGGGGGCCTCCAAGGCCCAGACAGAGTCCAGGCAACCGAATGTGTGTGTGTGTGTGTGTGTGTGTGTGTGTGTGTGTACGTGCATGCGCTCATGTGAGGCCTGTCCCCTCCAGGCATGGTTGGAGGCCTGTGGAGAAGAGTCTATCCATCTTAGGAAGGCCCCTCTGGTGACCATCAACTCCTCCCATGGGGTCTAGAACTAGGTCCTCCATGGTGTGCTTCACAAACATCTGAAATCTATTGAAAACCGGACAGAAGGCACCAATTCTACAACCAGATCTGCTTGCACAAATTTGTCTTGCCATCAGAATCACAATATCAATTTTAACATATACATAAGAAAAGACTTCTGAAGGACCCATGTTTCCAGTAATTGTTGTAATTTTAAAATTCATGTTTTTCTATTCCCTGCTTGGCCATAACTTAAGCAAATACTCTGCAGAAAATAATTCATCACATTTAGTGGTGAGCGGTCAGGGCTGTGAGAAGCACACAAATTCTAAAACACTTTCTTCAGTCTCTTTCTCCTCAGTTAAGACTCAAAGGCTAATGTAGATACAGGTCTTTCATTTAGTGGATGGATTACAGAAAGAGGAGGCAAAGCACAGGAAAGAACTGGAAAAGATACAATAAAGTGCCAGGGCCACAGAGCACCTCAGAGTGCTGAGCCCTATCTTCCTACAAAAGCAAGCCCTGTGGGGCTGGTGAGATGGCTCAGCGGTGTAAGCACCTGTCTGGCAAGCACGAGGTCCTGAGTTCAACTCCCGGTACCCACATATGAAAAAGGGGCCGGTGATATCGCTCAGCGGCACGGGCGCCTGGTGGAGCACGAGGTCCTGAGGTCGACCCCCGGTACCCACAGGAAAAAAAAAAAAAAAAAAAAAAAAGCAAGCCCTGTGAGGATCCCATGCAAATCTGGCTTGGGAAGCTTCCCTCTGCAGCCACCTGGGCCTGCCGCCGGCCTCTATGCACCACCTGGGCCTGGGGCAGCCACCGTCAACCTGCACATGTGGTTCAAAACAAGGTCCTTACACATGTGGTTCAAAACAAGGGACAGGGCTGCTGTAGGCACAGAAAATAAAAAGTCTAAATGCCATCAACGTACAAAGTACCCTTCAGGACACTACAAGATGGATGTGTTGTGACAAAATTGCACAAAATATATGTATGATGTTGCTGTGGTTGGGTAGACAGAAAATCCGGAGATGTAGAAAAAAGAACTATACTTGGTGATTTCCATGAGATGGTGCTTACTTGCATTAAAAATATCATTGCCAATATATTCTTACCCAATGTTATGATTTGGATCTAAATTGTCCCCCAAAAAGCTCTTGGGTTGAAGGCTTGGTCCGCTATGCAGCAATGTTCAATGGTGGGGCTTTGGGGAAGTTATTGCTTCACAAAGACTCTGGTCTCATCAATTAATCCACTCATGGGCTCATAATTGAAAGGACCATTGGAGGTGGTGAAAATCATAGGAGGAAGAGTCTAGTTCAAAGAAGTAGGTCACTGGTCATATCTGGAAGGGTGTATCTTTTTTTTTTAATATGCGGGTACCGGGAGTTGAACTCAGGACCTCATGCTTGCCAGGCAGGTGCTTATGCCGCTGGGCTATATCACCTGCCCCTGGAAGGGTATATCTTGTCTCTGGTCCCTTTCTGCCTATCTCTTTCTGCTCTTTCTGCCTCCTGCCCTCCATAAAGTAAGCTGCTTTGTTCTACCACATGTTCTTTGCTATGATGCTCTGGATCCAGAAGCAATGGAGCCGAGTGATTATAGATTCAAAGCTCTGAGCCAAAATAAACATTTCCTCCTTAAATTGTTCATCTTAGGTATTTTGTCACAGTGACAAACCACTAACACACCCAATAAAACAGAGGATTTAATTACTATTGTGTTCTTCACAAGTCATTTCTTCTTCTGTTTTTGTTTTTGTTTTTGTTTTTGCATCTACAAAATGGGATTGACAAGAGGGCAAGCAAAATGTCTGTGGCTTTGCATGTGGCACACTGTGTGGCAATGTGGGATTTGTCCAACTGAAGCAACTCCCCAATTTAGGGCAGGTGACATTTGTACTCTGACCTCATGCTCAACCAGGCAGTGAGTCTGGGTCTTTGGGTGCTGTTGTTTGTGATTTTATGGACTCCTGCCACAGAGTAGGTGCTGGATGGGCATTTCCTCCAGAGAGCAAGAGAAGACCACAGGAGATGCACGTCAGCATGCCCACCACCTTCTAGTATCTGGGAGCAGGCCACATCCCCAGGGCTTGCCAGCACTTCTTCCTCAGCACCACCTGGAGGTGGGTGCCACTCTTGTCTCATTTTGCAGGAGAAAGCTGTTGGAACTAGGGCAAGGCCGGCAAGCTTCCTCAGTGAAGGGCCCAATGGTAAATATATGAAGCTTCTCAAGTCTACTCCACCAACAATACATAAAGAGGGGACAAGATGCGTTCTAACACAACTTTACTTATGAACACTGAAACCTGAGTTCCATGTAATTATCACATACCACGAAACATGACTTTTCATTTGATGCAACCAGGAGGTTTAAAACAGAAGGTTGGGTCATTCAGAGGACAAGCAGCTGGCCCAGAATAACCCGACTTCCCTCCACCACTGGCCACATGGCCGGCATGAGAGACACCTTTGCTGATCAGGAAGGAGGAGAGGAGAGAATCACAGCCCACAGTGGTATACCACCCACCTACAACCCATGACCTTCCAACCCTCCAGGAAAGACGGACAACTGCCCTGAGTTGCCCACCCTCTTTCTGAAGCTGCCATCTCTCCAGATGTTTTTTCTCTGCTGTCCCCTTCTTGGAAGCTCACATGCACTTTCTAAGGGCTTCTGGATGGGGTGGGAGGAAAGGGAAAAAGGCATGCCAGGGATGGAGGGACTTTGGGGCAGGGACCTGGCAGTGAGAAAGCCCCTCAACCTCTTCCCCAGAGGCTTGCCCCCCACTAGTACAGGATGTGAAGACCTCAAAGTGCTGGACATTCTGCTCCAGCTTCTCAAAAGATGGTCACAGGTGCTGGTCCTCCATACCAAGAAGCACTGAGCCCATGGCTTGTCTTTTCCTTTATTCACAGAGAGGAGCCACATTGGCCCATTCTAGTCAGTTCAAGTCCACTATGAACTCTTCTGTGGGAAAGTCAGTGTCAGTTCTAAGGACATGCTATCTGACAGAGCCTCCAAAGTCCTGTGTCATACACCTGTGTGGGAGGGCTAGCCCATGGCAGGGGTTCTCTCCGTGTATACCCTTGGGTTTGGGGCCACCATCATGCCACCTCTGCTTACAGGATCCTCCATCTCCCATCACTTGCCACTCCCCTCCCCAGAACTGTCTGTTCCCAGCCACCCTGAGAACTTTTGGGGACCTCCAGGGCAAGGGGCATGAACATCTCTGTAGACACCTGGAGACATCCCCTCTAGGCAGAGCCTCTTGGCCCCAGGGCAGGTGGGGAAGGTGGGAAGGTGGTGCTGGGGGTCAGGGCTTGGGGGCCCACCTTGCTCTTCTCCTGCTGCAGCTCGATCTGGATGTCCGTGAGCTTGGCTCGCAGCTCCTCGTTGGCGGCCTGCAGCGCAGCAAGAGCCTCCGCCTTGTCTCCTTTGGCCCGGCTGCCTGTGCCCTTCTTTGACATGGTGAGGCTAGATGACCAGAGGGACACCCAGGGGCAGATGCTCCGTCTAGGCTGGGGTGTCCACACCAAGCTCCTGGCAGGTGTCGCCTCAGCTGTTGATCTGCTACATTTTCTCACTCACCTAGGGGGAAAGCACAGCTGAGTGAGCAGATTGCGATCCACTGGATGTCTGGAATGGTGTATCAGTCATACAGGTTGGGCCTGGAGCTCAGGGGCTCATGTGTTGCAGTGCAGGGCACTGTGGTCCCCACGCTGAGGATGCTGCCCTGACCATGCCTGCTGGGGAACCAGCTCCAGACCTTAAGGTTCAGCTGCCTCATGAAGGGGACTTCATGCATTGCACATAATGAGCATTCAATACATGTTAATTCTTTGCCTTTTAGGAATTAGAGAGTGGACAACTGACTTTAAAACAAGAATTTCATGGGTATGAGGCACATGATGGCAACAGTGGGTATTAACCATAAGCTGAGGCAATGTGGGTAATAGTGGCTCTTGGGATGGCAGAGTGGAAGGCGATGACCCTAGGCTCCTCCCAGGACCCACAAACTTCTAAGAAATACAAAAAATAAATAAAAGCAGAATCTTGAAGAAGTCTTTGTACATCTGTGTTCAGAGTAGCATTATTAACAAAAGCTAAGAGGTAGAAGTAACCCCAGTGTCCACTGATGGATGAGTCGATAAGCAAAACATGGTCTGTTCATGTGATGGAATATGACTCCTGTCACATGGACAAACTTCAATGCCATTATGCTAAATGAAATGAGCCTGTCACAAAACAACAAGTACAGTACTGTTTGATGCCACTTAGGTGAGGTATCTAAAGTAGTCCAACTCATAGAAACAGAAAGTAAAATGGGGATTGCCAGGAACTGGGGGAGGAGGAAATAAGGAGTTGTTTAATGGGGTAGGGGTTTCAATTTTAGAAGATGAATAATTTCCCTCTCCCAGCTGCTACTCTCCTCCAGCTCCCCTTCTCCTAGCCATCCTTCCTCCCCAGC
The DNA here is from genome assembly GCA_028451465.1 of Erethizon dorsatum. Lineage (NCBI taxonomy): Eukaryota > Metazoa > Chordata > Mammalia > Rodentia > Erethizontidae > Erethizon > Erethizon dorsatum. Next base: position 115,133,050 of record CM051822.1, on the reverse strand, counting down.
TGCTCCTTATCCCCAGCTGCCTCCCCTAGTTGCTTCTCTCCTCTAGTAAGTCCTCTCTGCTGCATGAAGGGCAAGGACACTTTATGCTCCTGCCAGGTTCAGTGGGCTCATCTGTGGCCCTCTTCTCCCTGGGTTATAGGCAGGGGCTTCTTCCTTTCCCTACCATAGCCAGCTATTTCTTTTTTTTTTTTTCTTTTTTTTGGTACTGGGAATCGAACTCAGGACCTTGCGCATGCCAGGCAGGCACTGTGCTGCTGAGCTATAGCCCCAGCCCCAGCTATTCCCAACAGATGGAGAAATCACCCTTTTCTCTCCTGTCCTTGTTTGTTTTTGCTCTGGTCACCTGTCACAAGGTAGCAAAGGAAACCAGGACGGAAAAGACAAGCCAACAGGACACACAGGAGCTTCCATACTGCAGGGGAGGCAAGAGCCTGTGACCCAGCTGCCAACACCCATCTGAAGCACAGAGCAACCTTGAGAGAAGACCCTGGGAACAGCACGCAGGGTCCTGGCCCAGAGACATGTTTACCTTCCCCGGTGAACACAGGAACTGCCCTGGCCCTGAGGACAAATGGAAAGGTCAGCACTGTGGTTTTCAGATGGCTGAGCCCAGTGTTTGTGGACCCAGGATCCACCAGGAGTGACAGAAGTGACAGGACAAAGGGAGGGTGGATGACAGGGAAGCTCATAGCAGGTATGTGGGGAATGGGGAGGAAATGGGGGAGCCCACAGTGGGAGGACGGTAGGGACAGGGGATCCTAGAACAGGGGAAGGGTGGGTGTCCCAGAGGGGACCTCTGGGCCAAAGCCTGGGTGTGAAGGGGGCTGGCTTTAGAGAGATGGGGAAAGGAGGATGGAAGCAAAGGAAAAGGCATCTTGACCCAACACTGAGGAGGTGAGGAACATTCTGGGAGCTGAAGAAGCCTGGTTTGGCTGATGTACACACTGAGAGAAGGCAGGGTGGAGATGGTAGCCTCGTCCTGGACAGCACATTGATCAGCTGCCGAGAAGCCTGTCCTCCACCTGAAGAAAAAGAGGAGCTGTGCAGGGTTTCAGCCCAGGGCTCCAGCTTGGGCGATTTCAGCTCTTAAAGGGTCAGAGAGGGAATGGAGTACAGGAAGAGAACAGAATCAGGAGGCCATCCTGGCAGGACAGGAAATGAATGGACTCCAGGAGCCCACAAGAGATGCTGCAGAACCAGTGGACTGGGGCTGAAGGCTGAGGCACTGAGTGTCTTCACATAAGCGGCCTCAGGATGGGTGCTCACTGCCCCTTTCCCCTCTTTCCAGCTCAGCTCCTGAGCTTTGGTGATATTCCATCAGGACAAAGCATGGGAAGTTAGTGGGGAAGAGAAAGGCCAAGGTTCACACAGAGGTGAGAGGCAAGAATTGGTGGAAAGAGGAGGAAGAGGAAAGAGACGGCTTGTGGTTTTGGATGGTGGAAGAGCAGTTGCCTTTCATGATAAGTGGGGAAGGGAGGTGTCAAAGATATTTTGTTTTATAGCAATAATGAGCTATCTAAGGAGAGAACCAGTCAATATTTGCATCACTTTCAGTGATTTAAGTCTCACTACACCAAAACCTGCTCATGGAAGCTCTGCTGATACCTGGCTCATGAGCCAATCCCTTTGTGTCCTTCTCATGTCTCAGAAAGGCAATTCTCCAGGGAGATGGACAGGCAGGGTCATGCCTATGCCACCACAGGTGACTGCTTTGGTAAAATTTCCACCTCACAGGGCCGGTGAGATGGCTCAGCGGCTTAAGCGCCTGCCCGGCAAGCGCGAGGGCCCGAGTTCGACTCCCGGAACCCACATACGAAAAAAGGGGCCGGTGATATCGCTCACCTAACACAAGGGCCTTCTTTCCCATTTGCAATAGCATTTTCCCACTTTCCTTCAAATCTCTGTGGACAGCCTCTCCAAGACCTGAGGGGCCTCTGCTCCTGAAGCCCAAGCCAGTGTGAAGGCGAGGGCAGAACTCACTTCCCAGACCAAGCACCACCCCATGGCTGTCGCCTCTTGGATGCACCCGCTGTGTTCTGTTGAGGGCTCACCCTTAGTTTCAGAAACTCCCTGTACCTGGCTGTCATCAGGGTAGTGGGCATTTGAAATAAAGGAAAATAAACTGGCCAACCAGATAGTCATGCTCATGTGGTTTTGCTTTTTGAAGATGAAGCAGTTTTTGAAAAAGAATCCATTTTAAAAGGTCCTGTTTCCTAGTCTACGCTGAATCAGTACCTGGACCCATGACATCCACTGTTTTGTAGCATTTAATGGCTAATTTTTAAAGGGAGTCAGATGATGTCAAGTGGTAGATTTCCATTTTTGAAGAGGGAAGGTGTAGGAAGTTAAAAGGTTAATCCATGATGCAGAAAAATTCCTCGCTTCTGACTCAAGTCATCAAAAGTTCTCAGGAGGCCTGGAGACATCTGCAGGACTAGAGAAAGCTCGCACTGTTCTGTTGATGTTACCTCCTTCACCACATGGGAAGCCGCTGCCTGGCAGACTCCAGCCTCACCCACCAAGTGACCTCCCTTTCCCTTCCCTGCATTGCTTGGTTCCCAACTGTGAAGTCTCTGGCTCACCCTGAAGGTGAAAAACAGATCTCTGTTAGGAGGTGGGCAAGTGAATCAACTCAGAATAGGCAAACAACAGTAGAGTGACCTTTACAAGGGTGGGTGGGCCCTCCTGGTCATCACTGGCAAACGACCCCACTCAACTCCACTGTGTTGCAGGGGCCAAACAGCACAGCAGGAACTGGATGGCAGAGGCCAAGGCCGGGGTGGGGGCAGCAGAAGCTTCCAGCTGCTCGGCAATGTGGATGTCCACCTGATCTGCTGGACATACAGGTGGGGCCAAGGCCAAGTGGGCTGGTGGACACATCTATCTATTCATTCACAAAGGCAGGGTCCACAAATCCTCCAGGGCTTCCTGGAGCACTCAGACCCTAGCTGGACCCCGGGGCTGCCACAGGGTGTGAGCTCTTTTTTTTTTTTTTTCCCAGTGCTAGGGTTCAAACCCAGGCCTTTATCCACGAGCTGTACCCCCAGTATTGGGTGTGAGCTCTCTGTTGCTTACGTAATTAGCTGTAATTCCACCCAATTTACCTGCTCTCCTGTGCCCTTGTCACAGGCCTGTGAGCTGCCTACTCTCTTGAACAGATTCATGTCCACTCTGTTTGTACCTCATGACGAAGAAAATTAGCATTTTCACGAAAATTGCCTAGAGAAATGACTGATTGCCATTCAGAGAGCCAGATGGCAGAGAATCCTTGAGCTAGTGTAGACTGTGGTCCCACTGCCTGGTGAGGATGCCTCAGGCCCTGTTCTGGGTGGAAGGGGCTTTGGGCCAGGTTGTGGCTTCACCGGCTCAAGGCCTTCTGTGAGCAGAACCCAGCCTCTATCTCTTCTGCTCCTGTGTCATCCTGCCCATTGTGCCCACATCCCACCAGGGACAACTTTCTCCATGCTGGCCTCCTGCAACTGCTTCAGAGTCAGCTCTGCACCATCCATGTGCCATGCCCCAAGCCTCAGTTTAAACCCCTCCTGTGTCTCCCCACTGCCTCACCAGATGCCAGGATGTTCCAGAACACAGAAGGACTGCCATGGCCGTGTTCCACTACTGTTTACTTGGTGTTTTCAGTATGTTTTACTTGTTTTCAAATGGACCTCCACAGGTCTTTCCTGGATAGAGAGCCACATCACTAGCTGCCCAAAGGAGTAACGAACTGCGAGAGCAAGGGGGATACACCGCGAGTCGGCTCCCACTGGACACTTGGCTTCCACAGCCCTGGGCCTGAGCTATCCTGAGAACGTGCCAACCTCTGAGGCGCAGTGTGTGTAAGACTGCTTGTCAACTTCCTTGCCACAGCTTTTTTGCCTCCTTGGCTGCTCAGGGCTGCAGCCCACTGGGGGCCCAGCCAGGTGGAGCTAGGGCTCTGGGTTCCTAGGGGACAAACCCCTGATTGAGGCCTGAGCTGCAAGGCTTCTTGTCCAGAGACCTGCAGTTAGCCAATAAGGTAAGGGAGTAGGCCTAAGGGGGCACCTGTGCGAGGTCATGTGGACTGAAAAGGGAGGACACTGTTGGGGGCACTCTGGGACAGAGCTCTGTCATGGCTCTTTCTGTTCCAGATAAGCCTGGATCCACACTGGGAGCAGGAGCCGGCAGTGGGCTGGGGAGGTGGGGGGAGTGTCAGAGGGGCCCCAGACCCCCACTGGGACCAGGGGCCAGGGCATAGGAGGGCCAGAGCTGTCCTTTCCCATGGGAACCACAGCCAGCACTGAGGGAAACTCAGGTGCAGGACACCCATGAAATTCAAGGAGCACAGCTCTCAGCCTCCCAGTCACTAGTTGTCTCAGTTCAAGTCCACAAAGGCAAGTCAGGCTGGACTAGGACAGTCACAAAGACAGCTCAGAGAGGCAAGGGCTGAGGAAAACACAGGCCTAGGAGGGCACGTGGCCAGGGAATAGTCTCATAACGGCTTTAAGCACCTGCAAACTGCGCTGTTCGCCTACCTGGAATTAGTGTAACAATCCTGAGATACAAACTGAATTTGATTGGGGGTATGTAGTGGGAGTAGATAAAGACCCCTGGTCACAGTGGGCTTCTGGACCTATCTGTCCAGGAAAACCATCCCCAGCATGCTGCTGGCTCTTGTTCCCAGGTGTGTCCAGGAAGGTTGAGCATTTGCATGCAAGGCCTTCCCAGCTCCCACATCAGCAGAGGTGCTTCTACCCTGGACAGGAGTGGGATTCCCTGTCCAGCTGAGACCAGGACCACATGTTTATGCTTTCACTGGGGAAGCCACTAAATTAATAGCACAGTCTGCCTATCTTTTGTTTGGGGGTCTCTGAAGAGGTAATAAATAAATATACACTTCTGAAAGCTACAGTAGAAGTGCTGGGCTGATCTCTGTGTAAAGTCGCTGTGCTGTGGGCAGGTCAAGGCTTTATGGTTGATAAATGTGCTTCTGCTCTGGGTTAATGACCATAGCGAACCTCACTGATGCTCACCACAGGCAGTCTGGGGAAGGCGGCCCTCCCCATTGGGTGCCTGCTGGCCCCCAGGTTTATTTAATGTCCAGTGTCTGGACTTGCTTTGACACCCCCATGTGACATAGAGCACAATAAAAAGTCAGCAAGAGCCGCAACACCCAAACAACCTTCCCATCAATTCACCCGTGTAATTCATGCAAGTTCTGGATCTTGAAAGGTGATGTCTTGTGCAGCCTTGATGACTTTATAAAGCTGACAGCAGCTGACTTAGATTCCTTCCTGGTTAACTATGGAGAAGAAAGGATGCATCTGATGATTCATTTCCATGGAAATTTAAAGTGTGGAGGAAGGGGGGAGAGAAAGAGAAGGGAAAAGGAATGAGTAAAGGAATTAAGATGTGTAATGTACATGTACCAACTCCACACAGGGAATAACATTATGTACTGCAAACACGCATGGAAAAAAAAAAAGGAAGAAGATCAAGAGATGGATGGAGGGGATAGGGAGGGAAGGGAAAGGGAATGAAAAAAGGAATTAATATTATATGCATGCACCGACTCCCCACAATGAATATAAACATTTTGTTTTTCTTTTTATTTTTTGAGACAGGGTCTCTCTGTGTAGTGCAGGGTGGCCTTGAGTTCACTATGTAGCCCAGGCTGGCCTTGAACTCACAGTGATCCTCCTGCCTCAGCCTCCCGAGCACCGGGGTTACAGGCATGTACCACCATACCCGGCAAAGAATGTAAACATTATGTACTACAAACTTGTACTAATAAAAAATTTTTAAAAATAGGCCGGTGAGATAGCTCAGCGGCATAAGCGCCTGCCTGGCAGGCGTGAGGTCCTGAGTTCGACTCCCAGTACCCACATAAAGGAAAAAAAGGGCCAGTGATATCACTCAGCGGCACAAGTGCTTGCTGGCAAGTGCGAGGTCCTGAGGTCGACTCCTGGTACCCACATTAAAAAAAAATAAAAATAAAAAAATAAACCAAAGTGTGGGCAAGTGGGGAAGAAGGTATCCAGGAGAGGATCAGAGACACTCAGGTGACCCCAACAAGGAGGTGTCAACGACATAGGCCCACCAAGTCCAGGGTCCAGTTCTGCAATGGTTCTGAGAGTAGCACAGGTAGGAGAAAGGACAGAGACACAGGGCATGGGACTAGGGCCTCCTCACCAGCAGGCCACATTGCCCACAGAAGACAGTTTGGGGGGGGTCCATACCCCAGGGTGAGCAGGTGAGGGCCTCGAGGTGATTCTGAGTAGACACACCTTGCCCGCTATGATGTATTTTTCCTAGAAAACAGAAATATCATCCAGAGGAGAAGTCAACAGGCCATTCATGCCTGGATGCAAACATTAGTGATCAGGAAATCAGATCCATGCCTGGAAACCCAGGGAAGTGGGGGCCTTAATGGGGTGGAAGAAGAAGTTTCCTGAATGGAAGTTAGCAAGCTGTCACCTTAAGGGGGTGGGGGCCCTGGGAGCAATGCCTGGGGCTCTGGGTGCTTAGGGGAGGCAGGGGTTAGGGGAAGGAGGGAGGAAAGATGAAAATGCCAGGTGGAAGGCATGTGAGGTCAACTTGACCACCCCAAGGAAAAAGGGGAGAAGAGGTTGGGAGGGGGTCTTCTGGCCCTGGACCAGGTTCTAGTCTGCCTGACTCTTGCCCTGACCAGCGACATTGGACATCCATGTTCTATCCTAGTTGGGGACCACACCACATGGACCAGGTCATCCACAAATGCCAACCTTGGGGTATAGATCATCACTGACCCTAATTTATAGTTGTAGAATCAGATATAAGTCACATGTCACCTAACTCACCTCTGCCTGACTTGGAGACCTTGGCACTTGGGCCATCATCCTCACCCAGTGCAGGATCAAGCTGCTGGATGTCAGACATGCTCCCCACATGGTCCTGGCTACCAAAACTCAAGGAGAGGCACAGGCCCCATGCCACAGATGAGGGATCAGAGTCAGTCATATTAAGAACATGTTTTGTTTTTGTATTTGTTTTTGTTTTTTGTTTTTGCACTGAGTTACATCCCTAGCCCTTTTAGGGTTTTTTTTTTTTTGTGTGTGTGTGTACCGGGGGTCGACCTCAGGACCTCGTGTGTCAGCAGGTGCCCGTGCCATTGAGCATATCACCGGCCCTTTTTTCGTATGTGGGTTCTGGGAGTCGAACTCGGGTCCTCGCGCTTGCCAGGCAGGCGCATACGCCGCTGAGCCATCTCACTGGCCCTTTTTTTTTTTTTTTTTTTACTTTGAGACAGAGTCTTGATAAATTGCCAGGACAGGAATCAAACTCATGATCATCCTGCCTCACCCTCCTGTGTAGCTGGGATTACAGGCGTGTCCTACTATGCCCAGCTAAGAACACATGCTAATTAGCAATTTGGCATTAATTCAACATGTGCCTGACCCCATGGTCCTGAATGACCTTCACTTCACTGGCCCATATCCACTGCTAATCCTGGCAACAGGCTTGGACTGACAACTCAAGTGCACTGGAGCTTTCCCACAGGTACAGCATGTGTCCACGGAAGGACACATGACAGCAACCTGTAGGTGTGTCTTCTTCAGGTTAGAGGCGGAGTTCACACGTGGAATGGCAGCCACACTGGGCAATTGTGGGCAGACTCCAAGCCAGCTGAGGGCAGGAATGGCCAGAGTGTCCCACAGGACAGACCCCTAAAAGCCAGGACTGATGGCAAGCTCAAAGTCAAGTCCCTAGCTACGTGTACCTATCCTTTGACCTGTGGGTGGAATGGGAAATAGTCTGTGGCTCTGAGTGGTTACACAGAAGCCCCTCTCTTCCCCAGCACAGCTGCTCCTGGGGAGATGCAGCAGTGGCCTCCCTGGCCTCTGCAGGGCACAGCTGCTCGGCAGATGGTTCACTCAGGCAGCCAAAGGTCCAGAGAGGCAGCAACGTACAGGCCAGCCATCCAAGTGAGGCTTTTCTAAAAAACTCCTGGCTTGGATAACATAGCTTCAATTCACCTGGGCCCAACTCACAGGGTAGAAGAGAGAACGACCAGGCACCTGCTGGAGTTGCTCATCAGCAGGCCTGGGCAGCTCGATCACTAAGGCTGGGTGCCAATTCTCACAACACATCTGTCTAGCATTATCCCAGGTAACATTCTCTGCTTCCTATCTTCCAAGTAGTACTACATTCAACTTCATCTACATCTTGGTTTTACAACAATGCTTTTCTGCAAATTCACAGGAAGTAGCATATTACCAATTCAGTATCATTCCTTGACAATGGCAAATTATTCCATTTGGACACCATCTTAAAATCACTGATGGAATCCTCCTGAGATGTCCCTCAATTATGACAATCAATGAGACACTTTGCCAAAAGTGGAGATGGATGTGTGAAGTGCTTACCATGACAAACTGACAGCAACACTTAGAAATGTGCATAGTGGTATTCGAGGAAGTTCCTAAAAAACAGATTAGAATTATCAAGAATTTTATCTCTGGGCCGGTGAGACGGCTCAGCGGCTTAAGCGCCTGCCTTGCAAGCGCGAAGGCCCGAGTTCGACTCCCGGAACCCACATACGAAAAAAGGGGCCGGTGATATCGCTCAGCGGCACGGGCGCCTGTTGGCGCGTGAGGTCCTGAGGTCGACCCCCCGGTACCCACAAAAAAAAAAAAAAAAAAAAAAAAGAATTTTATCTCTAACTGCAAATTTTTTAATGAAGTCAATTTATGTTAGTATTTACAAACCCTTATCAGAAATGGAGTTTGCAGAAAACAGGTAACGAAATTTGGTGGGAAGAAAAGGATGCTTTCTGGTAAACAGTTCATCTGGTTCTGTCTGGTACCGCTGTGGAGCACTCAGACCCCAGCAAATGCCAGTGCTGCCTATTATGAAGTCATGATTAATGGAAGCCAGGAATGACACTTTTTAAACAAATGAATATTTTCATTTGAGTTAATTGTAGACTACATGCAGTTGTAAGAGAATACAGAGAGAACCTGTGTACCTAGTCACAGTTTCTCCACAGGAACATCTTGAAAAACTGTACAAGATCACATCCAGGGTACAGACATGGAGACAACTGAGGTACTGAACATCTGTCTCCACCAAAGGATCCCTTGTATACTCACCCTCACTTGCCTCCTAGCCATCCCCTTCTAAACCCCAGGAAGCCGCTGATATTCTTCCCATTTGCATCATTTTGCCACTTCAACTGTGTCATAGAAGGGGGAATAGTACTTTTGAGATTGGCTTTTTCCACTCAGTATAACTTTCTGGAGATTAGTCCAGGCTATTGCAAGTATCAAAAATTCATTCATTTTTATTGATGAGCAGTGTTCCAGGGTGTCTATGTACCACACTTGCTTAACCATTCATCACTTTCCAGTTTCTGCCTACTAAAAAGTATGCTGTTAAAAACACTGGTTTATAGGGTTTTGGGTAAACATAAAACTTCATTTCTCTGGTATAAATGCCTGGGAGTGCAATTTCTGGCTTACAGGGTAGTGGCATATTTGGTGTGCCAAACTGTTGTCCAGAGGCGCTGCACCATTTTGCATTCTCACCAGCAGTGCCTGAGGGATCCAGTTTCTCTGCATTCTTTCCAACATTTGACATTTCACTTTTTAATTTTTGGCCATTGTGACAGATAATATCTCATTGCAGTATTAATTTGCATTTCCCTAGTAACTAAGGACAGCACCTTTTCATATACCTAGTTGCCACCTGTACATCCTCCTTGTTGAAGCATCTATTGCCAGGCTGCCCCCTTCCTGGTCTCTTGGTAGAGAGTGCAGGCTTTTCCCATGGCTGTTTTTTCTGTGCCTATTGGTCATTCCAAGTTGCCAGCCTCTCTGACTCCACAACTGGGACACCTGCCACAAAAAGAAAACCCCAGAGCTCACGGCTATGTTGCTCCTCAGATCTCCAGAATCCTAGCTGGCTGCTTTCTTCTCTCTGCCTTTTGTTGTTTTCTGATGTTTGTTTTGTATTTGAATGTCCAACATTTTTTTTTTTTGTCCAAGACTTTTGATTGTACTAATGAGAGAAAAGGGGACAACATGCCTACTCTGTCTTTCCAGAGGCAAAAATTCTGCTGCAGCTTATTTTTATTTTTACTTACTTATTTATTTATTTTGGTACTGGGAATCGAACTCAGGACCTTGTGCTTGCCTGGCAGGCACTGTGCCACTGAGCTGTATCCCCGGCCCAGCTTTTTGATCAAAGAATCTTGGTCCTATACCTATCATTATTTCAGTTATATAACAGATGTGTCTTAAATTTGCCAGTGCTCTTCCCAGGGTAGAAGCCAGATGTTGTATTAAGTGACTGTAGTGACCACTCCCTTGTGAGAGGAAATGGACTTCACCACCTGGATTTGGGTGAAAGGCTATCACTGGAGCATATAACTCTTTGTGTGGTTCTAAGTCCACCTAGCTCAGTTCAAGAAGGAAGGCTTAGATCATATTAATATATACAAGTCCCTTTTAGGATACAAGGGCAGCAACTAACACTTTATTGAATGAACACTGAGCATTTTAAATGTTTTCCAAGTGGTAGTGCAAATGGTTTGAAAATGACAGCACTGGGATGCAGGATTCAAAGCAGGACAACAGTGGAGGAGTGCTTCTGTGTATATTAATGCTGAGCCCAGCTCAGAAGGTGGCTGTGATCTGACATCACAACTTGGCTCAGCATCCTCCGGAAGTCTTGGCTGAAGATGGAACCCCAGGCACAGACTAAAGCCAAGATCATAATAACCCAGAACAGTGCAGGCCCTAACTCAGAAAAGTAGCTATGGAACCCAAGGAGATTCAGAGTCCTTTCTTCTCACACTCCTTGCTGAGATGAACACAAAACAGCCAATCTAAATAAGTGGGTAGATAGATGAGAGAAGAGACAGGCAGGAGGGTAGAGAGAGGACAGATAGATGGGTGGATGAATGGATGGATGGGTGGACAAATAGATGGATAAAAGCAGCCCTTCTTTTTTTTTCTTCCTGAAGAATCCATCTCAAATTGCAACTATTCTTCCTACCTTTCCTGAAAGTTCAACTAAAGTCTAGATGAGGATTTATTTCAAAAAGAATTTTATATTCAATTGCTGAAAAGCGAGTATCATATATATGTCATCTTGCACATGATTTTGGTTAGACTGCTGTGTTTCTACCTGACATGTGCACTGTAGCCCTCTGCCTCAGTAAAGAGTCACAATGCCCTCTTGCCCTTCTTGAAAAGGTTGAAGCCAACTTTAGAACCATAAACCTGCTGGATGTGGTGGCATACACCTGTAAGCCCAGCACTCAGGAGGCTGAGGCAGGAGGATCGCCGTGAGTTTGAGGCCAGCATGGGCTCCACAGTGAGTTCAAGATCAGCCTGAACTACATAGCAAGACCCTGTCTAAAGAAAAAGAAAGAACATAGAGCCCAAATACAGTAGAGGAGTTTGTTGATCCTAACAGCTCATACCTACACTGTATATGGAAATGAAAAGGACAGAGAATAAGTCAGGTAACCTTGACAATGAAGACAGACCTAGAGGATTTACACTAGGACTGTTATGGTTAGATGTAGACTACACATGTGCACACACACACACACACACACAATTCTCATGTGCCTAGAGGCGGGACTTTTGGAGGGTGGTTGATCATGGGAGCACTGCACTCATGGATGGATTCATCCACTGGTGAGTTCAGCAGCTGAGTGTGCCGTTTGAAGGTGGGGCCTGGTCCGATGAGGCAGGTCACTGGGTGTGGACCTGGAAGGGTTTATCTCCCTCCCCAGCTCCTTCTTTCTCTCTCTGCTTCCTGGCCACCATGATGTGCGCACCTTTTCCTCTACTGTGCTCCTCTGCCATGCCATTTCTGCCTTGGATCCAGCTGACCATGGACTATAACCATGAGCCAAAATAAACCTCTCTTCCTTTAAGCTGTGGGTGTCAGGTATTGTAACTCAGTGGTGAAGAAGGTGGCTAAGACAAGGACCTCTGTAAGGGCCTTTGATGAAAGTGAGGGTATTGGACAAGGATAAACAACAGTCAAAGGAATGGGCTGGAGCTCGAAGCCCTGACAACGTGTGTGGTCACTGACTTGTGTTAAAGTAATACCACAGTGCACAGAGCCAAGATGGGCTTTCAACTGAGTAGTGTCAATTGAACTGAATGTCCACAAAGAGAAATATACTGTGCTTGCTACCACAAATAAAAAATCATTTGTCAAGCCAGGCATGGTGGTGCACACTTGAAATCCCAGCTATTTAGGAGGTTGAAGCAGGGGATCACAAGTTCAAGGCCAATCTGGGCAACTTAATAAGATTATTTAAGATTATTTACGATTTTTAAAATAAGATTTAAATAAGATTTTAAAAAACTTAATAAGATTTAAAAAAAAATGGCTGAGGATGTAGCTCAGCAGTGCACTTGCCTAGCATATGAGAAAACCTGGGTAGATCATTTTCCAGTGGATTTCAGATAAGAATGTGAAAGGCAAAGCAATAATCTTCCAGGAGAAAATATCTTCACGACTTCGGAAACAGCTAAGCTTCCTCTACAGGGTGCAGAAAGCACTAATTGTAAAGGAGAAAGCTGAAGGTTGGGTTATATTAGGAACTTCTGTTAGTGCAAAGCCACCTTTAAGAGTGTGAAAAGGCAAGTCAGGGATTGAAGAAGACATCTGGAGCCCAAATGTCTCGCAAAGGGTTCACATTCAGAATATATGAAGAAATCCTACCAACCAGTAAGACTAACTCAGACAACCCAGTAGAAAACGGCAAGGACTGCACAGGAGAGGAGTCCCGAGCAAGCGCAGAACAGGGGCCTCAGTGCTGTCAGGAACAGAGCAGTGGGGACAGAGGGGTGCTGAGAGGTCCCTCCACAATAGGTGAGCCAAGGCTGTGGTGTCCCAACAGGCGGTACCTGGCCGCCTGTCTTGCAGCAGGCATCTCTGCACAGCCTTTTGGGTCTCCCCCAGCCAGGCCCGTAGTGAGTCCCCACTGTCTTCCAGGCTCCCACTTCACATGACCCTTATCTCCACATCTGCACCCCATAACTTTCTGTGGCACCTGCAGCTTGGCTCAGCGTGGGCTGAAGCTGGCTGGGCTGCAGCAGCCATTGGGCAGTCAGAGGCCAGGCACCAGCTGGGCTCCCATCCTGCTTCAGCATCAAGACTCTACACCTGAGAGTTAGTGGCCAAGGACAGTTGCTTCACTCTCTCACTAGGTTGTCCAGTTTTAAAGTTCTTTAACAAGTTCACACGAGTTGCTCTATCACAACAAAAAGACAAATCCAGGAAGACTGTTTTTTTCATGGAAAACCTCTCGGAAGTAGTATTTTGCAAATATAATTTAGGGGGAAGGCTATACTGGATGGTTCTGAGTATTCTCTGTTAGAAGGAGTGAGAAAAGATGTATGCATTCTTTTAAGAATTATGTTAGTTTATAACACACAACATGGGGGAGCAGATTTCTGATGGAAGCTTGTAAATAAAAAAGGCCCAGGGATGTGTGGTCTCAGGACTCGGGCTCAGACCCTATCACTGCCGGAAGACTGAGGATGGCTCTGCCCTGAATCTTGAGTTTCTCCTCTTAAAATAACTCTGTAGGAGAAAAGGAGCCTGCTCGGATAGCATCTAAAAATACACAGTTGATGATGTACTTTCTCCCACAGTGGGACTCCTTTCAACATGCAGCTCACCATATTTGTTTGATTGGAGCTGATCTTTGAAAACTTTACTCCAGAGTTCACTTGATTTTGTTTAACTTGACTAATTAGTACATATTGTTTGGCTATCAACAAAAATTATATTTATTATAAAATCCTTTCATTAGTGAGATTTTCAGAGAAAATTAACATTGTTATCACGAATCTAAAACTTTCAAGCTCTTTGACATTTTATCCATGTAAAAATTTATTTTAGATATATTTTTAAACATTAAATTTCTTAGAAACACAACTATTTCTATCACAATAGAGCAAACTCTGTTAATTTAGGGAAGAGAGTCAGTGACTAGGTTGTCAACACCCAGGAGATAATGTTTGTGGTGGTCAGAATAACAATGTCCTTATATTGTCCCCAGAACCTGAGAATATGTAATCCTAGGTAACAAAGGAGTTCTGTAAATATGATTAAAGTTAAGGACCTAAGACGGGGAGTCACTCTGGATTGCGCAGAGGCTCAGTCTAATCACACAAGTCTCAGAAAGCAGAGCACCTCTCCCAGCTGGGATGAGATGGGTATGAGAAGGACTTGCTGACTTGATGGCCCTTAAGATAGAAGAAGCAGGCTCAAGCCAAATACTGACACAGGTCTTCACCGCTCGAGATGGCCTTCAGGTTACATAGAGCAAGGAAACAGGGGCTCCAAACCCTGTTACAAAGCTACAGGAATCAAAACTGTGGTGCTGGCATAAGAGGAAACACATAGAACAGTGGAATAGAAGAAAGAGCCCAGGAAAAAAAAAAAAAACCTCACATATATGGATTTACAAATAAATATGTGCTTATAGATAAATAAAAATGATTTTTGACAAGGGTACCAAGACCAATCAATGGAGAAGTGATGGTCTTTTCAACAACTGGTGCTGCGGAAACTGAATATTCATATGCAAAGAATCATTGAAGTTGGGCTGGGCCTAGTGTTGCATGCCTACAATCCCAGCTACTTGTGGGCAGGAGACTCACAAGGGTTGGGTATATAGCTCAATGGTAGACTGTCCCCGGGTTTAATACTCATTACCATTAACCACTTAACAGTTTACCCTGAGTGTCACTCAGGCAGTGCATATTTATATTTAAATAATTAGACTAGTAAGTGGTAAAAAATGGGAGGAGAGAGAGAAAAGAAGAAGAAGGGGGGCATTACGTTATATCACTTATAACAGTTACATTAAAATGGGTGAAAGTCCTAAACATAAAACTATAAAACTCTTAGAAGAAAACCAGGACAAACATTTTATGACAATTGAGATGTGGCTATGATTTCTTGTACCTTGAAGCACAAGCAACAAAAGTAAAAACAGATAAATTGTACTATAGCAAAATTAAAATATTTTGTGCATCAAAAGACATAACGAACAGAGTGAAAAGACAATCCACAGGATGGGAGAAAATATTTGCAAATCATATATCTGATAAGAGATTTTTGTATAGATAGAGTTCTGCGAAGATGGCAGAATGGTGAGCAGCAGATAAAGAGCCTCTCTAATATTTGGAACCCAGATTCTAAAATATAGCAACGTGAGGAAAAGAAGGAGATGGGAAGTGCATCCCTGGGACACAGGAATGATCTGAAGTGAGAATTAGACCCATGAAGAGAGCAAAGAGAGGGACCACAAGGCAAAAGAGGGAGGTGGCAAGTGGCACTTTCTCCCTGAGCCCCAGCTCACAGTGTGGGAGGGGTAGTTCGAACCTGAAGAGGCATGGTGACTACTAGCAATGCCAGAGGCCTCCATGGAGAAATGTGCCAGAAGAATGGAGCAGTGGACGCAGCGGACTGCAGTGGCTGGTGAGTTATTTGGGCTCAGGTGCCCCCAGGAGAGGTCGATTGGTGGTAGCCATTTTGGAATGGGGCCAACTGAAGTCAGAACTCAGAGTAGCTGTGAGCTGGCTCTACCTATGGCTCCAACTGTCAGGGTAAGACGCAACTAACTTCAAGCCAGCAGGAGGTCAGGAAGCCCAGTTCAAGATGGCATGAGACACTCGGCGTGTTGCAGGCTGAAAAACTCAGGTCCCTGCCTCACAGCCAGAAACCAGGAGCGACCTGAACCTCAGGGGAACTAAAGACTCAGGTTTGCTAGGATTACCCACACCACCAAAAATCTGCTGCTGGCTTGCTGGGATCCATCATCACGGACCTGGGCTCTTTCTGTCCCTTCTGTCTACCAGTGACAGTAAAGACATGCCTTGAAGTGGAAATTTTTTATCTGCTTTTCTTCCTTTCTTTGTTTTTTAAATTCTTATTATGTTTTCATTGTTTTTCTACTTTTTCTCTTTTACTTGATTGTTCTTATTTTTATATGAATGTGAACATTGTTTCTAGTTTGCTGTTGCAGTTGTTGTTTTATTTGTTCTTGTTTCTGTTTCTTCCTTCCTTCTTTCCCTCCTGTCTTCTTCACCAGTTCCCAAAGTTTGCATAAACTTCTTTGACCTCAGCCTTGCTTCTAATCCCTTTGCTTCTTATATTTCTCTGTTTTTCCCCTAACCTTGTTTAAATTTTCTCCCCTGAGGGTAAAATCACCATATTGAGAGGATATTTACTGTACACAATTTTCTGGATTGTTTTAGATTTTGTTATGTAACTACAAATCTTGTTCATACAGTTAAAGGTGGCAAATTAATAGTTACCACAGTTTGTCATTTTCTAGGGTGTGTTTGATGCTATTATTATGATTGATTGTACTATTTTAGCCAAAGTGACATAATTGTTCTAATCAGTAGTTCTCCCTTGTATGCAAAGACTGAGATTCCCTGAGGGTTAAAAAGAATACTCCATGCCAGTGCCAAGGAACCGTGGGCTTGGCCAAACGGGCACCAAATTTTCATCCCCAATAAATTGAATAGGTAGGATATCACAACAGACTCAAAACCCAAAGCCAGCTACACAGGCCAGTGAGATGGCTCAGCGGCATAAGCACCTGCCTGCCAAGTGCGAGGTCCTGAGTTTGACCCCTGTACCCACAAAACAAACAAACAAACAAACAAACAAACAAAAGCCAGCTACACTTGGAAGACTTCTCTGAGAAGCAGTGATTTCCTAAGGGTTCTTGATACTACCAATAAAGATACCTAAAGAAGCAATTTAAAAGCATCAGTGCAGGAATTAAACTTAAAAAAAAATTAGAAAATGAGAGGACACAGAAGCAAGATGGAACCCCAGACTTCTGGCTCACCAAATGCAAACCCAGGGAGCAATGAGGTAGAACCATTCAAAAGCCACCCACCTGGACTCTCTGAAGTGATAACCATGGAAGTAACAAATTGATGAATTAGGCTTTAAAAAAATCAAATCAGAAATAAATTCTCAGATAACTTCAGAGTTGCTGACCATAATGAAGAGCACAATTAGTGAATCTACAGAAGATACAGATAAAAAAAAAATAGAGGTTCTTCAGAAAATGATGGCAACCCTGAATGACGCACATAGGAAAGAAATGGAATCCATAAAATAGATTCAGATATCCAGGAGATTAAAAATTCTATTGAAAGTATATGCAGCAGAATGAACAACTGGTAGTACAGAATATCAGATCTAGAAGACAGGATTGTGGTTAGCCATCGTGAAAAAGAAAAAAATAGCAAGGGACCATGGAAAATCAATCCAAAAGCTGCTAGAAGATGCAAAGGATAACATAAGATTGATTGGAGTCAATGAAAAAGCAGGAGATAATGCAAATAACATAAAAAAAAAAAAAACAACCTGTTCACAGATGTCATGGCAGAAAACTTCGCTTGCAGGGAAAAAGAATTTGACATACAAATAAGTGAGACATATGGAACTCCAATTAGCCACGATCAGAAAAATCTACCCCAAAGCATATAATAAGATTCCAGAAATTCCATAGACTAACAATATTAAAAGCTGTTAGAGAAAAGAAACAAATCACCTATAAAGGAAAGCCCATCAGAATCACAGCAGACTTCTCAACATAAACCCTTAAGTCAATGAGTGCTTGAAGTGAAGTATTTCAAGTGCTAAGAGAAAACAACCTTCAATCCAGACTGAAGTACCCTGAAAAACTATCTTTCAAAATTGATGGAGAAATAAGACATTTCCATGACAAAGAACACCTGAAGAAATTCATGACCACCAAACCAGCACTCCAAAATATTCTAAAGGACATTCTAGAAAGAGATAACAAAGACTACAACTCCACAAATGCCAACAGATTGAATCCACCAGACAAGACAAGTAAATAAAAAGAAGGGAAAGAAAGGGAACCAACAACAGGAAAATAACATGACAAGGATAAGTCAATACATGTCAGTGGGCCAGTGAGATAGCTCAGCAGCATAAGCGCCTGCCTGGCAAGCACGAGATCCTGAGTTCGATTCCCGATACCCACAAAAAAAATATATATATTAGTTATATCCATCAATGTAAATGGTCTCAATTCACCAAGCAAAAGAAACAGACTGGCAGAATAGATCAAGAAACAATATTTGAAAATATGTTCCATACAAGAAACACATCTAACTCAAAAAGAAATTCATAGACTGAAAGTGAAAGGATAGAAAACAATACTCCGTATGACAGAAACCCAGAAAAAAGTAGGGGTAGCTATCTTATTTGCAGGCAAAGTGGATTTCAAATCAAGACTGATCAAAAGAGACAAAGAAGGGCACTACATCCTTGTTAAGGGAACAATCCAAGAGGAAGAGATAACAATCATAAACAGATATGCACCAAATACCAGTGCACCCAGCCAGCTATGTAAAACAAATATTAATGGACATGAAAAATCAAATATGCACTAACACAACTGTAATGGGGGACCTCAATACTCCACTGTCACAGATAGATAAAGTAGACAAAAATTCAACAATGAAATATCAGAACTGAACCAAATTTTTCAACAAACAGACTTAGTAGCTGTCTACAGAGTGTTCCACCCCACAATATCAGAATTCACATTCTTCTCAGCTGCACACAGATATTCTCCAAAGTAGAGCACATACTAGCTCATAGGATATGCTTAAGTAAAGGCAAAGAAATTGAAATTATCACATGCATGTTATCAGACCATAGTGCAATAAAATTGGAAATCAATGGCAAAAGGAATGAGAAGAACTTCATAAACACATGGAATTTAAATAATACCCTCCTAAACAACCAGTGGGTCAAAGATGAAATTAAAGAAGAAATTAGACAGTTTCTACAATTAAACAATAATGCCAATACAAATACTGGAACGTATGGGATGCAATGAAAGCAGTTCTACTAGAGAAATTTATAGTAAATTCCCATATCAGAAAACAGAACGAGCTCAAAAAAATAACCTAATGTTGAACCTCAAGCTTCTAGAACAAGAAAAGCAAGTCAAGCCCAAAGTTGGTAGGAGGGAGGAAATTATAAAGATTAGAGCAGAAATTAATGCCATGGAGACTAAGAAAACAATACAAAGAATCAATGAATCAAAGAGGTGGTTCTTTGAAAGACTAAAAAAATTTTTTTTGTTTTTTTGAGACAGGGTCTCACTATGTAGTTTAGACCAGCCTTGGACTCACTGTATAGCCCAGGCTGGTCATGGCAGTCTTACTGCCTCAGCCTCCCAAGTGCTGGGATTACAGGTGTGCAACACCATGCCTGGCTAAGACTAAATGAAATTGACAAATCCATAGTCAACCTTTCAGGAAAAAAAAAAAAAGGAAAAGACTCAAATCCATGCAATTAGTAATGAAAAGGATGAAATCACAACAGATCCTGCAGAAATCCAGAAGACCAATTGTACTTACTTTAAGAACCTTTATGGAAAACACAGAAGAAATGGACAGATTCCTAGATATATATGCACTAACAAAGCTGAATCAAGAAGATATAAAGAGGGGCCAGTGAGATAGCTCAGCAGTGTAAGCGCTTGCCTGGCAAGCGTGAGGTCCTGAGTTCGACTCCCGGTACCCACATACGAAAAAAGGGCCGGTGATAGCGCTCAGCGACACGGGCGCCTGCTGGCATGCAAGGTCCTGAGGTCGACCCCTGGTGCCCACAAAAAAAAAAAAAAAAAGAAGATATAAAGATTCTAAATAACCCAACATCAGTCAATGAAATTGAAGATGTAATTAAAAACCTACCAACAAAGAAAAGCCCAGGTCCTGATGGATTCACTGCTGAATTCTACAAGAACTTTAGAGAAGATCTAATGCCACTACTCCTAAAACTATGTAATGAAATTGAAAGGGAAGCAGTAGTCCCAGACTCATTCCTGGAAGCAAGCATTACCCTGATACCAAAACCGAAGAAGGACCCAACTAAGAAAGAGAACTATAGGCCAATCTCCCTAATGAACACAGACGTAAAAATCCTCAATAAAATACTGGCAACAAAATGCAGCAAATCATCAAGAAGATTACACATCATGAAAAGTAGGATTCATCCCAGGGATGCAGGGATGGTTAAACATACACAAATCAATAAATGTAATACATCGTATCAACAGAGCCAAGGACAAAAACCATATGATCATCTCAATAGATGCAGAAAAAGCATTTGACAAAGTCCAACCTCCCATTAATGATAAAAAAAAAAACCCTACAGAAAATTGGAATCAATGGTCTTTATCTCAATCTGATAAAATCCATCTATGACAAACCAAAAGCCAATGTTATACTAAATGGATAAAAACTGAAAGTTTTCACTCTAAAGTCAGGGACAAGACAAGGATGCCCACTGTCACCACTCTAATTCAATACA
This sequence comes from Erethizon dorsatum, assembly GCA_028451465.1. Taxonomy (NCBI): domain Eukaryota; kingdom Metazoa; phylum Chordata; class Mammalia; order Rodentia; family Erethizontidae; genus Erethizon; species Erethizon dorsatum. The sequence continues at coordinate 115,112,671 of CM051822.1, read as the reverse complement.
GTTCTGGAAACATTAGGCAGAGCAATTAGACAAGAGAAAGAAATAAAAGGAATAAGGATAGGAAAGGAAGAAGTTAAATTATCATTATTGGCAGATGACATGATATTCTACATAGAAGACCCCCCAAAAATTCTAGATTTAATAACTAAATACAGTAGCATAGCTAGATACAAAATCAACACCCCAAAATCAATAGCATTCCTGTACACGAATAACAAACACACTGACAGAGAAATCAGGGAAACAACAACTTTCACAATAGCATCCAAAAAAAGAAATACTTAGGAATCAATCTAATGAAGGAAGTAAAAGACCTTTACATTGAAAACTATAGTACTCTGAAAAAAGAGATTGAAAAGGATATCAGAAAATGCAAAGATATCCCTTGCTCTTGGGTAGGAAGAACCAATATAGTGAAAATGGCCATACTTCAAAAATCGTTATACAGATTTAATGCAATCCCTATCAAAATTCCAACAGCATATCACACAGAATTAGAGAAAATATTTCTAACATTCATTTGGAACCAGAGGAGACCTAGAATAGCAAAAGCAATTCTGGGCAACAAAGGCAAGGCAGGGGGCATCACAGTATAGTATAGCTTTGAAATTGTACTACAAAGCTACTTTGATAAAAACAGTATAGTACTGGTAAAAAAAAAACAGACCCAAGGAACAATGGAACTGACGAGAAGATGCAGAAACAACTCCAAACACATTCAACCACCTTAACTTTGACAAAGGGGCCAACCACCTTCACTGGAAGAAAAATAACCTCTTTAATAAATGATGCTGGGAAAACGGGTTTCTCACATGCCGAAGACTAAAAGTAAACCCATATCTCTCATCATGCACTAAACTAAAATTGAACTAGATCAAAGATCTAAATATTAAAACAGAAACACTAAATCTGCTGGAAGAGAGAATAGGTAGAACTCTTGAAGATAATGGTGTAGGCAATGACTTTGTGAACAAAACCCCAATTGCACAGGAGCTATCTCAAAGAATCAACACCCGGGATTTCATCTTATTAAAAAGCTTTTGTACAGCAAAAGAAACCACCAACAGAGTGAAGAAACAACTCACAGAGTGGGAAAAAAATTTTGATAGCTATTCCTCAGACAAAGGACTATTATCTAGAATATACAAAGAACTCAAAAAAAAAAAAAAAAAAAAAAGACCATCCCCCAAATTTAAAGACCCAATCTGAAAATGGGCATCTGAAATGAATACACACTTCTCAGATAAATAAGTAAAAATGGCAAATAAATATATGAAAAAATGTTCAACATCACTGGTCATTCAAGACATGCAAATAAAGCAATGCTGAGATTCCATCTCATTCCAGAAAGAATGCCTATTATCTATAAGGCTCAAATCGGACATGATTCTCCCAACACCCAACCCGTTTGCCAGCAGAGGCATTGTTCTCAGCAGAGACTAAAAGAGATAACATGTGGCATGGAATCTTGCACGTCCAGGGACATCTGGAGACACTCAAAAATTTACACTGGATACCTCAAGGACTTCGCCCACTAAGGTGCAAGACAGCCAGAGAACTCTGATCACTGATGTTGAAAGGGAAAAGACTGTACAAGAGAAAATGTTCTTTATAAAACTTTGTTCTTTTGAAACTGCCTAGCTCTGTCATGGCTTTGTAATTACTTTCTTGACCCCTGTAACCATGACAGCATAACCGAACATACAGGATGCCTGATTGTATCATTGTACCAAGTTTCATAAACTGATGAGCATTAATCTACCCTTGTAACCAATGATCTCACCCTGCTAGCTAATCAGAAGAACTGCAGGCTGTTCTGTCTTGCCTTTGTACCTCCTTTGTACCTCCTGCTTGTGCATCATATAAAAGCCCTAGACCACCAGAGATCAGGGCCTGATATTCTGGCAATGATTCCGATCAGTGCCTGTCAATGTAAGTAAATCTGCCTCCAAATCCTGGGTGTTGTTTCGATGTTTCTGCTGCCGTTGCAATGTTTATTAACATCTTCCCGCCTAATGTCCCTTGCCTTCTTTCAATCCCTATAGAAAAGGCCCGTTTCTCTTTGTTCCCTACAGACAGCCTTACTGCCCTCTGTCTGCCTGCGTCCAGGTATTAAACTGTATGCCTTGTTGTTTTCACAAAAGCCTGTCAGGTGGCCTCTGCCTCGCCTCATTTGTTCATTTCTCACATTATCAAGCAATCAACCAATAACAAATGCTGGTGGGGCTGTGGGAAAAAAAAAAGGAATCCTGCTTCACTGTTGGTGGGAGTGTAGACTGGTGCAACCACTGTGGAAATCAGTGTGGAAATTCCTCAAAAAACTAGGACTAGAAGTCCCATTGGACCCAGCTATTCACCTTCTTGGTATCTTCCGGAAAGAATTAAAAGCATCATACCACAGTGATATACGCAAACCCATGTTTATAGTGGCACAGTTTGTAATAGCTAAATCTTAGAATCAGCCCAAATGTCTATCAAACAATGAACGGATAAAGAAGATGTGGTTCTTTTATACAATAAAGTACTACTCTGTCATAAAGAAGGATAAACTTGAGACATTTCTAGGTAAATGGATGCACCTTAAGACCATACTCTTAAGTGAAATAAATCAGACACATATGTTCAAATATCACATGGTTTTTCTGGTGTGAGAAACCAAAAGTGTAAATAAGAACCAAAATGTATAATAGATATAGTGTAACAGGAAGAAAATTTTCAGATGGGAAGGGGAACTAGGGAGGGTGAGGGGAAAAGGAAGGAAGGGAAAAGGAAAAACGAGAATAGATGGAAAAATGGAAACAAAGTTTTTGTAAATAAGGAGGGGAAGAGGCATTGAAGAAAGAGGAGGGGATTGGGAAAAACAAAGAATCAAGATATAGCATGTACAAGCACAAATTCTCTGTGATGAATGTTATCAATATGTATATCTAAAATGTACCAATAAAAATAATTTAAAAAATAAAAATAAGTAAATAAACTAAAAAAAAAGAGATTCATGTCTATAATATGTAAAGAATTCCTAAAGCTTAGTAAGAAAACAATCTGATTTGTTAAATGGGCAAAAGATTTAAATAGACATTTCTCCAAAGAAAATATACAAATGCCCAATAAGCACATGAAAAGATATTCAACATCACTAATCACCGGGGATATGTGAACCAAATCCACTATGAAATACCACCTCACACTCATTAGGATGGCTACTATCAAAAACAATAAATAGTAAATGTTAGAAATAATGTAGAGATATTGTACCCCTTGTATGTTGTTGACTGGTATAAAAAATGGTGTGGTGCCTATGGAAAACAGTTTGGCAGTTCCTCAAAATATTAGAATTACCATATGATCCAGTAATTCCACTTCTGGGGTATCAAAGCACTGAAAACAGGGTCTTGAAGGCCTATTTATAAACTCATGTTTACAGCAGCATTATTCATTATAGCCCTAAGGTGGAAGCCACCCAAATGTCCCTCAGTAGATGACTGGATAAACAAAATGTGGTACACACATTCATTACTCAGTTTTAAAAAGGAAGGAAATTATGTCACTTGCTACAACATGAATCTTGAGGACATTATGCTAAATGAAATAGGACAGTTAAAAAAGACAAAAACTGAATGATTCTGCTTACACGAGGTACCTGGAGTAGACTCATAAACACAGAAAGCAGAGTGTTGGCTCCCAGAGGCTAAGGGAGGAGGAAACGGACAGTTTTTAATAGAGACAGAGTTTCAGTTTTACAAGACAAAAAGTTCTAGAGATTGGTTGTGAAATAAAATGAATTTACTTAGCACCACTATACACTTATAAATGGTTAAAATAGTAATTTTTATGTTACATTTATTTTACCACAATTAAAAAATTTTAAAGTAGTGACTACTCATGTTACATGGCACAACCTCTATTCTTTTTTGTACATAAATAATGTCAACCCTACTGGCTCAGCTTCTGTTTTGGTCACCATGCAGTTAACTATTTGGCATGTGTATTTAAATAAACATCTTTCAATCCTAAAATCCTGGGGGCGGGGGCGGGACTTCAGCCCAATGACCAGAAGGGGCTGAATTCTGCCAAGAACATAAATGAGCAAGAAAACAGACCCAGAACCACCAGAAAGGAGTGTAGTCCTCCTAGTCCTCCAACCCTTTGGTTTTAGCATATCTAGACTTTCGACTGAGGAGATACAAGCTGGTATGTTTTAAGCTGGTACATCTGTGGTTACAACAGCAATAGAAAACAAACACGAATATTAGTACCAGCACTGGGGATGTGGTAAGACTTTCCACTGGCATGTGGTACCTATATATTGCACAGAGCCGCTTGTAAACCAGGACTGAATTTCCTTTTCCTCAGGGAGCCTGCAGTAGGGATCTCCTAAGAAGTCACAGGTAGTGACATGAGGGATGGGGGTGGTACTGGAGCAGGAGTGGGCAGGGTCATTTCCTCCTGCAGCTTACTTGTGCCATCAGGGCCTACTTATGCCCAGTACACCCAGCTTCATGTCAGAGTTCACAATGGGAGCTCAGGTTACTTAATGACCTATGGTTACCATGGTTAATATTCAGTCTCCATGAGACTCCAGCGAGCCATGCAGTTCCAGCAGTGACAGAACACAATTGCAGTCACGAAGATATCAGCTGAGGTGCTAAGAGAGAGCAGCCTGAAATAGACCTGGGAGGGAAATAGCAAATTTTGTTTCTAACAGAAAAAACTTTTTCTAGTCTAAATAATGCAATTTTATTAAATTTGAAGGAAAATTCACATGAATGTCCAGATGATGGAAAAAGTTCAGATGGTCCTGATGTAGGCCCTGCCTTATAAAAATGTAACATGTGCCAAACATAGTGATACAAGCCTGTAATCTTAACACTCTTGGGAGGCTGAGGCAGGAAGATCATGAGTTTGAGCCTATTCTGGAAACTTAGCAAGATCTTGTCAATAAATAAATAAAGGCTGGGGATATACCTCAGTGCAAAGGCTCTGCATTCAGTCCCCAGTACCACAAAGAAAAAAAAAAAGAATGTAATATATTCAATGGGTAAGGGAAGAATACTATTCATAAATATTGAAGGAATTAGTTGAATAATTGTGAAAGAAAAGTAAACCTATGGAATGTTGCCTTTTACCAATAAATTCTAGGAGGATGAAAGAGAATTAAGGGTGGAAAAAAATCAAAGCTTTAAAACTACTGGGAGGGCCGGTGAGATGGCTCAGCGGCATAAGTGCCTGCGTGGCAAGCGCGAGGGCCCCAGTTCGACTCCCAGAACCCACATACGAAAAAAGGGCCGGTGATATTGCTCAGCGGCATGGGCGCCTGCTGGCGCACGAGGTCCTGAGGTCAACCCCCAGTACCCACCAAAAAAAAAAAAACTACTGGGAACAAGTAAAAACAAGCACTTATCAAATCTCTGGAGAGGAGAGCTTTCCCAGGCTTAAAGAAGATAAAAGAAATTCCCAAGAGGAAAGATCAATAGGTTCCACCATGCTAAAATGTTACATATCTTTATTATAGATGAGTGGTTCAATTAGGAAGCTAAAAGCAAGTTGAAACAATATTTGCAGTAAAAATACAACAAAAAAAATCCTCATTGTATTAGAAGGTTGCAAAATTTAATAAAACAGTAAGATCTTACTAGATACACTGGTACAAAAGAATTTACAAAAAGGAAAAACAGAAATAGTAGTGATTTTAAAAATCATGAGAAAACCCCCTCTGATTAAGTTGCAGAAAATCCGAAGATAATATCACTTTCATCCTGAAAACAAGAAAAAGCCACATAATCTACAAAACCATATCTGCCCTGAAAGCCATTAAAGAGCTGAAGGCACCCAAGGGGGTTGAATTCCAAACAGTGACAAAACCCCTTAAAGAGAGACAGGTCACACAAACCATTTCACCTCTGCAGAGCGCAAGAGAAGTGAGTAAGACAAATCAGCTGAAATTTTAACAAGTTTCTAAAGGCCGAAGGTGGCTAGCATACCACTTAGGACTGGCTGGGAGCCCTGAAGCTCCTCCCAGGAGCCTAGGCCGGGTGGTACAGGAAAGACTGAGAGTAGAGCAGATACTGCGAGAGCCCCAGAGGCATGGGCCTGCGCGGGGTCAGCTGCCACTAGGGCCAGGTACAGGTGCTCCGCACTTTCCAGAGCTCCCCTGTCCGACAGCACAGTCACTGCAGGGTGTGACAGTAAAGTCCCTCCTTCCTTCTACCCCCAGGAATTAACTAAGGATCTGCAAATTCTGTACAAGAGAACTAGCAAAAGTATCTGCCCTTGGGGTGGGAAAAAAAAGCCTCTTGGGCCCATGATTCAACATCGAGAGGAGGCAGAGGATGAGTACTGCGAAAGAGAGCAGGGCGAGAGCAGGAAAACTCTCATATACAGCAAACAGGAATGCAGAGTGCTGTAACCGCTTCAAACACAGCCTGGCAGTTCCTCTCATTGCTAATCACAGAAGCACCACTGACCCAGCAATTCCACACCTAGGTCTATACCTCAGAGAAACAAAACTATGTCTACTTAAACACTTGTTCACAAATGTTCATAGCAGCGTTATGCACAATATATAAAGGGGGAAACAAACCAAGTGTCCGTCAGTTTACAACCAGATAAACAAAACGTGGTGTATCCATACAATGGAACATAATTCAGCAATAGGAAAGAATGAGGCAACACAGGTGAGCCTTGAAAACATTACACAAAGCAACAGAAGACAGATACAAAACACTACATACAGTATGATTCCGTGTATATGAAATGCCCACAAGAGGCAAATCATAGAGAAAGAAAGTAGAATCATGGTCACCAGGGACCGGAGCATGGAGAAGTGGAAAGAGTCTGCTGAAGGGTTCAGAGTTTCTTTTGGAGGTGATAGAAATATTCTAAATTTGTAGTGGTGGCTGCACAGTTCTGAGAACGTACTAAAACTCCCTGAATTCACACTTAAATGAGTGAACTGTGTGCTATGTGAATGCTATATTATTAAAATTGTTACCGAAAAGGAATAAGGTGAAATTGACAGTTTCTAGACAAACACAAGTTGAGAGGACTTAGGAAGCAGCAGCCTTGCACTATACACAGTGCTGAAGGAAGTTTCTCAGTCAGAGGAGAAGCTGTCAGGTGGAAATTTAATCTACACAAAGAAATTAAGAATATTCAAAATGGTAAAAATGAGGGTATATATGAAAGACATTTTTCTTTTGAAAGAGAACAGATTATTCACATAAAAACCAGTTAGAATGCATCATAGGATTTATAGCATATATAAAAGTAAAATATCTGAAAATAGCAAAAAGAATGGGGAGAGGAAAAGGAAGCAATTACATGTTAATTAACATTATATCTTCAAGACCTGAGATAAACTAAAGATGATTCTGAAGACTCTAAGGAAAGCATTAAAAATTAAACAAGAAGAGAAGCATAATGAATAAGCCAATAGTGAAGGTAAAACAGGATCATAAAAATAAATAATCCAAAAAAGGCAAGAGAGAGAGACAGAGACAGAGAAGAAATAACGCAAATAGAAAACAAACAGCAGAAAACTAGATTTAAATCCAAACATATCACTAAATGTTAAATGTGATTAGACTAAAAAATGCCATTAAAAAGTAGGTATTTTCAGATTAGATTTTTTAAAAGGCATCTACAAGAAAATCACTTTAAATACAAATGCATAGATGGGTTAAAAGGACAGGAAACCATGTATAATGTAAACATGACTCTAAAGAAAGCTGAAGGGACTGTATTTGTGTTTGACAAGGTCAATTTCAAAGCAAGAAACAGGGCCGGTGAGATGGCTCAGCGGCTTAAGCGCCTGCCCGGCAAGCGCGAGGGCCCGAGTTCGATTCCCGGAACCCACATACAAAAAAAAAAGGGGCCGGTGATATCGCTCAGCGGCACAGGCGCCTGCTGGTGCTCGAGGTCCTGAGGTCGACCCCCCCGGTACCCACAAAAAAAAAAAAAAAAAAAAGCAAGAAACATTACTAGGGTAAGTGATGGCATTACACTATGATGAAGATAAAGGAGTCAATATATGGGGGAGTTGTAGCAGTTCTAATGTATATAAATCAAGCTACGAAGCTTCAAACATACATGATGAAAACTAATAGAGAGGCTGGTGAGATGGCTCAGTGGCATAAGCGCCTGCCTGGCAAGCGCGAGGTACTGAGTTCAACTCCCAGTACTCACATACGAGAAAAGGGCCAGTGATATCGCTCAGCAGCATGGGTGCCTGCTGGCGCACGAGGTCCTGAGGTCGACCCCCGGTACCCACAAAAAAAAAAAAAAGAAGAAGAAAACTAATAGAAACAGAAACAGAATTAGGAATATTCACAATTATAACTAGAGACTTCTACATTCATTTCTCAATAAGAGATGAAATAAGTGCACAGAAAATTAGTAAGGATATAGATAATTTCAACATTATCATCCAATTTGACCTGACATTTGTAGGATACACAACCCAGTAGTGGTAGAATACATAGTATTTTCATATACACAAAAAACATTCATCAAAACAGATTATATACTGGTTAATAAAACAAATATCAATAAAATTAAAATAATTGAAATGATCCAAAGTATGTTCTTTGGCCAAAAAGAAGTTGAACAAGAAATACGTAATAGAGAGATATCAAGGAAAATTTAAATATCTTGAGATTTTTGAAAAAAAATTTCTAGATAACCCATAGATGAAAAAAGAAATAATAAAAAAGTTAGAAAAATGTTTTAAACTGAATGAAAATACAAACACAACACATCAAAATTTGTGGGATGCAGCTAAAGTGATATGAAGAGGAAAAATTATAGCAATAAATTATAAGGTAGGTCTCCAGTCATAATTTCATCCTAGTCTAAGCTTCTATCTTAAGATCATAGAGAAAAGCAATATAAATGCAAAGTAACAAAATAGAAATAACAAAGATATCAGCAGAAATCAATAACTTTGAAAAAGGAGGGCTGGTGAGATGGCTCAGCGGCTTAAGCGCCTGCCCGGCAAGTGCGAGGGCCCGAGTTCGACTCCCGGAACCCACATACGAAAAAGGGGCCGGTGATATCGCTCAGTGGCACAGGCGCCTGCTGGCGCACGAGGTCCTGAGGTCGACCCCCCGTACTCACCAAAAAAAAAAAAAGAAAAAGGAAAACTCAATAAAACCAAAGGTTGTGTTTTTAAAAGTATCAATAATATTGATAAACACCTGGAATGATATTTGTAAAATACACATCTGATAAAGGACTTGTATCCAAAATACATCACAACCCAATAAAGAAAGACAACCTAATTTAACAATAGACAAAAGATTTTAAAGACTTCTCACCAAAGCAAATGTACAGATAGCAAATAAATATAGAAAAGGATGTTAGCATAATTAATCATCAAGAAAATCTGAAAGTGAAACATAAAAGGGTTTCACACCACACTCATTCTAGACTAAAACTAGAAAGACTGACCATACCAAGCATTTGCAAGAATGTAGGAGAACTGGAATTCTTGTGTACTGATGGGGAAATGTAAAATAGCACAGCAACCACTTTGGAAAACCCTTAGTTTCCTGAAAAAGTTAAAAATACACTTATCAAATGATCCAGCCAAGGTATTTAACATGTCCATAAGAATGTTTTTGTAGGCCCAGTGTGGTGGTGCACACACCTGCAATCTCAGCACTCAGGAGGCCGAGGCAGGAGGATTGTTGCAAGTTCGAGGCCAGCCTAGGCTATATAGTGAGTTCAGGCCCAGCTTGGACTACAGAGAGAGACCTTGTCTCAAAAAAACCAAAAAAAAAAAAAGAATGTTTTTGTACAATGGCTGCAAACAGCAACGTCCTCAGTAGTGTACGCGGCCTGTTGCTTGTATTGGCGGCCCAAAGGGACCTTGGAGGCAGTTTGCTGCTGGATGTTGCTGTCCCCAGTCTAGGCTCCAGACAGGTATACACGGTGCCTTCGGGAAGCCCCAGGGCACAGTGGCGAGGGTTCACATTGGACAGGTCATCACGTCCATCTGCACCAAGTTGCAGAGCAAGGAACATGAGATTGAGGCCCTAGGCAGGGCCAAGTTCAAGTTCCCTGGCCGCCAGAAGATCCATGTCTCCAAGAAGTGGGGCTTCACCAAGCTCAATGCAGATGAATTCGAAGACATGGTGGCCTAGAAGCGGCTCATCCCTGATGGCTGTGGGGTAAAATACATCCCAATTGCGGTCCCCTGGACAAGTGGCAGGCCTTGCACTCCTGAAGGCTTCCACTGTGCCATCCTTACCTTTATAACAAGTTCATCAATAAATCTTTTCTCTGCCCCCTCAAAAAAGAATGTTTGTGTGTGAATGTTTATAGCAGCTGTATTTATAATAGCAAAAAATTAGAAGCAATGAAAATCTTATCAACTAGTGAATGGATTAAAAACTTGGGTGTATGAGGAATTAGTACTCAGCAAAGAGTAAGAGTAAGATGAAGATGAAAAAGAGGAGGAGGAGGAGAGGAAAAGGAAGGAGGAAGGGCAGAAGAATGTATAAACCTCAAAATAATTATGGTGAGAAAAAAGACTATATACTTATGTATATATGTATATATACACACATGTGTTCATCTTTATGTATGTATATGTGTAGTCATATATAACATGATTCTGTTTATATGCAATTGTAGAAAACGGAAGTCAATCTACAGTAACAGATGCAAATCGTGCCTTCCTGGGGTGTGTTAGGCTGTCAGGGAGGAGCGGAAGGGAAGGATAACAAAGAGTAATGAGAACAGTTCTAGAAGCGATGCCTGGTTTTGCACGTGTATGCATATGTCAAAAGTATATTTTACCATTAAAAAAGAAGGCTAAAAGTCATAGGTGACATATTAAGCTGGTTGTCTTCAGTGTCACTGATGAGAAAAGCCAAGTGGCACGATTCTTTGTGAAGCACTTTGATACTATGTATCAATAGGTTTTTAGGCTGCTCCCGACCTTTAACCTAGGAATTCCATTTGTAGAATTCTATCCCAAAGAGATAATACTAAACACAAAGAAAAGTTTGTGCTCAGAGATGTTTGAAGCAGGATTATTTATAATAATAATAAAATACTAGAAAAATATATACTTAAGAATCAGGCAGGGCCGGTGAGATAGCTCAGCGGCATAAGCGCCTGCCTGGCAGGTGCAAGATCCTGAGTTCGACTCCCGGTACCCACATAAAAAGGAAAAAAGAAAAAAAAAAAAAAGAATCAGGCAAAGCCAGGCGTGGTGGCACACACCTGTAATCCCAGCATGAGGGAGGCTGAGGCAGGAGGATCACTGAGAGTTCGAGGCCAGCCTGGGCTACATAGTAAATTCAAGTACAGCCTGAACTACAGAGCAAGACTGTGTCTCAAAAAACCAAAAAAAAAAAAATCAATCAAGTCTCTGCAAGATGAAATATGCTTACTTAAAGTAATTCTTATTAAGAACATATCCTAATGGGCCGGTGAGATGGCTCAGCAGCTTAAGCGCCTGCCTGGCAAGCGCAAGGGCCCGAGTTCGACTCCCGGAACCCACATACGAAAAAGGGGCCGGTGATATCGCTCAGCGGCACGGGTGCCTGTTGGCGCACGAGGTCCTGAGGTCGACCCCCCGGTACCCACAAAAAAAAAAAAAGAACATATCCTAAAAAGGAAAGTGATAGCTCATATAAAGGAAAAGGCAGAAAACAAAATAACTGATAGGGTGATCTTAACAATGTAAAAGTCTTAGAAAAAATGAAAAGGAAAATATTCTAAAATTGTAACAGTTTATCTGTGAGTACTGAAAGAATACTTATTTTATATCTTTCTTTCCTAGATTTAAAATAAAGTTCCATAATGAGGCATTATTAGTTTTGTGAAAGTAAAAAATAACTATTTCCAAAGGAAAACACATCTGAAGGCATTTTCAGAACCCTGAAGACCCTTGATGTCCCACTGGTACCCAGAAAAGACCCTTGTGTGGCTGGCAGGCTGGACACTGGAGGGACGTGGCTGCCTGAGAGTCCCCAACCTGGCAGACCACACGCCCTGTGTGCAAGTGGAAGCTGTCAGCCCAGCACCTGTGATTCTGAGCCTGTTGTCTATCAATCGGAGCAGAAGCCATTTCTTTTTCTTGGAGTTATGTAGAAACACTGCAATCACAGCAGTGCCATGACATGGTGCCTGCCATGACAAGGCTGGTAGCATGAGGCTGAAGGGTTCTATAAAGCCATGGAGACCAAGCTCTTATTAAATTAAATGAGCATCCCTGGAAACATGAAGAGGTAGGTACCGAGGCCTGTTTCAGAAGCTGACTCCCCTCTCCTTTGGCCTGACTTATAGGAATAAATACATACATACACACATAAAAGGAAGTAAATGAAAAGGCCATCCAGGAACAAGCTAGACTTGCTGTACACAATAAAGGCTGAACAAGTAGGTAATTCATGTTTTGAACACTAAAAATGGGCAGTCATTAAGAAGCATTTTGGGCCGGGCATCGTAGCACATGCCTATAATCCCTGCACTCAGGAGGCTGAGGCAGAAGGATCACCTTGAGTTCTAGGCCAGCCTGAACTACATAGTGAGACCGACCCTGTCTCAACACACCAAAAATTTTTTAAAACTTAAATTTAGGGCCGGTGAGATGGCTCAGCGGCATAAGCGCCTGCCTTGCAAGTGCGACGGCCCGAGTTCGACTCCCGGATCCCACATACGAAAAAGGGGCCGGTGATATCGCTCAGCGGCACGGGCGCCTGCTGGTGCGCGAGGTCCTGAGGTCGACCCCCGGTACCCACAAAAAAAAAAAAAAAAAAAAATTTAAAATTTCAAAAATTTTTAAAAATAAAATAAAGGGGGCCAGTGAGACAGCTCAGTGGCATAAGCGCCTGCCTGGCAAGCACGAGGTCCTGAGTTCGACCCCCGGTACCCACAAAAATAAATAAATAAAATAAAATAAAGGAAATATTTTAAAAGGGATAACATACTGGTTGGACAGAGGCGGACCTGGGTGGGGAGTGGGTGTACGAAAGCTCTGCACAGATGAACACTAATAATGGCAGCACCTCATCGCTGCTCCTATGATGCTGTCAGCCACTTGCTTGCTCCCCTGTCACTCTGAGCTACAGACACCGAGCCTGACACCATCAATGCCCACACGGGGTGCTCAGTGAACACTTGTGGATGGATAAACAATAGTGATGGTCTTAAGAAGGCTGAGAGACCAACTTTTCAACACAGCTGTCTTATTTCTTTTTGCTGAATGCTATGGGAAGGTCCTCTGGCCTTGAGTTTCATCTTCCTGCTCTGAGATCAGAGCCATGGAGCAAGCCACCAAGGCCACATACCTGCCAATTATGCTTTTTAATAAAACTGAAGTGGAGGTACCAGCTGGCACAACGGAAGACGACCACAGAAATCTGCAGCTAGCACTCGGAGGCGAACATCTGATGTGAACACAGGGAGCCATTTCAAATGTCCCCTTGAGCTTCAGGAATAGTCCAAGTTTTAACTCTTCTGAATTAGAGCTCATTATTTAAAAACTCATGACCCCAGGTTGCCTGGGGTCCCACGTTGTAGATGTGGATGTGATGGATTTCTAGGTCCTTCCTGATCTGTCCACCCTCCCCACCATGAAGACAATGCTGGATCTCAGCTTAATAGGAACCAGAGGACTTGTGAGACCGCAGGTGTAGCACAGGCACAGGGCTCCTTCCCCACAGCCGACCACACCGACCGTGCATCACACAGAGCTTCACACAGGTGAGAAGACCCAGGTGTGCTTCCAAGTCAAAGCAATCCTGGGTCAACCAACCCTTAGGCAAAGCCAACATCCAGGAAAAGCAGCAGCTCAAAGAGAATTTTAATGAGCTCACAGCCCATGGAAAATGCCACCTGGGAGGTGTAGAATTCTTCCTCACCTGGATAAAACATTTGATCTGTGCATCTAAAGATTACCATGTGCCTGCAACACAGTCCTGTATCTGAGAAATAAAGGTCCCCTCCAAGCAGGCAGCACAGGTGCTGAGGAGGTCATCAGAGACCCCTCTGGTCTGCTCCTGAGGCACACCTCACTTCACCCAAAGCTAAGCAGGGCCCCACGTTCTGGAAGAAAAAGCACTCGTCCAAGAGATCATGGAGGAACCTGCGGTAGTGAGGAGGACTGACACAGGCTCCTTCAAATAGATACCCTGTCTCTGTGGCTGGTGTCCCGACTTTTCAATCTCTGTACTAAGTAGGGCTACTTTCAGGGAGATTACTATCATCCTCACACCTCATCTGAAGAGGCAAAGAGAAATAAGATGTGGCACCTGTTTTAAATGGAAATCCCAGTTCATAAGAGCCCATGGTCAAGATCGACCTTCTGAGAATTTCCACAGGACATGTGAACTTACCTTAGAGCAGATAGTTCCAAAACATGGGTAGCTGAAGAGTAACTCTTGCTCCCTCTTTAGAGCTCCCTCCTTATGAGAGCACCACAGCTGCTTAGGTGTTTTCAGGTAGGTCTCCAAAGTGTGAGGTCTCCCAAGGTTTTCTGAACAGTAATGGGAGCCAGCACACTGCTTTAGGGACTCCCTTATATTTAATCCGTGTGCGTGAAAATCAGGGGAAGAAAAACTTAGATACACATATGTCTGCCCACAGATGCTTTAACCACATCCTCAGCCATAAGAATGTGTCTTTTGTTGGGCACAATGGTACGCCATGCTCATAACCCCAACTACCTGGGAGCCTGAGGCAAAAGAATCACAGGTTTGAGGGAAGCCTGAGTAACTTAGCAAGACCCTGTCTCAAAATAAAATTTGGGAACAATAAAAGCATGGGGATGTAGCTGAGTGGTGGAGCCCTTGAGTAGCATATAGGAAGGCCTGGGTTCAATCATCAGTGTGGGACGAGGAGAAGGTGCTGTTTTCTACAATATATTTATCTGCTTTCTGAAATCCTGGAAGAACCTTACCTAAACTCTGACTTTTCCCTTGTAATGCTGTAGTAAAAGGGATCCTTCCAAGGCCTGGGGGGCTCCTTTTCTGTTCTGCTGCTCTGCCCTGTATGAAGATAGAACTTTACTCCTTTCTGCTCAAAGGCTTTGGATCTACTGAAAGCTTCATCATCAATCTTCAACTCTGATCTCAGTTTTGAATGAAAAAGATCTACCTGTTTTGTGGTTGTTCCTTTCCCACTATGAACCAATAACAAAAAGACAGGTGGCAGCAGGTATCTATAGCCCTAGCTTGATTGCACGGTTTCACAGCTACTCTCAGTTTTACCTCAGCATCAGTAGAATATCCAGGTTATTGCCAAATTACCTACAATATCTTTCTACCATAGCCCTGCCAGGCCCCATCAACAGAGGATTTTCTTTTTACAACTGGAGAAACTGAGGCATGCCGTAATAATGATGGCTTCTTTCGAAGAAAAGTGAGGAACAACCATTATGAGCTGTGTCCCCTCCCCCCGCTCCCCACCAGACACTTGAGTTTCTTGCATAGGAAGCGATATCAATGGGGAAATTCTGATTCTTGATTAAGTTTTTTTTTTTGTATGTGGGTACTGGGGGGTCGACCTCAGGACCTCGCGCACCAACAGGCACCCGTGCCGCTGAGCGATATCACCGGCCCCTTTTTCGTATGTGGGATCTGGGAGTCGAACTCAGGCCCTTGCGCTTGCAAGGCAGGCGCTTACGCCGCTGAGCCATCTCACTGGCCCTTGATTAAGTTTTAAAGCAAAGACACCATCCAATCAAAAGGCAGAAGATAAAGGCCTAAGCCATATTTTATACCTTTTCTGAAAGAAGAACACAAGAAGCAAGTCAGTCTATCACTTTCTTCAGACAGGAGTGGCAAAGCCATTAGAGGCTCCCAGAGCTCTCCGGGGCAAGTCTGTGGGGTTCTCCCTATCACCAGCACTAGGAAAAGTCACCACCTATATTCCACCACCCGTGACTACCAGAGAACAAGCCCCAGCTTTGCACATGTGATAAACAGCCATGTTTTAGAGAAGCATCCTCTAAAGCAGGCCCACCCCTCTGCCAAATGCATATTTGAGAGCAAACACAAGAACAGACATGAAGCACCCTCCTTGTGATGTTCCTTGCAGTTAGGATAGCACATTCTCCATCTGCTAACTTTCTGGCTTATATATGTTCATACTAAATACAGAAGAGAATTCAAGCTGAATAAACTTGTGCAGAAAACCTCAGTCTAAAGTAAAAAACAACAACAACAACAGCAACAACAAAGCCTTTGCTGTGTTCAAAACACAAACACTTACATTCTCAAACCCTCATAGTTTCTGCTCTTCTCACCCATTTCTCATCTTGACTGTGTGAATCTTTCTCAGCTTGTCCAGAGTCAGCCTGGCTTGTGCAAATCGGCTCTAAAGCTTCTATGACTCAGCAAAGAGCTCCGCTTTTATTTTTCAGATGGAATTTACCATGCTGTGAGTACATCCAGGGGGAGGAACCATTTCCCATTGCTGTTTCTAAGCAGAGCCCTTCTGCCAGGATGCTTGAGCTCTCCCTAAGCACAGAGGCATTCTCAACAGCATCCAGCGCCGTGCTCCATCCAGAGTGCACAGAGGACCACAGCCAGGGGAGGGACTAGTGAGCACGCTGCCGTCGCCACTAGGATCCTGAAGCTGCTTCTTGCTATGCAGATGAGGAGGAGTCCTGGACTCAGCACTGGTTTGGCCCCATCCTCACTGAAAAGGAAGGTGAGGAACACAGGCAATTGCTGGATAGCTCCTCCCGTGGCACTTCCCACAGCTGCCTGGCTGCTGAAGCACAGCATTCTGGTCCTCTTTTCATCTTGGTTAGAGAATCCTCGCCAGGATTTAATGTCACTATAAGGTCAGTGATAGGAATGCACTTCCGCTAAAGAAACTTTATTTTAAATGGTGAGGAGATAGAGGATTTGCATTCACTAAATTCTGAAGAATAAAAATGTGGAGAAGAAACAGACAAATAAGGCCACTACCACATCTTGCGTGACTGACAGTTACAGGAGCTTACCCTGCCCTAAATCCTGGATGATTTTTTAATAAACCTCTGCAAAGTAGCCTCACTGAATGGCTCTTTAGAAATTGCAGGGTCTCACAGGGTTTCTGAGCAGTGGGAGGCACTTCGACTCTATCTGGCCTGATTGGATCAAGGAAATAGTTCAGATGACCCTACTGCCTGGCCCCATTTCTAACCACAAGTAAGTCTAGAACCCAGAGTGGAGGCGCAGGAATCCCTCCTGCCCAGCTCTGGAGAGCAGGTCAGCAAGGGCACCAAGTCTCCACTCTGCTCCTGCCAGTTCCGCCCCACGTCCTATACCCCGGCCTCCACCCCACTGGTTCCCCCTTTCTGCTGTACCAATCAGGCCCAATTGTCATTTCCCCAAATTGAGATTCATTGGATGTTGTTCTGGCAGGAGCCCAATAAAAATAAAATATAAGATGACAATGATAATGTGGGGAAACCTTAACTTCTGGTTATTTTTGCTGTTTGCCTAGATCTGGTTAACTCAAATAAGTTAGGACAAATGATCAAGTTATTCCGATGAAAACCATTGACAATAATACTACTTTGATAGCTGACACCATTCTAAGCTCCTTGCATTTCCTAACTCATTTAACAGCAATGATAGCTCCGTTGGCTACTTATTATTACTACTGTCTGTATTTTACGGATGAGGAAATTAAGGTTGGATCATTTGCCCATAACCCCATAACTGACAGTTGCTGAGGCCCAGATCCGGGAGGCCCTGAGGTCAAGATCCAAACTACCTGTGTGCGCTGAGGAACAAGGCTGGCCCCTGGAGCGGAACTCTCTACACTGGGTGGTCCAGGATCCCAGAACCCTGCCAGGAAGGCGGCTGCCCTGGTGTCAGATGGAGGCAGCAGGTGGCAACTGCTTGAATCCATATACCCTTTAACCCAACCATTTTATTTCTAAGACTGGAATCTAATGAGATGATACAATAGTGCGGGATGTGCACAGATTTTATTTGACAAATATTTTTGTAGCATTTACCCTGTGCCAGGCACTGTTTCAAGAACTTTAAATGTAACTCATTTAAGGATGATTATGGCAATGTTGCTCAAAATGGTAGAAAACTGGAAACATCCTAAGTGTCCAACAACAGAGAGAGAATTCACAAAAAAACCAGAATGCACATATATGAGAATACAATGACACCACTGAAAATGTCATTAAGTCTATACTACTGACATGGAAAGATGTAATTAACTTTTGTTAAGTGTTTTTTAAAAGCTGGCTATAAAAGGTAGAAGAGGCTACAAGAGGTCACAGTTATGTTTTTTAAAATAAGAATGTTGTGTGTGTTGTGACAGAAAAAAGTGTCTGAAAGTGCATATACCAAAATATCAAGTGGTAATGTCTCCAAGTAACAGGCTTTCAGGTAATTGGACATTTTGTTTTATATCTTTCTGAGTTGTATATATTTTTAAAACAATGAATATGTATTTATATTTAGAATTTAAAATCTATTTTATTTTCAAACAAACTTGGGGCCGGTGAGACGGCTCAGCGGCTTAAGCGCCTGCCTTGCAAGCGCGAAGGCCCGAGTTCGAGTCCCGGAACCCACATACGAAAAAGGGGCCGGTGATATCGCTCAGCGGCGCGGGTGCCTGTTGGCGCGTGAGGTCCTGAGGTCGTCCCCCCGGTACCCACAAAAAAAAAAAACAACAAAAAAAACAAACTTATGCACAGGCACTAACTTAGCTACATGCTTCTAGTCACTGCAACATATGTGTTCCTTGCAGACTGTCCTCACATTGCGCTCTGAGGGGAGCAGTGGCCCTTCTGAAGGCCAGGCTAATGGGGGTTAGGGGAGAAAGCAGGGTACTTGGTGCCACACTAACATGTAAACCTTCTGGAGCAACTTGTTCATTTAAATATCATCTGTTTCCTAATTATAAGAGCAAAACATTCACGCCTGTAATCCCAGCTCTTGGGAGGCTGAGGCAGGAGGATCACTGTGAGTTCAAGGCCAGCCTGGGCTACATAGTGAGTTGAAGGCCAGCCTGAACTACACAGTGAGACCCTGTCTCAAAAAAACAAAAAACAAAAAACAAAACAAAACAAAAAAAGAGCAAAACATGCTTGTTGTACAGAATTTGGAAACTATAGAAATAGATGAATAAGAAAACAGCAATCCTGGGCCAGTGAGATGGCTCAGCGGCTTAAGTGCCTGCCCGGCAAGCGCGAGGGCCCGAGTTCGACTCCCGAAACCCACATACGAAAAAGGGGCCGGTGATATCGTTCAGCGGCACGGGCGCCTGCTGGCGCGCGAGGTCCTGAGGTCGACCCCCCGGTACCCGCAAAAAAAAAAAAAAAAAAAAAAGAAAACAGCAATCCTGGAGAAGCTGAATTTTGAGCATACTCCCCAGGTGCACTGCCAGCCTCTATCCTAAATCTTCTAGCCCACAGAACCAAGGCTTAGCACTGAAAGCAGAGCTGCCATGATGTAACTGCACAGAGTAATTGAATGACTCAGCTGCATCCTGACGAATGGAGGTGTAAACAACAGGGTGCCCTTGTGCCACAATGCCTGAGAAACTGCAACCCCCAAGGAGTCTCTGGCCATCTCCCCATACCAACTCAAGGTCCCTGGACTGTCCTTCACCAGCCTCACTCTGGCCTGCCTTATCTCCTGGAACACTGTCATCTGCTGGATTTGGGAGAGCTTGGCCACTCTGGAGATAATTCCCAAATGCACAGTTCTGCCACATCACTGCCGGTGAGACCCAGCCCCACAAATCTTTTTGATGGCCAAATGTCAAATTGGGTATTTCAGTGGCTTCTCAGACACAGCAAGTCTAAAAACAATCTGCCCCTTCCCCTAAAGTCCTGTCTTCCTTCAATTTCAGTTCTTGATATCACCACAGAACAGTTTTCCAAGTAAAAATCTGGTGGTCACCTCCAGCACCTCCCAGTCCCTATACCTGGCTGCCAGACCCTCAGACCCACCTCCAAGTCACCCCTTCTCTGGCTTCTGCCAGGACCCTGTCTGAGGTGACTCCCACCCCATCCTCGGTTACACTCAACACCCGTGGCAATCTCTCATGATTCAGACCTATTTTTATCACTCCCATGCATGGTGTAATATTTTTACTACACAAACATATATTCATAATCATATATTATTGCTTTATGTGTTTTGAAAAATGGCTTGAATGGTATCATAGTTGCATATTCTTTTGCAATTTTCTTTCTTTTTTTTTTTTTTTTTGCCCATCGTGTCCTTGATGTTGATCCACATTGATGCATGTGGACCTTCATTTATTTTCACTGTAGTCCCATGGATGAATAAACCACACCACATATTTGTTTCCAGTTCCCCTACTGCTGATAAGAAGGTAGGAGGTTTCTCTTTTCTCATTTATATATAAACGATGACCCAAAGAACACCCTGATGCACACCTTATGGTCATCAACTCCGGTGTCTCTGGAGCAGATATCCTGATGTAGGATGACTGAGGAGTGGGAACAGGTATCTTTGACTTTGTTAAATATTTTGGGATGCACTGGAAAGCAGCAAACAGTAATGTATGAACTGCTTATCTCCCTACATCTCACCAAGTTCAATGTTGGCCATGCCGATGGGCAGAAAGGACAATTTACTGTCGAGTTTCACTTGCGTTTGCCTGATTAGCAATGAGATCAGTTGTTGTTATGCTTACTGTTCAGGTCTCTGCATCATCTTGTCTCTTCCTTTGCCCTTATCCTCTGTTGGATTAGCTGTCATTCACTGCTTTGAAATAGGCTGTTGGGCTGGGGGTATAGCTCAATGGTAGAGCACTTACCTAGCATGCATGAGACCCTGGGTTCAATCTCCAGTACTATAACAACAACAATAATATGACAATAAAGTAGGCTATTCTATATTTGGGATACGAATCCTTTGTTGGTGAAGTCTTGGTAGTCCTTTTCAATTTTTATGTTGCCTTCTATATTATAGAACTTTAATCATTTTATCCATCTTTTTTTCTATGTTTGATGACATTTTCATTTCTTGTTGAAGAAATGTTTCCCAGATGTGTAGAGACATCCTCCCCCAGTTCCTTCTAAAGGCTTTACGTTTTGATATTCATCAGTGATTCTTCATGGAGGAAACCAAGTGTGCACACTCGCCTGTGGGAAAGCCTGTCTCTCCCGCTGATCTGACAGCGCCAGCTCGGGCGGCAGCTCCTCTCCCCTTTCTGCAGGATTCCAACTCTCTTCCACTGTGCTGGTCTCTGCCACTCTCTGCACCAATACCACGCTGTTTTACTTCTAGAATGTTGGAGGAAGACTTCATATCTTGTAGGCTCATGTCCTTTGCCTCTTTCTTTACATTTAACTTTTCTACATTAACTTGTCAAAATCAACAGACTCCTGTTTGATTTTGATTGGGATTATACTGAATGTACAGATAAATCAGAAGAAAGTGACATCTCTTTGATATTAAGTCTTTTGTACATGAACATAGTATATAATTCTCCAATTATTTAAGATTTTTTTCTTTCAAATAATTTGCTTAATTTTCTCCAAAAGGTTGTACACAAGTTTTTATAAACTTTTAGGTGCCTAACTTTGTATGACCATTATGAAAGGTATTTTTTGTGTATACTTGTTTTGGTATAAAGATCTAAAATGTCTCCAAAAGTCTCATGTATTCTGAGTTCAAGATTTATGAAGGTGATTATATCATGGAGGCATTAACCTCATCAATGGATTATTGATGAATTCATAGGTGAATGTGTTGTTAGAAGGAAGTAGGTCACTGGGGTCATGGCTTTTTGAAGGGTATAAATTTTCTCTGGTTCTGTCTCTGCTTCCAAGCTGCCATGAGGTAAGCAGCTATCTTCCACCCTGCCCTCCTACCATGATGTTTCTGCCTTAGCATTTGCCACGTATGGGCTGACAGCTCTGAAACACTGAGCTAAGACAAACCTTTTCTCCTTTAAACTGTGCATGCCAAGTTTTTTGACCCAGCAACAGAAAGTAACTAATGTAGCGCTATTGTTATTTTTTCCTTGCCATAACTAGCAAGAAGGTGGGTGGTATGAAGAAACACTATTGGTTCTTTATATCGTTCTTCTACTAAAAACTTGTTAAATCACATTAGTTCTAATAGCTTGTTTCCATGTTCTTTTGTATTTTCTATGTAGATAATAGCATTTGTAAATGACTTTTATTTTTCCTTTCCAGTTTTCATACTTTTAAATTATTTTTCTATCTTGTGCTGGGTAAGATTTCCCTTCCATCGGAAGTGATAGTAATGAGCATCTTTCTCCTACTTCTCACTGGAAGAGAGATGCCACTAATAGTCAGTCTCCCATCAAGTATCACATTGACTGCAGGATTCTGACAGAATTATCAGGTTAGAAAACTTACCTGTATTCCAAATTTGTTAACTGTATATTTTTAAAAATTATGAATGATTGTGTCACAATTTACCAAGCACTTTTTCTGCATCTACGCGAATTGTTACATTGTTTTCTTCCTGTCCCTTCAGAGCTTCCTCACACCTGCATCTTGCTGCCCCTCCCTGACCTAGGACGCCACCTGGACCCATCTTGACATTACCTCCTGGTAGAGAGGTCTGCAATCACATGGACAGCATCATTTTGAGCTTTAAACCTGGGAGAGGAAAAGGCCTAGTTCCTCAAAGTATCCCTAAATGTTTTTCCCATGCTGAGTTAGAGCAAACAGACAAGTTTCCCGGTCACCTCTCAGTGCTGGGTGGATTCCTTTTAGTCCACTCTCAAGAGGGGGCAGGTCTTTGCAGTCTGAATACGGTGCAGAGTCTCAGTTGCAGCCTTTAACAGTGTTTTGTCTCCTCCTCCTCCCATCTGCAAGTGGACAGGAAAAGGCAGGCCTCTGGCTCTCTGAAGGAGACATACCTGCCTACTCTCAGCAGCTGCAGCCTCTAGCTCCCAGGTTCAGATTTCTCATACTCAAATTTCTCCCCTATGCTCTCTCCCTCCTGCACACCTGGGCTGGAGAGAACTCCAGTTACATCTCATCCAGCATTGTAGCAGTCTGTAAATGACAGTGTTGCTCAGGCTATCTCAGCTGGCCATCTTGCTGGCAATTTTATTTACTTTTTAAACAGCAGCTCTATGCTGGCACAAAAAGGTTTAAAGAGTCAATATTCCAGTTCCTCTCTGGCTCTCCAGGGTAAAGTCAGCCTTTTCTCTGGAAATCTGACACCTGTGAGTGGACAAGCAGGTAGAACCTGGATGCAGAAGGGCCCAGCTCTCTACTTGACTCTGGCCACAGCTGTGATTGGTCCCCTGTCAACTTCCCCAAGTGGGTGAGGCCTTCACCGCAACCACCACTGAAACTTGCAAAGTTGGGATACTGTGCTCTCCTGAGGCTGCTGTATACCTGTCTGGAGACCAGATGACTTCAACATGGCCTTGAGGCTGGACATCCTGAGGGCTTGTCCTCAGCATCACCAAATATCACGGAGGTGGAACTGACAGGGACAGAAGTGGCAGGCCAAGCCCTGGCCTCTCCTCCACGCAGGGCAGGCTTGAGCTTCCTCATAATGGCCGTGGGCACCATATTAAACACTTTACTTAGAAATAGATGGACACTGTCAAGGTACTCCCTGACCTGGACAGGCAATCCCTGCACCTTCATCCTCAAAAACATGGCAAAAATTGCCTCATACCAAAGACACAATCCTATGACCCAAGAATGAAGGGCCCTTGGTGGGCACAGAACTGATACTATCAGGATGTTTCATTGCAATGTCCCACATCACCATTCCTCAGAAAGCTGACAATGCTGCCCTGCTGGGCACCTGTGGCAAATGGGCCAGCACTGAGGCCTTCTGAAGGGAAACTTATTAAAGGCGAAAGGCTTTTTGTCTCCTGCAGCTGAGCTAGCAAAACCCAAAAAAAAAAAAAAAAAAAAAAAAAAAAAAGTTCCAGTATTTTTATGGCTCGTGTTTATATAGTTGGGTACACTGGTTTTGTTGCATATATATTTATGATTGTTATCTCTTCATCTTGGATTGTTCCCTTTACAAGGATGTAGTGACCTTCTTGATATCTCTTAATCAGTCTTGGCTTGAAATTCACTTTGCCTGCAAACAGAATAGCTACCCCTCCTTTTTTCTGGGTTCCTATCACATGGAGTATTGTTTTCCATCCTTTGACTTTCAGTCTATTAATTTTTTTTAATTAAATGTGTTTCTTGTATGCAGCATATTGTTGGATCTTGCTTCTTGATCCATTCTGCCAGTCTGTGTCTTTTGATTGGTGAATTGAGACCATTAACATTGATGGTTATAACTGATACGTTTTGACTTATCCTTGTCATGTTATTTTCCTGTTGTTGGCTCCCCCTCTTTTATTTTCCCTCCCTCTCTTTGTTTGCCTTGCCTGGTGGATTCCTTCTGTTGGGGTTCATGGAGCTGTAGTCCTTGTTAACTCATTCTAGAATGTCCTTCAAAACATTTTGGAGTGCTGGCTTGGTGGTCATAACTTTCCTCAGAGGTTCTTTGTCATGGAAGTATTTTATTTCTCCATCAGTTTTGAAAGATAGTTTTGCGGGGTACATCAATCTGGGTTGAAGGTTGTTTTCCTTTAGAACTTGAAATACTTCACTCCAAGCTCTACTTGACATGAGAGTTTGTGCTGAGAAGTAAGCTGTGATTCTGATGGGCTTTCCTTTGTAAGTGATTTATTTCTTTTCCCTAACAGCTTTTAAGATTCTATTCTTGTGTTGAATTTCTGGAATCTTGACTATGATATGCCTGGCTGTAGATGGTTTTTTTTTTTTTTTTTTTTTTTTTATCATGACTAACTGGATTTCTATATGCCTCACTTATCTGTATGTCAAATTCTTTTTCCCTATCAGGGAAGTTTTCTGCCATGACATCTGTGAACAGTTTTTTTTATATCATTTGTGCTATCTCCTGCTTTATCATTGACTCCAATCAATCTTAAGTTATTCTTCTTTGCTTCATCTAGCAGATGCTGAATTGATTTCTCATGGTCCCTTGCTATTTTTAAGAAATCTTTCTTCTCATAATCACTAACCACAAGCCTGTCTTCTATATCTGAGATCCTGTCCTCACATTGGCTTAATCTGCTATGAATACTTTCAATGGAATTTTTATTCTCCTGGATATCTGCTTGAATCTGCCTTATGGGTTTCATTTCTTTCCTGTGCTGAGCATTCATGGCTTCCATAATTTTCTTCAGCTTGTCTATTTTTTTTGTCTATATCTGCTCTCGAGTCCCTAAGCATGGTCTTCATTGTGGATATCATCTCTGTGGTTATCTGAGAAATTATTTCTAATTTGATTTTTTCCAGAGCCTCATTCAATTGCTTTGTTGTTACCACTCCAGAGAGGCCAGGTGGGTGGCTTTCAGATTGTCCCACCTCATTGCCCCCTGGGTTTGCCTTTGGTGAGCTGGATGTTTGGGGTTGCATCTTGTTTAAGTATCTTCTCATTTTCTTTTCTTTCTTTAGTTTAATTCCTGGGGTGATGCTTATAAATTGCCTATGGTGCACTGTTTTATTGCAAGTATTTAGAACCCTTAAGAGATGACTACTTCTCCAAGGTATCTTCCAGGTGTAGCTTGTTTTGGGGTTTTGAGTCTATTGCAAGACTCTAAGTCTTCAATTTGTTGGGGATGAGAAGTTGCTGCCTGTTTGGCCCAGTCCTTGGTTCTTTGGCACTGTGCCACAGTTTTTTCTGTGACCCTTAGTCAATCTCAGTCATAGAATACCAGGAAGAACAGCTATTTAGAACAGTTATGTCACTTTTGGTTATAGTGGTACCAATATCATCAAACACAGCCTAGAAAATGACAGACTGAGCTAACCAGTAATTTGCCACTTTTAATCATATAAACTAGATTTGTGGTTATATAACAAAATCTAAAACAAACCAGAAAATTATATGCAGTATACAAGTCCTTAATATGTCAATTTTGCCCTCAGGGGCTAAAATTTAAAATGGGTTAAGGAGAAAATAGAGAAGTGGAAGAAGAGGAAGAGTTTAGAAGTAAGGCTGGAGGACAAAGGGGGATCATGCTAACTTGGGAAACTGGTGCAGAAGACTGGAGGGAAAGAGAGAAGGAAGGGATAAAAAGAACAGAACAGAACCACAACAGCAAAGAGGCTAGAAACCACATTACCACGCATATAAAAATAAGATCAAACAATGGAAAAAAAAACACAACAACAATGACAAAAAACAAATGAGAGAGAGAGAAAAAGAAAAGAAAAGAGTACACTTCCAGGTTTGTCTCTGCCGTCGCTGGTAGACAACGTGTGGAGTCAGAGTCCCGATCCGTGACAATCTATCCTAGCAAGGCAGCAGTGGCTTTTTGGCGGGGTAGTGGATAGTCTCAGCAAGCCTGCACCTTCTGGCTGAGACCAGACTCATTTGGCCTGCAGCCGTCCATGGGCCTGAGCCCGGATGGGAGTTGCTAGATGGAGACAGCAGCTGCTCTGGGTTCTGAGCTCAGTAGGCCTTTCTCCTAGATGGCTCCTGGCCAATCACTCTCTCCCATGGGGTGACTGAGCCCTCAGCACTCACCCCTAGCCAGTGCAGTCCTTCACGGCTGCTGCTCCCCTCCACTGTGTGTCTCTCCATGGAGGCCTCCGGGGTCGCCAGCAGTCACCGTGTGTCCGCAGGTTTGAACCGCTCCTCTAGCGCAGTGAGTCCTGGATTCAGGGAGAAGGCGCCGCTGGGTACCTCCTTCTTCTTCGCTGACGTTTCTCTCTTCACTCTCTCAGTGGGCTTCAATTTGTGCTTCAGATCCTTCCTGGGTCCAGGGGACCCACTTCCCTCCTTCTTGTCTTCCTCAAGTTGCTGTATTCCAGAGTCTGCACGGCGCTTACTCTACTGCTTACCACCCCGCCATCTTGGTAACACCATGGCTTGTGTTTAGATGTTACCCCAAAGCCTCATCCGGTCATGGGTGGGGCTTTTTCAGAGGTGACTGGATCTAGAGTGTGTGGCCCTGGGATTGATTCATGGTGCAATGCTAGGCTGAAGGACACTAGGATTAAGAAAGTGAGTTCTACCTGCCCTAAGTAGCCTGGATAATATATAAAGGTTAGAAAGAGCTGTGGTCATCCCTTGTGTTTTTGCTACCTTCCACCTACCATGAACTGTTTCTTCTCTGCAATGCCTGTCTGCCACACCACCCTTCCTTGGACCCAGCCAATTATGGAATGAAACCTCTACAAACTGTGAGCTAAATAAACCTTTCCTCCTTTAACTTTGGGTGTCAGGTATTTTGTCTCAGCAACAAGAAAAGTAACTAATACTAAAAAGCACGTGTCATCAGTGTGAACTTCCAGGGTCAGAGAGAAAGGAGCTAGGCATCTGGCAGCTCCACTCCATGAGGGTGTGGGAAACCAGAAGTGGAGCACAGAGGTGTCATGGCCCTAAGATGCCCCTGTGCCATCCACCTGTGTGAGAGCTCCACTGTAGCCTGGAGCCAGAACATCAGGATCACCTAGCTCAATGCAAAGGCCACAAAGAGGTGGCCAGTGATGCTGAGCTTGGAAGCCATAACCTAAAGTACACAGTTTTAGTAGTGCTGTCCATCCAGACACATGTGATTGCCCATACCCTAATGCATCCCCTATCATTAGTCTACACACACACACACACACACACACACACACACACACACACAGGCCAGGGTGGCATAAGGAGCACATGAGAAGATGTCAGGCAGCATCTGTGCTGCTCACATGGGCGGCTCGCTGCTGAGGCTCACCACCTCATGGCTGCTGAGCTACCAGGAGACTGGGCCTCCCCTGACATCAGCCTCATCTGCCTTCCCTCGAGGCCACTCACCCAGCACACCTGGGGCCAGGACACACCTGTGCCCACTCTATAGGGCTGACACATCAGTAATATCAACACTTGTAAAGTCCCTGTTACCCACAACACAGAAATTAACTCTTGGCCCTTGTTTTGTATTTCCACCCACAGATGCTAAACAAACATCCACTGGGGTAGGGGAGAGCAATCTTGTTCCAAAGTAATTGTCAAATCCATGGCATTAGATTAGGCTTTGAGACCTTGACCTGGGCCCATCTACAGGTTGGTGGCTCTCACAGGTTTCAAGGAGCCTTGCCACCAGAACATGAAACACACTTACCTCTTGCAGCCCCAAGACACTTGAGCCAGTGCCCTGATGTACCAGCTGTGCGAGGGATGGAGGGCCAGTGCTCAGACTCACAGAAGTTAGGACTGAGGAAGCAGCAAAATGCACCTGGTCCTAGGAAGTGGTCCCCGCAGCAGGTCCTCTTGCTGGGATGTTACCCGAGACCTGTCCCTGCCTTGTATGCACCAGTGTGCTGCGTGAACACAGCGCCATTATGTGCGCTGCTAATTGGTGTATGTAATGCAAAACCACAGCGAAGAATACATGGCATTCATGCTGCCAGAGAAGAGAGATGGTGCTGCTTTCCTAGGGGTTAGCAGAGGGCACAGCTGTCTCATTTTAGCCCAGCACCCAGCACTGAGCACCCAACAGTCCTGCATGTGAGCGAGGAAGAAGGCTAAGCAGAGGAAACACACACACCCGCAGTGCCTGTCAGATGGTTGACAACAACTGCCAACCTCCTGTGCCCTGGCTGTGTGGCACTTCCCCCCTAAGTAAGCTCTGTGCTGGGCCTCATTCAGTCCCAATATCAACCTAGAGAGGCAGCCTATGTCCTGAGCATCCCTATGTCCAGCATGGCCTGGCGGTGGGTCACTTGGCCACATGCCCAGGCTTCGCTGATACACAAGGCACAAGGCCTCAGGGACCTACTCAGCACTGGGTACAGAAAGCCTGGACATGTAAGGGAGTTACATCTAGGAGTACATAGGACCAGCAGGGTCAGGAACCAGGGCTCAGCACTCCCTTCTCCACTCCTGGGCTGACAATCATGAAATTCACTCCTTATTCTACTCTAAGAGTTCAGGTGGGATCACACCCAAAAGTGCAGCTACAGCTGGAACCAACAGGGACAACACAACCCCCTTGGGGTGGCCCTCCTTCCTTCCCTGGTGTGTTCTTCCCTGTTCCCATTCCTGTTCCCCTGTTCTAGCCAGGCCTTTATCTTGAGTCTGCTTGGCAAGGGGTTGCAGGGAGATCTTGTGGGACCTAGGCTGAGAGCTGGTACAGGTAGCTGCAGAAAGAGGCTCCAAGACTGGGATTCTAGAATCCAAGGTGGTATTCTGGAAGTGAATCACTTGTCCTCCATCAGGGGGAGACCAGTGCAGGTGGAGGTGGGAGCTGCAGGGTCCACTTGGCTCCCAGCATCTATGTAACTCAGGGTTGGGGTGGAGGTCCCAGATGGCTTGAATGGGCAGCTTCAGGGGCCTTGCACAACCCAGAGCACATGACCAGTCCAAAAGTCTCTGTGGCAACAGATAAAGAGGGGGTAGCCTTTCTCACCTGAAGAAACGGGACATTTGGCCAAGGCCATCACACACAGAACCTGGCTTCTCCTTCTCAAGGTTCATTCCTGTCACCTCATCCCCACAGACCAGGAACCATGGGGAGCATGAGAAGGGATGTCAGCCTGTGCTCTCGGAAGAAGGTCCATGGATGCTCAGAGCCTCCAGGACACATGCAGGAGTGAAAACTGAGGTGCGGACTGCACAGTAGAAGTTTTATTGATATGAAAAGTTCCTTCCATGATATAGGGGCTAAGGACCTTGTGGGAAAGGGCAGCTGAACCCAGCCCCAATGTGCTGTGGTGACAGCTCTTGATGCTTGGGCCATGCATGGTGCTTGGCCATGTTTCCCAGGACCCAGTGGGTAGCCCTTGATTATGACAGTACCAAGCACTAGGAAATGTGGTAGAGGACCCTGGTATTCATAGAAATGACAGAACTCCAGGATGGCAGAGGCTGGTGGTGCCTCTAGGGAAGTATGGAATCAGTTGATGACAAGAGTGTGGCCTGATGTGTACAAGCAGAAAACAATCGAGAATGAGGATCCAGAAGGGAGAACCTCAGCTCTCACCAGCTACCAGATCAAAGTCATGTGATAGACTCAGAGCCCAGGGAATGCTTGAAGAGCTAATCCCCTTAGAAAGAATAGCACGGGCCGGTGAGATGGCTCAGCGGTTTAAGCGCCTGCCTTGCAAGCGTGAGGGCCCGAGTTCGACTCCCGGAACCCACATACAAAAAAGGAGCCGGTGATATCGCTCAGCGGCACGGGCGCCTGCTGGCGCGCGAGGTCCTGAGGTCGACCCCCCGGTACCCACAAAAAAAAAAAAAAAAAAAAAAAAAAAAAAAGAAAGAATAGCACCACATGGATGGATCACAGATATTTCCCAATTTTCTCCTGGAACCCACACCTTCACGACAGCAACCGTACCTGCAGGAAGAGAGACACTCAGGCCTCTTGAGGGTGTTGGATATGAGGCCTGAGGTAACACTGATCCCAAGGGACCATGATGCCTTCATGGGTTCCCAGTGATGGGGGTGGTGGAGGAAGTACTGCCTCCTGAATACAGAGACGTGCCAGGTCCTGCAGCCACCAGCTTTCATGCCAGGCTCCTTCACCCAGCAGGCACAGGCAGCATGTGGGACTCAAGACCACACCTACATCCCAGCAGAGCCATTGACAAGAAGAAGCACCTTGTCACAGGAGAAGGCTCAGAAATCATCACCAGCTGCTCAAAGGATTGGGGTGATGTCCCTGAATTCCCACTCTGTTTACTCAGAGGCCCCCAAGAAGGAGCCAGCCACTCACAGCAGATGCTGGGAGCAGCACCAACCGACTTAGTGGCTCCAGGAGCAGCTGCTTTGCCAGACACAGGACCTTCACTGCACAGATTGGCAAAGCCCAGGTGCTCTTCAAGCCACTATTAACTCTGCAATTGGCTTCCTTAGCAGCCCCATCAACAAGGAGGACAGAAGAGTTTGCTTTTATGTGAGAGGGACAGCAGTCACCCTTGCCCCACATCTGTGCTAACCCCCATCTGTCTGCAGCGTAGACCTCAGGCTTGTCAATATCTTGGCAGACCAGAACAGCACGCTGGTCCAGATCTTGAGGGCAGCATGCTGACTGGACCTGTACCTAGTTAAAACATTTGTGTGGCAAGTGAGGCAGAAACCCTATGAACATTCAGGCACCCGCAAGCAGCAGCTCAGAGCACAAGCCTGCATCCCATTTGCACAAGCAATTATAAATCCTCCCTAAGATGTACGAGGTAGATTGAAAATTCAACAGACCCCACTGCAGAAAAGTGGCACTAGGTATATTTATCTGAAATTAAGGGACACCATGTGATCTTTTTTTTTTTTTTTTTGTGGGTACCGGGGGGTCGACCTCAGGACCTCGCGCGCCAGCAGGCGCCCGTGCCGCTGAGCGATATCACCAGCCCCTTTTTCGTATGTGGGATCCGGGAGTCGAACTCGGGCCCTCGCGCTTGCTGGGCAGGCGCTTAAGCCGCTGAGCCATCTCACCGGCCCACCATGTGATCTTAAGTTAACCAAAACCAGAGGTTTGTAAAACTAAAACCATATATGGCAAAAGAGTCCATGTGAGACCCCCTACACATAGCCAAAAGAATATTAAAGAAAGCCAACTAGTGTGCTGGCAAGGTACAGCTGAGACATATGATGGGGAATGACCCAGGTCACACGCCCTCAGAGCAGAACAGACCCTTGTCCAGGATGCCAAAGGCCATGTCCTCACCCTGCCAAAGAAACATGGGAACTGCTGAAAAGTTTCACTTTCTGCTTAAGTCTCCAGTTAGAGAAAACCTGTGTCTGCAGGCTGCACTCTTCAGACTTGACTGCTTTCATGGAAACCTAGCTGGAAAACTGGAGGAAGTATACCTGGAGATGGAATGGAAATGAGTCATGAGCCCTTGGTCCCTCCCTCCCTGCACCAGCCCCCTGCCCTAACACTAACCTTAACTGTAACCCTCACCTTGAGCCTAGCCCTAGCTCTAACCCTGTCTGGCAGAATACCCTCACTGCCCTAAACAAGCCCCTTGCTCTAACCTTAATCCTAATCCTAACCCCACTCTATGGAATAACACTTTTCCCTGCACCAGGCCCCTAACCTCCACACTCTTTGTGGCTCACAAGACTTGGCTTTATGCAGTGCTGTTCAAAGAAGGAATCCTTCATTCTTTCAAGGCTTTTAAAAGGTCAGCTCTCCATTATTATAGGGACAGAGCATGAGGGCAGTGCAAGGCCTTGTCAGCTTTTATGCACCTAGGAACAAGCCAGGAAGGTGTTCTAAGAATTCATTTAAACCCAGAGCAGCAACAGGGGCAGGAAGAACCACATCTTCCACCTTCCCCTACAGGGCTTCTTCCAAGCTGGAGCAAGTACCCTTTTCAGAGTGTGAGGTCTACCCTCTGGGGACTTTCTTGAGGATGGTAAGGTTATGCGGCATTTGCATTTCAAAGGGTTTCTCTGTGTGCAAAATAGGGACAAGGGAATAACCACAGCTGGTAGTTAAACAATTCCACGTGGATGATAGTGAGGTGCAGAAGTGTTAGGCATTGGCCACAGTCATCATTTCTACAGGTGGCTCCTGGCACTCGACATCATCCTTGTCCAAGCCCACAGGCCCTTGGAGATAAGCTGGGAGCAGCCAGAGCTGTGAAGGACGCAGGGCCAGGCAAGGTGAGAGGAGGTGCCCCACGTCTACCGCCCACCAGGAACAAGGCCAGGCTACACCCAGATTTTCTGTCTCTAGAACCAGACTTTTGAAAGATAAGTATTGTGATGGTCTGGATAAGTAACCCCCAAAGGCCATGTGTTAAAAAGGCTTGGTTCTGGGTCTGTGGCACTCCTGGGAAGTGGTGGAATATTTAAGATGTGGGATATAGTTGGAGGAAGTTAGATAACTGGAGAGGACATGCCCTTGAAGGGGTCTTGGGACCTGGCCCCTTCTTCTCTGTCTTTGCTTCCTGGCCAGCATCAAGTGAGCAACCTTCTCTGCCACCCATTCCCACTGTGATGTGCTGCCACACCACAGGCCCAAAGCAATGGGGCCCATTGATCATGGACAGAAACCTCTGAGCCAAAACCCTTTTTTGATTGCCTCAGGTATTTTGTTACAGTAATGGAAAACTGACTACCACAAGCACTGAGGCCAACAAATATGCAAGCAATGCTGGCAAGGACGGACAGACAAGGGCAGCCTGTGTCCCTGGGTAAACTGCAGTCAACAGCACTTGAAAGAGCTTTCATTTGGAATGATGCACAATGTGGGGCGCTCAGGGGAAAGAGGCTGCTGAAATTCCTCCTCAGGATATTTGAACCAAACTTTAGAGGCTAATAGGGTCAGAAGCCCAGTATCCCATGGAAAGAAGGCTAATTACTGGGCCCCATGTTCCCAGGTATCTGACAGCCCTGAGGGACCCAGACCCTGGCAGAGAGAAGAATGAGGGAGCACTCAAGACCAGGGTGCCAAAGGGCAGCTCATTAGGCTCCTGCATTAGCTCATTAGGTTTCCAAGTTCAGACAGAATTTCTAAGATGTGAAACAAAGACATGAAAGAACAGACAGACAGCGAGAGCAAGCATTAATTAAAACTGAGGCTCATGGCAACTCATATGGCTCAGACCCCACAAGCTGGCGTGGCAAGCTTTCAAATGCGCGCCTATCCTCTGGCGTGCCTTCCCTCTGTCTTCCTGAGCTGATTCCATCATGGCCTCCGGGCTTTTTGGCAAAGCCTACCCAGTTTTAATTTCCTTCCAAATGTTGAAGAAAGAACAACACTGCATTCTAATTTACTCATATGGCTCCTCAAACCACATGCTCTTGCCGTTCTCAAGATAAGTCACTGAGTGCAAGGGTCTGTGTGCTCCACATGGCACTGGTGGGTGGGGAGCACTTTTCACTGACACTTGGACCGTCCACTTGGCACTTACTTCACCCTCTCTGAGTTATTTGTGGGGACCCTGAGAAGAGTCTATGCTTTTGATAGTGATCTGTTTTCTTTCCTACCAGGGAATGAACAACTCCCACAGACAAAGAACCAAGTGTCCACCTTCCAGGTAAGGAGTCCAACTTTCAGAGTTGCTGCTCTGGCTCCTGAGGAAACAGAAGGAAAAAGACAAACCCAGAAGCCCTAAGAAATCTGTCATAGTGAGCCACAAAACAGCCATAGCCCTCTGAATACACCCAGATGATCCTCAAGGGAGAGGTATATGTAGGTAGGTGTGTGGGACCTCCCCTCCCAGACCCTCAGAGGTTGAGAGGCCTTAGGTCCAGTCTGGCTCAGAAAGGCCAGAACTGCTACTGTCAAAAGTGAGTGACCCACCTATTCCCCTTCTAGGGGAATCCTCTCCTATCTTCCTCAAAGAGTTAAAAATGTCATATTACCATGATACGTGCATACTCATGTTCATAGCAGCACAATTCACAGTAGCAAAATCTTGGGAGCAGCCTGTATGTCTGTCAGCAGACAAGTGGATAAAGAAAATATAGTATTTACACACAATGGAGTACTACTCTGCCATAAAGAAGGATAAACTTGAGTCATTTGTAGGAAAATGGATGCACCTTGAGACCATAATGTTAAGTGAAATAAATCAGATGAGCTTAAATATCACAGGGTTTATCTTGTATGAGAAACCCAAAATATAAATAAAGACTAAAATGAAAGATAGATAATATAGAGTAGGGAGAAAGATCTTTTTCAAATGGCAAGGGGAATCAAGAGATGGAGGGAGGGCAAAGGAGGGGAAGGAAAGGGGATGGAAAAAGAATCGAGAAGTGTTGTGTATATGTACGAACTCCTCACAAGGAATATAATCACTATGTACTGCAAATATGTGCTAACAAAAAAACTGAAAAAAAAATCAGGAATTTTAAATCACCCATCTTTTATTAAAAAAAATCTTTATAGTTTCTAAAATAAATCACTATTTGTAAAATCCAGAGAGAGAGAGAGAAAGAAAAAGAATGAGAAAGAGAAAGAGAAAAAGAGAAAGAGAAAGAAAGAGAAAGAGAAAGAGAAAAACGGTGAGCAGCCGTCTTCCTTTCCCTGTACAACCTCCTGGGTGCTGCCAGGATGCTGCCTCTTCTCAATCCTTTTCCTGACTTGAGCTCACTTACCACACCTTGGCCTCATTGTTAGCCAGTCTGGAGCCCCATAGTGACCCCACCCTTATCTATGCTACCAACTAACCCTGCCTCTACTTGACCCTTGACCTAGCTCGGCATCACCTCAGCGGGACCAGCTGGTAGGTGAGCTGCCTGGTAGACCCCCCGATTGGGCTCATGCCCACCCTGCCTGCACCAACCCAGCAGCCCCAGCCTTTCTGACAGCTGCCCCCTAGCCCTAATCTCCCATGTTGCTCTGGTTCATAGGGGAAGCTACATAGTGGTTTTTCACACACACAACCATTTCTAAAATTCTTCATAAATAAAAGTGATTGGAGGGCCGATGAGATGGCTCAGCGGCTTAAGTGCCTGCCTGGCAAGCGTGAGGGCCCGAGTTCGACTCCCGGATCCCACATACGAAAAAGGGGCCGGTGATATCGCTCAGCGGCACGGGCGCCTGCTGGCGCACGAGGTCCTGAGGTCGACCCCCCCGGTACCCACAAAAAAATAAATAAATAATAAAAGTGATTGGAGAGAAAAGAGATGGGTGTGCAGACCTTTCCCAGGCACATCCCTTACATGAGCAGAACCTTCCCCAAACCTACTGAATCCTCCAAGCCACAGGCTACACTAGCACTAGGCATTGGGATGAGAAGTTACAGTGTGACGTGGACACCTCACTCCAGGTCCTCTTCCAAGCTGACAGCATAAAGTTCCTTAGTCACCTATTGGTAGGTCCAAAAGTGAGCTTAAACCATAATGATGTAGCCTTGACCACAGACTCCACTTTAAGTGGCAGCTTCTTGTTCTCACTGCTGTGCTCCTTCATCAACATCTCCAAGCTTCTTCCATGTTCCATGGATCAATGAAGAAAGTAAAAGCTTTCCTCTGGGTTATGAAGGGTTCGGTGAGTTCAGAATTAACTCACCTCCCACTTAAGGCAACACAAATCCTGAGAGGCCAAAATCTGGGGAATGGTCTGGGTTGAGAGAGATAAGCAAAACACTGAAGAACAAAACCAGCTCCTGGCTAACAGGATTGGCCAATACACCAGGCTTGCACCTTTGCCTCTTGAGGGTGAAGGGCACAGGAGGGTGCCTGCTCCAGTGTAGAATCTTTTGGTGCACTCTCTAGAGAACTAGTACTGTAGTACCACACGGTGTGCCCCTCTAGCACCCATACAATACCCAGGCCCTGGGTCCATGGGACCATAGAGAACCATCTCGGTAGGCTGAGGGGGAAGAAAAGAAGCACTGAGAATGTCGTCCCTGAGCAGTGGTGACAGGAGCCCAGCCAGCAGATGACCCAGGTGGTTGAAGGAACCAGACTGAGAGCTGGATTTGAAGTGCTTCCCAACCTGAGTGCCTCCAGCTGCCTGGCAGGAGCAAACGTGGCCCTTGTGGGGGTGGGGCAAATCTAGGTTTCACAACCCCACAAACAAATGTTCTAGGGCAATGACTAACCTGCAGGTAGTCATTACCAGGAGAACCAGGAAACAAAAGAAATGAGCAAGAACCAAGATTTAAAAAATGTTTTTAAAGACCCACACAAACTTCAGACATTAGAATTAACAAATACAAATTACAAAACAATTATTTCTATTTTTAAAAGTAGGCTATTTTTAGAGCAGTTTTGGATTCACAGCAAAATTTCTTAGAAAGTACACAGAATTCCCATGTACTCTCTGCCCATTCTCCCACACAACTTCTTTCTGCTGTTGTTGCTGTTGTTATTGTCGTTGTTGTTTTAAGAAATACGTTGGGCCGGTGAGATGGCTCAGCGGCGTAAGCGCCTGCCTTGCAAGCGCAAAGGCCCGAGTTCGACTCCCGGAACCCACATATGAAAAAGGGGCCGGTGATATCGCTCAGCGGCACGGGTGCCTGTTGGCGCGCGAGGTCCTGAGGTCGTCCCCCCGGTACCCACAGAAAAAAAAAAAAAAAAAAAAAAAAAAGAAATACGTTGGGCTGGTGAGATGGCTTAGCGGCATAAGCACCTGCCTGGCAAGCGTGAGGTCCTGAGTTCGACTCCTGGTACCCACATAAAGAAAAAAAAGGGCCGGTGATATCACTCAGCAGCACGGGCACCTACTGGCGCGCGAGGTCCTGAGTTCGACCCCCAGTACCCACAAAAAGAAAAAAAAAAAAAAAAGAAAGAAATAGGTTATAGGTTATAAACTTCAAAATGACTTTATGGAGTAGAAAGTTATAAGAAGTGGTATTTCATACATGAGTTAAAAAGAAAGCATTTTTAGAAATAACAAATATGATCACTGAAATGAAAAGCATAATGAACACTTTGGGTAGTAGACTGGGTACCAGAAGACATAACTGGTGAACTGAAAAAAAAAAAAAAATTAGGGAAAATAACCCTGGAATTAAGCATAAATAGATTAAAAAAAAAAAAAGATAGAACACAAGGTAACAAAAATGGAGGATAAAATGAGAACGTACCTCAGAAAAATAAACTAAGGGGGAAACAACAGAAGCAAAATTTGAAGACACAGTGACTGAGAATTTCCTGGAATTGATGAAAGACCAAAAAACCAAAGGTTTGCCGGGCATAGTGGCATGCACCTGTAATCCCAGCACTCAGGAGGCTGAGGCAGGAGGATCACTGTGAGTTTGAGGCCAGCTTGGGCTACACAGTGAGACCCTGTCTCAAAAAATAAACAAACAGCTGGGATTATAGCTAGTGGCACAGTGCCTGCCTGGTAAGCGACAGGTCGTGAGTTCAACTGCCAGGTCGTGAGTTTCATTGCTGGTACCAAAACAAACAAACAAACACCAAAGGTTCAAACCTAGCGCAAACCTAGGTATATTAGTAAAAGTTGAAAAGAAGGAGATAGGAGGGAGAATAAGAAGAAACAAAGGAGAAAGTAACAAAGAAAACTTGCCCAAGGAAAAGCATATTATGTTCAAAGGAAGGATGGTCAGAAGGACAGCTGACTTCTTACAGGAACAAAAGAAGCCTCAAAACTATGTAATAATGTTTTTTTTTTTTTTTTTTTTGTGGGTACCGGGGGCTCGACCTCAGGACCTCACGCGCCAACAGGCACCCGTGCCGCTGAGCGATATCACCGGCCCCTTTTTCATATGTGGGTTCCGGGAGTCGAACTCGGGCTGTCGCGCTTGCAAGGCAGGCGCTTATGCTGCTGAGCCATCTCACTGGCCCCTGTAATAATGTTTTAAATATGCTTTAAAGAAAGCAGCAGCTAAAACACAAATTCTAACCCCAGTAGAAAGATATTTCACCCTCAGTCTGGAAAGAATGAAACCAAAAAAAAAAAGGAAAACCAAAAGTATGGTGCCCACCCTTAGTGGAAGTAGAAGGAATGCTAAAGAACCCACCTCAGGAAGGAGAAAAGCAACTTCATATGGAAGATCTGCAAGACATATAGAAATTAAAAACAACAAAATTGCTAAATGTGTAGGAAAATCTAAAAGTTACTACAAATTGTGATAATAATTTCCAGTGGTGTTATATAATAACCAAGATAAAAATAAAATACCAAATGACATAAGTTAGGAGAGAGAGCAACTGAATTAAAGTATTCAACTTCTTTATCTGGGAAGAAGATTTTTATTAGCTTTAGCATTTTATAAGTTAATTTTGGGTGCTATTTTTTACGGCACTTGTGGAAATAATAGGAAAAATATATAGTGTTTAAGTAGAAGAAAGGAAAAATCCTCAGTGTAAAAGAAGACAAAAAGGAGAAAAATAGTTGCAACAAATAGAAAGCACAAAATGAAACAGATTTTTTTTTTTTTTTTTTGTGGGTACTGGGGGTCGACCTCAGGACCTCGTGTGCCAGCAGGCACCCATGCCGCTGAGCGATATCACCGGTCCTTTTTTCATATGTGGGTTGCGGGAGTCGAACTCAGGCCCTCGCGCTTGCCAGGCAGGCACTTACACCGCTGAGCCATCTCACTGGCCAATAAAACAGATTTAAGCCCAAATTGAAACATTAAGTGGAAATGAAGAAATACACTGAGGAGGTACAGGCAAAACAGCAATGTTGACATGATAGTCTGTAAACCTCCCCAAATTTCCTCTTGACACAAAACAGTAACCACCATAGCAAAACAAAACAATGGATTTTAAAAATACTCTACAGGGGCCGGTGACATGGCTCAGCAGCTTAAGCGCCTGCCCGGCAAGTGCGAGGGCCCGAGTTCGACTCCCGGAACCCACATACGAAAAAGGGGCCGGTGATATCGCTCGGCGGCGCGGGCGCCTGCTGGCATGCGAGGTCCTGAGGTCGACCCCCGGTACCCACAAAAAAAAAAAAAAAAAAAAAAAAAAACTCTACAAAACAAGGGACAAAGTACTGCCTGTCTTTTGATTATCTACTCTGATGTTAACAAATTTACAGGCTTAGAACAACATTTCTCTAGGAGTGGGGTAAACACCTGTAATCCCAGCTACTGGGGAGACTGAGGCAGGGGGATTTGCAAGTGTGACTGAGAAACAGCAAGAACCTGTCTCAAAATAAAAAAGTAAAAAGTGCTGGGGATGTAGTTCAGTGGCCTAGCATGCACAAGGCCCTGGGTTCAGTACTATAAGAAAAGAAAATTATTTTGTTCAGGCTTGTGTGGGCAGGGAATTGGGGAAACCTTAGCTAGGAGTTCACTTCTCACCCATGTGGTGTCAGCTGCAGCCATGGGGCTTGGAGGATCCATGGCTTCAGTGAAAGTAGTCGCAGAGAATTTTGCACCATCTTTATTGTGGCACAGAACCGGGCATGGGGTACGCATCTGTGGTCCCAGCTACGCAGGAG
The DNA here is from genome assembly GCA_028451465.1 of Erethizon dorsatum. Lineage (NCBI taxonomy): Eukaryota > Metazoa > Chordata > Mammalia > Rodentia > Erethizontidae > Erethizon > Erethizon dorsatum. The sequence goes on along the minus strand of CM051822.1, from coordinate 115,072,888 downwards.
GCCGAGGCAGTAGTTTGCTTAAGCCCAGGAGTTTGAGGCCAGCCTGGTCAACACAGAAAGACCCTATGTCAAAAATAAAAATAATAGTAATAAATAAATAAAATAATTAAAGGTACCACAGTCATAGTCTCCAGAGTACCAAGGTGGAAACAAGTCCCATCGACACCAGGTAGCACAACGAATGGTCCAAAATCCAGTGCTGGGGGAAAGGCGACTCTTATTTGAACTAACAAAGTAAACTGTATACATTTGTGTTAAGGGAATTCGAAACTGCAGAACTCAGAAATTACTAACCAGTATTTACCTCAAAAATAAGTGCTCCCCACTTGATGTAAACTCTAGGTAGGAAAAGTCAATCTTGATCAAAAGACAAATGCTTACATACTTTTGCATGAAAATAGCAAAACAAAACAAAGCCCCAGTTTAAAAAGAAAAGTTAAATAATGAGAGACAAAATATATTCAACTTGTATGTAGGTAAATAGCTAGTTCCTTAATATATTAGGAACTCCTAAAAATTGAGAAGAGAGAAGATAGTAAAAACTACATTGAAATTACCATGTCTGCCCTCTGTGGCAAACATCCAAAGTCTGACTGCACTGTGTGCAGGACGGGCTGCAGGAGCACGCACCTTAGGTGCTGCAGGGAAGAGTGCTCCATAATAAGACGACACTGCATAGGGGCTTCTGGCACCACACAGCGAGGCTACACAGTTGTTTTCCTTTTGTTCTGGAAATCCTACTACTAACAATCTATTCAAACAGACTTGCAAAACTATACCCTTGGCTGCCGGGCGTGGTGGTGCACGCCTGTAATCCCAGCACTCGGGAGGCTGAGGCAGGAGGATCGCTGTGAGTTCAAGGCCAATCTGGGCTACATAGTGAGTTCAAGGCCAGCCTGAACTGCATAGTAAAACCCTGTCTCAGAAAGACCCCCCCCCAAAAAAAAAAAAAAAAAAAAAAAAAACCCTGCAAAGTAGCTGTGAGTAAAAAGAACAAATCCTAGGATCACGATCCCCACCCCAGTTTCAAGTCATTGTACCAAATCAAGGCAAAGCAGACAGGAAAACCACAGACCAGCAGGATGCAGTCAAGGAAGGCTTCACCAAGAACCGCCAGCAAGGTGAGAGCCAGTGTCAATGGGAGGAAACTAAAAAGTCACTGGGCAATTCCTAGCAGGGGCCGTAGGAAGGGTCTCCAAGAACATGAAGACCCAGACCCTGATTTAACATATGATTACAGGCAGGTAGGGGAAAGTGAGCTGTTTTAAAGGTACAGACTCAGAGTATGGAAAGGAGAGGTGTAATTGATAACATCTCCCAGATAAGAGAAAAAAGGAAGGGACAAACTCCCCATAGTAATCAAGTCAAGAAGAGAAAAAAAGAAAAAAGAAAGAAATTAGGGCCTTGCAAGACAAAATCAGAATATTCACAAAGGCTCATCATCAAAACAAGCAAAAACTCACTAAAATGTCTGGACTCTGCCAGACTGACACAAACGTGTGCCACCAAGCAGGAATCTTGTGGAACACCCAACATCACAAAGATGAGCAAAGGAAAAGTCATGGGAGAGCCCTGGAGAGAAGCAGAAAACAAGACCTCACACAACAAAACTGAGCAGAACTGCACCCAAAAACAACCATGAGGCAGAAGAAACACCACACAGAGCTCAAACAGCATCCAAGAGCACAAGAACCACCTTGCATTAGGGGCTCAAAAGCTAAAATGAACACAAAATGGGGAAAAAGGAGTTTACTGAAAAAAAAAGAAGAAAAAATATTATCTCAGAAATGAGAAACTAATAAGACATTCAAAGCAGAATAGATTCAAATGGAAATTTAATAAGAGTCACTGAAGAATGGGCAAGAGGGAGAAAAACTAAGAAAATAAAATGACATTAGAGAAAAAGTTTAAAGGGGCCACAGAGAAAGAAAGGGAAGACAGACAGGGAAGAAATAATGCTTGGATTTTCAGAGTCCCCAAATAAGAAAACAAAACAATGGAACAGAGCTAATATTTAAAACTATCACCAGGAAAGATTTCCATATATATATATACAGGAAAGAAAAACCCAAATCCACACATTTCAAAGAGCTCACCAAACATTCAGAAAAATAAATCCAGACCATAAACTTTGACACATACCTAGCAAAACTGCATCTAAACTAAAGATAAAATCCTCAAGGCCTCCAGGCAAAAAAGATCAATTAACATGGAGTCAAAAGAAGTAGGAGAGCATCAGATAGCATCAGGTAACCTTTTAAAAATGGGACATGGTGGCACACACCTGTAATCCCAGTACTCTGGAGGGCTGAGGCAGGAGGATCACAAGTTTGAGCCCAGCTTATGCAAGTTAGCGACTTAACAAGACCCTGTCTCAAAATAAAAAAGAACTGGGGAGCCGAGTGCGGTGGCGCACACCTGTAATCCCAGCACTTGGGAGGTGGAGGGAGAAGAATCGCTGCCTGGGCTACATAGTGAATTCAAAACCAGCCTGAGCTGCATAGTGAGACCCCGTCTCAAACAAAACAAAACAAAACTTCTGGCCAGGGATATAGCTCAGCGGCACAGTGCCTGCCTGGCAAGTGCGAGGTTGTGAGTTCGATTCCTGGTACAAAAAACAAACAAACAAACAAAAAAACCTCTGGGGCTATATCTTGGTATGAAGACCTTGGATTCAATCCTCAGGACTGTCAAAAATCACTCAGTCCTCTGAGAGAAAGCAAGAACCATGACTTTAGAGATAGTCAAGCCCAGAATGTCCTACGGTTCCAGAAAGTAAGGAAGTGCTATGATGATGACAATGATGATGATGATGATGATGATAATGATGATGATGACAATGACAAGGACGAGGCTTACAAAGAACATAGGAGCCACCCTGGAGCTCTGAAAGCCCAATCCAATGCCATTTATGTAACAAAATAAATGCTATTATGGGATTTTAACCCATGCAATAAAGCAATTATTCATGTTCTCTGCTGATACAAATAACCAAATTAATAAATGAGAAGAAGGAACCATCTTTCCTAACAACAGAATTCCAATTAGTAAATGTAAAAGAAGGAGGGAAACTGAAGGCCTGTGATAGGATAGGAGATGCCACCATTATGATTATTAGTTAGACATGAGAAGCACAGCATTACCGGGCGAAAATTCAAGAAACAGGATCTGCAGGGTCTCAGCACAGCTCTCTGAGATATTTACCAGCCTTAAATGGAAAGGTGCGAACAGACACTTCTGGAAAGGAAGCCACTTCACAGAGGAGAAACCCTCACACACGACCTGGTGGTGCAGGCCATCAGGTCAATGTCACAGAGCAGTGCGCAGAGGGCACAGCAACCCCACTAAGGTTTTGTCACCAAAAATGCACAGTCTCTTTCCACCAGGAGGAGGTGTGGGATTCACTCAAACCGAGGGACGTTCCACAGAAAAACAGGGAGTAATCTCCTCTCCCCCCACTCGGCTACTTAGCAGATTCTATTAAGTTCCATCTGTTTCTAACAATGGCTGACCACGGAGTGAGACCACAGGGTGTGCAGGACAGAGCAGGTACCATCAGCCTAGCCCAGTGTAGGCTGTGCCCCAACTGAGTCTCCCCAGGTTCCTCCATATCCAGAGGAGGTACTTGACTGGGGCCATGAGTGCCCACATCCACGTCTGCAATGCCTGTCCTATCACACAGTGACCCCAATGTCCTGTATGACTCCCACAAAATCTGTGCACAGGACAGGGCAAGCCCATTGCCCACTGTCTTCTCTCAGGCCAGCCTTCCTCTTGTCCCTTCCTACTGCCACCCATACACCCCCCCACACACACTCCTTCCTTTCCAACCCACCCCTCGATTCTCCACACAGACCTTTGAGTGACCCATAGGAAAGCCCTTAAAAATATAAGGGACCAAGGAATTGTAGTACTGTGCAATAGAATACTACTCAACCTTGAAAAAGAAGGGGCATCTTCTATTTACAATGGCATAGATGAACCTTGAGGACATCATACAAAATAAAATAATAAGTCAGAAAGATAAGAACTGCATAATTCCACTCTAAAATAGTCAAATTACAAATTAATAAGACTGGAATAGGGGGTGGTACGAGCTGGGGGAGGAGAAAGAGAGCATTACAACCAACAGGCACAAAGTTTCCACCGAGATGAGTAAGCTCCAGACATCTGCTGTATGACCTCATACCTGTGGTCGACAGTCGACTATAAGTCACACTCATAGTATTCTAAATTTAAAATTTGTCGAGAGGATAAATGTCCTGGTAAATGTTCTTAGCTACCACAATAAGACTAAAAAAAACAAGAAGCAAAGAAAATGAGCTCCTGGAGGCTGTTTCTATGAGAAGGATCTCATAACCTGACTTAGGCCAAAAGGCTGAGACCTGGTAATGGTGAAGGACTGAAGTCAGCCAGAAAGTGATGCTAGGCACTGAGGAAGGGAGCAACTGAGCAGCAACTGGACAGCGACAAGGTCCAGCACGCCAGCATGGTAGGAGCTGGTGAGCCCCTTCTGACTAGCACGTGGCCCCTGTGCACCGTGTCCTGTGGTAGAGAGGCTCTTCTCTAGTGTCCTTTCTTACGAAACCACTGGTCCCATCATGGGGCCCATCCTCCCGACTTCATTTAACTAATCACTTCCCAAAGGCCCCACCTCCAAATGCCATCCCCCAGGGGCAAGGGTTTCAACACATGAATCGGGGGAAGCCGCAAAATTCACTCCCTGCAGCACCTAATGATTATCAGGAGTTGCCTGGGCAGGAGTCAATCATGGATGGTATTGATTGTCTTCTTTGTACTTTTCTAAAATTTTAGAATTTCCCTTATAATCAGAAAAAAAAAAAAAAAAGTCCAAGGTTGCAAAGAGGACCATGTGCTCACTTAGTGTACTAGCAAAGACTTGGGGAGCAGCAAGACCTTCACACACAACACGGCTTGTACAGAGAGCCCCCAGCTTTGGGGTGTGGGGCCAGGAACATCCCAAAGACCCCGTGAGTGCCACACGGATGCACAGTCTTCCTGGTTGTTTGATCTTCTTCTTCGTTCTTGGTGGCACCAGATGGAGGCCAAGAAAGGAGATCAGAAATGAGGGCCACACCCTGGAATCTTTGCTGACAGCCCAGAGATAGGGAGGGAGTGGGGTGACCTCGGTGAGGTCATCGCTCAAGTGCACAGAGCTGCTGCTATCTTGAGCATCTTCCAGGGGCAAGTCAGCCAGCCACTGGCAAGTAACCTTCAGCAGGAAGTCCTGGCAGGTGGAGGACCACACACAGCTTTGTGGCTGGTGACCTGATGGCTGTCCAGGAGCCACAGAAGAGAGGGTCCCAGTGCTTGGCAGTGAATGACATGGCTAAGCTGGTTCTGCGGGGGTGGGGTGAAGACCCAAGGAGGCAGGGCAGAGTGGGTGCAATCTTGGTGTGGGATCCAGGCCCCAGTGGAAGTGACCCTAGACTATGCCTAAGAGACGCCAATGCTGATTTGGAGGCTTGAGACAGAACTTTCCCCACTCTCCAGGTTTCCTCCTCACTTCTAACCGAACGATTCCAGGTGACATATTTCTTCCCTTACCAATGTGCAAGCCCCGGAGGACATGGCCCAAGCTGGTTCCTATGGTGGCTGCACAAGAAGGGTACCATCTTCACCCACCTTTGTAGCTCTTCCCAGCCCATCCTCCAATCTCTCTGGAGCGAACAGCCCATTCCTACCCTCCCTAACATGGGTAAGGAAATCAGAACAGTGCCTGGCACTGAAGCAACTTAATCATCACTATTTCCTCTTTCTTTTCTTTTCTTATAATGACATTTTTAAATTTTTTATGCCATTTGTCACAATCTCCTCAAACTTGCAAATATCCTAAATGAATCTTTTGGTACCCAAATCCTGGAACCTGGGACTTGCTGACTGTGAACAGCCAACTGCCACCAGCTTAGACCCTGCATGCTGGCTCTTTTGGAGGATGAGAAATGTTAGAAACAAGGACTGCAGGGACAGGCCTGTGACTGGTTCTTAAGGGTGACAGGACTAAAATCACCAATTATTTTTATCTTTTCCTTTCCATATTTCATTTTAAACAGTATGGACGGCATCTGTGTAAATATTTTCAGAACAAAAGATGTCCTGAAACAATAAGGACACATTATACATTTCAGTTTGCTTGAAAATCCTAAAATCAAAATCATATAATTTCAAAATTAAATTATTTCAAAATTATATATTTTCAATCAACTCCCAACTGAAGCTCAGTGTTGTAAAACTCCCTTTTTCCCAGTCATATTCTTTTTGTAGAATACCAACTAGTCCAAGCAAGGTGAGATGCTGGACTGCTTCCTGTCTTCTAAATCAGTGGCAAGGACCGGAACCAACTCCGGCACCAATGCGTTCTGTTGTTTTCCCAGCCACAGGGCAGTGCCCAGCCCAGGCAGCCCTGGGAAAGGACACTGAGGCCTCAGACACCAAAGCACAGATGGACCGGGACCTGGCCGTGCTTCTTCCTCCTGAAAGCACGCCACTGTGCTTGACGTCAACATGCTTGATGGTGTTCTGTTGACGTTTCCTGGAAACTGTCCTAAAAAGAAACTGCTGCTTTTAGATGCTGAATTTACAAAAAGGTATGTGGAGCTCTACCTGCCATTAATTAAAATACTGCAGGTAGTTGCCAAAGGGAGCGTTGATTCGAGGCCACAAATTAATTCTCAGGGAGAGGCACTAGGAACCTCTTGTCTGTTCTGCTTTCAATCCTGAGCCCTGACAGACAAGGCTGTCCAGTGCCTTCTCCTCCTGTACACCTCCCCCAAGGTGGAGGAAGGGTCCTCCAACACCCGACAGCCCCCTGGCTTCCTCTCTGCCTGTCAAGACAGAGGCTATTTCTGATGTCCTGCTGTTCTGCAAGTGAATGCTCAGGTCTGCAAGTCACCACCCTTGTGTCTTGTATTTGCAGACAGCATGCAAAGGAAAAAAAAAAAAAAAAAAGAGTCTTTAATGCATTTCATGAGAGCATGAAGAAAATACTAAATCGAAGCCTAAGATGCAAAACAGATTACTGTTAAAGACACCAACTGCGTCTCTCAAGAAGCAAGGTCAAAGGGATATGCAGAAGATTTTTTTCTAGGAAAACTGTCCAAGGCAGAGAGGCCTCACCGACTCTTGAACCAAATTAAACCCTTTATTTTGTACCTTCCGATATTAATCAACATCCGACAGCTATGCAGCCACCCTCAGAAACCCAAAATACGTAAAATTTAAAAACTAGATTAAAAAAAAATCGCCCAGCGGCACCTCCCTGACCGAGGCACAGGGGAAATGCCGAAAGGCTCCTCGCTGGCCTGCGATGCCCAGCACCTGCGCGGCCCCACCCAGCGCTGAGTCCCCGCGGCCTGCGTGCGGTGCAGCCCCAGCTCGGGCACAAACCGGGAAACAAGCTCAGTGGAAATAAATGGCCAGCGGCCCGCAGAGGTCGTGTAGAGAGACTGAAAGGACCACCGTCCCGGGCAGGGGCGCCCCAGCCACAGGACCCGCGACCTGCGGGACGCCACCGCGGCCGCGGGCGGAGACCAGCGGGCCCCGCCACCCCCGCCCTTCCCGCCCTGCAGCCCAGCCACGCAGGGCGCCAGCGGTCCCGGAACGCACAGTGCCAGGCGCCGCGGAGCGTAGAGACCCGGGCTGGGCGCGCGCATACCTGCCCCACCCGGCTGCTGGGAACGCGGGGCCCCAGAAGACCGCTGGCTGCTGCTCACCGAGGCTCCCCGCGAGCAGGCTCCGGCCGGCGTGGGCTCCGGGGCGGCAACGTCCGACGGCCCCGCTCAGCCATTGCAGTGGCGCTGCGGCGGGCGGGGGGCGCGCGTCACCGCGGGCGGGCGCCCCGAAAACCCGGCCCTCCCCGACCCTCCAGCTCTCGGGCCGCTCCCGCCCAGTGCTCGGCTCAGCGACACCCGCCTCCTGATTTTCCCAGATTGTTCGTCTTATTCTTTAAGGAGCAGATTTGGAATATGTTAAAATCAGAAACGATGCTCCTGAAAATAACCGTGGCTGCTGCAGAGAAGTCTGCAGAGGGAGGGCAAGAGGTACAAGAGGTGAAAGCCAGCTAGGTTTAACAGAGCACTACTACCCACCAAGGATCACGGGCTTACGAGGTACTTATCCGGGCAAGAATTACTCTCATTTCATGCTGGGTATGAGCAGCCATGAGAAGCACCGAATAGTTGCACGTGTGTGTCCCAATCATTAACTCTTGGCTTCCCAGCCCCGTTGCTACAGAAATGCTTCCTAGAACCTTGTAGCGAACAAGTCATGTCATGGAATCCACAATTCCATCCTTCTTCCTTCTAGGTGTGCTCTTTCTCGATCTTCACCTGTCAGGTAGAAAAATACTGATACTCACTTCATTAAGATTTGGTAGAGGGGATACATGAGTGAAAAAAACCTCACATAGAGTAAGAGTAAATACTGTTTTATGAAAACCTACTTACTGGTTACACAATTCCTTAGCAGAATTCATCTTCTCTGGGTACCAAGATTATAAAAGAGCACAACCCAAAATTCTGGGTATGGGCCGGTGAGATGGCTCAGCGGCGTAAGCGCCTGCCTGGTAAGCACGAGGGCTGCAGTTCGACTCCCGGAACCCACATACGAAAAAAGGGCCTGTGATATTGCTCTGTGGCACGGGTGCCTGCTGGCGCGCGAGGTCCTGAGGTCGACCCCCGGTACCCACAAAAAAAAAAATTCTGGGTATGGAAAGCAAATGTTTTTGCAAGTGGATTACTATGCAAAATAATGAGGGCTGCCTCTCCCACTTCCTCCTGTACCTATGCATTCTGGCCACAGGAAGACCAGAGCCATTTGCTGGTTGTTGGAGAAGAGTGTATGTGGTAGCACAGAACCCAAGCCTTGCAAGGAGCTGATCTGCCAACTGTTGACCTGTGAAGTCTTTAAAACAGGACATTCCAGACTGCTGTGATAGCAGATACAACATAAAGTTTGTAAATCTCATGGACATCAGCCCATGTCTCACTTCTTTGGGGTTTTTTGTGAGAAGCAGTTGTGGATGGGATAGTGTAAGAGTGAACAAGCCACTCAGTAAGTCTCCAGGTGATGTAAGTGGTGGAAGCTCAGTGGATGGAGAAGGAAAAACTATGCCAAGAATAAGGAAGGGTCTATTCTAATGAGGGGTCTGACATAATCAATTTGCCACCAGATGGCCAGCTGGTCCCCCATGTTGTAATGCCACATCCCAGGCCTCTTGCTATTCTTGGCTGTGGATAGACTGAGCACTCAGCTGTGACAGTAGCCAGATCACCCTTGGCGGGGAAGGGAAGGGAAATTCAAGGTTGTTATGCCCATTTGTGATCCATCCATGCACTGCAGCCACTTCTGTGACTATTTTGTGACACATCGGCATAACAGAGAAGAGCTGGTTGCTCTCTGCAGAATAGGTCACCTTATCTCCTACTGCGAGTGTCTTCTGTGCGGTATGAGTATTTGGTGAGTGTGCACATGCAGAGTTTCACATCTGGGTGGATCCATTCCAGAAGTGCTCTCCACCCATCTTCCCAGAACTGCATCCTAGCCACTCACCTTCCAAGTAAAGTAAAGGATAATCAGATATACTGCTTGAAGCTTGGCCTGCTGGATGGAGTTCACTTGCCCCACCGTCCACTAGGCCCAATTTGAGTATGGCTGTCATGCTATCAGAACTCTTCCAGCCAATCCCAGCCTAGCATGCAAAATCATCTGTACATTCAGCAATGTTGTTGTTGTTGTTGTTGCTTGGTCAGTTTGCTTTAGGGAACTCTCCATAAAAGTGCAAGTGGAGGGACAGGGAGTACAAGAGAGGTAGGTGTACTTAGAGAGTGAGCAACGCATTCATGAAACTTATTTGAATGTTTAGGATATGCTCGAGAATAATCTTGCATTAGTTTACTAGAGCAGCCATGATTAAATACCACAGACTAGCTCAAACAGTTATTGTCCCATAGTTCTGGAGGCTGGAAGTCCAAGATCAAGGTGCTGGCTGGGTTGGTTTTCCCTGAGGCCTCTTTCCTAGGTGTGCAGATGGCCACCTGGATTAGGCACTTTCCCGTGGCTGGAAAAAAAATACCCAACACCCACAATTTAAAGGAGGAGAGGCTTATTTCAACTCACGATTTTTAGAAGATTAAGTCCATCGTCAGCTGACTCCAAGGCAGAAAGGGCATGGGTGGAAGGGCATGGTGCAGGACAGCTCATCCCACAGCAGCCAGGAAGCAGAGAGAGAAGGGAGGAGCCAGGGACAAGAATACACCCTTCCAGGTCATGCCCCCATCAGCCCACCTTCAACAGGTCCCACCTCCCAACACCACGTTCAGCTACTAAACTCATCAATGAATGAATCTACTGATGAGCATAGAGCCCCTGTGATCAATTCATCTTCAATACACAAGACTTTTGGGGGACATGTTAGATCTAAACCATAACCCCACCTTTTCCCCTGAGTCCTCACGTGGTCTTTCCTCTGCATGTGCATCTCTGGTGTCTCTTCCTTTTCTCATAAGGACACTGGTCTTACTGGATTAGGGGCCCACCCTTATGATCTCACTTAACCTTAATTAGTCCCTTAAGGGCCTGTCTCCAGATAGTCACATGGGAGGATAGGGCTTCAACACATGAACTGGGGTGGGGTGAGAGCATAATTCAGGCTTTAATAAACCTCATATATACTACTTCCATTTTTATGGTACAGTTGTATTGAGCATGCTCATTTCTGTGGCTTGATGAATCAGATAACACCACGTAATAATTGATAATTTATGTTGGATGATCTCTTAGTGAACTGTAGTGAGATATAGTACTGTCTACTGAGAGCCCATGAGCAAGCCAGAAATGATTTCTCAAAGCGAATGGTTATGTGCTGATGAGGACTTTGACAAACTTTGACTGTGGTTATCCTCTCGAGGTCTGCAATACAACAATACAATATGCTTTTTTTGTTTTGTTTTGTTTTTTGAGATAGGGACTCAATATGTAGTGTAGACCGGCCTTGAACTCACTATGTAGCCTAGGCTGACCTTGAACTCTCAGTGATCCTTCTGCCTCAGCCTCCCAAGTGATGGGTTTATAGGCGTGCACCACCACACCCGGCAAAGGGGACTGGGCGCCAACATTCTTATATTCCACAAACACATGGAGCATCATAGGATGCACTGGGCTACAGGGCCCAAGAGGATTCATGCTGCCATGAAGTCTAATCAGCCGAATAACACTTTCTTGACCTGAGCCTCTCTCAGATAAACTTCCTGTGTACTGCTTTCAAGATCCAAAGAGGCTCACCATTTGTATTTTAGTGGTGAAAGATACAAGTTAAAACGTGCTGCCTCCCACTCATTTTAAAGGGCATCCTAACATCCTCCAGCCCTCTGAACCTTCAGAAACTGCAAAAGCCTGAGGAAGTTTTATGGATATTATTCTCCACCCTCTAGCACCCATGAATCTTTAGCCAGGCATCTGGGTACTGGCTACTTCCTGCTCATTGAATCTTGTCTATGTAATATTTCCAGCAGGATTCAGGGCAGTTGGTGAGGCTCTCTGTGGACTAAGTTGTGGCACTGAACAGTGTTGGTGTACTATTGAATCAAGACCATAAGATAGACTGATATCCCTGCAGTGTGCAAGCAAACTCATCCTGGGATTCTACAATGGTTGGTGCAAAAAGAAAATGCATTTGCCAGTTCTATGGCCACATACAATGTGCCAAGAAGAGAATTGACTTACTCCACTGTTCTGGTAAACAGGTCATATCTGCAATAGCCATTGCAATTGAGGTCAATATTTGATAAAGCTTGGGCCAGTGAGATGGCTCAGCGGCATAAGTGCCTGCCTGGCAAGTACGAGGGCCCGAGTTCGACTCCCAGAACCCACATACGATAAAAGGGCCGGTGATATCGCTCAGCGGCACGGGCGCCTGCTGGCGCGCGAGGTCCTGAGGTCGATCCCCGGTACCCACAAAAAAATATATATATATTTGATAAAGCTTAGAATAACCCACTGTCCTGCTCCATAATCCATTTATTTTCCACATAGACTAGTAAGTGAATTAAATAAATTGCTATCCCACAACTTTTCAAGATTTGGATGTAGTGCTAATCTCTGTGATTAGCCCTAGGTATGTAGCATTGTTTGGGTTTATTATTGGGGATGGGGGATCCACAGTATCCTCCAGCACCTCCACCTGATGCCTTCATTCCATGGATTGAGGAACCAATTTGGGAATTCTACCAGTTACTAAATACATCAGGCTGGGCGTGGTGGCATACTCCTGTAATCCCAGCACTCGAGAGGCTGAGGCAGGAAGATCGCTATGAGTTCAAGCCCAGTTAGGGCTATAAAGTGAGTTTAAGGCCAGCCTGAACTTCATAGTGAAACCCTGTCTCAAAAAGACAAAAAAAAAAAAAAAAAAAAAAAAAAAAAATCAATCTACTCCAAGGATATTTCAGAAGCTAAGGGTACATGGCAACTTAGCAAGACCACTTCAAAATGAAAAACAAAAAGGGCTGGGAATGCAGGTCGGTGGTAGAGTCCTTACTTAGCTTTCTCAAAGCCCTGCATTCAACCCCTAAGACCACATGGGGTGGGGTGGGGGGAGAAAGTGGAGACTAGTGAGTGTCTGCTGAGAAATAAGGTATATAAGTGGTCTCAAAATGCTTCTTCCTGAGAGATTTATTAATCACAAAGGGGTCATGGTATATTTACAGTGGGAAAACCTAGCAGACACTGATGTAACCTAGACATTAAAGTTCACAACATCTGAAATGGTACAAGTCAACACTACGCATCTCAAAATATGAGAATAGAGATACATAATGTCATTTCTGAAGTATTTCTTCCCAAACTCATATCTGAATCTAGTCATGTCAAGGTCAAGCATCTCACAAAACTAAATTGAGGGGCATTTCTACAGAACAACTGTTACCCTGTACTCATAAAATTGTCAAGATCAGAACAAACAAAAGTTAGAAACTGCTCTAAATTAGAAGAGACCAAAGAGAATGACATATGGATATGACTCATAATCTAGGGTTTTGTTTTCCTATAAAAAGCACAATTAGGATATGGGAAAATTTGATTAGCAAATATTATTATTATATCAGCGTTAACTTCCTGATTTGATAGTTGTGCTGTGGTTATGTGAGAGCGTGTTTATGCTTTTAGGAAATATGCACTAATGTATTTACAGATGAAAGGGCTTTGCGCTTACAATTTACTCTCAATTCATTTTGAAATTATATATATATATATATATATGATTCATATTTAGGAAGTCTAAGTGGAGGACATATCGTACATCTTTGTACTATTCTTATCATCCTCAAGAAATTTGTAGTCATATCAAATTAAATTTTTTAACACTGTATTGCTCCCTCCATGATCCAGCATCCTTAGAATCCAGTTCCATAATGCCTTAATTTTGCCAAAGGATATTGGCCAATCTTGCAGTCCTTGGGTGTGCAAGCTTCCCGTCCTAAGTCCGACCCCGTCTGCATGCTCCTTTCTGGTCGGCCTTACATCCGGAGTCAGGAGGGTATAGTTGGGTGAGTTGCCGCTTTCTTGCCTGTGACGGCGATGGGTGAAGATGCAGTGACTGAAGCAGAACAGAGCCAGTCTCTTCAGACCGTAAAATTATAAGACATACTGTGGGGTCTGGGGCTCAGGTGTTCAGAGCCATCAAAATCCTCCCAAAGGTCATGATCCAGACTCACAGTTACTATACTCCTTGTGCCTGTGACATAAGGTACTATGGGAGCATCTTCAGTGTACACTTCATTCCACGTCATTTCTGGGTGCTATAGACTACTAGTAACCCAGCTGCTGATGACCAGATAATGATAATCTGCACTCTCCAAACTCAACCAAGTCAGGTAAGTCTCAGATTCCCATCATTTAGGATCTGCTATTTATAACCATATACAGAAATAACACTGTCATAGGTTAGATGCGTATAAAGAAAAAACTATTTTTAGCAGAAATTACTTTAGTGCAAGATATTTGGGCCTTATAAAGTCACCGAGGAACTGGAAGAATAAGAACGGGCTCAAGGATGGATCTCTGGATGTTACTCCCAGAATAACAGGAATGGTTCCTCAGACAAAATCAGAAGGCTGAGAATCAAAGCCCACTCTTCCCACTGTTGGCTCCATGATCGTTGCACCCCAAACACCCTCACTCCAGGGCCAGAAGCCTCCCAGCACTGCAGGTGCCAGGGCTATGCCAGGCCTGGCAGATCCCGGCATAAGATGAGTGACTCACAGCAATGTCCTCTTCCTGCTTAACCAATCCCAAACGCACTTTCTGTTCAAATCCACTTGACTCATGGAGACTGAATCTCATGAGTTTGAACCCTGGCTGCAAGTGAGCCAGAGAAGTACAATACTTGACTTTTCAGTCTCTGTGGTCCAAGAAGGTGTCAGAAAAAAGTCAAAGTAGATGATGAGCGGATGATCCGCCCTACCCAACAAAGAGTAAAGTTAGTACCAAAGAGAAGTTTAAGGAAATGCTACAAGAATGCAAAGGAGAAAACCACTTTTTTTTTTTATGTGGGTACCGGGAGTTGAACTCAGTACCTCACGCTTGCCAGGCAGGCACTTATGCCAATGAGCTATATCACCAGCCCCAAAGCACTTGTTTTTACTAGAAGAACCTGGTCAAAGAGATCTGCACTTAACTCCAACAAATGAGTAGGAGTTTTGCAAGACAGAGAAGGTGAGACAGGCGATCCTGGGGGATGGGACATGAGAACATGACTCTTTTAGAAATTTGAGATTATTTCAGAACAAAAATTCAAAATTTTAAGGGTTATCTAGAAACATAACAAAATTTTATGACATGAAATTATATCAGTTCATTGTTCTCAGCAACAAAAAACAAAAACCAATGAAACAAAAAATCCTTACATGTACTTGAACAACAGAGTAGTATATCAAATTACATAACAATAAATCCACAGATAGAATAGACACGAGGACTAACTGGTTAAATATCTCCACACTATTTTGAAGGAGGTGGGTTCCTTTCCTTTCTCTCCTTCCATCCTTTCATCCCTAGCCTGCTTAACCTTGTGATGCCAAGATGGCTGCAGCGGTTCCAAACATCACACCCAGGAATGATGATGTCCAAAAGGAGGGATGGACAATCTCCTCCTTGGTCTCATTTTCCAGAATTCCTGAACAGAATTTCCATGAGCCACATGCCCCCTCCTAAACCTTCATGCACAAGAGAAGCAAAATTGGTGTGTTTGGCTTAGTTGTGTCATCTGGGTGGATGAATGTCAGGAAGGCAACCACATGACCACAGGGGCTACTGGGTTTGAAAAGCATCACACAAGACAGTGCTCATTAAATAACTAAATCATAATATTTGCATGTAAATGAGAAATGGAAATAAGTGTCCATAAATGAAAATAATTGTGTAGGGTGAAATAATAAGAGGCATTGTTTTCCATTTTCAAAATTGTCCCTACTAGTGTTGGTACTCCATCTTTTCTATTACTCTGAGGTGTCAGTACATGAAACTGCCATGCAGAGGGGCAGCAGCCAGTGTTGACCCCTCTTCTGCTCCAACCACCTTTGTCTCACATCTTCACCCTTGCTTCCAGGTTTAGGATGGCATTTGGCAATATGCAGTATTAACAAGAGTGACTGGTGGAGCTCTCCCTGAAGTCTCCCTCCATCTAACTACTTTACAACACAGTTGCCATGTGTACACTGCGGATGGTGATTCCTGCCCCTTCCTGCCTCCGCAGTGGTTGTAGGAACCAGAATTCATTGATCCAAAAGAGCTTTGAACTCTGGAAGAAATGCCCAGTGAATACATATGCAAACAACATGAACAGCAGAACACTTTTGCCCCTTGAGATTATAGAAGGATACCTTGAATTCTGATCTTTTTTTTTTTTTTTTTTTTTTGAGAGAAGGTCTCACTATGCAATTCAGGCTGGCCTTGAACTCATTACATAGGCCAGGCTGGCCTCAAACTCCCAGCAAACCTTCTGCCTCAGCCTCCTGAGTACTGGGATTACAGCCGTTTATCACCATGCCCAACACCTGGGTTTACCACAGCTCTTTTCAATTTCTGGAAACTCTGGCTTCTGTTTAAGGGTGTACAATTGTATTTTGTTCTACACTTCTGCCCTTCTGTGACAATGTCTACTCTTCCATCATTCTCAACACCAGTGCAGTTTTCATCAGAGTGAGGCATTTGCTAAGCACCAGACTCTGGAAATTGCAAAAGTACCTTCAAGAGTTTTGTTGGCCTTGCCAGCGAGGACCCATCCCTGCCCTTTCTATCAGCAATTTGCCTCTGCTTTCCTTCTTCCCACCTCACTTCCTGCTCACCTCTCTCTAACACTGTCCTCCAAAACTTCAAATATTGTTGGATTTCATAAAGGAGTATTCTTTGAAATGTGACCCACAAATTATATGCAATGGCATATATGCAATGGTATTGTTTGCTTGTTGACTAAAGATGTCCAGACCCCAATAGAGACATACAAGCATAGCAGAAGCAGTAGTTTTAAAAAAGAAACGTTCTCATATATTTTTAAATTATTTGAACAGATTTTTTCATTCAGAGCAATGAAAATGCTGGTAAGATTTCTCAAATTTCCTCAAACTCATCAAAGAAGTGATAAAGGCATATGGATTTACCAGGCCAGTAAGTCTAAATAAAAGTGAGAACCCAGACAGTTGCTTTTAATGTGAGAACACAGGCCTGTCCTACTTTTCTCAAAAAAGGCTCTTGTTGGCCATTCAGGGAAAGAGGCAGTGAAGTCAGAGACCAAGAAACAGGGTGGAGTGAGGGTGAGGAAGAGGAAGCCCTTTTCCTGTAAACTGAGGCCCTGAAAGGCTGTATGCTCAGGGTAAAAGTCAATCAGACTTCACACCCCGGTCAAGGGGCTGGCAGAACAAGAACAGGAGGAAAGCCTCCCCAGAGAAGACAAGACATGGGCCCCCTACATCCAGTCCACCTCATACTTGCCTACCCTTTGCACCGAGGAGTTGGAAGTCAACTTTATTTTAATGCTAGTGGGCTGATGGGAACCAGGTTTAAATCATCAGTGTAGAGTCAGCTTAGAGTTTAGCTTAAATACATTTTTGCAAGCCAGAAATACAAAGCTGATTGCAGGTTATTATATGATTGGTTACATAGGCTAAGGCATATGTTGTCAAGCAGATTTGTTCTGGACAAGCTTTGCTAGGGAGGGGGCTGTCTGAGCGTGCGGGTGAAATCAGGCAAGCATGTCCTTGACTGGGTTATTCTGTCCTAGGTGGAAAGTGTCTGGAATAGGCAAGCAAAACAGAATATGTTGATAGGCTAGAAAGTACGGGCAGTGCAGCTGGATGCAGTCAGATAAGGCTGAGTCAAACTGTCTCTGAGTTACAGCTGGCATGGTGGTCAAGGCTGCTGAGTCTAACTGCGTGACAGGCAGCATGAGCTTAGGCAGAGGCTGCTAACTGATTTCTAATTTCCGCTATGAAATTTCTATAAGTTTGCTATTCTATAACTTTGCTCTTACAAGATAATGACTACTTCAGTGTCAAAAACCATCACAGTGGGCCGGTGAGACGGCTCAGCGGCTTAAGCGCCTGCCTTGCAAGCGCGAAGGCCCGAGTTCGACTCCCGGAACCCACATACGAAAAAGGGGCCGGTGATATCGCTCAGCGGCACGGGTGCCTATTGGCGCGTGAGGTCCTGAGGTCGTTCCCCCGGTACCCACAAAAAAAAAAAAAAAAAAAAAAAAAAAAAACCATCACAGTACAGAAAATAAACGTTATGGATGTGAACTAGAAAAAAACAAAAAGGAAAAGAGGACAAGATGGAGGAGTGGGATGAGAACACAGCAAAACAGATGTTTGAAGACTTCAAAAATTCAACTTAGCAGACAAAGACCAAAACGTTTACACACACTATGTTTTGAGAAATAAAAAGTGAGATGGAAATTTTCCAGGGGGAGCAGAAAACTGTAAAATAGGCTAGCATATTTAAAAAGCAACCAAATAGAATTTCTAGAAATAAAAAAACATGATAATGAAAATGAAAAGCCAAATTGAAGGAAATTAGTTTCAGCAAAAGAGAAAATTCGTGAATCATAAAAGACAGAGAGAAATTACCTAAAGCAATTTATACATACAAAGAGATTAGAAATCAGAAAATGAGGTTAAGAGACCTAGGCACAGCAGCATATGCCTACAGTCCCAGCTACTCATGAGGGTAAGGCAGGAGGATCCCATATTCAAGACCAGCCTGGGCAACTTAGCAAAAACCCTGTTTCAAAATTCTTTACAAGGGGAGCTAGAGGTATAAATCAGTGTTAGAACGCTTGCCTACCATACACAAGGCCCTGGGTTTGATTACTAGCACAGAAAAAAAAAAAAAGGCGTGGAGGGTTAAGGGATACGTATAACAGAGTGAAAAATGTTTAGCGCATGCTTAGTCAGGGACGGGAAGTAGGTCAGAGGCAATATTTGAAGAACTAACAGTTGAGGCTTTTATGTTACTGATAAAGAAACAAGTCCACACATTCAAGAAGCCCAACAAATTCCAATAAGAACTAAAAAGCCAGCCATGGTAGAGTAAAAGATTTTAAAGTGGTGTCAAAAAATGTGAGCATGGGGAAAAAATAAATAAATAAATAATTTAAAATAAATAAATAAATTGGTGTCCTTTGACTTTGTTATTAGAATGACAGCTGACTTCTGATAGTTACAGTGGGAGACAGAAAACTCTAGGATGACATTTTCAGTGTGCAGAAAGAAAAATATTTACCAAACAAAAGTTTTAGGCTTAGCAGAAGGCTTGCCAAAATAAAGGAAAAATATTTACATTTTGATAAGCAAAAACTTATCAAACCACAAGCTTATAACTGAAGGAAATTCTAACTTTCAGATGAAAATAAAGTTATCTCTGATACAAGGTGTGAGGTGCAAGTAGGAATGAAAAGCACAAAAAGTAGTTTATACTTGGGTAAGATAAAGAACAATTGATTTTATAAAGCAAATATAGTAACACCTTGTGAAGTTAAAAAGCTACAGTTAAAATGTGTGAAAAATCTGACAGAATTATAAAGAAAAATGGAAAAATCCATGATCTTTTTGAAAGAAATTAACTCAATAATTAGTAGTACTCGAGGGGCAAAGGAATGAGGATCACTTGAGCTCAGGAGTTCAAGACCAGTCTAGGCAATATGGTGAGAAAATATCTCAAAAAAGTTATTAGAATAAATAGATGGGTAAATTACAGCACATATAAGTTCTGAACAACTATAATAACAAACTTGATCTAATAGGCACATACAGAAAACTGCTCTTAATAATGCATGATTTTTTTCAAACCTAAGAAGATCTTTTATAAATATCAGTCATATTCTAGACAAGTCTCAAAACCTTCAAAAAATTAAAATTATAAAATCACATGGAGCATATTGTCTGAGCAGAATGAAATTAAGCTGGAAATCAATAACAAAAAGATAACTAGAATGTAGCCACATTTGGAAAATTAACAAACACACTTGGAATAACCTGTTTTTGCCAAAGAATAAATCATCATAAAGTTAGAGTGCTTTTAAATAAACTATGATGGAAATGATAAATGTCACACTTGTGGGATGCCACTGAAGCTACACTTAGTATTTTACATTCTTTTTTTTTTTTTTGTGGGTACCGGGGGGTCGACCTCAGGACCTCGTACGCCAACAGGCACCCGTGCCACTGAGCGATATCACCGGCCCCTTTTTCGTATGTGGGATCCGGGAGTCGAACTCGGGCCCTTGCGCTTGCAAGGCAGGCGCTTACGCCGCTGAGCCATCTCACCGGCCCAATTTTACATTCTTAAATGTATACACAAAGGGGAAATGGCTGATGGGAAATAAGAAGCTACACAGGTAAGATGATAATCATGTCTTTTAGTAACCTAGAAAAATAACAAGCCAGTTGGATGTGGTGGCACACAGCTGTAATCCCAGCACTCTGTGAGGTTGAGGTGGGAGGATAACTTGTTCTTGGGCAATTTAGTGACCTAGCAAGACCTCATCTCAAAAAAAAAAAAAAAAAAACGGTCTGGGGATGTAACTCAGTGTAAAGGTCCTGGGTTTAATCCCTTGTATCAAAGTGTGGGATGGGAGACAAACTCAAATGAAATAAAAAGAGGAACTAATAAATATAAGGAAGAAATTAATGAAATGGGGAGGGGACACACATAAAGTAGAGAAATAAACTAAGCCAAAGAGCTCACTAAATATGCCCATATATTGCCGGGTGCAGATGTGCACACCTGTGATCCCAGAATTCAGGAGGCTAAGGCAGGAGGATCGCTGTGAGTTCGAAGCCAGCCTTAACTACATAGCAAGAACTTGTCTCAAAAAAACAAAAAGCAAAAAAAGAAAGGAAGGAAGGGACAAGGAAAAAAGAGAATAGAAGGAAGAAATGGGGGGAAAAAGCTTTTGTAAATAAGGAAGAGAAGAAGGGTTGAAGGGAGTGGAGGGGGATGGGGAAAAAAGAAGAATCAAGATATATCATGTACAGGTACAAATTCCCCATGATGAATGGTATTATTATGTACATCTAAAATGTACCAATAAAATTTTTAAACCCCCCAAAAGAAAAAGAAAATGCCCATATAATTTGCAAACCTCTGACAAATTTATCAAAATGCATCTGATATTAAAATAAGAGATTTTTGCAAATTTTATGCCAACAAATTTGGAAATTTAAGACAAAATGGATAAATTCCTGGAAATACAACAAATTTAACTTGGAAAAATTGATTTTTAAAGACAATGAATCAATAGTAAAAAATCATCTCCCAAATAAAACTCTAAGCACAGACGGCTTCATTGGCAGTTTCTACCAAATGTGCAGGGGCGAAAGACAAACTCTTCCAAATAACACTCAGTTACTACTGGGCATGGTGGCACATGCCTGTAATCTCAGGGCTTGGGAGGCTGAGGCAGAAGGATCACAATGAGTTTGGGACCAGCCTGAACTACATAGTGAGTTCGAGGCCAGTCTGGACTACATAGTGAGACAATGTCTTAAAAAAAAAAAAAAAAATGATGCCACCCTCGCAATAGCAACAGTAACAGCATCAAAGACAAACTAGATATTGACATACCATGAGAACCAATAATGTGACCCAGGCATGGTGGCACATGCCTGTAATCCCAGGAGGCTGAGGCAGGAGGATTGCTCTGAGTTCAAGACCAGCCTGAACTACATAGCAAGACTCTGTCTCAAAAAACAAAAAGAACAACAACAACAACAACAACAACAAAAAACACACAAAAAACAATAATGTACCACACTTAACTATAGAAAAGAGATCTGTAATTATAGTATAAACATCAAGACAAATCAAATATTGACATACAGTAAATACCTACTAAATGCAGCAACTATACTTTCACCAACAATAGGAAGAATTCAACAATAGTAGCAGAAAATTAAATATATAAAGATTATTAAAACTTAGCTGGGTGTGGTGATGCACACCTGTAATCCCACCACTCAGGTGGCTTAGGCGGGATATTGTCTTGAGTTCAAGGCTAGCCTGAATTACAGAGTGATATCCTGTCTCAAAAAATAATAATAATAATAATAAAACTTAACGGTAGCTGGGTGTGGAGGTGCACACCTGTAATCCTAGCACTCAGGAGACTGAGGCAGGAGGGTCACCATGAGTTTGAGGCCAGCCTGGGTTACATAACCAAGTTTAAGGCCAGCCTGCACTACATAGTGAGATCCTGTCTCAAAAAACAAAAACAAAAACAAAACAAAACAAAACAAAACAAAACAAAAACTTAAAAAAAAAATTAATGGTTATACTAGTAAAGATAGAGAGGGTATGGAATGTGAAAATGTCTCTTTTGGGGGTTGGTTTTTTTGAGACAGGTCTTTGCCATGTAGCTCAGGCTAGTCTTGAACTCACTATGTAGTCCTGGCTGGCTTTGAACTCATGGTGATCCTCCTGCCTCAGCCTCCTGAGCCCTGGGATGTGCACCACCACACCAGGCCCTGGAATGGGAAAATGAAAGAAATAAAACTTGAAAAGTAAAGAAAGATGAGAAAGAGACCGGGCATGATGGCACATGCCTGTAATCCCAGCACTTGGAAGGCTAAGGCAGGAGGATTGCCGCAAGTTCGAGGTCAGCCAGGGCTACAAAGTGACTTCAAGGCCACCTGAACTGCATAGCAAAACCCTATCTCAAAAAGACAAAAAAAAAAAAAAGAAAAAGAAAAGAAAAGAAAAAGAAAGAAAGAAAGATGAGAAAGAAGAAAAAAGGTGGGATAAAGAATTCTAGAGCCGGGGATATACCTCAGTGGTGCGAGGTCACAAGTTCAATTCCTGGTACCAAAAAAAAAAAAAAAAGAATTCTACTGAAGAGTGAAAAGAACTTAACAGAATTAGATTAAAGATGTAATAGAAAAGAACAAACAAGAAAAAAGAAAAAAAAGAAAGCAAAATATAGAAAAAAATAAAAGAAAGAAGGGGAAAAAAAACCCAAACCCCAGAAAACCAATAGGGGGGGAGGGTGAGTTTGAAAAATATCCCTCTATATTTTTGAATGGGTTTTTCCTTTCCAGAGCCTCCATTCTTGGAATCCAGCAGATATGAGGGATGAATAATAAGTCATTGCTAAAACCTATTTTGTTTCCATACTCATGCTTTTGTGTGTGAAAGCTGGATCCTGCCCTGCCTTTCCACTGACTGCATGAGCAGTCAATGGTGTCCACTCTAATGCTAACCACTCCTGCAGCTTGCATTTTCTACATCCCTCTGTGCACCCCAAGTCACAGTTTTCTCCTCCTAGCTCTATGGCTTGTGAGTTTGTGAGATTCCCCCCCAACACACACACACACACACACACACACACACACTCCAGAGGTCCTTCTGTCTGTACAACCAGCCTGGGTAACTTTTGAGTGCCTGTCTCAGAAAAATAAATATTTTTTTATTGGGCATAGTGATGCACACTTGTAATCCCAGCACTCAGGAGGCCAAGGCAGGAGGATTGCTGTGAGTTCGAGGCCAGCCTGGGCTACAAAGTAAGTTCAAGGCCAGCCTGAACTACACTACGAGACCCTGTCTCAAAAAAAAAAAAAAAAGTTTTCTGATATTGCAGGATAAAAATCAATCTATAAGACCGGTTGTGTGGCTCAGTGGTAGAGTGCTTGCCTAGCATGCTCAGGGTCCTGTGTTCCACCGCCAGCACTAAAAAGAAAAAAGTATCTTAGTTTAAATGTTCAAGATCTTTTTAGATAAAGAGATTAACATTTATTGGAAGATGTCAAGAAAATCTAAATACTGTAGTTAAACATTCTTTGCCTAGAAAACTCAACTACGGTAAAGAAGTCAATTTTTCCAAAGTGATCTATAAGTTCAATATGATCCAAAAAAAATCCTAACAGCATGTGTATTCATTATTCCTTGCTGAAGAACAAGTTACCTTAAAACTTAGAGGCTGAAAACAACACATATTTACTATCTTGCAACATCTCTGGCTGGGATTTGGGCCAGCTTGGATAGGTCTCCTCTTGAGCTGCAGTGAGGTGCTAGGGCAGGCTACGGTCTCACCTGGAGGCTCCCTGCAGGATGACCACTTCCACACTCACTGCTGTGATTGGTGGTGGGACTCGATACCTCTGAGGCTGCTGGACGGAAGGCTTCTTCCCTTGTCCATTGTCAAAGGGGGTTCTCTCTGTCAGGGCATTCATGACATTGGCAGTTGCCCCATCACAGCAAACAGAAGAGCCAGAGAGGAGCTCCAAGCAACTGGAGGTCAGAGCCTTTTGTAGCCAACCTCAGAATAGCACCCACAACTTCTGTGTTTCCTTCATTAGAAATAAGTAGGAGCGGCCCACACACAGAGAAGGCCTTGGGACATCACAATGATCAGGAACCACCTCAGAAGTGTGTGCTGTGGTCTGAATGTTTGTCGCTCCCTTCCCAAATTCATATGTTGGGATCCTAGCCCCCAAGGTGGCAGTGTTAGGAGGTGGGGTCTTGGGGAGGTGATGAGGCTCCTTTCTGGGGCCCTCAGGGAGAACCCATTTTCTTTTTTCTTTTTTTTTTTTGGTACCGGCAATCAAACTCACGACCTTGTGCTTGCCAGGCAGGCACTGTGCCACTGAGCTATATCCCCGGCCTCATTTTCTTACTGTGAGGAACAAATGGGAGCTCTTTGTGACCAGGAACTAGGTTTGCAATCTGTGGTCTCAGCTCCAAAGACAATGTTGTTACAGAGCGGATCAGAGTAATTCGAACTGCCACATTGAGAAAGATTTCTCTAACCATGAACTTTGATAAAACATGAGCCTTAATTTTAACTTCTTTTTTATCCTAGAACTATATATTACATACAGGATGAAAATATGTATGTAAGGAAACAAAATGGACAATAAAAGGAAACAAAAACATCTTGAATTCAAAATATGTACCAGTTGCAGAGGACAGAGCAATGACAAGGGTGTGATACTGTCCCTTCAGGAGTGTGGGCCTGTGAGGCGGGTGAGAGGAACCAGGACTGGAATGATGTGAGTCATCAGGCTGGCCGGTACTTCATCACTACATCATCTGTGTAACACAAAATTGAAAACTACGAAAACCTTCAACCATGATATACATATTTGCAAATTTAAATGTGCATTACCCTGTGATAAAGCAATTCCAATTCTTAGGTGTTTACCCAAGAGAAATAAAAATAAGTGCTCTCAAAAAAGTGTACACATCAGCTTTATTTATAATAGCCACACATAGCCCTGGTGTCCATCCACAGGAGAATGAATAAACAAGCGTGCGTCATGTCCCACAGTGGGGCATTACTCAGCAGTAAGGAGGAATAAACTACTCACCAGGCAACAGCAGGGATGAATCTCAAACATGCTGTGTGGAGAAGCCAGAGACAAAATCACGGAAGTTATTGATATGAAGTCTAGAACAAGCTAAATCACACTGTGGCAAGGACAGTCAGAGCCAATGTTGCTTCCTGGAGGCTGGAGAGGTGGGCACGGGTGGACAGGAGTTGGTGCAGGGTTCCCTACCTAGGTAGCAGTGGGAGCCGCATGAGTGCTGGCTTTGCCAAAACAAGTTGAACTGTGCCCTCATCGGCAAAGCACTTCCTTGTTTGTGAAGTATAACTCAGTGAGAGTTTTTAACAGCAAGACACAAACCAATGAATATAACATTATTTCATTTGCACAATGTGTTATATATACTCTGGTTTCTTTTCAGATTATGTAGGTGTTTTCCCTTTTACAATACATTCCATAAAATTCAAAAATAGGCCAAATTAAACTTGCTTAGGTATGGTGGATGATAAAACTAAAGAAAAGTAAGGAAAAGATTACAGTAACAATCAGAAAAGGCCAAATGTAGTGCACACCTGTAATCCCAGCACTCGGGAGGCTGAGGCAGGAGGATTGCTGGGAGTTCAAGGGCAGCCTGCGCTACATAGTGAGTCTGAGACCAGCCTGGGCTACACAGTGAGTCCAAGGCCAGCCTGGGCTACATAGTGAGACCCTCTTTCAAAATAAATAAATAAATAAATAAATAAATAAATAAATAAATAAATGAATCAGAGGAGTGGTTGCCTTTTGGAGGAGGGAGCTTTGCATCAGGGAGGAGAAGGGAGGGGTTGGGTACCCAGTGGGTTCTATTCCTTGACTTAGGGCTGATCCTGTGTGTGTTTATTCTAGAATTATTTGTTAAGTTGTGCTGAGGCAAAATGTTTTATAGATATTTCCATTTCACATTAAATATCCCAACTTTCAAAAATGCCAACAAAAGGGCCGGTGAGATGGCTCAGCGGCTTAAGCGCCTGCTCGGCAAGCGCGAGGGCCCGAGTTCGACTCCCGGAACCCACATACGAAAAAGGGGCCGGTGATATCGCTCAGTGGCACGGGCGCCTCCTGGCGCGTGAGGTCCTGAGGTCGGCCCCCCGGTACCCACAAAAAAAAAAAAAAAATGCCAACAAAAAACAGAAGCCTTTGCCATTAGCAAAGAATCACAGGAATGGAGGAACCTTAGAAACTTCCCTGCTCTCTCACCTTCCAGATGTGGAAACTGAGGCCCAGGGGAGTGACTTGCCTCAATCCCAGAGTAAGCCATGGCTCTCAATGAATCCAGGTTCCAGCAAGAGTGATTTTCAACCCTGGAAGGACTGGCCGGCTATCATGGAGAACTTAACCCTGAAATCCATTAGAGAGGACATGCCAGTCTTTAGAAATAAGAGCTAGAACAGAAGGAAGAGCACAGAAAACAAGCAGCATCTGGGATGAGAGGTCCTGGCTGTCAGAGTTGACAGTGATGTGGGAAAATTCTGGCAGTGCCAGGGGAGCTGAGGGCTTTCAGTTATCAGGAGACTACCGGAGACTTTCGTTTCCATCACACCTGACTCCGGCTACCCATGCAGCAGCTGGACCCATGGCTGGGTGGCTCAGGAGCTTTCATCTCTTCTAACTAAAAGGCAAATGCACTAATAGACAGGATATCACTGACCTCAAAGCTCAGGGGATTTCATGATGCTCTCCTTCCCTCTGTCCCTCAATTTTGCCCTGGGCTTTGCTCTCCTTGTGGCCCCATTCCCAAGTAGACTTTCCAGGCATGGGGAATGATGGCCACCACAGCCCCTGGTTACCTCTCACCACTGATGACACCCACACAGATGCCTGCTGCTCCCATGGGTTCCAGCAAAAGTCACCGCACCTTTTGTCCACACCAAAGCCACCCAGAGCACAGAGTGTTTCCAAAAAGAAATTGGGTTGAGGCCATCCGACAGAGGAAGAATGCTGGGCAGGCCAAGCCCACAGGTCCACTTGGCAAAAATGTGTGAGAAGAGCTGCACACGGGCCCAGGGTCTGCCCCAGAGCTAAGTGCACGATGCTTCAGTGGACCATTCTCTCTGCATATTCACTTTAATTCACACAAATGCTAGTCAAATGAGTTGCCATGGGGCCAGATCTGGCCGCCCCTTCCTTGCATCACACTAGAGAAGCCTGTCACCACTAACACACCTAAGCATCTGGTCACTCACATGCCTGGCATTGTTCTAGTTTCTGAACAAAACCAAGTCCCTGTCCTCATGCACCTTACATTCCAGTGGGGAGCGACAGAGAGAGGCATTTGTGAGATGTCAGGTGATAAGGGTTTTGGAGAAAAAATCAAGGCAAGATGAAGGAGCCTAGAAATACAAACATCTGCAGGAGGGGGAGAAGTTTTCAATTTTATACACGAGGTGACCCAAGAAGGTAGCATTTGAGAGAGAAGGAAGAAAGAGTGGTAGCCATGCATGTGTCTAGATGGAGAGGAATCCAAACGGAGCGAAGAATCTGAGCACACTGTGTGACAGTTACAATCACCCAGGAAAGCAACACACCCTAGCATTACCAAGGCACTGATGGGGGGCAGCTTAGAAGTCGAGTTCAGAAACTAAAAACCCTAGAAAACCCTGCTTGAGCAGGTGTGAGCTGTAAGCCCATGACTGATTCAGGCCTCAGGTCTCCTTTTCCTTGCATAGTGCTAGTTACCTCCCCTTTCTAGGCTTTTGTTTCCTCTCCTGTGTGGCAGACTGGGTCCTTTACCTGCCCCCCGCCTTGTCTGTACCTATAATCCTGACAATCTTATTTCTCACTCCTCAAGGTATAGCCGGTGCATCCTGTGCAGGTGGGCTCTGGTGGTTGGTCGGAGGCTCATTTTCCACTGTTTGTTTTTGGTTTTAGTTTCATTTTGCAGTGCTGGGATTGAACCCAAGGCCTCTCACGTGCTAGGCAAGCCTTTTGCCCCTCAGCCACACCCCAGCCTATCATTCTTCTCTAATATTTCTGGTTATCTGGCTTCCAGAGTGTGTGTCTCTCCAAGAACCTAATCCAGAAACAGTGTCTGAGTTTTCTAAGAAATTGAATACAATTAAGAGCTGCTGGGCCGGTGAGACGGCTCAGCGGCTTAAGCGCCTGCCTTGCAAGCGCGAAGGCCCGAGTTCGACTCCCGGATCCCACATACGAAAAAGGGGCCGGTGATATCGCTCAGCGGCACGGGCGCCTGCTGGCGCGCGAGGTCCTGAGGTCGTCCCCCCGTACCCACAAAAAAAAAAAAAAAAAAAAAAAAAAAAAAAAAAAGAGCTGCTTCATGCACTTATTTGCCTGCCACCCCC
The DNA here is from genome assembly GCA_028451465.1 of Erethizon dorsatum. Lineage (NCBI taxonomy): Eukaryota > Metazoa > Chordata > Mammalia > Rodentia > Erethizontidae > Erethizon > Erethizon dorsatum. Next base: position 115,044,723 of record CM051822.1, on the reverse strand, counting down.
CACTCCATTCCCCTCATCCCTCCATCCCAAGATCCCTGAGTAAGTGACGTTAGGTTGAGTCACAAATGTAGGAGGGAGAAAGTTCCTTTCCATATGGAGATCGTGTTTGTTGATCCTGAGGCCACAGATGGCAGGAGTTTGAGGAAATAAAACCTGAACTGTCTATGGAGCAGAAAGATGAAACAGGAAAGGATGCTGGAAAGTGTCTGTAGAAATGGAGGTAGTTGACACAAGAACTTCATAAACACATGGAAATTAAATAACACCCTCCTGAACAACCAGTCGGTCACAGATGAAATTAAAGAAGAAGGGGAGGAGGGGTTGAAAGGAGGGTAAGGGAATTGGGAAAAAAAACAAAAACAAGTTATATCATTTATAGGTACAAATTCTCTATGATGAATGTGATCATTATGTATATCTAAAAGGTACCAATAAAATCCGATTAAAAAAAGGAAATTATGGGGCTGGGGCTATAGCTCAGTAGCAAGCATGAGGGTGTGAATTCGATTCCCGGTACAAAAAAAAAAAATTAAACAAGAAATTAGACTGTTTCTACAATTAAACAATAATGCCAGTCAACATACCAGAACTTACGTAATGCAATGAAAGCAGTCCTATGAGGCAAATTTATAGCAGCGAATACCCATGTCAGAAAAACAGAAAAAAAAAAAAAAAAGAAAGAAAGAAACACAGGGCAAGCTCAAATAAACAACCTCATGTTGAACCTCAAGCTTCTAGAAAAAGAAGAGCAAGCCAAGCCCAAATCTTATACAAAGGAGGAAGTTATAAAGATCAGAGCAGAAATTAATGCAATGGAGACTAAGAAAATAATACGAAGAATCAATGAATCCAAGAGTTGGTTCTTTGAAAGACTAAATAAAATTGACAAACCCTTAGCCAACCTTATCAAAAAAAGGAAAGACAATACTCGAGTCCATGCAATTAGGAATGAAAAGAGTGAAATCACAACAGATCCTGCAGAAATACACAAGATCAATAATAGCTACTTCAGGCCCAGGCGTGGTGGCACATACATGTAATCCTAACACTCGTGAGGCTGATGCAGGAGGATCACCATGAATTCAAGGCCAGTCTGGGCTATATAGTGAGACCCTGCCTCAAAAAAAAAAAAAAAAAAAAAAGAATTAATAATACCTGCTTCAAGAACCTGTATTCTAATAAGATGGAAAACACAGAAGAAATGGACAGATTCCAAGGTACATATGAACTAACAAAGCTGAATTAAGAAGATACAAAAATTCTAAATAAACCAATATCAGTCAATGAAATTGAAGATGTAATTAAAAATCTACCAAAAAAGAAAAGCCCAGGCCCTGATGGATTCACTGGTGAATTCTACAAGAACTTTAGAGAAGATCTAATGCCACTACTCCTCAAACTCTTTAATGAAGTTGAAAGGGAAGCAATACTCCCAAACTCAGTCCTGGAAACAATCATTTCCCTGATACCAAAACCAGAGAAGGATCAAATAAAAAATGAGACTCATATACCAATTTCCTTAATGAACATAGATGCAAAAATCCTCAATAAGATACTGGCAAACAGAATGCAGCAAATTATTAAGAAGATTATACACCATGACCAAGTAGGATTCATCCTGGGGATGCAGGGATGATTCAACACATGCAAATCAATACATGTAATACACCATATTAACAGAGCCAAGGACAAAAACCAAATGATCATCTCAATAGATCAGCTACACCCCCAGCAGAAAAAGCATTTGACCAAGTCCAACACCCATTCATGATTATAACCATACAGAAAATTGGAATAGAACGTTTTTATCTCAATCTGATAAAATCCATCTATGATGAACCAACAGCCAACATCATACTAAATGGACAAAACTGAAAGCTTTCACTCTAAAATCAGGAACAGAAAAGGATGCCCACTGTCACCACTCTTATTCAGTATAGTTCTGGAGACATTAACCAGAGCAACTAGACAAGACAGAGAAATAAAAGAATAAGGATAGGAAAGGAAGAAGTTAAATTATCATTTTTTGCAGATGAAATGACACTACATAGAAGACCCCAAAAACTCCACTAAAAGACTTCTAGATTTAATAACTAAATTCTTCGTCTTTTTTTTTTTTTTTTTTTTTGAGACAGGGCGTTGCTGTGTAGTGCAGGCTGGCCTCGAACTCCCAGTGATCATCCTGCCTCAGCCACCCGAGTGCTGGGATTACAGGTGTGGGCTACTATGCCCAGCTCAATAACCAAATTGGGTAGCATAGCTGGATACAAAGTCAACACTCAAAAATCAATACCTTCCTGTATAAAAATAACAAATTCACTGAGAAAGAAATCAGGGAAAAAATACCTTTTACAATAGCATCCAAAAAAATGAAATACCTAGGAATCAATCTAACATAGGAAGTAAAAGACCTTTACACTGAAAACTACAGTACTCTGAAAAAGGAAATTGAAGAGGATATCAGAAAAAGGAAAGATATCCCTGGCTCCTGGATAGGAAGAACCAATATAGTGAAAATGGCCATACTTCAAAAATTGTTATACAGATTGAATGCAATCCTGATCAAAATTTCAACAGATCTCACAGAACTAGAGGAAACAAACCTAAAATTCATTTGGAACCAGAAAAGACCTAAAGTAGCAAATGCAGTTCTGGGCAATAAAGGCAAGGCAGGGGCATCACAGTCCCTGACTTAAAATTATACTACAAAGCTACTGTGAGAAAAACAGCATGGTACTGGCAAAAAAAAAAAAAAAAAGAAAAGAAAAGACACATAGATCAATGGAACAGATTACAAGAAGCAGAAACAACTCCAAATATACGGAGCCACCTTATCTTTGAAAAAAGACCCAAACACGTTCACTAGAAGAAAGATGGCCTCGGGTCTGGGGATATAGCTCAGCGGCACAAGCCCCTGCCTGCCAAGTGCAAGGTCCTGAGTTCGATTTCTGGTAAAAAAAAAAAAAAAGAAAGAAAGAAAGAAAGAAAAGAAAGGTAGCCTCTTTAATAAATGGTGCTGGGAAAACTGGCTTTCCACCATGCTGAAGATTAAAACTAGATCCATGTCTATGACCATGCACTAAACTAAAATCAAAATGGATCAAAGACCTAAATATTAAAACAGAAACACTAAATTTACTGGAAGAGAAACTAGGTAGACCTCTTCAAAACGTTGGTGTAGGCAAAGACTTTATGAGCAAAACCCCAATTGCACAGGAACTATCACAAGGACTCAGCAACTGGGCTCTTATCTTATTAAAAAGCTTTTGCACAGCAAAATAAACCACCAACAGAGTGAAGAGACAGCCCACAATGTGGGAAAAATGTTGCCATCTGTTCCTCAGACAAAGGACTACTATCTAGAATATATAAAAAATTAAAAAAAAATCAGACCCCCCCCCCTCAAATTTAAAGACCCAATCCAAAAAGGGACATCTGAGATGAATACACACTTCTCAGATGAAGAAGTAGAAAAGGTGAATAAATATACGAAAAAATGTTCAACATCACTGGTTATTCAAGAGATGCAAATTAAAACAATGCCGAGATTCCATCTCACTCCAGAGAGAATGGCTATCATCAAGAAATCAACCAATAACAAATGCTGGAGGAGCTATGGGGAAAAAGGAACCCTTTTCCACTGTTGGTGGGAGTGTAGACTGGTATGACCACTGTGGGAATAAATGGGGAGAGTCCTCAAAAAACTAGGACTAGAGGCCCCATCTGACCCAACTATTCCCCTTCTTGGTGTCTTCCTGAAAGAATTAAAAGCCTCATATCACAGTGATAAATATGCACCCATGTTTATAGCAGCAGTTTCTTCTTTTTTTTTTTACCTTTCTTTTTATTTATTTATTTATTTATTTTAAAGACAACAAGTAAATATTCTCATGTATTAACAATACTCAAGCATTAGAGAATGTGCAAATAGCTTTTGGAGAAAAACATTACTCAGTATAAGATTAAGCCATGTAAAAGCTAGGTAAAAATAGAAGACTAAGGAACGGAATAGTCACAGTGAAATTGCATTTTCATACTAGGGAGACAATACAATGTTTACAAATGTATAGCAGCAGTTTCTAATAGCTGAATCTTGGAATCAGCCCAAATGTCTATTAACCGATGAATGGATAAAGAAGGTGTGGGTTTTTTTGTACAATGGAATACTACTCTACTGTAAAGAAGGATAGGCTTGAGACATTTCTAGGTAAATGGATGAACCTTGAGACCATACTCTTAAGTGAAATAAATTGGACACGCATGTGTAGATACTGCATTGTTTCTCTGTTGTGAGAAACTGAAAGTGTAAATAAGGACCAAAATGTATAATAGGCATTGTGAAATAGGAAGAAAATGTTCAAATGGAGAGGGGAACAGGGAAGAGGGGAGGGGGAAAGGAAAGAAGGGAAAAGTAAAAAAAAAAAAGAGAAAAGAAGGAAAACATGGAAACGAAGCTTTGTAAATGGGGAGGGGAGGAGGGGCTGAAGGGAGGGTAAGGGAATGGGGAAAAAAACCCCAAGTTATATCACGTACAGGTACAAATTCTCTATGATGAATGTGATCATTATGTATATCTAAAATATACCAATAAAATCTAATATAAAAAATAAAATGTACCAGTAATATCTGATAATAAAAAAAAAACAAATATCGCATGGTTTCTCTGGTGTGAGAAACCAAGAGTGTAAATAAGGACCAAAATATGTAATAGGTATTGGGAAATAGGAAGAAAATGTACCAATGAGAAGTAGAATAAGGGAGGGGGAGGGGTAAAGGAGGGAAGGGAAGAGGAAAAATAAGAATAGAAGGAAAAATGGAAACACAGCTTTTGTAAATAAGGGGGGAAGAGGGACTGAAGGGAGGGGTTCAGAACGGGAAAAGGGGAGGATATATCTTGCACAGGTACAAATTCCCTATGATAAATGTTATCAATATGTATATCTAAAATGTACCAATAAAATAAAAATTAAAAAAAAAAAAAGAAATGGAGGTGGTTGTATCATGGAGGGATCATAGGCCTCTTAAAAGCCTTTTGGACTAAACCTGAGTATAATGAGATACCACTTGTTATGGTTTTGGGCTGGGATTTAGCTCAGTGGTGCAGCACCTGCCTGGCAAGCATGAGGTCCTGAGTTTGACTCCCAGTACCAAAACAAAACAAAACATTTGTTATGGTTTTTGTTTAAATGTCCCTCAAAAGCCTCATGCACACATATTTGGGGCTCTTGAAAAGTTATTAAATCATGAGAGCATTACAGCTAAGTGTGATGATAGGAGATTTGGGCCTGGTCAGAAGAGGTGACTCGCTGAGGGTGTGATCTTGTAGTGTATCTCCCTCCCTTCTTCTCTCCTCTCTCTGCTTCCCAGTTGCCAATATCTGCAATTAAAGGAGGAGATGTTTATTTTGACCCACATTTAAAAATACATATATAATCTCACTATATAGTTCAGGCTGGCTTTCAACTCATTTTGTGGGGCTGGGGATATAGCTCAGTGGCAGCACCTGCCTGGAAAGCACAATGTCCTGAGTTCAATCACTGGTACCAAACAAAAGAAAAAAAATCAACTCACTTTGTGGCTTTTTTGGTTTGTGTGTGGGTTTTTTGAGACAGGGTCTGCTATGCAGTTCAGGCTGGGCTTGAGCACACTGTGTAGCCCAGGCTGGGCTCAAACTCTCAGTCATCCTCCTGCCTCAGCCTCCCAAATGCTGGGATTACAGGTGTGCACCACCACACCCAGCTTTGTTCTTCCCTTTTGAAATGAGAATATTTACCCTGTGCCATTGTACGTTAAATTTCTTTTTGATTTTTATAGGGGCTCACAGCTAAAAGTTTGCCTTAGGTCTCAGAAGAGAATTTGGATTTGGACTTTTCAGCAATGCTGGAACTTTGGCAACTTTTAGAGATGTACTAAATGCATTTTGAATAAAGAGGTGTGCATGAGTCTTTTGGGGGCCAGGGTCAGAATGTATGGTTTATATCTAGATGTTCCCAAACAGCTGCATGCACACATAGGTGGGGCTTTTTTTGTGTGTGTGTGGGTACCGGGGGTCGACCTCAGGACCTTGTGCGCCAGTAGGCGCCCGAGCCGCTGAGCAATATCACCGGCCCTTTTTTCGGATGTGGGTTCCGGGAGTCGAACTCGGGCCCTCGCGCTTGCCAGGCAGGCGCTTATGCCGCTGAGCCATCTCACCGGCCCATAGGTGGGGCTTTTGAAAGGTGATTCAATCATGGGAGCAGCTGGGAGTGGTGGCACATGCCTATAATCCCAGCACTCTGGAGGCTGAGGCAGGAGGATCACTGTGAGTTCAAGGCCAGCCCCGGCCACAAAGTGAGTTCAAGGCCAGCCTGAACTGCATAGTGAAACCCTGTGTCAAAAAGACAAAAAAAAAAAAAAAAAAAAGAGAGAGAGAGAGAGACAGTTTAAATCATTTAAATCATAGGAGCACTACGTTAGGAGGTTTGGGCTTTGTCAGAAGATGCAGGTCATTGCGAGCACGACCTCATAAAGTGTACTTTCCTCCCTTCTTTGCATTCTCTCTCTGCTTCCCAGCTGCTGTGACATAAGTAGCTTTTCTCCACCTATCGTGCCGTCCTTCCTTGAAGCCAACTGTGGACTAAAAAATGTGAGTCAAAATGCACCTCTCCTTTAAGTTGCAGCTGCCAGGGATATTGTCCCAGGAATGAGGAAAGTGACTAAGACACCATTCAAGATTTACAAGTGGATGGAGACAATCAGATTTGAATTTTTGGAAGATCCAAACATATAGGAAGTAGAAAGACTTGTATATGACATGTAACATCCACCATCCTATAGTCTAAGAGTCACATATTGCAGTATCACTCTCTCTCTGCCCTTTGCCCACCCAACAATCCATCTGACTTGCTGATGCATCTCAGAATAATTTGTGGACATCAGTACACATCACCTGAAACTATGCACTGGAGTTCAGTATTTGTTTCTAGTTTCTTTCTCAGGATGAAGAGAGAAAGTCATCATTCAGTGAAATGCACGTATCTCTGGTATAGCACTCAGTGAGTTTTTTCAACAGTGTAGGCCTGTGTAACCCAATCTTCTATCATCAGGATCGGCTTCCCTGGAAAATCCCTAAAGCCCTTCCACTTCATCCCCACTTCCACTCTCACAGAGGCAAGCATTTGCTCTGGTGTTTTTTACTACAGATTAGTTTAGCCTGGCACTTCATGTAGAGCCATCCCTCAGTACCCATGGGGAGGTTGGTCCCAGGGCCACCCCGAAATAAAATAAAAATCTGTGAATGCTCAACTTTCATATATAAAATGACATAATATTTGCCTATAACCTACACTACATCTTCCTGCATGCTTTAAATCAACTTTAGATTATTAATAATACCTGACACAATGTAAATGCTATGTAAATAGGTGTTGTATTTTTAAGGAAATCACAACAAGAAAAAAGGTCTGTACATCCGGTGGAGATACAATTAGTTTTTTAATATTTCCAATCACAGTTGGTTGAATTCGTGAATGGATATAGAGGATATGTGGAGCTGGTGGATAGAGATGGATGACTGTACATGGGATCAAGCAATATTCTGTTTTACATTAAGTCTTTCAAACTGTGTGCATCAATAGTTTGTTCTTATTTATTGCTGGGTATTGTTCTGTTTTGAGAATTTACTGCTGGGCATGGTGATGCACATCTGTAATCCTAGCACTCGGGAGGCAGAGGCAGGAGGATTGTTGTGAGTTAGAGGCCAGACTAGGCTGCATAGTGAGTTCAAGGCCAACTTGAACTGCATGGCGATACTCTATCTCAAAGAAAAAAATGAATTTACCATTGTTTGCTTATTGGCTTACTGACGAACATAAAGTGCTTTCTGCTTTGGGTTTACTGTGAATAAAATGGCTCTATACTTTCTGGCGCACACCTTCCTGTCTTGGGAGCTTTATTTGCCTTTTTCAGGTTTCATTATTTTGGACAGCAGAGGGCGACAGCGAACTAATGAATGGCTGCTTGCAGTTCCCAGAACATCAGATATTCCCAAGAAGGATGAAGTATCCAGCACATATTTTACTTCCTTTCAGTAACAGGAAGAAGTTGTCCTACAAAATATGAAGAAATTTTGACAGATACAATAAATCTTAGTTATCATTGGTTATCAAACAAATCATTTCTGGTAACCCACATATGGTGGGTCTCTTGCTTGGCCAGGGTACTGCACAAGGACAATATGATAATCAGCAGAGGTGGAGGAGAGAGTGGTGATGGCCCTCATGCCTTTGAGCCTCATGTGGTGTCACCTACAGAGCTACTCTATTGTTTGAACTCCAGTGAGCATCTTCCTGGCAGAATCTGCATGGCTGTTGTCCCTGGTGTCGTGGCTGAGACTCTCTGCTACGCTCTCTCGGTATATGCCCTGTACTAGTTTGGACCACCAGGACTGCCTCTTTGTGTTCTTGCAGTCTCCATATGCCTCACACCAGATCTTTCAAGCGCTGCATCCTCTACGCCCCATAACCCTGTCACTCCTGAGTGTCTGCTGCTGGAAGCCCTCTGAGATAACTTCACTTATCTCAAAGAGTAGTTAGGCTAGAGGGAAGGAGGCCCAGGAAAATTGCTTTGATGGCAGGAGTGGAGCACCATTTCTCACAGTGTGTGTTATGACTTGCATCTAGATGTCTCCCCAAAGCCTCATGCGCTCATGAGTGGAGCTTTTCAGAGGGGGCTGGATCTAGGGTGTGTGATGCTGGGATTAAACTGTGGTGCTGGGAGTAGGGTGTGTGATACTGGGATTAAACTGTGGTGCTAGGGTTAAGGGTGTATGGTTACTGAATTAGTCCACTGATTGGTTTGGCATAGTTCTGAGTGTGAATAATGGGAAGGCCCACCTTGGGTGTGAGTGCTACCCACCCTGAGGGTGGGTAGCCTGGATGGAATATAAGGGACAGAAAAAGGGTTCCCTTTGTTTCTTGCTGCTTCTTTGCTACTTCACTGCTTTGCTGCCTTCTGCTTGCCATGAATTGTTTCTCCTCTGTGATGTCCCTCTGCTATGTCACCCTGCCTTGAAGCCAGCCAACTATGAATTAAAACTTCTACAAACTGTGAGCTACAATAAACCTTTCCTTCTTTAACTTTGGGTGTTGGGTATTTTGTCTCAGCAATGAGAAAAATAACTAAGACAGTGGGGTTTCCAAAATCACTGAAACCTTATTGAAAACACAGATTCCTTCATGTCCAGACCAGAATTTAGGTGCAGGGGTTTGGGGTTTGGGAACCTGGAACTTTACCATTTGAACATGTGTGCTGGGCAGTGGTGCTATCAGCCAGGTTTGAATCTGGTTGGGTCCCTGGTGGGTCTGTTGGTGGGGAGAGGCAGGTCCTGAGCAGCCTGAGGGTATACAAGGCATAGGGATGGCACATGGGCACCGTGGGAGTTTCCCACAGAAGCCAGTCAGGAGACTGATCAAGGGCCCGATGCACAGAGAAGGCAGAAGCTAAATGTCACAGAGTCAGGGACATGGCTGCCCTTTTTCCTGGTTGCCCATGTCATTTCCACGGTCATCCCTGAATGACGAGAATACACTGCACTCACACAGGAGCCTGCAGCTGGTGCTGTATTTTCTTCCTAGCTGTCCCCATCCCTGATCAGCAGGCTCAGCTTCCATCTCCTTGTAGGGTCCTGCACAATTCTGTGGGCCTCTTTTGCTCCTGCCTTCCCCGGAATCCACAGGGAGCAGCGGAGCTGGCAACCTCTTCCTCTGGGCACTGAACAATGTCCTCTATGCCCCATCCAAGAGGATGCCAGGTGAAATGAGCTGGGAAGAAACCAAAGTAATGTCTTTATATATTTCTACAGTCAGCTGCGGCAGCTGAATATGTCAACCATCGCACAGTTGCTATACAAACACAGTCACTGAAAATGTTAATCAAGTCTTACAAGTTGCCTAGCACTGACATAAGTCTTTGGGAGATATAAAGGAGTCTGCTCTATGGAGACTGCATCCATGTGAGAAAGAATATACCGGAAGATAGGTGATTACTAGGGAACAGGTGCCAAGGAGTCATAAGACAACACCTGCTGCCATGTCCAGAGGAGACAACAAGCCTGGGGAGACAGAGGGCAAAGGGCAGAGCCAGAACAGAGGGAGCAAGGCTTGGGGGTAGAGAAACAGGAAAGAAGTAGTGGGAAGAGCTCAGCAGGAAAAGAGGGTTGGACAAAGAAAACAACATAGGCTCACGTCCACACAAAAACATGCAATAAATAATAAAACTGTTTATAGTAGCTTCATTTGTAATTGCCCGTACTTGGTGTCTTAGTTTCTCACTGCTGAACCACAATACCCAACACCAACAGATCAAAGAGGAGAGGCTTATTTTGGCTCACAGTTTGTAGGGGTTTCAGTCCATAGTCAGCTGGCTTCCGAGTAGAGTGGCATGGTGGAAGGGCCAGGATGGAGGAAAGCTGCTCACTTCATATGAGGAAGCAGAGAACGTGAAGGGAGAAACCAGGCAGGGAAATACACACTTCCAAGGTCATGTCCCACTGATCCACCTTGTCCAATCAGGCCCCATCTCCTAATATCACATTTAGCTATAACACCCCCATAACCCAATCATCTTTCAAACCCCCACCTTGGAGCACATGAAGCTTTGGAAGGACACCCAGATATAAATCATAACAGTTGAAAGTATCCAAGATGTATTTCAGCAGGTGAATGGATAAATTGTGGCATAGCCAGACAATGGAATGCTATTTGGTGATAAAAAAGAAAATAATAATAAGTGAACTATGAAGCCATGGAAAGACCTGGAGGCCAGGCGTGGTGGCGCACACCTATAATACCAGCACTTGGGAGGCTGAGACAGGAGGACTGCCGTGAGTTTGAGGCTAGTCTGAGCTCCATAATGGGTTCAAGGCCAGCCTGAACTGCACAGCAAGACCCTGTCACAAAAAGAAAGAAAGAAAAAAGAAAGACATGGAGGAATGGTTATGGTTTTGATCTATGTATTTATTTATTTATTTATTTATTTATTTATTTTTATTTATTTTTTTGAGGCAGGGTCTCACTATGTAGTTCAGGTTGGCCTCCAACTCACTATGTAGCCCAGGCTGGCCTTGAACTTTCTATCCTCCTGCCTCAGCCTCCCAAGTGATGGGATTACAGGTGTGTGCCACCATGCCCAGCTGGTTTGGATCTTAAATGCCACCCCCCAAAAAAAAACCCTCATGTGTTGTAGGCTTGGTTCCCAATGCTGCAGTGCTCAGCAATGGGGCCTTTGGGAGGTGCCTGGATCATGAGGACTCTAATCTGATGAATGCATTAATCCATTTATGGATTTATAACTTAGTGGGGTAATTGGAGGTGGTGAAAACTTTAGGAGGTAGGGCCTATTTGGAGGAAGTAGGTCACTGGTGGTTTGCCTTTGAAGGGTATCTCTTTTCCCTAGCCTCTTCCTTTCTCTTTCTCTGTCTTTGCTTACTGGCCACCATAAGGTAAGCAACTTTGCTCTACCACATGCTGCCTGCCATGATGTTTCACCTCACCACAGCCCTAGAAACAATGGAGCCAAGTGACCATGGACTGAAACCTCTGAAACCACAAGACAAAATAAATTTTTCCTCCTTTAAATTGATTTCCCTCAGGTATTTTGTCACAGGAATGGAAAGCTAACACAGGAAATCTTAAAGTATATATTACTAAGTGAGAGAAGCCAGTCTGAAAGGCTACATACTGTACGATTCCAACTCTATAACATTCTAGAAAATGCAAAACAATGAAGGTGAGAAAAATAACAGTGGTTGGCTGAGGTTAAGGAGAAGGGATGAATAGATAGAGCATGGGAGGTTTTTAGGGCAGTGAATCTAGTCTGTATAGTATTGTAATGGTGGCCACATGGCATTCTACATTCATCGAAACCCATAGAATGTACAACAAGAACAGTGTATCCTGGTATGAACTATGGATTTTGTATGATAATGATGTGTCTATGTTGGTTTATCAATTATAACAAGTATACCACCTTGGTGGGGGATGTCGGTAGTGAGAAAGGCTGTGAGGGCAGGGGTCAAGAGCGAATGTTCCACACAGGGCCCGAGTAAAGCTGGCAAAGCCCATTACTTATGCAGGCTTGTAAGGTACAGGGAAAGTTAAGCTAAAAGCAAAGGAATGTGTGGCCTTCCATGATCCTGGGAAAAGCTGGGATACTAAGAGCTGGGACTCCTATGGTGGCTTCTGTTGGAGGCTGTGGTGGCCATACCGAGGGGCCTCTGGGGCAGGAGAGAGCCTAGAACCCTCCATATGCTACAGGGGTGGAGGCCATGGTCAGGGTGGAAGGACAGTCGAGCATGTGGAATGTGTGCAGTCTGTGGATACTGGAACAGTGAAGGCTGGCGGGCTGCAGGTCACACAGGCAAACATCCTTGTGTGGTGTCAAGATGCTCCAGAGTCAACGTGACAGGCATTCTACGCACCAGAGTCCCTGCCACAGGAGGCTACCTATTAGGCCTATGATTACCATGCTCCGTACAAAAGACTTGCTTAGACCTGTAACTATATGCAGAGGCTGGAGGGCCAGGTCCCCAGAGTGCAAAGGCAGTGAGAACATCAGCACAGGGGCTGCTGGGTCAGAATCTAATAACCCAGGACGTTGATCCCTGGGGAAATCACGGAATACAGGCATGATGACATCATTATAGCCCTTGTCCCTATGGTTGCCCTTTGATATGTTCCTACCACTTTCAGTGTGTTACTTTCTCTAATCTTCACCAAGCTGGATGAAGTTGGTATGATTCTTATTATCCCCATTTTATAGATGGTAACAGTGAAGCACAGGAAGCACAGCAGGGTGACCCTAGAAATGTAATGCATGTTGACATTATTTTTTTTTTTTTCTTTCCCACTGCAAATTCCCACTGCCAAAAGCTCGTGGAAAGGCAGAGTGACTTGGGCAGTATGCATTGGAAATAAACCTGTGCATAGCAGCTCCTCTGAGAGCCTGCAGACAGGGGTCAATATCCTGGAGGGGAAACTCGGGGCAGGGATCTGCAGTCCAGGGGACCCCGGGAAAAAGGGCAACTGCCAGCCAGCTCTGAGGACCCCAGGCAAACGCCTGTCCCAAGGAAAACCACAGCCTGAGACACACCCCAGGGAGGAATTCTCAGGAGAGCTGAGGTCACTAAGTTATTGCAGATCACAGAGGAGCATTTACTGCAGCTGAACTGTGGACTGTGTGTCAGGAAGGACATTAGGGAATTAGAGAGGGATGAGAAGGCTGAGCATAAAAGGTAATAAGGTAGGGGTGCTGGCAGGAAAGCCACTCACTATGAAGAATGGATAAAGCTTAGTGTGGGGGTGATCAATGGCTTCTAAGTTACAGTTAAATGGAAGGAAGACGTTCTGGTGTGCTATCGCACAGTAGGGTGACTAAAGATAATAATAATGTAGTGAACATTTCAAAAATCTAGGCAGGTACTATGCCACTGAGCTATACCTCTGGCCCCTTCAAAAATCTAGAAGAAAGAATTTTGAGGGCTGGGGATGTAGCTCAGCGGTACTCGCCTGCCCGGCAAGCACAAGGCCCTGAGTTCAATTCCTGGTACAGAAAAAAAGAAAATAGAAAAAGAAAAAAGACCAAAAAAAAGATTTTTGAAATTTTTCACCATAAAGAAATGATGTTTGAGGTGATACATCTGTTCAGCCTGATTTAAACATTAAGTAATGCATACATGTATTGAACATTACATGGTACCCCATTAACATCTTTAATATTTTAACATTTATCTTCCTCTCTCTCTCTCTCTCTGTCATTGCTTTTGCTATCTTCCATGAACTGTTGCCCCTCTGCTGTATGCCACCCTGCCTCGGAGCTAGCCGATTATGGACTGAAACCTCTACAAACTGTGAGCTAAATAAACCTATCCCCCTTTAAAAAAAATTTTATATATATCTACAGGTGCACGCCTATAATCCCAGCACTCAGGAAGCTGAGGCAGGAGAATTGCTGGGAGTTAGAGGCCAGCCTGGGCTACAAAGTGAGTTTAAGGCCAGCCTGAACTGCATAGTGAAACCCTGTCTCAAAAAGACAAAAATAAAATAAAATAAAACAAAAATTTTAAAAAAGAAATCAAAATGCAAGAAAAAGATCAGTAGTAAAGAATGCAAGAATGCAAGAAAAAGATTAGATAAGTAGAGTTTTTATGCAAGACAGGAGCCCTTCCAGGAACCTTTTTATTTTTCTTTGGAAGTGTCAATGTTAATGAAAAAGCATGGCAATAGAAGGGTGAGAAGGTACCCAGCACGGGACTTCCTGGCCTCCCAGTTCACACGGCCAGGGAGCAGCAGGGAGGGCATGCGTAGCTGTGTGCCGGCTGTGGCAGAGAGGGTAAGTGTCACAGCCTCCAGCGTGGGCTATGGGATTTGCTGCTAAGTCCAGGTACTGGGGCAGACCCAGAGCTGCCTTGTAGGAGGAAGCAGCAGATGGCTGTTCCTCACCAGTGGCTTCTCCCAGCAGGTTTGTAGGACATTCCTGTTCTACCCTCCTGATGCCTCAGCCTGTGTCCAGCCTGCACTTGGGCAGTGTTCCACAGTAACCTCCAGCAAAGGAGCTCCAGGCAACATTGCCTGCCCCCTTCTTACTTTCCTTGAAGTCGCTTCTTGCCCTACATTCATAACTTGGCAAACAGCATGGCCTCCCCTTCAGTCACCTGAGCCAGCCTCACTCCTAGCAGCTTCAGCTCTTCCCTGTTCTCAGGTTCCTTAACTGGGCATTGTGACTCCCTGCAAAGCTGACCTGTGCCCTCTCCAGGGTGCCTCAAAAGAGCTTCATCATTATCTTCTGATCCAGCAGAAGGTTTGGTTGAGCAAGGGTGCGGCTCTCAGGGATAAGTCTCCATGCTCTGGGGAGGAGCTCTCCACCTCAGGTGCAAAGCAATTGTGTGATGGCTGAGCTGTTGCAAGACCAAGACTCTGTCTTGCCAGCCAGGCTCTAGGCCAGTGCTTTGTCCTCTTTGTCCTGTCACCCATCAGTCTTCTGGTGGGACTGGCACAGCCACCCACTCAGCCAGGGAAGCTCAGGTTTTCCATACTGGTATTGTCTGGGTCACCTTTGTTGTACCACTATCTGGACCCCTCCAGATGATCACTGATCCTGTTTTTTCTTTTCTTTCCTTTTTCTATTTCTTTCACTTTCTTTATTTTCTCTCTCTTCTTTCTTTCTTTCTTTCTTTCTTTCTTTCTTTCTTTCTTTCTTTCTTTCTTTCTTTCTTTCTTTCTTTCTTTCTTTCTTTCTTTCTTTCTTTCTTTCCGGAGCTGTTTGGAGGTTGTAGCAGAGCAGTGAAGCTACTTGTACACCCTTGAGCGAGGGAATGGTCCTCCTCTAGCAGGAGTGGTCATCCTCTTTGAGAGAGGGCATAGCTTCGGGAAGAGTGCACATGGAGTATTGAGGGAGGAAGGGAACACCCACCTAGTCAGCCAGATCAGCCGAATCAACCCTGGTGATCAATGGAGTGACAGATGTCACAGCCAGATTGCCCACACATCTGTTTTTTTGTTGTTGTTTTGTTGTTGTTGTTTTTTTGAGACAGGGTCTCACCGTGTGGTTCAGAATGGCCTTGAACTCACTATGTAGCCCAGGCCAGCCTCGAATTTGTGGTAATCCTCCTGCCTCAGCCTCCAGAGTGCTAGGATTACAGGTGTGCACCACCACACCTAAACTTTTCTTTTCTCTTTTCTTTTCTTCTCTTCTTGGTGATTCAGTGTGAGGGAGGTCAGACCATGGAGCCAAAAAGGCCTGTGTTCAGAGCCTCTGTCCCCTTCCTGCATGAAAAAGGGTGTCTGTGCCTCCCCTTGTAGGTTATTATGAACACAAGAGGAGATAGCACAGAAAAGAGGCTTCAGGTAGAAATGTCACTCACCAGATGGTGTAATTTTTCAAGCACTACATTTATGTTTTTGTTGTTGTTTTGTTTTTTTGTTTTCTTTTGAGACAGGGTCTTGATGTGTAGTTCAGGCTGGTCTCAAACTTACTATGCACCCCAGGCTGGCCTTGACCTTGCAGCAATCCTCCTGTCTCAGCCTCCAGATTGCTGGGATAACAGGTGTGCCTCACCACACCCAGCTCAAATGTTCTACATTTATAACTTAGAATCTCCACAGAGGCCTGGAGGGTGAGCTTTGCAGCCACCATCCTCAGCTTGGAGATGGGGCCCGGAAGCACAGAAAAGTGAGCAGCTTTCCTGGTCACACAGCCAGCCCGAGCTGCTCCCTCCCTGGTTTCTGCAGACTGTCACGCCCACGCCCCATGGCCACCACATGGCTGTACAACTGTGCACTGGTGCTATGACAGACAGGGGCCATGCAACAGATATGCTGTTGGGCACATTGGTCCCAGGCCACCTGACTAGCTACTTCACTCAGAGAGGAGCCATGAGCTATTGCTTCATGTACCCGAGGACAAACAAATAACAACACCGGCCCCAGCACTCCGGGGACCTGGCCTGCACAGGCTTGCCTGGACTCTAGGAGCTGCTTCCTGTTTTGAACATTCTCTGGCAAGCGCAGCCAGGCTCTTACGGAAGAACACTCTTTCCTTTTCTAGGGACCCTGTTCTTCATGGAGTCAGGGATATTGAACAAATACAAAGTTGTGACCTCAAGTGTGCGCACCTTGTTTACGATTCTGAGAACTTCATCACACCAATTCCTAAAAATAGCCTGGCAGAGAACAGACTGTATTGTGAATGCCTAGAAAACTGAACGTTTTCCAGAAGGAGAGAGGGAGTCAGAACCAAGCCATCAGTACGGCCCACTGCATTTCTCCAGGCATTTGCCAGCACGGCAAGCGCTGGCCAGAAGGGAGGGAGAATGGTCTCCAGCTGCTCCTCTGACACCCACACCGCCTGGCCATCAGGTCAGTGTCCCACTTACATGTGACCATACCTAGAGGATTGCAGCCGCTTGAATAATTTCCCTACCCACTTTTACTGCCCTGGGTTCACAAGAAAACAAATTCCTTTTATTACCCTTTCCCCTAGTGCCTTGGGGCTTCTCCCTGAGGCAAAAATCACAGTGACTTCTGCCACTTTTGGATCATATGAAATGTCCTCTTTTTGCTTGTGAGTCTCAGTGCAATAATTATTGTGCCCTGGAGAGAATAATCATCAAAATTCCCAGCTTTCTTCGGGGTGAAATGTCTTTGCTCCTGCAGCTCAGAGTCTGTGCCCAGGAAAACTGGCCACTCCATTCGGGACCCTTCCTGGAAATCCAGGAGATATTCTTCTCCCCTTATTTCCAATAAAACTCTCCTAACTTCTTCCTTTGGTTTGTGACTTTGTTCCTGGATGTCGTGGAACCATGAACTTGGCACACTTGACACCTAACAAGCCGGGAGTTATATCAATGTGTCCTTTCTCGTTTTACACACAGCTGAGCTGGGGCTTAGCTGGGCACATGCAGAAGAGGGGACAAGGGAGCCGACTATCTAAGCCAGAGAACATTCTGATGATGCATGTGGATGAACAGCGCGAGGGCCGTGGATGCAGCGATGGGAGGTGATGAGCAATGACAGCTGACACCACGTATGCGTTGGTCCTTTGAGCTTTGTCCTCCTGAGATGCCAGTTCTTTGTCTGCTTATCAGACTGTTTGGTTGGTTCTTTCACTGTGAAGTTCATATCCATTTATGTGTGTTGTGTACACTAAGCCTTCGCTATTGTGTGGGTTGCACATATCTTTTGGTCTGAGCCACAGAGCAAATATATAAAAATTTGGTGTATTTTGGTAAAACGTACCCTCCTGTCTGTAAAGAGAGAGTGGTGACAATCCTTTCCCGGTGGGCTTAACTGCCTTAAACCTTCCTGAGGATTGAATGGGGTCATGGTCAAGTGCTGGGAGATTTGTAGGCCCAAATAAGTCACCATCATCCTCAATCTTTTCTATTTTTTTCTTTTTCTTTTTTTTTTTTCTTTTTGCTTCTTAGACAAGGTCTCCTTCATGGTCCAGGCTGGCCTTTAACTCACTATGTAGACCAGGCTAGCCTCGAACTCATGGTGATCCCCCTGCCTCAGCCTCCCAAGTACGGGGATTACAGGCAGGCACCGCCTTGCCCAGCTTTCATTTTTCATTAAGTATAGCCTTAGCTTTTGTTGCAGCTCTTGTGAGTGAGATGTCCATTTTCAAACTGGTCATTGCTGGTATATAAGCAAGCCAACAATTTTTATATATTTACCTCAGTGCATTTTGTTGATTTTTTCTTTTTGGAGACAAGGTCACACTATGCAGTAGGTAGGCTAGGCTGCCTTGAATTTGAGCTCTTTCAGCCTCAGCCTCTCAAGTCCTAGAATTACAGGCATGTCCCATTGCACCCAGCTTTACTGAATATGTGTTCAAATAGTTTTTCCATTGATAAACTTTGCAGTTTCTAGGTAAATGTATTATTCTTTGTTAATTCAGGAGTGGTTTTTGTTTTGTTTTGTTTTTGTTTTCTCACTGTGTAGTTTAGGCTGGCCTTGAACTCACGTTGATTCTCCTGCTTTAGCCTCCTGACTGCTGGGATAACAGGTGTTCACCAACATGCCTAGCTAGGAGTGTCGATGGTCAGGGATTTTGTAGGACGCCCCTCAACTGGGGCTGTCTGCTTAGACTGGATTATAGATTTTTGGGAAGGAGATAAGCTAGAAGAAATAAAAACTAGGCAGAAAGGAAACAAGGAAAATCATGCTTTTAAAAATGAAAACTGCAGCTTCAGGACATAGCCCAGTTTATTTATTTATTTTCTCTTTTCCCAGAATGCAATAAGCCAGGGCAATTCCCTTTCACCTGCAAATAGGTTCAGGCATTCCCTTTTACCTTGAAAATGGTTCCCTTTCATTTATGAGTAGACCATCTTTTGACCTGTAAATTAGGGTTTCCCTTATGAATGGACCATTATCATACTCTGGGTGGGCCATCCTTCCCCACCCACCAGATCTAGACCAAGACTATAGCTGGGCGTAGTGGCACATGCCTGAAATCCCAGTGATATAGGAGAAATGCTAGATGTCAGATGCTGAGTTCATGTTCCCTGAAGTAAAAAAATGAATTCTAAGGAACAGAGATTAAGAGTAGGAAAATTTATTGGGAAAAGGAATGGGGAATAGGAATAGATGCTGAGAGACAGGAGAGGTCCCAAATGGGTTGCCGAAAAGCCCACCTCTCAAAGGAAGTTTTATAGAGCAAACTCATGAGGCAGGTACAATGTGGGTCAAAATTATGATCAACCAATAAGATTGCAAGTATAATTGCTTAGGTAATATTGATCTAATGGTAGCAAGGGTACATGGATAACATTATTAACCTTGGTTGATAATTTATAGTTTTAGTCTTGTCTTTAGTCTTAGTAGTTTCAGTTTTAGTCTTAGTGGTCTTGGTCTTAGTCTTAGTCTCAGTGGGTGGGAGAGGACGGCCCAACCCTAGTGAGATAATGGGAAATCTTTTTTTTTTTTTTGGCTTTTTGAGACAGGGTCTCACGATGCAGTTCAGGCTGGCCTTGAACTCACTTTGTAGCTGAGGCTGGCCTTGAACTTGCAGCAATCCTCCTGCCTCAGCTTCCTGAATGCTGGGATTACAGGCGTGTGCCACCGCGCCAGGAAATAATGGGAAGTTTTAAAAGGGTGATACCAATAATCCCAAGACTCTGATCATCCCTTAGGGAAGTATGTAAATCTAGCCATTGTGACTTTAATCTTTTTTTTTTTTTTGAGACAGGGTCTTGCTATGTAGCCCAGGCTAGCCTTGAACTCACAGGCATGCACCACCCCGCCCTGCTGTGACTTTACTCTTGAGATGTGCCTCCAGCCACACTCCTGGTACATTCTCCTCTTCTGCACTGACTCCCTCGAGGGCCCAGCCCTGTCTGACTGCCTACTATGCTTTTTATCTAATTTAGCTGTTGGTAATACCAGTTTTCTGGGAGGATGAGGCAGGAGGATAGCTGTGAGATCGAGGCCAGCCTGGGCTACATAAGCAAGTTCAAGGCCAGTGCGCACTACAAAGTGAGACTGTCTCAAAAAAACCAAACCAAAACAAAACTCCCCCAAACCAAGACTATAGATCAGTAGTAGCAAAACTATGATAGCACGTGTACTGCAGGGGGTTGTTTGTATCATTGAAAGCTCTAAAAGGTTCACCATCACTGCTATAGATTATCAAATTCAACAGATTTCACCACCAAAAACACATAAATAGTCTCAGTTCCAAACCGTAGTGAGACTCTGTTCTTTTGAGTGCCCACACTCCTTAAGTGCATCCTAAAATCTCTGCACAATAAACCCTTCCCATGTCTATTACTGACACATCCTGAAAATTCTTTTTCTGTGATGGGAGTCAGTGATCCTGTACACTTATTATGCAAAAGTGTTACAGGCACCTATGTAGAGATTATATACAGTCAGAGAGGGACTGGGCTCTCAAGGAAGTCAGTGGAAAAATAAAGATACAAGAATTGCAGCTGGAGGCGCATCTGAAGAAAGCCAGACCTCAAAATAAAGATGCAATAGCTAGGCCTACATGCCTCCCTAAGGGGTAAACAGTAACTTGGAATTATACTGTAATTAGTACCACCTGTTCCAGTAAAGTCCAGATACGTATCAATCACCCAGGTGGGTGAGCAGAGCATCCGACCCATCTTTTCCCCAAAATGCCTTTGTTCTTTCCATGTACACTAGGTATGTGACCATTTCCCCATTGGACAAATAATAGCAAACAGCTATACCTGTAATCCTATAGGTTGACTGTAGTTTGATCTGTGTTGTACTCACTTTGTGACTTTGGTGTATAAATTACCCCTTGTAAAGGCCCTCAGTGGCAACCCACTTTCAGGTCCCTCCTGTCTCTCAGGAGCTATTCCTATTCCCCAATAAATCTTTCCTACTCTTAACCTCCTTTGTCTTTTGGAATTCATTCTTAGATTTCAGAGGACATGAACTTGGCACACGTGACATCTAGCAGGTTGGGAGTTACATTTCCCCTTATATGAAAAGGATTGGTTATATTCCTCATCTCAGCTTCATGACCCTGCTCAGACCCAGCCTGGATGGGAGAAAGACCAACAGGAGGAGACAAAACCATGTCTACTGCCTGCTCTCAGCCACACCCCAGGTAAGTTCCATGAGGTCCAGGATTTTTATCTTTTTGGTTAGGTTATCAATATATATTAATTTAAGCATATAATTCCTTTTGTTGCCATGGGTGATGGGGTCCTGAACAGGTTTCTAGGTTCTTGTGTGTGACAAAGAATTGGACATGGCCCGCTAAGGTAAGAAAAAAAGAAGCAAAGTGAGCAGGCTTATGCTGGCAGAAATGAAAAATGGCACGAGCACCAAATATGCTGAGTCTAAGAATTTAAGATGTCATGCTGGTTCTAGGGTGGCTCCCATTGGGTCTTTCAAAGCGTGGTTGACAACACGATTGACAGGCTACTGAGTCATGTCAGCTGTGTCTGCAGGGCATGTTCTTTCCCATAATTCAGTCTGGCATAATTGGATGTACGAGATGCAGTCCATAGGAATGAACTTCTAATAATCTCTAAGTGAAGAAGGGTTATTATAAGTCATTTACAAAATCTAGAACATCTGATGACCTCCAGATTAGATCAGAATGTGTAACGCTCCTTGTTCTTTAATATAATGCATCAACTAATACAAAGCATGAACACTGTTGTGAGATTTAACTTATAGGAAAATGTGTTTGTGTAAGGAATTAGAGGAACTAGTCCCAAGAAGTCAAGATTTATTGTGATGTTCTGGCCAAAAGAAAGGAGGAAAGAAACCAGGCATGGTGGCACATGCCTGTGATCCCAGCACTATCGTGAGGCTGAGGAAGGAGGAGTACGTCGAGTTTGAGGCCAGCCTGGGCTTCAAATAAAAAAAAAAAAATGAGGAAAAAAATGGGAGGGGCACCTTCACGCTGAAGGCCCTACCCAGCACATTGTCTTTTTGCCCATTGTCCAAGGCACCTCCTCGCCCTCCCTATAAAAGCCTCTTGTACACCTGAATTCCATAAGATGCTCTTTTATTGGGGAGCAGTAGTCCCTCCCCATCCTCTCAAGGTGACAGACCTTGGATAAATCTAATTTCTTTCCCACCAACTCTCATCTCCCAGATACTGGCTTTTGAACAGTGAGCAGCAAGCAGGTGGGATTGGGTCCAATAACAGAGCACAGCACATCAACCGGAGTACACTTCCAGCATATTTGCTTGCCCGTTTCCCATTTCTGTTTCTGTTGGTTCCCCAACTCTGACTTGGGCTCCTCTGCGCTTCTCCTGGAAAGGCTCTGTCATAACTTTCACCGGACACAGAGCGTACTTACAGTGAAGTTGTTTGAAGGTTATGCTTTCGGCCTTTCACTCGCACAAGGTTCTATCAGTATGGAAGGTGCTGGGTGTTGTACAGGGCTCTAAATGTGGAGGAAAGTGCTGGGGATATAGCTCAGCGGCACAGCGCCTGCCTGGCAAGTGCAAGGTTGTGAGTTTGATTCCAGGTGCCAAAAAAGAAAAAGAAAAAGAAAAAAAAAAAAAAAAAAGTGAAGGAAAAAACTGGTTGCAAAATGAAAACACTTGCATTTAAAAATTTTGAGGTAGGGCTGGGGTACAGTTCAGTGATAGAGCACGTGCTTAACCTGTAAGAGCCCTTGTGTTCAATCCCCAGTACCAAAACAAAAAACAACTAACCAAAAATATTTCTGAATAATTGCCTAGAGACCTCAGAAGGCTTATAAAATTTGTATCTCAGTAGCCTTAGTGGGATTCAATCATACATCAAAATCAGCATTTCTACATGCTAGCAATAAACAAAAAATACTAAAGTTCAACAATTTCTATAAGAACATCAAAAATATGAATATTTAGGGTTACATCTGACAAAAGACCTGTGAACTGAAAACTAAAAAAAAACACTGCCAAGGGCCGGTGAGATGGCTCAGCGGCATAAGCGCCTGCCTTGCAAGCGCGAGGGCCCGAGTTCGACTCCCGGATCCCACATACGAAAAAGGGGCTGGTGATATCGTTCAGCGGCACGGGTGCCTGCTGGCACGCGAGGTCCTGAGGTCGACCCCCCGGTACCCACAAAAAAAAAAAAAAAAACACTGCCAAGAGAAATAAAGAAGACCTAAACAACAACAAATACATTGCGTGGATTAGAAGAGTACATATTTTTCAAATATAAATTCTCGGGGTGTGGCTGTAGTCAGTGGTAGAATGCTTGCCTAGCATGCATGAAGTCCTGGGTTAAATCCCAAACGCAAAAGAAAAAAGAAAAAAAGAAAATGAAAAACAAACAAAAAAATGGAAACTATTCCAAATGTCTATCAACAAGTGAACATACAAGGAATAGCGGTACATCTATACAAAGGAGGACGAGGCAGGGAGACTGTAAATTCAAGCCCTGTCAACTTAGCAAGACCCTGCCTCAAAAACTAAATAAAAAAAGGGGGTTGGGATGTAACCCAGGGCCCGAAGTTCAATACCCAGCAACACACACACACTCAAACACACAATCACAAACGACACATCTAAGACCACATACATATTCTCAGACTCAGACCACAGCACTCCTCACTTTTGAGTGCCCCAAAATTTTCTCTGTGTACTTCTTTTTTTTTTTTTTTTTTTGAGACAGGGTTTTGCTATGCAGTTCAGGCTGGCCTTGAACTCACAGTGATCCTCCTGCCTCAGCCTCCTGTGTGCTGAGATTACAGGTGTGTACTTCAACTCTGCCTAGTAAATCTGCCTATGCCTCTCACTGAAATTCTTTCCCTGAGGCAAGAGTCAAGAAACTATCTAGAAAAAGAAAAAAGAACTATCTGGGTGAGTCGAGGTTCCCATTTCCTCTGCGAGGCACTTCTTTGGACCCTGTCTAGTGACAGTTTTGGTAAGGTCTTGAGAAGAAGGTAAGGCTAAAAAAAATGTTAAAAATGTCAACTTTCTTACTTAGGTTTTGATATTTATTGGTCTGTTTTGTCTTTCTTTTTTCCTGAGAAAAAATCAAATATATGCAAAAGAATAAAATGAACCCCCATGTACTTATCACCCAATTTCAATAATTATCAAGTCATGGTACATCCTGTTTCATCTACATCTCCAATGACTATCCCCTGCCTATGTTATTTTGAAGAAAATTCAAGACATCGTATATTATTTTTTATCCATAAACATTTCAGTACACAGATAAAACAGACTAAAAATGTAACATGATCACATCTAAAATAATGGTCTCTTTAAAATCTTCAAATATCCACTTTATGTTCAACCTTTGAATTCTTTTCTTTTCTCTTTGTTGAAGATTGAACCAGGGCCTTCACATTCCCAGCCCTTTTATAATTTTTTATTTTAAGACAAGAGTCTTGCTAAATTGCCCAGATTGGGCTTGAATTTGGGATCCTTCTGCCTCAGCCCCCCAGAGTACTGGGATTACAGGCATGCAGCACCACACCCAGCTAATTTTCCAATTCTTTTTCTTTCTTTTTATAGTTTGTTAAATCTGGAAACAATTCCCTTTCTTTACCTCTTGTTTTCTTTTATTTGTTTATTTTTTTGAGGCAGGGTCTCACTATGTAGTGAAGGCTGGCTTTGAACTCACTGCAATCCTCCTGCCTCAGTCTCTGGAGTGCTGGGATTACAGGCGTGCACCACCACGCCCACGGGAGACTTTTTTTTTTTTTTTTTTTTTTTTGAGACAAGGTCTACATCTTTAGACGTTGACCTTGAGCTAAGTAGCCCAACTGGCCAGGAACTGATTTTCCTGCATCAGCCTCCCAAGTGCTGGGATTACATAAGTTTGGGATTACACTCAGCTTCACTTCTATTTTTTTTTTTTTTTTTTTTTTTTTTGTAGGGACCGGGGGTCGAACTCAGGACCTTGCGCTTGCCAGGCAGGCGCTTATGCCGCTGAGCTATCTCACCGGCCCTCATTTCTATTTTTGAGATTTTTTTTTTTTTTTTTTTTTGTCTTGTTGAGACAGGGTCTCACTATGCAGTTCAGACTGACCTTGAACTCACAGCAATCCTCCTGCCTCAGCCTCCCAAACGCTGGGATTACAGGTGTGTGCCACCACACCTGCGAGAAATTTTTTTTTTGGGGGGGTACGGGGAATTGAACTCAGGACCTTGCACTTGCCAGCCAGGCCCTGTGCCGCTGAGCTATATCCCCGGCCAAGAATATTTCTTAAGGAATCCAATCCACAACCAGTTTTTTTTTTTTTTTTTTAATATCCAAGAATGTTTAATTTAATGTGTAATTTCTGTGTTCATATAAACATATGAAATTAACTGTGCTATCCCAATCTTTCATATCCTTGCTATTTTCCTCTTCCCATTATATTTTCTGTTCCCCAAATTGTCTGGAAGCTATAGCTAGTTTTTTAGGGATTATACTTACATTTTAGGAACTATAGTTAAGCTTATAACTTTTCTACCAATATTACTTCTCTCTGTACATCAGAATCTACAACCATCCCTTCCTGAATTAAGTCCTCTAATGCACAAGTTTCTTGTCTGTCACCCAATGTCTAATTAATGTCCCCAGGGATTTTAGTGCAAGGTTACAATTTTTATTGTTTTTTCTTAAAAATCTATTGCCTGGCACTGACGGCGTTGGTGGAGGCGAGGGCCATGGAGGACGGCAGTGGATGGCTGTGGGATCCGCGGTCTCCGCGGGGAGAACGCCCAGCCGCGTCCAAGGGGATGGCGGGGTTGCGCTCGCTGAGATCACTCCCCGGGTCTCAGTTTCCCCGCGCGGCGCGCCTGCACCTTCTCCACGCCCCAGGACGCCACGTGCACCCACGTCTGTCTCCCCAACAGCAGGAGGGGTAAGCGGAACCCGCCCTCAGGCCAAAGGCTTTCCACGCCAGAGAAGGCAGCGCGCCCGTCTGTCCTCGGCGCCTTCCCACGCGGAGCTTGCAACGATCGGAAAGGAGACCTCCCATTCCGCTGACCGCAGACAGCCAGCTGCGCCAGGAAACTCGCAAGCCCCGCCCCTCACACTTCCGCACCCCCGCACGCTCGTGCCGGAGACCCTGCCCCGCGCACGCACACCTCCGCACGCACGCGCCGCGGGCCCTGCCCCGCGCACGCGCCGCACGTGCTGCACGCGCCCCGCGGCCCGCGCTCGCAGGCCCCGCCCTGAAGCCAATGGGATAGGCTGAGGTGTTCGCGTTCAGCCCCGCCCTGCCGCACCCCGCCCCGCGCGTCCTTTTTGCTCCGCGCGGCCTGTGGTTAGTGCAGAGCGGCAGGCCCGCGGCTCGCCTGCTGTTGGGGTACCGCCGCCAAGGCACTGTCACAGTTGGGCACGGAGCGCCACGGTCGAGTAGCCTCTGGTGCCATGTCGCAGAGCGGGGTCCCCGGACTGCAGGAGGAGAACCTGCAGGGTGAGGCCGCGGGCAGCTGCGGGGAGGCCGCGGAGGGGGGCGCTGAGGGAAAGTAGGGTGTGAGTGGGGTGGCAGGGGCTGAGGGGAGGCCGCGGCGGCGTCCCTCGGGGGCGGTGGGCCCACTCAGCTTGGGGCTGCGGGGAGGCGGCCAGGGGTGCATTTGAGCTGGGCATTTGACCAATAAACCTCGTTTTTCCAGGCCAGGGGGACCTAAGATTACAATTTAAGATCTCCACAGTTGGGCCGGTGAGATGGCTCAGCAGCGTAAGCGCCTGCCTTGCAAGCGCAAGGGCCCGAGTTCAACTCCCGGATCCCACATACGAAAAAGGGGCCGGTGATATCGCTCAGCGGCGCGGGTGCCTGTTGGCGCGCGAGGTCCTGAGGCCGACCCCCCGGTACCCACAAAAAAAAAAAAAAAAAAAAAAGATCTCCACAGTTGAATCTTGCCTTTCTTTCGTATCTGTGGTTCAGGCAATATTAGTTTTGGCGAGCAAGATCCAGGTGCGCTGCAAGTTGAGTGTTACTTATTTTGATTTTAATTGTTAATATTTATATCCGTGAGGACTCTTTAAAGAGTTTTTTGGGCCAGGGATATAGCTCAGTGGCAGCGTCTGCCTGGCAAGCGCGAGGTCGTGAGTTCGATTCCCTGTGCCAAACAAAAACAAAAAAAAAACAAAAAAAAAACCAAACAAACTTTTCTTTTGGTATTTAGAGGCAGGGTCTTACTGTGTAGTTCAGGCTGGCCTTGAACTCATTGTGTATGCTGGCCTCGAACTCCGGGGATCCTCCTGCCTCAGCCTCCGGAGTGCTGGGATTGTAGGCATGTGTCGCCGCGCCCTTTAAAACGTTCTGAAGGGGGACAAGGGAGGGCAGTTACCTGATTTAGGGCACGAGTCTTTGGCTGCTCCTTTTTCATTGTAAGCTGTGAGAAGCTTCTAAAAAACAGGGTAGAAAGTGTGTGTGTGTTCAGCTTTTCTGGAGGGTGATTTCAAGACAAAGCTTTAGGTTGGTTTGTAGGCCAAGAAAAAAACAGGCAAAAGGACACTGCCCTCCCGCCACCCAGCCATAGCAGACTGCATAATATCCCTGAGCAGACAATTTGCTGTCTTCCTAGCAGTTGCTGGTTTTGATGCACAAGAGCACCATTTTACCGATCAGAAAATCCAGACGGGTGCCGTGACTCACTTGCAGCATCACACAACCGCCTAGGTGGTAGCCCAGAGATCCATTTAGTGGGTCTGAGTGTAAGGCCCAGGCATGACCTGGCCGCAGGGAAGCCAGTCAGTCCCTAGTCTTCACCAGGAGCCCAAGGGTTGGCAGGGGAACCTGGTGACTGTTGACCTTTGTATTCTCTGAAGCAAGAGTTCACTAGGCAGAATTGAGTGTGTAGGGCCGGTGATATCGCTCAGTGGCACAAGCACCTGCTGGCAAGCGCGAGGTCCTGAGTTTGATTCCTGGTACCCAGATAAAAAAATTGAGTGTGTAAATAAGTTCAAACCTCTAAGACTGAATTTTAAATCTTCATTAAGATTTTTTTTTTTTTTGTGGGTACTGGGGGTCGACCTCAGGATCTCGCGCGCCAGCAGGTGCCCGTGCCGCTGAGCGATATCACCGGCCCCTTTTTCGTATGTGGGTTCTGGGAGTCGAACTCGGGCCCTCGCGCTTGCCAGGCAGGCGCTTACGCTGCTGAGCCGTCTCACCGGCCCCTTCCTTAAGATTTTTAAAAAATCTAATCTAGTGAGCTGCTAATTTTATTCATTACTTTAAATGAGATTTCATTAGGCAGGACCAAATTAGCCGAATATATTGTAGAGTAAGAATATGTATTGTAAAATTACAACTACATTTAAAAAAATGCTGTAATTTAGGTTTTTCTCTTTAAATTCAAACTTTGACAACTCCTTTGAAATACATTGAACAATTTTTGTCTTTTCTCATAAAATGAGACTCAAGGGATGTTCTATAAACTTTGCTGCAGAATCACTCTTTTTCTGTTTATCAAGTTGCTTGATTTCTGTCATCGTGTATTACTTAATTCACATTTAGTCTCTTGGGTTCTGAATGTTATCTCCGTTCCTTGACATACACACCAAACTGCTGAGTCATTGCCAATGCAAAAGTTGAGATTTTTGCTTTGCTTATTCTATAAAAAGATGGTTACATGGTGTGGAAACTCACATAAGGATTCTTTGGGCCATTCTCTTGAGTGTACGTGCAGCAGGGCACTTGTTCACCATCCAGTCCTGTGTAGGAGGGGTCACTTTAGTCACGTGGGGCTTGGCAGCTGCTTTGCGAAATGTGAGTCTCCAGCTTGGATTCATAGCTGAGGCAGCACTTATCCTCTCTGCTCTTTTCTGATTTGATTGCCTCTTGTTTACTTCTGAATTGAGACCTGTGGAAACCTTGGTAGCCAAACCCACAGAGGAAACAGTAAACACTTCCTCTGGGAACAAATATTTTTCCTGAAGTGTTCACAGCAAAATTAATTAGTTCTGGTGCCTTTTACACCTGACTTTTTCTAGTTAAAGCTGTTTATCAGCAGGACACTTGTATTTGGGTTTCTTTTTCTACTAAAATGCAGAGGGGAGATAGGATTTTGTGATAACTCTCACAGTTGCAGGAGGGTGGGAGTGTGCCTGGTTTCCCTAAAGGACCAACTGTCTTGCACTCCTGAGCACAATTCAGTAAAGTGGTCTCCGCTGCTTAAAATGAGATAGCAATGTTTAATGATCTGTCTCCACTTCCTCAGCTGCTTTATCTGCAGCTGGTTCTGATCACATGGTTCTGTTGTTGAAGCCAGCCCACCATGGGCAGACTCAGTGAGGAGAGAAACATTTATATTTCTTTTGAAGAGGATTTGCAGCATCATGCAGTTCTGTTTTGTAGGTTTTTTTTTTTTTTTTTTTTGAGACAAGGGCTCACTATGTAGTTCACGCTGGCCTTGAACTTGGAATCCTCCTGCCTCAACCTGTACCACCACACCAGCTAAAGAGTGTGAAGGGGTTTCAGGCAATTAGATTCTAGCCCAGCCTCTACATTTTACCTGTAGTCACAATATCTAAGGCTGAAAACAGTTAAGGAAAGCAACTTAGTGAGACCCTGTCTGAAAATACAAGGGACTGGGGATGTAGCTCAGTGCAAAGGCCTGGGTTCAATCCCTAGTACTGCCAAAACAACAAACAAAACCAGTAGCCTGAATCACCCACTCATTTGACTTTATGCTCAAAACCATTTACCAGCTCACACTCTTATTCATTTCCCAACTAATTTTAGAAGCATTTAAATGTAAAACAATTTCTCTAAGCTCACTAATCCTGGGGAAGAAACCCTTTGTGTGATTTTTGGGGTACTGATTCCTTCCAGGTTTAGCAGCTCCACTGCCTGGGGCTTTCTGCTGGGATGCTTCACCATCCCACATCCCTGTGTTCTGCTTATGCTCCTATCTGGGAAGCAGTTTGGATGTCTGTTCTTCTCTAGGCCAGTGATGGTAAACCTTTTAGAGCTTTCAGTGATACAAACAGCCCACTGCGGCACACTCTATGGGGTTAATTCATCCCAGGCTATGCATCATCACCATTAGAGCTTTTTAGTAAATATTTGCCTGAGCATTCCAAGTCAGCATTTTTAGAAGGGGTGGGGCTGGACTTCAGAAGAGCAGTGAAAAAGCACCACAGGTGATTGATTATCCCTATGT
This sequence comes from Erethizon dorsatum, assembly GCA_028451465.1. NCBI lineage: Eukaryota > Metazoa > Chordata > Mammalia > Rodentia > Erethizontidae > Erethizon > Erethizon dorsatum. The sequence goes on along the minus strand of CM051822.1, from coordinate 115,014,649 downwards.
AGAAAGGGTTGAGTTCTGCCTCCCAGACTAGGGGTCTGTGAGAAATAATTTATAAGTTGCCCACTGTTTTTGTTTCTGTGGTGCTGCGGATTGAACCCAAGACCTTTGCATTGAATGGTATCCCCAGCCTGCTCCCTGTCTTTTGGAGGGAGGGGTTGACTCATTAAGTTCTCAGGCTGGTCTAGGAACCTGGCAACCCTCCTGCCTCAGCCTCCCAGAGTGTTAGGATTACTGATGTGCACCATCACAGGTATTCTGTTGTGGTGGCACAGACTAAAACAGAAAAACATTGGTCTCTGTACTTTGGATTTGCCCCTCGTGTAGTAAATATTTTAGTCTTCGTCCCCAGTTCTTGGCACTGATCTCCTAAACCTTTGGGATTTCCTGAGTGATACTTTTTTCATAAAGAGGCTGTTCTGTAAGGTTCCTTTGGGACACATTTAGGTTTATACTAATGAGGTGACTTAGTAGGGCCCCAGGATAGATAGCCTCAGACTAAGTCACCAGAAAGAACTAGTAAATAATCCGAGATTGGAGACTCAGGCCCTCCAGGCAAACAAACAAAAAATGGGCTGAGGCAAGAGGGTCATCTGTGAGTTCGAGGCCAGCCTGGGCTACATAGGCAGACCCTGTCTCAAAACAAAACAAAACAATGAAAACTTTGGAACCCTCAGTTTTACAGAGCTTCGGAGTAGGTAAATACATCATGGTGTTGGGAAGGTAGTTTGCCTCTCTGACCCCTCATTCATTCCTTGCCTTATGTGTTGCTTCCATCTGGCTGTTTCTCTTTTTTTTTTTTGTGGGTACCGGGGATCGAACTCAGGACCTCACGCGCCAGCAGGCGCCCGTGCCGCTGAGCCATATCACCGGCCCTTTTTTCGTATGTGGGTACTGGGAGTCGAACTCAGGACCTTGTGCTTGCCAGGCAGGCGCTTATGCCGCTGAGCTATCTCACCGGCCCCTGGCTGTTTCTGAAGTGTATCAGAAATGTAAATAAAGTTAGTGTTTTCATAAGTTCTAGCAAATTACTGAACCTGAGGGGGATTGGGAACCCGTGTTTGTAGTTGGCTGTGTAGAAATGTGGATCTCCTGGACACCCTGTTTCTGACTGTGTAAAGTTTTGTGGGACTGAGCCCTTTAATTCATGAGATCTGATACCAAGTCTTGGTATTGTCAGAACTGAATTGTTGAACACTAGTTAGTATTAGAAAATACTGGAAATGTTTTTGGAAAGAAGACACCACACCCGTCAAACTCCATTACATCTGCTATCATAAGAAATCTGAGCAATATTTTAGCTTAGTCAAATAATTTGATCCAGACCCACCTCTGAATAGCATAGATTGAGCCTAAAGGAATGGAACTGCCCAAAGCCAAGAGTGTGGCACAGGAGGCCAGTGGGCCAGGGCAGGTGGGCGGGCGGGCTGGCTGGCTGGCTGGCTGGCTGTCTGTCTTCCTGTCTTCCTGAAGACACATGAGGGAAGAAGGGCTGGTGAAGGACTATCCTTTGAGCTTTGTGATGATGTTTTCCTGTCAGGACTCAACAACAGCAGAGTGCTTGAATTCGTATCACGATGGTGATGTGTACATCCTGAGGGCACTGTACCCTCTGCTGATGTGCAAAGCAGAGTGGCTCCAGACCCTGGCCTTCGGTGAAGTAGTGTGCTTGCTGTGGCGAGGCCAGTATGAAGCAGTGTGAGAGGCCAAACAGGAAAGGCGTATGTTTATTTAAAACTCTGTGTAATCATTTGCTAGCTTCCTGAGAGGCTGGTGGTGGTGTAAGCTGTAAATCCGTATTTCATTTGGGGCCTTTGATTTGCTTTTTGTGATTAATGTGACATACACTCTGCAACAAGTGTCTTTCTGAGGCCCAGCCAGGCCTCTTATGGATGTGTAGTTTGTTGGAAAGCTGCACAGCCTACCCTTGCCTCCAGTGAACGTAGTGAATTATTAGGCCGCTCCATTTCTCCCCTAATTACATGGTGTTGTATAGTGCTGTATTGGTTTAAGGACAGATAACAGTTCAGGGTGATTATTATTGCACTTAGTAAAATTACAGTGACTACAGAATTAGTTTATTCAGTTTTTTAAAATTTTGAGACAGGGTCACTGTAGCCCAGGCTGGCGTCGAACTCGTGGTGATCCTCTTGCTCAGCCTCCCCCAGGTGCTGGGATTATAACTGTGCACCACCACATCTGACATCAAGGCTAATTTTTAACAAACAATTTGCTATAGATAAATAAACCTATGAAACAAACTGGAGAAATTATCCTGGGCCCAGGAATAGTCCGGTGCATGTGTTCATGCTTGGTTTCTGACAAAAGTAGCACCACAAAACAGAAGAGGAAGCAGAGGCAGTCTTCAATAAAAGGCGCATCCTATTTCAGGGTGTAAGAATTAAATTTGAATTTTAAAGAATGAGAGCTACTTACATCACAGTTAAAGGATTTTACCTGGAATATTTAATTCTCACAAATAAGACCTCTCATGACAACTCAGAGACAAAAATGAGATTTGAACTGCTAATTCAAAAAAAGATGACATTCAAATGGTCAGTAAACATGAGAAAGTCTTCAACCTCATTAGAAATCAGAAATGCAAAATAAATTCCACAAAATACCTCTACATACCCACAGAATGGCTAAAATTTTTTGAGACTAGGTCTCCCTGTGTAGTTCAAACTGGCCTTGAACTCACTATGTATTCCAGGCTGGTCTCGAACTCATGATGATCCTCCTGTCTCAGCCTCCTGAGTGCTGGGGTGCTGGCATTTACAGGCATGTGCCACCATGCTTGGCCAGAGTGGCTAAATTTATTTTTTGAGACAGGGTCATGCTATGTAGTTCAGCCTGGCCTTGAACTCATTATATATCCCCGGCTGGCCTCGAACTCAGGATAGTCCTCCTGCCTCAGTCTCCCCAGTGGTGGGATTACAGGTGTGCGCTGCCATGCCCGGATAGTCAGAGGAATATGATCCTTAGCTACTACAGACATGTATATAATAAGAGAGTCAGGGAGGGAGGAGAGGGCTTTTGTTTTGCTTTGTTTTGAGACAGGGTCTCACTCCGTAATTTAGGCTGGCCTTGAACTTACTTTGTAGCCAGGCTGGCCTCAGCTCCCACCAATCCTCCTGCCTCCGCCTCCCAAGTGCTGGGATTATAGGCGTGCGCCACTACACTAGGGGAGAGGGGCTAATAAAAGAATTAAGCTGTGTCATATATGTGTACCATCTCCCCATGATGAATGCAATCATGTAAAAGCTTAAACTGTTCAGCTGGGTGTGGTGCATGCCTGTAATCCCATGAGGCTGGAGGCTGAGGCAGGAGGATCACCCATGAGCTGGGGGCCAGCCTGGGCTACATAAGAGTTCAAGGCCAGGCTGAACTGCATGGCAACACTTTGTCTCAAAAAAAAAAAAAAAAAAAAAGTTTAAACCATTCAAAGAAATTTTTAAATTCCTTAGGCTTTTTCTTTAAGTGGAGTGCAAGAAAGTAGTTGATTTGGACCCTTGATGACTGCAGATTTACAAACATCTGCCTCTCATAAAGGAATGGCAAGAGATACAGATACATTGTTTCTACACCGGGGTTGCCTGCTGGACCTACGGAGATAGACACACCAGTGACCCATGTGTCTGAAGTGGGCACAAAGGCTGTTACAGTGGGGCCCAAGGAGATGGTTCATTATGTGTCACCATTGGTACTGCTTGGAAATGGAAGAGTGAGCAGATTATATGTTACGACTGAATTCCAAAGTAGGTAGAAAATTCCAACCATACCTTTTCTTGATCCCCTTCAGGCTCCTGGGTAGAATTGCACTTCAGCAATAATGGGAATGGGAGCAGTGTTCCAGCCTCAATTTCTATTTATAATGGTGACATGGAAAAAATACTGCTAGATGCCCAGCATGAATCTGGACGGAGTAGCTCCAAGAGTTCTCACTGTGACAGGTAGGTTTAAGTAAAGTACATGCATTTAAGTAAGTGCTAGTGGCCTAAGTGAAAGAACAGTCACAGGTGTGCATGCCTATTTGGGAGAGGCTTCTGAAGGAACTTTGCCATGTGGTGGGAGGAAATCACCTGGGGCTTCATCTGTAGGGACCCTGTTAAAGTTAGGAAGCAAACAACAAAAGGGCCCCTTGCTTCCGCCCCTTGCTATCCGCTAGCTCTGTAAGGTGACGCTTACAGTGTGAACCTTAAGTCCGAGAAATTCACTCCTGTTGCTCGGTGGGCTTGTCAGAGAGCTGCAGGTTCCTGGTAGCACAATGTAGGAGTGAATCCAAGGAAGCATGGCCAAGAGTCAGTGATCAAAGGTCAGGTGCTTCTCAGGGCTGTTACAGACTATGTAGCTAGTGGGTGAGAGAGCAAGCTACTCACTGGCTGTCTCTTGCCTCTTCTCCAGAAGACGGGCGGGCTAACTCCTTTTTTGTGCTCAGTTGAAAAGACCATAGAACCGTTGGACACTGGTCCGATGTTGGGCAAAAGGGAAGACATGTATGCTGGCAAGAACCCTCCATCTTGTCCTTTTTTATTTTTTTGGTACATTTTAGATATACATAATCACATTCATAGGGAATTTTTACCTGTACATGATATATCTTGCTTATTTTTTTCCCAGTCCCCTCCTTTCCCTCCAACCTCTCTTCCCTTCCTTATTTATAAAAGCTTTGTTTCCATTTTTCCTTCTAGTGTTTTTTTCTTGTCCCTTTTTTCCTACCCATCCCCTTGTTCCCCTTCTTCTTTAAACATTTTCTTCCTATTTCCCAATAATCTGTTATACATTTTGGTCTTTATTTATACTTTCGGTTTCTTATACCAGAGAAGCAGTGCCATATTTACATATGTGTCCAATTTATTTCACTTAAGAGTATGGTCTCAAGGTGCATGCATTTAGCTAGAAATATCTCAAACTTCTTTATGGCAGAGTAGTCCGCCGTTGTAAAACAAAACAAAAATCTTTATCCATTTATCGGTTGATGGGCATTTGGGCTGTTTCCAAGATTTAGCTATTGCAAACTGTGCCTTTATAAACATAGATATGTGTATATCACTCTGGTATGATGCTTTTAATTCTTTTGGGAAGATACCAAGAAGGGGAATAGCTGGGTGGAATGGAACCTAGTTTTAGTTTTTTGAGAAATCTCCACACTGATTTCCACAGTGGTTGGACCAGTCCATTCTGTCCTTAACCAAGGAGATGCCCCTGCCTTTAGGGTTTTGCTTCTAATGACAGAACGTTAACACCGTGCTGTTTTTCTTATTCTGTTCACATCATTATCAAGCCCACCTCGCTCACAGACACCACAAGATATTAATAGAGCTTCTGAAACAGATACACATAGCATTGGAGAAAAGAACAGCTCTCAGGTAAGCTGGGGGAAGATGAACAGTTGTAAACATTTGAGGTGTTTTTGTACAGTAAATCATTTCAAATGTAATTAAGTAATTTAGGCTGGGCGTAGTGGTGCACACCTGTAATTCCAGCATTCAGGGGGCTGAGGCAGGAGGATCACCATGAATTCGAGGCCAGGCTGGGCTACATAGTGAGTTTAAGACCTGCCTAAACTACATGGTGAGACACTATCTTAAAAAACAAAACAAAACTGGGAATCGCAAGGCACACCTATAATCCTAGCACTCGAGCCCAGCCTGGACTACATAGTTCAAGGACAGTCTGAACTACAGAGCAAGACCCTGTCTCAAAAAAGAAAAACAGCCCCCCAGAAACACCCAAAACAACTGGATGTGGATCTCCCCAACACGGGCTTCACAGTGAGCTGACTGGGGAGGCACTGAGAGGGGTGTTCAGTGTGCAGCATGGGGCTCCACTGCCCCACCTGCCATCCAAAGACAGGAATGGAGGCAGGACTCTTGTGCCTACAGCCTGTGGAGAGAGGGAGTGAGTGGCCCTTGGGAAAGGTGGCTGCGAGTGAGCTGCTTGGGTGCAGCAAGAGGGTTAGGCATCTACAGAGTCGTGCAGGGCCCTTCCCTTTGTGGTTATGATTCTGGGTGTCTGCCTCATTCGATGTTGTAAATATACCCCTTTCCTTTTATTATTATTATTATTATTATTATTATTATTATTATTATTTTTGTGGGTTCTGGGGGTCAAACTTAGGACCTCGTGCCCCATCAGGCGCCCGTGCTGCTGAGCGATATCACCGGCCCTTTTTTCATATGTGGGTACCGGGAGTCGAACCTCGCGCTTGCCAGGCAGGCACTTACGCCGCGGAGCCATCTCACTGGCCCATTATTTTTTTTTTAATGTGGGTACCAGGAGTCGACCTCAGGACCTCACACTTGCCAGCAAGCGCTTGTGCTGCTGAGTGATATCACGGGCCTTTTTTTTTCCTTTATGTGGGTTCTAGGAGTCAAATTAAGGACCTCGCGATTGCCAGACAGGTGCTTATGCTGCTGAGCTATCTCACCGGCCCTATACCCCTTTCCTAATACCCAGTGCCATTTGATGCTTGGAAAGTTTAGCATTAGGAGCTCATGGCCCTAGAAATTTCCGTATGAGATCATTTTTCTAACGTTAATAGATGATGAGTCTTAATGTCAGACACTTAGCATTGTTGTGGGGCCACAAAACTTAAAAAGGGCATAAATCTATGAGGAAAAAGTACAGCTGGGGTTATTGACTTAGTTTACTCTATTCCATTCTGCTCCTGCATAGGATTTTGAGGTAGTGATCAGTAATATCTTCAGTTACATCTAGTAATGCTGTACTTTGTGCATATAAGATGCACAGTAAATGTTTTCTTGCATAATTAATAATGGCAAGAACCATAAATTGAAGTTTCCTCATGTAATTGTAGAGGTGTCTTAGGAAGCAGAAACTTAGTATTAATTCTGCCTCCTCCCATGCTGTTTCCTTGCAGGGCCTCCACCGCTGGGGGAACCGGGTGTCTTCTGCTTCCCTAGACTTTCTAAGGGCATCTCTCTCGCCCCCACCAGGACTCCAAAGGCTTCCAGAACTCAGTAGGGATTTTGGTAGCCAGCAGGAGTTCTAAGGCATGTGACCTGCTTCTAGACATTTGGGGTTCATGTCTATCTTTGGTGTACCCAGATGTATGCTAAGTTTTAGTACTACGTTCTGGAGTGATATTTTACCCCCCCCTTGCAATTTTAAAAGGAATTATAGCTCAGGTACAGATTTTGAAAATACAAAAAAGGGGAGAAAAATAGCTATAATCCCATATTTTAAAATCCGTATTTGGTGGTCTTGCATAATTTTTAAAATGTAACTAAAGTTATGGTTATGTATAAATTTATTTTTTCCTCCTGCCTAAATGGAAAGCATCTCTTAAAGCTGTTTATAATATTTTCTTAACTACACCTGTTTTAAGCCATCCTGAATTGTTTTCATTTTGTTTTCTTATAACCAGTGCTATAAACACCATCTTTGTCTTCATGTCACGTTATTTCTTTTAGACATTGTTTGCACAGTTCTTAGTCCTACTAGAATCTCACAGTTGAACCTATTATCTAAATAGAGTGGGCAGTACTGTCACAGAAAGGGTCTGGGTCTGTCTTTAAAGGAGAAGAGCATGTCAAAAGCCAGTGTGTGATGGAACTCTGAAGCTCCAGCTCGCCTGATCATGAGTGCCTTTGGACCACGATCTAAGAATAAGAAGCCAGGGGCTGGTGAGATGGCTCAGCGGCATAAGTGCCTGCCTGGCAAGCGCGAAGGCCCGAGTTTGACTCCCACAAGCCACATACGAAAAAAGGCCGGTGATATCGCTCAGTGGCACGGGCGCCTGCTGGTGCGCGAGGTCCTGAGGTCGACCCCCGGTACCCACAAAAAAAAAAAAAAAAAGCAAAGTCATCAAGTTGGAGTTTCCTTTGACCATTTCTTTCTGCTGAGTACTGTAATGTACATACTATATACTATATACTATATAAGAAGCCAGACTTGTGTCTCTGTGTTCTATGTAGTGAGTTCATGCTTTTTGGTATGAGTGTAATAAGCTAATCTGTTCTTTAATATTTATTTTAGTCCGAGGAGGATTATATTGAGAGAAGGAAAGAAGTTGAAAGCATCTTGAAGAAAAACTCAGATTGGATATGGGATTGGTCAAGTCGGCCAGAAAATATACCCCCTAAGTAAGTGTTTCCAGTATCCTGGGTTCTTGGTTTGACAGAGGACACACTGACTAACACTGACATTCTTCCTCCCCAGGGAGTTCCTCTTTAAACACCCGAAGCGTACAGCTACTCTCAGTATGAGAAACACCAGTGTTATGAAGAAAGGGGGCATTTTCTCAGCAGAATTTCTGAAGGTTTTTCTTCCGTCTCTGCTGCTGTCTCATCTACTAGCCATTGGATTGGGGTAAGTGACTTTATCATGTGACTCCTGGCATAGTGGCCTTGGGGTGATTTTAGGTCTTGGTAATTTGTTTCTAAATTTTTTTTTAAACTACTTTTACTGAAGTTCAGACCATAAGCTGTAGCTTGGTGCATTTTCACAAAGATGCCCTAATTGTCACTGCCTCTGTCAAGAAACAGAAATGACCTAAAATCCTGGAAAGGCCCTTCCTGCTTCCTTCATTCACTACCAAATACTGCACAGGGCTCTCTTCTGACTTCTTTACCCATATCTTTGTGTGTAGCTCAAATCAGTCTCATTCCTGTATTATATTACATTGCTATAAATGGATGGCTCAGTAACTTGCTATATTTCCTACAGGACAGGATTGTTCTGTTTAGCTCTCAGCAATACAGGAAGAAAGAAGGCCTCTAGTTTTCTGGCTTCTTATATTAAGTAACTGCAAACAAACAAACAAATAAGCAAACACAAACAAACCAGTATGAGAGGCCGGGCAAGTGCAACTGTAAATTCTAAAGACCTTTAGCTGAACAATGCTGAAGAACCAGAGCAGGAAGCTGAGGGGAAGCCAGATTGTGAGGGCTTGTCCCTAGCTTCTTTCTAGCTAATGGTGGTGGGTGGTGATGTGGGTGGTAAACTCACATGGCCCAGTGTGTAGACAGTGTTCTGTGGCTGTAGTTGATTGGATTAATGGGGATGCCAATATGAGCTTCTGCCTTATGTTGTCAGGAAGGCTCATGTGTTGGGGTCAGAAGGAAGTAGGATGAAAAAGGTCCTGAAGGATGGGTACCGTTTTTCAACAGAATCCATTCATGTGGCTGCTGAGACCTGATCTATTTCTTTTTTTTTTTCCCCCAATCAGATTATATTAGTACATTTTGGATGTACATAATGATCACATTCATCATAGAGAATTTGTACCTGTACATGATATAATTTGTTTCTTTTTTTCCCATTCCCCTACCCTCCCTTCAGCCCCTCCTCCCCATTCAAAAAAAACTTTGTTCCCATTTTTCTTTTTTTCCTCTTTTTTTTTTTTAAACTTTTCCCTTTCCTTTCCCCCTCCCCCCACCCTTGTTCCCCTCCCCATTTGAACACTTTGTTCCTATTTCACAATACCTATTATACATTTTGGTCCTTATTTACACTTTTGGTTTCACACACCAGAGAAAGTGTGTTATTTACACATATGCGTCTCATTTATTTCACTTAATGAGTATATGAAACGTGATATATTTCACATCTTGGACTCATAGGACCTGTGGGTCTGGCAGGGTTATATTTGCTGTGTCCCCCCATCCCCCCAGTTTTTGAGACAGTGTCTTGCTTGCTGTGTAGCTTAGGCTAGCTTTGAAATCTCTATGTAACCCAGACTGGCCTCGAACTCATGGCGATCCTCCTACCTCAGCTTCCCAGGTGCTGGGATTACGGACGTGTGCCACTGTACCTGGCGAAATTTGTCATTTTTTTGCGCTGGAACTCCCTTCTTCCCCCTTGTTTCTTCCTTGTGCATGTTTTTTTCCTGACTTTTTCTCATGGACAGCTCTACTCCTTAGCCTTTATTTTGGTGAGTGTTTGGAGTCATACTCAGAGTGCATGTTTCAAACAAGGAATTGGGTAGACACTGGTTTCTGGAGCTTTTCAAAATGAGTGAACAGAAGCTTTGGGCAGTGTCTGGGAATTTGTATTTTAAATAGCTGGGTTAGGTCACACTTTCAGGATGGATTTCTGCAGCCATTTCCTAGCCAGTGTCCCAGTCCTTGGTTCATCTCAGTCTTTCAGATCCTAGTGGTGTTGTCCCCTCTTAAAACCCCTCAGCACTTCCCATGTTGTTAGGATAAAAGTCACCCTCTTTAAACTGGGCATGGTGGTGCACATCTAATACCAGCACTCAAGGCTGAGGCAGGAGGATTGCCGTGAGTTCGAGGCCAGTCAGAACTACAAAGTGAGAACCTGTCTCCAAAAAAAGCCGTGCTCTTTAGTTGGACCCAGAAAACTACTGGTGTGTACCCTTATTGCTTTTTTTCTTCTTTAAACAGCTGCATTTCTTGTCACTCCCCACAAGCCTGGCCAGCCAGGCTTTTGTCTCCTGTTCCCTTTCCAGGAGACCCTTCTTTCCACAGTTCTTCAGCAATACATACTGCTCTTCAGGCATTTGCTCCTATAGCCCCTTTTCTCATTAGGATCAAGTTCAGGCTGCCTATGGAAAGGGCTTCATTCTGCAGTTGGCCTTTGAGGTTGTTGTTGGTGAACTGATAATACCAACCTGCTGTGCTGGGTGCTTTCTCTAGAACTGTGCTGGATCAGTTTAAAAATAATATGGGGTTGCCAGGCATGGTGGCACATGCCTATAATCCCAGCACTCTTAAGAGCCTGAGGGAGGAAGATGGCAAGTTTGAGCCCAGTCTGGGCAACATGTGACTTAGCGAGACCTTATCTAAAAGTAAAAAGGGGATGGGTATATAGCTAGTTTGAAAGCCCTGAGTTCAGTCCTCAGTAGTGCGTGCGCACGTGCGCACACACACGGGATGGGGGAAGTGCAGAAGTTGTTCTGTGAAGTGATAGCATTTCTGCCTGATTAGTATTCCCTTTTGATCTTTTTTGTTTTTACAGTGCTGGAGATTGAATTTAGGGCCTTGCACATGCTGGGCAGTTGCTTTACTACTGAGCTGTGTCCCTAGCTGGTATCCTACTTTGTACTTGTATTGAGTGCATTACACTATTAGAACCCAGTTGGGTATTTTTCAGACTAATATAAAATACATAATGATAAAAAGTTATAGAGGGCCGGTGAGATAGCTCAGCGGCATAAACGCCTGCCTGGCAAGCGCGAGGTCCTGAGTTCGACTCCCGGTATCCACATACGAAAAAAGGGCTGGTGTTATCGCTCAGCGGCACGGGCGCCTGCTGGCACACGAGGTCCTGAGTTTGACCCCCGGTACCCACCAAAAAAAAAAAAAAAAAAATTGTGAGACTTTAACCGCTCATTACTTTTCTGTTAAGGATCTACATTGGAAGGCGTCTGACAACCTCCACCAGCACTTTTTGATGAAGAATTGGATCCAACTTTGCTGACAGTGGAGCTGAATGTATCTGAGCTTGTGACAGATCACTTGAAGAGCTATCATGATTGTTGGGTGGCTGCACCACTTGTTTATTCTGTACATGCTGTATTCCTGACTAGTAAAGTGAAAAACAGACACTAAAATCATGCTGATCTATAATTATACCTATGGGATCAATTAATAAGCATGGCAGACTAATACCTATTGTAAGAATTTAGTAGTAAATTTTCTTTGGATATTAGATATAAATAGTATAAATAATTTTAATATACTAGTCATGATGTATGTAATATTTAAAAATGTCTAACCTTAATTCAGTTAAAACACTTTATTTCAAAGAATGAATAACATATTAAAATCATTACATTGCTGGGTATGGTGGCACATGTGTGTAATCCCAGCACTTGCGAGGCTGAGGCAGGAGGATTGCCATGGGTTTGAGGCCAGCATGAACTGCATAGCGAGATCCTGTCTCAAAAAAACCAACCCCCCCCCCAAAAAACTACATTAAGTGGTTTGCTCAAAAGAGATACTGTGGCCTTATAATTACTGTAGAATGTTTAATTTAGATGGATACAGATTGTCTGTAAAGACCACTTAACTATATAAATTGTTCTTAAGTAATAGAGAACAAGGTATAATTACAAATTCCTCTGAGTTGGTGCACTAAGCTGTTGCTTTTCCAGTGAGGACTCCAGGTAGTCACCTTGGGGCAGTCAGGTTTTTGATGAAGGCATCTATTTAGTATCTTTTACCCTTCGTTACTCTGGACTGCTGGATTTAGTCTTACTGTTGTGCTCAACTTTTGTGTGCTCTTAAAATTAGCTTTATTGTAAGCAAATCTGTGTCTACTTTAGAAGATTGGAAATAGAAAAAATTATTGCCAAATCCTTTGGAGATTATTGTAATTGCATAGGGTTACAAATCAAATAATCATGAAAGTTTCTTGATTAAACCTGGCCTGTTCCCCATTGTGTCATTCTTTATCTTTTCTACAGCATGATTTTTAGAAAGGCTGCATCTTTGATATGCTGTGTATATTATACTGTATCATTTCACCTTTCCACCCTTAATTCAGGTGTGTTAAAATAAAAGTAACATTTTAACTTTTAAGTTTTTGTTTATATTTAAACTGTTACTTTGGAAACAGTAGTTTATAGCCCTTTCATTTGGAGAAAGCTAATATAAATGATACCAGAATTCCCTATATAATTTATGTCTATGAGGCCACACTGGATAAGTCAGTTCCCTTTCTGCTTGTGAATGCTGTGACAATGTGGGCTTTCAAGTATCATTTGAATTAGCACCTTAAAAGATTGCTCCAAGAATCCTCTACTCACTATCTGAATGACCACTCATATACTTGGGTCACTTGAAAAAAACTCAGCCAGTCACACTTGTCTCTTTCACTGGCATTAACTGAACTCAGTGAAATCTGCTAGAAGTACTAAACTCTGTTATTACTAAAGTGCTTTAGATAAATGCAATCAAGACTTGAGTTTGCCAGATTTTTTTTCATCAGTAGGCATTTTATTCATTTAAGTGAAATATGTGTATTTTATATACAAATATACATCTGTACACAATGCAATGTTACAAAAATCTGTAATCAAGTCTCATAAAAATGACATAATATTTGCATATAACCTGTGTACATCCTCCCATATACCTAGATTACTTGTGATACCTAATATGATATAAATGCTATACACATAGTTGTATTGTTTAGTATTGTTTAGGGGATAATGACAAGAAAAGAGAGTGTATATGTTTAGTGCAAGCAGATTTTTATTTTATTTTATTTTTTTATGTTGTCTCAGAGTGGTCTGCATCTCCTGGCTCAGTTGATCCTGGCCTCAGCCTCCTGAGTGCTGGGGCTAAAGGCCTGAACCACTGTGCCTGGCTGAAATTTTTCTTCTCCTGAATATATATGATTCTCAGTTGCAGAAGGCCAACTTAAGCTTTCACTTTCAGGTAACATGATGGCAGTATAGTCATTGTGTTTCTGAATAGCTTTGGCAAATAGCTGTTTTTTCTACCGTTAATACAGATGACTGTCCACACCACTGATTTATTGAGTAGCAAACTTAAATTTTTTTTTTTTTTTTTTTTAATAGTGCAGTCTGGGCTCGAACTTGGGGCAATCCCAATCCTCCTGCCTTGGCTTCCTGAGTGCCAGGATAACAGGCATGTGCCACCACATCTGGCTAAAATCTTTAAGATCCAAATAACTGTGACAAGAAAATGAGCCTCTGGGTACTACTTGAAAAGCAGTTGCCTGGTGCAGGCATGCGCACCAGCCCCCGGTGTCTGAGCACAGTGGGACAGGACGTGCTGCTGGGACGAGCACAGACAGCTTCAGCTTGGGGAGGAACTGGGCAATGCCTTAACCAACAGTGGTGCTGGTGGTGCATGCTGCTAGTCCCTGCTGGTGTCAGGAGGATCACTTGAGCTCAGGAATTCGAGACCAGCCTGGGTGACAAAAAGTTCCTGTTGCAAAAGACATTGACACTTTTGACTTACAAACCCTTTTAGGAATTTACCTTGAAGATAAACCTTAAATGATACATGCATATTAAAGTACCTTAAAGTATTTGAAGTGCCTGTATAGGAAAGAGTAAACCATGGCACAATCACACAAAGGTAGTATGCTGCTAAATAATGTTCAAAGGGGAAGAGATTAAATGAACTGATGATTTCCAGGATATATTAAGTCAAAAACACAAGCGGCAAAACTATATACATCATTACCAAAAGAAATCTTGGACAGATGCTTGAAGAAACCTGTGGCAGGTTTTTAAACAGTCCTGAGGAGAGAGGTCTATCTTCCCTTGGGCTCTGAACTACCTGGTCAATAGGATAAGGAGGGAGTGATGTGTGGCTAGTTCTGGGCCCATCTTGCCTTAAGAAGCTGGCTGCTGTTACCCTGACCCTTGGAAGAACTCGCTCTGGGTCCATGCCTCCATGAGGGAAGAAAGCCAACCTGCCCAGGGGAGAGGCTACCTAGAGAAGGCTAACAGCCAGCCAGTGAACCTGGGGGCCACCAACCTGGGCTATCCACCCTTCATAGCTCTTCCAGCCTCAGGAAAGCGGCCCTAGTTGAAACCATCTGGAGTAAAAATAAGCTGAACTTGCTGATCCCTGCCAAAACTACAGATTGATGAACAAAACGGTGGTTTTTATTAAGATGATACAAAAGGCTTGTTTAAAACCAAAACAATTATTTGGGCATGGTGATGCATGCCTATAATCCCAGTACTGGGGAGGCTGAGGCAGGATTGACACCAGTTCAAGGCCAGCCTGAAGTATATACGTATATAGCAAGACCCTGTATCAAGAAGAAACTCCTTAAAACAAATATATAGTGTTCATTTTTTATGTGACAAGAGCTAAGGAAAATATAACACTGTAATTTGTGCAAAAAGTCGGGGGTGGATAAACCAGAAACAAACGAGATTTGTTGGGTACAAAAGATGGGGGGGGGGGCCGGTGAGATGGCTCAGCGGCATAAGCGCCTGCCTTGCAAGCGCGAGGGCCCGAGTTCGACTCCCGGAACCCACATACAAAAAAGGGGCCGGTGATATCGCTCAGCGGCACGGGCGCCTGCTGGCGCGCGAGGTCCTGAGGTCGACCCCCCGGTACCCACAAAAAAAAAAAAAGGATGAGTGGGAACAGATAGGATAAGCAAACAGGAGGGAGTAGGGGTAGGTATAGTTTTTGGAAAACTGACTCTCAGAACCATAGCAATGCTTCACATACTGCCCAATTAAGTACTTGGGGAAGGGTTCACCCAAACAAAATACTGTATAAGGGAAGCTAACAGTTAAAAGTGAGTAATAAAACCACATTGAATGGGGTGGGGAAGTACTCACCTGAATAACTGGAAACAGTATTTGGACTAAAGTTAGTTTATATGTATACTAAAATTGAGCAGTAACCATATTATGGATAATGAGCTGAGTCTTGGAAAAAGACAATAAAATTGGGAGGGGCACAGGTGATAGAAAGCTGTGTGAAGCTTGTGCTGGATTTGAACTGGAGGTATCGGCAATAACTCCTGGGTTGGGAGATAGGTGTATCTGAGCAGGTGTATGTCTAGCTTTGCTCCACGACTGCCAGAAGCAGTGATACTTCAATGGTAGTGAGGCCGCCAACAACCAGATCCTCCAATAAGGACTCTAGATTCTCCAATACGAGGAACCAGGCTCCTCAGATAAATGGTTCATCAGGACAAAATGAGTTGAACTTTTTTTTTTTTTTTTGTGGGTACCGGGGGGTCGACTCAGGACCTCGCGCGCCAACAGGCACCCGTGCCGCTGAGCGATATCACCGGCCCCTTTTTCGTATGTGGGTTCCAGGAGTCGAACTCGGGCCCTCGCGCTTGCAAGGCAGGCGCTTATGCCGCTGAGCCATCTCACCGGCCCCCACTTTTTTTTTTTTTTTAATGTGGGTACCGGGAGTTGACCTCAGGACCTCGCGCTTGCCAGCAAGTGCTTGTGCCACTGAATGATATCACCGGCCCGTTTTTTCCTTTATGTGGGCTCCGGAAGTCGAACTCAGGACCTTGAGCTTGCCGGGCAGGCACTTATGCCGCTGTGCTATCTCACCAGCCCTGAGTTGAACTTTTGTGCTGCCAGAAAGTAGGAAAGTACTCAAGGAGGGATGACACACTGAAAGGACATGGGCCAGCATGTCCAACTGGAAAGAACTCTCAAAACTCCCAAAACTGGGACAATCTGAGTAGCAAGATCATGACAATTTTTTTAGCTACAGAATAAAGTAGGTGTACTGTACTCGTCCATACTGATAACAAAAATGTAGTCGGGGATTGCAAGGGGATAGATTTACTACAGGACACTTTAGTATTCAGTAGTTTTTTTTTTTTTTTTTTGAGCTAATAAATATTGTCTGATTTTCACTTAGTCTATACCAAAACTGGCCTTTCCTAATGGGTTCTAATTATTTGTAAGGACACATAATTTATAGGATGACTGTGTAATATTCACCCAAAAAGCCAAATGCAGAAGAGTGCAAGATATCTGTCCAGGTGCTAGAGACCCAAAAATCCAGCCACAACCCTGGATCCCACGGCAATGTCCCACACTAGTCCAGCTGAAGGCCAACAGGCCAACAACCCATGGCAAAGTCTCCACAAGCCCAAATCAAGATCTGCACTGGGCAGGGTGTGGTGTTGCACGCCTGTAATCCCAGCACTCAGGAGGCTGAGGCAGGAGGATCACCATGAGTTTGAGGCCAGGCTGGGCTACATAGTGAGGTCAAGACCAGCCTGAACTACATAGCAAGACCCTTTCTCAAACACACACACACACACACACACACACACGCACACACACACACACACAAATAGCCAAGATCTGCACTGGGAAGGCCCAATGGCCAGTGGTGGAAGCTACAAAATCTGTGCTGGCAAGGTGAAGGATCTGTGCCTGAAGGCTGAGGGATCTGCACTGGAGCCAGGAAGCAATGCTCAAGGTGGAGACCAGACCTCCCTGGAAGACAACAGCAGCTGACCCTGGCAACAGCAAGGACCCAAGCTCCTTTGACATAAAACCAGCAGCAGCAAGCAGGCAACCTTCCCCCTCCCATTCTCCTTTTATGCCCTTGGCAACAATCCTCAGGTGGGCCTTCGGTGCCCAGAACCATGCTGACTCAGTTCAGCTGGGCTTTCCCACTTAAATTGACCATTAGTTAATCCACCACAATAAATAACCAAGTAGGGGACATCTTCCTAACAATCTAAATTAACAAATATGGAAGGAAGGAATAATGGAAATAGAAAATCTGCATTAGGCAAACCACAAAGACTTTCGACTCATCAATGGAAACAAATTAGTGTGAAAGGATGATCTGTCTCCACAAGATGCCAATTAGAAAATGGCAAATAGTAATGTTGCACTGGATAAACCACGTACACCATCTACCTCCTGATGTGAAGCACTGAGAAGATCACAAAATCTCTTTTGTATAATTTTTGCCAAAATGCCTAACTTCAGTTTAATTATGAGAATATATTTGGTGTTATTGTTTATATCTAGTCATGCCCTTCCCCCAGCCTTGTGCATTCACAGGTGGGGCTTCTGAAAGGTGACTGCATTATTGGGGCTGTGTAGCTGACTTGCTGTTAGGAGGGGGTCTGGTTAGTAGAGGCAGATCACCGAGGCTGTGAAAGAATAAATGTCCCTTTTTGGCTCCTCCCTGGCTTTCATGATGTGAGCAGCTCTTGCCCAGATCCTTCCACCATACTGCTGACCATTTAAGGACTACAATGTAAGCCAAAGTAAATCCTCCTTTAAGCTGCGGATATCAGGTATTTTGTCCCAGTGATGAAAGTAAGACATCAGGCAAACCTAAATTAGTGATTGTACAAAATAATCTTCACAAATGTTAAGGTTTGAAAGACTTGAGGGAGAGAATAGAAGACAGGGTGATAACTAACACACCCTGGATCCTGGACAAGAAAAAAGACATGTAAGCCAGTAAAATCCAAAGATGGCAGGAGATTAGTTGACAGTACTGTATCACTGTTAATTTCCTGTTTTCCAGGTTACGCAAGATGTTAAAATCGGGAATGCTGGATGAAAGTTATACAGGAACCCTGTATGAACTTTGAAACCTGTTTAAAGTTATTCCAAAATAAAAGGTTAAGAAGTAAAATAAATAGATGGTACCTCTTCCTCAAAGCAGTTACTGGACTAACAGCGTCAGCATCCCTGGCTCTGTTGGAAAGGCAGAGTGCCAGGCACACGGCGGACTCAGAGTGTGTTCTCCTGCCCTGATGGCTGACTGGTCTGCATAGCACCTACTGAGGAAGCTTTCTGTGAGTTCTTGTGGAGATGTAAAGTTTGTGGAGTGAAGAAAGTTCTTGGAGTAAATTGTTTCTCATCCTTATAAAATAGCTGCATTTTAAAAGATGTCCCAAGGTGTGGAATCTAGATGGTGGAGTGATGAGCAGCAGAGAAAGAGCCTATCTCAGAGTCGCAGTCCTGACGCTGGAACATAGCAACTCAAGGAAAACAAGAAGGAGGGAAGAGGGTCCCCTGGTCCCAGGAAGGATCTGAAGTGCAATTTGAAGCCCATAGAGAGAGTGACGAGAGAAACTTCAACAAACAAGAAGGAGGTGGCTACTGGCGCCTTCTCCCTGAGTTGGGACTTGCTGTGCTACAGAAGCGGTTTAAACCTGGGTGATACTGGCGACCCCAGGGGCCTCCACGGAGAGACGCAGCAGTGCAGGGGAGCAGCAGACATGAAGGACTGCACAGGTTGGCTGTGAGTGCTGAGGGCTCAGTCCTCCCGTGCGAGGGAGCAATTGGCCGGGAGCCATCTTTGGGGGGAGCAGCTGAGCTTGGAACTCAGGGCAGCTGCCGGCTCCATCTATGGCTCCCGGCTGCGCTCAGGCCCGCGGAAGGTGCGCTGACGGCCACAGGCCGAATGAGTCTAGTCCTGGCCAGAAAGGGTAGGCTTGCTGAGATTATCCACTACCCCGCCAAAAAGCTACGATTGACTTGCTGGGGCAGATCGGCACAGAACAGGACTCTGTCTCCACACGTTGTCTACCAGTGACAGCAGAGACAAACCTGGAAGTGGACTTATTTCTTTTTCTTTTTTTTTTTCTCTCTCTTGTTCGTTCTTTGTTGTTGTGGTGGTTTTTTTAGTTTTTTTTTCTCCTTCATTGTTTGATCTTGTTTTTATATGAGTGTAAACAGAGTTTACAGACTCTTTGTGGTTGTGGTTCTGTTCTGTTCTTCCTTTTATCGCTTCCTTCTCTCTTTCCCTCTAGTTGTCTGCCCAAAGTTAGTGTGATATCTCTTTGTTCTCCAGCCTTACTTCTAATTCCTTCCTCTTCTTCCACTTCTTTATTTTCTCCTTAACTCATTTTAAATTTTAACACCTGAGGGCAAAATTGACATATTAAGGACTTGTATACTGCATATAATTTTCTGGTTTTAGATTTTGTTATATAACCACAAATCTAGTTTATATGGTTAAAAGTGGCAAACAACTGGTTAGCTCAGTCTGTCATTTTCTAGGCTGTATCTGATGCTCTTGGTACCACTATAGCCAAAAGTGACATAATTGTTCTAAACAGCTATTCTTCCTGGTATTCCATGACTGAGAATGACTAACGGTCACAAAAAGTACTGTGGCACAGTGCCAAAGAACCAAGGACTGGGCCAAACAGGCAGCAACTTCTAATCTCCAACAAACTGAAGAGGTAGGATCTTGCAACAGACTCAAAACCCAAAAACAAGCTACACCTGGAAGATACTTTGGAGAAGTAGTCATCTCCTAAGGGTTTTTTTTTTGCACTGGAAATTGAACTCATGACCTTGCGCTTGCCAGGCAGGAACTATGCCACTGAGCTATATCCCTGGCCCTCCTAAGGGTTTTAAATACTAGCAATAAAGCAACCTACCATAGGCAATTTATAAGCATCACCCCAGGAATTAAACTAAAGAAAGAAAAAATGAGAAGACACTTAAACAAGATGCAACCCCACACATCCACTTCACCAAAAGCAAACCCAGGCGGCAATGAGGTGGGACAATCTGAAAGCCACCCACCTGGCCTCTCTGGAGTGGTAACAACAAAGCAATTGAATGAGGCTCTGGAAAAAATCAAATCAGAAATAATTTCTCAGATAAACACAGAGATGATGTCCACAATGAAGACCATGCTTAGGGACTCTAGAGCAGATATAGACAAAAAAATAGATGAGCTTAAGAAAATTATGGAAGCCATGAATGCTTAGCATAGGAAAGAAATGGAATCCATAAGGCAGATTCAAGCAGATATCCAGGAAAATAAAAATTCCATTGAAAGTATTTGCAGCAGATTAAACCTATGTGAGGACCAGATCTCAGATACAGAAGACAAGCTTTCGATTAGCGATTATGAGAAGAAAGATTTCTTAAAAATAGCAAGGGACCATGAGAAATCAATTCAGCAACTCCTAAATGAGGTGAAGAAGAATAACTTAAGATTGGTTGGAGTCAATGAAAAAGCAGGAGATAGCATAAATGATATAAAAAAACTGTTCACAGATGTCATGGCAGAAAACTTGCCTGCTAGAGAAAAAGAATTTGATGTATAGATAAGTGAAGCACATAGAACTCCAATTAGCCACGGTCAAAAAAAATCTTCAGTCAGGCATATCATAGTCAAGATTCCAGAAATTCAACACAAGAGTAGAATCTTAAAAGCTGTTAAAGAAAAGAAACAAATCATTTACAAAGGAAAGCCCATCAGAATCACAGCTGACTTCTCAGCACAAACCCTGAAGTCAAGAAGAGCTTGCAGTGAGTATTTCAAGTTCTAAAGTAAAATAATCTTCAACCCAGATTGATGTACCCCACAAAACTATCTTTCAAAAACTGATGGAGAAATAAAATACTTCCATGACAAAGAACATCTGAGGAAAGTTATGACCACCAAACCAGCACTCCAAAACGTTTTGAAGGACATTCTAGAAAGAGATAACGAGGACTGCAACTCCATGAACCCCAACAGAAGGAATCCACCAAGGCAAACAAACAGAGGGAGGAAAAAAAAAGGGGGGGAGCCAACAACAGGAAAATAACACGACAAGGATAAATCAATACATATCAGATTTAACCATGAATGTTAATGGTTTCAATTCACCAATTAAAAGACACAGATTGGCAGAATGCATCAAGAACCAAGATCTGGGCCGGGGATATAGCTCAGCAGGACAGCGCCTGCCTGGCAGGTGTGAGGTCATGAGTTTGATCCCTGGTACCAAAAAAAACAAAAAAAAAAACAAAAAAAAAAAAAAAACAAAAAGAAAGAAAAGAAAAAAAAAAAGAAAAAAAAGAAGAAGAAGCAAGATCCAACAATATACTGCATACAAGTAACACATTTAATTCAAAAAGAAATTCATAGACTGAAAGTCAAAGGATGGAAAACAATACTCCATCAGACAGGAACCTAGAAAAAGGCAGGGGTAGCCATTCTGTTTGGAGACAAAGTGAATTTCAAGCCGAGACTGATTAAGAGAGATCAAGAAGGTCACTACATCCTTGTAAAGGGAACAATCCAAGAGGGAGAGATAATGCTCATAAATATATATGCAATAAATACCAGTGCACCCAACTATATAAAACAAATATTAATGGGTATGAAAAATGAAATAAGCAGTAATACAATTGTATTGGGGGATCTCCACACTCCACAAAAAGACAGATCACAAAAAGATCAACTAGACAAAAAACCAACAATGAAATATTAGAACTGAACCAAACTTTTGAAGAAATGGACTTAGCAGATATCTACAGAGTGTTCCACCCCACAACATCAGAATACACATTCTTCTCAGCTGCACACGGGACATTCTCCAAAATAGACCACCTACTAGCTCATAGAACCTATTTAAGTAAATGTAAAGGAACTGAAATTATCCCATGCATATTATCAGACCATAGTGCAATGAAATTGGAAATCAATAGCAAAAGAAACTGCAAGAACTTCCTAAACACATGGAAATTAAATAGCACCTTCCTGAACAACCAATGGGTCACAGATGAAATTAAAGAAGAAATCAGTTTCTATAATTGAATGATAACGACAGTACAACATACTGGAATTTATGGGACACAATGAAAGCAGTCCTAAGAGGGAAATTTATAGCAGTAAATACCCATTTCAGGAAAACAGGGCAAGTGCAAATAAACAACTTAATGGTGAACCTCAAACTTCTAGAAAAAGAAGAGCAGGCTAAGCCAAAAGCTCATACAAGGGAGGAAATTATAAAGATCAGAGCACAAATTAACGCACTGGAGACTAAAAAAACAATACAAAGAATCAATGAATCAAAGAGTTGGTTCTTTGAAAGATTAAATAAAATTGACAAACCCTCATCCAACCTTATTAAGAAAAGGAATGAAAAGACTCAAATCCACACAATTAGGAATGAAAAGGGTGAAACCACAACGGACCCTGCAGAAATCCAGATCATCTACATCTACTTTGAAAACTTATATTCTAATAAGATGAAAAATGCAGAAAAAATGGACAGATTCCTAGATACATATGAATTACCAAAGCTCAATCAAAAAGATATAAAAATCTTAAATAAACCAATATCAATCAATGAAATCAAAGATGTAATTAAAAACCTCCCAACAAAGAAAAGCCCAGGCCCTGATGGATTCACTGCTGAATTCTACAAGAAATTTAGAGAAGGGCCGGTGAGATGGCTCAGCGGCGTAAGCGCCTGCCTTGCAAGTGCGAGGGCCCGAGTTCGACTCCCGGATCCCACATACGAAAAAGGGGCCAGTGATATCGCTCAGCGGCATGGGCGCCTGTTGGCGCGCGAGGTCCTGAGGTCGACCCCCGGTACCCACAAAAAAAAAAAAAAAAAAAAAAAGAAATTTAGAGAAGACCTAACACCACTACTCAAACTCTTTAATGAAATTGAAAGGGAAGTAATACTCCCAAATTCATTCCTGGAAGCAAGCATTACCCTGATACCAAAACCAGAGAAGGACCCAACCAAGAAAGAGAACTATAGGCCAATCTCCCTAATCAACATAAATATAAAAATCCTCAATAAGATAATGGCAAACAGAATGCGGCAAATCATCAAGAAGATTATACACCATGACCAAGTTGGATTCATCCCAGGGATTCAGGGATGGTTCAAAATATGTAAATCAATAAATGTAATACACCATATTAACAGAACCAAGAACAAAAATCATATGACCATCTCAATAGATGAAGAAAAAGCTTTTGACAAAGTCCAGCACCCATTCATGATAAAAACCCTACAGAAAATTGGAATAGGTGGTCTTTATCTCAATCTGATGAAAGCCATCTGTAACAAACCAAGAGCCAATATCATACTAAATGGACAAAAACTGAAAGCTTTCTCTCTAAAATCAGGAACAAGACAAGGATGTCCACTGTCTCTACTCTTATTCAACATAGTCCTGGAAACTAGCCAGAGCAATTAGACAAGAGAAAGAAATAAAAGGAATAATGATTGGAAAGGAAGAAGTTAAATTATCATTATTTGCAGATGACCTGATACTCTACATAGAAGACCCCAAAAACCACTAAAAAACTGCCAGATTTAATAAGCAAATTCAGTAGCATAGCTGGATACAAAGTCAACACTCAAAAATCAATAGCAGGTCGGTGAGATGGCTCAGCGGCTTTAGCGCCTGCCTGGCAAGCGCGAGGGCCCGAGTTCGACTCCTGGAACCCACATACGAAAAAAGGGCCGGTGATATCGCTCAGTGGCACGGGCGCCTGCTGGCGTGTGAGGTCCTGAGGTCGACCCCCAGTACCCACAAAAAAAAAAAAAAAAATCAATAGCATTTCTGCACACAGACAATAAACTCACTGAGAAATTAGGGAAACCACACCCTTCACAATAACATCCAAAAAAATGAAATACCTAGGAATCAATCTAACAACGGATGTAAAAGACCTCTATATAGAAAACTACAGTACTATGAAAAAGGAGTTTGAAGAGGATATCAGAAAATGGAAAGATATCCCTTGCTCTTGGGTAGGAAGAACCAATATAGTGAAAATGGCCATACTTTCAAAATTGTTATACAGATTTAGTGAAATCTCCATCAAAATACCATTAGCATACCTCACAGATCTAGAAAAAACATTCCTAAAATTCATTTGGAACCAGAAGAGACCTAGAATAGCAAAGGCAATCCTGGGCAACAAAGGCAAGGCAGGGGGCATCACAATCCCTGACTTGAAATTATACTCTTGGGGCTGGTGATACAGCTCAGCAGCATAAGTGCCTGCTGGCAAGCGCGAGAGCCTGAGTTCGACTCCTGGTACCCACATTAAAAAAAAAAAAAAGGGCCGGTGAGATGGCTCAGTGGCGTAAGTGCCTGCCTGGCAAGCATGAGGGCCCGAGTTCAACTCCTGGAACCCACATACAAAAAAGGGCTGGTGATATCGCTCAGTGGCACGGGCGCCTCCTGGCACGCGAGGTCCTGAGGTCGACCCCGGTACCCACACACACACAAAGAAAATACTATAAAGCTACTGTGACAAAAACAGTGTGGTACTGGCAAAAAAAAAAATAAAAAAAAAGTCCCGAAGATCAATGGAACAGATTAGAAGATGCAGAAACAACTCCAGACATACCATGCCACCTTATCTTTGACAAAGGTGCCAAACAAATTCATTGGAAGAAAGATAGCCTCTTTAATAAATGGTGTTGGAAAAACTGGCTCTACGTATGCCGAAGATTAAAATTAGACCCATATCTTTCACCATGCACTAAATTTGAAATGGATCAAAGATCTAAATATTAAAACAGAAACATTAAATCTGCTGGTAGATAGAATAGGTAAAACTCTTGAAGACACTGGTGTAAGCAAAGACTTTAAGAATGAAACCCCAATTACACCGGAACTATCACAAAGAATCAACAACTGGGATCTCATCTTATTAAAAAGCTTTTGCTGGGCTGGTGTGATGGCTCAGCGGCGTAAGCGCCTGCCTTGCAAGCGCGAGGGCCCGAGTTCGACTCCCGGATCCCACATACAGAAAAGGGGCCGTTGATATCGCTCAGCGGCACGGGTGCCTGTTGGCGCGTGAGGTCCTGAGGTCGACCCCCCGGTACCCACAAAAAAAAAAAAAAAGCTTTTGCACAGCAAGAGAAACCAACAGAGTGAAGAGACAACCCACAATGTGGGAAAAAATGTTTGCCAGCTGTTCCTCAGAGAAAAGATTACTATCGAGAACATAAAAAGAACTAAAAAAAAATCAGACCTCCCAAATTTAAACACCCAATCCAAAAATGGGCATCTGAGATGAATACACACTTCTCAGATGAAGAAATACAAACAGCAAGTAAATATATGAAAAAATGTTCAACATCACTGGTCATTTGAGAAATGCCAGTTAAAACAACACTGAGATTCCATCTCACCCCAGAAAGAATGGCTATTATCAATAAATCAACCAATAACAAATGCTGGAGGAGCTATGGGGAAAAAGGAACCCTTCTCCACTCTTGGTGGGAGTGTAGACTGGTGCAACCACTGTGGAAATTAGTGTGGAGATTCCTCAAAAAACTAGGACTGGAGGTCCCATTTGACCCAGCTATTTCCTTTCTGGGTATCCTCCCAGTAGAATTAAAAACATCGTACCATAGCGATATATGTGCACCCATGTTTATAGCAGCACAATTTGTAATAGCTAGATTTTGGAAACAACCCAAATGCCCATCAACCGAGGAATGGATAAAAAAGACATGGTATTTTTATACAATGGAGTACTACTCAGCCATAAAGAAGGATAAACTGGAGACTTTTATAGGTAAATGGATGCAACTCAAGACCATACTCATAAGTGAAATAAACCAGACACACGTGTAAACATTGTATTGTCTCCCTAGTGTGAGAAGCTGAAAGAGTAAATAAGATCCAAAATGTACAATAGATATTGTAAAACGGGAAGAAACTGTTCAAAAGGAAAGAGAAACTGGGATGGGGGAATGGAGAAAAGAAGGGAAAAGCAAAAAAAAAAAAAATATATATATATACATAAAAAAGATAGTTAAGGCAGATATACTACTAATTTCTCTTAGTTCATTGAAAAGAAAGGTTTGTGTTAATATTGTCTGGACAACTGAATGCTGATATCTTGTACTCTGAGTAATTTAAAGATAACAATACGCAATGTATCAACCATTGTTACCCTCCTAGTATGCTATTTTGAAATTTTGTTCTCTCTTTAAAATAAAAATTAAAAAAAAAAAATCCCAAGTTTTTTCAAGATAATTTTCTAACAGTTAACTCCATGGCAAGCAAGTGAATTGTGTAAAGTCCCTGAGTCTTCTTAAAATCTATGATTAAAAATATATACCACTTTGATGACATTTGAGGCCACATAACTGGCCACTCCAAGTAATGGCATTATATTGAACCTGTAGTCTGTGGAGATGCTGCCACTTCTTGCCCTTGGCTATGTTCCTGCCATGGCTGCAAATGTGACTGAGGCCGGCAGGCAGCTTGCTTGCCTTGAACCCAGCCACCTGTGGTGCCCCCAGCCAGAAGCCATGCTGCTCTCTCCATGGCATCAGTTCTGGCTGTGATTCCAGTGTTTCCTGTCTGCACCCACGGGCCTCTGCAAAGAGCAAGAGATCTAGGTTCCTTTGTTAGAGACATCAGTGACATATCTCAAGGAGAGCTATGAAGCCTAAGACCATGAAATTTGAAAAAATACTATTATTGGTTTTTTTTTTTTTTTTTTTTTTTGGTACTGGGAATCGAATTCAGGACCTCGCACTTGCCAGACAGGACCTGTGCTGCTGAGCTATATCCCCGGCCCTATTATTGTATTTTCAAGCAGCCAAATGTAAAATGAAAATGGAATATGTCATCTTCCATTTATAGACTTGTTAAAGAAATCACAGGTTTTACTTATACTATCTTGAAACAGCATGGAGTTGAAAAGTTAAAAGCTTTTTTAGAATGAATCTGTGCCCAAAGACTTTGGCTTCTCCACTGTGATACTTTAAGTTCCTGATAAGTTCCTTTAAGTTCAGGAGTTCTCACCTCATCATTCTGCTGTCAAGGGCTCTGTCTGTTGGGAGTCACTTTCTATGACTTAGGATGGACCATCTGTCACATTTTTGTTGTATTTTAAGGGACCAGTTTCCATATAAGGTACTGGTCTCATATATAAATGTATAGTCAACATTAGACCTTTCCAGTTGGCCAGCACATTGGTGTATGACCGATCCCCCTACTCAGGAGGCTGAGGCAGGAGGATTCCAAGTTTGACAACAGTCCAGGCAACTTAGACCCTGTCCCTAAATATAGAACAATTAAAATGGTTGGAGTGTAGCTCACAGTTAAAGTGCTTGCATGAAACCCTGGGTTCAATCCCCAGTATTGTAATAAACGAGTAAATTCTAATTGAAGGGATTTACACAAAATGAATGTGTAGACAACTTCAGGGGCAAAGTTCCAACACCCACTACTCTCCTTGGATGATGGCCCCAGACTTCTGGCCATTTCCTTGCTGCTTCTGTCTCTTCTAAAGATCCTCCTACTGGCCCTCTGAGTGCACATGTGTTTACTGAGGAAATGTGTGGGATCAGAAGCACAGCAGATGAAATTATAAAGTGGGAACAGATTGGGCAAATCTGCCAGTTTTGAGTTACATTAAAAATCCAAAAAGGACATCTAAGTGCAAGTTCCTATCCTGTGTATCCTGCCCAGTGACAGGACTATAACGTTGTGACCACAAATGTGGAGTAACAGCTCTTCTCTGAGCTCTAAGTGATGGCATACGCTGCCAGAGACACACAACACCAAGACACAGTCCTTGAATGACACCAATCTCCACACACTGTCCAGCCACTTTTCCCTTCATTTCATGGGTGCTACGGTTCCTAAAAGTTCAAGGCCAAGCTTTGTGTCCTGCAAGAGTCTTTTACATCCTGTCTGCAGCCCCAAGCATCTTCACCATTCCACAGAGAAGTGTGCTGTGGGACATAGATGTACTTCATTTGAATCTGAGCCCAGTACTAGTAACTAAATACATGGTGTGATGGATTCACTGTAACCAAGACCAGCTTGGGTTAGGGAAAACACCTGCCCAGTGCCTATGTGCAGTGAGCACCTGAAGGGGCCATCACCCACACCAGGCAAACACCACTATGCCTGACCTGTGATCACCCTGTGGAGGTTGGAGGTGCTGTCCTTTTCCAGATCTGGTCACTACCCCATCTGCGAAGACTGCATGGAGAAGCCTGCTGTAAGGTACTGCCTAGCTCATCCTCAGTAGGCTGCCCAACTGAGGCACAAGTGTGCCCTAGTGTGGTGAGGATAGGGCCCAAAAGGATTAGGGGCCAGGCCAGGCAGGCCCAAGTGAGGAGCCTGTGACTGCAGGCAGATGCTCAAGGCTGGTGTGTGCGGAGGTGCCATCCTTCAGGTTTTCTCAATCTACAATGCTGTGGGACTGGTTAGTTGTCACACCAGCTTACAGAACTTTCTCCGATCCATCTTCCTGGGCATGGCACCTCTGGGACAGATGACGGAAATGCATTCCATCCCTGCTGAACACCCATAGCCCAGTGTTAGGGCAGAGCCTTGTCTCAGACCTTGGCTGGGCACAGAATAACATTCTGCATACAACAGGCACTTACTCTTCCTTCACTTAGTGTCTGTGAAGAGGTAGCTACCAGGGCCTTGCACAATCTGGACTCTCACTGGCCCTGACCTCATTCTTTTCACTCCCCTGCTGATGCCAAAGCTCCTGGTCCACTGAGACAGAACATGTTTAAAAAAAAAAAGTCTAAGTGCCAATCCTGACATCTGCCTCACTCCCTTTAAAACAATTCCTCCTAGCTAGGCATGGTGGCACATGCCTGTAATCCCAGCATCTGGAAGGCTGAGACAGGAGGATCACTATGAGTTCAAGGCCAGCCTGAACTACATAGTGAATTCAAGACCAGTCCGAACTACACAGCGAGATCCTGTCTCAAAAAAACAATGAAAAAACTTCATCTGAAGAAAGCAACACAGCAACAGAGCCGCCATGCCAGGAACTAGACTCCCCCTGGTGGACACTCAACTCTGGGGATGGCATCTGGCGTGGAAGCCGACTGTTATTTAGCTCCACACAGGTAGTGTGGGACAGTCTCCACTTAGCATCTGCTGTACTGTTCAGCTCACCAATGCCAATGATTCGACTTTGAGTCTTGCCTCATAATGGAACTACCAGTTTATAGAAGCTTTAAAAAAAAATTCACATTTGGCTCAATGTAGCGTGTAGCTCAGTGGAAGAGTGCTTACCTTCGCTGTGCAAGGCGCTGGGTTGAACATGTTCACAATGGGGCCATAATTCACATCTTGCTGCTGGATGGATCTGAACCACTGGTGGCACATGTATGGCTGCCCCATCAGGTGGCAGGGGACAGTCCCACTGGGTGGTACAAACCACCTGGTGGGACAGTCATGCATACACCACTGATGGTTAAAGCCGGTTGGAATGTATTAAGACCTAGCATGGGCTGGGGGTAGGACCAGAAAACTACAAAATGCGTACGTGAAAAAAGCTTATTCATCTAATCCAGGTCACCAGCCCAGAGAGTATTAAATCGCACATATATCAGGAGCAGAAGTTCTAAGTAATAAGACAATTCACATAATTAACTTTCAGTAACAAGCATCTACCTTTAAACAGGAAAGTTTTAGAAGAAAAATGACAGATGTATTATTTCATAAGTTTAAATATAAACAAAACAATGTAAGTCTGAAACTCATAGGATTTTACCTTAAGTAGAATCAAATGTATAAAAGGCAAAGGTAGAAACTTTAAAAAGTAAATAATTCCCAGTAATCAATCCTTTTTGCCAACATGTGTAACTGTCACGAAGAACAGCTCTGAAAATGTCAACACAATACTGAACAGAACTCACAGAGATGGGGGTAGGGCTGCTGGCTGCTTCCCCGTGAACAGGTACTCATCAGCTGGATGCCCACAGGGATGAGCATACCCAGACCACATGAGCCCCCGGGCAGCCGCCTGAACACACTGGTGAGCCTGCACATTTACCTCTGTTGTGTCCTCTCTGGTATCACAGGCTGGTTTTTTATTCAGTGAAAAATTCTAAAGATCAAAAAAGGTGTCCAAATACACAGTGCAAATCCAGTTAAACATTTAAAATTTATTAAACTTTTTGGTCAAAATAGTTGGAACAAATATATACAATCTTGTTTTACTAGAACTGTTTTATCTTATGGACCAGGGTTGACTAATGCTTGAACAACTCTGTTCCACATCTCAGACATAAACTGTGTCACAACCAGGATACAGTAGGGTAATTATTTTTAAATAAAATAAAGGTATTTTAGGTTGTCAATTTCTAACTTAATGTGAACTAAAGTGACATTCTGCTAATGTTAATTCAGGGTAAGGATGTTTTGTCCTTGCATATCATTAGTAATCAAAATATACCTTAATTTTAGCGATGGCATGTGAGCCCTGGTTCTACATCCCTCTGGAGGATACTGATTGAGCTCGTGGGTTAAATCCCATGGAAGCAAGCTCCAGTTACTTAGAGTTGGTATACCTCTTTATTTTCTGTGTTGGGAATTCTTGATTTTTGAGATCAGAAATCTTTTGAAATAGACCAAGGTACTGGAGGCATCACACAATTAAAACTGTTTAATTCTGCTGGCTTGAAATGCAATATGAAATTTGGCATGCATATAATTGTAGCAATATTTAAAAAGTACATTTCCCTCCCAAATTACTTTTTAAAAAGGTTTAAAAAGAAAGCACAGAAATTTTCAACTGTAGTGAATTTGAGGCCTACTTTAAGCCAGGTGTTAATTTTATAGCAGCAATTTCATTACTCTTGTAATTTCATAGTTTTCTTGTCAGAGATGGACTCAGTTATGGCTTTCCCCAGACCTTACCTGGTATAACAGATGGACTATTTCTGCAGAAACAAAACAAAGTTATGGCAGCTTGAGGATAGTTATATATAGAATTTGAAGTACTACACGCATTCTGCCCTTCTACCAAAAGACAAAAGTTTCTCAATTTTTTTTAAGTTTCTCAAATTATTCTAAAGAATTTTGCATAATTTCATTATATGCAGTTGAGACAAATAAAAAGACGATACTTATGTTTGGATTTAAGAACACTTTGCAGTGTGCTGTTTATTGAGTGGTTACACCAGAAGGTGTGATGGTTGATGCAGTCAGTGAGTAAACCTGCCTGCCTCTGCTTAGGCAGCAGCCACACACCCAGGGTAGGTACGCCCACCTGGCTCAGAAGGGCCAGCAGGGAACATGGACAGTGGCCATACCATGTCCAGGTGAAGGCCCTAGGATGGCAGAGAAAGAGGATAGAGCTGGAGACAAACATATCTGACAACACTTTTTCTCTTGGAGGTTAGTTTTTTGGTCTATAAACTGGAAAGGAAGGCTCAGACTTAAATAAATACATTTATTTTGAGCAATGGCCTTTATTAAGCAATGTCCACCAATTCTGCTTCCAGTGGGTTTTCCCCTTGAGCAGCAATAAGCATCTCTCCCTGGGCTAAATGCAGAGCTACGCCAGGATTCCAGCCGAGGTCGCTTCTTTCCTCTGTTACGAAGGGAAGTAGGAAGTGCATCTCTGTTCTTAATGGAGAGGACAATGCCTTTTCTTTGACAGAAAAACAACCAGCTTAACTATGCAAGACAAGACTTGGTCCTCCAGTTAGCTTCTTTAGTTGATTTTGTCCTGGAATATATACAAGTTATTGGTGGCAGCTACGGCAATAATGTTCTCCATGGGGTGCCAGGCTGTGTGAAGGATCTTCTTATTGAAGTCCAGACTGTCCACACTGATCTCATCTTTCTTTCTTTTACCACCTGTACATACTTTCCGGGGTTTTAAGCTGGCTCGGGGTTTGCTGTTCTCTCTTGAAGCTTCCAGTGTAACATCCCGCCGAGTGTTTCTATCAAACATTCTAAAGAAGTTGTTGTAGGACCCCGTCATAATAGCACTGTTCAAAATAAGAAAGTGTCACTGTGAGTGCCTGGCACTACAGGCAGGAAGCGACTGGCCCACTCCTTCCCATAGTATAGCTGCACCCCGTATGCAGTATGGACCCATCCCTCTACAACACCAAGTAATTCTCAGAAACAAAAATAAAATAATAATGGTCAGAAAAAAATACAGTAATGATTTCCTACTCAATTTTATGCACAATCTTGTACACATTAATCACATCTGTCAATGTCTCTTTACTCATACAGTAGTAGGGGATAAGTGTGGGAGCAGTTTAGAACTCCATTTCTCAATAAGCTTGATATAATACTGTCCACGTTTTTATTTCTTCAGGATCAATTCTAATGTCTCTGTTGAAAAATTCCATTAAAATGTATATGCTCATGACAGTTTTATTAAACTGATATGTACCCCGCCCCCAGCCCTGTGGTTCTGGGGACTGAACCCTGTGCCTTCGAACTGAGCTACACCCCTGGCTTACACCAGTAAAAATTTTTACAATCTTACTTTTACTATAAAAATGGCTCAATGATTAGCAAACGCTGCTGTAATCTTACCTATGGCTTCAGAATAGAGTAAGTCTGGTTCTTGATGAGAAAGATTTGTTGTTGTACGATGCCTACTGACTTCCTTGACAAGGTAAGACCAGCATCTTCTGTCACCGCCCTGGCATGTCTCTCAACTTGCAGTTTCTTCTTATTCCACACCCACACCCCCTCACTTTCTCACTGCATGGTGAGTGGTTTTTACACTGTCTAGGTGCCAAGATCTTCAAGCCACTACATCAAGGTCACTATCTGATTTACATGGTTCAAGGCTTTTCCTGGCCATTTGCAAATACCTTTATGTCCGATTAATCTCATCTAAAACGTCACACACACACACACACACACACACACATACACACACACGAAACCACAAGCTCCTTGGTTATTTCAAATCTATTGTTAAACACAAGGGTATGTAGTAGCAGAGGGGCTGGAGATGTGAACTATGTTAAGGGCATTCCAGGAACAGCACTAAACTTAGTTTCAAAGAGTGTGCTTGACAGTCTGTGCTCCAGGGCAAAACACAGTGCTTAGAAAAGAATAAAAATATACTAATCTGAAGATTACATTTATGTTATTAAGACTCAACAGCAACTGCAACAATTATTTAGAACACAGACCAACAAGATATTTTTTAGGAAGAAGTATTATAACACATTTCCATGTCCTGTAACAATAAAAAGCAGAGCAACTTGTATACAATTGTATGGCTATGTACTTTCAAATTAAGAAACAATGCCTGCACTGCAGGTGGGCACTGCCCCAGTATCAATCCTGTCCCCCCCAAAACGGAAGAGGGTCAAATAGGTGTAAGCGCACTCATGAGCAAGCAGCTACGTCTTTCTGCGAGATAACCTATGGTACAATAAGGCAGTGCCACTCCACAGCATGGACCCAGGCAGAGTGACAAATTCGGCACAGAAAAACTTGCTCCATTTCATCCTTCCCCTCAACAGAAACATCCAGCCAAGAAGGTAAGGCAGTGTTTGCAAGTGTGAATAGATTAAGCAAATAATACTGGGAAATCTTTCAGATGTTCCTGAGAATGTGTGACTGAAACATTTTGTAGTACTTCAGATATACCAACAGGAATGAAGAACAGTACAGTGAATATCCACGTCCCCATATGCCATCACTGAAACAGTTAAATCTCATTGTGTACCCTCTAAAAAGGTGATTCTCTACCCTGTTGCTAAGAGAACAGACACTCATTAAAATGGGTCTTTTAATCCTGTGTACTTTTTTTTTTTTTCCCGGTAGTACTGGGGATTGAACCCAGGGCCTTCACCCTGAGCTACATCTGCCAGGCCTTTTTTAAAATTTTGAGACAAAGTCTTGCTAAGTTACCTGGGCTGGGTTCAGCTCAAACCTTGATCCTCCTGCCTCAGCCTTTCAGAGTGCTCGGATTACAGGCATGTGGTACCGTATCTGGCTAAGAAGTTTAAATCTTAATGTAGATGAGTTGTGTAGTACTTTTCTTCCCAGCCTGGGTTTTTAGGGCCTTGTTCCAGAAGCCCTACAGTCTCCAGATCGCCTAAAGGCACTCCCTTGAAATTTCTTCAAATCTTGAAACACCCAGAGCTTATTCACTGTACAGTGTATGGAGGTGTCCCCCAGCACAGCTAACCACTTGGAACAGGTCAACACAGATCTGTACGGCCATGAGGCATTAACTCTGCTCATATCTTTGCTGGCTGTTCTGCTCATCTGTTGTCTAAGTAGCAGACCTTTCTGGAACCCCTCTCATGCTAGAATCATATTCTGTAGTGAAGTGAGTTCCTTCAGATCTCACTCTGTCTTCTGTCTGAAAATACCTTTATCTTCTATGCTTTTCTTTCCTTTCCTTTTTTTTTTTTTTTTTTAAAGGAAGAAAGGCTTATTTAGCCCACAGTTTGTAAAGGTTGTAGTTCATAATTGGCTGGCTCCAAGGCAGAGTGGCACATGGCAGAAGGGCAACAGTTCAAGGTGGTGGAGACAGCAAAAGCGAGAGAGAGAGAGAGGAGAGAGAGAGAGAGAGAGGAGAGAGAGGAGAGAGAGAGAGAGAGAGAGAGAGAGAGGGGAGAGAGAGAGAGAGAGAGAGAGAAAGGGAGACTGAGGGAGGGAGAGAAGGGGGGAGAGAGCACGAGCGCCTATGCTTTTCTTAAATGATCATTTATTTCAATGCACACTTCTAAGCTGACAGTAGTTTTCTCTCAGCACACTGAAGACAGTCAGAAGCTTACAATATACTGTTATCACACTAGCTTCTGGCTCTACTATGGTTGGAATGTGGCTGTCCCCAGAAAAAGTCACATTGAAGCTTAACTCCCCAATACAACAGAACCGAGGTGGTGGGGATTTTAACAGGTGTTTGGTGTCATGAGGGATCTGCCTTCATGAGCAGATTCATGTTTTTCTCAAGAGACTGGGTTAGGTCACTTGAAACTGGATTAGGCCTTAAGGGACTAGATTAATTACTGCGAGAGGAATGCGTTATTAAAGTGAGTCTGGCTGGATCTCTTGCTTCCTCTCCTGCCATCATGGGACCTCTCTTTCTCACACGTGTTCTCACCGTGGGATAAAAATCAGCCACGAGGGCTTTACTCAAGGCTCAACAAGGGGCTACCCAATCTTATACTTTTTCTCTCCCAAACTGTGAGCTAAACTGGAGGGTCCTCTTCTAAAATTACCCAGCCGTGGGTATTTTGTTATAGTAACAAAAATGAACAAAGAAAGGCTTCCACTGTGACTGTGGAGAAGTCCACTCCCAGCCTCAATGTCTACTCTCTACATGACTTTTCTTTCTCAGGCTGCTTTTCATTATGGTATGAATCTAGACGCCCTTATATTCATTTTGTGTAGATTTTTGTATTTCCTGAATCTGTGTATTTGGTCGTTCATGGGAGAAAATTCCTGGCTATCATCACTTTAAATATTACTTCTCCACATTCTGTACTTTTGGATACTTCACTTGGATGAATACCACACCTCATCCATTCCTTCATGCTTTTATTTAACCTTTCATGCTTTCTGTCTCTCTGGGCTATATTTTGGACAACTTATCTTCCTTTCAGTTCACCAATTCAAGATCTCTTCAGCTAAACTAGATCTGCTGCTAAACACATATATAGATTTTCATCTACTGTATTTTTCATTTTTGAAGTTTTGTTTGATTCATTTCTAAATCTCTTAGGTCATTTTTTAATAATCTGGTTCCTTGTTCAGATTTTTAGTCCTCCTTTAGTCTGATGACTACTTCGAGTAATTTTATTTTATATTCTGTAATGATAATTTCAACATTTGAATACTTAGAAATTCTGTTGCCTCTATTGCACATGGTGGCTTTCTCCTACATGTGCTTGTAATTTTTTCCTGTGTGGCATTTTGGTGGTTCTAATATGTGGGGATCCTAGAAGCCCTGAAGGTGCTGGCCAGGACGATCTATCACAGGTACAAGAGCCCTGTATTTCTCATTGGGTTTGCCATGATTCCTGAGTGCTCCCTACTTTGAGGTGAGAGGTCGAAGTGCAGGCTTGTTTACTACCTACCATAAAAGCAGATTTTCAAGAGCTGCTACACAACCCTGCTGCCTACACAGTTTCTGCCTTGTGGGAACCTGTGCCAGCACAAAGCTCATGCTGCTTGCTGTGACCTGAGAAAGAAGTCCTTGGCCTCTCTGAAACATTCCAGGGTAGCAAGTTAGTTTATAAACACATCTGGATGGGTCTGCCCCAGGATATCCAGGACACTGGCCACATGGAGGTACTTAACTCTTTGGTGTAAGGTTAGAGAAAAGAAACAAAGAGGGAGCTGAACCCAGACCTGAAAATGACCCAAAAGCCCTGGGCTGCTCTCAGAGGCACTAGGTACTGCCTCAAGTCTCCACAGCTGAATGGTGGCCTCAGACCCATATAAGTAAGGTATGGAGATGACACTAAATTTTGGTTGTTTGAGACAGAGTCTTGCTCTGTAATTTGGGCTGGCCTTGAACTCATGGTGATCCTCCTGCCTCAGCCTCCTGAATGTTAGGATTACAGGTGTGCACCACCATGCACAGCTGGCATTAAACTCTTTAGTGTAAGGTTTTCCATACTGAGTGGCTAGC
Organism: Erethizon dorsatum; assembly: GCA_028451465.1. NCBI lineage: Eukaryota > Metazoa > Chordata > Mammalia > Rodentia > Erethizontidae > Erethizon > Erethizon dorsatum. Next base: position 114,978,086 of record CM051822.1, on the reverse strand, counting down.
TAATACAGGCTGTGGCGATACATCTCAGATTTCTACCCACCCAAATCCAAGGTCTCAGATACATGATGACTACTTAGATGGATGTTTTCCTCATAAAACCTTGAGGGTCCCAGTCTCAACTCTGTATCTTGTGTGGGTCCAAGCCACACCACTCGGCTGTGGAGACTGAGGTACAGCCTCCCGATGTCCCCTGGTGTCCCTGAGGCCACTGTGGGGCTTTGGAGTCATTTTCTGTTCTAAGTTCAAGTCCTTTATTTTTGGACCTTGTGAAATTCCCCTTGGTTATTCATGAGCCCAACTGTGCATTTGAAGAGGTATTTGTTGCGTCACAGCCAGCACTTCTATATGTTTATGCTGAAGTGTTTCGACTGTCTAGCCACTTGTGACCAGTACCAGAACTCCTATTCACTTAAATTCTCTCTTTTTTTTTTTTGTGGGTACCAGGAGTTGAACTCAGGACCTCGCGCTTGCCAGGCAGGTGCTTATGCTGCTGAGCTATCTCATTGGCTCTATTCACTTAAATTCTAAACAAATATTCTACATAAAGTAAGATAATCTCCTTCCATTATCTGAAATGTGTGGTTTTTGTTTTGGTATAATATTAAAGACTTAAATCTCAGCAGCAATGGAAATAGTACTTAAAGAATGTGCAAAAAATAAATTATGGACTGTACATAGGCAGTGAGCTCTGTTGGTGTTCTTCACCACATCTCTCTAAATGCAAAGGCGAACTGTGGCCATGCCAACGAGGCAAGGCACTTCCCCTATTCATTCTTTCTCAGTTGGGTATAATAAACAGCTATAATCAAACGTTTACTATGCATGTTGTACTATGCTTCTGTCTAAATGTAGGTGGACTGTGAGATGAGAAATCTGTTCAGATGTCCTTTATCTCCAATTAATATTATCAGCAAGCAAACAAAAGGCCTAGCGAACACAATCCCTCTTCTGCTCTTCTGGACAGCGGCAATCCCCTGCCTCCCCACGGTAACTGGGTAGGAGTCCCAGTCTGAAAGTCCTGATGGAGACCCTGAGGAATCAGCAGTCATTCAAAGTGACTCTTGACGATGCAGGCTTACCTGTCTGAACCATTCCAGCAGCACTCAAACTTGTCAAAGATGCAGTCATTCTCATACAGGGAACAGAGCTTGCTTCGCAGGTACTCGTGCACCTGATGGGTCTCCACAGGCCTGTTCTCCATGTTGAGGTCCCATACCTTCACCGACAGGTAGTCCCTGGTCATCATGTATCGACCACTATGGCTGAATTTGACATCAGAGATGGATGAAATTATTTCTGAGAAAAAGGATCTACTGCTGGGATCTTCAGGCTCTTCAAAAACTGTAAAACAAAATAAAATATTTCCAGCTTCTGTTTTAAATCAGAGGACAGATCATTTTCAAGCTCAAGGAGGTTTTGGACCTTCACTAAGGCTCTGGAGAACTCACCCTTGACACTGCTAAATCTCCTGACCTTTTGGGCTTCTCTAAATTTTCTGATTTTTTTTCAATTCTGCAGATACTCCACCACCAGGGTTGACGGGATGAACATCCGAAACACAGACACGCAAATTTCATGAGGATTTGGAACCAAAATTGGATGGGCAAGGCCCAGGTTCAGGACCATGGCATGAGACTGAAATCACTGCATGGATGCCTGTGTCCTTGTGGCACTAGCCTGAGCACATGTCCTGCCCCATCCACGTCCATCACAGGAATATGATACCTGATAAAAAGCAACTCTCAGAAACGGTCAGCTTCTGACCGTAGGTCTGCTGGACTGACCAATAATTTATTAACCTGGCAATGTGGAGGCTCACTATTAACATCCAAGTGGATCCACTGGCCAAAGCCAGTCAGCAATAAAGGTTCTGTTTTGCATATTGAATAGTCATATTCTACTGTGACTTAAATGAACCCATACTGCTTGTTGGCTCTATATAGGAAGTTAACTTGAAGCTGGCTACTGTAACATTTAGCATTTATTCAACTAAATTACTTTGCTGACAAAAAAAAACTACTTTTTTTTTTTTTTGTACTGGGAATCGAACTCAGGACCTTGCACTTGCCAGGCAGGAGCTTGTGCCACTGAGCTATATCCCTGGCCAAAAACTACTCTTAAAGTCACATTGCATAACACGAAACACAGGCTATGATTTTCCATACAGCCGAGCCTATTCTTTTCAGTTGAGGCCTGGAACTCCTAGGTCACTAACCCTACTACCTCAGTCTCTGGAGTAGCTGGGACTATAGGCATGTGCCTACCATGCCTGGCAAACCTATTTTTTATGGCTATAAACAAAACCTAAACTTTCATCAACTAGAAGGAACTTCAAGGCTCAGTGAATTAAAATGTAGACTTTCCCCTCAAAGAACTGGCTTTGAATCTAGCAAAGCTCAGTATGAACACAGGTCACACTGACAGCTGAGAATGGTCACAGGTGAAATGCACAGTGGCAGTCTCAGCCTGGGTGCCAATGCACAAAGATAGAGATCATAAATGGTTTTCATCTGGCCCCAGATTGGGAAGTGGTCAGATGAGGCACGGGAATCTGGGGCAGAAGTAAACTACTGACACCAAAAACCTTTATCTCACAACAGTCAGTTTAGGATGGTCACCTGCAGGGAACAAGATCTTAAGTTCCACTCCCCATTAGCAATGGCCAACAGCAGAGCTGTTGGGCTTTTCAAAGGCACAGCCCCCTACACCTGTTGCCCGGCTGTGGGAAAGGTAAGACACCTCCATTTGGGCAGATGGGTCAGTGCCTGGAAAATAGAAGAACTTAAATGATGCCGTTAGTAAGCACCAGGTACTTACACTTAGAATGTCTGTCACACAGGGCAGAGGAACGCATGTCACATAGCCGGATGGTCCCTTTACTGCTGCTGTAGACAAACACATTGCACTGGTGTGGGTGGAATTCGGCAGCGGTGATGACTTCCGTCAGCTCTTCCATGTTAGCAGGCTTGATATCCACAATGTCTGGAGCACAGTGTTAAGGCACAGTGCTTGGCTGGTTGGGTTAGCTATATCCAACCAAGTGAGTGAGACACGGAGGAACCATGGAGAGAGTTTAAGAGACCAGATATTAAGGAGGCCGACCAAACACACTGTATTCCAAGGGAGCACACTTTTGGCAGGCTTTTGAGGGATGCAACAATCAGATCACAGGATGTACTTGAGAGAGAGTTGATCCAGACATGAACCCTGCTTTTACCATGCTGCTATAACTGTCTCATGAAATCTCTAATAGCAAGATAGTACACACTGAATGACATACACAAGAAAGGTAACTCAGTGCTACCTATACAAAATCTCACTTTTTTTTTTTTAATGTGGGTACTGGGGGTTGAACTCAGGACCTCGCGCTTGCCAAGCGCTTGTGCCACTGAGCAATATCACCGGCCCTTTTTCCTGTATGTGTGAGTACCAGGAGTCGAACTCAGGACCTTGCGCTTGCCAGGCAGGCGCTTATGCCACTGAGCTATCTCACCGGCCCCCCAAAATCTCACTCTTATACACAAATAATTACAAACACAAGATTACTGCAAAAAAAAAAAAATTCAAACGATACTGCTTTTCTAGTTATCTGACATTCGAGAAGAGCTTGTTCTGAGTGATCAGAACAATGCCAAAATAAATTGTCAAACACGGAAATCAGTCAATCAAAATAACAAGAAAGGGAAGAATTCAGCTCTGGGCTAATATGCAATAGGGAGATAAACCTTCCAACTGAGAAAACCAAAAACTAAATCCACAGCTCAAATCACTAGATACCAGAGCAATGGATAGTGACCTAGAGAGACTGGAGAGTCTTACAGCTCCCCAGAATCAGGCTGATGAGTGTGCAGGCTCTAGCAGGAGAAGGGGTGCTGACAGAGCCTGATGACTCCTAAATTAAGGAGACAGCTAGAGCTGGGTGAGGTGTTGAATGCCTGTAATCCCAGCACTTGGGAGGCTGAGGCAGGAGAATTCCTGTGAGTTCAAGGCCAGCTTGAACTGCAGAGCAAGACCCTGTCTCCAAAAGAAAAGGGAAAAAAAAAAAAAAAAAAAGACAGCTGGGGTCAGGGAGAAATGCGGCTACAGGAGCTCACAGGATGAAATACCAGAAAAGCTCCCAGGAGCCATAATCCTGGTGGTTACTCAGGAGGACCTGGCCAAGGACTGAGCACCATAGGCACTGAGAGAGCCCCTCAGGGCTGGGAGCGGCCCACTGTGACTGGGTGCCTCGAGCTCTCACAGGAATCCCAGATTGCACAGCTGGGCAGAGTCTGGAGGGTAAGTGGTGTAAGCAGGGAATGGCCATTTCAGGAGCCCAAGGCAGGACAGTGGCTGAGACACAGAAGAACAGAGTTCTCATGTGTAATGAAACACCATTATAATCCAAGCCATATTTTCCATTCTATTGCCTATTTGCAAATTTAGAAGAAAAAACACCCAATGCTGATCTTTCAAGCATATTCTACTTAAGATTATCTCTGTCGGAATCATGTGGGCCATAAGCTTCAGGTCAATTCCATTACAGGGATCTTTCCCCAAGGCAGAAAGGAGTTTGTATTTTTAAGGACACTAAATCACAGAGAACTTACATTACAGGCTACTAAGTAGCAAACTATATTTAAAAGATTAGACTCTTTGAAATGTAAGACTGCAAATGCACATGAGATATAACTGAATAATAATCCTAAGAAAAATGCAGAGATAACCACCTGGTGAAGGATACTAAAGCTTCTATCTGTGATTTCTAAATGCCATAGGTTTATTCTCAGGTCATCTGCAGAAAGATATGTTTCATGATCACTATTTACTGAAATGGAGTTTATATGATATGTGTGAGCATTTGCAAAAATTCGCCGTGGACTTGCTTCTACCATAAGGTCCATGGGCTTCAATATAGGAACCTAAAAATGGGAAGGAAATAGGCATTCAAAACAAAGGTCGTAACACATAGAGCAGATAACAAAAAGAGACAAATGTAATTTCTGTACAGGCAACATACCCAAATAACCATTTAGCGGTGCTACGTTAACAGGTACAAAATGGAATAGTTATCTATTCAAAGTTTTTTCTCCTTGTCTCCAGTGCTGGGGCTAACACTCCTGTTGAAGAAAGGAAGATAAACTGACCCTAACTAACTGCCTCCAGAGAACTAAGGTTTCACTCTCCTCTGTCCCCTGGTGACCACAACCCAGAGGCTGGTCTGCAATATCTTGGAAGGTGCAGTGGAGACCCTTCGTCTTCTGTCCTTTCTCCTTATAGCTGGATGCACAAACCTCCTCTTTCATTGCACTAGTGATCTGCTTCTCTGTGCCAACAACACGAGCCTCAGTGATGAGGCTGTATGCAGATGAAAGGATGGGGGAGCACTGGGGAGCCAAGGATGCTCCACTGCTCATCTGCAGCTGGCTCTACAGACATGTCCATTCTGAACATTCATGGAGCTGGTCACTTACATGGCAGATGCGTGTCTGGGTATGTATATTACACTTCATTAAATGTTAAACTAAAAAAAAAAAAAAAGAAAAGCAAATGGCACCCCATTCCATCTCTGTGATGACTGTGTGGTACGGGAGGCTTCTGGGGAACACACTGTTGTACTGAAAGGGAGAGGAAAGTGACTGCCCAAGGAACATGTGTGCCAAACAAAGGCAAGAGTATGGTCATGAGGAAAAGTGTCCCACATGGGAAAAGAGGAAAAGGTCTGCACCTCACTAACATCTGGCTGGAAGGGAAACAGAAGCTTCAAAATAAAAACAAAAAAAGACAATATTTCCTGTTATTTTTGTAATCAGACACCAGAAGGGAGCCTTGAAGGCTAGTAAGAAATATCTCCACTGAGTCCTTTCTGGCTAAATTCTGTAAAAATGACCTTGAGAAAATATACAGAGAGATACAGCTCTCATTTAAACCCAATCAGTGCAGACCACACCCTTAGGGTCCCTAGAACACAAATGGTCAGTTCTATCATTACAGGATAGAAACACACACTTGCCTGTGAGGTGAATTAAACTCCTTAAAACACACACACACACACACACACACACGCCTGCCGTGACTCTCTAACAAGTCTTTAATCAAAACACATGACAACTGTAATAGTTCCAACAGAGTCCTTTTAATTAAACCCTTCTCTGCCACTAAAATAACTTCAGAGAAAAAAAATTTAAAAATAGCAACATTTCTAACTCTGGCCCAGATAAGGTCAGACAATTTAACAGTTCACTTTGAACTTTGAGAGGCAAGAACTCAAAGGCAGACCTGTCGGCATACAGTTACCTAGCCCATAACCCTGTACCCTCACAGTGTAGCCAATACAGAAACTATGCTTCTTGTATGCCTGGAATAAAATCAACATTGGGCCCAACAAGACCTATAGTTTTTCCAAATTAAGCATGTCAACCCACAGAGCTGTGCAGGGGTCTGGTGGTGAGGTTTGGGCTCCTGAGAGAGGGCTATATATACACATGTGGGTGGGGACCCTGCTGGCAGTGGAAGAGAAGGACAGCGCTGAACAGGTCTCAGTGCAGCCCTCACCACCAAGGTACTTTCCATTTCATGAGGCTGACAGTTTAGTACTAGAAGTTTATCTGGTGAAACTTCAAAACTAGTCTGACTGTCACTAAACATGATTTACACCGATTCATGGATGCAAATGCAGCACCAGTGTATCAGAAATCACTAGTGTTTTAAAATAAAAATCATCGGGCCGGTGAGATAGCTCAGCAGCATAAGCACCTGCCTGGCAAGCGCGAGGTCCTGAGTTCAACTCCCGGTACCCACAAAAAAATAAAAAAATAAAAATCATCTTGGGACCCAAAGATTTGATTAAACAACACTTCCCTTCTCAGTCTTAAGGAAGTAATAGGAAACCTGGTGAAAATGTCAAAGAAGTCAGAGAAAAACTGTTCTCCTTGGCCTACAATCCACTGTCTATGGCCAGTAGGGACAGAAATGGCCCTCAATGGGCTATCACTACCCTCCCAATATGGCTCAAGGAATGGCATCAGAATAGATCATGTCTACTATGCAGCAGGCCTGCCACACTGCTACTGGCTCTGTGCACAGCACCCTTTCTGGCAGCACCCTCATCCACTGACCTGAAATAGGCTAGATAAAGAGTCTTTACCTAATGAACAACAGTGTGGTGGTGCCCAAACCTCACTGAGAAATCGGACAATCAACCATTTCCAAATACCACCTACACCCCCTGGGACTAGGTGGCTTTCTCCAGAGTGCCTCTAAGCGGGTGTTGGTCTTTCTGCTGGGCTCTGTCCCTGGCAGCACTTCCTGTGACTCATCAGACTTAGCTGGGTAGGAGTAAAGTTTTTTTTAACTCTTTACCTATTTCATCTAAGAAACCACTAATTGGTGATGTGTGCACCAATTATAAGACACTCAGATTTTAAGTTTTACTCAACACAGATGCAAAAATGCAAAAAAATCGTTATTAGAAATGATGAACTATGGACACTTCATATTGCACCCAGGAGTCCCAGGAAGGGAGACAATTTAGTAATTAAAAGTAACAATGCTCATAGAGGCAAAGAACTGTGAAACATCAGAACGTATCCTAGCTACCTGAGGAGGAAACTCCATTAGCCCTGTCATTAATGTTACCTTGCTAGTCCATAGTTCATCTTCTAATCTGCAACCTGAGCTATTTCACCAAGGAAGTGCTCTGAATTCCAGGTGCTGCTCAGAAAGAAAGAGGTCTGCCGTGGGATTAAATGTGAACTTTTCCCTTAGCAACCTTAGCTGTATTTTCTGAGGATAATGTATGACTTTTTGCTTTGGTGAAAACCTGAAGACTCCCACTTTAAAACACACATACACAAAATTATTATTATAATGAATGGGCTCATGATATTTCACTTAACAGCATTCTTCAAACAGCTGATGTTACACTGCTCTTGATTAATATTTGGAAAGGGCTGGTAAGTTTAAAGTTGCACTGTATACCCGTAGTGCTGTAATTCTAAATGGATCTCGAAGTCGTCCATCTTCATCTTTCAAGTTATAACCTTCCGCTCTTTTATCCCGTTCACTTATTTTCCATAATTTAATAGTTTTATCTGAAATTAAAAACCATGATCTTTGTATTAAAAGAAAATATCATAACATGCATCACTATTATTTGAGTACTGTATTAGAAAACTCTGTGGCTCTACATTGATGTTTAAACTGGGTGTTATTTTTTTATTATTATTTTTTTTTGTGTGGGTACTGGGGGGTCGACCTCAGGACCTCACGCGCCAATAGGCACCTGTGCCGCTGAGCGATATCACCGGCCCCTTTTTCGTATGTGGGTTCCGGGAGTCGAACTCGGGCCCTCGGGCTTGCAAGGCAGGCGCTTACGCCGCTGAGCCATCTCACCGGCCCTAAACTGGGTGTTCCTTAATACTTTCGATTATAAATATCTTGTTTCACACAATAAAGATGTAAACACATATGCAGAGTAAAGGATGTAGTGTTGGGGTATTTTTGGGTATACTTTGAATTTTCAACCTATCACTTGCCATTTTAGCTGATAAGGGAAAATGAAGATCTAGAATGACTTAAAACAGAATCTACCCATACAGAAAATTTAAAATATGGTACTAAGTCAAACAGCCACTTAAAGGAAAAATTCTTACCATTTGTAGAGAGTAGAAAATGAGCAGCATTCTGTTGTGGCAACCACCTAATTTTATTAATTTTTTCTTCAATTTCTAGACTTTTCAAATAGTCAAACTCTGGTTCATGACTTTGAAAGGTACTGTAAACATTATATTCTCCCCTAGAATGAGGACGGCTTTTATTCTGCAAGGAAACATAACAGATGTTTCAATGAATAAAGCACACTAAGAGAAAATTTTAGTACTACCAATTTGAGTATACTACCAATTTGAGTATCAAATGATCACATTCTTTTTTTTTTTTTTTGGTGGGTACCGGGGGTCGACCTCAGGACCTCGCGCGCCAACAGGCGCCCGTGCCGCTGAGCGATATCACCGGCCCTTTTTTCGTATGTGGGTACCGGGAGTCGAACTCAGGACCTCATGCTTGCCAGGCAGGTGCTTATGCTGAGCTATCTCACCGGCCCAATACATTTTTTTTTTTTTTTTTTTTGTGGGTACCGGGGGGTCGACCTCAGGACCTCGCACGCCAGCAGGCGCCCGTGCCGCTGAGCGATATCACCGGCGCCTTTTTTGTATGTGGGTTCCGGGAGTTGAACTCGGGCCCTCGCGCTTGCCGGGCAGGCGCTTAAGCCGCTGAGCCATCTCACTGGCCCCCAACACATTTTTAAAGGTTAAAAAAAACTCAAATGGATGAAACTGAGAATTAATGTATTCAGAAAAAATAAAGAGTATGTCCTAACAATTTTATTCCATGTCTAGGTATCTATTCTAGGCAGGGTCTACTAACTGTGGCTTGCTGTATGTAAGTAGTTTTTCTTTTTGAGACAGGGTGTTGCTACGTAGTTCAGGTTGGCCTTGAACTCACTATGCAGCCCAGGCTGGCCTCGAACTTGTGGCAATACTTCTGCCTCAGCCTCCTGAGTGCTGGGATTACAGGCATGTGCCACCACGCTCAGCTCTATGTAAGTAGTTTTATGGGAACATAATCAGATTTGGTTTGGATGTGTTGTCTCTGGCAGCTTCTGCCCTACCCAGGCAGTTGTGTGACTGTGAAGGAGGTTCAGGGCCTATAGAGGCATTAATGCTTACAACCTAGGCCTGGGGACAGAGCACCTCCTGAGCCAGCTCAAGAGGAGCCAGATGCAGTTGTAGGGTCACACCAGCCTCTGTGATAGCTACCCAGACAGTACACATGCCAAGCAGAACAGACAGATGATCAGTGGCGGAGCCATACATACAAACCACACAGCAAGTAATTTCATGGACCTGCAAAGACAGATCTTACAAATTCATGTAGAAGAAGCTGCATAAAAATATCCATAGTAAAGTGCTGCTTATATAAATTTAACACACAGAAATAATTCTAAATTTAACAGTAAAGCAGAAAAACATGCTTGGGAAAATATATACCACCTTCCAAGTAATGGGCAATTCTGGGAGGGCAGTGGTGCAATCAAGTGAGTTGGGAAAGAAAGTAGGAGAATGAAGTGGGGGCATAGTGGGCATATCATCTGTATTCTGAGTGTTTTTTTTTTTTTTTTTTTTTGTGGGTACTGGGGGTCGACCTCAGGACCTCACGCGCCAGCAGGTGCCCGTGCCACTGAGCGGTATCACTGGCCCTTTTATCGTATGTGGGTTCCGGGAGTTGAACTCGGGCCCTTGCACTTGCCAGGCAGGTGCTTACGCCGCTGAGCCATCTCATCGGCCCCTGAGTGTTTTCTTTACTTTTATATTTTGTTTAATTTTTGCTGTGTAACCTGTATCCAAAATCTTGCATTTTCAGCTCTTTAGTATGTATGCCAAGGAAACTAAACAAATCTTTTTAAGATGAGTGCTTTATATTTCTAAATTAAGATAAAATATTATGAGAAGACATTACAGAACACTATGTGACCCTCTCCACTGCACTGGTTTCTAAGCACTGCATGTTTCTTGAATTCAGCCCTCACCAGCTAGAAGTGAACGTGGTTTTCTTGGGTATGATATATTAGGGGGTTAATGCTATTAAGCTGCTTATCCCCCTGAGCATGCCCCTCTCCTCTCTACAAAGAAGCATAATCCACAAACATACAGTTCTAACTTGGAAAGGAGAAAAACAAAATTGAACTATTTCAGAAGAAAGATTTGTGGAATTTATTCCCATGCCTAAGATATTCATTTACTGAGGAAACTGGCAGAATACAAGAAAATCAGTGCTGCCTGCTGCCCTGGCCACTCTGTCCAGAAATCAGAGAAACATGAACCCCTACTACAACCACCCTCAACTTCCACCCAAATTCCCAAAGCCAAGTTATCCTCAGCTGTTGTCGATGGAGAGGGGCTCATCAGTTCCTAGTGCTCATGGGGAGACCATCCCACTCTAAATGAGGAAAGGAGTTCTGAAGGAAGCCTTACAGGGACTAGGGTGGAAGGAGGGTCTGTGAGCCAGAGCTTCTAAGACAGGACAACGAATAGGAAAGGGAACTGACAGAAGGCTCATTTTGTTTCTGTGTATGCTGGTATCTGCTTTAACTGGATAATCTGACTTTGTCGGGGTGAAGCTGCATACTTGGGGGAGACTAATGCTGGACAGACTAGAGCTGAGTTCTAGAGTGGGGCCATGCCTGTATACTTCCATTTTACACACAAACTTCACTGTAGGATTTAACATGGATAAGGGCTCTGCCACTAATGAAAAAAACAGCTCAAGCCAGGTGTGGTGACACACATCTGTAATCCCAACACTGTGGGAGGCTGAGCCAGAAAGATTGCAAGCTTGAGCCCAGTTTGGGCAACTGAACAACTCAGTAAGACACAGTCTCAAAATAAAAAGGGGGAAAGAACCCCCTACAAAATAAAAAGGGCTGAGGATGTAGCTCAGTGCAAAGACCCTAGGTTTAATCCCTAGTTAAAAAAAAAAAAAAGCACAGCTCCAATCACACTACTAGCCATGGTTTCTACTTACCTGCTGTTTTCTACCCAGCTAGAACTCCCCAACAGGTTCCTAGCAACCTACCTCCCAATGCTACCAGTTCACTGTTTCCCCTTCCACACCTTCAGCAATCCTCCAGGCTTCCACAATTCTAAGATGCACATGTGACATCTATGAGCCTGGGGGCTGTGGTGCTTAACTGCACAGTGGGCCTTCTCGGTGTGCTCTAACACCAGGAGAGACAGAGCGGCTCTGACTGTGGGTGAAAATAGAAGTCCACACTCCCCAACAACACTGGAAAAACTCAGGCCCACAGAATGCCTCACACATGGCAGTCAGAATCCAAAAAGATGATGGAACAAAAAGCCCTTGTGTTAAAAAAAAAAAAAAAAAAAAAAAAAAAAAAGACAAAAACAATTGCTTACGGTTTTTCAAGTTGCAGTTGATCAGGTTTACTATAAACACCTGAGTGACCTGCTCCTGCTCAAGTCTGTCTTTTCACACCCTGACTTAACATACCTTAACTAAATACTAAAATTCTGCAATATCCAATATATATTTAGACTTTTTATCATAGTTTCTTTTATATTTGAAGCTAGTCGGGGGGGGTGGGTTTGAGACAAGGTCTCGCTATGCAATTCAGGCTGGCTTGAACTCACTATGTAGCCCAGACTGGCCTCAAACTCCTGGCGATCCTCCTGCCTCAGCCTCTCAAATGCTAAGATTACAGGTGCGTAGCACCACGCCCGGCTTGAAGCTAGTATTTTTAAAGTTTAAGCAACAAGAAAACAAAGCATTTTCAAGAAACAAGAAAATTTTTAATTTTTTTTTTTTTTTTTTTTTTTTTTTTGTGGGTACCGGGGGGTCGACCTCAGGACCTCGCGCGCCAACAGGCACCCGTGCCGCTGAGCGATATCACCGGCCCCTTTTTCGTATGTGGGATCCGGGAGTCGAACTCGGGCCCTCGCGCTTGCAAGGCAGGCGCTTACACCGCTGAGCCATCTCACCGGCCCAAAAAAATTTTTAATTTTTATCCTAGGATCTATGAGGGGTAAGAAATGTCATATCTTCTGTAAAGATATCAATAGCAAACCTTTTTGAAGTGAAGTTTTGAAATTAATAACTTGTTCAATAATCCTGCTGTTAAAAAGCTGAGACACATGGTTAAGTAGTGTTGTGTGATAGTATACCTTTGGGATAAGGATATAAAATTATAAATTCATCAAATTGCCTATACAGATCTAGAAAGACTGAAGATAATATATGTATTATTCACCAAAGGATTTCTCACCAGCCCAAATCACAGAAAACACAACTTCTAAAAATCTTTCATGAAAACAAAAGAGAATGTGATCAATATGTATGTACTAATGTGATCAATATGTATATTAGCACAAACATGTACTAATAAAAAAGAGTTAAAAAAAACAAAGAGAACGTGACCTATATATATGACAAATATGTACTAATAAAAAATATAAAGTTAAAAAACAAAAAACAAAAACATAAAAATCTTTCATGGACATAGTAAAAATGACAGCTGCAATTGGCTCTTTTTGTTCTGTTGTTTTTATTGAGCCAGGTCTTGCTATGTAGTTCAGCCTGGCCTTGAACTTATGGCAACCCTCCTACCTCAGCCTCCTGAGTGCTGGGATTACAAGTGTGTGCTACCAACCCAGCTAGGCATACTGTATTTTGGTGACACTTGTTAGCGTTACCCATCTTTCCCATTTAACCAAGCAATCCTGTGGCCCACTGGTGCCCCAAGGGTTGTCCTACCCATTTCCCAAAGCTCCCCTTGCCAGCAGCAGGGAACAGCACAAAACCACTTGCATCCTATGCACAGATGATCCACATGGAAGGGAAAAGGGACCACTGATCTCTGAACCAAATTTTTGTTTTGTTTTGTTTTTGGTACCGAGAATCGAACTCACGACTTGCCAGGCAAGTTGCTTCCCAGGCAAGCGCTGTGCCACTGAGCTATATCCCCGGCCCTGAACCAAATTTTTACAAAAAGGTAGACTAGAATTTAGAATTGATGAGAACGGGAAGGGCCTGCCTTATACTCTGTTAGAAAAAAAAAACAAGACCAGTGTTTTGCAGAGGTCCCAGGCTTGGTGCATCATGGTTCCTTCACCATCATTCTTATGTAACAAAATAATCACGTGTGTGCATGTGTGTGTGTGTGCATGCATGTGTGATGCTGGGAATTGGCCTCACATGTGCTAGGCAAATATTCTACCACAGATACCCCTCAGACCCTGGCCCCCTTTATTAACTTAAGGGCTCATTCATGCCAGGGAACTGCTCTACACTGAGCTAAATAGTCCCAGCTTTAAAAACATTTTTTTAAGACAAGGTCTCACACTAAGTTGCCCAGGCTACCCATATTCACAATCTTCCTGCCTCAGCCTCCAACACAGCTGGAATTACAGGCAAGGGCCACTGTACCTAACACAGACTAACAATCTTGTTCCTTAATCACCACTAAGAGCTCTGATGAGGCTTATGGGAAATGGGGGTGGGGAGGTGGTGGCAAGGGTGTCTCCTATGAATGAAGTCACCTGCCAACTCCTTTCCATAAGGACAGGAAAGCCTTCAGGAGTGTGAGGAAGGGAGGCTCTACGTAGTCTCAATAGAGAGGATCTATGCCTCACCCCATTTCTCTGCAGCAAGCACTATGTGAGCCAGGCAGTACCCTGTGGACAGCAGGACAGCAAAGTGATTTCCAGGCAGCTCTTCAGTTAATCACTGGATGAAAGCACACACATTCCAAACACCACCACCTCCATTCCTCCTTCCTTGAGTCCTCCCCAACCTTTGGGCAGGACAAGGATTCTCCCCTACAGACGAAGGCACCAGGGACTCAAGGGAGCTTGGCAGTGAGACACAGATCTTCTTGCTTATCCCTGAGGCAAGGTCTGAAAGCAAATTCTACAAGGTCAATGCAATAGGATGAATGTGAAGCAAAAGACACAGGAAATAGTTTGCTTCCTTTCTCGTAAGTGACATGGAAAGCGCTGAATTATTTCATTTCATTTGTGGATTGTAAATTACTGACCTCTTGTTCCCGTTGAAAAATAACAACTCTGCCACCCTTGTCTCCTGTTGCAAGAAGATCTCCAGAGTAATTAAATTCAACAGTTGAAATGATGTCAGCTGTCAATAAAACAGAGAGGCAATAACAGACTGTGTTTTTGGGAGGAGTCACAAGGAATATCAAAAACCAAAAGATGAACACACACAAACTTTCTCACACAAATGAAGTGAAACTTCCATGGTAAACTTGTAATTACCAAGTGACTGTTTCTTGGCTCTAGGATAGAGAGCAAACCAGCACATACAAATTTTTGAGTGTGACTCCACTGATCCAATGCCTGGTCCCCTGGCACACCAGCATTTATCTAGACTGACTTGTCTAGTAAATGTTTAATATTCTATGCAATAACTTTTGTTGGCTTCCATACAAAATATTATAGACAGTACGCGTTCTATATCTGTGTCTGGATAAAATCAATGTCTCTTTGATAATGACATCATTACAAAGTGAGACAGTATGATACTTGTGATTTCTGGCCCCACAACACAAAGATCTTGTGGCTCACCAGAAATGAAGATCATGGGAGTCAAAGAACAAAAATAGTCACTGGGAAAGTCCTTTGGTTCTCTGAGGCAAATCCTTTGGTTTAGAGGGAACAGATCTGGAATTGATGACTGTTTTTCCCTCCCTCCAATACTGAAGACTGAAACTAGGTCCTTCACACTGAGCTACATCTCTAGTCCTTTCTTTTTTTAAATTCTGAGATAGGTTCTCACTAAGTTGCCCAGGTTGGGTTCAAACTTGAAATTCTCTTGTCTTAACCTCTCAGGCTGGTGATATTACAGGTATGTACCATCACACTTGGGTAATACAGACTATTAAATCAAGAAAACTATCCCAGGTCTGTGCCTTGAAAAAGATCTTATATTTTCAAGAAAAGGCTCTGTGATGGACTCTGGAGGAACCTGCTCTGTAGCTCAGCTGTGTCACATGCTGCCTGAATGAGAAGCAGGTTGGGCACTAGTTCTGGGCACTGAGGGCTGATCTGGGTGTGTCTTGTGAACACAACTGGATACTGCATCTCAGTCTGAAGGGCTGCAATTTCAAGAACAGCTGGATCAATGAGAAACTCATCCCTGCTGCCAGGCACCAATACACAGGCATGCAGTATGGCCACTCTGCACACCAGGGCCTGCAGCACTGCTAATGGAAATTTTCAAAGACAAAACCACATGGCTACTGTAAGCAACGTATCTGCTAATAAGAAATGGACCTAAAGGTTGAGAATACTTGAAACTCATGGCAAGAGGAGAATGCAATTCTTAAAGGCCTACACAAATATTTTAATCAATTAGTCATTAATATGAAGTTTTCTGCCAACATCCGCAGAGTGAACTTGATGGTATTTGGCTCTGTGCACTGCTTCCACATCTGAATTCCACCGTTGAGATTGCTTTCTTTAAAACAAAACAAAAAAAAAAACAAAACTTCCGTGAGACTTGGGGAAAGGATTAAGCTACTTCTTATTAGAAGTTTCTCTCTCAATCTATTTTTGTAGTGCTGGATATTGAACACAGGGCTTTGTGCATGCTAGCCAGGTGCTCTACTTCTAAACTATACATCCAGTCCATCATTCTTAAATTACTCAAAATAACCTAATGTGCTTAAATGAAAATAACATTTTCTGTATTGGAGTAAAAGAGACTGAACTTATGCCATTTATACCCACAGGATATACAATATTATATAATTAATGGTATTCTGTCAATGATTTTCAAATTTAATTAACATGAACTGAGGGTTTTTTTAATCTTTGTACTGGTGATTGAACCCAGGGCCTTTGTACTGAGCTAAATTCCCCGCCCTTTTTGTTTGTTTGTATGTATGTATGTATGTATGTATGTATGTATGTGTTTGTTTGTTTATTTTTATTTTGAGACAGGATCTTGCTAAGTTTCCTACCCTGGGTTTGAACCTACCTGTCTCAGCCTCCCATAATGCTGCGATCATAAATGGGCAGCCATCATGCCCAGCTTGGATTGAATCTTTTAAAAAAGAAACACCCCAAACTGCCAGTGTTGACAAATAATTTTCATTAAGTCATATAAACATGTATGGGCTTAAAACCCAAAATACTCTCTGTAAAGCTTAAACTCTAAACCAAAATAAATACACAAACTATATGCCAACAAAATTACAAAAGCAATAAAATTTAAATTATCGACATCAGTTTATTTGATACAAACTGTTTTACAAAACAAGACTGATGCTAAAAGCATAAATACAGTATTGACAAAGGGCCCTGGGTATTTTAAAACCACCACGTACTTTGAGGTGACTCGATTCTGCTTCCACTTTTCTACTAAAGCGCCTGTATGCAGCACAGGTTGACACCCCCTGGCCGTCCCATGGTGGCATTGGGGCTCTACTCAGCCAGAGTGGTTCTACAAACTGTGCTGAGGCAGTTAGCTATAAGGTGGTTGTCTTACTGATTCATAAAATCCTGCTGAATGTTTAGATCACATCGAAACCTAGCCATCACCAGCAGCCTGGACAGTCCATCTCAGGCTTCCTGTTGAAAGTGGTGAACTGCACATGTGTTCATGGTCCTTCTCTACCAAGGGATGAGAAGGAAGCTGTGCACACTGTGTTGAAGAACCTGTGCACAGTAGCTTTCACATATACTGTGGAGAACTGCACAGGAGAAGTGGGTGCAGACTCTTACAACCTAAGTGCACACATATGACAAGCCTCATGGTGTCGCTCAAGCCAGGTGCTGGCACAGAGATGCAAAGTTTGTTTATAGAACTGCTGGGTGCACAAGACTTCACCCCATCCTGTTAGGATCACTATTCCCATGTCTTGTTCCTCGGATACTGGCTACCAGGAGCTCAGCGACCCATTTCTCCCAGAGTTCCTCTCTGAAATGCCAAAGCCTGGGAGAAAAGGCCTCAATATGCAAACATTTGGGATCGTCAAAGTCCACCTGTTCAAAGAACAACCTACTGCTTTCACAACGGTTTCACTCTCAAGCATAAAGCTATAGTTCCGATCTGCAGACATGTGAGAGAAGTTACCAAAACAACGGAAAGAGAGTTATGGTGTGTTAAATATGTCAAAACTGAGCATCAGTGTCCAGGGAGCTGCCACCTCATCACAGAGCTCACACCACCTACATCTGGCACCCCTCCATCACCCTTGCCTGGTGGAGAAGGTGGATGACAGAACAGCACCAACTGCCCCTGGGCCTACCTCAGTCACAACATCCAACCAGGTCCTCCAGGCTGTGAGAAAGGAAACAGGAGGAAGAAGTACTATCTGAAATCCAAACTGAGCAACAATCATGAAAACCTCAAGACATTTTCTAAAGGACAAAGTGAAAAGGAGAGAGACAACAGGAAGAAAAAAACAGGATGGGGTTGGGTGGCCCATCATCTAACTGATAAATTCTAGGAAAGTCTCATGAGCCTGGGGATGCCTAGGCTAAAGGACCAGTGAGCACCAGCAGAACTACAGAACAGAAGCAGGCAAGGACATCTACACGACAAAGACAGAAGATTCTAAGGATTCCCAGAGTAAACACAGGTCATTCACAAAAGAAGGAATCACCAGGGTCACACAGTTTACAGGAAAATGGTAGATGAAGTATCAACCTCAAAAATATAAGAAAAAATAATTTCAACCTAGGATTCTATACCTAGGCAAATTTTCAATCAAAGTTGAGGGAGGAGTAATGTTTTCAAACAGGCAAAGAGCCAAAACAAAACTCCCTCTTTCGGAAGGTACAATTTCACAAAATGAGAGAAAAAAACCCAACAAAACAAAACAAAACAAAACAAACAACACGCACACACACACACAAACAAAAACAAAAAAGATAAAGGAAGAACAGGGAATTGAATTCTAAAAAATGGTGAAGAAAGTCCCAAGATATGAGCCATGTAGTCAACAGACCCCAAGATTAGCAGTTTGTGCTGGAGAATAATGTGGCTGCAAGAATTCATCTCTGAGGAGGAAGAGCTACAAGATCATTAGACTTTTTAAAAAGGGGCTAAAGACACAGACAACTAATTGTAAGGAAAAAAAATTAGGAGTCATTAGCTCCAGGAAAGATAAAAACTTGTACATAAACGAAAATATACACAGTAGTTCTATAACAAACAATATTTACACAATAACACAATACTTATGTGACAAAGTCTTGTAATAGAATTCTCTACTTTGGGATGGTACACGTGGGCCAAAGGTGGTATTAGTAAAAAGAAGATAAATCATTAGTTACCATAATAGGAAGCTAATACTGTTCAAAATCAGATCAGTTAGAGCAGTGATGGTAAACCTTTTAGAAACTAAGTGCTCAAACTATAACCCAAAACCCACTTATTTATCACAAAGTGCTAACACTGCAATTAAACCTGAATAATGAGGTTTTAGTTTAGAAAAAACAACTCTTACACTTGGCTTGCATGACAACGAGAGAGGGCTCTGAGTGCCTGCTGCAGCCATGCCATCAGTTCGCTACCACTGAGTCGGAGCATAACCACGCTGTTTAGAAGTAGGGGCTGCTGAGGATTCTTCAAAGCCAGAGGGAGTGGGCAAGGAAGGGTAGGTGGTAGGGGGAAACAGAAATAAGGTCATGTAGATGGGGAGGGAGAAGGACTCAACAATGAAGTGAAGAGGGAAGCAAAATCCCTGGGATTATTAAAAGATGAAACTGAGAAACTGAAAGTGTAAAGAAGGACCAAAATGTATAATATGCATGTACTCTTCAAAAGCCAGGCCGGTGAGATGGCTCAGCGGCGTAAGCACCTGCCTTGCAAGCGCGAGGGCCTGAGTTCGACTCCCGGATCCCACATACAAAAAAGGGGCCGGTGATATCGCTCAGCGGCACGGGTGCCTGTTGGCGCGCGAGGTCCTGAGGTCGACCCCCCGGTACCCACAAAAAAAAAAAAAAAAAAAAAAAAAAAAAAAAAGTCATTCAACTATACTTTCCCCCCCCCCCCCCAGTATTGGGGATTGGAGCTGGGACTGAGGGCTTTCACACTGAGCCACATCCCCAGCTCTTTTTCTACGCTTTTATTTTGAGATAGGGTTTTCACAGGCTGGGCTCAAACTTGCCATTCTCCTGTCTCAGCTTCCTAGAGGGCTAGAATTGTAGGTGTGCACCGTCACACCCATCTCAACTGTATCCTTTATTTATTTTTTTGTGGGTACCGGGGGTCGACCTCAGGACCTCGTGCGCCAACAGGCACCCGTGCCACTGAGCGATATCACCGGCCCCTTTTTCGTATGTGGGATCTGGGAGTCGAACTCGGGCCCTCGCGCTTGCAAGGCAGGCGCTTACGCCGTTGAGCCATCTCACCGGCCCCTATTTTTTTATGAAAAAAAGTTTCATAATAAAATAACAATAGTTAATACACTCTGTATCATAATCGTAAAAGTAGTTAAGAGTACAAGACAGACAAAAAAGACTTATGAAGAAGAAACAAACATAACAGCACAAAACTTTTTCAATGAACTAAGAGAAACTAGTAGTATAAATGAAACAAATTAGCTTATATATAAAATAATTTTGAAGCAACAGAATAGGTAATTTGGGGAATTACTTGAACTTCTCCCTATTCCTATTTATCTATCTTCTATCTTGCTTCCCCATATGTATATTCTGAGTTTCTCATAAAAAGAAACCATGTGATATTTAAGCTTGTGTGTCTGACTTATTTCACTTAACACTGCGTTCTCACACTGCATCCATTTATCTACAAATGCCTCAAGTGTACCTGTCTTTATGGCAGAATAGTACTCAACTGTATATAAATACATTTTTCTTATCCATTCATCCGTCGATGGACATATACAGCATGCTGTTTCCAAGACCTAGCTATTATAAATTGTGCTGCTATAAAGACTGGTACACATATATGACTGTAATATGATGATTTTAATTAACTCTTTTGTGAAGATACCTAGAAGAGGGATAGGTGGGTCAAATGGAATTTCTATTTTTTGGAGAAATCGCCACATAGCGGTTGTACTAGTTTATATTCCCACCAACAGTGTAAAAGAGTTCCTTTTTCCCCACATCCTTACCACCGCTGGTTATTATTAAATTTTTTGATGACTGTCATTCTTTCTGGATTAAGGTAGAATCTCAGTGATGTTTTAATTTCCATTTCTCTAATGGCCAGAGATGTTGACCATTTTTCATGTATCTACTGGCCATTTGTACTTCTTTTGAGAAGCATCTATTCATTTCAGTTATGCATTTTTTGATTGGGTTTTCTTTTGAAAAGCCTATTTTTTAAAAGAGTTCTTTATATATTCTTGATACTAGTCTTCTGTCTGAGGAATATCTGGCAAACATTTTTTCCCATTCTGTAGGTTGTCTCTTCATTCAGTTGTTTACTTTGCTGTGCAGAAGATTTAATATGATCCCATTTGTTGACTCTTGGTATTATTTCTTGAACCATTGGAGTTCTGTTCACAAAGTCCCTGCCTATGTCTATGTCATCAAGAGTTGTTTCTATTTTATCTTACGGCAGATTAAGTAAAGCTGTCATAAACAAAAGTACACTATAAAAACGAGTCAAGTCATTAAAAGGGTCTTACAACTTGTAAACTTTCTCAAACATACAGTATTCTAAAAGATGATTGAGCCAAGTTTCTCCTACACAAAAATCTACATTTTTTTTTCTTTTTTTTGAGACAGGGTCTTGCTATGTAGTTCAGGCTGGCCTTGAACTCACTATGTAGCCCAAGGTGGCCTTGAACTCGCAGCGATCCTCCTGCCTCAGCCTCCCAAGTGCTGGGATTACACGTATGTGCCACCATGCCCAGCTTGTGAAAAATCTACAAATTTGTTTTCAACAAAATGGTACTTTAGGGCCAATGAGATGGCTCAGCGGCATAAGCGCCTGCCTGGCAAGCACAAGGTCCTGAGTCCGACTACGGGTACCCACACAAAGGAAAAAAAGGGCCGGTGATATCGCTCAGTGGCACAAGCACCTGCTGGCAAGTATGAGGTCCTGAGTTCAATTCCCGGTACCCACATAAAAAAAAAAAATTCTACTTTACACTTATTTTTCTCTTTAAACCTAAAGAATCTTTATCTTCTCTTTAGTAACTTTGTGCAAGCATGTTCCTAAGGAGATGATGGCAGCAGGGGAAGATGATGAATCTTCTATTGTTGTTTTACTAGGAAAATTAAGTGTTCCCATCATTTCATAACTCATAGTTCTGTTTGACCAATGACAGTAGCCTTCAAAATTTAGGAAACCACATTTATCCTCTGCCATTAAAGTTCACCAGAGGGGCCGGTGAGACGGCTCAGCGGCTTAAGCGCCTGCCTTGCAAGCGCGAAGGCCCGAGTTCGACTCCCGGATCCCACATACGAAAAAGGGGCCGGTGATATCGCTCAGCGGCACGGGTGCCTGTTGGCGCGCGAGGTCCTGAGGTCGTCCCCCCGGTACCCACAAAAAAAAAAAAAAAAAAAAAAAAAAAGTTCACCAGAGATTTAACCACTACTGTCAAGGAAAACCTCATTTATACAAAGAGGAAATCTTGTATTCTACAAGATTTCCAACCACCCCATGCTGAAAACTGACAGAGTCTTCATCAAAAAGGCTGTCTGGGGCCGGTGAGATGGCTCAGCAGCATTGGCACCTGCCTGGCAAGCACAAGGTCCTGAGTTTGACTCCCGGATCCCACATATGAAAAAAGGGCCGGTGATATCGCTCAGTGGCACGGGTGCCTGCTGGCGCACGAGGTCCTGAGGTCGACCCCTGGTACCCACAAAAAAAAAAAAAAGGGCTGTCTGGCTGAATATATTGAGATTCTTCCTTCTATTAAATAACAAGTACTGTATATTTAAACATGCAAGTAAGAACCAAGTTCTTACTCAGAGAACTCAACTACAGAAACTGAACAAGAGGTAAGTTTATCACATAAGTGATAAATTTATCAAGAAAATGATAAACAAGTTTTAGCAAACTTTCTGCAAACAATTAATTACCACCCTCAGTTTATTATTTACTTCAGAAAAATTATAACAAGTTATTTTTGACTAGGTAAGTTCACTCCAAGCATATAAATAATTCAATTTCCATATAGCTTCTCAGGAAGCTGTATTGTTGAAGAATAAAAATTAATCAGTATATCCAATGACTAAAAGCAACATAAATACAAACAAAAGTCAAAATCATACCTCCTACTTAGAAAAATTCACATCATTAGCTGGGCATGGTGGCACATGCTTATAAGCTCAGCTACTTGGCAGCCTGAGGGGGAAGAATGGGAAATTAATAGCCAGCCTGGACAATTTAGTGAGCCCCTTTCTTAAATTTTAAAAGGACTGGTGATGTAGCTCAGAGGTAGAGCACTTGTTAGTATGCATAAGGCCCTGGGTTCACTCCCTGGTACTAAAACATACAAAAACCACAAAAAACCCACAAACATGGGTGGACCTTGAAAAACACTGCTGTGAATTAAGCAGCAAATATAGATGGATGAATATTGTATGGATCTACTTGTATGAGGTCCCTAAAAAAGCAAATTCATGCAGGCAGAAAGTAGAGTGGTGGTTGGCAAGGGCTAAGGATAGAAGAGATGGGGGGAGTTATTGTTCAATGGATACAAAGTTTTCTGTTGTGGATGATGAAAGTTTTCGGTGTAATAATGGTGATGGTTACACAATATTGTGAAAGCATTTAACACCACTGAACTTCACACTTACAAATGGTTACAATGCTAAAAAAAATGCTGTGTATATTTTAATCACAATTAAAAAAAATTTCTAGACCTAAAAATAAATCCAAATTCACACCAGCCCAACTATCGTACACTTTTCTCTACAGGTTAAGAAGACGTTCCAGATAATCGTGTTACTGAAGCAGAGATACAAACTTGGGGGCTAAGTCCTTCAGCGTGGGAGCACATGGTCTCCCACTCCCAAACTGCTCTGTCTGTGGCGACGGGGGAATCAGAGAAAATGGCTGAGGAAGAGGCTCCATCTACTGTTTTTGTAACTCCAGCGGTAACTTTCAATGGCTTTTGAAAGTGACGATTTGTATGACTACCCTTTTACCTACTGACACATTTAACCCTGAACAGTACTTCACAGAGAACACAGAAAGTCCCACACAGATAATCCCATGATACAAATTAATTACTCCCTTTGCTACTGAGTTATATTCTTCTCCCCATTACTGGGGACTGAACTCAGAGCCTTGGCACTGAGCTACATGACCAGCCCATTTTTTATTCTGAGACAGGTCTAGCTAAATCACTCAGGCTGGGCTCAAATTTGAGATTCTCCTGTCTCAGCCTCTGAGAACTGGGATTATAGGCCTCCACTACCAGGCCCAGCTTTAATTTTGTATTCTTTAATGAACAATAAGTAAACTGAAAATGGTTAAGGTAAATTTCTTTCTCACTCTCAGTTTAAAATTAAGATTGCTATTTCACACCTGTTCTTAAGCAAGGTTCTATAGCAGAGGAAATGAAGTAATTTTGGGTAGTCAGTACTACTCCAAGGATTATGTCTGATATTTCAGAGGCTTTCAACTACTGATTAATACATATAAAGGGGCAAATGAAGTAGTGTAAGCTCTGATATTAAACAGATCATGCACAATCCAAGGAAGTGAGGGAGGAGGATGCAGCAGCAGGTGCAATGAAGGGGATCAATGCCAATCTTTGCTCGATGAGAAGCAACCTGAGCACCGATTCTGATAAAAACTCAAAAGCAGGGACAGGCTGTGTACCAACACCACAGAGAGAAGCTGCCATGGGTGAGGGAAGATGCACATACAATGGAATTGGAGAGTTAAAAATGGGAGACTTAACTATAGTTTCTACTTCCTAAAGGAATCTAAACAAATAACACCAAATGTGACTGGTTGTTAGGTACTGAGAACACGTGTGTTTGTTATTTACATGGTTCTGCTACTAACTAATAACATGTATGCATTTTTATTTTTTTGTTAAAGCAAAGCACAGTATAGGGTTTATCAAGATGTGAGCTGGCAAATAATTGAAACTTCAGCACACAAGTTTTTAAAAACAGCAGAAACAAAGTTAATCAGAAAAAAAAAAACATAAGAAAAACCAGAGGGGGGGGAAAAAGCTAATCAGTAGCCACCATTATTTGATAAAGTTAGGAACATTTATAATTGCACTAAAAAAATAACATACTAATCCCTATACCTCAGTAATAGTATTTAGCTGGGGCTTTATTTTAAATCTAGTTATGGAGCCGGGCATGGTAGCGCACACCTATAATTCCAGCACTCAGAAGGCTGAGGCAGGAGGATCACTGTGAGTTCCAGCCTGTGCTACACAGTGAATTCAAGATCAGCCTGAACTACATAGTGGACCCTCTCTCAACACCCCCCCATCTAGTTATGGTACTAGAGTATTTGTAATGAATATACTGTTATGGATAGCTACTTTGTCATTCTAGATATGTAGAGCAGAATAATTACAACTGAAAGAAAAAAAAAAAGGTATTTTTGACACGACAAAAATGTCAGCCTAAAACAGTTTAAGAAAGCCAGAAGACAGGAAAGAGTGAAATGATCTGTACTGAGTCACCACTATGTGTTCACAGCAGGAGCAAAATAAATCTTTCTTTCTTCCTTTTTTTTTGTTTTTTTAGTTTTTAAAAGTTTTTTTTTAGTTTTTTGAGACAGGGTCTCACTGTGTAGTTCAGGCTGATCTGGAACTCACTACATAGTCCAGGCTGGCCTTGAACTCATGGCGATCCTCCTGCCTCAGCCTCCAAGTGTTGGGATTACAGGCACGTGCTCCATGCCCAGGGAGAAATCTTCCTCTTATCAGTTGTTATCAAGCCAGTCTTTGCCTTCTCTTAACCTTCTTCTTCCTCTTTAATACTCCAAAAGCACTGCATCACTGGTGTGTAACAGACAACACAGAAATGTGCAGAATAAAAGCAAAAGGCCCTCTTCAGTGCCAACCTGATCTCTTCACTCCCACAGGCACCCCACTGCTAACTACTAGGTGCTGCCTTCCCAACCTGGGCATTTATAAGCACTTGTGGTTTTACATAGGCTCACTGTTCTGCAAGTGCTGACTGTCACCCCGTGTATCAAACTGGTTTCCAACAGGTATAGAACCACTTTCATCCACAAAATGTATTATTATTATGATTATTATTATTTTGGTATTTTTGAGACAGGGTCTTGCTATGTAGTGCAGACTGTCCTTGAACTTGCTTTATGTAGCCCAGTCTGGCCTCGAACTCATGGTAATCGTCCTGCCTCAGCCTCCCAAGTGCTGGGATTACAGGCGTTCACCACCACGCCTGGCAAAATGTGTGTATTATAACATACTGTTTTGCTACTTTTAGGCATTTAGGGTTTTCCATGTTTTATTGCTGCAACGCACAACACTGTAAGAACATCTTTGTGAAACGCTGGCACATTCCAGTAGGATTCCTAGAGTGGAACCACCAGGTCTCAACTCTTGCTTAATGTTTGATAAATGCCTAACTGCCCTCCAAAACACAAGTGTAAAGACACTCTTTCCATAAACTTTTTTCAAGGAAAAAAATGGAAACTTACCATTGCTTTTGACTGGTTGTGCTTATTAATGCCCTTTCTTCAACAATTTATATTAACTCTTTTGCCCCCTCCCCTTTTAAAAGAAAAAGAAACTTACAGATGTGGTTAAAGAAGCACAACTATCATCTGTATTTTGTCATGCAAATGTTCCTAGTTATAAGGGAACCTGCTACTTCTGGAACAGGTATACTGAGTGGTCAAAGAATCAGTTATTAGAACACCTCCTATGTACTAGCCGTATTAGATGAAATGCACAATACTGACAAAAGATAAATATAGCTTGGGTTTTCATACAACTGCATTCCTATTTCTTTTTTTTTTTTTGTGGGTACCGGGGGGTCGACCTCAGGACCTCGCGCGCCAACAGGCACCTGTGCCACTGAGCGATATCACCGGCCCCTTTTTCGTATGTGGGTTCCGGGAGTCAAACTCGGGCCCTCGCGCTTGCAAGGCAGGCACTTACGCCGCTGAGCCATCTCACCGGCCCAGCATTCCTATTTCAATTGTGAATTTTACGATCTCTGGAGATCTAGATAAAATAAGCTCAAGTCTATTTCATGTGGAAATGCAAATTCAAGATTTCTGTGAATTCTTCAGGACTGTTTTCATCATACCCTCTGTCCTGAGCTTCTGATCCTATTAAGCTGAACTCATGAACCGCTTTTTGTCCTGTGCATCTTTTCTCTTCTATACCATTACTGACCTACCATGGATCTCTCTCAGCTCTTTATCTTAATTTTCAAAGCAGCAACAGCAACAATAAAGTCCCCAAGTAACAGACCCATATAGACTAGACTTAACTGAATTCTGGTGAAGAAAGCATGGAATGAGGGCACAGAAATTAAAATTTAGGCTACTATAAGAAATACTCAGCCAGCTGTGGAACACTCAGACAGGCATGGTGGTGCACACCTGTAATTTCAGTGCTTGGGAGGCTGAGGCAAGAGGAATGCTATGAGTTCGAGGCCAGCCTGAACTAGTACACAGTGAGACCCTGTCTCAACTCCCTAAAAAGAAATACTCATATGTTGGTATCTACGATGTATGAAGAGCTTTTACAAATCAATTTTTTTAAGTTTAGTAGAAAAATAAGCAAAAAAATAGTAAAATAAGTCACAGAATAAAAACTGTCAAGAAAACAATTTTTAAGACTCTCAATTACAAAAGTGGTAAGGAAATGCAAATTATAACCTCAGATTTGCCATTAAAACTGCTCAAGTAAAAGGCTATTCTCAGCAAGAGTGGAAGGTGTCAGTTGGCAACATCATTTGGAGGGCCACATGGCGGCACGCACTTCTGATACCATGTGCTCAGTCCTGGCTGGACACCTGTATGTGGGCAGATGGACAGACCATAATACTACAGCATCACTAGCAACAGCAAACATGGCCAATTTGGTGCATGAGGTCACCTGTACATGAAATACCACACAACCATCAAAAAGGATAAACAGAAGCTATCTGCAAAGGACGCCAAGTTGAATATATCTAAACACGGATCCACGTGCAGAATACCTGAACTGAAATTGTGACTGGGGCACCCACCAGCAATATGACCTTAGCAAGTCACTTAATCTTCTTGGGATTTAATTTTCTCACTTGCAAAATGACAACAATATCATAGTACTTACAGCTTAAGGGACTATGTCCAGGTTCCAAGGAGCTAATAAACATACAGCCTAGTTCACTATCAGATTTCAAATCACACACTACTAGTGAAAAAGCAAGTTACAAGATTATACTTAGAACTGACTTCATGATTCTAAGGAATTACGAACACCTGCTGCTTATACACAAAATAAATTGTAAAATATAAATAAATAGACAAATGCACAGAGAATGATGGCTCAGGAAGAAACACACACTGTTAAGCGTGGGTACCTGAGAGGGATTCCAGCAGAAGAATGAAGAGTGGTTTTGATTCTGTATTCTTTTTTTTTTTTTTTTTTTTGTGTGGGTACCGGGGGTCGACCTCAGGGCCTAGCGCGCCAGCCAGTGCCCGTGCCGCTGAGCGATATCACCGGCCCCTTTTTTCGTATGTGGGATCCGGGAGTCGAACTCAGGCCCTTGTGCTTGCCAGGCAGGCGCGTAGGCCGCTGAGCCATCTCACCAGCCCCGATTCTGTATTCTTAATACATCTGTATCATTTGATTTTCTATAAATAACACTCTTTTCATATTTTGAGACAACACAAAACAAAAATATTAACAATGAGAGAAGTATGGTCAATCTTGAAATCTGTCCTGTTGATCATGTTACTGGTATTACTGACAGCTTAAAGTGAGGTCTGTGGCACCCTGGGGAGGGGGTCCCCAGAACTTCTCAGAGGATCCAAGAGATCCAAACCATTTTCATCACAACACATAATCTGCCATTTTCACTGTGTTGTCATCTGCATGGATGAGTAAAAGCACTGGTAAGTGAAACTGCTGGTGCCTCAGCACAAAGGCAGCAGTACCAAACTGAAGTTGCTAGTCTTCATGCCATTCACATGCAGGAAAAGAAAAAAGCCAATTTTACTTTGGAATGTCCTTCACAAATAAGTAGTTTTGTTCAAACCCAATTCTTTAGTGTGAGTCTTTTCAGTGTTCTTTGTGGTAAAACAGGGAGTACTTATAAAGCACTTCTGTGGCATCCCCAAGTATGACTGTCTCCAGGAAAAGCATATGCAAACAGTTTTTTGTGTTGCAAGCTGAAAGTCATTTTTTTCATAGAAAATTGTTGTTTTGGTTTTTTTGAGACAGGGTCCCACTATGCAGTTCAGGCTGGGCCTTGAACTCACTATGTACCCCAGGCTGCCCTCGAACTTACAGCAATCCTCTGGCCTCAGCCTCCCGAGTGCCGGGATTATAGGCGTGAGCCACCACGCCTGGCTAGAAAGTTGTTTTTATTTCAAAGAACAGCTGACCAATAACTGATCAGAAAATAACTGATAGTATTGATTGTCAATGATAAAAACCAGGCTTTCAATAGCTAATTAGAATTTTGGGAAACTTGTACTACTACTAATTTGACAGCTTCCTACTTTTAAGACATCTCTGATGAGATCAGTGGTGATATTAATAAAAGTGACTTTCTTTGGTGTAACATAATGCAATGTGCTAACATTTAAAAGCTCAAAATAACTCAGTGTACCAATACTTACAAGGCATGGCATGGCATTAATAAATCATGCACATGAGTAAAAGAACCATTTAAAGTAAATGACAGAATTATGTTTTCTAATGTAACTGTTGGATTTCACTGATAGGGTTTCTGATTCCAAAGTACAACTACATTTGAATAAACAACAAGTATCCACCATACTGGAAAAACTGTTAATCACTTTCCCTTCTCTAAGTAAATGTATGTGCGAGGCCAAATTTTCTTTATTTCAACAAAGCAACTGCAATAGATTGAATGTGGAAGCAGATCTGAGAATCCAGCTGTCTTCTAGTAAGCTATTTATTTTTAAAGGTTTTGCAAAATCTTAATACAATGGCACTCTTCTCGATATATCTTAGAAAAGTTGTTTTTCATTAATAATGTTAACATGCAGATTTATTATTTTTAAATAACATTTTAAGCTGTTCTAATTTTAAGAATAGTAAATATAGATATAATTGACAACTGACAAAAGCTCTCTGAGTCTTTCTTCAATAGTTATTAACAGTATGAAACTATCCTGAAACCAAGAGGCTCCAAGAACCAATAATTCAGAACAGGGGTCAGCAAACTACAACCTGAGTGCAAAATTTGGTCAGCTGCCTGCTTCTGAAAACAGGCACAATGGCTTGCAGCCAGGCCCACCCACTCTGCCAGGTCTGCAGCTGTTTTCCTGCTATGAAGGCAGAGTTGAGTTCAGCAGTTCCAACAGAAGCAGTCTAGCCTGCAAAGTCTAAAATATTTACTATGTGGCCTTTTACAAAAGTTTGCTGACCCTTGATATACAGCAAGCTCAGTTTCCAGCTTTTGTTATTACAGTAACTAGAAAGTTATGGGTACCTGTCTCCATTCTTACTCTATCACCATCCATTCTCCAAAGGCCAGAGTGAGCTTCCTAAAACCACAGTGTTGATGTTACTCCTCTGTTCAAGATCTTCCAGGTTCATAATCACTCAAAGTACAATGCAGCATCTCAACATGGTATTCAAAGCCTTTACACATCACCTTTAGCCAGGCCAGCCTTCTGCCCCATTAGGGCTCTCCCCTGTCTGCCGGAGGACAAGGCTCAAGCTGTCTCATTTCCCAGAATGCACTGTTTCTCCAAGCTCTCTCCATTTTCAACATTCTTCTTCCTTCCCTTCCCCACTCTTTTCTTACACTCTGACCCCCTTCCTTTCACCCTTACCCAGGTCTATGTACTGGGCACTTCTATCATTTTCCCTCAATATGCCCTGGTTCCAGCTGTGGTACAATACCGTGTCTTGTCTAAACTGTATTTCTCCACTTCCAACACCCTGCACTGGCAGCCCTTCGGTATACTGCTGTGACTTCTTTAGCCCCACAACATCCTTCCTTTTTCTTGGCTTAGTTCCCTGGAGCAGCACAATATCAGCTCTTTTATGACAGAATCAATTCACACAGCATTCAAACAATTACCAGTCCCTGTTTTTCCTGCTGGAGGTTTTCATACATTTCCTGGAATATTAACTACTCTGTAATGGTCACAGGTAATAGTACCCTGTTTTCCAGATAGGGAAACAAAAGCTAAGTACCTTGCCAAGTTGATGCAAGGCTAGTAAGAGGGTAGAAATGGGTTTGTACCCAAGTCCCTTTGTACAATGCTTTCCCACCTATCACAACTTTCCACAGTTTGACTGACATCAAGCTGAAGAGACAAGCCTAATCCATGAAGAGGACATAGCCACTGCCGAGCAACTGGTGCTAAGTGAAGGGACAGTCCAGAGTCGAAGATAGAATACCCAATGTGAAGCGTGGTTGAAGTAGAGACCCTCAAACAATGTGGAATGTGAGATGGAATTAGAAGGATTGGTGGAAGGCAGAAACTAGAAAGGAAGAAAAAAATTTCTAGGTCGAGAAAGAAACAGAATCAAGGTAGAAGGGATAAGAAGAGTCACAAAATCGTGGAAAAATCAAGAGACTAGACCAAACAGATGGCATGTGGGATGAGTGGAGAGAATGGAAAAGAGGGTCAGGAAAAATCCAGAAACTATTTTTGTGTTTAAATATACTGAAAACCTAAACCAAACGCTTTCAGATATATTAACAATTGGAATGGCACTTTACAGGTTACAAAAACGCCACACATCATTTGATCTCAAAAATCTTTTGGTATAATTTCTAGGTAAGCAAGCTAAGGGTCAGCAGGGACCTTTAGAACTGGAAATTGGCAGACACAGACTGAACCTAGGACCTTCTATCAGACGACAGACTTTCAGAATCAAGGAATGAAAACATCGAGGGTATGACTTAATACGCCATCAATGTTGCCAACTTACTATGACCGTCTATGCACTTTCTGTTCACCAACCTGACCTCAAACATGTTAAAAACATGTTAAACACTGCTTAATAACTTCAGTGAATGCACTGATCTCACAAAAGGCACACATCTAGTTTCCCTTACATTGTGTTCCACAAAGATCAATGATAAATACTGAATGCCCATTTTCTGTATGTAGAAGAGTCAATTACAATATTCTATTTTATTTTTATTTATTTTTTTATATCAGGGTCTCACTATGTAGTTCAGGCTGGCCTTGAACTCATTATGTAGCCCAGGCTGGCCTCGAACTTGCAGAGATCCTCCTGGCTCAGCCTCCCAAGTGCTGGGATATAGGTGTGCACCACCACATCTGGCATAATATTCTAAAATAATGACTATGACTGAAAAGTGTTGCAGTCACCAATACTGTATTTTCACTGATTCAAAGTATCTTTTCCCATATTATCTTTGAAATTAGATGTATCTTATATTCAATGAAACATAGTAACTTCCTGATCAATGCCCAAATTCTAATTTTTGTTACCTCCCCCAACTTAAAATGTTTCTTTGAAACACTGTGTAACACCTTAGGAAGGGACATCCTACCTGATGACTCAGACACCTAGATCATTATATCACTTCCCAGAATCATCCTTGAAGTAAGCAGATAAACCGTTAGTTTTGTGTGGTATTATTTCTTTAGAAAAAGGTTAAGTCTAGTTCAAAGCAACAGATTGACTCATGGATTAAAAAAAAATGATTAAAAGAAAATCATCTAATGAAAAGTCAAGACACTTAAAACTTCAAATTGTGACATGAAAGGAACCAGAAGTTATCAAGCTATAGATACCAAGTTACCAAGCTCTAGAAAACCAGAGTTAACATGATACCCTCCCCTTCCTCTGGAAAAGCAAATATATAAAAGTACCAAGACCTACAGCTTTCCTATAAGAAAGCAGACTACAATCATGTCTAAAAACAGTATGTATCTGACATGCAAGATCTCAGTTACTCTGTCTCTTGTGATATCTACTCTTCAGAAAATGATACCATTTGGAACCTTCGTTACTAATCTTGTATTATCTTGATAAGTACTTCTTTTAAAAGTGATCTCAATTTCAAAGGCATTTTAGTACTATTCCTGGTTGTATGCTCTCTACTGAGCACTCAGTAGGACAGCTACATGCCATGATGGGTTCCATAGGTACTGGCTGCAAATGGTCAATGGAGCAGTATAGCACAGGCAGGCTCCAGGGCGAGTCAGCACCTCTTCAAACCCTGGCTCTGCCACATAGTGGCTGCATGACTAAGTAACTGCTCTCTGTGCCTTTGTTTCAGAGTGGGACAAACAATAGTTTCTACCTCTCTGGTGGTGTGAAGATTAAATCAATTTAGGACACAGGTAAAGCCCTTAAAGCAACCTCTCTGGCACACAATAAGCATTCAACAACTGTTTAATGGTGGGCTTGGTGGCACACACATATAATCCCAGCACTCATAAGGCTGACTAAAAGTTCTAGGTCATCCTAGACTACATAGTGAATTCAAGGCCGGTCTGAACTACAGAACGAGACCCTGCCTCAAAAAACAAAACAAAACAAAAAACTGTTAAGTACAGGCAGGGTCCTCTATAAGCTGATGGGGCAGAGAGGTAACAGCCAGCCTACAAGTTTCAGGTGTTCACAGTCTACCAGAGACAGGCATGCAAAGGATGGTAACATCATATATTTATCTGTAGCCTGCATATTGAAGCAGAGGTAGTAGGGACTAGGTGAAGGTGATAAACAGCACACAGGAAAAATCTGCACTGACACTCAACACACCGCCAGCAGTCAACATTCAAGACCAAGTATTTGGAGACACAAGCTAGCAAAGAGTTTTCTCCTCACTTCCCTGCGGAAGCCACATGGCTTCACTATTTTGACTCTTGCTCACTTAGTCCACCTCCCATAGGGGCAGGAGAGACCAGCCACCACTCTGGCTGCTCTTGCATCTGGCCACCAGCAGGGTAATTACTAATTTCCTTGTCCAGTTCACTCCCACTTGCATGGGAATAGCTGACAGCACTATGGAAAAATGACCCTTAGCACTGCAGCTAACCCCACGTACAGCAAAACCCAATTTGTAAAGAAAAAAAAGAAATCAAATTGTATATTGTTTAATATTTGTATCAGGAGTTATGACTGAGCTCTCAGCCCTGAACTTACTTAAAAAAAAAAAAGCACATTATTCCATTTTACTCCGTAACTTTCAACACAGACCTGCCTACTTCCACTCCTGTACCATCCATGCTCACTGGGCACTGTCCCCAGGAGAAGTCAGGAGAGAGCCCCAGCCTCAATCTCTAAGGCATTTTTGACTACTTATCACAGGGAAAGCAGGAAAACAGACAAAAGTACTGTACAGTGTTACATAGAACTCTGCAGAGCTAGGCTTAGACCATAACAAAACTTTACAGAACAAAAAGGCTCACAACCCGTAAGTTTAAAAAGATAAATCTTACAACATATTACGTTCTACAGTCTCAGCATCAGTATCTATGTTCTAACTAACTTTCACCAACTCTTTTCCTTCAACATTGAGTTTGGGCAGGAACGGCTGCGGGGAGTGGCACACATAGCTGGGCAGTGCTCTGTTACTACACTACACCTCTAGCCCTTTTGAAAAGTTATTTTGAAAGAGTGGCCCTGAGCTTGCAATCCTCCTGTCTCATCCTCCTGAGAAGCTGGAATTACAAGGGCTAGCCTCTTGATTCTTGTTCTTTTAACAGTCTCTACTTATAGTTTCCTTCTTTACCATCTGCTCTATGGTAATGACACAATTCAAACGAACACTATCACAACTACTTGACAAATGGTGAAGTTATGCTAATCTGGATGGGTTACTACATCCCAGGCAAAGGTGAATTAAAACAGAAAGCTTTGAATACGTACAATCAAACACACACACACACACACAAAGTAATGTTACCAAAAAATTACAACTCCAACACCGAACTTATAGATGTATTCAGAATTTCACATAAAGGCTTAAAACTGCAAAAAGTTCCAATCAAAGCTGATTGGATTCAAGGCAATACATTTGTCAGGACTTTTAAGGGTAACAATGCAATTTTCATAAATCACACTTAAAACACACTTTACATTTAAATTTTAATTCACTCAGTGTATCAACAAAAACTCCAAAACAAAGGTAAAGAAACCAGAAATTAAGACAGACATTAAGCATTCCCACGTGCCTACCCCTACACAAACAAGCTTTGCTTTTACTCTCATAGAAATCACACTTGAGGCTGAACTGTCACTCACTTGGCGCGCGCGCGCGAGCGCACACACACACACACACACACACACACACAGTGAAATAAATATATTTTAAGTCGCTATAGAAGAAACAATCGATAAAGTATTTAGGTTATATTAAAAATCACCTAGTTTCAATCTCAAATCAGTTTCCTCTGCTTAATAACCTGGCCGCGGTTTGACCAATGGGACCACAGACCTCCAGATATCCTCAAGGGTTATATGCCAGGCCAGACACTGCCAGGGAGAGGGACAGGAAGGAGGAGGTGCGGGCAAAAGGTCATAAAGGGCCGAGGTGAAAGAACCAGGACCGGTCATCTGATGAGAGACTTAGCAACCTGGGGCCGGAAAGATGTGTTTGGTGCAGACATCATTTTTAAGACAAAGCGAGAGTCAAACAGTGAGACGCTTGAACACCACCAACGAAGTCATCATGACTCTAAATATGAAATACTAAACTTCACGTCTCTAAGAGTTAATTTAGTTCCACATTCCATTACTCATAACTTCAGGGCTCTCCTGGCTCCCTGTCCATCACCTTACAACTTCGCACCCTGGCTCACTCAAAACTGGGATTAAGGGAAAGACCAGACAAGGGACAGATATCTCAAGGTTCAAGACTAAAATATAGAGAAAAGCCTTTAAAACGAACAGTGGAGAAGAAAGCATCCATAGTGAAAAGCAAGGACTTCGGAGCCTCAGAGACTCTGGCACCAAACAGTCCCCGCCTCCTGCTGAAGGCAATACACTAAGGCCCAGGGCCACACAGGGCCCCACTAGCGACCAGGACCCAACACCCCAGCCATCCAGCACAAGCCCCAGGATCACCTTTCCCTGGCACCTCACACCACCCTGCATGGGTAGCCGGAGACCTCTCTGCATGGGCCTCGAGAACATCCTCTGTGGCACCCCGAGACCGGCGTCCGGGCCAAACTCCTCGGACTCCCCGAGGCCACCCCCACCGCCCCGACGGGCCGCGGCCCGGGTCTCTGCCAGCGGGGACGCGCGGCGCCACGAGGGGAAGCACAGACGGAGGTGGCCGCGTCCCGGCGCCGGTCCCACATGACCTTGCACCCGACGTCCGGGCGGCCTCACCTTCCGCCACGTCTTCGTCGACGGCGCCCTTCACCTGCGAGAAGCACCACTGGAAGTCGTTGCCGCCCGCGGGGCAGCCGCCGCCTCCGGCTCCTGCAACACAACAAGCGGTCAGGTCGGCCGCGCCCGCCCCACCATCCCGCCTGCCAGTCCGCCCGCGTGCCCAAGGCCCTCACCTGCCATGGCAGCAGCGCGGGACGGGGCTTGCCCAGCCGAGCGCGCCCGACCGGAGGCGCCCCGCGGAGCGCTCAGCCCCGGCCGCAGCCGCCGCCACCGCCGCCGAGGAGGGATTTTTTTTTTTTCCCTTTTCAAAATGGCGCCCAATGCCCGTCGCCCCGCCGGATGACGTCATCCCCCTCCGCCTCCTCGGACAGCCCCTGCCGCGGGGGATGTCGGGGGCGCGCCGCGCGCAGACTGAGTCTGCGCTAGCTGCCTTGACCTCGGCTCGGCACCGCCCCGAAGGCGACGCCTCCGGGGAGGTGGGGCAATGTGACAGACCGCAGGCTGGCTCTTGGCCCTCGGTTTATCGGGTGTCTGGCCTGCGCCCGGCGCTCCCCTCAGGATCGGCCAAGTCGGTAGCTCTCATCTTGGAGGGGCTCCACACAGGCCTCCCCTAGTAGTCCCTATCCCCCGACCCAGCCCCGCATCTTTTCAGCCAATGGAAGAGCGGGACCTTCGCGGATCAGCCAATGAGAGGAGATCGGAGGCAGGTGCGGGGGGGAGGGTATCCGGGTTGGGCCTCACCTGAGCTCTGAGCGCCTGAGCGCTCTGTTCCGCCCGCTTCCTCAGTCCTGCCCGTGAGAGCCCAAGAACCCAAGAGCCCGAAGTCCACCTTTGATTGCAGCCCCCTTCCCAGAGCGCACCGTTGCCTTCCAAATTGCTACTTCAGTAGTTCTTTCAGCCCCTAGTATAGTCCTAGGGAAACGTGACCGACCGTTTCTTCATTTGTGAGTGTATTTCTCTGGCATACCGAGAGATCATTCCTTTACAATGTGATGTATCAGAAATCACAGCTTCTTCCAGGAATGTGAAGTTAGCAGTGAGCGTATTGCATCACTAGAAGACAGTTACTTCAAAGCAGGAAATTTCTCCACTCAAATATTTATTGATCCTCTCCTGGCATGTGCCACACACTGTTCGTATCCCTTGGGATGCAGTGTTGAACAGAGCTAACAAATCCTCTGCCTTGGTGGAACTTTCCTTTCAGCAGAGGAGCGGCAATAAGGAAAAAATAAGTCACGTGGAATATTGAAAAATATAAAGCGAGGAAGAAGGAAGAAGCTGGGGTTTTAAACGGGTTGATTGGAGAAGACCTCAGGAAGACAAGGGTACTAGCTGTACAGGCAGGCATCTGGGAAAGGTTGTGCCAGGAAGTAGAGACAGCCAGTGTAAAAGCAGGAGACAGGACTGCACCTGATGTGTTTGAGAGGCAGCAAGAAATGTGGTGGTGGTGGGGAGAATGCAAGGAGGTGAGGGGAAACTAGGGATAGGAGAGGCAGGGAGGTAAGAGCAGGAAGACACATAGGAGGTATCCCATTTCCAGAACTTGTACTCCAGGTGAGATAGCTGGCTATGAGCCATGAGCAAGGCTGGATCATGATACACTTGAGTTTTAACTGGGCCACTGTGGCTCCTCTAGTACTTCAAAGGCAGGGCCTCCAGGATTTGCAGGTGGAATAGATGCAATGTGTGAGAGAAAACTCAAACCACTGCACTGTCAGGATTGGAGCACCTAGGAGAATGGATCCCTGTAGTACTTTCTAAGCAGTGCACGTGTCTTATAAGATAATAATTACAATTCTCTCTTCCATTTTTTTTCCCTTTTTTTGGTTTTTTGAGACAGGATCTAGCAATGTAGTTCAGGCTGGTCTGGAACTCACTATATAGCCCAGGCTGGCCTTGAACTCTCAGCAGTCCTCCTGCCTCAGCCTCCCGAGTGCTGGGATGAAGGGTGAACCACTGCACTTGGCCTCTCCCATTTCTTACGACATTCTTGGCATTCATTCATTTCACTTATCCAAAGCTATAATCTGATTACTTTGTTGTTGTTGTTGTGGTTAGTATTTTAAATGAATAACTATTAGGTCATTTAGGAATGAAAAATATAAAAATTTAATTATACCTTCTTTTGTTCCTTCTCTAATATTATTCTTTTCTTTATGTAGATTTGATTTTCTGATCTAATTTTCCTTCTCTCTGAAGAACTTCTTTCAACATTTCTTACAAACCAGGTCTGCCAGTGACAAATTCCCTCAGTTTTTGTTTATCTAAAAAAGACTTTATTTCTCCTTCATCGGGGGGGATGTAAAAAGAATTAGGGTGTGTTATGTACATGTACCGACTTCCTGTGATGAATGTAATCATTATGTACCACAAATGTGTACTAATAAAAATTTTAAAAGCATAATTGTGCTGGGTACATAGCTTTATGTTGGTAGGGTTGTTTTCCCCATCAATACTGTAAATATTTCACTCCATTCTCATCTTGCTTGTGTGGTTCAGGAAGAGAAGTCTAGTATTACTGTTATCCTTGTCCTAATTGCTTTTTACCTGTCAAGATTTGTGTGAGCTTCATTTTGTATCACTAGGCATAATGACTCTGTGCGTTCACACCCCATTCCAGCTACCATTAGATGTTTTTTCCATAAGTTTCTAGGCAGGTAGGAAAAGACTTGATAGACTGCTGGACTTGGCCCATGGAGGATCACCACATAACTGTATGCCATTGAGACCCAGGATGGTTTTAACTCATTTTCTTTGTCTCCATTTTACAAATGGAGAAGGAAGTCAAATATTGCCTGAGTACTAAGGCTAGAGGCAAACCTCATACCTGTCTACCACCCAAGACTGTTCTTACCATGTGCTCAGCTCCCACTTGTTCATGACAATGTACCCCTTCCACTCTGCCAACATATTCCTGGTTACCATTCCACGATTGGATAAGTTATTTCCGGTAGGTGGTAAGTTAGAAGCAGGGTGGGGACTCTGTCTTTTTTGACTAATGCACCTTAGCATAGACAATGCCAGGTCTTCCCATCTCTGCACGGTCATGCTTAGCTCACTGAGGCCATATGCCCAGCCACATAGCCAGCTGCATTGTCTACAGTGGTCTTCCTCAAATGTTCTGGCACCAGCTCCTGCACTGATAGGCACCTTTCTGTGGACACCCCACCAAACCTAGGAGGGTGGACATTAGATCTCTACCCTGTGTTTTATCAAATATTAAGATCATAGATCAAAAAGCCCAGAATAGTGTTCCAGACAAACAGGAACTTCTGGTCCATTATATTTACCCTGTACCCCAACAATGTTTTGCTAATGTCACATGCTCAGTAAACCATGAACTTTCTAGGTTGAGAGAATGAAGTGTGTGTGTGACCTACAGATCCAATCAAGCATCAAACACATAGGAGCCTCTTTTTGGGCGGAGGGCTTTCAGGTGAGCTGTCTGACTGCTGGGGGACCACCCTCATTTCCCAGCATCTTGGTCAGTGCATACGGTGATCTCTGTGCAGTAACCACAGGGGACGTTTTTAGTCCTAGGTATGTGGACACTTTATATAACTCATCACACAGCCTTCTCACTTCTCATACATTTTAAAGTTATATCGTCAGTTACATTTTTATAATGTCATGTTAGAAAAAACTGATGCGTTTCAGTATTATAGTCTTATCTATGATGGAAGAACTTTGAAATTTTAATTTTTCCCTTTTATCAACTTTCCCAGTGACAGGAGTGGCTGCAAGCTCCCACTACTCTACCCTCTTTGCTTTCAGTGTTGCTGCTACATGTGTTTTGGTAATGACTTCACAGATTTTTAATTCCTTCTTTCTTTTCTCTCCCTCCTCAGGATCCTCGCTGCCCCTCCTGATTCTTGGCTGTGCCTCCCTCCTCCAGTCAGAATTGTGGAGTCAGTGCTTTCCTGCAACTTGCCTGTGTGTCAGGAATGTTTAATTTTAGCTCGTGGCTCTCAGCTCAGTGCAGGCATCTGGGTGTTTTTTTGTGTTAGAGCTGAAACCATGAGCTCCCCCTGCCTCAGGGCCTGAAGGGCATCATGGTCCTCAGGCTGTGGCCAAGATCCTTTTAGAACTCTCTATGGGAGGGTTTCAGATCTCCCTAACAAGATTTGGAAAATTTCGGAGCCTGTTAGATTTCATGCTGTAGTTACCTCCATCCAAGTGGTCTTCCATCTTGTGAATTATTATTTTCTGAACTATAAATTGAGAAAACCAACAGGGAGAACAGTGCAATTGTAATGAGGTAGGATAGTGCATTCCATTATCAGCCAACTTGTTTACTTCTTGGAAGGAAATTGTGTTTTCAGGGAAAGTAACAAGTGCCAGAAAGGTGAAGATGAACTGCAGGGTCTGGGTATATGAAAACTTCTAGAAAAGAATGGGAGAAGGAGAGGAAAATGGCAGTGCAACAGTGGGAAAATGTGCCAAGTAGCTCTTCAGAGCCACAGGAAAGTTAATGAACACCTTGTACAAACCCTGTGAGGATGAGCTTCATAAGGTGCTGGGGCGTGGTGGCCAAGGATATATGAGGAGGGAGCTCTAAGACTTGGAAGGAGAGTTCCAAGACTGTTTGCAAAGCCAGAGTCTAGGCCAACTTTAACAAGACCTCTGAGGATATGGGGATCCCATATAACTTCATAGCTTCTTAGTATTCCTTTCTGCAAAGTGGTAGCTGCATATTTTAAATATTTAGGTAGACAGCTATGATTAAAACTACTTCAACAACTATGGGTGTATGTGTACACAATGATATATTTTTGAATGAAGACAACACAAATTGAGTGGGTATAACTTTGTGAACAGCTTCCCTAATATTAGTAGTTAAATGTAGTGTGTGCTGGGAAAACGTCTTCCAGAGGAAAAAAGAAAAAGTTTTCAGTGTTTGTCAAGTCCTGTAGTGTAAAAGTTTATACCATAGCCAAATTCAGGCTACCAAAGTGACATCATTGAATGTGCAAGTGGGAATAGCAGGGCACCATCCACAAGTGACTCCAGAACACCCTGCTTCCAAGCACTAGGAAGAGGAATCTGGTTGATCTACACATCCCTGTCCAGCAGGAGTCCTGTCTTAGACACAGCATTGTGACTGCACACATATTTAGGAGCTAGATGGCTGGGCTCTGGCTCTATTCCATTCTCACCAGCTCTGTGAGTTTTGCCTCTTGGAGCCTCAATTTTCTCATCTCTAAAATAGGCTCCCACGATGGTGTGAGCCCTCAACATGTATCTATACTCTTTGTATTCATTGTGTCAGAAGTCACTAAGTATTGAAGAATAGAACTGAAGGCTGACGCTCCCACAGTTTCCTACAGCAACAGGGATAATGGCCACATTTCTGAGATACTCAAAATGACACCTGGAGCAGAGATTTGGAGCAGTTGGCAATTGGGCAGGGCAATAAACTTTTCTCATTTTTGGTATTCCCTGGGTGATCCTCCCATCACACGGAAGTGTGGTATTAGTGAGGACTATGTCGTGTGCCAGGTGGATCCAGGCCCTCCTAAGAAGGAGGACCACTTGATGCTGCCCTCATAAACACAGGTGGCAAGTGTTGTCTTCCATGAGGTGGTG
Source organism: Erethizon dorsatum (assembly GCA_028451465.1). Classification (NCBI taxonomy): domain Eukaryota; kingdom Metazoa; phylum Chordata; class Mammalia; order Rodentia; family Erethizontidae; genus Erethizon; species Erethizon dorsatum. The sequence goes on along the minus strand of CM051822.1, from coordinate 114,936,526 downwards.
CCTTGTATTCATTGTTCTCCTGGCAACTTTTCCTCACTCATTTTTTTGAAACCTGTAGCAAAGTCTTCCCTCCAGGGAACCAGCACTCTTCTCCCAAGGTGTAGCAGGTGCATGGGCAGAGGCCCGAGGCCCATACATTGGATGCTAAGGCTTTGGGAAGGATTGACACATGGATTGAAAGCTCCAGGCTTCACATCCTGCTCTGACTGGTGGGAGCCCCTTGATTTGGGGGAGTGAAAATGGCTCCTGTTTAAGCGGCTCACCCCAGGTTGTAGGCAGCCTCCAAGGGCAGAGCCCACTGAAAGCACACAAGGTGCTGGCTCCTGGGGTTCCCTGGGCTGCCTCCCAGGTAGGGTGAATGGTACTTCAAAGTTAAGAAAAGTGGTTGCAATTGGGGATGGGTTTAAAAACATACTAGGATTTTGGAGGCATTCTGCATTTTCAGGGTGGTGTCCCAGGTCGGTGTGAGCCAGCACTCTATTGGGTGACGTGAAGTCAGATGGAATGCTACTGTCACCACGGGCAGGGTTCCCTGTGCCCATAGTAGCACTAGGAGCAGCTTTTCCTTTTGGAACCTGTGTTTGAATTTTGATTTTTTTCTTTTCAGAAAGAGTTTATTTATATAATCCACAGGGAAGCCTTGCTGTGCTTTAGGAAGCATGAGTTGTGTGGAAGCATTTGTTTAAGGTGTTTTGCTCCAGTAGCCAGCCTACTTCCTTCCCTGCAGATATTGCCTGTGAGTATGGATGCAAGGCCTGGGGCCAGGAGGCTATGCCCCCATATTGGAAAGAAAGCGAAAGAAGGCTGCCAGCAGAGGGAGCACAGGGCGGCAGAGAGCTGACCTGGAACTTGGGGAGAGGATGCAGAGCTTCTCCAGCTCTAGGGTGGAGAGAAGCCAAGTGGGCACCCCGTATGCTTGCTGCATGGCTCCCCTGAGCCCCACCCTCCCGGGAAATTAGGGAAGCTCAGGCACCTAGGCTGGCAGGGTTGGGGATTGGTGAGGGGTCAGTGGGACCACTTTGCATGTGGGTTGCTTGCCTCTACCCATCTGTGGGGGTTTTCTCAAGTTAGGGAGAAAGAAGCCAAGTCCTAACCCTTGGGCTCTCCAGGCATCACTCCATTCAGGGCAGTGTGGTGAAAGGGTCTGCGCTCACCTCCCTTTCCACCCAGCTGCCCAGAGTGCTGCACTGTCTGGCTCCTATGCCACCTAGCGCCCAAGGCCCTGCCAAGGTGGTTGGTGTAACTCCTTAGAATTGCACTCTCAGAACACAGTGGTCCCCCAGGCACTGTATCCCTGCCAGCATGGCTCCTGGACTGGACCAGGGCTGCTTTCCAAGGCATGATGTCCTGGGCTACATCAGAAGCCTTTGCTGGGAGGCAGAGATCTTAATGCACAGGAGGCCAAAGTCAAGGGAACAAGTAACTAAATGGGTGTGGATGTGCAGCTGTCTTCAAACTGCCTTCCCTGGCAAAGGTGTAGATAGGTTCTGGAAAGGCTTAGGGTGGCTTCAGGGTCCTGAGTTCCAGTCAAGAGTCCCCTGTTGGTACAGAGGACCTTGCAAAAGGCATCAGGGTGAACACCCACAGCCATTCCCATCTACTGCCTATGGTGAGTGTCACCTTGGGCCTCCTCTGGGAGTGCCATCAGGGTAGGGGTATCATGACGCCTGTTCTAACCACACTGAGGCATTTCAGGCTCCCACAGGGCCCCACAATGCCCACCACCAAAACTAACTAAGAAAAAAGTCAGAGTCTAATATTTTATGAAGATTTTTATTACATTATGAACCAAATTAGGGTGTTCATGCCTTCTGGTGCTCCTATTTCCACCCTCCACTTGAGTGGTGTCTGTGGATACTTGTGTGAGAGTTTCTTCCCCTCCTCCAAGGATGATACTTCTTCATGTTTCAGGTTTATAGTCGCACACACACATACACACGCACACAGCGTGTGCACATACATGGTCCCCAGACTTTCAGTTATGGATGGAGAGGTCTATGGTAAAATTAGTTTCAGACACAAGGAAAGCATAAGCAGGGCTGGAGAGGTCAGAAGAGGCAGAGTGATACCCCAAATTCATCTTCTCAAAGCAGAACCTAGAAGAGCCTTTAGGTTTTAGAGTTTCAAGTAGAGGCTGGTCCCCTGAGAATGTCTTCTCTCTGCTACTGGCAACATGTTCTGGGGTGGCTCTGGCCCCAGCTCTGCCTTGAAATGAACAGGCAGGTACTTCAGGCAGCTTGTTGACCTCCCTGTCTCCATTTCCTTGTCTGTGCATCAAGGATGAGGCTCTCAACCCCTGGCAGGATAGTGGCAAGGATTCCCCAGGGAAATGCATGGGGTGCTCAGTGAGGCACGGTGGCGATCCCCTCCCTTATAGTTCACATGATCTGCCCTGAATATGCTTGATGAAATAAGGAATTACCTCGGGACCCAGACCAGGTGTACCTGTTCCTCTGCATCCAGGCAAGCTCTGTAACAGCTTTCTACATGTGTAGCACAAATTCACTGTCTTACAGTTCTGGAGGTCAGAGGTGCAAAGTCAAGCTCTCAGAAGTCCTGGTTCCTTCTGGAGGCCTCACGGCAATCCATTTCCTTACCTTTCCAGCTTTGAGCCACCATGGTGTGCCTTAGCTCATGACCCCACAGCATTCTGACCTCTGCTTCCACTTTCACATCTCTTCTGTGATTCAGACCCCACTGCTCCTTCTGTTAAGGATTAATCTGGATATTCCAGAACCATTTCCCCATCTTGATTCCTTCACCTCACCTGAAAAGTCCCTATCCCTTCAGGTAGCATCATCAGAGGTTTTGGGAATGAGGGCACAACACCTTTGGGACTGTCATTCTGCCCACCTCACTCAGTCAAATCAGACGCACCTTATCATGTACTGACCTGGCTCAACAGCTGCATCCACACCCTGGCCTTTCACCTCATTCCTCCTGCACTGACCATCCTGACACTTGGAGCTTGGAGTGCCTCTCTGTTGGGAGATGCCAGGCTGCAGGGAGTGATGTGTGGAGAAGGCCACCTGGGAGGAGGCCCCCTGTTGTGGTGGTAGTGGGGTTGGGTAATTTCTCCCCTGAGCCTGTCTGTGAGACAAAGTAATTCTGCATAGAGATGAACCAGGCCTAGACAAACCAAGGCTGCCTGTGCTAGATACAGGGCAAGCTGGTCTTGGCAGCAAGTCTTAGACTGGGTGTGCTCCTGGATGCCACAGGTATGCAGCAGGCTCCCTCCTGGGTGTAGACTGACTCTGTGACACATTCTTGCCTCCACCTGGGCCCAAACAGCCCTGCCCAGCCAATGTGAGCTCCAGCATGGGCAGGGGGAGCATATTATTTAATGACAGCTGGAAAGTCTACTCTTGGGCAAGGTAGTGCCATAATATAACAACTTCGAGAAGTCATTTCTGGCCCTCTCTTTGGCCCTTCAGTGTTCAGTGCATGTGTACCTGTGTTTCAGGGTCATGCCCACATGCCCAGAGTTGTTTCGGCACCCTGTACTGTGCCACTTGCTCTTGACTCTAGGATCAGTAATTCTGGGGCTGCCTACCACCTCCTATATGTCTTTCCACGTGGCATGCTCTTCATTACAGTTGCCTGATATCCCATACCCCTGCAGCTTGGGTTGATACAACAGAGCCTTTGGAAAGCACAACAGCTTCACATGCACAGACCTACCCAGTAAACAAGAAGGCAGGGCTATGAGCTGTGAGTGGTGCTGAGAGAACTAGGGGTCCCCAAGAGCTCTGCATTAGGTGCCTGTCTGCCTCTGTTTATGTGGCATCTCTTGTCATAGCTGTGGTCTTGTCAAGGTCTGGCTGTGGGGGTTAATTCCACATAGATGTCTTTGCATGTACAAACTCATGCAGCCACTGAAACAATGTTACTCATGGGGGATGAGATTTCCAAGTCCTCACTGCAAGTCCTTGGCAGAGAAAAATTCACCTGTACTCCATGTGGCTTCTAGCCATGGTCTTTGTCTTTTGCCACACTGGCTCATGTTAGTGTCTAGAGTGTGGGTTGACCCTGGGGCATGTGGGAGCATGGTGTAAAGCCCATGTGTACCCCCTGATATTGGGTCTCTCTGCCACCCAATCTGTGCTGCTGACAGGGTCCCAGGCTGATCAGGGCTGTGTTGGGGGCTTGGGTGACATGGGCTTTGGGCTGGCAGAACCAGCCAGTCAGTGATTCTAGGCACCTACTGCTTCTTGGGCTTTATACTTTTCAACTGCCAAATGAAGGGCTTAGACAATTTAAGATGGCAGGAATAGCTCAGGATAACTTGGGCTAGTTTGGGAAAACTTGGAGTAACTTGGAATGAATTGGGCTGTCTTGGATAGTTAGGGATAACTTGGGATGGCTTGGGAAGGTTTAGGATAATTTGGAATAATTTTGGATGCATTAGGATTACTTGAGATAACTTGGAATGTATTTGGATTGATTGGGATAGTTTGCAATTGCTTGGGGTAACCTGGAATAATGTATTGGCTTAACATAGCTTGGGGTAACTTGGAATGACCATGTTATAACTTGAGATAACCTAGGATAACTTGAAATGGCATGAAATGATGGGATGGTTTGGGATATCTGGGGAGAACTTGGGATAACCTGGAGTAGCTTGAGATGGCCTGGGATAGCTTATACAGTACAGGAATGAGACTTGGTAAGTTTGAGATTCAAGTCCAAGTCTAGAAGCCTCTTACCAGAGCTCACCTTCCTCCTTTCGTCTGCTTGTGCCAGTAAACATAGAAAGATGAACTGGGGCACAGCCTGTGGACAGAATTCAGAGGCCTTTCCCTGTGGGTGAGGGGGTCCCCTGAGTTGCTGAGACTGGATCTTAGGTGACAGTGGAGGGTCCTTAGACAGTGATCAGGCAGCAGAGCTGTTCTCCACACCAGGAGCAGATACCTGGCAAGGGCTAGGGCTTTGGGCTGGGAGAGGCAGAAGGGCAAGTCTTGCTGACCAGCCTGGGCAGTATATCAAGGTGGAAGTATTAAGGTATGAGAGAACTTAGGCCAGGGGTGGGCTGGCAGGCAGGGGCTCTTGACAACCCAGTGAGTTGGACAGGGTAAGGATGATTCTACTCCTCTCGTAGAGGCTCAGAGAGGTTTGGTGACTTTTCATGTGTCACTCCACTCATGAATAACAAAGACAGAACTTGGGGGAGTTCTGCAACAATGCTGCTTTCTGCTGATCCCTCTCCTAGTCTCTTGGTTCACATCCAAACCTGGTCACCTCTCAGACTTACCTGCGGCTGAAGGTACATGTTCTGGGGGCTATTCCCATGATATTCTGATCAGGGGATGAAGGGTTGGGTCTTTAAGAAAGCTTTCCAGGTCACTTTATTGCACAGGCATGAGGTCAGTGTATAGGGACTAGAGAGAGATGATTGTTGGGGGAGGTGAAGGAAGGCCTGGGGTAGGCAGTTTTTGCCCATGTGCAGCCCTCTGGGCAGGGTGCATTCTGTCCTAGGGTAAGAGAGTGGTGCAGTGAACTATGCAAATGTTCAGCTGTGGATTTTCTTTTTTCCAGCTTGCATTTCAGCATTCTGGGAAGATTCTTTGCAAAGTTCTTCTGTGCTTGGCCAAGCTTATGAGAAAGCACATTTATAGCCCCTGCACTAGGGCTGGGAGTTCTGGGTTGGTGGGGGCTGCTGCTAATGGTTTGAATGGTGCCCCAATTTGTATACATAAAACACAGGTTTAGAAATGACAATCACAGGGAAGATTTTTTTTTTTTTTTTTTTTTTTTGTACTTGGGGTCGAATCCTTCACACTGAACTACATCCTGTCCCCTTTTTTATTTTTTAGGGAGACAGGGTCTCCCTAAGTCACTGAGTTGCCCTGGCTGGGCTCACATTTGCCATTCTCCCACCTTAGTCTCCCAGAGTGCTGGAACTACAGGTGTGTACTACCACACCTGGCTGAGGAAGACTTAAAAATACTCAGATCACCAGAAACAGGAGGCAGGACCACCATGAAGTGCAGTTACAGTTTGACTCCTCAGTGCCCTTGTCTTTCTGGAATGCTTTCATCATCAGCGGGGCTGTAATTCTTGTCCTTATTCTTTTTTTTCTTGTAATAACTTTAGATAAGAATTGATCTTGAGAGTTTTCTATTGCTTATATTATTATTATTGCAGTACTGGAGATTAAACCCAGGGCCTTGTGCTTAGTACTCTAGTACTAAGTTACATCCTCAGCCCTTTTTATTTTTTATTTTTATTTATTTATTTTTGTGGGTACTGGGGGTCGAACTCAGGACCTCACGTGCCAGCAGGTGCCAGTGCCACTGAGTGATATCACCAGCACTTTTTTCGTATGTGGGTACCGGGAGTCGAACTCAGGACCTCGCACTTGCCAGGCAGGCGCTTATGCCGCTGAGCTATCTCACTGGCCCTATTTTTTATTTTGAGACAGGGTCTTGCTAAGGAGCCCATGCTGGCCTCAAAACTGTAATCTTCCCTGCCTCAGCCTTTGAGTAGCTGAGATTACAAATGTGTGCCACCACACAGGCTATTTTATTGTATATTGCATTGAACAACACCCAGCTATTTTGTTTTATTTTGGATTGAACATGCTAAACAAGTGCTCTACCACTGATCTACATCCTCAGCCCTCTATTGTTTATTTTAATGTGAAATAAGTTTTTCTGAACTTTTAGGAGCTGAGGTCTGGGGTAGCACCCTGACCTTTTCAGACAGTGCTCCTGCCTTTGATCTCTTCCCCTGGTATTGGGACTTCCTCTTTTGTCTCTGTTGTCCTTTACTCCTGGCACTTTCTCCTAAGTATGTGTCCCTATTTTAATACTTCCACAGGCCTGGGCCATAGTGCTCCATCCCCTTTGTCCTTGCAATGGTCTGCCATGGCACCCTCTCTCTTTGGGAGAGGCCAAAAATCTTCTATTCTGTTCCTAGAGTGGCCCTCTGAGTTTTCAAGTGGGTACACTTCCAGCATTTGGGTTCTCTTTTCTCAGGTCTGTGAGGTCCCTGTAGCTCTACTCTGCTTCTTCCCATAAAACTGCTAAACCAGCTGATCTCCAGAGTGATGGCTTATAGCTTGAGGATTGCAGAGTTATGTGCCCAACCTAGTTTTATTGTAAGTGTTGTTTATGGGTTTTTAGTCCCTCAGTGTGGTTGCTTGTTTATTTTTATGCAGGGTCATAGAAGCCCACAGACTAAGTCTCCCTCATTACTTTCATCTTGCCAGTGTCCCCCACTGTTGGCCTCCATCTTTATTCTCCTGTTTGCTTCAGTGCTTTTTTTTCTTTCTTTTTTCTTTTTTTTCCCTCTTCCCCTATCCTCCCTTGCTCCAATGCTGCAGTTGCCTTCCACCCTTGTCTTGTACTAGTGCAACGTCATTTTTCTGCAGCGACTGGCTTTTCTTCTCCATTCTCACAGTTTCTCTGCCTTTTTCTGACTCCTGAGGGTGTGCTTTCTGGACTCTGGCACTCCTTGACTCTGTGGTTAATGCTGCCTTTCTTCTCTCAGAGTTCTGTCTTGTCTCCTCAAGGATTTAGTTCAGGGCTACCTCCATCCTGTTCCACTGCTCTCTCTTACGGTCTCTTTGAGATTACCCTGGGTGGGCTTATCTGTCCTAGGCCACATCAGAGGTCACTGGAACTCTCTGGATTTGCTGCACCTGGACACCATGCCTGGCCCAGTGGGAAGTGGGAGGTGTGTCTGTGTGACGGGCCTCTGTGATGAAACACTGCCCAGTATAATCCTTCCACCTCGAGAAGGGGCTGTTCTTATGGCAGGAGTGGAGACTGAAGGATGTGCTGATCCATCAGAGATCAGTACAGCCCTTCATGAAGTTCTCAGTCTGGTACTCTGCACTTCTTTGGGACAGGAGGCCCAGATGCCAAGGCCTTTAGCATCTTTGTGATGCCATTATTGCCCAGAGTACAAATTCCTCTATGTAGCCACAGGGAGTGGCTTAGAGTAGAGCCCTAATTTCCCAGGTGATTTTAATAGACAATAGAGACTGAGAACCATGAACTTAGTAAACATGGTACACAAAAGTCAAGGCTTTTGTGACTTCTCAACTGAATGCTGCCTGAGTTTCTTCTCCTTTTATGGTTAATGGGGCTCCTGGGACCCCTACCCCCTCCTCCTATGTCTCACAGTGGGTGCTCCGAGCTGTACTTGTCCTTCTACAGTCTCCCATGTGCTTTCTGACTTTGTTCCTCCTCTCTTCTTCCTGGAATGCTGCTCCATCTCTGCCCATCTACCACATTTCTCAGCAGCCTCCTGCACCTGGGCTGTCCCCAGACTAGGAGTTCAGTTCTCTGGGTACAATGTCACTGTGGCAACTGTGAGTAATTAAAGAAGCAACTGCTGTGTCTGGTGCCAGGTTAATAATGGAGAGTGGAACAGATCCAGTCCATATGCATGTGGAGCTCACTGTGCTGCAGGTAGTCACCTTCATGCCATTTCTGTGTACGTGCTGTGTAGGTGGGGAGATGGTGCAGGAGGCTGTGGAAGGATGCAGAAAGGTGGGTGCTGAGGCTCCCAGGGGAGAGTCAATTGACTAAGTGAATGATGAGGAGTCAAGGAGGGTTCAGGAGGGTTGGATATGATGCAGTTTTCTAGCACAAGGGACAAAGAGCAAGATAGCTTTGAAGGAGTGAGTTAGGTATGATCCTGAGAGCAGGTATCTTTAGTGGGGAGCAACATGGACCAGTACAGATGTAGGCAAGCCCTTTGCCTACCAGCACTGAGCTGCAAGGGGGAGTGGCAGTCAGGGCCACTGCAAGGACCCCTGAAAGCTGCCACCTGGACCCCTGGAGTTGAGCTCACCCTAGAGGAGATCCTATTGTCTAGCTGCTCCTACAAGTCTTCCAAGGGGGTGGGACTCACAAATAATACCAGGTCATCCTGACCTACCTGTGCTGAGCCAGGCATTTCCTGCTGAGGCCTGGGTGACCATCCCCACCTTTCCATGTTGCAGCTAACACTGCAGGAAGGACTGCCCATCTGGGGGTAATTCCCCACAGGCTACAGCATGGCCCTCTCCCTGCACCTTGTGGTGCATTTCTGGGTCTAGGTCTGGCCCAAACCCTCCCCTGGCCACTCACGAGATCCAGTCACCCACTGATCTTGTGGGCAAACTTGTCCTGCATGCCAGCCTGAGCAGCCTGGGAGCCTGCTGGCAGAGGACTCTTGGAGAGCAATTGGCTCTGTCCCCAGACACAGTGCAGCACAGTTGATATCAGTGTTATTCTCCAGGGAAACAGACTCTCGTGAAAAGTTATATTGCATTCTGGTTACTTTGTCCCCACACCTTTGCATGAGCATCTCTTGCACGATGGGCACAAGCAACCCAAGGAACTGAGGGCCAGGGATACTCCTGATGGGAAGAGGCAGTCTCCTAGGCCTCCATGACAGCTCTCACTGGAAGCCTAACCATGTCCATGGCCTGCAGGCATCTGGACTTGCAGAGGCAGAAAGCACCAGAACTCTGTGAGGTGTGTGTGGGTAACTTCTTAGGCAGACCAGAGGGTGGTGTCTGGCTGGTGCTGCTTCAGGTTGTGCAGCAGACCACGAGTCCCTGCCATGGTGGGTAGTCCTGTGGCCAGTGCAGTAAGGCTAGTATGAGCATTGGTGCAAGGAGTCCCTGTTTTTTGAGGGATCTTTCTGAAGCTTTTTGGTGAGTTAGTGGATTGGATTGTGGAGGGCTTGTTTCTGGGAGAAGCAGTACCATAAACCATGGTTATGAGCCAGTCCAGTCCACAAAAGCCTGTTTGGCTCATGTAAACATAGTAGTGCTGACAATTGCCCTAAATCCCATGTGCCTATCCTCCTGAGCATCCTTGACTGGTTGGGAGCTGGTGAGAGCAAGGGAGGGGGCAGGTAAGTGCAGGTATAACCTTGGGAGCAGAGTGGGGACAGGAGTCTTGGGACAGACATGGGGCGCCCTGCTCGGGCCAGGGATACAAGTGCTGTGGCCAGCCTCCCTGACCTCCCCTCGCCTTTGCATGTGTGTTTTTCCTGCCCGGAAGCTCTGAGTCTCTTTTTGGCCAGCCTCTAACAATACTTCTGGAATCTCCAGTGGGTCAGCCAGGGCATCAGAAGCAAGTGCAAGGTATGTTATATAATATGTGCTGTTTGGGCCCCATAGATTCCCCTCATAGACACACATGTCATTGGTAGGTCAGAGGTCACCAAAGAGCTGAGAGGGTGACTCCCCTCTGAGCTCGGGGATCACTGCTGACCTCTCTTTTTCACCATACCCCACAGCACCTTGCCCACCAGTGGAGATTAAGTGCCATCTTTAGCAGGTTCTGAGCTCTTCCAGGAGAACAAGCAATTGTTCAAGAATATATACTAGCATGGTCACTTGCTATGAGCTCCCAGTCCAGCCTGTTGCCCCCGCAGGAATGTGGTGGTACTTTCCACTTCACTCAGGTTTCTGTGGTGCTGCCCCTTCCATTTCTGAAGTGAAGACAGAAGGCAGAAGTAGAGAGCTGTTCCCTGCTGTCCTGCTTGTCATTGCCAGAGGTACAGCGGCCCATCTTCACCCCCGGTCTGAAGATAGAGGGATGCTGGAGCTCATGGGCAGGCGGCAAAGATTTCTGCACGGTTGCATACAGGAACACTTGGGGATTCTCTGTTGCTCGGGATCAGCGGAGTGAGCAACATCTCCGCACACCCATGAATAGCTGGGTCTGCAGGTACCAGTGGGTAGATCTTTCTTCTCTAAATTTGATGTGCACCTGCACCTGAGCATTTCTCTGTATTTTCGGAATACTGTCAGCTATTTGATGTTTCTTATTTTTAAATTAGATACTTAAAAGTGAGAAAAACACTTGCTCACTTTAAGTCTTTTTAAAAAAAGAAATAATTCACAGATGGGGACAACTTCATTTCAGAAGTAAAAATACAGCTTCACAATATTCCACAATATGGCTTTGTTCCCTAAATTATAAAAATTAAAGCAGATCTAAAGCAGTGCAGAGCTGGCATGTCAGCAAAAGGCATGGAATTGAAGGCACAGACCCAGTTCGGTGTCTTGTGATTTTCCTTCCCTGGGAGCCTATTTGAATTTAAATTATGCACAATAAATGTCAAATCTTCCCCCATTTATCTTAGTAACTTAGGAATTCTGTATATTGAAAAAAGCTCTTTGTACATCAAAGCTCCTTAACAATGTGAGTCGTCTTATCTTCTCGTGGGAGGAAGTGTCAGCTTGATTGATATGATGACTTAGATGCTGTGTGCGAGGCTGCCTGTTCCAGGAAGAAAGAGCTGCTCTTAGCCAGGGATGCTCCCTGAAGCGCCCTCGCCTCTTATGTCTTCTGCTCAGCTCTGTCTGTTCCATGGGAGGCCCTCAGAGGTAGCCCTTCATTATTAGCACCTGCTCTCTGGCCAGTGAGTCGCTTTCAGAGACACACCACAACCTGGTTCAAAACTCACACTAAGCCAAGTGACTCATTTTGACAGAAAGCCTGTTTTGGAGTCTCATATTGATAACTCCAAAGGAAGGGACTGGTACAAATCAGCAACAACAGTAAATGCAGGAATGAGCTCTTCCCAGCTTGACCCTGAGGGAGCAGTTCACGTCCTCTGAACCCTAAGAACAAGTTGAGTGTGTGTCTGCAAGCTTGGGGGTGTAAGCATGATGCTGGCTCTTCAGACTTTCTCTAAAATGGGTGTGTGATGGAGACAGTCTGCCTGGCACCCCATGTAAGAGTTTGGTGAACAGAGCACTAGCCAAGCTGGTGTGGGCATGGGTCCAGAACGCTGGGACTCTGAGGCACAGGTCTGGTATTGCGGCCTCTGCTGCTTCAAACTAGAGGACTGCAAGTGCACTTCTGGCCTCTCTGAGTCTATTTCTTCATCCTTGATAATCAGGAGTAACTATTCCTGCTCTGCCTACCTTAAGCAGTTGAGGTAAAAGGAAAAGAAATGCAAGCTCTCTGAAAACAGGTACGTGTGGCTTAAGGGTGAACTATTTTTACTGTTGGGCTTCAGTGACGTGGAAAATCATTTTACCATCCCCAGTCCTTACTGCTGAAGTAGAAATAGCCATAAGACACACCCAACAGTCACCTGATCTAGCCCTGTGCCTGCTGACTGCCTATGTCACCACAAGGCCCGTAGTTGGCTCTTTCCTCATCAGGGTGCTGCTGCCCTCTGGTGGCTAAGTTGGAGCAAGCAGCTCAATGCCTACCTCTTGTTAGTCAAGGCCATGGGGTGGACCAGGGAGATGGTTGTCACTTCTGTGCCCAGAAAAACATCCTGGAAGCAGAAATCCTATGCAGGCCAAGGCTGGACATTCTTGACACATGTTGGCAGCATCTTTCCCACATCCTGAGGACCTTGGAGCAGGGTCCCTGTACAGAAACATTTACCTCTGCCTTTGAACAGGCTAGAGGCCTGTTAGGGGATGTCTGAATCACACATGTGCCCTGGACCCTGTCCCCTCCACTTAGTCCCAGTGCTCACCTGCCGATGGTGAAAGGTGGAGGAAGGGAGGAGGAGCTAGGGGACAGGGAAGGCAGGGCACTTCTGATAGCTGACCAGCAGCCAGCCATCTTGGCAAAGCAGGACAGGTCCCTGCCCCTTGGGTGTCTCTGGACCCTTCCCTGGGAGGTGCGCTGGCTGTCATGCCCCTGGCTCAGTGGCATGGTGCGTGGGCCCTGGTCTCCACTGGGAGAGACTGGACTGGCTCTGTGGCCAGGCATATTGCATAGTAGCACAATATTTGTGAACATAGGGTTTTGATAAACCTGGTCTACATTCCAGAGGAAATACACCCTACATTGTCCTTGTGATTTATTTTTATTTTTATTTGGAAAATCAAGTCTAGACACAGAGAAGTCATCTTGGTAAAGCAGGACAGGTCCCTGCCCCTTGGAGGTCCCCTGACCTGTGAGAACTTGGGGTACAGGCTGATCAAGGCCTCATGTCGGGGAAAGTGACTGGGCCTCCCCTGAGGCCTCTGCTGTCCCCATACTCTGGGGCAAAACTAGGGGTGGGCTGCTTCCTCCTTCAGGCAGGGCCCATCTGGGAGTCTTCTGCCCTCAGGTTTCTATAGTCCACCAGTGCTGCTGGCTGACCCTTTCTCCAGCTGACCACCAGTCCTGTTCCTGAGACCAACTGCCAGGAGCCCCTGTGAGAAGCCAGAATTTGCCACATTCTTCTTAATGGGAGGAAGCAGATGAGCTGTTTAAATTTGATCCTGTCAGTAAGAATCAAGCTGCTCAATAGGAGAGATGCAATGATAAACCCAGGAAGCTAAATGGAAACTTTAAGTTAAATTGTATTAGTATAGGCATGGTCACACACCATACCACATTACATATCACACACACACACACAGACAAACACATACACAGCAAAAACTACAGACTACACCCACTGTACACCACATGTACAAATACGTATGTGTGTGAGGTGTACATGTGTGTGGTATGTGTGTGGCAAGAGACCACATTCATACTGATGTGATTTAGCTTACAGGTTGCTTGAACTACCCACATCTTCATTTTTGGAAATTTTCAAATGAAGATTTCAAAATGTCTGTCTTTGCACTTAGAAGGGTGCAGAGGAGAAGCAAGGCTGACAACTGAAGGGCATAAAAAGCAGTCAAATATTCAGGCCTGGTGGTGCAGGCCTATAATCCTAGCACTCTTGGAGGCTGAAGGAAGAGGACTGCAAGTTTGAATCCAGCCTGGGTAATTTAGTAACTAGAGAGACCCTATTTCAAAAAAGGGGAGTTGCTGGAGATGTAGCTCAGTGCAATGGTTTTGGGTTCAATCCCAAGCAAAAACAAAACAAAACAAAACAAAGCAAAACAGCAGCTAAAGGCCTGTGGCTTTTTACACATCATCTGGGAAGATTGGCGCCTTAGCAAGCACAACCATTTGCTGCTGCAACCTGGCTTCCCTCCCCAGGGTCTCTCCTGGCTCCTCCCTGTGTGTCTGAATGTGCCATTTCTCCTCAGTGTTAATCTTTTCGAATGCCAATGATGTAGGCTGATAATGACTCCCAAAGATGTGTTCATGTCCTAATTCCCAGAACCTGGACAAAGGGCTTTTCAGTGTGATTAAGTGTCTTGAGATCATGAGGTCACCCTGGATCATCTTGGCCAGCCCTACATGCTGTCACAGTGTCCTTATTACAGTAAGCAGAGGGAGAAAGACACAGAGGAAGAGGCAACATGGAGACTAGGCAAGGTCTGCAATGATGCAGCTATACCCTGTGAATGCCAGCAGTCCCTCAGATGGAAGAGGAAAGCAAGGGCCCCTATGAACATCTGGAGAGGGTGTAGCCCTGCCCATCCCTTGATTTCTGCCCAGTGATGCTAAGTGTGGATTCCTGTTCTCCAGAACTGAGAGGGAAAACTTTTCTGTTGTTCTAAGTCATCCTTATACAACAATAGGAATACACCAACTCTGGGTTTCTTTGCATGTTTTGAAGTCCATGATCAGATGTGTATTTTGAAACTCTTTCCATTTAGTCTTGACTTGTTATTCATTCACTTGCTAGAACCTTTCAAGGAGCAGAGGGCTTACATTTTAATGAAATCCAGCTTAATTTTTGTTCCATGGATCATGCTTCTGGTGTTGTGTCTAAAATTCATCTTGAAAACCAAGGAAACATACATTTTTTTCTATGTTATCTTTTAGAAATCTTTGTTTTACTTTTAGGTGTATAATCCATTTTTATTTAATTTTTTGTGAAGGTTATAGATCTGTGTGCTTAAAGTTAGTTTTTTTTCTGCATATGGATATCTATTTGTTTCAGCACTTTGTTGAAAAGTCTGTCTTTGCTCCATTGTGTTGTCTTTGTTCCTTTGTCAAAGATCAGTTGATATTCATGTTGGTTTGTTTCTGGGTTCTCTTCTCTTCTCTTCTCCTCTTCTCTTCCATTTATTTTAGTGCAATGCTGTCTTGATTACTGTCATTTTATCATATGACTTGAAGTTGGGTAGTGTCAATCCTCTGACTTTGTTTTTCTCTTTGGTTGTCAATTTTGGGAATTTTGATTTTCTGCATTAAGTTTAGATTCAGTTTGCTAGAATTCACAAAATATCTTGCTGAAATTTTAATTGGGATTGCACTGAATCCATAAACAAAACTCAGAAGAACTCTATCTTGAAAATATTAAGTTTTTCTATCCATGAATCTGGACTACCTATTTAGTGCTTTGATATCTTTCTTTGGAGTTTCATAGTTTTCCTCATACAGATCTTGTATATATTTTATTAGGTTTATAGTAAAGTTTTTTTTTTTTTGGTGCTTATATACTTTCATGTTTTTAATCTCGAGTTCCAGTTGTTCACTGTTAGTATATAAGAAATGTATATTAGAATTAGTATATAAGAATTGTATATTAACTTTCTATCCTACTACCTTGCTATAATTGTTTATTAGTTTCAGGAATTCCTTTGTTGTTGATTCTTTGGGATTTTCTACATAGTCATGTCCTCTGTGAATTGAGGTTTATTTCTTCTGTCCCAGTCTGTATACCATTATTCCTTTTTGTTGTCTTTTGCACGATCTAGGACCTCCAGTATGATGTTGAATAACAATGGTGAGGTGATGTCCTTGCCTTTTCTTCCCAAACTTAAATGGAAAGCATCTACTTTCTCATCATTAAGTAGGATGCTAGGTGTAGCTTTTTGGTATATGTTCTTTATCAATCGAGGAAGTTCCACTCTATTAAGAGTTTATTAAGTTTCATTCTTTCAAAATCAATTTGAGACATTATTTTACTGGAATTAGTTGTGGGGACATTTCCACAAACATCTCTCCACATTGCTGTGTTGCGGACACCCTTTCTTTACCACTCTGCTCCAGGACCTTCCTTGTTCCAGCCAGACTTGTGGTCTCCTGACTCCCACCTTTAGCCCCACCTTGCTTACAGATCCCTTTCTTCTCTGTGCCCCCCAACTGTCCAGTTCCTGCTGACACTTAAACAGTTTCTGGGCCTTCCTTCATTCTGGAAAAATTGCCAGACCACTGAAGTGGCATAGTTGGGTTTAATCAGCTCCTTTATAAGGAAAATTTGCCTATCTGAAGTAGGTCTTAATGAAGTTAAGTTTCATATAATAGCTTATCAGATGCAGTTGCTTGAAGGGTATCTTAAAGGACAACTAGACTCATATGTTTGGCCAGGACTCAGCTACCCCTGCCCCCTCCCCTAGTACCCACCTCCCTCCAGAGTGGTTGATCAGGAGACAAAGCAGGGCAGGGAAGCAGTGTGGGAAGAGATCCAGCAACATTTCCTGTGGGGGCACAGCTGGCCTAGTGGGATTTAGACTCTTACTATTCCCTCTTACAGATGAGGAAACTGAGGTACCACAAGAGGAAGTAACTTCCCCAAAGTCGCACAACTAATATGTAGCTGATCCAGACCTTAAGCCTGAAAACTCAAGTCAGAACAGGCAAAAGTGCTTTCCCATCCGCCAAATCTGTCACTCCTGATAGCCCTGCCCCTCCAGGGATGGAGGGTGGGTCAGCTGGGAGAGGGGTAGGGTGTGTCTTCAGTGACCACTGGCAAGTGAGTGGCCAGCTTCCTGTTGCCCAGCAATAAGGAAAAGAGCCAGAGAGCCAAGAAGAGAAAGGGGTGGAGTGTGGGGAGGGAAATACTGCAGGGAAGTGAGGGCCTGCTTTAGCACTGACCTCTACCCCTGAACCTGGGTCCAGGACCCCAGCCCAGTGTTGACCTCCCTGGGACCTACTTTGCAGAGGGAGGAGAGGGAAGTGTACTCCCCAGCCTGCCCTGTCCTGCAGCCCAGTGTTGACCTCCCTGGGACCTACTTTGCAGAGGGAGGAGAGGGAAGTGTACTCCCCAGCCTGCCCTGTCCTGCAGTATTTGCTATCTCATTTCCTGGTCATCATAGATACTGAGGCTCAGGTTGGGGACAACATCCTTATGGCCCAAGGCCTAAGTGAGTCACACCACTGGTCTTTCCAGAGCTTCTGCTGAAAACACTGTGCTGCAGGCCCATTCCACCCAAGAAGAAGGGCACTGGAGGTGACTGTGGGAGCCTGGGCAGGGGTATCTGCTGTTCATTGCAGTTTCCTGGCCATATTGGTTGGTTTCTCAAGCACATGAAATATTTGATGTGTACAGAGGGCCCTTCCAGGGAGAATGTGCCCTAATCCCACCGTGGGCCAGGTAGGATGGCCTGAGGTCCAACCTGAGCCACTCTTAAGGTCCTGAGTGGCTCCTAGAAACAGTGTGTTAATTCCTGTGGGTGCCCAGCCCCTCCCACCCCCAGAGGATTGGAGGTGGGGCTCCAAGGATTCCCATGCTGATTGTCTGATTTGGGGCCACCTACGGCCGATTACTGGGAAGCAGATCCTCCATCAGGCATTGAGCCTGGTCATGTCCCCCGGACATACAAAATGTACAGAAGCAGATGGCAGCTTTCCCGAAGGCAGTAATAGCTAAAGGCACTGGGGGAAGGGATAGTGAACTGTGTGTGACTCAGTTTCCCATAAGACTCCATTGGAGGGTGAGGATCTGACCTCCTCACTCCATTGCTTTGTTCCCCTGGGTGAGGGACAGGCAGGGCCCAAACACCTTTGGGACAGGTTGTATAGACAAGCCCTAAATCATCGAGATTTGTGACACATCTAAAAGGTCTGTTGAAGAAGCACACACCTGTAATCCCAGCATGTTGGGGGGCTGAGGCAATTTAGCAACTTGGTGAGACCGGGTCTCAAAAAGCAAACAAACAAACAAACAAAAAACAAAAACGAAGGCTTCACACTGTATCTCAGTGTGAAGACTATGATTTAATCCCTAGTGCTAAATACCAAACCAGACCAAAGCAACCCCTCTCCTTGATGCAGGTTTTGCTTTTTAGTGGATGGCTGTAGGTGGCCACATATCAGGTAATTGGCATGGGAACCCTTGGAGCCCCACCTCCAATCCTCTAGGGGAGGGGCTGGAACTCAGGAACGATCTTGGCACATTCCTGTGCTGCAGACGGGGCAGAAAACCCCATGCCCTGGTCTGGAGACTCCACTGGGCTGGAGAAACTCCAGCCTTGAAAAGCACCGCTGGGGGCCGGTGATATCGCTAAGCGGCACGGGCGCCTGCTGGCGCACAAGGTCCTGAGGTCGAACCCCGGTACCCACAAAAAAAAAAAAAAAAAAAAAAAGAAAAGCACCGTCACACTAACCAAGCTTCCTTGGCCAGGGGTGAGTTGGGCCAGGAGTCCTCACAGGAGCATCCTTGGAACAATGAGGAGCACAGCTAGTCCTTCCAATGCCAGTATCCAGAGCTGCTGCAGTATTCCAAGCTGTAGGAGTCCTTGGGAAGCATCTGGATTCAGTTCAGCTCCTTCCCTGTCAGGAAGCAGGGTCCATGTGCAGGGATGCACCCTGGTGCATGTGCAGGGTGGCTGTGTGCTGGCGACCCCAGGTGTCCCCACGGGGGACTGAGAAGGAAAGAGGCAGTTAGAGCAAATGCAGACAGCGCTGACAAAGGAGGTTTGCCACAAGGTGGCGCCCATCTCCCTTGTTTGAAAGGATGAGGAGTCCATTGGATCTGCTCAAGGTAGCTTTTATTTCCGTTAGACTTTTGCTAATTTGTCAGGAGAATAAACAAGAGGACATCTAAAATAGAGACAGTGTTGCTGAAATCCATCATTATTACCCTGTTCATCATTCTCGCTTCCCATCCTGATTCTCTTTTAACTTTCACGGTCTTAGAGAATGGGAACGAGGGTACTTTCTGATCTTCCTCTAAAGGAAACTAAAAAAAAAAAAAAAAAAAAAAAAAAAAAAGAAAGAGAGAGAGAGAAGAAAATGCCCACTTCTAAGGAGCTGGATAATAAATCTTTCTGCTGAGTTGGTCAAAGGGGAACAGAGTTCTGATCTCTAAGGAAATGTTATGGAAATATTCCACTCACCCCTTCCTTTTTAATATGAACCCAGTTTCCTCCAGAGATCCAAGGGAAATTTTGTCATTAGTGAAACTTCAAAAAGGCCTTGGGATGACAGGTTTAGAAATTTTCTTTCACGTGGGTGTTTCAAAATCAGGCTGCTAGCTGGGTGTGGTGGTGCATGCCTGTAATCCCTGAACTAGGGAGGCTGAGGCAGGAGGATCGCTGTGAGTTCAAGGCCAGCCTGGGTTACATAGTGAGTTCAAGGCCAGCCTGAACTACATAGTGAGACCCTGCCTCAAACAACAACAACAACAACAACAGCGACAACAACAACCAAACAGAAAAAAATCAAAATCAGGCTGCTTAAATGAAGAGAAAAGAAGCAAATTTTCCAAATCATCTAATTGCACATATGATTTTGGTCCCATGGACCAAAATCCCACTGTTTTCCGAAGTCTCTCAGCTTGGCATCACTGATGGAGCAGGCTGTGAACTCTATCCATGGACAAAGATGTGACAGTGTTCCAAAGGCCCAGTACAACTTGCAACCTGAGAAAGCAGCAGGTGACCATTTCTGGGGAGAAACTGCAGCAGGTTTCCATTCTACCTAGACTGCAGCACTACAGGGGAGTAAAGCTGTTATCCATACAGAGGAGAGGTACTGAAGAAACTGAATAGGAATAGCCAAGATGAGGTGGTTTCCTTTGGGGTGGGATGGTAGGGCACCTCTTCTTCCACCTGGAGTGTTTGATTAGAGCTTCTGGGTCTCTCTGACCCGTGCATGGTCACCTGGTCATCATCTTTGCCCTGTCCTTTAGGCTGCCCTGGATTTTTCCTGAGCTCCTGGACTCTAAGAAGCTCTCCTTATAGTAACAGTTTTCCTTGCATATTTAGGCAGCCTGCTGAGTGGATCTGAGCCCAGAGGAACCTCTGACTTCAAAGGGAGCCCTGTGGGGAGCTCGTTCAGGGTGGAGATGAGATGGGCACTGGCTCAAAACAAGCCCAGCCCTTTAGGACCTCTGCACAGCGTTGTCAGGAGTTTGGTTACAGAGGCATCTTTGGAACAATGAGGAGCAAAGCTAGCCCTTCCAATGTCAGTATCCAGGGCTGCTACATCACCTGAATTGCAACATCAGTCCACCATGACTGGTGCCATCATTTGCTCGGCAAAAGCTCTCAACTGGAATGGCACCCCAAATCAGGGCCCCTAGACACAGTCATTGGACCTGTGCTCTGTGTGCACTGGCAAATTTGGGCATGATAGACTCTTACCCTGCCTGCTCTGTGTGGTACGTGAGGCTGAGCCAAGACCTGCTTATCCCTTCTGGCTTGTAAGAGTAGACACCACGGTGCTTGGAAGGGTCACCACCAGTCCCTCATGGCTCCATATGAATCACAAAGGGCAGTAATGGGACCACAAAAGCTGGCCAACACTGCCCCTGAGATCAGGTGGTAGCAGGGCCACACCTTGGCATGAAGGCCTGGGAGTTTCTGAGAGGACAGAGCTCATTTGGGGTTCAGGCCACTTCTCTGATGGATTAGAATTGTCTCGATTTTGATCCCTCAGGCAGTGAAGAATCTGGGAAGTGTCAAAGGTGATGGAGGGAAGGGAGAGCCTAGGTATCTGGCTGATCTTAAGAGGCTGGTATTGGCAGTGTGGGGACACCTGGGGCCCCACAGACACCACCCTGCTCAGGTATCAGGGCCCAAGCCTAGGACCGCTGATCTCCTGCTCAGAGGTACAGCTACAGAATAAAACAGAGACAAAATACATATTTTAGATACAAGGAGCACCAGGATGGTCAAAGCTCAACGACAGGCTAAGACCATGAGGCGTGGTGTCTTTGGCTTTTATTAGGTGCACAGCTTGATTGGGGGTGTGCTGGTGGCTGCAGGAAGCAGTCGGGGTGAACTGCTGACGTGGTCAAGGTTCAAGAATTGAGGAACAATGTGTTTTTGAAAAGTCACACAGGAACAGATCATGGTTAACTGGTAACCTGATTGTCTGCTAACTGCAATTACTGAGCTAGACAGAATTTGCACAAGTCAAGTCCTCAGCTGCCATGTTATCTTGCTTTGAGGCGCCAGAACTTCACGGGCTGTTTATTTGCCTTGGCTCTGACTGTTGGTCTCAGCCTAAGCCAGCCTAAGCCAGCCAGGGGCCTCAGACAGACTCTCAATTTATTTTTATGTCAGTTTATTAAGATTAATGATTGCAGGCTTGTACCACGTCAAGCTGGTCCTCAGCACTCAGGGTGTTTGGACTGACGGCTGATGGTCAGAGTATGAGTTGAAAAAACTCTGAGTACAGAGTCCAACAGCACTGTAGTGAACCTGTGAGGACCAGGCACCCCAGAAGTTGCAGAGGGGCTTGTCTCCAATAGTGACACGAGGGTGGAGGCAAGAACAATAGTGGCTGGATTTAAAAACAATCCATTGCAGAGCCTGACATTTTGAAGTAGGGGATTAGAGGTCTCTTCAGGGGCTTCTGGGAAGTCATTGTTTGGAAAAGAAAAAGGGAAGGGATGTTGGTTACATTCGTGTCTAAAGCTCTCAGTCTAGTTTTCTCCTGCAGACTATGAGAACCTTGAGGGCCAGATGGGTCTTGACTTCTCTGACATGGTGCTCATCATGCAGATGTAGGTGTGTGGAGAACTCTCCATAAGCCTGGGGGAGTTGCCTTGGGGCCTGGCCAGGGCTCTGGACACTTGCTTTTGGGATAGGCTTCGGGCTGACAGAGATCCCTGGGCTTCCCCAGGATTTGCTGTTGGCTCTGGCTGCTTGGAAACAAAGCATTAGGTGCTGTGTCCCATGGCGCACTGTGCCTATCTGTGCCATTAGACGCATATCTGTTGAGTTAAAAAATGAATGTCCCGCTCCTAATTCCAGAAGTCAAACATTGTGCAGCTTCCTCTCCCAAGAGTCCTCTCAGCACCTGGTCATGATGAGGTCCAGAGCCAGTGAGGATTTCCGATTCCTCTGATTATGGATTGATTAACTCCATTCAGGTCCCTATCCCCAGGAAGACTTTCCGGAGCCCTCCGCACTCCCAGGCCGTTCAGATCTCTCCTGAGAGTGCTCTGTTGTGGTGTGAATGCCACCTTTCTGGTCCACCCTCTGGTCCTGGCTGTGAGCCCTGGAACCTCCAAGTCTCCCCTGGGGTTGGGACACAGTGGCTGGTCACAACAGGAGAAGCTCTGCTGGGACCCTGGGCCCAGGGACTGTGCTATGAGCTGGGAGACTCTCTTCTCAGCTGACCAGCACCCACCTGATTTACCCTCATTTAGACATGGCCTGTGAGGAGTTTACAGATCCACAGCTGGAAATAGTGAGTGCCCCAGGTTGTAACACCTGAAGTCCCAGTGCTTTATAGTTAAAGCAGAGCTCCTGTGATGAATTATTTTAAGGAGCATGAGGCCATAACTCATTAAATTCTACTATCACTTGTGATTATCTGATATTATAAATACACAGATTTCAAATAGGTTTCTAGAAAGTTCTATCACCACACCTGGAGATTCATTTTTCTTTAATTTGGAGCTCATTTTCTGTTCAATATTTTAACACTTGTCATTTCAAACCAATACATCAGAGTCAGGGAGAATAATTTACTTGGAGAAATGAGACTCCATAAAGAACATAAATAACAATAAATGAATAATTTGGGTGCATTTACAGAATAGGAAGGACTCAAGTGCTGCTATAGCATGATGCCTGTTAGTATCATTATTTGGCAATAAAGGATACGTGGTGACTGATGTTGAGACTGCAAAGGCCCCGACCCTGCCTGTGACTTGGGGCAACACAGGTGGCAGCAGTGGTGCTTGGCTCTGAGTGTGGTTGTGGAGGTGACGAAGTGGGCGTCCTGTGGAAGCTGTCCGTGCCTCACTCCTATGGTGTGATCTGTCCCCATGAGATGGACACAAGTATGCACAGAAGGAAACCTGTGTCGTCTTCTAAATCTTCACCTGCTTGGCAGAGCTTAGTCCAAACCTTTCTTCCTGGATCTCCTCTATCCTGGGTGTGCCAGGAGCACACAATGCATCTGGAGAAAAGTTGTGCATCTTCCTAGGACACTAGTTTTACTCTAGATAACTTGTTTTAGCACTATTCTCTATATTGAAAAGAATGAGTGTATTATACATAGGAAAAGATTGACATTTACAAAAAAGTAAGTAAAACTTAGGCCAGATGTGGTGGTGCACGCCTGTAATCCCAGCACTCAGGAGGCTGAGGCAGCAGGATTGCTGTGAGTTTGAGGCCAGCCAGGGCTACAAAGTGAATTCAAGGCAATCCTGAACTGCATAGTGAAAGCCTGTCTCAAAAAAAAAAAAAAAAAAAAAAAAAAAAAAAGTGAATAAAGCTTGTAGGATTTTCTCCAGGCCACATCCCAGATCCCTGCTATAGGGAATGTACTTGCCTCTCACTCTGGAGGCTCTGGCAACCCTGGGAAGTGTGATCCTCCTTCGCTCGAGGTCAGACCCTGTGTGGACTCCCTGTCATCTTGGGAGTGTTACTTAGTGCCCTATAGCCTTAGTTTCCAGGTTGCCTCCAGTAGGTGAGATTCTGACAGGCAAGGTGCTGCTTGTCTTGGGCAAACTTGTCCCTACAGTTCACTCCTCCAGCCTGGCTGAAGAGGCCCTGCTTTAGCCACTCTGGCCTTTTGATCTCAACCAACTTCTGCTCTGTATTCAAGATGTGACAATCTGAGTGTGTTGGAGTTTTTACCTGGGAGTTGATTTCGATTTTAGTCTTGTGGTGCATTTGACCCATGCATTTGACCCATGTGGGGGTGGGGGAGAAAGGCAGTATTGTCAAGGATGAATCGAATTTTTGAAAAGTGCTTGGCAAGTTGCATCCTGGAGACCTGAGTGGGTCTTACAAAGCTCATCCACACAAGCGCCTGCCAGAGGCTTTCAAAATGCTGCTTCTCAGAGAAATCCATGTGTGTAAGTAAGACAGAGACACAATAGACTAGCAAGATCTTAAACTCTCAGAAGACTCATCCAGTCAAATGATTTTTCTTCCTTGTTCCACCCTCCTGGGCTCTCTCCCACCCATGGTTTTGCAGTAGCCTCACATGTTTATCACCATAAATTAAATATGCTTATTTTGGACAGGATTAAAATGCTTATCAGCTCTGACTTTAAACATATTTAAATTCATAGCAGCTCAATTCTTCCCCCTTCAACAAACTAAGAGCCAGTGTTGATTTATTTAGTCTACTCAACATATCTGCAAGGTAAGGTCTTAAATACACTTTATTAACATTTTTAATAGGATGCAAAAAAATGAAATTTCAACTGAGATAAAATTCTGTCATAATAATAAAAGCAATTATGTAGGCTTTAGAAGGTGAAAAGTCAACTCTATTCCTTAAATGGATGATTCTGGAGATTTAATTAGTAACTGCGGATTTATGTTATCTGAGATTACTCACCAGTAGGGGACAACAATACTATTCTCTCAAGCCAGCCTTTTGAAGTTGCTCTCCATTTTCCTGGGAGACCAGCATGGCTGTAACTTAATTTGCTGCTTGCACACAGGTAGCATCTCAGGACCTTCCACTGAGCATCTGAGCAGGAAGGGTGACTTTCCAAAGTGTCTCCTGCTGCTGCTGGAATTGCTCAGGGCCTTAGGGCTGCTGAGGAGGCTTGAAACCATTGATTCTCCAAATGGCCTTGATTTCTGGGCAGGGAGAATGTGGTCCCTAGGTCAGAATCAGGAAAGCTCTACAAATTGCACTTCCTCCCAAGATAGAGTGTTCTAGGTCTTTGCTGCCCAATACAGTGACTGCTTGCCATACACAGCAATTGAGTAATTCAAATGTGGCTTCCATGGCTAAGAGCTAAACATGACATTTTATTTAATTATAATTTGCTTGAATGCAAATGTAATAGCCTCATTTGGTTAGTGGTTACTGTTGGGAAAGCACAGCTCTAGCAGGAGGAGTGGGTCTTATACCTCCCTTTACAAAAGCAAGGTGCCTCTAGAGCAGCTGGCCTGCAATTCTCCCTTCAGTGAAGGCCCAGGCCATTACCGTGCACGCTAGGAGAATCTCAGGATCAAGAGAGGGGTTGGGGCCGGTGAGATGGCTCAGTGGCATAAGCGCCTGCCTGGCAAGCACGAGGTCCTGAGTTCTACTCCCGGAACCCACATGCGAAAAAGGGGCCGGTGATATTGCTCAGCGGCACGGGTGCCTGCTGGTGTGCGAGGTCCTGAGGTCGACCCCTGGTACCCACAAAAAAAAAAAAAAAAAAAAAAAAAAAAGAGTTGAGGCTTACTGACCAGACTCATGGAGATGGCTGTCGTGGTGTTTGAATTAAGTTGAGGCAGTACATGCCTCAAAAGGGTCTGGCAGGAATGATGATGACCTTGGCCACAGGTAGGGGGCCAGAGCTCCTCACGGCCCCCTGAAGCTACATGTTTGCCTTGTGACCAGTCCTGATGTGTGCCCAGGCTTTGTCTAGGGATATTTGAGGGACTCGCCTTGAACTTTTCCCACACTACATTTATTTTCATTTTTACTTTTTTCACTCCAGTTTAAAAAAAAAAAATATATATATATATATATATACACCATTTTCAAGCATACAATTCAGTTGCATTAAGTAGATTTACATTGGAATACAATCATCATCACCATTCATCTCTAAAACTTTTCATCTTGCAAAATTGATATTGAATAACTCTCCATTAAACAACTCCCCTTCCCTCCTTCCTAGCTACTAGCAATCACTAGTCTATTTTCTATCTTTATGAGTTTGATTACACTAGCTGACTCATACATTGTCCTTTCACGATTGGCTTATTTTAGCACAATATCTTCCAGGTTCATTCATGTTGTAGCATGTATCAGAATTTCATTCTTTATTAAGGCTGAATAATATTACATTGCATGTATATACCATTGCTATAGTCTAAATGTTTGTGTCCCCCTACAATTCATGTACTGAAACTTAATCTTCAAAACAATAGTGGTAAGAAGTAGGGCCTTTAGGAAGTGATTAGGTCCTGAGGCAAAGCTCTTGCAAATGGGGCTTCTGCCCTTTTAAAAGAGGCCCCTTCCATCATGTGAAGCTTGTTTTTTCCTTCCACCATGTGAGGCACAGGTAGAAGGCACCATCTATGAAACAGAGAGCAGATCCTTACCAGACACTGATATGTTGGAGCCTTTGCCTTGGACTTACCAGCCTCCAGAACTGTGAGCAATTAATTTCTGTTACTTATGAGCTACTTTATGATATTTTATTATGGCAACCTGAATGCACTAAGATAAACAACTTTGTTTATCCATTTATCTGTTAATAGACATTTGAATTGCTTCCGCCATTTGCCTATTGTGAATAATGCTACTATGAGCATTGATGTACAAGTAGGGACTTCTCTTGAGCCCCTACTTTCAATTCCTTTGGATATATACTACATCATATAGCAATTCTATTTTTACTCTTTTGATTGCTATATTGTTTTCCATGGGATCTGTACCATTTTATTTTCCTACCAACACAAGGGCACAAGGGTTTCTACCTTTCCACATCCTCACCAACACCTGTTATTTTTCACTTTTTGACAGGAGTCATCTTGAATGGTGTGAGACAGTATCTCCTTATGCTTTTGATTTGCATTTCCTTGATGATTAGTGATGTGTAGCATCTTCCATGGGCTTATTGACTATTTAAATAGCTTTATTTATTTATTTATTTTTTGAGGCAGGATTTCACTATGTAGTTCAGGCTGATCTTAAAATCACTATGTAGCCCAGGCTGACCTCAAACTTGTGGCGAGCCTCCTGCCTCAGTCTCCTGTGTGCTGGGATTACAGGTGTGTGGCACCACCCCCGGCTTTATTGGCAGCTTTTTTTTTTTCCTCCTTTTTTTGTTTTTTTTTGAGACAGAGTCTTGCTATGTAGTCCAGGTTGGCCTGAACTCACTATGTAGCCAAGGCTGGCCTTGAACTCATGGCAATCTTCCTGCCTCAGCCTCCCAAGTGCTGGGATTACAGGCATGCACAACCCCCCCGGCTTTATTGACCACTTTTATATCTCTGTTGGCAAAAGTTCTGTTCAAGTCTTCTGAGTTGGTTTGTTTTTATTGTTGACCCTCCTTGAACTTCAAACTCATTCTAAAACCCATACTTTAGTATTTATACCCACAAGAAATCAGGGCCAGAGTTTCTAAATGAGGTTAGAAAATCTCAAAGAGGCAGGGGCGGGGGTTGTGCAGGATGATGCTTCTTTGGGACACATTGAAGACTTGTTCGGATGCCTAGCTGTGGGCTAGTGAAAGGCCCTAGCCAGTTCAGTAGAAGAAACTAGGAGAGGGGCCTCCTCTGTGCTGTCAGCAGGAGTAAACCCTCACACTGTCCTAAACTTCAAGGTGAGAATTTGGCTGATAGTATGGGATTCATTAGTGTCCTTTTACTGCAGGGAAGATCAAGTCCCAACCTAATTATTTGTAAAACTGTAGTTTTTTCCCCCCTGGAAAATTGCAAGCTTTTAATAATTGTTGTGAGAGGCATTCTCCTTGCACACAAATCGAGGGTGATTTATTTATTTATGTATTTATTTTATTTTTTTGGTACCGGGAATCAAACTCAGGTCCTCATGCTTGCCAGGCAGGCGCTGTGCCGCTGAGCTATATCCCCGGCTCTTGAGAGTGATTTAGTAATGTCGGCCACACCAGCCATTGCCCGCAGCAAGTGCAGACACATCCAAAGTGGGGGTGCCTCAGGCTGGCAGTGTAATGAAATGGGGAATGCCTAAACGAGTGATCCCAGGTCATTATTTAGTCAGGGGAGAGACTGGGGAGCTAATAACAGCTCCAGGAATAAGATTTAATGAGGAGAGAAAAGGCAAGAATTAATGCAAAGGTCAGCAAAAGACGTGGAGTTGCCAGGAATTTCTAATGAGCCCCTGTATCCTGATCTGCTCTGCTCGGAAGCACTTTGCAATGATAGTATATGGGTAGTTAATTTGATAAGAAATAATAATAACCCCAGCACTTATTTAGTTCTTGGCAACTGACAAAGCTGTCTTGCACACTTGATTGGATCCTTGCCAATCCCCTGGGAAGGGTATCATGGGCATCCTGGTCAGAGAGGCCTGCCCGGGACCTAGAGCCTCAGGGCCAAGAGAGGCTTCAGTGAGCTTCCTTCCCATCACTCTCTTGCATGGCCCCTGCCAGCCCCCTTGGCCAGTGTTACGTGTGGAAGATAAGCTGAGCTTAGCAAAGTCTCACTTTTGCCCATGGCCACCCACAGAGTGAGTAACAGAACTATGGCCTCTTCTCAGGTTGTTCCTGTTGCGTGCATCCCTGGGTAAACTGAAGATGGTTGCACTGAGCTGGTGCTATTTTTACATCCGGTTCAGGCACCAGTAGGATCTGATGACACAAAAGGGGTTCAGAAATGGCCTGGAGCTGGCCATAACCCTTTCAGGTGGCTGAGGCTGGGGTTGGTGGTGGCACTTCTGCTCTACCTCAGGTGCATTTGAGCCCTGTAGTTCATCCTGAGCACTGGCAGCAATTCCAGCCCACACCCAGCATTTCTATCACACCAGTCAGGGCATATCTCATTTGCTAACATGGGCTTTTCAAGAGTAGGCCCACACTTGCTGCTTGTAGGCAGGCACCAGCTCTGAGGAGTCCTGGAATATGAGGCTGGGCACCAAGAAGCCCAGGCAGATAGAGGTGACTCTTGCAGACATAAGCCTTGCTCCACCTGCTCTGGGTCAAGTGTTCCACCACTGGCCTTTGCTGTTGAACAACCTTCTGGCTCCAGCTTGGACAGTGGCTCCTTACCACTGTGGTGGGTGGTGGGGACCTGTCTGGGCCACAGTGCGTCCTGCCCTGCATTTGATGCCATGAAATGGTGAATGAAATAAGGGTGGCTTTGTGCCAACCCTAATGCACGTCTCCACATTGCCCTAGAAAAAGCATAATGGATATCTCATTTTAAAATTTCAACTCATCTAAACATGTTTTTTTTTTCTTTCTACACTTGGGGATCATTAAACATCTCTTCATGAGAATAATCTCTAATTTGGGAATTCTGCTGTATCCCCAGCACAGCCAAGCCCCTCAGCAAGTACCTGGTGATTGAGAAATTCACAAGAGGATCCCAGTGTCTTGTCACTGGTATGTGTGTTGTCACGTAAAGATGGCATTCTGCCAAAAAAAACCTGGAGCCTCCTCCAATAAGAACTTAGAAATGCCAATTTTTATTTTAAAGGTAAGAATCTAATTGCTTTTGCAGAAGGACACGCCTTCCAGATATTAATTCCATGTTTAAGTGCAGCCCACATGCCAATGGGTGTCAAGTGGGTGAATAGGAAAGCCCTGAGTGGCTGGAGCAGGATGTGGTGGTGGATTAACAGGGCTCTTCAGATCCGCCCATGTTCCAGTCTGGTGGTGGCAGTTTCTCCCTGCCGGGGAAAAGTCTTAAGCTCCTTCTTTCCCAGAGCATGGGAAGAAAGCCCACCTGGGACAGAACACAGGGCCAAGACTCTGGGAGTCAAGCGGCATCAAGGGCTGCACTCAAGGCTCTTGTTTGCTCACTACATGAAGCTGTCCCCAGGGGCCAATGAGCTGTGATGGAAATTTTCAGCATTTTGTTGAAACCCAAAGCCTCCTTGAGAAAACTGCTGCTGATGACTCTATATAACACTTGAACTTTAATCCAGCATGTAGACAAGAGACTGAGCATTTTCTAAGATAAACAAAAGGGAATCAGAGAGGAGGCCACTGTCTCCACCCAGGCCTTCAAAGGTCAGAAACACAGAAAAACCCTTAGAAGCTGGACAGCTGGCTTCAGGAGGATCTAGACCAACAATTAGGGGGCCTTTATCCTAGCCATGCCTGCTGAGGTTTCTACCCTCCCTGTGCAAGGAGAGGGGGCAGGTGTCACACAGGGAGGTGGAGGCACAAAACTCTGGGTACACCAAGGCATTTCGTTTGAGCAGAATTTGGTTCTTTTTCTCCAGGGGGCTTCTGTTATGCTCAGGAGATCCTTCCTATGTCTCCTTCTGGCTTGAATTGATTTCTGAACACAGAACTTGTTTGTTAATCAGTTTAGATTCCTTGCTCTTTTCTTTCCTTTTCTTTTTTTCTTTTTGTTTGTTTTTGACACAGGGTCTCAAATCGAAATGTTTTGCAGGTGTGCAGAGTGAAAACAGGGTGATTTGAAATAACGCCTTGACCTTGTATTTTCACTGCTTTCAGAATACCTCCCTTTTGCCCTGGACAAGTACCAGGGAGGTGACCATACTGATGAGCCATGTCCCATTCAGTGCAGTAGGCAGGGAACATTGGGTCAGATACATGCCCAGTAGGCTCTCTGTTGGCACACAAACTGGCAGGAGTGGGATTAAAGCCATCTTGTCCTCTGCTAAGATGGTGTCACCTTGAAGGTCCAAGGAGAACAGGAAAGGAATGTTAGGAGCTTGCAGAAGGGCCAAGTAGGCCGAGTATACCCTGAGGGTCTTGCTTGGCACCAAATTGCAGACAGATAGCAGTGCCTCCAGGAACTCTCTGTCCAGAATTAAAGTGTGCTGAAAATATTCTTGAGTACCCTTGGTCTCCAATCTAGGCTGTTAAGGATGGGAGCCAATCCCTCAAGAGACCCCTTTTATAATTCGAGGACCTGCTTGGTGATTGAGGACAGTTCCTAAAATAAAAGCAAAAGGAGGATGACACTAACTGCGTGATGAGAGAAGAATTCTCGCTGTTGGTCTCCACCGCAGACTGTATGCGCACCAAGACTGGAGTTTTGACCAGGATGGAACCTTGCCTTTTCTCCAAGTGGAGATCCCACAGGTTTCAAAGAGAAGCTTATATTTGACTTTCCAAGGCTGCACCAGGAGGCACATCATTCCCCATTTGCTTCTGTAATTTCCCTGCCCGGTAGCTGGGTGGGGCCAGTGCTCTTGGCATTTCTACACATCAGCTTTTGTCCCGGGAAGCTGGAGACAATGTCTCCCTCCAGATCAGAGGATGAATTTGCTTCCTAGCTAGGACAATAAAGACAATGTCTCCCATCAGGTCGAGGATTAAGCAGTTTTACCTCTTATAAGATTGTGGCTTCTTGAAAGCTGGGTGTTCCTTGGCTGAGACATAAAGTTACTGTGTGGGCAGCATACC
Source organism: Erethizon dorsatum (assembly GCA_028451465.1). Classification (NCBI taxonomy): domain Eukaryota; kingdom Metazoa; phylum Chordata; class Mammalia; order Rodentia; family Erethizontidae; genus Erethizon; species Erethizon dorsatum. The sequence goes on along the minus strand of CM051822.1, from coordinate 114,905,536 downwards.
CTTGGCTGCTCCGCCTTGAAAAGGTGAAATTTACGTGGCTCTTGTATCATGAGAAAGAAACTGATCCAGCAATCTCATGTCTTGTTCCTAGCATCTGTAAACCCATGGCAGGCTCACTTGTTAGCCTGGAAGCTTTCAGAAACTGGGGGCTCCTGACATGGGCAAGGGAGAATTTACCTGTGCACAAGACCAAGGTTCTCTGTCCCTCCATCACTTGTTCCCTGCTTCTGAAAGACCCTTCCTGCTGTGGAATTTTATCAGACCCTTTGTGCACCCAATCTCTCTCTTCAGTTCTCTTTCTTTTCATGCCTTATTTCATCTTGTGACCCAATGCTAATGTTAAGAGCAAGCAGATGTGTCCACAGTTACTTCATTTGTTTGTTAATTAGTTTAGATTTCTTGCACTCTTCTTTCCTTTTCTTTTTTGTTTGTTTTTGACACAGGTTCTCAAGGCTGGCCTCAAATTCTCCATCTTCCTGTGTCAGCCAGCCAAGTGCTGGGATTACAGGTGTGCACCATCATACCCAGCATCGAACTCTCTTCCAGAGTGGCTGCACCATTTCTAGCAGCAATGAGAGAGAGTTCCCGTTGCTCTGTATCCCAGTAGCATTTGGTGTTATCAGTTTCATTTTCAATGTTTATCCATTCTAATAGGTGTGTGGTGGTATCTTGTTTTAATTTGAAGTTCCCCAATAACAAGTAATACTAGCATGTTTCCATGTGCTTATTTGCCATCTGTCTTCTTTGGTGAAGTATGTTTTCAGATCTTTTGCTCATTAATTTTTTATTAGTATGCATTAGTTATACAGATTAGTAGGCTTTTTTTTTTTTAATCATTTTTAACTTGGTTTGCTTGATCACCTTCCCCTTCTCTCTTTTTTTTTTTTGAGACAGGGTCAGGCTAGCCTTGGACTCACTATGTAGCCCAGGCTAGCCTTGAACTCACAGTGATACCCCTGCCTTAGCCACCCAAGTGCTAGAATTATGGCCATGTGCTACCACACCTGGCTGATTTCATATTTTTGAGTTTTAAGTATTCTTTGATGTTTTGGGTACAGATCTGTACCAGTCGTTGTTCTCCAGGTAAACAGAACCAGAGGATCTGATAGTGTTAAGTCCAGCCTGAAGGCAGTAGATTTTTAGGGTGACAGGAAGGAAAAGGGGAGAATTCCTTCTTCTTCTACCTTCTTGCTCCATCCTGACTCACAATGGCTTGGATGATGCACCCACATTGTCCAGGACAATGTTTTATTGAGTCCATTGATTCAGTGATAATCTGGAATCACCTTCACAGACACCCAGAAACATTGTTAACTCTGGGCCCCCCAGGGGACATCTAGGCAGAACCATGAAATTAACTGTGACAAAGGCCTTTAACATTTTTTTTGAAATATTTCCCCTAGTCTGTGATTTTTTAAAATTTTCTTTATAGGTTTTCTCATAAAGCAGAAAATTTCAAATTTAATAAAGTCCAATTTATCAATTTTTTTTCTTTCATGGACTAGGCTTTTAGTATTTTATCTAAAACTCATCACTAATAAGGCCATGTAGATTTCTCCTCTGCTTTCCTATAAAATTTTACAGTTTTTCATTTTAAGTTTTGGTCTATGAACAATTTTGAGTTAATTTTATTTTACTGTGATATAATCATATATCACAAATTCATTCTTTAAAGTGTTCAATCTGTCCTTTCTTAGTAAATTCACAAGTCTGTGCAACTACCACCACCAATTCCAGAACATTTGTGTAACCTCAGAATGAAACCCTGTTAGAAGTAACTCATTTTGACCTCATTTTTTTTTTTTGGTGAAATGTGTAAGATCTGTGTGCGGGTTCAGTTTCTTTTTCACCTATGGGCATTTAATTGTTCCAGCACCATTTACTGAAAAGACTATTCTTTCTCTTTTGAATTACCTTTGCACCTTGTTACCAATTACTGGACTATAGTTAAGCAGTGTATCTTAGGGACCTTTATCTCATTTCATCGATTCTATTCATTCATTGTATTCATTCTAGCTTTTGGCCAAAATCATGCTGTTTTGATTATTGCAGCTTTATAATAACTCTTTTTTTTTTTTTTTTTTTTTGTGGGTACCGGGGGTCGCCCTCAGGACCTCACGCGCCAGCAGGCGCCCGTGCCGCTGAGCGATATCACCGGCCCCTTTTTCGTATGTGGGTTCCGGGAGTCGAACTCGGGCCCTCACGCTTGCCGGGCAGGCGCTTAAGCTGCTGAGCCATCTCACTGGCCCCCTATAATAACTCTTGAAATGGGGTAGAGAGAGTCCACCAAATTTGTCCCTCTTTCTTCAAAATTGTCTGTTCTAGGTCTTTCCCCATAAACTATAGAATCAGTTTGTCAATATCAGTGATTTTGATTGGAATTATATTGTATCTATAGGTCAAGTTGGGAAGAGCTGACATCTTAACAATATGAGGGCTTCCAATCTATGATTACAAATATTTCTCCATCCAGTTAGATTTTCTTTGATTTCTTTTACTACTGTATCATAGTTTCCTGCATAAAGATCAACAAATATTTTCACACCTAAGTATGTGTCTAAGTATTTTAGTTTTTAGAGCTACTATAAGTGTTATTTATTTAAAATTTCACTTGCTCATTGTTGGTACATTTGAGAGTAACCGGCTTTTTTTTTTTTTATGTGGGTACCGGGAGTTGAACTCAGGACCTCGTGCTTGCCAGGCGGGTGCTTATGCCGCTGAGCCATCTCATGGGCCCTCTTTTTTTTTTTTTTTTTTTTTTTTGTATGAGAAGAGTGTGTACTTTGCTGCTGTTGGATAAAGGGTGCTGCAGATGTCAATCAGACCCATTTGATGGATGGTGCTGGTCAGTTCCACTCTCTCCTCACTGATTTTCAGTCTTCTGTTCCTGTCAGTTAGTGAGAGAGTGGTGTTGGAGTTTTCAGCTATAATAGCAGGTTTGCTACTTCTCCTTTCAGTAGTACGAGTGTTTGCTCATGTGTACCCACACAATGTTATCAGGCATACAAGTTTAGGGTTGTGTCTTCTGGAGAAGTCTCCTTGGAATGCCTCTCTTTATTCCTAATAATGTTCTTTCTTCAGGAATCTGAAATTAATACAGTACAATGAATCTAGCTTGAGGTAATGAGCTCTGCGTCCTCCTTCAGACAGAACTACCTTTTTTGTTGTCACTGACCTCCTACCTGCCTTCAAGGCCTACGAGCTCTTTTCTACCATCCAGCAGCAGGACCGCAAGAAATCAGTTGGCCTTTCTGTGCCTCAGTTGCCTGTCTCAGAGGTGGAGCTGCTGAGCAGTATGGGTACTGTAGGTTCTTCATTCACCTTGCCTGGTAGAAGCATGGCTGAAGGGCTAGAAATGACATTAAAATTTGCTATAAGAAACACACGGCTGATTTCTCTTGAAGTCTGCATGGGCTCAAGCACAGCAAGAAGCCAATCCTTTCAGCCCACTTAGAATAAAAAAAGCAGATGTTTGAGAAAAACAAAACAACTTTTGAAGTCAGGGACAAGGACATCACAATGACGCTAATATCCAGTGTTAAATAAGGGTTTGCTGAGCAGCACTATTTTGTACAGGCTGCAGGCAAGTAACACCTTGTACAGTGCTCCCCTCCATGTGGTGTCACCCTGTGGCTATGGTGGGGAGGCTGCTGGAGAACCCTGACTAATGAGCCCCATGGTCTAAACCCCAGGAATTTGTGAGTATTTTAGTATCCAACACTGGTCTCCTGCATAGCCACTTTCCTTCCATGGATGAGTAAACGTTTGTCCTCTTCTGCCTGCACCTGGATGTCTCTTCTACTCCCTCTCTTCTTTGTCCAGGGCCACCCAGAAATAGCAATTTGTTGGCACTGCTGCCATGCTGCCAGCATTTCTAATGTCCACTGTTCCTCCTGTAATCATTCAGTTGTTGGTGTACAAAATCAACACATTTTGGAAACATTCATTTAAATGGCTGTAATAAAGCCCTCTGAGTCTTGTAGTACCCCTGCTGCCCTCAACATCATATATTTGGTTCTTTGAGGTCAATTCAGGCCCATGGGGAGGAGCAATGGGCTCACAGCTACTCCAGTAAAGATGGCTTTCTCTACCCTCTTGCTTGTTCTACCCACACCAATGCCAGCATCCTTTGTCTGGGTGTGATCACTTGTCTCTTTCCTATTTATGGGTGGTGTGGGGCAGCTGAGGCTGGCTTCCCCTCCCCAGGCCATCATAGATTGTGGTGCTATCCTTGGAGAGAGCTGTGGCTGGATGGGCACCAGTGATGCAGAGCTGTGCTGCCTCTGTCCAAAGTCACTTGGTGCTGCTGATGAACCTGACAGATTTGTGAGGTTGCTAGATCCCCTCTCTGGGCAAACTGTGCCTGATCACTGGAGAGCTCCGGGCTGTTTCTACAGCCATGCCAAATATCCTGTGTGGGGCCAAGGTGCTGGCCCTTGGGTGAATCTCCATTTTTAGATCTGCCCTGACTTCTCGGAAAAGACCCCCAGTACCTCCCTACTTAGTACCTCTTAACTTCTCACCCTTGCTAGGTGCTTAGAACAGTTTTATTTGCTGCATCTAACTATGCAGGTCCACACTGCACCCACGAGCAGGTACCCGTGCAGGCCTTGCCTTCATCCCTTCTCTCCACAGCACACTGGAGAACAGCCCAGAGGTTGACAGAACAATGGTTCCAAAGACATCCTTGTTCTGCCCTGGGACCTGTGAGCGTGTCAGATTGCAAAGGGGAAGCTGACCTTGACACAGGGAGAGGAGCCTGGATCATCCAGGTGGGTCCAACATAGCCTCAAAAGTAGATAAATGGGGATGAGGGAGGTGGGAAGGTCAGAACCAGAGTGAGGCAGCACAAGAAAGACTCAGCTGGACAATGCAGACCTTGAAGGTGGAGGAAGGGTCCTGAGACAAGGAGAACTGAGAATGCAAGGAATAAACCCTCCCCTGGAGCATCCAGAAGGAACCAGCCCTGCTTACGTGTTGACTTTAGCTCAGTGAGACTGGCTGGAGACTTCTGACCTCTGGCTGTAAAGAGATGCATTTGTGCTGTTTAAACCACTTGAATGTTATGATTCGTTACAGCAGCTACAAGAAACTCATGCAGGCACCAATGAGCAAACTTCCACGGCCTTGCTCTGGCCACTTCTTGCTCCCTCCCCTGCCCTGTTCTATAATTAATCTCTCTGTAAAGCTTTTATCAGGTCTGGATCCAAGAGAATGCTGTTCTTCCCTCTGCTGTGTCTGGCAGCATCTGGGACTACTGACCCCTCCCTGCTCTGCTCTGCACCTTCCTACTGGCTTCCCTCTCCACCTGAGGCCTCCATCTTGGCTTCACACCTTCCCTGACTAATTTCTGGCCCACCAGCCTCTGCTTTTAGACCTAGATCTCAGGCTTTATTTGTTTCTCAAAGGTTTAATCTATTCCTGTCTCTGGACATTGTTCCATTGTCTGCCCAGTGCTCTGGGAACCCGAGTTTTCATTTCTTGGTTCTTTTGTTCCCCTCCCCTTGCCTGGGCTGTGATCATCATTAAAGGGATCAGTGACTGACCAATATGCAATATGCACCCCTGCCCTAGGCCACTACACAGCAAACCCTCTGAGGCTTCTCATCTCCCTCTCAGCCAAAGCCAGTCCTTTGTATCAACAAGGTCCCTTGTGCTCTGTTCTTCTGACCTCCCTTCTTCCCTTCACTCTCTCCTCTTCTACTATACCAGCTTGCTGGCAGTTCCTGCTATCTGCCAGGCCTCAGTGCCCCAGGACCTTAGCATCTGCTTCCCCTGCCTGCAAAATCTTCCTCCAGTTATCTGGCAGCGGACACCTTGCTCAGCATGGCCATCCCATCTACCTTGTACATTCCTCGCCTTTTGTTCCCTCCCTTGCCCTCTTCAATAATTAATATTTCTGTCAAGCTCTTATTATGTCTGGTATCTTCTATTTTCTTATTTATCTTGGTTCTCCTCTCCTTCCCACTGGGACGTAAACTTCAAGGAAAGAGATGTTTGAATCTGCCGTTCCCATTCCTTCATTACAGCCTGGAGCAGGTCTGGCCTGCAGGAGGCTCCCAAACTGCTTGGTGGAAAAGACTGAGGGCAGACACCATTCATCCTGGCTTAGTCCATGGGTAATTTATAAAGAAATTTATTTAAGACATAGTTCTGGAGGTTGGGATGTGCAAAGGCATCGTCACAGAGCCTGGTGAGGGCCTTCATGTGTGTCAGAACAAGGTGAAAGTGAAAGGGCAGGCAGCTGTATGCCAGGGAGGAGGCATACACTCAGTTTTCCAACAGCCGTATTTGCCGCAGCAACATCAGTCCATTCACAAGGGCTCTAGCCTCATGAAGCAGTCACTTCTTACTAGGCCACACCTATGAAAACCACTGTCTTGGGGATCCAAGATTCCAACATGTGAATTTGGGGGACCCATCCAAACAATCATACAGGTATCCCTCTTCTTATTCTCACAGCTGCTTTTGTGAGTTAGGGTGCTGTGTAGTTCTGGGGTGCTTTGTGATTGTAGCAGAGCTGTCCTGGAGGGGCTGGAGCCTCCTAGCCTCTGAGTGGAGCATTAGTGTCCTTTCTGTCATTTGCAAATCATCTGCCTGCTTGCTCAGTGGCTGTGCTGTGCTGTGCTTATTCTGAGCCCCTCTCTTGCTCCCTTGTCCCTTCACCATCCTGCTGCAGCAACTTTGTAGGACTGTGGCTGATCCCAGCTGCCATGGCTAAGTATGTTTCCTTCACCTTAGTGACATCCAGTGACCAGGTGTCATCACCAAGAGACCCCTTACCTCACCTTGTATGCCTCTTGAAAACCTGTACAACTATTGCCCTACATGAAAGCATGTCCCTTTTCTCGTTCAACGAGACCCCCCCAGTGCTGTTTCCTAGAAAGGTGAATCTTGAGAATGTGGACTTCATTTGACAACACCTTTCTACCACCTCAGGCGAGAAGTTTATTTTTTACAGGATTGGATCTTGTCAGTGACTTCTGGAAACTCTGGATTGTGAATGGAAACACACAGGTACTTTTTCAATGGGTTCAGGGAAAAACCAATTACAATAGCGATTCTTCTCTCTGTCCTTATCTTGTTTATTTAGACTGGAGGCACTGTTGAGATACACGATGGGGGAGTTGGAGCCAGGATGAGCCCCTCCCGGAGCTGGCAGGAAGCTGTCCCCCGCCTCCTTGCTCTGTACTTGTCTGATAAGTTGCGGAATGAAGGAGCCAGAAGTGGCACTGTCCCCTGCACTCCTACCCCTAGGTCATTGAGGTCATAGTTCAGTCAATTGCAGGGATTCTGGTCTGGATGGACAGAAGGATACACCAGGCCTCAAGTGCTTGGGGCAGGTGTCCCCCTGGCTGCACAAAACAGACTACATGCAGCACAAAGGCAGATTTGAGCTCCCGAGGTTGTGCATTGGTCTCTCAGGGCTGCTGTAAACAAAACAAAGCAAAGCAAAGCAAAACAAAACCCCACAACTGGAGCTTAAAAAACACAGCAAGGCATGGTGCCATAGGTAGCTATAGTTTCTCTTCTTCACCTTCCTCTGGAAGTGACACTGTTGGAGATAGGATATAAGTTCAAGGGCCATGTTGATCTCTGCTCAGTGACAGGGCCTCAAAGGGAAGGCCTCTTCCTGGAAACCAAGCTGGGCCAAGCATGGCTTGTTCCAGGGCTCAGGTTCTGCCCACGGCTGGTTCCTGCCACCCTTAATGGGCTCCAGACAAAAGCTTGTACTGTCCCTCAACTCAGGCTTTGGTGTTCCAAGCTGCATGTGAGAGCTGCTAGGCACAGCATTGTGAGCCAATAAATGAGTAATGCTCAGCTTCCACACTCAGGGTGGTTTGTTATGCAGTGACAGATAACGAATGTTCCCTCAGTGTGGGCTTCACACAGCCAGGGTCTCACCAGTCGGTCCCCTTCAGCCTCTGAGCACAAAGCCACATCGACCGGCTCATGTTGGGGGGGCACACACAGGGTGGCCCTCACCTTTAGTGACTCACAGGCAGCTCATCCTCACTGGGGACACTGAAGACTGTCCTTCTGCCACCTCTCCAGAATTGGCACAGTTACTGGGCCCAGTTGCTGCTAGGGAGGTTACTAGCTCTGTCCCTGCTGCTCCCGAGCTACCTGAGTGTCACTTGCTGGCTGTGGGTCCCCTCATCACTGCTCTCCCTGGCAGCACTCACATGGCCCTTTATACGTTCTTTCTGTTTTCCCAGAAAGAAGTCCCATGTGATAGGTGTGTGAGGACAGAGAGAGGGTCTTGGAGTGCAGGGGGGGGATGGTACAGGACTCTGGCAGTTGTGGGGTTAGGTTCCCAAGGTCTTGCTTGTATCTTTTTTTTTTTTTTTGTGGGTACCAAGGGTTGAACTCAGGACCTCGCGCTTGCGAGCAGGTGCTTGTGCCGCTGAGCGATATCACTGGCACTTTTTTTCCTTTGTATATAGGTACTGGGAGTCGAACTCAGGACCTCGCGCTTGCCAGGCAGGCGCTTATGCCACTGAACTATATCACTGGCCCCCTTGCTTGTATCTTAATGGGCCCACATCACAGGTATTCATCATATCCTGGATGTGGCCTTTCTGGGGGCTCTTGAGACTGGGCCCAGCTTCAGATGGTAGAGTTTCCTGTGCACCTCACCTGAGGGCCAGGATAGGTGCCCTCTATGCTGGTTGTCAATGTCCCTCACCCCCTTTCTGCTGCCTTCCAGTCTGAGAAGCCCCTGAAGGGCTTCTGTCTGAGACCTTTTCCATGAACTCAGTCTAAGCGACTTCCTTAGGCACGAGCTTTAAAGGCATCAATTTATCAACAGTAAAAATTTATATATTTCTATGTGTAGATTACTTTAGCAGCTGGGAAGCCAGGTGAAAAGAGGAAAAGTTACCATTACACCTTCCTAAAATGATCAGTTTATTTTCTAAGATAATTTTAATATGTTCGTAATTAAAGTATATGTACTATTTTTATATTCCATATTTCCCCATATTAAAAAATTCTATATATGTAAGCTTCGATAGAAAAATACTGTTAATGATTTGTTTAAATAAAAAAATTATTATAGTATAAGACACATTGCCATTCACTGTATTCTTGATCACTCCTTGTAAAGACACTCATGAGAGAGGACTTCCAGAATTGCTTCTGAAAGTGGCACGAATTATGGGATAAGTATGTCCAAGGAAATGGGGAGTATCTGAGGAGGATAAATGGCAATGCATCTTTCACTGTAATAAATTTAAAAAATCTAAACATTCACCACATATTTTGATCGCACCACAAGTGCTCTACCACTAAGCTACACTCCCAACTTTTGTTTATGTATCTTTTTAAAAAATTTTATACACGAAGTTCTATGAACGATGTATTTCACTTAAGATATTATGGACAACTTTCTACAGAAGTAGACATAAAGGCTTAACCTGTTTCTGCTAACTACAATACAGTATTGAATAACCACAGTTCAGTCAATCTGCATGGCAGAACCCAGAATTTCTGTTTGTAACAACTAATATCCATCCAGACAAGAGGACACTTGAGCTTCTCCAGTTGCTCATGAAGTTATTACCCTTCAGTACAAGGAACATTTTATGCATAAAGTGTGGTGAATATTTCATAACTGCCCTTTAAATTTCATTCAAAGTAGTGCAAAGACTGGGTCCATGGAAGTCCTTACTAGTTTCTTCATTTTGTTGGTTTTTAAAACTTATATTTACTTCAGTGTCACATACCCAAGGAGGCAGATTCTCCAGAGACCCAGGAAAAATGATGGGGTTCGGCTCCCCAGGGGAGCGCAGCCTTCACAGAAGGCTGCTGTCCCTGTGGTGTGAGGCTGGGGAGGGACAGAAGATACGCGTCATCCTCTAATTCATCAAGAAGTCAATTAACGAATCCACTCACTGATTCTAGGCTCGCGGTCACATCTCCTCCTTGGGGAGGTCAAAGCGGGAGGCGAGTGGGACATCCGTGGTGTAGCCGCGGGCTCCGTATCCAGCCGCACGGGAACTGATGCTGAGACCTCCGCCCGCCTCGGCCTCTCAGGTAGGTGGGGGGCTCCTGAGGGGTCTGGGGGTGACCGGGGCGCTGGCCTGTTCTGGGATCAGGCGGGGCGAGTGTGCGGCACTACAGGGTCCGTGGTGCGAAAGAGGGGAGGGGGTCCCGGGGGCCGGGTCAGGCTGGCTGCAGGCAGCGGGAACAGCAGCGCAGTTCGCCTCGGGGGCGACAGAGGGCAGTGTTCGGACGCGGATGGCGGCCACTCCGCGAAGCTCTCAGCTGCTTTAATTCTTCAAAGGCAGGAGATCAAAGGTGGGTTCCCGCGGAGCGCCCCGGGTCCTGCGAAGGCAGTGAGAAAGGTCCCTGAAACGCTCCTGCGTAAAGCAGGCAGCGTGGGCTTCTGTCTGGATCAGGCCCGGGTCCCCCGGGGACCTGTGGTACTTGGTGCCGCTCACTCCATGTCGCCTTCCGGAAGGCTCCGGGGATGCTGGCGAAGGACCATCTCCTACCCTCAACGGGGAGGGGCGGTGGTCCCCGAACAATTTTCTCCAATTTCCCGAGACCAGACTGAGTTCTCTGGCGTGTAACAAGCTCCAGGCCTGGAGGACAAGGGACTTTATATGTCACCTTCCATGGGATGACCGCTCAAAAACTGAACACATTTCTGGAAATACTTTTTGATTGCACAAGTCATGTATTATAACTATAAAAAAATGGAGAGTTCAGGAAAATACCAAGGGAGCTTTAAAGTTCACCTCCAGAGCCGCCCAGAGATGAACACCACTGCCGTGTGTGGAGTGGATGTTTAAACTGCCCCAGCATTTCCAGCATGAAAAGTGTGCTTGCCATTATTCTACACATTCATATTTGCACACTCGTCCCAGCATTTCCGGGGGAAAATTTCTGGGACTGGGACTGGGACTGAGGGGGTGGGAGGGGTGCTATATTGAGAACAACAGTTTATACTGTATTGGGTGCACCTGTCACCATACATCTACAGAGCAAGGCTGTTTCATCAACTTGGAGAATGCTGACTGTGTGATAACCAACCGTGGAAGGTGCTCAGTGGGATGGGGCTGCTCCTGATCTTTCTGGAGCCCCAGGTTGGCTCCTGGAGTGTGTGATGTGGTAGACACAATCACTCTCAGGCATCTACAGATGCTGTGGCTCTTGCCTGGTGCTGAGCAGTGACCATCGGCCCTGAGAGCTGACCCAGGGAAGAAGACAGTGTGATAGGGTGGAGGCACAGAGAAAGGGAAGCTCTCTAGGTGCATTTCATGGATCCCTCCTGCTTGTCCTTGATATTTAAATGATTCTGAAATCCTCTGGTACATGATGAGTGTATTTAAGGTTGTAAAGGTTCTTGAGGGAGACTCCACTCCCTGCAACCAGGGTGTTGTAAAATCCACAGGGTTACTTCTGTGCTTGGATATTTAAGATTCTTTTACATGTATCTGCAGGTCCTCGATGTGATTTTTATTTTGTTTTACCCCTTCTGAGTTCTGGGGCTTCCTGGTTCAACTTAGCTCTTGCTCTTAGATACACAGCTGTTGTCTGGGGACTTTTCCCCCCACCATCTTTTTGGGATATCCCTTTGTCTCTTTGCTGTGTTGAATCACTGGTTCCCTGGACCTCCCCCTACCCCCCTGTTTCTCTGTCTTCTTCTCTCTGTTTTTCTGTCTGGATTAGGCTCTCATTTTGATAGATCTCTAGGAGCTTCTTGAGAAAGGTGTGTAGCAGGTGAGTTGGTGGATGCTGTGTGTGTGCAATTGTTATTCTTCTATCATCGTGTCCATACTGCAGTTTGGCTGGCATAGAACTAGGCTGGAAATCACTTGTTGAACGTTTGTTTGTTGAATTATTTGTTGGAAATCTAGGTTGACAATGAAGGTATAGCTTCACTGTCTTTCAGTTTCCACAGAGGCTGTTATGAATTTTGATGTCATTTCAATACCTCCAGATCCTTGTTTTTCTTTGTGTGTGTATTGTGTGATTTCTGGAAGCTTTTAGTCACTTCTCATTATTCTGAGAGCAAGTCCACTAGAGAAGTTGGCCTGGGGAGGGATGAGGGGGTCCTGATCTCTGCCCTGTCTGGGATGCGCCTAGCTCAGCTCCTCACTGCAGCAGCACTTGGGTCTCTGGACATCTCCACCACAGGTGAGCAGACAGGGGCACTGCATAAATGTTGGCTCCTTCCTCCTGAATCTCAGATGAGGGACACATCAGGCCAGGGTGTGTGTCAGGCAGGCATTTCAGAGGGATGAAATCAGTGTCCTTTCCATGTGATAAAGGCTTTATGATGGGGTGTTCACAGAAGCATGCCCTTTCCTGAGGTTCTCCTGCTTGCCATTGTTTGTTAGGATTACACAGCACTGACACTTTCCAGAGGAATAACTGCACTTTTACACCAGCCAGTGTGTAGAATCAAGGGTTCATTTTCCTCTGTGGTCTGGCCTCTAAACTATCCCAGAGCCTCAAGCCACTCAGATGGTCAAGCAGAGTTGCTCTTGAGCTAGACAAAGGGGCTGAAATCCTTCCTAGGACTTCCTGGCAGATGATCTTGGTAGCAATCTGAGACAGCAGTTGGGCTCTCAAAAGCAGGCTGGGGATCCTATGGGGGGGTCTTTAGAGGGCTGTTCTCCAGTGAGCAACTCAACAGAAATAGAGGATACGTGGACAATGGCATCTGCCTCCCACAACCCCTAGTACCTGGTTGGTAAATCTTGCTGGGCCTTGGTACCTGCTAGTTCTCATGAGCACCTGTTGAAGGGTGGCACATGAGATCAAGCTGCAGCCAGACACTCCAGGGTAGGCAGTGAGATTGGATTGGGAGGCTGAACCTCATTGCTTTTTATTTTTAGTGGCTAACTCAGCTTGAGTGATCATGTTAAAGTGTGAAGTTGGCCGTGCTCCAACCCCTCTCCCTGCTTCTGTGGGGGTTAAGGGCCATGCCAGGACCCCTTGGCCACAGAAGTGGGTTGATGGCACCTGGTGGAAGGTGGCCAGACCCAGGCTAGCCAGTTATCTCTGACCTCCATCTTGTTGTGGAGTCTACCTGATCAGTCAGACTCTCCAGCTCTGTGACTTCAGTGTAAGGGGATGGACAGCCTTAGGCACTCAGCCTGGAGAGCTGGTGTAAGGGGCTCTGGGGGAAGCTTGGTGAGGCTTGCAGGTGGAGCTCAGGAGCAGAGCCCACAAGGGAGCAGGGGCAGATCAAGAGTGGGAGTGTGGGAGACCTGGCCCTTACATAAGGGTCCCAAGACTGCCCAAGACCAGAAATACCCAGGTGGGACCTGGGGTTCTCAGCCAGCAAGAATTGACTTTGGTTATCCACTGGAGCTGACATGAGTACATACTTTTCCTGGCTGCCAAGTTGAGCCTATAACCCATGGCTCAAATCTAGGTGTTATCTTGGGGATTCACACAGAACCAGGCTATGTTCTGAGCTGTCTTGTATACCAGATTCTCTCCAAGCGGCCCAAAAGGGCCCTGAGTGATGCCACAAAGAACGATCCTTCTGTTTGTTCCAGCATAGCTCTAGGGGTGGATGAAGGGTCAAGCAACCTGACCTCACACGGTAGCCTGGTTCCAGCAAGATTGAGGATGGCCACTGAGATTTGCCCTCTGGCTTTTCTCTTATTTCCTCCAGGAACACTGTTTGCTTGGTTCTGTGCTTTGCATCTTTCAGTCTGGAATAAGTGACAGCTGCCTCCTCCTCCTCATTTTCTCACATACATAAGACGCATTTCTAATTGAGCCTCCCCTATGGTTTTGTGCATTTGTGTGTAGCATGTGCTTCTTAAAGGTGTGGGGCTTTTTTTCTGCTGTAAATAGGTCTGCCTTCCAATATGGTCCCTGGAGCCTGCCAAGTCTCCAGGTGCCTGATGGGAAAGGAAGGTGGGGGTGGCCCCGTGTCCTAGGATGTACAGGAATGCAGGGAGCCTCCTGGCTTCAACAGGTCCACATGCTACTGCCAGGGATGGGCCCTGCTGGAAAGAGCCATCTCTGACTTCTGCTGTCCGTAGAGGCTGAGGGGAGGTGGCTTTGCACCTCAGCTCATTGCAGCCTCAGTCCAAATGGACAACCTTCTTCTGTCCACAGTTTTCACCTGGCATCAGATGCTGAGTTACCTCAGCAAGGTGAAGAAGCCGTAGATCTATGTGCTCAGCTCTCTTGTGGACTTGGGAATGTGCATTCTGAAAGCACATCGCTTACATTCCTTCACTGCACAGGAAAGCCATTGGCCTCTGGATGATGTATGTCTGTCTGTTGGTTCTTGGGAACACTAAGGAGTGGACAGGAGGAAGAGGCCTGTGCAGATGCAGCACAGCACAGGCCCATCTGGGTGAGGTCCCAGAGAGGAGAGGGACTGATGCAGTCTATTTTCCACCTCTGGGGTTGATATATGGAAGCTTTTATGGGATCATCCTCTGGCCATGCACTGGCCAGAAGTAGGAACTATGTCCTGCTCCTGTTCCTGCAGCCTTCTCAGTTCTGCAGTTGGGACCCACCCCCAGCACATGGCCCACCTCCCCAGCCCCCCCCTTCCATCTGGTTTCTATGCAAAGCAGCATGGGGGACCTTGAGGTGAGTATGATTGGTGCTGCAGCAAAAGAAGTGCTCCAGGAACCAGGATATAGGCCCTTCCCAGTCCTCCTTCTGGATCAGTGTTTGCACTGTTAGCCAGATGGTACCACTTTTGGCCAGTGACCTATTGCCTGGGGGTGTTAGCTTTCTATCACTGTAACGAAATACCTAAGAATAATAACTTGAAAGAGGAAAAGCTTATTTTGGCTCATGATTTCAGAAGTTTCAGTTCATGGTCAGCAGGCTCCATTGCTTTTAGGCAGAAACATTATGGTAGAAGAGCATGGTGGAGGAAAGCTCCTCACCTCATTGTAGTCAGGAACCAGAGAAAGATAGCCTGTTTTGGCAGGCTTCTTTCTTCCTCTCTTGTTCCATCTGGGTCCCCACCCTATTGGATGGTGTCGCCCATATTTAGGGTGGGTCTCTACCCTCAGTTTATTTTATTTTATTTTACTTTATTTTTTGTGGGTACTGGGGGTCGACCTCAGGACCTCATGCGCCAGCAGGTGCCCATGGTGCTGAGCGATATCACCGGCCCTTTCTTTTGTATGTGGGTACCAGGTCGAACTCAGGACCTCGTGCTTGCTAGGCAGTACCCTCAGTTTAATGTCCCATGTACCAGTTGTCTCTGGAAACTCCTCACAGACACAATCAGAACTGTTCCTGGGGCCGGTGAGTTGGCTCAGCGGCATAAGCACCTGCTTTGCAAGCGTGAAGGCCCGAGTTCGACTCCCGGATCCCACATACGAAAAAGGGGCTGGTGATATCGCTCAGCGGCACGGGTGCCTGTTGGCGCGTGAAGTCCTGAGGTCGATCCCCCGGTACAAAAAAAAAAAAAAAAAAAAAAAAGAAGTGTTCCTTACTAATTTCCTATGCATTTTTCAGTGCAATCAAGTTGATGACAAGATTAACTATAGTGCAGAGCATCTCTGGATCATGGTGGGGTGGATGCCTGGCTCTATCATCCCAAAACACCACATCTTCAATAGCAGTTTTGGCATCATGGGGGCTTGCTTTATTGATTGATTGATTGATTGACACAGAATCTTGCTATGCAATTCAGGCTGGCCTTGAACTCACTATGAAGACAGTGTGGCCTTGAACTCACCATATAGTCCAGGTTCGCCTTGAACTTGTGGCAATCCTCCTGCCTCAGCTTCTCAAGTGCTGGGATTACAGGCACGCACCTGGCCAACATTAGTTATTTAGCATTGCTATTTTACCCTCCATAGCATTTGTTACAGTAAGGACAAAATGAGTTACAAAATGTAGAAGACCTGTTTCTTTTGTCTTATGATTTGAAATTCAACCTAAAAACCACCCTTGGTTCTTTCCTGCTTGGTGGGAACTACTTACCTGTATAGAACAAGAACTCCACTCAGATTTTCCTGCCTTTTCTGTTGGCTTGAATTTAGAATTACTCTATTTTCATGGTGCTACCCAATATTCACAGAACTCACTGAGGTCTTGAGGGAAACACATTTTATGTGGTTGTTTTACATTCAATGGATGCAAAATATTTTAGAATCAGATGGCATGGTTTTTAATCTTAGAGTAAGGAAGAATCATAATAGCTTGTTTCAGGTACCTGGGCATCTGAGCCCGTGGGGTGGGTGAAGGGAAGGAGGCCTGGCATGTGTGATGCCCCTGCTATACCTGGGAAGGAGCCCACGTATCATCCCTAGTGTGCTGTCAGATGAGGATCCAGAGACCCAGGTGGCTCCTGGTCCCCTCCTTTTGGGTGTAGCTGAGCTGTTTACCCCTGACAAAGGGGAGGCCTCAGGGCCTGCTATTAGGTTGGATGTGCAGGCTGGACACAGCCCATCCTTCTACCACCTCTGCCTTCGCTGGTCCATCTGTGTCCCCAGTAGTGCATGTTTGAAAAACTCATGCCTGATTGTAATGTTCTACATTTTTCAGTTCTGCCCCTAACAGCTGCTTCTCAGCCATATGCCCTAATGGGGTCTGGATTAGGACCAGGTCTCTCCTGGTGGCCTGAATCATAACTATGACTCTATCATGTTGGTTAGCTATTTCTTTGGGGGTTTTTGTGGGATTCAGTGTTGCTGCAGGAAGCCCCTCTTCGTTGTGGCTGAGTCGGGGTAGTGAGCACCCACTGGCCTCACTGTTTCTTGAGCTACCTTGTTCTTTGTTGACTTCCTAGGGTGCAGGTGACCCCATTTAAAAGTAATTGCAACATTTAGGATCATGCATTTAAAAGTCTTAACTAGGCTGGGGTTCCTGTGGTGATGCTGAAGTCACTGGCCAGAAGTTACACCAGGGGACTTGAGCTGCCCTCCCTGTTGGTCAGGTGCTGGTAATGGGAGACCAGCCATGCTGTGGCATTCCCATCTGCTCGAGGGCTGCTGTGCCTGGCAGCCAGACCAAGACTGCTGGGCCAAGTCTCTCCTGCCGCTTCCTTTCCTTCAGCCTGCCTGGGTTACCTGGCCTCTTCTCCCCATGGGTTGTCATTGTCACGAACCTTCCCAGGGTTTCAACACCTGGCTGATCTGGCTGTGCTGACCTGCTCACCAAAAGCCCTTGTAGCCTGGTGTCTGTCCAGTGTCACAAGGAGGTGGTGGAGTGGGATGTCCCTTGTGACTGGTAGCTGACTGGGCTCTGAGTACCACCCATTTCCCTCTTGGCCTGGGAACATATCAGGTAGCAGTGATAGGTGGGGTCAAGTGTGCAACTGCCAGACAGCTCCTGCCAGGAAGGCCTGGGAGAGCTGGCCTGGTGTAGATCCCATTAGAGGGCATCCACAGGGCTAGAAGCATGTGCAGAGTAGAGATGCCATCATCAGGACAGATTGCAGTAGCGAGAGTTAGAAGCTGCCTGGAGGATAGAAAGCCTTAGACTCTGTAACAACTGAGGGATATGGCAACCAGATACTTGTGCTGAGTTTGGAACCTTAGAACCCTCTCCCCATGCAGAATCTAGTGCCAGGGGCATCAGGAGTTGATAGAGGTTAACTTGAGTACTGTGTTGGAGGCTGCTGGGTATGTGCCATTTGCCAAGTCTTCTGCTGCCATCCTCACAACAGTGATGGTTTTTATAGGTCAGCTTCATTGTTCACAATCAGTTTAGAATATTGTTTTATTTTATAACAACTGTCTGCATTAAAAATACATATATTCTTTGGCCCAATAACACCACTGGGAATATATGTTACACAGTGAAAACTACTGACTGTAGAAGGGCATCTGGTTCAGGATGCCAGCTGGATGTTGCCTGTGGAGGCAGAACACTTGGCACCAGTTCTCAGGCAGAGCCTGGCACAAACATGAGGATTAGCCAGCGAACACTATGAATGAAACACAGCCAAGGGCTTGTGTGTGTTTGTGAGGGGAAAGCAAGTCTCTTACCTGGGTTACCTGGGGGACAGATGGAAGAGCTGCTGGGGGTAGAAGGAGGAGTCAGAAGGGGGGGAGGAGGTAGGAAGAACAATGGGAAAAGAAAAGGCTGGGTTTAAAATAAAGTTTGTATGATATAAGCAAACAGATGCAATTTTGCTAAATTATATATCTGTGGATGTATGTACAATGACATTTAAAAACTTACGTTGTGATTGGGTTTTATATCTTGACTGATGAAGTATAAAGTCCAGGCCTGTGCCTAGCCAATGGAAGGCTGAATTTCTCCCTGAGACCCAGGGGGTCCTCTCAGCACACCGTTGTCTCTGAACTATTGGCACCAGCCTCAAGAGTTTCCATCGCACCATTACCACCCTCAATCTTAAGGTGGCAGATAGGAGAAGCCTCCCAGATGGAGGGGAACCAGTGGGAAGGCTGACAGTGCTGCTAACATGGATGCTCTCAGAGGCCCTGGTGAGACTGGTAGATGTGCCAGGCCATGAGGGTCTTGTTCAAAGCATTGGAGGCAGAGGTTGGAATTCTGCCTTGGATCTTGGCCAGTTTTCCCCAGAGTGCATCCTGCACTGCCTTCAGAGAAAGGATGACAGCTTTAGACAGACTGAAAGACAGAAAGTTGGCTTCTGTTACTGGATGTTTAAATGAAAACTTATGAAAGAATAAACTACACAACATAAAGCAAAACATCTCCCATTTACTGGTAATTAAATGCTTAAACATTTAAATTATCCATATCTTATGTTTATCAAATTGAGAGTAGCCTTAAGGCTATAAAAATGTGCATCTCTCAAGTTTCCCAGATGTTTCATGGCTGTGCTATGGTAAATCTCAAGTTGTCAATTAAACCCTCTTACAATGGAATGGCACCGCAAACACAAACATTAACTCCAGCAAGCAACAGAGCCCAGCCGCATCAAGATTTCCATTATTAAGAAAGTAAATCTTCCTCTGCTAGAATAAAGACATAAATATCATGTTTTTTGCTGGAAAAGTTATATGGGAAGATGGCCTCCAGAGATTGCCTGTCAAACACCCTTGACGAAACATATCTTGGTGTATTATTGCAATAAACGTTCTCTAAATTGCACGCCAGCTGAAGCCTGCTCTGCTAAATGCTGTGCACACCCCTCCTTCCCCGTGCTGAATTAAGGCATAACTTTCAGGAGCAGACTGGGCTTGTCAATATAAAACTGCCTAAGGCAGCCATAGACAAGGAGGATAAAAAAGAGCAGGGATCCTAGGACAACAGTGGAGGAGGCTGCGGTGTCACCAGCAGCTGGTGAACTAATTTGAATTCACAACAGTCTTTGATTGCAATGGTGAGCCAGGCTGCTCACGTGCCTGTCAGCCAGGTTAAGCAGGGGTGTAGTAGCTGCTCTTGTTTGGCAAATGCCATTTACTCTCCTTGTTGGAATGGGGAGGAAGAAAGCCATGGAACTTTTGGCTTATCCTGGGAAAGCTTTTCCTTACTGGCACAAGAAAACAAAAACTGATTGTTGAGATTACTTCTCTGGTTTCTCTTGCCCAAAGTTTTGCATCTCTAGTGTGGATGGAAAACAAAGCATCTCATCTGGTTAATAGTGGTATTGAATCTACGAGTGAGGTCTAGGTACCCTTCCCCTTCTGGCACACTCCCCACAGGATCCCCAAGCCCTTGTTGGCAGATGTCACGTAGGTGGGACTGGGGAGAGGAGGAGACCATAGCATGAGGCAGCAAAGCTGCATGAAGGGTGATGACACCAGTACAATGCCCAGCTGGTGGAGCCTGGTTGGTTGGTGGATACTCCAAGAGAAGCATGTGTTGCTATGTGCACAACCTGGAAAATAACAAGCGGGGTTTGCACCAAATATCATTGGGGCCTAACATGCCCAAGGGGTTGGGACACTTTCAGAAAGGGACAGCATACATAGGCCCTATTCCCACCTTTCCAGCTCCTGACCAAACCGGGGTGCTTGAGAGCCACAGGCTGATGTTTTCCTGACCTCATGGTGGCAACACTCTGGTGTCCATCCAAGCCATGGTCTTTGCTCAGGGATAGTGACTGGAGGCCATAGCTTGTGGAAGCAAGAAGGGGGGGTTAGGGTGGGAGGGGCATTAGCTTCTCTTAGCAGGAGGGGCAATACCCACTGCAGGAGAAGGAATGGGCCCCTGTGGGCATCCAGAGTGTGTGTGTATATGTGATTGTGTGTTTGTTTCTATGTGTGCATGCATGTATATGTGTTTGCATATGGGCTGTGCACAGTTCTCTCTGTGCATATATATATATATATATATATATATATATATATATATATATATATATATGTAATGTGTTTTTGGATGTGCGTTGTCTATATGTTTGTGTGTGTAAGCATGTGTGTGCATGTATACATGTGATTGAGGGCTGTAGGAGTGTCGAGAACCCTCGACCTGCCTGGTGGTCTGGGCACAGTTGCTGCCTGTTGATTGATTTGTTCAGGAGAAGGCTGTCTGTGCCTTGTCTTCCTGCCACCAAGTTGGCTTTGAAGGGATCAGGGAGCCTGAACCAAAGCACAATATGATTTAAGTCCCCACGTGTGCTGCAAAGTGTCCTTGTGCTGGGAAACTGCATCGGGCTGGAGGCCTATTGTGCCACCCAGGGAAGAGCCACATTGCAAAGGAGTGGCAGGGAGTGAGGGAGTCGGTGGGGATGTTGTGCTGGTGTTTTTCTTTTTTTAAATGTGAGCTCAGGAAGGCAGCAGGTGTGTGTAGTGTGAGAGTTACGAGTCCAGAAGGCTGGTGTGTTTTACAAACTTGGCCTTCCTACTAATGTACTTTACCAAAACTCATAAATCCAGCTTATCAGAGAAAAGGCCAAGGAGGAAAATGCCATTTCATGCATTGAAGAAAGTGCTTCAGTCAATGTGCTTAGCTTACAGCCACGTACCTGACTCGCTGTGACTCTTTCCCCTTCATGACAGCTGGCGGAGCTTCCTGACAGCACTGATGTCCAAAGACAAAACTGGGGGACCTGGGGGCAGAGAGGTGGTCCCAGGGCAGGCACTTGCAGACTGTATGGCTGCCCTTTGGCCTCAGGAGAGCAAATTCCAGTGAAAGAGCAGGGAAAGCGTCAGTGTCCATGTACTTGTTATGCATCCCTATGGCATAGAGAGTTGCATATTCTGAATACAAATTCCTTATCAGACAAAAGATTTGAAAATATTTACTGACAGGCTGTGACTTGTCTTTTTGTTCCCTTAACAGTGTCAAAAACTCATTTTTATGAAGTTTAATTTATCACCTTTTTTGGGGATTATGAGTTAGATTTTTTCCCTATGTTCTCTATTACAGTCTTTCATATTACATTTAATCATATGATATATCTTGAGTTAATGTTTTGTTTAAGGTGTAAGGTATAAGTTTAGTTTTATTTTTTTGCTTGTGAATGTCTAGAAACCTTTGTTGAAAAGACTATTTTTTTCTCTATTCACTTGTTTTTACACTTTGTTAAAGAACAAGTAGCTATATTAGTTTGCATTTATTTCTGAACTCTGTTCCATCGATCTGTGTGTCTATCACAAATATTATACCATCTTAACCATTGTAGCTTTGTAGTAAGTCAATCTGGCAGCATAAGTCTGCCAACTTTATTATTTTTCAAATATATTTTGGCTGTTATGGTTCTTTTGCCTTGCCATAAAAATTTTAGAATCAGCATCTGTATGTCTATAAGGTCTATATGTCTAGGAGAAATACTGGAGGGAATTTATTGGGGATAGTGTTAAATTTACTGAGCATTTTTGGAAGAACTGGCATATTAACTAAACTCAGTGTTCCAAGCCATGAACACAGTGTGTCTTTCCATTTATCTGGGCCTCTGATTTCTTTCACAAGAATTTTGTAGATTTGGCTTTCTTTTACTTATTTCATTGGATTTATGCCTCTATTACATTTCTTGAGCCATAGTAAATGGCTTTGTTTTTGAAATTTTCTTTTTTAATTGTTCATTGTCAGTATATAGAAAAAATTTTTGTATATTAGCCTTATAGTTTGTGGGGAACTTTATAACTTTTTTTTTGCACTGCTGGGGAATTGAACCCAGAACCTCATATGTGCTAGGTGAGCGCTCTGCCATGAAGCTACAGTGCCAGCCCCCTTTATAACTCATATTGGTTCTAAGACCCCATTTTTTGGGTAGATTCCTTGAGATTTTCTACCTGGACAATCACGTCATCTATGAATTGGGACAGTTTTATTTCTAATTTTTCTAATCTCTATATATATTTTTTCTTGTTTTATTGCATTGGCGAGGACCCAGTATGATGAGAAAGAATGGCAAGTGTGAGGAAGGCATCTTGGTTTTGTCTCCAATCTCATACCAAGAACCTTGTAGTTTTTGTAGTAGGTAGCTATATCACTAGTATCAAGTCTTCCCTAGGAAAAGTCTGTTCTTCAGGGATGTCTTTGGTGTGTAAGAGATTCTTGGTCTGTGTCTGTCCCAAGATCCTACTTTCCCAATTAATTAATAGTGGGATGTTGGTATCTGTTTTGCTCAGCCCCCAGTCCTTTGGTGTAGGGCTGCAGTGAGGTTATTACCCCAGAGCTTCCCAGTATTGTTACAGAAGGGAGAACATCTGATTACAACAGATATGACATCCTAGCTAAAGTAGTAAAATTAGCAATAAGTATAGCATCAAGAACAATTTAGAAACTGACGAACTGTGGTAACTATTGATTTTGTACTTTAGAGCCTAGGAGCAAAGTCTATAGTTATATAACAGAACCAATTGGAAATTAGGAGTTTGTATGCAAAGCATTTTCCCTTGGTCATGTGGTTTTACCCTGTGGTGGGGAGACTTAGGGAGGATAGTGTAAAAAAACAAAGATAACTAGAAAGAAAGTAGAAGACTGGAGGACAAAGGATGATCATGCAAGGTTTGGGAAACTAGAGAAGAGGGTAGAAAAGATAGAATGAAGGAGTATTTGAGGGATTATCTGAAGTTGGTCTCTGGGTTTGGGGGATAAGAGTAGTCTTCTGTGACTGGAGTTCTCCCCACCCATTTAGAAAAGAGAGAGAGAGAGAGAAAGAGAGAGAGAGAGAGAGAGAGAGAGAGAGAGAGAGAGAGAGAGAGAGAGAGGAAGGAAAAGAAAAGAAAAAGAAGAGAAAAAAATTGAGAGAAAAAGGGCTGGTTGCTGAGTCCTGGGTTCTTCCACCTTTGGCTGCTGGTCCTGCGGTGTAGGGGGCAGAGCCAGGAACCTGGATTCCTCCGGGGGAGCCAGTTACTGACTCCCAGGTTCTTCCCATGCTGGCTGCTCATCCCTCACCATTATTTTTATGAGAGTTAATCCTTACTTCACAAAAGAATGGGTGTATTAACTATTGTAAATTCTTTGATAGTTGTAACATTTTGAGAATGGTGTCTTTTTTTTTTTTTTTTGTGGATATCGGGTGTCAAACTCAGGACCTCGTATGCCAGCAGGTGCCCGTGCTGCTGAGCCATATCACAGGCCCTTTTCTCATATGTGGGTACTGGGAGTCGAACTCAGGACCTCACGCTTGCCAGGCAGGCGCTTATGCCGCTGAGCTATCTCACTGGCCCCGAGAATGGTGTCTTTTGATGGTCTATTTCCTTTCAAGTTGCTAATATTTTACTGTCTTTTTTTTATTTTAAAGAGAAAAAAATAGAACAAAATTTCAAAACAACATGATAGGAGGGTAACAATGGTTAATACATTGCGAATTGTTATCTTTAAATTAGTTACTCAGGGTACAAGATATTGGCATTCAATTGTCCAAACAATATTAGCACAAACCTTTCCCTTCAATGAACTAAGTGAAATTAGTAGTGTATCTATCTTAACTATCATATATATATATATATTTTTTTTTTCCCCTTCTTTTCTCCATTCCCCCATCCAAGTTTCACTTTCCTTTTGAATAGTTTCTTCCTATTTTACAAGATCTATTGTACATTTCAGATCTTATTTACTCTTTCAGCTTCTCACACTAGGGAGACAATACAATGTTTACACATGTGGGTCCGGTTTAGTTCACTTATGAGTATGGTCTCGAGTTGCATCCATTTACCTATAAAAGTCTCCAGTTTATCTTTCTTTATGGCTGAATAGTACTCCATTGTATAGAAATACCACATCTTTTTTATCTATTCCTCAGTTGATGGGCATTTGGGTTGTTTCCAAGATATGGCTGTTACAAATTGTGCTGCTATAAACATGGGTGCACATACATCGCTGTGGTATGATGTTTTTAATTCTTCTGGGGAGATACCCAGAAGGGGAATAGCTGGGTCAAATGGGACCTCCAATCCCAGTTTTTTGAGGAATCTCCACACTGATTTCCACAGTGGTCACACCAGTCTACATTCCCGCCAACAGTGAAGAAGGGTTCCTTTTTCCCCACAGCCCCTCCAGCATTTGTTATTGGTTGATTTATTATCAATAATAATAAATTATTATTTCTGGGGTGAGATGGAATCTCAGTGTTGTTTTAATTTGCATCTCTCGAGTGACCAGTGATGTTGAACATTTTTTCATATATTTATTTGCTGTTCATATTTCTTCATTTGAGAAGTGTGTATTCATCTCAGATGCCCATTTTCAGATTGGGTCTTTAATTTTGGGAGGTCTGATTTTTTTGAGCTCTTTGTATGTTCTCAATAGAAGTCCTTTGTCTGAGGAATAGCTGGAAAACATTTTTTCACACATTGTGGGTTGTCTCTTCACTCTGTTCGTAGTTTCTCTTGCTGTGCAAAAGCTTTTTAATAAGATGAAATCCCAGTTGTTAATTCTTTGTGATAATTCCTGTATGATTGGGGTTTTATTCATAAAGTCTTTGCCTACCCTAATGTCTTCAAGAGTTTAACCTATTCTGTCTTCCAACAGATTTATTGTTTCTGTTTTAATATTTAGATCTTTATTCCATTTTGAATTTAGTTTACTGCACGGTGAAAGATATGTGTCTAATTTTAATCTTCAGCATGTGCAAAGCCAGTTTTTCCAGCACCATTTGTTAAAGAGGCTGTCTTTCTTCCAGTGAATTTGTTTGGCACCTTTGTCAAAGATAAGGTGGCATAGTATGTCTGGAATTGTTTCTGCAACTTCTAATCTGTTCCATTGATCTTTGGGTCTGTTTTTGAGCCAGTACCATTCTGTTTTTGTCACAGCAGCTTTGTAGTATAATTTCAAGTCAGGGATTGTGACGCCTCCTGCCTTGCCTTTGTTGCCCAGAATTGCCTTTGCTATTCTAGGTCTCTTCTGGTTCCAAATGAATTTTAGGACTGTTTTCTCTAATACTGTGAGATATGCTGTTAGAATTTTGATTGGTGCTCCATTAAATCTGTATAACAATTTTGGAAGTATGGCCATTTTCACTATATTGGTTCTTCCTACACAAGAGCAAGGGATATCTTTCCATTTTCTGATATCCTCTTCAATCTCCTTTTTCAGAGTACTGTAGTTTTCAGTGTAGAGGTCTTTTACATCCTTTGTTAGATTGATTCCTAGGTTTTTCATTTTTTTGGATGTTATTGTGAAAGGTGTTGTTTCCCTAATTTCTCTTTCAGTGAGTTTGTTATTCATGTATAGGAAGGCTATTGATTTTTGAGTGTTGACTTTGTATCCAGCTATGCTACTGAATTTGCTTATTAAATCTAGCAGTTTCTTAGTGGAGTTTTTGGGGTCTTCTATGTAGAGTATCATGTCATCTGCAAATAATGATAATTTAACTTCTTCCTTTCCTATTGTTATTCCTTTTATTTCTTGCTCTTGTCTAATTGCTCTGGCTAAAGTTTCCAGGACTATGTTGAATAAGAGTGGAGACAATGGACATCCTTGTCTTGTTCCTGATTTTAAAGAGAAAGCTTTCAGTTTTTGACCATTTAGTATGATATTGGCTGTTGGTTTGTCATAGATGGTTTTTATCAGATTGAGATATAGACCATGTATTCCCATTTTCTGTAGGGTTTTTATCATGAATGGGTGCTGGACTTTGTCAAAAGCTTTTTCTGCATCTATTGAAATGATTATATGATTTTTGTCCTTGGCTCTGTTAATATGGTGTATTACATTTATTGATTTGTGTATGTTGTACCATCCCTGCATCCCTGGGATGAATCCAACTTGATCATGGTGTATAATCTTCTTGATGATTTGCTATTCCGTTTGCCAGTATCTTATTAAGGATTTTTGCATCTATGTTCATTAGGGAGATTGGCCTATAGTTCTCTTTCTTGGTTGGGTCCTTCTCTAGTTTTGGTATCAGGGTAATGCTTGCTTCCAGGAATGAATTTGGCAATATTGCTTCCCTTTCAATTTCATTAAAGAGTTTCAGCAGTAGTGGTGCTAGATCTTCTCTAAATTTCTTGTAGAATTCAGCAGTGAATCCATCAGGGCCTGGGCTTTTCTTTGTTGGGAGGTTTTTAATTACAACTTCAATTTCATTGATAGATATTGGTTTATTTAAGATTTTTATATCTTCTTGATTGAGCTTTGGTAATTCATATGTATCTAGGAATCTGTCCATTTCTTCTGCGTTTTCCATCTTATTAGAATACAAGTTTTCAAAGTAGGTATAGATGATCTTCTGGATTTCTGCAGGGTCTGTTGTGATATCACCCTTTTCATCCTTAATTGCATGGATTTGAGTCTTTTTTTCCCTTTTTAAAAATAGGTTGGATAAGGGTTTGTTGATTTTATTTAATCTTTCAAAGAATCAACTCTTTGATTCATTGATTTTTTGTAATTTTTTTTAGTCACCAGTACATTAATTTCTGCTCTGATCTTTATAATTTCCTCCCTTGTATGAAATTTTGTCTTAGTCTGCTCTTCCTTTTCTAGAAGTTTGAGGTTTACCATTAAGTTGTTTATTTGTGCTTGCTCTATTTTCCTGATATGGGTATTTATTACTATAAATTTCCCTCTTAGGACTGCTTTTATTGTGTCCCATAGGTACCGGTATGTTGTATTACCATTATCATTCAGTTGCAGAAACTGTCTAATTTCTTCTTTAATTTCATCTGTGACCCATTGGTTGTTCAGGAGGGTGCTATTTAATTTCCATGTGTTTAGGAAGTTCTTGTGGCTTCTTTTGGTATTGATTTCCAATTTCATTGCACTATGGTCTGATACTATGCATGGGATAATTTCAGTTCCTTTGCATTTACTTAAACAGGTTCTCTGAGCTAGTATGTGATCTACTTTGGAGAATGTCCCATGTGCAGCTGAGAAGAATGTGTATTCTGATGTTGTGGGTGGAACACTCTGTAGACATCTACTAAGTCCATTTGTTCAAAAGTTTGGTTCAGTTCTAATATTTCATTGTTGATTTTTTTTGTCTAGTTGATCTGTCTTTTTGTGACAGTGGAGTATTGAGATCCCCCAACACAATTGTATTTGTGCTTACTTGATTTTTCATGCCTGTTAATATTTATTTTATATAGGTGGGTGCACTGGTATTTGTTGCATACATATTTATGATCATTATCTCTTCTTCTTGGATTGTTCCCTTTACAAGGGTGTAGTGATCTTCTTTGTCTCTCTTAATCAGTCTTGGCTTGAAATTCACTTTGTCTGTAAAAAGAATAGCTACCCCAGCTTTTTTCTGGATTCCTGTTGCATGGAATATTGTTTTCCATCCTTTGACTTTCAGTCTATGAATTACTTTTTGAATTAAATGTGTTTCTTTTTTTTTTTTTTTGTGGGTACCGGGGGGTCGACCTCAGGACCTCGCGCGCCTGCAGGCGCCCGTGCCGCTGAGCAATATCACCGGCCCCTTTTTCGTATGTGGGATCCGGGAGTTGAACTCGGGCCCTCGCGCTTGCCAGGCAGGCGCTTATGCCGCTGAGCCATCTCACTGGCCCTAAATGTGTTTTTTGTATGCAGCATATTGCTGGATCTTGTTTCTTGATCCATTCTGCCAGTCTGTGCCTTTTGATTGGCAAATTGAGACCATTAACATTGATGGTTAAAACTGATATGTATTGACTTATTCTTGTCATGTTATTTTCCTGTTGTTTGCTCCCCCTTCTTTTTATTGTTTTTTTCCCCCTCCCTCTGTTTAATTGTTTGCCTTGCCTGGTGGATTGCTTCTGTTGGGGTTCATGGAGTTGTAGTCCTTGTTATCTCTTTCTAGAATGTTCTTCAAAACATTTCAGAGTGCTGGTTTGGTGGTCATAAATTTTCTCAGATGTTCTTAGCCATGGAAGTATTTTATTTCTCCATCAGTTTTGAAAGATAGTTTTGCGGGGTACATCAATCTGGGTTGAAGGTTATTTTCCTTTAGAACTTGAAATACTTCACTGCAAGCTCTTCTTGACTTGAGGGTTTGTGCTGAGAAGTCAGCTGTGATTCTGATGGGCTTTCCTTTACATGTGATTTGTTTCTTTTCCCTGACAGTTTCTAAGATTCTACTCTTATGTTGAATTTCTGGAATCTTGACTATGATATTCCTGCCTGAAGATTTTTTTTTGATCATGTCTAATTGGAGTTCTATATGCCTCCCTTATCTGCACATCAAATTCTTTTTCTCTACCAGGGAAATTTTCTGCTATGATATCTGTGAACAGTTTTGTTATATCATTTATGCTATCTCCTGCTTTTTCATTGACTCCAATCAATCTTAAGTTATTCTTCTTTCCCTCATCTAGTAGCAGCTGGATTGAATTCTCATTGTCCCTTGCTACTTTTAAGAATTCTTTCTGAGGAGACCTCAAGATGGCGGATGAGTAAGAAGCAGGCAGCAAAACTCTCTCTAAAAGTTACCATTGGAACACGGGAATATAGCGACCCAGAAAGCGCAGGAGGGGGGGAGATGCCTCCCCGAAACCCAGAAAAGTTCTGAAGCGCAATCTGGGACCCCCGGCACCAGTGACGGGTGACTTCCAACAAAGAAGAAGGAAAGAAGGAGCAGACCGCGCGCGTGCACCTTCTAATATCCCGGGAGTTGGAGCGCCGGCGGAGGCTCAATTCTACGGACACACGGTGGCAGCTGGCGCCCAGGGAGCCCCCACGGAGGATCCTGAGACAGCGGCGGGGCAGGGGAGCGGCGGAGAACGGCGCTGACCGGCGGTGAGTGTCTCTCAGCCACAGCTGCCCCGCGCCAGAGAGCGACCGGCCGGGCGCCATTGTGGGGGGTGTGGCGAAACTCAGAGCGGCTCGGAAACTGCTCTGGGAACTTGTGCTCCGGACAGGGCAGCACAGGGCCTCTCAATTGAGCCCACGAAAGTGTGCTGAGGTCAGCAGGCGAACGAGACTGGACTCTCAGCCACACCTGTCCCGCGCCAGAGAGCGACTGGCCCGGCGCCATTGTGGGGGGCGTGGTGAAAAACCAGAGCGGCGGGAACCAGTGCAGGGAACCCGTGCTCCGGACAGCACGCTGAGCCTCTCAGGCCCAGGGATCGTGAAAGGGCACCGAGAGCGGAGGCGAGCTAGACTGGTCTCTGCCTGAAAGTACGCGCCTCTGCTCACCACCCGCCAGAGGGCGCTCCTGGCTTACTGGGACGGACCTGCACAGAACAGGACTTTGTCACAAGGTACCTGCCTACAACAGAGTCAACACCTGGAACTGATTCTTTTTATATTTTTTATTTTTATTTTTATTTTTTATTTTTATTTTTATTTTTTTTCTCACTGATTTGTTTTTTTGTTCTGGCGAAGGGTTTTTTTGTTTTTGTTTTGTTTTGTTTTGTTTTTTGGTGGGGTTTTATTTTTGATCTGTCTGTTTTATTGTTTTTATCTTTGTTTTTGTTTCTGTATGTGTATTTGCTCTTTCCTTCATTATCCTCTCTGGTTTTTTATATGAGTGTAAACAGCGCCTCTAACTTCTTTGTGATTGTGGTTGTGATCTGTTCTTCCTTTTATCCCTTCCTTCTCTTTTTACCACCTGTCCTCTGCACTAGTGTCCCAATTTTAGTGGGATCCCTCTTGGTCCTCTAATCTTACATCTAATTCCTTCCTCTTCTCCCAATACTCTATTTCCTCCTTAACTCATCTTAAATTTAAACTCCTCAAGGAAAAATTGACATACATAGGACTTGTATACTGCATATAATTTTTCTGGTGTGTTTTAGATTTTGTTATATAACCGCAACTCTATACAGCTAAAAGTGGTAAATAACTGGTTAGCTCAGTCTGTCATTTTTTAGGCTGTGTTTGATGCTTTAGTTAACATTATAGCCAAATGTGAAGTAAGTGTTCTGAACATCTTTCCTTCCTGATATTTCATGATTGAGATTGACTAAGGGACACAGAAAATACAGTGGCACAGTACCAAAAAATCAAGGACTGGGCCAAACAGGTAGCAACTTCGCATACCCAACGAATTGAAGAGGTAGGATCTGGCAGAAAGCTCAAAACCTAAAAGCAAGCTCCACTTGGAAGATACTGCAGAGAAGTAGTCATCTTCTAAAGATCTTAAACACTAGCAATAAAGTAACCTACTATAGGTAATTTGCAAACATCACCCCAGGAATTAAAGAAAGAAAAAATGAGACGACACTTAAACAAGATGCAACCACACACATCCAATTCACCAAAGGCAAACCTAGGGAGCAACGAGGTGGGACAATCCGAAAGCCACCCACCTGGCCTATCTGAAGTGGTAACAACAAAGCAACTGAATGAGGTTCTGGAAAAAATTAAAACAGAAATAATCTCACAGATAACTGCAGAGATAATGTCTACAATGAAGACCATGCTTAAGGACACTATAGCTGATACAGACAAAAAAATAGATGAACTTAAGAAAACTATAGAAACCATGAATGCTCAACATAGGAAAGAAATGGAATCTATAAGGCAGATTCAAGCAGATATCCAAGAGATAAAAAATTCCATTGAAAGTATTTGTAGCAGAATAAGCCAATGCGAGGACAGGATCTCAGATATAGAAGACAGGCTTGCAATTAGTGATCATGAAATGGAAAAATTCTTAAAAATAGCAAGGGACCATGAAAAATCAATTCAGCAGCTGCTAGATGACTCAAAGATAAACAACTTAAGAATAATTGGAATAAATGAAAAAGCAGGAGATAGCATCAACGACATTAAAACCTTGTTCAAAGACATAATCAGGGAGAACTTTCCTGGAAGAGAAAAGGAATTTGACACCCCTATAAGTGAAGCTTTTAGAACACCAACTAGACATGATCAAAAAAAAACTTCAGCCAGACATATTATAGTCAAGATCCCAGAAATTCAACAGAAGGGCAGAATCTTAAAAGCTGTTAGGGAGAAGAGACAAATCACCTATGAAGGAAAACCCATCAGAATCACAGCTGACTTTTCAGCACAAACCCTCAATTCAAGAAGAGCTTGGAATGATGTATTGCAAGCTCTAAAGGAAAATAATTTTCAGCCCAGATTGATGTACCCTGCAAAACTATCTTTCAAAATTGATGGAGAAATAAAATACTTTCATGACAAAGAACATCTGAGAAAATTTATGACCACCAAACCAGCACTCCAAAACGTTCTGAAGGACATTCTAGAAAGAGATAGGAACCCCAACAGAAGGAATCCACCAGGCAGGGCAAATAATTAAATAGCCGGAAAGCGGAAAAACAAAGAGTGGGAACCAACAACAGGAAAATATCATGACAAGTCAATACATATCAGTTTTAACCATCAATATTAACGGTCTCAATTCACCAATCAAAAGGCACAGACTGGCGAAATGGATCAAGAAGCAAGATCCAACAATATGCTGTATACAAGAAACACATTTAATTCAGAAAGAAATTCATAGACTGAAAGTCAAAGGATGGAAAACAATACTCCATGCCACAGGAACCCAGAAAAAAGCAGGGGTAGCTATTCTTTTTGCAGACAAAGTGAACTTCAAGCCAAGAAGGATTCAGAGAGATAAAGACGGTCATTACATCCTTGTAAAGGGAACAATCCAAGAGGAAGAGATAACGATCATAAATATATATGCGTCAAATACCAACGCACCCAGCTATATAAAACAAGTACTAAAGGACATGAAAAATCAAATAAGCACTAATACAATTATATTGGGAGATCTCAATACTCCACTGTCACAAAAAGATAGATCAACTGGACAGAAAATCAATAATGAAATAGTAGAACTGAACCAAACTTTTGAACAAATGGACTTAGTAGATGTCTACAGAGTGTTCCATCCCACAACATCAGAATACACATTTTTCTCAGCTGCACATGGGACGTTCTCCAAAATAGACCACATACTAGCTCATAAAACCTGCTTAAGTAAATGCAAAGGAATTGAAATTATCCCATGCATATTATCAGACCATAGTGCAATGAAATTGGAAATCAATGGCAAAAGATCCCACAAAAACTCCCTAAACACATGGAAATTAAACAGCATCCTCCTGAACAACCAATGGGTCACAGATGAAATTAAAGAAGAAATTAGTCACTTTCTACAACTGAATGATAATGACAGTACAACATACCGGAACTTATGGGATACAATGAAAGCAGTCCTAAGAGGGAAATTTATAGCATTAAACACTTATATCAGGAAAATAGAGCAAACGCAAATAAACAACTTAAGGGTGAACCTCGAGCTTCTAGAAAAAGAAGAGCAGGTTAAGCCAAAAGCCCGTACAAGGGAGGAAATTATAAAGATCAGAGCAGAAATTAACGTATTGGAGAATAAAAAAACAATACAAAGAATCAATGAAGCAAAAAGTTGGTTCTTTGAAAGAATAAATAAGATTGACAAACCCTTATCCAACCTTATTAAAAAAAGAAAAGAAAAGACTCAAATCCATGCAATTGAAAATGAAAAGGGTGATATCACGACAGACCCTGCAGAAATCCAGAAGATCATCTATACCTATTTTGAAAATTTATATTCTACTAAGATGGAAAATGCAGAAGAAATGGACAGATTCCTAGATTCGTATGAATTACCAAAGCTGAATCAAGAAGATTTAAAAATCCTAAATAAACCAATATCAGCCAATGAAATTGAAGATGTAATTAAAAACCTCCCAACAAAGAAAAGCCCAGGCCCTGATGGATTCACTGCCGAATTCTACAAGAAATTTAGAGAAGACCTAACGCCCCTACTTCTCAAACTTTTCAATGAAATTGAAAGGGAAGCAATACTCCCAAATTCATTCCTGGAAGCAAGCATTACCCTGATACCAAAACCAGAGAAGGACCCAACTAAGAAAGAGAACTACAGGCCAATCTCCCTAATGAACATAGATGCAAAAATCCTTAATAAGATACTGGCAAACAGAATCCAACAAATCATCAAGAAGATTATACACCATGACCAAGTTGGATTCATCCCAGGGATGCAGGGATGGTTCAACATACGTAAATCAATAAATGTAATACAGCATATTAACAGAACCAAAGACAAAAATCACATGATCATCTCAATAGATGCAGAAAAAGCTTTTGACAAAGTCCAGCACCTTTTCATGATAAAAACCCTACAGAAAATTGGAATAGAGGGTCTTTATCTCAATCTGGTAAAAGCTATCTATGACAAACCAACAGCCAATATTATACTAAATGGCCAAAAACTGAAAGCCTTCCCTCTAAAATCAGGAACAAGACAAGGATGTCCACTGTCCCCACTCTTATTCAACATAGTTCTGGAAACTTTAGCCAGAGCGATTAGACAAGAGAAAGAAATAAAAGGAATAATGATTGGAAAGGAAGAAGTTAAATTATCATTATTTGCAGATGACATGATACTCTACACAGAAGACCCCAAAAACTCCACTAAAAAACTGCTAGATTTAATAAGCAAATTCAGTAGTGTAGCTGGATACAAAGTCAATACTCAAAAGTCAATAGCCTTCCTGTACACAAATAACAAACTTACTGAAAGAGAAATTAGGGAAACAATACCTTTCACAATAACATCCAAAAAAATGAAATACCTAGGAATCAACCTCACGAAGGATGTAAAAGACCTCTATACTGAAAACTACAGTACTCTGAAAAAGGAGATTGAAGAGGATATCAGAAAATGGAAAGATATCCCTTGCTCCTGGATAGGAAGAACCAATATAGTGAAAATGGCCATACTTCCAAAATTGTTATACAGATTTAATGCAATTCCAATCAAAATTCCAACAGCATATCTCACAGAATTAGAGAAAACAATCCTAAAATTCATTTGGAATCAGAAGAGACCTAGAATAGCAAAGGCAATTCTGGGCAACAAAGGCAAGGCAGGGGGCATCACTATCCCCGACTTGAAATTATACTATAAAGCTACTGTGATAAAAACAGTGTGGTACTGGCAAAAAAACAGACCTGAAGATCAATGGAACAGATTAGAAGATGCTGAAACAACCCCAGACATACTAAGCCACCTTATCTTTGACAAAGGTGCCAAACACATTCGCTGGAAGAAAGATAGCCTCTTTAATAAATGGTGCTGGAAAAACTGGCTCTACACATGCCGAAGATTAAAACTAGATCCATATCTTTCACCATGCACTAAACTAAATTCAAAATGGATCAGAGATCTAAATATTAAAACAGAAACATTAAATCTGCTGGAAGGTAGGATAGGTAAAACCCTTGGAGACATTGGTGTAGGCAAAGACTTTATGAATAAAAACTCAACCGCACGGGAACTATCCCAAAGAATCAATAACTGGGATCTCATCTTATTAAAAAGCTTTTGCACAGCAAGAGAAACCACCAACAGAGTGAAGAGACAACCCACAAAGTGGGAAAAAATGTTTGCCAGCTGTTCCTCAGACAAAGGATTACTATCGAGAACATATAAAGAACTCAAAAAAATCAGACCTCCCAAATTTAAAGACCCACTCCAAAAATGGGCATCTGAGATGAATACACATTTCTCAGATGAAGAAATACTAATGGCAAATAAATATACAAAAAAATGTGCAACATCACTAGTCATTCGAGAGATGCAAATTAAAACAACACTGAGATACCATCTCACCCCAGAAAGAATGGCTACTATTAAGAAATCAACTAATAACAAATGCTGGAGGGGCTGTGGGGAAAAAGGAACCCTTCTTCACTGTTGGTGGGAGTGTCGACTGGTACAGCCACTGTGGAAGTCAGTGTGGAGATTCCTCAGAAAACTAGGGTTGGAGGTCCCATTTGACCCAGCTATTCCCCTTCTGGGCATCTTCCCAGAAGAATTAAAAACATCGTACCACAGCGATATATGTGCACCCATGTTTATAGCAGCACAATTTGTAATAGCCAGATCTTGGAAACAACCCAAATGCCCATCAACTGAGGAATGGATAAGAAAGATGTGGTATTTTTATACAATGGAGTACTATTCAGCCATAAAGAAGGATAAACTGGAGACTTTTATAGGTAAATGGATGCAACTCGAGAAAATACTCATAAGTGAAATAAACCAGAAGCACATGTGTAAGCATCGTATTATCTCTCTAGTATGAGAAACTGAAAGAGTAAATAAGATCCAAAATGTACAATAGACATGGTGAATCAAAAAGAAACTGGTCAAAAGGAAAGAGAGACTGGAATAGGGAAAAGAAAGAAGGGAAAGGGAAAAAAATTGTATATATATATATGTATAAGATGGTTAAGATAGATACACTACCATTTTTACTTAGTTCATTGAAGAGTAAGGTTTGTGCCAATAATGGTTGGACAATTGAATGCTAATGTCTGGTGTCCTGAATAACTAACTTAAAGATAGTAATACGTAATGTATTAACCATTGTTACCCTCCAAAAAAAAAAAAAAAAAAAAAAAAAAAAAAAAAAGAATTCTTTCTTTTCATGATCGCTAATCACAAGCCTGTCTTCTATATCTGAGATCCTGTCCTCACATTGGCTTAATCTGCTACAAATACTTTCAGTGGAATTTTTGTTCTCCTGGATATCTGCTTGAATCTGCTTTATGGAGTCCATTTCTTTCCTATGCTGAGCATTCGTGGCTGCCATAATTTTCTTGAGGTCATCTATTTTTTTGTCTGTATCTGCTCTAGCATCCTTAAGCATGGTCTTCATTGTGGACATCATCTCTACAGTTATCTGAGAAATTATTTCTGATTTGATTTTTTTCCAGAGCCTTATTCAATTGATTTGTTGTTACCACTTCAGAGATGCTGGGTGGGTGGCTTTCAGATTGTCCCACCTCATTGCCCTCTGGGTTTGCCTTTGAAACTGGATGTGTGGGGTTGCATCTTGTTTAAGTATCTTATTTTCCTTTCTTTGTTTAGTTTAGTTCCTGGGGTGATGTTTATAAATTGCCTATGGTAGGTTGCTTTATTGCTAGCATTTAAAACATTTAGTAGATGACTACTTCTCCAAAGTATCTTCCAGATGTAGCTTATTTTTGGGTTTTGAGTCTGTTGCAAGATCCTACCTCTTCAATTTGTTGGACATGAGAAGTTGCTGCCTATTTGGCCCAGTCCTTGGTTCTTTGGCACTGTGCCACAGTGTTTTCTGTGACTCAATCCATCTCAGTCATGGAATACCAGGAAGAAGAGCTGTTTAGAACAATTATGTCACTTTTCGCTATAGTGATACCACAAGCATCAAACACCACCTAGAAAATGACAGACTGAGCTAACCAGTTATTTGCCACTTTTAACCATATAAACTATTTTTGTGGTTATACACTAAAGTCTAAAACAAAGCAGAAAATTATATGCAGTATACAAGTCCTTAATATATCGATTTTGCCCTCAGGAGTTTAAATTTAAAATGAGTTAAGGATAAAGTAGAGGATTGGAAGAAGAGGAAGGAATTAGATGTAAGGCTGGAGGACAAAGACGGTTCCCACTAGTGTTGTGAAACTGTTGCAGAAGACTGCCAGGAAAAAGAGAAGGAAGGGATAAAAGGAAGAACAGAACAGAACCACAACCACAAAGAAGTTAGAAACTCTGTTTATACTTGTATAAAATCAAGGTCAAACAATGAAGGAAAAAACAAACAATAACAAAAACAAAAAACAAAAAAACCCACCCTCACCAGAATAAAAAACAAATGAGAGAAAAAATAAGTTCACTTCCAGGTTTTGTCTCTGCTGTAGGCAGGCACCATGTGGAGACAGAGTCCTGTTCCGTGCAGATCTGTCCCAGCAAGCCAGCAGCAGCCCTTTGGCGGGCAGTGGGCAATAGCCTACACTCTCTGGCGGAGACTAGACTCATTTGCCTGCCACTGTCAGCGCACTTTCCGCAGGCGGAAGCCCAACTGGAAGCGATGGATGGAGCGGTGGCTGCCCTGAGTTCCGAGCTCAGTTCCTGCCCACCCCCACAATGATGCGGGCCAATTGCTGTCTCACGCAGGACAGCTGAGCCTTAGCACTCACCGCCAGCCAGCACGGTCCTTCATGGCCGCTGCTCCCCTGCACCACCACTGTCTCGTATCCCTCCGCGGAGGCCCCCGGGGGTGCCGGCAGTCACTGTGTCCTCAGATTTGAACCTCTTCTGTCACCATGCTTCCTGACACAGGGAGAAGGTGCCAGTGTTCTCCTCCTTCTTCTTTGTTGAAGTTTCTCTTTTCACTCTCTCCGTGTGCCCTGAACTGCAGTTCAGATCCTTCCTGGGTCCAGGGAAGCCACTTCCCTCTTTCTTGTCCTCCCCCAGCCACTATATTCCAGTGTCCAGACGGTGACTTTTAGAGACATGCCCTGCCTGCTTCTTACAACTCTGCCATCTTCCCCCCGGTCCTCTTTTTTCTTAACTCATCCTTAAACTCTCACCTCCCACCATGACACTTCTGCCTCTAGACCCTGTGCCTCCCCACCATTTTTTGTTGTTTCCTTACTGTCTTTTGGTATCTTAAATTTTTATTGTATCCTGGCACTTTGAGTATTGTCATGAGTATTGTCTGAATGCTATTAAATAAAATCTTTTGGGGAATGTTCATTTCTGTTTATTTGTTATAGTAGTAAGTTGGCCCTGTTAGTTTCAAACTGTAAGTCCCAACCCACATCCTGCAGCTGTAGTACCAAAGTCAGTTCAGATTTCATATTCTGTCCCACATGTGTGCTATTCAAAGTCCAGATTGCATTTCAGGTGATGGCCTATTTCTAGTTCATATCTCAAAGCATTTATTATTCTATTTTGGGTCAATATCTGTTTTAGTCAGCTTTCCATCACCGTGACAGATTATCTGAGAAAATAATATTTTGGGGCAAAACAGAGCACAGTTGATGAAAAGATTAGCATTGAAAAGGATCCACGTACTTTGTAATGAGACAAGAAGATGCCTTGAGAGCACCTCGGAAATCAGCAAGACCCAACCATCATAGGCTCAAGGATGCAAAACTGAAACTCTTTCATTTGAGAAAAGAGTCTCTGGGATGCCTCCTCATTGAGGGCTGCCTAAAGAAATATATCCCCAAATATAGCCATCCAAGCACTAAGAGGCTGCTTTAGCTATAGTCCAAGGAGGCCGGGCTACTATTCGTGTCATCCATGTGGTACTGGTTTTTCAGGCATAAAAACACAAGAGTTATGGGTTCATGGAGGCTTCCACCAAGATTTCAGAAGAAGGCTTGGGAGGCCAAGCAAAAATGTGTGATAGGGTCACAGTCACTACCAGGAGCCCATGAGAGGGCAGTGCATGAAGCCATGAGAGTGAAGGCAAAGGTGCAGTGCAGATCCCAGGAAGTTAGACAAGCCAGGAATGTGGAAAGTCTGCTGAGAAAAGGCAAAGGCAGTGAACAAAGCTAGCTTAAGGGAGAGGCTACATGGGCTGAAACCAGCAAGGCCAAGTGGCAGGGCTGCCCAAGTCCTTTGGAACTCACATCTCACCACTACCTGCCCTGGATGCTGGACATGCATCTACAGGATTCAATGTTTGCCCTGCTTAGTTTTGGCCTTATTTTGTCCAGTTTCTGCCTATTCCCCATATTCCTCCTTGTTAGAATGGGAATCTTTACCTGGTACCATTGTATGTGGGAAATTTTTAACTTTCTTTTTGAATTTCACAGAGACAGCTAAGAGTTTGCTTTGAGTCTCAGAAAAGACTTTTGGACTTAGACTTTTCAGCTGGAACTGTTAAGACTTTGGCAACTGTTAGAGATGGACTAAATGCATTTTGCATAATAAGATGGACATGAACCTTTTGGGGCCAGGGGGCAGAATATCCCCCAAAAGTCTCACCTGGTCAGAAGATGCTGGTCACTGGGGGCATGACTTGGAAGGCTGTATTCTTGTTCATGGCTCTTCCCTTTATTCTCTGCTTCCTGGCTATCGTGTTGTAAAGATCTTTCCTCCACCTTGTTATTCTGTCCTGCTGTCCTGCCATGATATTTCTGCCTTGGGGACAGCTGACCATGTAATAAGTACACTGAAACTATGAGCTAAAATAAACCTTTTCTCTTTAAGTTATAGGTGTTGGGTATTTTGTCCTAGCAATGGGAAAGCTGATTAACACAGGGAACATATCATTGCCAAACCATAACAATCTCATACCCACCACATAGGTCTATCAGATTGCTTCTGAAGTTCCTCTTTGCTGTAATATTT
The DNA here is from genome assembly GCA_028451465.1 of Erethizon dorsatum. Taxonomy (NCBI): domain Eukaryota; kingdom Metazoa; phylum Chordata; class Mammalia; order Rodentia; family Erethizontidae; genus Erethizon; species Erethizon dorsatum. Next base: position 114,866,157 of record CM051822.1, on the reverse strand, counting down.
TTCATACCCTCCCTCCTCCATGTGGCCTCCTGATTAGAAAGCTAGGCTTCAACCTCCCTGTGAGTGTTGCTGTATACCTCCCTCAGGTGGGTACACCCCTGGGTAAAGCAGTAACTACAGGGCCTCCTGCCAATGCTGGATGGGATTGGGGTTTACTCTTGAGGATGGCCAGTAAAGGAAAAATGTCCTTGATCCTCTGACTATAAACAGTGAGTTTCTTTTGTCTACACTTGCTGTATAGTTCTGGGGTTTGGGCTGATCTGAGTCAAACCAGGGATAATGGGAGGAAATAAAATAGAAAATTCACTGCTCCATTGCCTCCTACTTTGTATTTTTATTTCCTGCTCCAATTCATTTGCCATTACTTTCTAGAGTTTTTGGGCTTCCAGGATTCCCAAGTGCTGCTTTAATAACTTGTTCAGAATTTTTAGTTCTAAACAGTGGAGAGATGGTATAGTGTGAGAACTCCTGTCTAATAGGAAGCGGAAGCTTCTCATGTTTCATCATTTTAAAAAACTGTTATATTTACCAACTTGGCTTTGACTCAAATATATTGACTAATTTCCCTTTCACAAGTTGCATTGAACCAAACATTATAGACGAAGTGCACACACCCCTGCCCTGGGTCATTGCCTGAATCTCTTTGGCTCTAAGCTTTCCCAGATGCAGTGAGCTTTTTCCTGGAGTATTCCTGCCCAGCTCCACTTGGGCTCAGCAGGGCTTTGCAGCAAGCTGCTCCTTGCACTGGAGATGCAATAACAGGGGTGAGATAGGCCCTCCTTATCATCCTCTGCAAGATTAGCAGGTTGTCTCCTTCATAGACTCTGACTTCCTGCCTGTTGTCATGGTTTCAAATGTGCCTTGCTCTTGAACATCATTCTTTTGTGTCCTTTTTCTAACAATGCTAATTGAATTACCAGGAGTGTCATGCAAATGGCTTCTTCTGCACTGAGATGTGGACTTCAAGAGATGTGGCTGTTTGGCCTTGTGAGTGGCAGAAGTGGCTTCCTGAACTTCTAACTGGAGCAGAATTGGCCTTTGGAGAAGAGGACACAGAGCCAAGCACCTCTAGAGTTTCAGTTACCAAGTGTCATTTCACATTTTCTGTCAGCAGCGTTGTCCGTGCTCAGAAATGAACAGCTCTCATTAGGGGAGTAGGGGGGTGCTGCCTTGGGAACTTCTGGGGGCAGCAGGCAGAGCTGGTGATGGGAATTTCCCAGAGACTGGCTGATTGAAGGTGAGGCTCATATGCTAGTCCAGGGCCAGCAGATGCTGCCCAGCCACCAAGTCTTGGGGACCTCATGAGCCTGCTGAAGTGGATGAGGCTTCTGTGATCCCAGTCCCAGGCAGGTGCTGCTCCTTTCCTCTCTGCCCTTGGATTTGGAGGATACAGATCAGGACCCAGCCACAGGGTTTAGGGAGGCCCATGGGGACCTTTGGGCTCCACAAAGTAGTTGTCTGTTCTTAAGTCTGGATGAGGGGAGCTTCGAAGCAGTCAATACCCAACTCAATGGACACTATCAGGTGCTTGTATCCCACATAATTCCAAACCCATCTTCTGCCATTAGGTATTTCCTCACTGCCCACCAAAGACTAGGTCTCTGCAAAGACACTAGAGACACAGCTTTGATCTGAGGTAGGAAAAAAAAAATGGTTACCATGATGGAGCCTCACTAATGTCATCTTTCTGTCCCTGTGTGGAAGCCTGTATCCGAATCACCTGCAGGGAATGTGAGGACACATATTCCTGGTCCCCAGGACTGTAACACAGCAGGGCTGGAGTGGAGGCCAGAGCACTAGCCTCTTAAATGTTCCATGGATGACTGTTCACTCTGGTCTGCTCTACTGCCCCTTGCTGCCACCTAGCAGGGCCTCCCTGACCTCCTTGATTTGATTTTGCAATAATCTGTGGCCTCACATGCCTGCCATGGTCTCTGAGCAGAGGCTACACTGAAGCCCCTCACCCCAGCTCCTTGACTTGGGCATGGACTCAAGACCGTCCTGCACTGCTGTTCTGGGAAAGGAGGTGGTGATCCCTCCGTGGCCTACTGCTGGGTGATGTAAGGTGTATAGACTCACGCTGAACTGTGACTCCAAGTTATTCCCCAGGCTTGGGCCCGAGGCTGGATCCTACAGGCCAAAAAGTACAAGGAATCCTGCCAGTAGCCTTGTTGGTAAAGGACAGTGTGACTCTGTGCAGCTGACGGAGGACCCTTGTGGGAATCAAGGCACGGGGGTGGCTCCTGGTTGGACAAGGCAGCTGCTGTAATGGGAGCTACTTACAAAACTGGCCCATCTTATTTCATTTTTCTGACTTCCGAAGGAAAGATGAGAGTGAGTTGACAGTCCCTTGGGGGAATGCCATCTTCATGAAGAAGATTCTGTGTCCCTTTCACATGGTGTGTGGAAAAAAAATGAAAGCTGGCTGTGTCTACAAACTTGGCCTAGCACTGACTGTATGCTGGTACAGTGCCCCAGAGGCCAAGTTCCTATAAAGGCTGCTGGGGTGGCTGTGGGCTGCAGGAGGAGCTCTGGGCCCTAGTTTGAACCTGGTTCCTAGGCTGGGGACCTTGGACAGGCACAACCCCTCTCATCCTCATGGTCCTTGGCAGCAACATGCAAATGGCATGTCACAAGAAGGTGACACCACAGGTCTGGTGCCCATCTGTTCTGTTCCGAGTTCCTCCTTCACGAATGTGGATACCACTCTGAGTTGACCTCTCCGTATGATAGGTCATATTGAGTAAGGGCATCCCTGCTTCCTCTGCCTGGCACAGCCTTCTCAGGGCTCAGGTAGGGCAGATGTCAGTGCTCCATCACTAGGGGAGCCATTCTGCCTGGCCAGAGTTTCCCAAGCATGTGGACAGCCACTGACCATCCCAGGGTTTCAGGAAGGCAAGAGAAAACTCCCAAGGAGGAAATGCTAATGGGCATAGGGTTTCTTTTAGGGAAGGGTGAGAATGTTCTGGAAACAAATAGTGGTGACTGTTTTACAATGTGCTAAGTGCATTAAATGCCACTGAGCTGTGTAGTTTTATGTAAGGGGCAGTAATATTATTAAGATATATTAAGATATGATAATAATAACAACAACGATAAAATTCTCAGAGATCTGCATGTGTCCCACAGTGGCTGCCAGAAATGGAAATTTTTTGGAAATCTCCTTCTGTTATTATAAAAATTCATGTGAAGTCTGCCTCCTAGTTCATGGTACATCAGGAGCCCCACTATTTGACAAGACCAGAATTGGCTATTAGTTTGTTATGTTTGTTTAAGAGGAGAATCGAAGTGTTTAAGGAATGCTGGGCTCTTCCCCCAATCTTTCATTAGGAAAATTTCAGGCTCTCAGACAAGGCAAAAGCAGGACCATCTCTGCTTTTCCACATATGAGTGAATATGTGCATTTTCCTTTTCTGAGCCATTTGACAGTGGCTCATAGCACAACTCTACACTAAATATACTTTCACTGTGTTTCCTCAAAATAACAGCTTTCTCCTGTTTAATGCAAATGCTATTATCCTGCCTAAGAAAATTAACAGTAAGATCTAACAGGCGGTCCACATTTAGATTGCCCCTACAGAGAAAATTCACTTTTTAGGGATCTTTCTATTGAACTAGGATCCAGCTGAGGTGGACACATTTTATTTGGTATTTGTCTCTTTGACCTCTTCAGTCCTCATCCCCATCTTGTGACCTGGGCTTTCTGAAGTGCCCAGTGCTGGTTAATAGGAACCAGTGTGCACAAACCTTTCTTATCTCTAACACCACTCTTCTCCTGGTCCTCTGAGTTGGGGGTTTGAGGACAGAGGCTGGGCTTGTTGTGGGCTGAGCCCTGAGGTAGAAATGGAGCAGATGGGGATCATTCATCTCACAACTGGCTCCCTGTTCCCAGAAATTAGCTGAGCTTGGCCTGCATGTTGGAGCAGCTGGGCATTTGCTGTGCATTCACAGATCTTTTTGTCCTGAAAACTATTTTGTATCAGAACCCCCAGGGCTGCACTTTCTGTGCCTGGGCAGGTGTGGCAGGGCTTTGTCATGTGACCTCGCCAGTGATCCCAGCTGCATCCACAGAACAATACCTTCAGCTCAGCTTTTAGGTTTGAAATCTCAGCCGGCTGAATTGCTTTCCTCATCGTAGATGTTTTCCTATTTCTTACTTCTGTGCTTGTGAAGTAGAAATAATTTACAAGGAAGAGACCTCTGGCTTCCCCTTATTTTCCTGCTGTGGCTTGAAGAAAACATCAGCTGCTTTGGAACAAGGGAGCTGCCACTATTTCAGAATGAGAATGAACCTTCTTAGAGTAAGCCCAGGCATTTCTTGACACCTACGCAGCAGACACATGCTCCCTCTGATGTGGATGCAGATTTAGTCTGTTGCTGTGGTTGCAGAAGAAGGTGGGTGTAGACTCTGAGTAGAAGCAGCCATCTGAGAATGCTGAGGACCTGTGTTGGCTGGTCTATAGGCCATTGTTTTTTCCAGAATAACATTCAAGTATCTGCTAAATGCCTACACATGGCTTATCATGAGCCAAGAACTGCTCTGAGCACTTCATAAGTGTTAACTCATTTAGTCCTCCAAACACACCCTCAAATGAAAGTGTGGTTATTGTTTCCATTTTACAGAGAGGCCACAGAACTAGTGAGAGGCAGAGTCTGGATGTAGGCTGCATTGCTGGCTGCAGATGGCATTCTTGCCCACGTGCTGGCTGCCTGGAGGGCTCCTTTATCTTTAAGGAAGAAGCCCAGTGTGGGCAAGCAGGGAGCAGCACAGATGGTTCAGGCGGTTTCCCTGTGTAACCACATCGCTCTGATTGACGATGATAATAATGCTTTTGAGGTTTGTCAAAAGTGTGCTCTCAGTGGCCAAGTTTGCATGTATATGACTTCTGCAATACAGGGTGGGCTCCTCTCCATGATGGATCTAGGACATCTATAACGAATGCCAGGGTAATTGAGTGTGGTGGTGCACACTTGTAATCCCAGCACTATGGGAGGCTGAGGCAGGAGGATCAAGGAGTTCAAGCCCAGCCTGGGCAAATTAGTGACTTACTAAGACTCTGCTACAAACAAACAAACAAACAAAAAAACAAAAAAAAATTCCAAAAAACAGGATTGGGACATAGCTCAGTGCAGTGCCCCTGGGTTCACCCTAGTACTGAAAAAAAAAAAAAAAAAAAAAAAAGAAGGCTTGGGAATGTCACAGTGGGTTACTGAAACCTGCCGGCAACATTGGTCCTTATAGTTATTCAGATGATGTTTCTGGCCAGAAAATAAATCCACCAGAGACTACTCAGCAAGACTGAGCCCTTGGGCCGGTGAGATGGCTCAGCGGCATAAGAGCCTGCCTGGCAAGCGCGAGGTCCTGAGTTCGACCCCCGGTACCCACAAAAAAAAAAAAAAAAAAAAAAAAGACTGAGCCCTTGCAGGGTCTTCCTCACACAGAGTCTGATATTGAGGGAACCTTGGAGATGGTCACATTCATGCCGAGATAATGGTTGGAGAGGATAAGAGGAGCTGACACACTTACTGCTTCTCTCCATTTCTGATCCAAGTGTAGTGCCAAGCTGCCCTTTCAAAGGAGACTGCCTTTACAGCTCAGGGTTTGCGAAGCTCGCCCTCTGGGACAGAGATGCTCTAATTGGCTTGCTGCTGCAGAGTGATGGGTGCAGAGTTCACTGAATGAACATTCTTCCTCTCTTTTGAGTTCAATCCCAATATTCCAAAACTCCTCACTTTGCAGAAAATGGACATGTCATAGTGAGATACTTAAACACAAGAAATCTTTTATTAAAATAACATGCACTACCTGTCTTGTTACTTAAATGTTTTCGAATATCTAACATCAGTTTGTGTAGACTTGTTTGTAATGGTCAGAATGCATGCTCTCCCTGCAGGCTGATGGAGGGTCTTTGGATATTTGTGCACTGTTCGCTGTGTCGTGCTGGCACATGAGCCCTGGCATGGAGCAGGGCTGCCTGCTTTTTAGTTTGCACTTCTGTTTTTCTCATCTGAGTAGGGGCACCAGATAATAACTTCTTGCTGAGGGAGTTGGAAATCTGAAGTGCTTTCAGAAGCAGACCATTGGGAAAACTCTGCCAGCAGCCCCGGTGCTGCTGGGGCAGCAGGCAGTGGCAATGAAGAGGTGCTAATGCAGTGACCCAGGTGTGCTCTGGAGCTGGAGAGAAAGTCTGTGACAGGAGATGAAAGGTCAGAAAACCACCATCTGGCTGCTTGGGCTTCAAGTGTGTATGAAAGTGGCGCTGGGCCCTAAGGCTGGAGAGACATTGGATGCCCCCCAGCTGAGGCCAGCATCCACCTACCCAGACAGAGCTGGGTTAGGAGAGGCTGCTGCTTTGGGCCATGGACTCTGACTTCCTGTGGGCACCAACATGTCCTCTGTGTGAGAAATAGGCTTTGTCTTTTCTGTCAAAGCACAAGGCCAAAGCAACTCCATTTTGGGTTTAAATGACCTGGCCATTTACTTACTAGCCACTCCCCCTCCCCTGTCAATATTCTGAGCTCCAAGAAATGGTGACTACATACTGTTTCCCAGAACATAGCCAGTTCCCAAGATAAAGAACCAAGAAATTTCATTCCAAAGTCCAATACCTCCTCTCTAACTTATTCAGCAATGCACCCCTACCCCCAGTTAGTCAACCATAATAGATCCATAATAGATTGAAAGCCTTTGAATTCAGCCAATGACTTTAAAGGTCAGCTGCTTCTCCTGCATTAGGGATAAAAGGGGCAACCCTCCTTTGTCCTGTGTGCCTGCTACCTCATGCTCACGCCCTTTCACAAAAGTAAAAATCCTTGTTGAGATTTCTTGGTGTACGAGTGCTTCATTATTTGCACTTACAAATTGCGTCTGGGGGCTTATCTGCAAGACCTGGAGGGACATGTGATGAAGTTGGTATGTACGCATCCTTGTTTGCAGCTATAAAGCTAGTAGTTTTATCTGGTTTCATGGAATAGACAGTCTCTTGAGTCTCCTGGCTCTGGGAGACTTGTGATTCCTCATCCCTACTTTGGGCAGGGATAGAAGGACGAGGAGAAGGACGAAAGGGAGGAGGAAGAGGAGAAGGGGGAGGAGGAAGAGCAGACAGCCTTTGCAAGGTGTGAGCTGTATACCTGGAGTCCCTGGGACCCTCCAGGGGTCTGAGAGGTAAAAGTATATACATACAATGTATCCGTCAGTGCTTACTAGAGAAACAGATTTTAATGCAAGATATACAAATACATAAGAATTTACAAGATTGGCAAGTTCACATTGCTGGTTTTTGAGAAAATATTTACCAAACATGAAGTCAAACAACTATAGTTCCTGACTGATTGGCAAGTTCAGCAATGTGAACACCTGACAAGAGTCAGGTGTGGAAGAGTGCAAAAGGCCTTTCTGTGCGCTGGAGAGCCGAAGTGTCCAGTTGAAGGCCTGGAGCTCAGTGTGGTGTCCTGTGTGAGTCCATATCAGGAGGCCAAAGAGTCTGTGCCAAAGCCAGGAGGTGATGTCCAAAGTGAAGGTGAAGACTGGAGCTCCTCCAAAGAAACAGGAGAAGCCTTCCTTCTTCGATTCTTAGGCAACAAGCTGCCCTAGGGTGGGTTTTCCGCCTTCAGTAAATCCCCTGAGCCACACTTAGAACTGTGCTGACTCAATTTAGTTGGGCGTTTCTTACACAAGTTGGTACAATCAGTTAACTATCACAGATAACTAGCTGTGACAACAGAGTCAAGGCTGGGGCGCTTGACTCTATGCCTGTCATCCTCCTCAGTGTCACACTCACAGCTGGGCAGAAACCAGGGTCACCTAACAAGTGATTATATTTTTCACTTTTAGTCCTTGACAACACGTGTTGCTGCTATTCTGTGTAGTAATCAGGATACTCCCAAGGGCTTCTGCTCCCACTGGGGTGTGCAGCCCTTGAGGAGCAGGCGTGGGCTGTGCTTGAGCTGTGTATGGAACTTGCTGCTCTTTTCCTTAATGAAACACTTTCTGTACTTGAAAGAATGGCAGAGGAACTATAGTTGTTTGACTTCCCATTTGGTAAATCTTTTCTCAAAAACCAGCAATACGAACTTGTCACTTTGAGGAAAACAACCAACAGCATTTGTTGCTAATGATAAAATTTGAGGTTTCAGGCAAACATTAGAATTTTGGACAATTGGCATCTGCCTCTGAGTTCGATGGCTTCTTTTTTTTTTTTTTTGTGGGTACCAGGGGTCGACCCCAGGACCTCGTGCGCCCGCAGGTGCCCGTGCTGCTGAGCGATATCACCGGCCCTTTATTTGTATGTGGGTTCCGGGAGTCAAACTCAGGCCCTCGCGCTTGCCAGGCAGGTGCTTATGCCACTGAGCCATCTCACCAGCCCTTGATGGCTTCTTAATACTCAACGACCTTTTCAATGGGATCAGCGGTGACTTGAACAAGTGTGGTTTTTTGATATTGGATTATGAAATGTGTCAACATTTGTAAGATGAGTATAGCTCAAAGGCAAGTGTTTTCAAACAGCCAGAGCGTGATGCCATAAAATCCTGCACGTGAGCAAAGATCTGCTTAAGTGCAGCATAGGCAGAGCATGAACAGTCCATTTATACAGATCCTGCAGTCAACCTTCAACAAACTACACTTGTCATGTTTTGGTGTGGTATCGATGAAGAGGATCCACCTCCATCTGAAAGGGCTTTGTAATGCTTCTCCTTTTTCTTGCCACGTACTCTATCTGTGGGAAACTGCATTTTCTTAAAAAAATTATAGCCAATATAACATACCCTAAAAGTTTGAATACAAAACCAGTTATGAGACCATAACTGTCCTCCATCAAACTAGAAATTAAAGAGATTTGCACATAAATCTATTTATATATTGTATTCTTTGCTAATTTTTGTTGAGTTGGAAAATCTAGTATAATGAATTTAATGTCATTGTAGATGGATCAATAAATATTTAAAAAATTTCTCAGCTTCAGTTGTGCAGCACAGTCTCTATTGCTAGACCTAAGTCATGTGATAATTTCTAAGAGCATGAAGTCTGGGAACTGCTTGTGGGTGGACGGAGGCTACCTGCAGGCCTGTGGTTTGTGGTTCCCATCCCCAGGGAGAGCAGAGGGGAGGCAGGTGGTTGTAAATGGTGCATACCGGTTGTTGAGTGCAAATCCAGCAATGGTTTGACCAAACTTCTGTCCTGGAAACAAGTCCCAGAAATGAAGGCACCTGTGTGGACAGAGTGGTTTCTCTGAGTTGTGGTTCCTGTGGGCAGCTCTGCTGTCCTCTGTCCCAACTGTCCCAGGTGGCCACACCACACAGTAGGCAATAGTCTTCTTTGACAAATCTCTTTCTATCCATCTGCGGCTGAGTGTTTTTATTTCCAGGAGAAATTGCTCTGTGCAGCATCTGCTAAAGCCCAAATTTTGACTGATGTCCACATTAGCCAGGAAGGGCTTGTTAACTGATAAACCTGCTTGTTAACTGCTAAACCTTTGCATTGCTGAGACAAAATACTCAAGATCGAAAGTTAAAGGAGGAAAAGTTTATTTTGGCTCACAGTTTGTAGAGGTTTCTGTCTTTAGTTGGCTGGCTATAAGGCAGAGAGGCATAGCAGAGTGGTGTCAGAGAGGAGAAAAAGTTCATGACAGGCAGAAGGCAGCAAAGAAGCAGCAGCAGCCCTCTTTCTGTCCCTTATAGTCCATCCAGGCTACCCACCCTTAGGGCAGGTAGCACTCACACCCAGGGTGGGACATCCTTAATCCCAGCAATGCATACTTAATCCCAGCATCACACACCCTAGAAGCAGCCACCTTTCAAAAGGCCCACCTTGACAGTATGAGGTTTTGGGGGTACATCTAGATACAAGCAATAACACCTGGGAAGAAAGAATAAACAAAATATGTCCAGATTTCTCATTATGAATTAGTACCGGTGAAAGTGGAGAACTGTTACTGCTTTGCTACTATGAACTCACTTAACAATGCAGAAGCTCTCACTGTATATTCTTCATAATATTCACTGTTAAGGTTGTTTTCTTTGGCTATCATTAAATTGATTTTCTATAGCAGTCCTTGGCCGGCTTTGGAGATTATATTTTATTTGATGGACACATATGCAAATAATATACTGCAGCTTACAAGTAGATGTACGATATGTACACATTGAGGTGTAAAATTTATCTAACCATCCTTGAAACTTGTCTTTCATGGTGCAGAGTTGGGTTCTTCACAGGCTGCAGGAGATATGTTGGCAATCAGGTTAGAGTGAAGGAATCTACAGAGTCTCCAAAACTTGACCTTCGCAGCAAAGCCTGACTTAATTCCAGAGAAAAGCCATTTCGCTGTGATGTTGCAATTCATGCCACATTAAAGGCTGCAGTACTTTGGTCTCATTTGAGTTACTCACACTTCGGTTTTATTGGGTCAGGTTTTCATGTCTACGGAGTATGTCTGGATTCCTGGGGGAAATAGACACTACTTGGGTTGCAAGTGGGATCTTCAGAAAAGTTTGGTTTTGTTTCTGTAAGCCACACCAGCACTATGGTATTGGTGTCACAACAAATTACCTACATCTTCAGGTCGAGTTTACCACCCAGGTGCTATGATTTAAGGCTGTGAATTCATAATAGAGCCTGTGTACTGTCATGAATTTTTAAGTGAAATTTCCCCTTCTTGGTTTGATACTGGAGAGATTCCCTATGGTCTCCTGAAGCAGTGACTTTTAGTTCACACTTATGATGAGGATTATTGGGAATCCCAATTTAGGTGTGGGAAGGGTGTGTTTTGACAACCCAAAAGATATACCGTCTTTTGTTTACAACTGAACTTTGCCGTCTTTTGTACATACCCTCATGAGGTCAATGCTGTGACCCAGATGAAAGTTGTTGAGGATGCAAAGAATCAAAAGTCTGTACAAAAAAGCCAAGGCTGAAACCTAACCAAAGCCCCCTTGGAAATGAAGCACAAAGCCGCAGTGCTTCCATCTGACCACAGGACACACCATAAACCACAAGGTCTGGACAGGCGGCTTCACAGAATTCTTAGGTCCTTAGTTCCTGCTTCACACGCTTGTTGGTCTTTTGAGTATTTCTTACTTTCTTGCCAATTCCTTAATCCATTTCCAAAGCTGTTCTCAATGTATTCCAGCACTTAAAATTGTTTTCGGAAGGAAAGTGATTTAGGGTATCTGATTTGTCATATTGATGAAAATGCCCTACACATTCTCTTTAACTTGGATATTGGTTCTTGAAGAAAGAAAAAATAGAAAGAAAGAAAGAAAGAAAGAAGGAAAGACCCATTTGTCTTCCTTCCTTCCTTCTTCCTTCCTTCCTTCTTTTTTTAAATAGAGAAATAACATCTTGATTAAAAAATTAACTTTATTGATTACAAGTCACCATTTAATGAATTTTGACAAATGTCTAGATCTGTATGTCACCACCATCAAAGGCAATGTAAAGAGTATTTCTGTCACTCCCAAAGTTCTCTCTTGTCCCTTTGCAGTCTCCTCCCCTAACTTCTGAATCCAGTCCACTACCATCTACTTTATGTCACTGTAGCTTTACTTTTTCCTAAAATGTCATAAAATTGGAGTCAGGCAGTATATATTCTTTCGTGTCAGGTCTTTCACTTACCACAATTGCAAGATATTTATCCATGTTGCTACTTTATTAGTAATTCATTTCTTTTAATTCATAACCAGTAGTCTATCATATGAATATACCACAATTACCATTGACTACTAGTTGATTGGTATATTGGTTATTTCAAAATTTTGACCATTATGAATTAAGCATTTATAGTCATTTGTATACAAGTTTCTGTGTGACTATATATATTTTTTAAAACTTTTATTTCATAGGTACATTTTAGATATACATAACGATAACATTTATTATAAGAAATTATACCTGCATGTGATATATCTTGCTTCTTCTTTTTTCCCCATTCCTCTCCCCTCCCTTCAACCCCCTTCCCCTCCTTATTGACAAAAGCTTTTTTTTCTGTTTTTTCCCTGTATCCCTTTTTTTGTCCCTTCTTTCCTTTCCCCCTCCCCCTTCCTTGTTCCCCTTTCATGTGAACATTTTCTTCCCATTTCCCAATATCTATTATACATTTTGATCCTTATTTATATGTTTGGTTTCTCACACCAGAGAAACCATGCAATATTTGAACACGTGTGTCCACTTTATTTCCACTTAAGTGTATGGTCTCAAGGTGCATCCATTTAGCTAGAAATGTCTCAAGCTTATCCTTCTTTATGGCAGAGTAGTACTCCATTATATAAAAAAAGCACATCTTCTTTATCCATTCATCAGTTAATGGGCATTTGGGCTGATTCCAAGATTCATCTATTGCAAACTGCCACTATAAACATGGTTGTGCATGTATTCCTGTGGTATGATGCTTTTAATTCTTTTGGGAAGATATCAAGAAGGGGAATAGCTGGGTCAAATGGAACCCCTAGTTTTAGTTTTTTGAGGACTCTGCACACTGATTTCCACAGTGGTTGCACCAGTCTACCCTCCCACCAACAGTGGAGAAGGTTTCCTTTTTCCCCACATCCCCGCCAGCATTTGTTATTGGTTGATTTCTTGATAAAAGTCATTTTTTCTGGAGTGAGATGGAATCTCAGTGTTGTTCTAATTTGCATCCCTTGAATGACCAGTGATGTTGAACATTTTTTCATATATTTATTTGTCATTTCTACTTCTTCACTTGAGAAATGTGTATTCACCTCAGATGCCCATTTTTGGACTGGGTCTTTAAATTTGGGGGGGGAGTGTTTTTTTGAGTTCTTTATATATTCTAAATGTTAGTCCTTTCTCTGAGGAACAGCTGGCAAAATTTTTTCCCACTCTGTGGGTTGTCTTCACTCTGTTGGTAGTTTCTTTTGCTGCGCAAAATCTTTTTAATAAGTTGAGACCCCAATTATTGATTCTTTGTGATAGTTCCTGTGCAATCAGGATTTTGTTCATAAAGTCTTTGCCTACACCAGTGTCTTCAAGAGTTTTACCTATTCTCTCTTCCAGCAGATTTAATGTTTCTGTTTTAATATTTAGATCTTTGATCCATTTTAATTTTAGTTTAGTGCATGGTGAAAGATACAGGTCTAGTTTTAATCCTCGGCATGTGGAAAGCCAGTTTTTCCAGCACCATTTATTAAAGAGGCTCTCTTTCTTCCAGTGAAGGTGTTTGACTCCTTTGTCAAAGATAAGGTGGCTGAGTAGGTTTGGAATTTCTGCATTTTCTAATCTGTTAATCTGTTCCAATGATCTTCAGATTTTTTTTTGCCAGTACCATGATGATTTTATCACAGTAGCTTTGTAGTATAATTTCAAATCAGGGATTATGATGTCCCCTGCCTTGCCTTTGTTGTTCATAATTATGTTTGCTATTCTAGGTCTCTTCTGGTTCCAAATGAATTTTAGGATTGTTTTCTCTACTTCTCTGAGATACGCTGTTTGAATTTTGATCAGAATTGCATTAAATCTGTATAGCTATTTTGGAAGTATGGTCATTTTCATTATATTGGTTCTTTCTATTCAAGAACAAGGGATATCTTTCCATTTTCTGATATCCTTTTCAATCTCCTTTTTCAGAGTACTGTAGTTTTCAACATAAAGGTCTTTTACTTCCTATATTAGGTTGATTACGAAGTATTTCATTTTTTTGGATGCTATTGTGAAGGGTGTTGTTTTCCTATTTCTCAGTGAGTTTGTTATTTGTGTACAGCAATGGTATTAATTTTTAAGTGCTGATTTTGTATCCAGCTACATTAATTTGGTTATTAAATCTAGAAGTCTTTTGGTGGAGTTTTTGGGGTCTTCTATGTAGAGTATCATGTCATCTGCAAATAATGATAATTTAACTTCTTTCTTTCCAATCATTATTCCTTTTATTTATTTCTCCTGTCTAATTGCTCTGGCTAAAGTTTCCAGGACTATGTTGAATAAGAGTAGAGACAGTGGACATCCTTGTCTTGTTCCTGATTTTAGAGTAAAAGCTTTCAGTTTTTTATTATTTAGTATGATGTTTGCTGTTGGTTTGTTGTAGATGGGTTTTATCAGATTGAGATAAAGACCTTCTATTCCAATTTTCTCTAGTTTTTTTTTTTTTATCATGAATAGGTGTTGGAGTTTGTCAAACACTTTTTCTGCATTTATTGAGATGATCATGTGATTTTTGTCTGTGGCTCTGTTAATATTGTGTGTTGCATTTATTGATTTATATATGTTGAGCCATCCCTGCATCTCTGGGATGAATCCTACTTGGTCATCATGTATAATCTTCTTCATGATTTGCTGCATTCTTTTTGCTAGTATTTTATTGAGGATTTTTGTGCCCATTTTCATTAGCGAGATTGGCCTATAGATTTCTTTTCTGGTTGGGTCCTTCTCTGGTTTTGGTATTGGGGTGATGCTTGCTTCCAGGAATGATTTTGGGAGTATTGCTTCTCTTTCAATTTCATTCAAGAGTTGGAGAAGTAGTGGTGTTTGGTCTTCTCTAAATTTCTTGTAGAACGCAGTGGTGAATCTGTAAGGGCCTGAGCTTCTCTTTGTAGATTTTTAATTATGTCTTAAGTTTCACTGACTCATTTTTGTATCTTCTTGATCCAGTTTTGGTAATCATATGTATGTAGGAATCTGTCCATCCTTCTGTATTTTCCATCTTACTAGAACACAGGTTCTCAAAGTAGATATTGACAATCTTCTGGATTTCTGTGGGATCTGTGGTGGTTTCACCCTTTTTATTCATAATTGCATGGATTCAAGTCTTCTTCTTTCCTTTTTTTGATAAAGTTGGCCTAGGGTTTGTCAATTTTATTTACTTTTTCAAAGAACCAACTCTTCGATTCATTGATTCTTTGTGTTGTTTTCTTAGTCTCCATTGCATTAATTTCTGCTCTGATCTTTATAATTTCCTCCCTAGTATGAACTTTGGGCTTGACTTGCTCTTCCTTTTCTAGAAGCTTGGAGTTCAACATTAGGTTGTTTAGTTGATTTCACCCAATTTTCTGATATGGGAATTTACCACTATAAATTTCCTTCGTAGGAACGCTTTCATTCAGTCCCATAAGTTCTGGTATGTTGTATTGGCATTATCATTTAATTATAGAAACTGTCTAATTTCTTCTTTAATTTCACCTGTGACCCATTGGTTGTTCATGAGGGTGTTATTTAATTTCCATGTGTTTATGAAGTTCTTATGGTTTCTTTTGCCATTGATTTCCAATTTCATTGCACTGCTTATGTGTTTTAATTTCTCTTGGGTAAATGTCTAGAAGCAAATTGCTGGGTCATTTTCTAGTGCATGTTTAAATTTATAAGAAGTTCCTTGAGTTAATTTCAAAATGACCGTACCATTTTACATACTCTCATATGAGGGTTTGGGTGCTTTAGCTTTTGGTCAACGCAGTATTGTCAATTTAAAATTTGTTAGGTCTTTTAGTTTGTGAATTCAGTGGCAAGCACTGTAGTTTTAATTATATTTCCCTAGAATTAATGGTGTGAACATCTTTTCATGTAGTTATTTGTCACCAATACGTTTTTTCTAAATTGTTCAATTTTTTGTCCATTTAAATATCAATTGCTTATTTTCTTAATATTATGTTACAAGAATTTTTTAGGTATTTAGGATACAATTATTTAACACACACACAGACATACCCACCTTGCAAATATTTCTCTCAATGTGTGTCTAAATTTTTTGTTTTTTTGACTTTGTCTTCAAGGAGCAAAAGTTTTTAATTTTGATGAAATTCAATTTGTTTATTTTTAAATAGTGTGTGCCTTTTATGTTTTATCTATGAAACTGTTGGCTAATTTGGTGTCAGAAATATTTTTTCCTATGTTTTTTTTCTAGAAATTTTGTGAGTTATGGTTACATATAGGTCTGCACACCATTTTGAGTTAATTTTTATATTTAGTATATGATAAGCATCAAGGTTCATTTTTTTTCTGTGAGTGGTGGTCCAGTCGTCTTGGCACCATTTGTTAAAAACATTATATTTTCCTTGTGGAATCATAGCTGAAAATCACCATATATACAGTATGCACATGGTTTTTCTGGAGCTATTCTTTTCCATTAATATACCTGCTTACCTTGTGCCAGCACCACCCTTTCTGAATGCCTGTGACTTTACAGTGTCCTGCAGTCAGATGGTGGAAGTCCTGCAGCTCTGCTCTTCATTTCCACAGGGCATTTGCTAGGTTTCAGCCTTAGCCTTTTCATATAGACTTTAGCTCTGCTTGTCCTTTGGGTCCTCACCTCAGCATCTTTTATCTGGACCATGGCAGTGACCTTAGGCATCTCACACCTCCAGCTTAATACATGCAGTATTTGTCTTGACACTTTTATTGAGTTTTAGCTCCTTTCACCTATGGGGTGAAATCTTCTTTTTCCATAGATACCCTAGGACTGTTCAGGCTGTAAGATATTCTGGTTCTGAAAAGGAGTAAGGGGTCTTCATTCATAGGTCATATTGTTATTGTCTTCTCTTAAATTCAATTTGTATAAAGGCTAATGAGAGTTATCATACCTGTTTACTTGAAATTCATGTTTCTGCTAAAAGTATCAATCATTACATCTAAATCAGTGGGGTTGACTTGGGTCACCAGACAGCTGGACGATGATGAACAGGAGGCTCTGTATGCTCCCAGCCCTGCCCTGGGTGTTAGGAGTGAGGCTGACAGCACTGCACCCCTGAGCTTGATGACCTCATCCATCCTCCCCAACATTCCTGCGGTGACACCAGCTCCTCCAGTTATCAGATAGAGGGACTGAGGGGGCAAAGTCACTTTTGAGCAGGTGACAGTATGTGTTTGAACCTAGATAGCTGGATATGGGACAACAGCTGTGATTCTTTACAGAAAAACTCACTGAAAAGTTTTTGGTACCCCATGCTACCCAATCCCTGGTTGTTTGAAGACAGAGTAAACGCTAATTTTCTGGTATAGCCATAGCCTACAATTTCCCAAAGAGTGTTCTATAGAACTCTGTGGGTTTCTCTTTAAAATGATTTGGAGCAAAAGTTGGGAAATGCTGCAGATTCTCAGATGCAATTTCCCCTTATCCCCTGAATTTTAATATTTCTCAAGTTGAGACTGCTCAGCTTCAGGCTGTTCAGGACAGCCACCATAATTGTAGCCTATAGACCATTCAGGGTGGTTGGAAGCTAATGGCTGCACAGTTATGAAGTTAATGGTATATTTCACAGCTGAGGAATCTGAGAGCCAAGAAGCTAGGCCCACTCCCCACCTGGGAGAGTTAGATGTTTATTAGAGGCCTCCAGGGATTCTGCAATGAGTGTATTTAATCTACCACTTTCTAATCTCTCTGGAACACAGAACACAGTCTCAGGGCCATCTCTTGTTGCTTATAGTGCCTGATTCCAGGGGGCATCACCCTGAGCAAGGCTGCTCTGGTGAGAGGGCAGTGGGCAAAGAGTCCAGAGAATGCCCAAATATGTACCTGCTATAAAAGGCCATCTTCAGGGCTTTGCTGCTCTTTGGGGAGATGTGGAACCTACAAGTAGAAATCAGTGAGAGGAAGTGGAAATGGCTTCTCAATTAAAAATACACAGCACATCTGATCATTCTTGCTTCTGAATTCCAAGGGGAGGTGGCAGTCATTTGCTTGGTCATTTAACACACATCTTACAGTGCCCATGATGTAATTGATGATGCAACCAGGTTCCTGCCCTCATGGAAGCTTGCAGTCTATAAGTAATACATACGTGAGGCAATGCCAGAATATTATGGTTGTTGGGGAGGGTCAAGGAAGGCCTATGGAGAAGGAAGTGAGAAGACATTTTTGGGAAGGCGATATTTAAGCAAAGGCAGGAAGGTATGACAATGGCAGGAAGAAGCCTTCAGGCATAGAGGACTGCTCATTCAAAAGCCTTGAAGTAGTGAAGAGGTTAGTGCTCTTCAGGAACTGAGAGAAATCCTTGCAGTGGGATGCAGGGAGGGGGACTTTGCAAGAGGAGATTGTGTGAGAACTGTTGGAAGTCCTGCATTTGGAAATTGCTTGGGCTTTTCCATGGGTAAAGTGGGCTTTGAGGTAGGGTGCTGTATGAGCTGGTGCCCCAGGGAGGAGGTGATGCAGATGGGACTGAAGTGGGCTAGTAGAGCTGGAGGAATGTGAGGAGACTCCAGGTGGAAATTGGAAGCATCTGCAGTAGAGTCAATGAAAATGGCTGTTTCTATTTGGGGTCAGGAAGTGTGGGCACCAGGAGCACTGGGGAAAGTTTGGGAGAAAAATATATGGTATAATGTCTAATACTGTGACAATAGGTGATTATCAGATATTGGCATATCCAGGGTGGGGTGGAGCAAGGATCTGGGGAGGTGGTGGTGAGACATTTCAGAGCATCTGATGCTGGTTCTGAACTGCTCACAGGTGGGGCCCAAAGCAGAAAGTCTCAGCTTAATGATGTTTTGTATTGCAAAGTGTGAGAGGCACTGAGTGATTGTGGCTAAATTAGTCCACAGAGCTGAAGGAGCTCACTGAATTTCTAGAGTGAGCTCCAGGGGCTAGAGCAGGTTTGCTGAGATACAGAGAGAAGGGGGTATGAGGGCTGGTGCTGCTCAGTAGGGTGGGTGGAGAATTGGGAAGAATACAGCTCTTGGCTGCCCTGACTTGCTTGGCAACTCCACCTCTGGTATCTCATTCTGGGGTATTTGCTGAGGCTGCCTGAAGGTGAATGAAGACCTCTTCCTCCCACCAAGAATCCCTGGAATCCCTGGGGATACTGCAGGGACAGGTTTTCTCTGAAAGACTGGAGAGACTGAGTGGAGAATGCCTTGGGGCTATTCCTACTTAAACTTGAGTTGGCTTGTTGACCTCTCAGACACAGCATTTTCTGGAATAGGACTCCTAATTCCTGCTTCAGTGCCAGTACACACAAAGGCACCATGAATCCTTACTGCAGGTTCTTTCTAGCTTGGGTCCTGGGCTTGGACTCACGGGAGAGATTTTGCCCTTAACACATGATCCTTTGAATTAATTTTTCTTCCTCTCAAAAGAAACAAGATTAAGTGCCTGTTGGTAGAGTGGCCTTAACTCATGATGACTTTGTTTGGCTTTCTGTATCTCAAATGCCAAAGATAAAAGGCCTGATAAATATATCCTAAAGGATAACATCAAATAAACCATCGCTGTCGTCAAACTATATTTAAATATGCTCTGTTTACAAAATCAATTGTGCTATACACAAAGCAAATAATGTCTCAGTGGGCAAAGCTAAGAGTAAGCACCCAATCAATTATTAATAGGAAAAAACCCTTCAAATGAAGAGTCTCTAAATACGGCCACCTGAATACTAACAATAAGGCCTCATGTTTATAAAGCACTATGTGTCTATAGGTAATACTTGAAGAAGGGGTGTCAAATGTGTTCCCTCTCCTGAATCACTTTACAGGAAGGCTTTCTGTATGGTTATTTGCATCCAGTGCACCCACTAGGGACCATGCCTTACATCTGTGTCTTAACAGAACTACTCTTGGGCAACCAGCAAGCGGGGGCTTTCCTTATGCACAAAGTATGTGATGCCTCTCAGAGCTCTTCTGGTATAAGGTGTACTCTGCCACCCAAACTTCTGGAACAAAGAATGTGAGCTTTAAAGCTACTGTTTATTGAACACTTACTTTGAGATTCTTATATGCTAAACGCTTATACACAATATATAATTTGGTCATCAAAGTCCCTCTGAGTGCAAATGCTACTCAGTATAAAAAGGAACATTTCTTTTTTTTTTGTGGGTACCGGGGGGTCGACCTCAGGACCTCACGCGCCAGCAGGCGCCCGTGCCGCTGAGCGATATCACCGGCCCCTTTTTCGTATGTGGGTTCCGGGAGTCGAACTCGGGCCCTCGCGCTTGCCGAGCAGGCGCTTAAGCCGCTGAGCCATCTCACCGGGCCCAAAAAAGGAACATTTCTGATACAGATAAGATTGAACAATTGGATAGCCATATGAAAGAAAGAAAGAAAGAAAAATAAAAACAGGAATCTCAATTAGTCCTTGCATGGTACACAAAAATTAACTCAAAATAGATCATAGATCTAAATGTGCAACCTGAAACTATAACACTTCCAGAAAAATATAGGAGAGAATTTTTGTAAACTTGAGTTATGCAAGAGTTTCTAGAAGCAATACCAAAACCCTCCATATAGTCAATGAATAGGATTTCATCAAAATTATTAATTTTGCCCTTCAAATTGCTAAAAGCATGAAGCAAATGCCGATCACATATATTTTGAAAGGTAGAGTCTAAAAAGCACACTAAAACTCAACAGTAAGAAAACAAAAGGCCAATTTACAAAGTTGGTGCAAATAGCTTAAAAAATTAAATACCTAGGAATCAACCTAACCAAGGAAGTGAAAGACATTTATAATGAAAACTATACAACTCTGAAGAAAGAGAATGAAGAGGACATTACAAAATGGAAAGATATCTCTTGTTCCTGAATAGGTAGAATTAATATTATGAAAATGACCATGTTATCAAAAATGGTAATATAGATTTAATGCAATCTCTATTAAAATACCAAAACATTCTTCTAGATCTAGAAAAAAAATCTTAAAATTTACATGGGATCAGAAGAGACCCAGAATATTGAAAGCAATCTTTGGAGGGGGAAAAGAAAGCAAAGCAGAGGCATCACAATTCCCAATTTCAAGTTATACCACAAAGCTATTGTAACAAAAACGGCATGGGACTTGCACAAAAAAGGACATGTAGGGCCAGTGAGATGGCTCAGCGGCATAAGTGCCTGCCTGGCAAGTGCGAGGTCCTGAGTTTGACTTGTGGTACCCACAAACGATGAAAGGGCTGGTGATATCGCTCAGCAGCACAGGCGCCTGCTGGCATGCGAGGTCCTGAGTTCAACCCTTGGTACCCATAAAAAAAAAAAAAAAAAAAGGTCATGTAGAGCAATGGAATAGAAGACATAGAAACAAATCCATGCATATTCAGCCATCTGATTTTTTTTTTTTTTTGTGGGTACCGGGGGGGTCGACCTCAGGACCTCGCGTGCCAACAGGCACCCGTGCCGCTGAGCGATATCACCGGCCCCTTTTTCGTATGTGGGTTCCGGGAGTCGAACTCGGGCCCTCGCGCTTGCAAGGCAGGTGCTTACGCCGCTGAGCCATCTCACCGGCCCCTGATTTTTGAAATAGGGCTCAAAAATGTGTTCTGGAGAAAGCCTCTTTAACAAATGGTGCTGGGAAAACTGGTTATCCATGTCCAGAAAAATGAAGTTAGACCCATATCTCTCACCCTAAAATAAAATCAAAACGGATCAAAGACATGGATATAAAAACAGAAATGTTGAAACTCCTGGAAGATAAATAGGGGAAATACTTGAAGCCATAGGCACTTGAGCAGAACACCAATAGCACCAGAAATAATTCCAGGAATCAACAAATGGGACTATATCAAATTGGAAAGCTTCTGCACAGCCAAGGAAAGAATTAACAGTGAAGAGACAATCCAAAGAACGGGAAATTTTTTTGCCAGCTACTCTTCTGATAAAAGACTAGAGGGCCGGTGAGTTGCCTCAGCGGCTTAAGCGCCTGCCCGGCAAGCGCGAGGGCCCAAGTTCGACTCCCAGAACCCACATACGAAAAAAGGGCCGGTGATATCGCTCAGCGGCACGGGCGCCTGCTGGCGTGCGAGGTCCTGAGGTCGACCCCCCGGTACCCACAAAAAAAAAAAAAAGACTAGAATATACAAAGAACTAAAAAAAATTAATCCCTCCAAGACCAACAACACAGACAATAAATGGACAAATGACCAGAATGGACACTTCTCAAAAGAAGATGTACAGGGCTGGTGAGATGGCTCAGCAGCGTACATGCCTGCCTGGCAAGTGTGAGAGCCAGAGTTCGACTCCCGGAACCCACGTACGAAAAAAGGGCCGGTGATATCACTCAGCGGCACGGGCGCCTGCTGGCGCGTGAGGTCCTGAGGTCGACCCCCGGTACCCACAAAAAAAAAAAAAAAAAGAAAAGAAGATGTACAAATAGCCAATAAGTACGTGAAAGAATGTTCATCATCTTTAGCCATTAGGGAAATTCAAATAAAAACAACTCTGAGATTCCATCTTACTACAGTCAGAATGGCCATCATGAAGAACACACAAAAAACAATGAATACTTACGATGTGGGGAAAAAGGAATACTTCTATGTTGTTGGTGGGAATGTAAACTAGTACAACAACTATGGGAAGCAGTATGGAGATTCCTCAAAAAACTAAAAATTGAAATGCCATTTGAGCCAGTCATATCTCTCTTAGGTACACTATATTTCTGAAAGAGTTAAAGACCTCTTATTGTAGTGATGCATACATATCCATGTTTATAGCAACACAATTCACAACGGCTAAGCTCTGGAAACAGCCTAGATGCCTATCAACAGATAAATGGATTACAAAAATGTAGTATATTTCCACAATGGAATTCTGTTCAGCCATAAAGAAATGAAGAATGAGTTAGTCATTTGTAGGAAAATGGATGGATCTTGAGAACATAATGTTAAGTGAAATAAAGTCAGACAAAAAAAGTCAAATATTCCACAGTTTCTTTTCTTTTCTTTTCTTTTTTTGGCTTTTTTTGAGACAGGGTCTCACTATGCAGTTCAGGCTGGCCTTGAACTCACTTCGTAGCCCAGGCTGCCCTTGAACTTGCAGTGATCCTCCTGCCTCAATCTCCTGAGTGCTGGGATTACAGGTGTGTGCCACCATGCCCAGCTGCACAGTTTATTTTAACGAGAAACCCAACTATAATTAAATTGAAGAGTAAGATAAAAGCAAACTTTTTGGAGTAGGGGAAGGGGAGGGAGAAGGATAAAAGTGGGATTGAACATGATCAAGGTATGTTATATATAATACCAACTTCCAAAAATGAATATAAATGTCATGTGGTGCAAACATAGTCCAATTTAAAAAACATTGGTGGAATCTCAGCCTTTTGGAAGGCTGAGGCAGGAGGGTCACAAGTTTGAGCCCCGGTTGGGCAACTTAGTAACTTAGCCAGACTACGTCTCAAAATAAACAGGAAAAAGGGACTTAAGATGAAGCCCAATGTGAAGGTTCTGGGTTCAATGCCTAGCACCTAAAAAAAAAAAAAAGAAAAGAAAAGAAAAGAAAAGAAAAAATCGATGCATGGTGCAGACCACACAAACAGAAAGGTAAATATCACTGCTTCCACAATGTAAGGCAGCTGAGGGACACCCTTGCATATCCTGCAACATGTCACAGCCTCCAAAACTGCAAGCTAAATAAACCATTTTTCTTTGTGAAGTAAAACAAAAAAGTTGGCAAGAAATTTGAACAGATATGTCACCAAATAATGCATTTGAGCACAATAAGCACATGAAAAATGCTCATATTTTTAGTCATTAGGGAATTGCAAATTAAAGCTACACCAATACATCACTTTACACCCACCAGAATGGCTAAAAAGAAATAAACAGAACAGTGACAACAGACATGCCAATTACTGTCACAGATGTGGGGCACTGGGAATTCAAATCTTACAGGAAGGAATGCAAGGTGGGGTGTCAGGTGGCTCTGGAGTAGGGGAAAGCCAGTTGGGGGTTTCTTACAGGTTAAACATACACGCCTTGCACTTACCCCATGGCAGTGAAAACTTAGGTTAGCACAAAGACATCCATGGGGATGTTTACAGCACCTTTGTTGAAAATTGCCCCAAATATCCACCCACCGCAGAAAGGATAAATAAATTATGGTGCATTTGTAGAGTAGAACACTAGAACAAAGAGAAATGACTACTGATATACACTACCATGTGAATGGCTCTATTCATTCTGAGTGAACGAAGCTGGACTCACAACAGTTGTATAGTGTGTGATTCTTTTTATACTGTACTCTAGAAAAGGCAAAACTACAGGGGCAGAGGACAGATGAGGGTTATCAGGGCCTGGGATGGGGAAGGACTGATTGAAAAGACACAGCTGAAGTGAATTTTGGGGGATGATGGTGCTATTCTGTGTCTTGCTTGTGTTGCTGGTTACAGAATACCCATGGAGCCTAACACAAATTTTGTCATAAAGGTGCAAAAACATGGGTCTGTCAGGCCCACGCTTATTCTTTAGAATATTTCTATTGATGAATTATTAATTTTGTGAGTTTCACTATATTAAACAATGAGTACTTACCAGGAAAAAAAATCACAAAAATAAAGAATTGAATTTTTAGTTATTTATTGTTTATAAAAAAAAGCATCAAAATTTTCCACATCAACTATTTTTTGGTGTACAAAAATAAGCTTTACTTCAACTATCACACCTAAGGCAGTCTGCACACATGACAACAGCACGTTCTGTACACATGTATCACTTACACTGAGAGCACATGTGTTTTGCTTTCCTGGCCTTTTTGTAGGACATACTTGACATTTCAGTGGTACTTATTATATTACACAGTATGTAGTTAACAGGAACATAAAATATTCAATAAAATAAAGTATTAAATTTTTAATATGTATCATGCATTTAGAATACACATCATTTTCACATCAGCTGTGTACTTGCTTAGGAAACCTAAAAGATAACATCAGAAATAAATTCCTATATGAACTACAATGAAAATACCAATAGAACTCTACCACAAAAATAAGCTTTGCTTTGACTGTCACACCCAAGGCAGTATTCACACATGACAACTGCATGTTCCATGCATATGTCTTGCTTACACTGACAGCATATGTGCTTAGCTTTCCTTTCCTGTGCAGCAGTCTTGTCACCTTTCTTCTCTTCCTGTCTTGTCAGGAACTTCCTACTATATTGTACAACATGCACTTAGCAAGGAAAGAAGACATCAATATACTATCAAATATGTAATGAGTGCTTAGAATAGACATCAATATTTTCACATCAGTTGTTTAGTTGCTTACAAAACCAGACAGATAACATCAGAAATAAAAACCCATGTGAACTACAATGTAAACACAAACAAGTCTACCACAGAAATAAGCTTTGCTTCAATTGTCACATCCAAGGGAATCTTCACACATGACAATGTGTCCCATACACAAATATTGCTTATACTGAGAGCACTTATGTTTTATTTTCCTGTCCTTTCTTGTAGGGCACAGTTGACATCTTTTTTGTTTTCCTGTTGTAGTAGTTCTTTGTGACTCTGTGCCTGCCTGTTCACCTGTCCACCTGTCCACTTACCAGTGTGGTCCACAATTTTTTTCTGTAGTTCCCTGAGCAGAAACATTTTGTTTTTCCTCTGCTGTAAATGATCTCTTATGGGTTCCAGTCCAGTCCTCTAAGAAAATTTCTCTGTGGTATTTTGCACTTGTTATTTTCTTTGTAAACTATCAAACTATTTATGTCACACATGTTTAGGATCAAGTAACACAAAACCGTTGGCCAGTGCCTTGTTTTGGGTGACATCATAGTTGCTGCATAACTCGACAATATCTATTCCACCTTTGGTCTTGTTGTAAAAAGTTTCCAGCTCAGGCTTCCATTTTGTCAAGGTTTCCCTATCAATATTTCCTTCATGGTGAGATGTTGACATCAGTAGTACCAGCTTGTTTTTGTTTGCCATATATGAGGCCAAAGTTATATCTTTCTGAATCCAAAGATTGTACTATACTATTCTCTGTTTTGAAATTGCAACATTTTATTTGGAATTTCTGCTTTGTCCCTGTGTACAGTTCCTGCACTGGTCAGCTTGTGCTATGTTAGCAAATGTAACATCAATTGGAAACTGGTAAACCAATCTTTGAATGTCACATTCTGATTAGTTTGGGAGATAGAAGCAACCAGTCTGTTCACAACATCATTTGGTTTATTACTATATGAATATGGACCTGATGGCTGTATTCCAGTATAGATGTCTAAACTGAAAGAACAATGCCTTTGCATCTACAAGGGTATACATTTTTAAGCCATACTTTGACCTATTACTTTTCCATAAGTCTTTTACATTCGTGTGATCACTATGAGAAATCCGTGCTAAGTACAGCAGACCTATGAATGTTTTTAGTTCAGCTGGTAAGGTGTCATAATAGATGCATTTTTGGATATGGATGTTACTTCTCACAGGAGGTTTTACTTGCATTTCTGCCTTTGTGTCTTTTGCAGCATCTTGGAGCATTTTATGTGTTACAATTTCCAACACTGAATGGCCGTGCTGGCATTCTGTCCAATACATTTCACCCCTGCCAAGACCCTCACTATATTTTTGGACCTAGTTCTAACATTGGATCATTCCATTTGGTTGTGTGGCCATTTTGCAACATTTCAACTAGTCAGTTATGCACTCACATTACTTTTTGGTCATCTGAATCAAGGAGGTCTGCATTCCCTGTGTCCTTTTCAGTTGATCCTTGCTCCATTTCACTGTCACAGGAACTTTGGCTCACATGGCCAATGTCAAAGTCATTATCATACAAACCACACCACTTTTCTTTTATGAAAGTGTGCATTTTACCATAATGGATCATCTTCATTATCCATGTATGAGTAATCCAATGATCAACTTTTGACATCCTCCAAAACTTGCACATTTGGCTTTTCATGTGCCATTTTACAGAATTGGGCTATGTCTACCAGAAAAATCAAAAGAAAACTGTTTGAAACAAATCTTGGAATGGTGTGGGTCTATTGGGTCCTCCGTGATGCTTAGGTAGACATATGCCAAACCTGTTACACAAAGCATCATGTCAGTGAAAATCCTGGCTTGACAATTTTTCACCCATGCATACACCTTGCCTTTCATCATACCAAGTGGGTAAACACATAGATTGCTTCTTGTATCCTTCAGGGAAAGTTATGGAGACACACAGCCAGCTACCATTATGCTAAAGTAAAAATTTACAGTACAAAAGTAAGGGATGGAACCACTGGACCATGTTATGTTAATGCATTTATAAAAACTTACAGAATAGCATAATAAATAGTATGAATTTTACCATATTTAAACAAATGAGCAGTCTCCAAATAACCAAAAGGCTCACTAGTGTGGGTTGTGTTCAGGTCCTTGCAGTGACCCTGAGACACCCCCTCCCCCAACTCAGGCTTGCCTGTCAAGGGTTGGGCTCTTCCACCTGAGGTGGGCAGAGGAAATCACATGTGTTCTCAGAACCATGTGTGGTAATCCTGTCACCAAGCTCAAGCCATGTCATTGTCCTGCATGGACAGCCTCCTCTAAGCTGTGATTTACTAGGGGTAGATGGCATCTTGAGACCATTCCTGGGGCTCTAGGCCTACAGCAGGACCCTGGTGACAAGGGATGGGTGACCTCTCCCCCCAAGTGACCTCTCCACCAACAAATGCTAACCTAATGTGTTGTCTCTTCAGCTGTTGGTGGACTCAGACCATGGGTGGACTGCAGTGACCTGTTCATGCCCTAGAGCCTACTGGCAGAAGGTGTCATAGTTACTTTTTGCATTGCTGAGACAAAATATCCAGCACCCAAAGTTAAATGAGAAAAAGTTTATTTCAGCTCACAGTTTGTAGAGGTTTCAGTCCATAGTCTGCTGGCACCAAGGCAAGGTGGCAAGGCAGAGGGGCATCACAGAGGAGGATACAGTTCATGCACGGCAGGCAGAAGGCAGAAGGCAGCAAGCAGCAAGCAACAGCAGCAGAAGAAGCCTCTCCTTTTTATACCTTTCAGGCTAGCACTGTTTTGGGTGGTGCCTCCCGCATCCATGGTAGGCCTTCCCATTATCCCAGTATCACAGTATCACAGCCATAATCCCAGCATCATGCACTTAATCCCAGCATCACACATCCTAGATCCAACCACCTCTGAAAGCCTCTCCTATGAGGCTATGGGGGGACATCTAGATACAAGCCATAACAGAAGGCAAGCACTGAACCCCTCTGAGTGGTCTGGGTGTTCTGCCCAGCTCAAGGTTGCATTTGAGTCAAGTTCATGATGGCACATTCAAGAGAGGCTTAAGTAAAATTTACCTGTAACTGGCAGGCAAAGGATAACACAGATGTGTGCTGGGCTTGCTAAATAAATACTAACAACTGGTGGCTCATGCATCATTATTTGACTGAAATCTTTGTGGAATGGAGATGATTCACCAGTCAGGATTGGAGGCCCCCAGGTCATGACCACCTGTGCTTTGACATCCTCCCTGGCTGAGTCAACTCTTTGGTTAAGAGAAGCCAGGAGCCCTGGCAGGGGGGCCCACCTGGTCCTTGTTTCTTCTGTGGTCTGAGGAGCTAGCCCCTTTCTTCGTGGCTCTTGGTTGGCCTACCTGCTACATTTATGAGAATTTGCTTTTCATTAGACAGAAACAATCTTAGAAAAGAGCCAGGAAAAGGCCTCTGCCTCTTCGAGGACGTAAACCTGAAGTGAATAAATAAAATATGGGTTTTATAAATGAAATTCACACTGGTCGTTTTTAGTCGCCTGGTGTTGCAGCTGAGACAGAACTGTTTCCCTGGGGCTTGGTTTGCATAACAGGTGACCTTTCCTGGGCACCACTTGCCCTGCATTTTATTTGTTTTAAAAGAATCAAATCAATATTGTATGTATGAAATATAGCCACTCACAAATCATACATAATTCAAATTTTTCCAAAGGTAAGACCTTAAATCTTTAGGGTGGATCTGAGTCATTCCTTCTCCTTGGTTGAAATTGATGGGGTGGAACGGTCAGTGCGCTGGTGAAGGAGGTCATCAATATGAGCCAGCAGGGGCTGTCAATCACCACTTAATGGCTCCCTCTTTGTGAGTGGGTCCTGAGGGGCATCCCTTGGGAAGGGCTAGTGGTCCCAAAGTGAACAGTGTGAAAGGCATGCAGTAAAACACAAGAACCATTTTCATTCATACCTTCCTGTCTGAAATTCCAGATGTATGCATATATGTGTTTGTGTGTGTATCCTTATTAAGAGGGTGAATAGTAGTGTATTATTTATACTGTCTGTACTTTGCTCTTTTAACTTATGAAATATTTAAAGCATATAAAAATAGAGAATAATAACTAGGTGCTTACATGCCCTAGACTCGGTTTACAGGACAAAATCTGACAAGCCCTATTGATGTCTCCTGTGAAACCTACTGACCTCGTCCTCCTCCCCATAGAGGTAATCAGTATTCTGATTTTGGTGCTTATTATTCCTATGAACACTTTAAAAAGTGCTTTTAATAATATGTATATGTTCATAAATACTATATAGATTTATTCTGCATTTTCTGGTTTATACACAGATGATACTATACACATCATACCATGACTTGCTTTTTCTTCTTAAAAGAAAATTACAGATTTTTTAAATGACAAAAATAAGGCATGCCACAAGAAATCAAATGAGAAATGGAAAATTCTTCCTCTTAATAGTACTTCCTAGGGGTAACCACATTTTAGTGATTTATCCTGTTTATTCTTCTATTTATTTAGCCAGTCACTTCTCCAATTGATAGGCATTTAGTCATCTTGCCTTTTTTGCTCAGTGCCCTTATTGTTTTTCTCAAATTTATGTCTGGTATTCACATCTCCGGCTCATTTATTTCCATGACTGTGTAGTATTCCAGTGCATGAAATGGTGCTGCTTATTGACTATATCTTTTGATGCTGTACACTTGTTTGGTTCTTCTTTTTAAGCACTGCATGTTATACTGCTGGGATATTGAAATGGTCATGATTCCAGTTTCCATGAATAGTTCAAATATTGCTAGAGGCTGCAGGTTCTCCTTCAGAAGACTTTTAGGCAGACATATTCTCAGCTACATACAGCTGTGTGGTCATCATTGCAATGTTTGCGATGATGACCTCAGCCCTCCCCCCATCAGTGGGGTGAGCAGGGCTGCTGTCACAGCTGTGGGATAAGATGCTGCTGTGAGAAGGTGGAGGTGCTCTTCATGCTGGCATAAGACAATGTCTGAGGTGTGCTACAGTGAAGGTGATCTTGGGCCATGTGTTCTTCCTGGGGACACCAGGATGAATCAGAATAGAATTGCACCCCCATAGCAGCTTGGCGTGACACCAGTAGCACGCACTAGTGACACCAGGGAAGGAACAGGGAAGCCTTGGGGGCCTGGAACCCAGGAACTCTGCTGAAAGGGACTGATGCTGAAGAGGGACCTCTTGCCTGGACAGTGGAACCTAAAGAAGGCACCTTGAGGCCACCGTGAGATGCCAGTGGCAACGGGAACAGAATTACATCCTGTAAGCACACCCAAGTTCCTTTGAAAGCTTTGCTGTCTTGGGCATTTAATGTTCTCTTCACTGATTCTTTACTTTGAGTTGTTTTTTCTAAAAAATACTTTATCTTTTTTTGGCAAATACAAAAGTTAGGTCTCTAATAGCCTTTAAAACACTTTATACTTAGAGGCTGGTGTGTTCATTTGCATTGCTGAGCAGTGCCCCCACGTGGAGGCAGCACAGGCTGTTTGTTCATTCACCTGCTGAAGGACAGTGAGGGGCTTTGGATTGGTTCCTATTTCAGCCATTAGGAATGATGCCTCTAGGACTATTCCTGTGCAAGTTGTGTGGAACATGGGTCTTCATTTCTCTAGACTACATTCCCAGGAGTGAGATTGCTGTTGTGTGGGGAGTGTGAGTTGCGTCATATAGGAAACTGCCAGACCATTCTCCAGATGTGCAGCTTCATACTTACCATTTGCTTGGGTCTGGTTTGCCTTGCCCCCGGCTGCTCCTCTCCTCCTCAAACACCTTGAATCTTTTGCACCTGGGGAATGCAAGACGCTGTGTCGTCAACCTAACCCAGCTGGCCTACCAGCCCAGAACCATGGGTTTCCTGCTCTTCCTGCTGACTGTGGGCATCTCTATGGAACCCACTGGGAGGAAGGTTGGGTGGCCTCCCCATGTGCCTTGGCCTGTAGGGCTGAGATCGATACTTCTGCCAACCGGTTAGGTAGGATGGGGCTCTGAGCCACATCAAATTTAAAGTAGGAAAGGATAAAAACAATGTGGTATTTATACACAGTGGAGTACTACTCTGCCATAAAGAAAAATAAATTTGAATTTGTAGGGAAATGACTGCACCTTGAGACCATAATCTTAAGTGAAATAAATTAGACACATAAATTTAAAAATCATATGGTTTCTTTTATATGAGAAACATAAAGCGTAAAAAAATCAAAGAGCAAAATAAAAGATAGACAATTGGAAATAGGGCAATACGTCTTTGGCAAATGGGAAGGGGATTAAGAGATGAAGGGAGGGGTACATAAAAAGAAATAAGATGTGTCATGTACATATACCAACTACACACAATGAATGTGTTCATGATGTACTGCAAAAATGTACTAATAAAAAAACAAAATAAAAAATAAAGTGGGATATAAAATAATGTGGCATTCAGGGCACACCTGGGTTTGTGGCTGTGAATCCCAGCTGCTGCACATATACCAGCCGTCATCATGTGAGGGAATCAGACATTGTCACAGCAATCTCTTTATTTCTTCACACAGGACAGCTTTTTAATAGACTTTGTTTTTTAGAACAGTTGTGAATTTATAGCAAAATTGAGAGGGAAGTGAAAAGATTTCTCATATACCTCCAGTCCTAACACATGCACATGCCACCACCCCCAATTATCAATGTTACCCACAGGCTGATCCATTTGTTACCACTGATGAATCTACATTGGCATGTCATTATCATTCAGAGTCCGTAGTTCACATAGGGATTCTTTCTGTGTTACACATTCTATGAATTTGGACAAACGCCTAATGTTATATATCTACCATTGTAATATCATGCAGAATAGTTTCGCTGCCCAAAAAATCCTCTGCCTATTCATCCCTCCCCTTGTCACAAACCCTGACAACCTCTTTTTTATTATCTCTGTAGTTCTGCCTTTTCCAGAATGTCATAAAGTTGGGAAGACACAGTAGATAGCCTTTTTCAGACTGACTTCTTTCACGTAGGAAAATGCATTTAGTTTGCTCCATGTCTTTTCATGGCTTGATAGCTCATTTCATTTTAGCATTGAACACAATGCTGTTGTCTGGATGTACAAGAATTCATTTACCCATTCATCTGCTGAAAGACACCTCGGTTGGTTTCAAGTTTTGACAATTATGAATCAAGCTGCTATAGACATCTATATGCAGGTTTCTGTGTGGACACACCACGTAGGATTTTCATGAAAGACAATAAGCATTTAGGTAATGTTAGGTGAAATAGTCCTGACTTCATCATTGCACCTTTAAATATGTTTTCCTGCTCTGGCTTAGCAAACAGGTATTCCTATAGCTGGCAAAATTCAGCTGTGGCCATGGGAGATAATTTTTAAGTCAGGAAAAAATGAAATTGATGGAAAGTTTACTTGATAGAATAATGTATCTTTGGAAGGAAAATAAGACCTGGGGAGAAGTCCGTATCTTAGGGGGCCTGTCTTCTGTTGTGGCTGAGGACCAGAGAGCATACTTGTCTGGCACACAATGGAAGAGATGAAACCTTTCCCCTACACATCTGACGAGGGTTCAGAGGGGCAAATGGGGCACGTGTATGCAGAGCGCTGAGGTCTTGTGCTTTATGGATGTGCTTCCAGGTTAGCAGACACACAGCAGACAGAATGAGGCATCTGTGTACTGTGGATGCTAAATATTGGCCATGATGCAGGGAAGTCCATGCCAATTGAATGTCCTCAGAACACACGGGGTGGGGAGGCACCACAATTGTGTGTTGTGAATCAAAACTCCTCTGCAGAACTTTCTAGTGGGGCTGCAGCTCTTGTCTACTAATGACCTTGAGTGTGTACAGCTTCCTCTTCAGGGTCACTTGGAATCAGTAACATCTTTATTTGAGAACAAGCTGGCTTTTGGGGGGTGTGCAAGGGGATGTCTCTAAGGAAGTTGTTACACTGGCTCCAGGAGGTCGATCTTTTCTATTTACTTCAGGATCAGACTATTTTTATTTATTGACTGGGGCCAGACACCTGTGGAGAGAGTTGAAACTTTGTGCTGACATGAACCATCCAGGGAGCTGGTAGTGTCTGGTCATTTCCTGTTTTTCTGCTGGTTTCAAAAAATACCCTTCCTAATTTTTAAGATGGAACTGAAAAAGATGTTAAATTCAATTATTTAATTAGTGGAAATGCATCGTTTAGTTATCTGTCTTAAAGTAAAATATTTTGTGTCTATTTCTCTTCCATTTGGAGGACAGAATTTCTTCTCTCCGGGAAGATTTATATATTCACATATTGCAAAATGTGAGCTCCAAAAGATTAAAAAACCCAAGAGGTTTGATGCTCCAACAGAATAGTTGAAAATTACTGCTGGTGCCAACTAGGCAGGGTCTCTGTCTCCTGAGTTGTGCACAGACCTGATGCTGGCTGTGCTGTGGCTGTAGGCTGCACAGTTAATTAAGGTCACTCTGTAATTGGACCAGAAAGGGACATTTGCCCCAAAGTGACAGAATCGTTATGTAAGTGTTCTACCCGTGCTTGGATGCATGCCATTAATCCGAGTTTTAATACTACATCTACCTCAGAAGCAAGAACATAACTATTTTCCTATATTTGACAAAAATCTCAATGCTGAAGTAAACCCAGCATCCACTTTTGGTTTTGTTTTCTGATTGTCATGAATATTCTGTTCTACTTTTCCTCCTAGAACATATGCATGAAAAGTTCATAACATCAAGGGAAGCATTACTTTTTAGATCCAAATAGGTTTACCTAATCACATCACATGGGCTTGTCAAATTGGAATGGGGAGCTTGAT
The DNA here is from genome assembly GCA_028451465.1 of Erethizon dorsatum. Classification (NCBI taxonomy): domain Eukaryota; kingdom Metazoa; phylum Chordata; class Mammalia; order Rodentia; family Erethizontidae; genus Erethizon; species Erethizon dorsatum. The sequence continues at coordinate 114,832,488 of CM051822.1, read as the reverse complement.
ACCTGCTGATGGTGGAGATGTCGTGCTGGTCCCAGATAAGGCAGAAAAGCTGCAGAAGGAAAAGAACCAGAAGGAGCAAGGTGGCATGAGACCCAACACAAAGGCCCGACATACACACTGCTCTGACATCTGGGGAAGCCAGAGGGGCTGCATGGCCTCCTCCCAAGTCCCCTGCAGATCACTCTATTCCACAGATCATTTACTCCAGTCAAACAACCCTCTTTATCACAGGGACCAGGTGCATTGTGTTTATCCCTGAGAAATCGGCTTCAGCTCCCTGCTAGTCTGCACAGTTATCCACACAAGCTCATCACATCCTCCTGTGGGAACTGGGGCACTCTACAAGTCTGATCCTACCCTGCCTGACTCCTGGAGCTCCTGATGTTCACTCTGCTCCTAAGTGAGTTCTCTGAGTGGCCCTGTGTGGCATGCAGTGTCCTCCTCCTATTAGGCAGGAAGGCCTCCCTTACTGACAGGGTGAACAGGATACCATGGGATGAAGCTGCCTCTTATCCCTCTGAGTTCTGCCTGAGCCTGATGGGGGGATGTCCAGCTTGCTCCTCTTCCTCTTCATCACTGCACCATCAAATAGGGCTGCTAAAACTCCATTCTTGCCCCTGCAGGTTACTGTTGCACACTCTTGTTTTTGACATTAGTCCTTCCTTGCATGCATGGCAGTTGGCACTGGGTAACAGGTTCTATCAGGAATGTGCAATGTGCATCTCCCCCTCCATGAGGTGGACACCAGGCTGGTCTGTATAATGTCCCTTTGTTACCCTCCAGGTCTCCTCCCCACCCATCTGTGCCCTCCTCAGCTCTGGGAAGCTAGCTGTCTGGCCTGCATCTGCATGCACTTTTGGAGTTGCTGCCTGTTGAGCTCAGCAAAAAGCAGAGTGAGTGTAATGGTTTAGATCTAAAATGTCCTCCTCAATGTCTCACGTGTTCAGAGGTGGGTCTTTTAGAAGGTGATTGGATCATGGGGACTCTTACTTCATCAGTAGATTAACCCACTGGAGAGTTCAGTAGCTGAATGTGCTCTTAGGAGGTGGGACCTTGTGGGAAGAGGCAGGTCACTGGGGGTGTGATTTGGAAGAGTGTATTCTTGTCCCTGGCTCCTTTTTCTCTCTGCTTCCTGACAGCCATAGTTTGAGCAGCTTTCCTCAGTCACACACTTCTAAGATACCCTTTCTGCCTTGCAGCCAGCTGACCATGGGCTGAACCCTCTAAAATTATGAGCCAAATAAACCTGTCTTCTTTAAGTTGCAGGTGTTGGGTGTTTTATTCTAGTGATGGGGAAGTGACAAATACAGGGAGGGAGCTGATTGGCCTATGAACTTATCCTCAACTTCCTTGCCGCTCAGCATCACAGTGGAGCTCTTTTTGGAGGTCCACAGCTCCTACTGGGGCTTCTTCTAGAGGTTCTTTCCATTCCAGGGTCTGAGCATAGCTCTTTTGGCCTCTGTGATGACAGCTGTTGCAGGTTCAGCATGGCACAGGCCCTCTGGGACCCCACACCATAGCTCCACAACTATTTGTTGACTGTTCATTTTGACAGTGTTTGAAATCTGTTTTTTCCTTTGGGCTGGGCCTTAGGAGATGGTATGTGAGGGTTGGGTTTGAATGAGATCTGTGCTTTCTCCTATATCAAAGGAAAGGGAGACTCACACTTGAACCAGAAGTAGAGTGAAGAAGGTCTCTTCCTATGCAGCCTGTTGAGCTGAACTACATTCCTGGGAAGGTCTGGCTAGTGATCTGAATGGCTCTGCACATCCTGCCTCCTGTGTCTTTCAAAAGGTTTTTGCTTTACCTTTGGCTGTGATGTTTCTGGTGCAGCTTCTTGTCATCTCTGGGCCTTGCTTTTGCTGGAGGATGCGGGCTGCAGTATTCCTGATCTTCCACCTTCATGGCCCTGACAAAGGTGTGTGTTCCTTCCAATCTAGCATGGATAGTACTTGCTTTGGGAAGTGTGGCCTCAGTCCTGTTAACTGCATGGAGGGCTATGTGTGACCAACTGGCTTGGGTTTTCCTCTATCAGAGTGGCTTCAGGGAACCCAGGTCTCTCTTTCTATGGGACCTGCTCTTTCCTTGCTGAATCCTGCAGCACCATCTTCAGCCCAGAGCAGGTGCTCAGTGACAGCTGGGGATGAGTGTGGTGGAGGTACATTCCCTTGCGTACATCATGCCATTTTCCTGGCTGACCCCATAAAAATATGGGAAATATCAGAGACAGCACATGGCCATGAAATCTCTAGAGCCTGGAGAAAAGAAAAATTTAGAAGTTTCTTCTTGGAAAATCTTGTATGTGGATCCTGACTTTCTGCTCATAAGGAAACACTGAGATCCCGTGGGTGAGAATATGACAGTTTGGTTGTAGGCTAGCTAGGTCATCCCAACCAGCTGACTTTATCCAAATGGATGGAGGTCAGAAGAATTGACTCTTGCTTGAATTTTGAAGTAGCTGAAGGTGCTTGCTTACCATAGGTAGGAGAGGCCATTGATGAGGGTTAGGGTGCTTCTGGGACCAACCTATCTAACCCACTGTGTCTGTTGCATCAGTCACAGTCAATATCCTCTGCCTGCCTAGCATTCAAGTGCCCACTCTGCCCACAGCTCTGGCTTCTAATATTGCTGTCATGAAATTCCATTTGGTTTCATATATCTGCATAAATAATTTAATTTAAATGACTTTCATCATAGAGACCTGCCTGTTACTGTGAAATTTACAAAGATGGATCTACCTCCTTAGAATGCTGATCAGTCTTGTAGAATGTTCCTTTAGACCAAGCAGTGACACAATCTTGGCCAGGAAAAAATATTCTGGGGAACTACATGAACAATGGCCTCAGGTCATCGTTCCCAATGTTCTGACAGCTGATATGGACAGCTTAAAAACTGCTAGAAAAAAGAGACTTAAATAATGCAGTAAAAGCAGTGTATTAGCTGTCATTTACTGCTGTAACAAATTACCACAAATTCAGTGGCTTAAAGCACCACAAATGTATTCTCTGACAGTTCTGGAGGTGAGAATTCTGAAATGGGTCTCACTGGGCTGGACTCCAGGTGTCACTGGGGCTGGGTCTTTCTGGAGACAGTAGGGAACATCTATTTCTATTCTCTTTCACCCACTAGAGGTTGTACTTCCCTTGGCCCTTGGGTCTTCCTTCATCCTCAAGGCCAGTGGTGGAACACCTTCCAATTTCTCCTCACTCCAGCATGCCTGTCTCTCTCTTATAAGGATCTCTGTGATTCCACTGGACCTACGCAGCTAACACATCATAATTTCTTCATCTTCACCTCGTTCTCATCCTCATCTCATCCTCATTCTATGTAATCATATCTTCTATGTTCTTTTTCCACATGAGAGAACATATCTGTAGGTTCCAGGATTGGTATGTGGACACCCTTGAGGAACCATTATTCTGTAGACCACAGATGGGTTGCCCACATACAACAGGAATCTGCATTTTTGAGGCAGACCATGTGAGAAATGAGGCAGTGTGGAAGAAATTCAGGGAGCAAGCCATTCCAGAGCCCTCCTGATGATGCACATCTAGCCAGGCTTCTGTTAAATGATTTCTAACTATGAACACATTTATTGGCATCTTTGTGATACAGAGATTCTTTTGAAAACATTTTTCATGTCAAGATAATTGTAGATTTATATACAATTGTTAGCAATAATATGCAGAGGGCCTGTAAACCATTCTTCAGTTTCCCCAGTGGTAACATCTCCCATGACTGTGGTACAACATCTCAGCCTGGAAACTGGCATTGATAAAGTCCAGTGACTTATGCAGATGTCAGCAGTTTTACCGACATTCATCTGTATGTGTGTTTAGTTCTGTGTGGGTTTATCACATGCAGATTCATGTTTCCACCTCCACTATCAGCACGCACACCAGGCCCATCACACATACCATACCACCTCCCTCCTCTGTGCTGCTTCTCTAATAGCCAAGGTTCTTTTGTGCAGATTATTTCTCTGAGGAACATGAGCAGGCTAAATAAGGGGGTGGGTAGTCCTGGAGAGCTGGATGGTTCTAGAGGAAGGCTGGGTTGTGATCTTTCTGCTCCTTCACCTTTTTGTTCCCTATAGTGAGGTTGCTGCAAACATGGCTGCTCCAATCACGAGCTCCTGTTCTGATGACACATGGCACAGGACAGAGCCACTGCACATGAACGTGCTGCTGTGCTGAAAGGTGGCTTGGAAATCCAGGACATTTGCATCTAACATGGAGGGGCAAAAGCTTCTATGGTTGGCTGCTGGGATACCAAGTTTATTCTTAGAGGACTATGTCCTCTGTTAGCAGAAAGAAACTTCTACAGGATTGTGGCAAAGGAAGATACAGCTGGTTTGAGCTCCTGGGGTGTGTGGTCACTGTTCCAAAGCCACGTGGGGTTCTTGAAGCACCTACTGTGGGTAGTTGATGGTGCTGTTTGGGTTGGTACTTCTGAGTGTGTTTCATTTAAAATATGAACTGTGGGGTTGGCCATACCTCTTCTTGACCTGGTACCTGAAGAATTGTTCATTCAAAAGCTTTAGTCTTTCCCAGGAGTTGCACGTCCAGTGCATCACAACAGTTTGGCCAGCTAGGAGTACAGTAGCTGCACCTCCTACAGCATTCCTATAGCTGGGTGTGAATGAAAAACCTCACACAGAGACTGCCTGCTGCATCCTCAGGGCACAAACCACAGCCTCCTCACTACCTTCTTTGTCCTCAGGGCCACCTCCAACCTCTCTCACACTGTCAGCATATTTGTGTGTATTACCTCAGGATCTTTAATTCCTTACCTGTCACATTTTCTCAAGGGAATGGAAAGGCCACACCATCACTGCAGTTTTTTTTTATGTACCAGTTTTTGGAAAACAAGTACAGTGTTACAGAATCACATAACTGACCATGGATAGACAGGGATCTATATCTGGTGGCTGGCAGGGCTCCTGGTGCGCAGGTTATGCTTCTTTTGGTTGTTATGTGCTCATGGCATGTCCTTTGCAGTAAGTTCTTTTCCTTCTTGGCCTTGCATGTACTGTTCACTCAGCCTGGCATGCTGTTTCGTCCACATCTTACCTGGCCTAATCCCATGCATCCTTCGAGTTTCTGTTTTTCTTTTCTCTGGAGAGCCCTTTCCTGGACACACTGCCTGACATCATTGTTCTGGTCATTCTTTATGGTAGCAACTTGTTAGTTTTCTTTCCAACCAATAACTTAAATGACTTTCATCATTGTCTCTTCCACTTGACCAAAAACGCCTTTGAGAAGGCTGCATCCTTTTCCTGGCTCACTCCAGTGGCCACTAGTAGTCATTTGAAGGAAAGTAAACATAAATCAGCAAAGGGATGGCCCACCTCCCTTCCTGCTCTAGGAGAGACACACAGCAGAAACACCTCTTCCTGTACCCTCCAGAATCCTGCGCCCTCTAGAACTGCATACAGCAGAGCAGGCCAAGACCATTTTCCTTTCAGGGCAGAGCCCTCAATGCCTTATCCCATCGTTTGAGCCATGAGACCAGCGTCTCCTCTCTCTCTTCTATCCTGTCCTTTCTCCTCCCCTTTCTTCCTGCTGGCCATTGTTCTGTGCAGCCAGGTTCACCCAGTCTGAGGACTGACAGGAGGTTGCAGAGGGCCTTGCAGGGTGCCAAGCTCCAGTTTGCCAAACCTTTGGAGCACCATATGCGGCAGCCTGGGGACATGCGGCAGAGTGTAAACCAGCCTATCCAGAAAACACTGTGTGGATAACATGAATCAGGGTGTAGATCAATTGCATATCTTTTGAACATACAGAGTTTGAATCTCTTTCCACTGAATTACAGCATAGAAAAGCTGCCGTGTTCCTACCAAAAAATACCTTTTATTTGACAAATCCCAACTTCACTGGCAGAGATTTAGTGTTGAAGCAGATGCAGATTTATAACCCATGTAGCCACTAAGTAAAATTCAGTTTCTTCTTTTCCTCCCATCTGCTGGATTCCTTGTCACATGCACACACATGTGCACATGCTCGCGCAGACAGGCATACGTGCATTCATGCAAGTGAATGTGCACACATACACATGTGCAGGTGAATACCATGAGACACACTATCCTCTCTGGCCATCTGACACACTCTGCCCTACACCCATATTTACTGTCTGATGCCTCAATCCCTGGATCACCACAGAGGGCAGCGACCCCAGCATCACTGAGTAGAGCTTTGCACAGGTAGGAGCCTCACTCTTAGGGGTTAGCCAGTCCATGGGGACTTGGGAGTTAGTAATTGCAGCTCAGCCTGGCTTTTCCTAAGTCACCTCCCCCCCACATTCCTTGTGCCTCTGAGCAGAACTGTATTGTCTCTGTCTTACAAAGCCAGCACTATGGGGGTAGAGAAGAGCACCAGGCCTGAGGATAATTTATGTAGCACTTATCCAAAGGAACCACCCCCTGTGAAGATGCCTTTTATTAAAAAATGAGAGATGGGGGGGAGATCAATCCCCCATAGCTCACGGCATTAGGCATGGTCTGTCTTGAGCATGAGTGGTCTTCAGGGACTGCTGTTTCTGGAGCACCAGACACATCCAGGAGCCAAACCTCCATTGATCACTCATCTGTGATCTCTAGTGACACATCAATCACCACAGGGTGCAGTTCAGCTATGACTGCAGTGAGCTATGCTTCTTGTCTGTCTTAAAGTTTGGTATGTCCCTAATTGTACCATCAATCCATCTTATTGATCATTGCCTTCTATCTTTGCCAGTCAGAGGCCCAGAGAAATATCTTTAGTGTCTCCTCTCACTTTAATTTGTATTTTCAGAATTCTTCTTGCCCAGTGAAAATTTCTTTAATCTCTGAGCCTCCCACTGAACTTCAAGGTGCTTCTCCTTCTCCTTGACCTTCAAGCATGGAGATGCCTCCTGGAGCATTTCTCCCATATGTCTTGTCACTCTATCCTGGCTCCAGTGGAACTGGGCGCTCTTATCAGGACAATCACTAAAGAACCAGCCCTGAGCTGCAAGGGGCTCCTGCCCTAGCCACCAGAGTCTGTAGGAGACAGGGCCCATGAGCAGACCTGGCCAGTATGGCTCAGTGTGGGTCCACTCTGACTGCATCAGTTCTAGAGCCCCCAGGAGAAGGGGGCTGTTTACGGCAGCTGCTGTTTTGGTCTGTGACTGATGACCTTAATTCTCCCTCTGATGACCTGCATTCTTCCAGATTCCCACCTTGGGTGCCTGACACCATCATAAAGCCTGCTTCCCTGGGACTGTCCTACAAGCAATAACCAACCTAGATGCTAGTGTGACAGCAAATGCTCCAGGGTGGTATCAGGTATTTAAAACATGTTGCTGTTGATCACATTACCCCAGTAATTGCACCCACCTTAGGACATGTTCTCATCTTCCCTTTTTGATAAGAAATGTAAGTTTAGGACCTGGTATAGGCCACTTAGGGAGTGGAGTGGAGTGGACTCTGGCTCAACAACCTGCATTCAGGTATTGGGTTCAAGACTACTCCTACCTTCCTGGCTTTCTCCCTCCTCTCCATGCTGCTGCTCCCTCTGTTTACCTTTGAAGGGCAGCCCTGCCACAGGTGTGTCTTGACCTCCTGTACCCTTGCTCCTTTTTCCTATGGCCCCATATCTGTGACATCCTTGCCTGTCTGTTGTCCTATTGGTTCCTAGTGCCCTTGGAATCCTGCCTGCTTCCCTGCTTGCTCTCATTTATCCCTCATCCTCTCCTTCCACCCCTTCAGAATTAGATGGCAACTGCTGTTGGTGCCTGGGGCTTTTCTTCACTCTCATCCCTTCTAAAATTAAAACTAAGTTATAAAACCCATCAGTGGGACAAAGAGAGAGAGAGAGAGAGAGACAGAGACAGAGAGACAGAGATAGAGACAGAAAGACAGAGAGAGATAGAGAGAGGGACAGAGAAAGAGACAGAGAGACAGAAAGAATGTAAAAAATACACCAGATTCAGATTAAAGAAAAATAAAATGGATCTCCATATAGTCACACTCAGCCTGAGAATGACAGCCCAGTCTGGATGGGGAGCCCCCATGGGACTCCATCTGATCATGACTCCTCCTCCTCCTTTTACTCCCAAGCAACTATGATCCAAATTTCCTGATAATCATTTCTTGTTTCCCTGCCTGCTTCATTGCATATATGTGTATCTCTGCAGTAAAGCGTGGCTGGCTCTGTCTTGTTTGTTGCTGACCTTGCATAAGTAGAATGCACGTGTATTGGTCTATGGTTTTCTGTACTTGCTGATACACTGGGTGTTGGGAACTCATCCATGTGGAGGGTGTCGCCTTGCTCCACTCCTTCCATGCAGACTTCAGCCAGGCAGGATGGCTCCCCTTCACCTGAAGAGATGCTGGCCAGGTTGTTTCCAGTCTGTGGGTACTGTGGGCCTCTACTTTGTATCCATGTGCATGAGGATCACTAGGCCATGGAAAGACAAGCTATGGCCCACTTGCCATCTCCTTTTGTAAGTACAATCTTACTGGAACACAGTCATGTCCATTCGCTTACACATTGTCAATGGTACTGGTAGCTTTTATACTATGATTTTGAGAAATTGCTTCAGAGTTTATATTGTGGAAGACCACCTGGACAATTCTCTTTGAAAGAAGAGCAGTTATCTCCATTTTGGCTAAACTTGGCCCTATTTCCATGTACTGAGATGTACAGAGCTGGCTAGGACTTTTCCTTATTCAACTGGCTTTAAGCAACGCAAATTGGTCCAGCTGAGGTGCTGATGTGTTGTCTTTGAAGCAAGGCAACAGGTCAGTGTTACTCTACCCCCGTAGCTCCCAAAAACATGTGTGAGCAGGGCGAGATGGAGAGCCGTGCTCCACGCTGTAGGCTGGGATTGAGCCTCGAGATAAGAGGCTATGACTTCCCAGGGCATAGAAGATTACACATCAAAGCTGAAGCACTGACCCCAAAACATTAGATACTACCTCGACTTGTGTTATGCAGATTACTCTTTCTGCATATCCTTCTCTCTGCATATTACAGAAGTGATTTCAGGCCACCTACCTAGCCCAGCTCACAGCACTCATGTACTTCTCACCATTCTCACAGTCACTCATCCCGAGCCACTCCTTTCATCCAGAATTAATAAAACCCAGGTTCGGCCCTGGGTTATGGCCTTTGTTCCAGTAACCACCACTCTGGCTGGACTTAGGACCCCCTTGGCTCCCCACAACTATAGATATGTCTTAGTGTCTTTATGCTTGATGTGGGTTGCACTGGAAGTGGTATATTGGAATTAACTTGCTAGAATTTCAATAACTTTTCCATGGGATTACAAATATAAACTTCCTGGACCTTGACGAGGACTGGGAGGGCTCTCTCTATATATGTAACTGAAAAGTGTAACATTTTTATTTAACCATTTAAACAAAAAATTTTTTGAGACAAGATCTTATTATACAGCTCAGGCTGGACTTGAACTCTGCATTCTCCTGTCTCAAGCTCCTAAGTGCTAGGATTACAGGCGCATGTCACCAGCCCCAGCTTCTATTTGGTCATTTACAAAAAATAAATTACTTATCCCATCTCCAGATTGTATGATTTGGGAGGGAGACACTGGCTCTGAATATTAGTGCTTATTAGTGCTCATTCCATGTTAGCAGGGAGTGACCAGCTACTTTCTAGTAGCACATAGATAAGCAGTAAGCAGTGGTGGACAACAGGGCCCGTCCTGTGTGTTCTCGCCTGCATGTCGAGCTTGCTACTTTGCAACAGCTGCCAAGCTGGTGGTGTGAAGGTGATCTTTCACTGTGGTATTAACTTTCTGTTCTCTGGTTACCTATGAGGTGGAGCAACGTTTGAAAGTTCCTTGGCCATTCTTATCTCCTGCTTGGTGAAGGGCCTTTTCCAGTCTTTTGCCTTCTCCCCATTGAGTTGTTTGTCTTTTTCTTAGGGATTTGTACCTTTTTTTCTACACTCTGTACATGAATCATTTGTTGGTTTTGTCAGTTCTTTCTCAACATTTTCATGATTACATCCAAAGCTGTGATCCTTATGACTGCAAGTCTTGGTTTAGTGTTTATGCACGTATGTCTAAGGCAAAATGCATATATGTACATAGGGAGATCACTCTCTAAATTTTCAATACATTGAGATGTCTTAATATAATGCATAGAAATGGAAAAGTACAATGATAATAAAAAAGTAAAGACTAAGGAAATAAAATGGTACAGATAAACAGCTACTATTAGGGAGAAAGTAAGATTGTAGGCTATGCAGGATGTAAGGGTTCTTTCCAGGTAATAAAAATGTGCTTCCTGGGGGCCCAGTGTAGAGAGCAATGTGATTGGCTACATGATCTACCTTGTTCATAAGGACACAACAAAGCTCATTTTATGCCATTTATTTGAAGGAAGTATCGAGCGTGTGTGGAGCAGAGAGTAAAGCCTCTGTGGCATCTGGGTTGTAAACACAGTGGTGAGCTCCAGAAATGGCTTTCTTCCATTTATTTGTCTTGCCACAGAGGACCCTCTCTGAACTGATGCCAGGGGCTGGAAAACCAGGACATTTGTGTCTCTTCTCAAGTCCTAACTAACCACTTCCCCATGCTACCTCTCTCTCAAATGTGCTTTGCAATCTCCTCTTGTCTGGGCTGGAGGTGGGATCCTCTGGAGCAGGAAATGGGGGACACTTCAGAGCAATTTGTGTTATTGTTATCCTTTTCTGTTTCAAGGTCAATTTTTTCAAAAGTCACAATCTTTCTGCTGCCTGGAGGGAACACAAGTTGTTTCCCAATAGCAACCAGAGTGTACACCAGAGCAGGACATGTTTGCGTGTCATTGAGCTAAATAGCAGCAACTTCCGTGACAAATAACAGAGAGAATATATTTTTGGGAGCTGGTCCCAGGAAGCAGTAGTGGGAATGTGTGGAAAGTGGGCCAAGGAAGAATGTAGTTCATGAATGGGCTATGACCCAGCAGATTACCAGCACAGACAGCCAGAACTCGGTTCTGCCTAGGTGTTCTAAGATGCTGTAGACCTATGTGGCAGAGTCCTGCCCATCCCCAAGGAACCAGGGGTGGAGGAGGGAGTGGTGTATTTACCTATTCACTCCCTTTAGCCTAGGCATTAGCTCTCTGGTACTTACAGCCTGCCATATGCCTGGGCAGAGAAGGCTCTGGTAGAGAGTCACAGGGCTCCTGGGGAGGGTAGGCCAGCATGCTGGAAAATGGTTTTTGTAAAGCAACACGGGAGGTACCAATGGAGTCCACGTAGCCACGTGGGAATCAAAACTAATAAGGTTGCCTTTTCAAAGTATTTGGAAATTTACCTCGAGGCAATCATTTCATCTAAAACTTTAATAAATTAAATTTATTGCATATATAGATCTTGATGAAGCAAGGAATGATTTCATATGAGTCTTGATTAAGTCAGAAATAATTATTCATAACAGATTATATTTCAAAATAAACAAACAAACAAATGTAAAGCTGTGACTAACACACGACTGCAGTGATGTCATGTTACTTGTGCTGTTATATGTTTACAGTAATGGCAGGGCCACCCTTGGTTCCACTCAGCTGTGACCTCTGCGCCTCCCCCCACCAAGGATGCTGAATAGTCACCTCTGTAGGTAACATTGTTTAACCCACCAGGTCTGTCCTTCTGTTTAGCACTTGCATCTTCTAGAAGCTGCATGTTGGGTCTTGAGTCAGAACAAACCTTCACCCAGATCCCAGCAAGATGCTTAAGAGATCTAAGTGCTGGGGAATGACATGTGCTGTGTGTCAACTCTGATCACACCGCACTCTGGCCCATTGCGGCACACACTTCACTCACTGTTCTTCACTTCCTTCTGGGAGCCTTCCAAGTTGCCCATGATTCTACTGCTGGTTTTAGAAGTTTTGCAATTAAAATATTGTCAGTGAGGTAAAACCTTGCCAGTGTCCTCACAGCAGAAGCTAGCTCCATTGGGCTTGACTACAAAGCCCACTGTGTGCCATTTCACAGCTTCTAACACACCTCATTAAGCAAACAAAAGAAGACCAAGAGTGGGAGATGAAAAATGCTGGGCCAGCCCATCCTTAGAATCAGGAGGGTCATTGGCAGAGACAGACATGCTGTGTGCACTTTGCTGTCCACACTGAGTTGTCTGGAAGCTGTGGCACCTGCTAGAGTAGGTGTGCCCCAGAACAGCTGTCTATGGTCCCTGGAGCAGTGGGCATGTTCTAGCCTCATTTTCATCCTCTTTGAGCTGTCCTCTCCCTCAGAGGATGGCCAGTGCTAGCATAGGTACATTGTGGGCACCAGCACAGGCAAGTGACAAACTTACCAAGATGACAGTGATTTACAGGCCAGAGAAGGATTTGCACCTCAGGAGTCTCAGTGGTAGAGTGAGATGTACATCCTTGCTGAAAACCCTCCTCCCTTAGGGTTTCTCATGTTGCTGGAAATTCACTAGTGTCCAGGCAGGGCTTGGGAAGTGGGATCCTCCAGATAATCCCCTCTGTTGGCATGGAGCCCCCCCATAATCTACCTTCATGTCCCTCCATCCTGGAAAGACCCTTAAATATACCTCTGACCTCAGAATTCCCATCTCAGCACTTTGAGCTGGAGTGGCCTCTTATTCCACTGGATCTGGTCTTAAAGGTCCCCTCACCTTGTCACATGGTAGCAATGCAGGAGATAGGAGGAATAGTCCATGATCTATTGGGGGAAGTATGAGGATGGCCCTGGGGCCTGAGGGAGGTGTTCTTTTTATGAGTGTTTGGAGCCAACAGTTGGCCTATGAGGTTGAACTCTGCATGGGGTTTGATGATGAGGCAGCCTGAGGACAGAGCATGAGGCCCACTGTGGTCAGGGCCTCCTGCAGATCATGTGACCAACTGGCTTTTCAATTCACTCCAGCCCAGCTGGCTGGCCAAGCATAAAGCAGACCTGGGAGGGATGTGACTGTCACTGTTCAGGGCACATATAAGAGAGTTCTGCAGGTTTCCTTGAGCCCCATGGAATAAGCCTGTTGGCCCACAGCAGTGGCCAGACACAAAAACTTGGGCTGGCCCTCCCCGTGCCTGACACCTCAACACCCCTAATTATTCTTCTGTCCCCCAGTGGAAGCCACCCACACATTCATTTTTGCACAAGAGCCTTTTGGGGGATTCAGCTAAAATAGACCCACACTGGTAATAGTGTGCATTGGCCAGCTCTGTGAATCTGCCATGCAGCTGGGCTGCCAGACTCCAGGCAGGGTTTGCCGTTGAGCTTCCCAAAGTTATTTCACAACTCAATGGGGCTCTTGACTCAGGATGCAGATGGAGTGCCTGCGATGGCCCTGACTGAGTGGTTTATCATCCGGTGACATGGGACCCTGTGTCCTGCACTGAGGCTGATGGACACCTGGGTGAACACACACAGCTACTCTGTTGCTGGTGTGCCTGGGCCTTTGTGTCACTTCCTGTAGTTCTTCACCACTGGGAACAGGTGGTGGCCAAGTCCACTGTGGCTCTGTCCTGTTTGTCCTTTTTGTCAGGAGGCTCTGTGGTGCACTTGGTCTCTGGTCGTCCTCTATGCTGGATGCTGAGCCACACCAATCCTTGTACTATCAGGCTTGACTGCCTGCCTCCTGGGATCCACTCCTCCCTCCAGACAGGACAGATGGCTCTGGGAGGTGCATAGGCTCTGTCTTAGTTACTTTGGTTGTTGCTGAGACAAAATATACAACACCCAAAGTTAAAGGAGGAAAGGTTTATTGTGGCTCACAGTGTGTAGAGGTTTCAGCCTATAATCGGCTGACTCCAAGGCAAGGTGGCATGGAAGAGGAGCATTGCAGAGGAAGACAATTCATGGTGGGCAGAAAGCAGCAAACCGCAAGCAGCCAAGCAGCAGAAGCAGAGGCAGCAATGAGGAAGAAGCTTCCTTTTATCCCTTCCAGGCTACCTGCTTTTTGGGTGGTGCCACCCACATGCAGGGTGGGCCTTCCCATTTTCTATTCCCAGAACTATGCTTAACTAATCAGTGGACTAATTTACTAATCCTGCATCTTTAATCCCAGCATTGTGCAATTTAATCTCAGCATCACACATCCTAGATCCAGCCACCTCTGAAAAGCCCCACCTATAACTGCATGAGGCTTTTGTAGGAGGGCCTCTAGATACAAGCAAAGCACAGCACCGAACTCACCAGCAGGCACCAGCTGAGGCCTGTGTGTGACATTGAGGATCTTCTGTAAGTTCTTTTGATGTGCAGATTCCTTTGAGAACAGAGAAAATACAGCTAGTTAGTACTTTCTGGGTACGAGACAGAAATATGAAGCCCTGCCTTGAGCCAGCCAGTGTGCTCTTTGATGGTGGAGGTGTCTATCTTTGGTGAGGACAGTGAGGATCTGTCACCTTGGGGACAGAAGTCCATTCTCTGTGAAGTGTCACATAATCACAAAACAAATGATACTATCAAAGATGTACAAAGCCAGCCACTAGTTAGAGAGGTAGGGACAGGTTTAATCTGTAATAGTTACTGCAATAGGGAAAAGAATCCAGTGAGAACTGAACTCAACCTGGATTTGCAGGGAGGTGACTAGGTGTTTTAAAGGGAGGATGGGGGAGTGGGGAGAGAGTGAGCTTGGATAACTGGGGTCAGGGAAGGGAAAGGTACCAAAAGCAGGAGGGGGTTGGTCCATGTAACTCATCTGTGTTTGCTAACTGACACCCAGAGAAGGTGGGCCCCACCCCTACCTTCCCACCCCCAGTCAAGGAGCTAGGGCCCCTGTGTGCAGGTTTTGCTGGAACAAACAGGATATTCCTTTGTCAGCTTTGAGGGTTTCCAGCAAGCACTTTGTGGAGTCGGAATCATCCTGGAGATGCAGCCATGAGCTGTTAGACACTGTTAGTTTTGTTCAAATCCTTATAGGTCAAGTTAGAGGCCTACTTGAGGAGAGCTCAGGAGTCCGGCTAAAGCGTGGTCAAGGACAGACTGTGTGATATCCAGTGTCGTGTTGGGTGGGTCGGAGATGTTCACACACTGAACCAAGTCAGCAGAGCATAGACATAGAACTGGCCAGGGACTGCAGAGGATGTGAGGGCAGACTGGGTAGACCATCCCACCCTGCCCATGCCAGGCTCAGGGGTTCACAGGTTCCCTGGCAGGTGCTGGCAGATCAGTAGTCTGTACTGTACCAATAGCTACAGTGTAGTGTGTGTGTGTGTGTGTGTAGGCCTCGGGGGTGGGCAGGTAGAAGAGGGAGATTTTTCCCTAGTAGAGGCTTCTGTCCTGCCCCTCCCTTTTCATTCTCTGAGCCTGGGGCAGAAGCCCTAGTTGGGTAAGATGAAGGAGGGTTTCTAGGGTGGAGAGGAGGCTGCAAAGAGGGAGGGGTTGGAAGCCAGGGCTAGATGAGCAGGAGGACATCTGGGCTACTGGCTCCCACTTCAAGGTGAGAGCATCTCTCTCCCCAGTGACTAAGGAGTAGCTCCAAGAGCAGAGGTGTGGGTCACAGCAAGCATTTGCATAGAAAAGGGAATTTCATCAAAATCCACACACACCCAAGTGTTTGCTTTTTACTTATTTTTTATCTATAGACATCTGTCTGATACTATAGAAATTTTTTTCCTGGTGCGTGGTCAAATGTGGACATAAGTTTAACATCTATTCAAAGAAACTCTAGCATTATAGAGTTATCGTATTATGTATGATAATCCTGTAAAATATTATACTCCCACAGCACTCATTAAATATATATCCTTTCAGATGAAATAATTTCCATTGTATGAAGAAACTAAATGAGGGTAGATTTTGAAGGTGGAACTCATTGAAAATTAGAAGGTCAAATTAGATGCTGAAACCAGTGACATTGTTTGCTAAAGACTTTCTTTTCTTTTCTTTCTTTTATTTTTTTGACAGAATTTCAAACTCAGTTTCTTCCTTTGTTTTTTAATCAGCGCTGAGCTCCCAGTCTTTGGAGAAGGAAGGAAGCTTTGCTATTCAGAGACAGCCACAAGAGAAAGAACAAAATTAACACGAAAGTCCAGGTGATCCAATGAATATTCATATGGACAACTTAATCAGTGTTCATTATCCACATTTCCATTTGGAGAAGGTTTAGAATACAAATAAAGATTGCGGAGCAATGGTATTGACTTTCATTTTGCTCTGAGATAGTTAAGTCTCTATCAATAGCCTTCAGTACTTTAGCTTTCTGTGTAATTGGAGATAGACACTAAGTCAAACCTCAGCGCTCATTACTGGAGGAATGAACACCTTGAGAATTCTAGGTGCATCTCACAGGTATCGGATATGCTTACCTTATTAAATTTTAAGTGGGTTAGACAGCCCAATTTTCCAGAAAGTTGCCCTTTATCCTTAATAATAATAAAACAGTTTGAAGCAGTGTGGGTGGTTGTGGACTAGGGCATTAGAGACCAGCTCCACCACGCCATGCTGAGGAACCTAAGTGCTTGCTTCTCCAAGCCTCCCACTGGGCTTCTGCAGGTGACAGAGGCTGGCTGTGAGGATGGATGCAGAGTGTCCTGTAAATGGTAGTCTTGGTAACGATTGCTTCTTGACTGTCAGAGATGATGAGGGTGGAGACAATGAGGTGGGGTGTGGATTGTAAGAGGAGAAATAAAGTGAAAACTTATCCAATGGGTCCAAGTCCTCCAGCTCCTAGCAAAATTGAAACAGAACCAAATCAAAGAAATGCAAATGTGCACATTCATGAGAAAATGTTGATTTCATTAGCAATCAAGCAAACAAAGTTAAAATAAAGTGACACCGTTTTTCACATCAACAATGACAACAATTATGAAATGAAATGCAAGGTTGGCAGAGGGCTGGAGGTTCACAACAATCTTCAGGAGGGTGACTTGTCAGTGCCAGGGGGTGCTAAAGAAGCACAAATCCTCTGTCCAGCAGGCTCACCTCCAGAGAGGATCAAGAGATATTTTTATATGATATTAATTAAAATACTATTTATAGTAATGAAAAATTGGAAGCAATTTAAGTGCTCAATAATAGGAATGGGCCCACTGATCTTATGGGATATCAAGAAATTAGCTATGTAGACATTAAAAGTTATGCTGAAATTTTCAGGCAAGACAGTGGGGATGGATGTGAAGTGTGTGTAGTTCACCTCCAACCCCCAATTTTTTTTTTTTACCTAGGGAAGATATCCAACAGCTTCCCACGTGGCCCCTGAAGGCAGGCCAGGAACAACAATACACAGGAAGCTCCTCCTAGATGTCACAGTGAATGGGTAAACTCAGGCTGGCTGAACTTCAGTGACTGGGGAGCCCTAGGTAAAGAAATAAAGCCAATGTTCACACGAGAGTCTGCCCAGATCCATTAAGGAACAAAGCAGTAACAGGTGCACCAACACGGCTTTCCAGCCAGAGTTCACCAACTCCTAGACTAAAGGGTTTGTGAAATGTAACTGGCTTTCTCCCTGAAAGGTTTGACTGGGGAAGCATTTTACTTTCTTTGTTTTTTTTCTGAGTCTTTGGAGTTTTTGCCAATGAACATTTATTGCTTTTGTAGTCCTAAATAAATGCAATATATTTTGTATTAAAGAAACATTTCTCTGTGCTGTTCCCCTTTTTAAAACTTTAGTTCATCCCTTCAAGTTTCCATTGCTGGCCAGTGTATCTGCTTTGCTCTCATTCTACAGCCTTTCCATCTTGCCTGGTCCTCCTTGCCAGGCCTTGGTACAGCCTCTTCGGCCTGACACCCATCAGAACCATCTTCTCCAAGCTGTACCCAGGCTTCACCTTGTTGGAAGTGGCCTCTCTTAGATGTTTTAAGAAAGATGAACTTTCAGATCCTTGCATTGGAGATTATAAAAGAGTAATGACTCAGTGACTTAAAAGATTTAGTAGCCAGGTTGTTACAGTCTAAGAACAGAAAGAAGATTAATGAGGTACCAACTTAACATATGTCTCCAAAAAGAACAGTCATTTAATTTCTAACTTTGAAGAACTTGTACCTGCTCCCATTTTGCAAGAATAGTTATACCACGATTTTTTTTCACTCTCAAACTAGCTGATTAAAATGATCCAGTGAAATCACCCCAAAGGTAAGGGAGAGAGCTCACAGACAGGGTTCTGTTTTCATATAGGGCCTGGGAATCCAAGTAGCTGCTGTAAGGACAAAATTTCAGCCTCTGTAGCCAGAATCTGCAGTATGCCTGGAATCAAGACTTCTCCCTAGACCTCTATTTGGAGTCTTCCTCCTTGTCAGACTCCAGGGCAGTGTATTATGTGGTAGTTTTAGGATATGTCCACAAATTCATGGAGACTCCTCTTTCAAAAGGTGAAACCTTAGTTCAGTGCCCTTTCACTGTGGGCTGGGCTTAGCCTCATGCTTCAAACCAATAGAACATGGTAACGTGACAGGTGTGACCTCTGAGACCAGTCATAAAACGTACTGTGGCTCCTTTTGCACTTTCTCTTGTGAGGATGGATGCAGAGTGTCCTGTAAATGGTAGTCTTGGTAACAATTGCTTCTTGACTGTCAGAGAGGATGAGGATGGAGACAATGAGGCCTCCACTTCTTGGAGGTCCTGCCTCTGCACTGTACTAGACAACACCAAATGCTCTCCAAAATGGTTTTCCACACTTATACTCAGCATCCAAGCTGGCAATGGGTACTGACAGTTGCTTTAGTTCCTATCTGTCGGGTGTGAAATGGCATCTCATTGTTTTACTCTGAAATTCCCTCATTGTTAGTATTTTGTTGCTGTTCGTTGGGCATGTAGGCTGCCTCATTGTGAATGGCCTCACCAGAGCCTTTGTGCATTTTTCCCACTGAATTTATTGTGTTTCCTTATTGTCTTGTAGGAAAAAATTATACTTTCTGGATAATAATCATTTATAACTTACACAAATTGAAAATTTCTTCTAGTCTGTGCTTTGTTGTTTTGTCTGTGGTGTCTTCTATTGTCTCAAAACTTTAAATTTCGATGTGGTCATATTAATGATTCTTTTCCTTCAAGATTTATATTTTTCTCCTTTCTCCTTTCTCCTTCCCACACTGTGGTTCATTAGGACATTCTTGTCTAATTTTTCTGATTTGTTTTTCACCACGAGGTCTTTTGGGATGTAAGCACTCTTAGTTTTCCCAGGGCAGAAAGCCAAATGTCTTGGAATTACCTATGAAGTGCTGAGTAGTTATTATCTTTTCTGTGATCTCCTTCTTCTGTCACACATGCATGGACATAGGGGTCCATGGCTCTGTATCTTGCTTTCTTTTCTGTGTTGTTTACCTGCTGTTCAGCCCGGCCTGCAACACATAACACACTTACTGTGACTTACCTCACAGTAAG
This sequence comes from Erethizon dorsatum, assembly GCA_028451465.1. Classification (NCBI taxonomy): domain Eukaryota; kingdom Metazoa; phylum Chordata; class Mammalia; order Rodentia; family Erethizontidae; genus Erethizon; species Erethizon dorsatum. Next base: position 114,813,228 of record CM051822.1, on the reverse strand, counting down.
CTCACGGTCTCCGAACAGTCTGCCTTGAAGGACAGAATTCCTTGACTACTTTTGGGACTTCATACTTTTGCATGAGTTTTATTTTTGAAATTAAATTTATTTTTAACTGACACATAAAAATATAAAAGTTGTACATGTTAATGGGGTGACATGTTTGCATGAATTTTAGAATATGTTTCACATGGTCTATAAAAATAATGTCTTTGGGATTTTAATTGGAATTGCTTTAAATTTATCGAAAAGACTTGGCATCTTTATGAAATCAAGTCTTCCCATTCATCAACATTGTATATCTCTCCACTTACTCACTTTTTTTAGTGTTTTGTAACTTTCTCCACAAATATCTTGGACATCTTCTGTTAGATTTAATCTTAGATAAATTTAGCTTCTTTATTTCCTGTTATTGTGAATAGGATCTTCCATATACTACATTTTCTAATTAGTTATTGCTGGGGTGTGAAAAGCCTTTGATTTTTGTGTTGAACTTGTAAGCAATAATTTTGCTGAACTTTCTAAATAGTTCTAACTATAAAATTTCTTTCATACTTCTTTTCATATGAAGCTATACAGATTTGTCAATAATCATTTTATCTTTTACAATCTGTATACTTCTTTTATTTTAAATTAACATATTGCCTTGGCAGGAACTCTGGCAATGCAGTGTTGACTGGCATGGGAGTTAGCAAGCATCCTTGTCTCATTCCCTGGATAAATCTTCTGAAAATACTTCTAAGTGCATCTTAAATAACAGGTTTTACCAGTCAATGGAAAAGAATTAAAAGAAAATGTTTCAGCAAAGGAATAGGTTTATAGAGGGTAAGAGGCAGGAAATACTGTTCCATGGAGATGAGGTTTTACAGGTATGCGTCACAGCTGGGTTGTGGGGCTTGGTACCTTGGGACGGGGAGCAAGGAGGGAGTACCTAGAGGTAACCAAGGACCATTGCTTGTAGTGCTTTGTCTTGCATGCAATGTGGAATTCTTATATGGTTACCAACTGTCTTTAAATCACCTTTATTGAGGTAAAATTTACATTAATGAAATTCACCAATTTAAAGTGTGCAATTCAGTGAGTTATGATAGCCGTGTATATTGTATAAGTTCAATTTTTCATGCCTTTATAGTAAAGCTTCAGGCTGGTCCTGTCACCCTGGAGCATTGTTTTGAACAACTCTGCTGTCCTTCCTTTCACTCCCCACAACCCTGTCATTTTGCCTTTTCTAGACTTTTTTTTTTTATTTTAAAGAGAAGAAAAAAACAAAATAAAACAAAAAAGAACAAAATTTCAAAACAACATAATAGGAGAGTAAAAATAGTTAATACATTATGTATTGTTATCTTTAAATTAGTTACTCAGGGTACAAGATATCAGCATTCAATTGTCTAAACATTACTGGCATAAACCTTTCTCTTCAATGAACTAAGCAAAATTAGTAGTGTATCTATCTTAACCACCTTACATATAAATACAATTTTTTTCTTTTCCCTTCTTTCTTTTCCCCATTCCCCCATCCCAGACTCTCTTTCCTTTTTTCCAGTTTCTTTCTGATTCATCATATCTACTGTACATTTTGGATCTTATTTACTCTTTCAGTTTCTCACACTAGGGAGACAATATGATGTTTGCACATGTGCGTCTGGTTAATTTCACTTATGAGTATTTTCTCGAGTTGCATCCATTTACCTATAAAAGTCTCCAGTTTATCCTTCTTTATGGCTGAGTAGTACTCCATTGTATAAAAATACCACAGCTATTTTATCCATTCCTCGGTTGTTGGGCATAGACTTTCTTAGAAATGGAGTTCTAGAGTGCATCAGCTTTAATGTATAGCCTCTGCCACCTAACCTAATTCTTTTTGAGGTTGATGGTGTTGTGGCTTTTATCAGTAGTCCTTTCCTTCTTGTCAGTTTCTTTGTACAGACACAACACATGTACTTAGCTGCACACTAAATGGTGGGAATTTGGGTTGGTTCTGGTTTTTCTTTATTATAAATGAAACTGTTAGGAACATTTGCAAGCATGTCTTCATGGGGATATATGTTTCATTTTTCATGGGTAAATCCCTGGGAGTGGGATTGCTGAGTAATGGGGCAAGTGTATGTTTAATATTATAAGAAACTGCTGAGCTATTTTCCAACGTAATCATGTCATTTTGCATGCCTCAGCAGTGTGTAACATTCTAGCTTGTGCCTGGTCTAACCAGCACTTGGTACAACTAGTCTTCTTAATGTTAACCATTTAGGTGGGTAGTGGCATGCCATTGTGGTTTTTTTTTTTTTTTTGTGGGTACCGGGGGGTCGACCTCAGGACCTCGCGTGCCAGGAGGCGCCCGTGCCGCTGAGCGATATCACCGGCCCCTTTTTCGTATGTGGGTTCCGGGAGTCGAACTCGGGCCCTCGCGCTTGCCGGGCAGGCGCTTAAGCCGCTGAGCCATCTCACCAGCGCCCCCATTGTGGTTTTAAATTTGTATTTTTTAATGATAAATAATCCTGATTATCTTTCCTTATGCTTACTGACCATTTGTAGATGTTCTCTTGTCAGGTACCTGTCTGTTCAATTGTTTTTGTTTTGCCTAATTAAAATCTTTCTTATTCCCTTTTAATATTATTTTTGAGGTATAAAAGATTTCATATTTTCTAGTTACAAGTCCTTTCTCTGATACATATGTTTTACAAATTTTTTTTCTCAGTTTTAGTCTTGCCTTTTTGTTTCCTTAATAGTACTTTTAGAAGAGTAAAAATTTAAAGATTTCATAAATCCAATTTGTCAATTTTTTTCTTTTGGTGGTTCTGTTCTATGTTCTTATCTATGAAATCTTTGCCAATCTAAGTATTTTCTTGTAGGAGTTTAAAAATTTTAGGGCCTACATTTGGGGTTAAGTTTCCGTTTAAGTTATTTTTTGTATATGATGATGAGATAATGGTTAAATATCTTTTAATTTTGTTTTATCAAATTTATATCCAGTTGTTCAGGCATTGTTGTATGTTAAAATTTTTTTGGCCTTTTATTCTCTTGTGCTTCATTTGGATAGTTCATACTGCTGATGTTCAAATTCACTAGATTTTTCATCTACAGTTGATCTCATCCAGTGGGTTTTTAAAAACAAATTTGTAATTTTATTTTATTTGTTTTTTGTGGGTACCGGGGGTTGACCTCAGGACCTCATGCACCCGCAGGCGCCTGTGCCGCTGAGCGATATCACCGGCCCTTTTTTCGTATGTTGGTACCGGGAGTCGAACTCGGGACCTCACACTTGCAGGCAGGTGCTTATGCTGCTGAGCTATCTCACCAGCCCCAAATTTGTAATTTTAGAGCAGTTTCAGATTTACAGATTATTGCAAAGATAGTACAGAGGTTTTCCATACATATGACAACCAGTTTCTCATTTTAATGGCAGCTTATGTTAGTATATTTTTCCCAATAAATGACCCAATATTTATATTTATTCAGATTTCCTCAGTCTTTCCCTATTATTCTTTTTTGATTCCAGGATCCCATCCAGGATCCTATATTACATTTAGCTGTCCCTAAATTTTGGTTGTCACTAAATTAAATATGACATTTAGTTGTCACTGAATTAGACTTGCATGTATTTTTTCTGTCTCCTTGAGTTCTTCTTGGTTGTGACAATGTCTTAGACTTTCTTAGTTTTTGATGACTTTGACAATGTTGAGACAAATGTTTTGGGGAATGACTCTGAAAAGGGATTTGTGCATATGCACATACTATAGAGTTGGGGTAATTTTATCTAATCTTCCTCTCTTCTCCTCTCCTCTCCTCTCTTTTCCTCTCCTCTCCTCTCTTCTCCCCTCTCCTCCCCTCTCCTCTGCTCTCCTTTTCTTTCCTTTCTGTTTGAGATGGGGTCTTATTATATTTCCTTTGCTGTCCTTGAGTTTCTGAATTCAACAGCTCTCTTACCTCAGCCTCTGGGGTGCCACTATGCCCAGCTTGTGATAATTTTTGATAGAACTTTTCATATATGTTCACAAGTGAGATTAGGTTGTCCTCCTTCCATGTGTGATTGTGGTGTCAATGTCATGTGCATAAATGTGGTGTTTCCCTCTTTCTCTTCTCTCTCCAACATTGCACACAGTTAGGCAGTGCCTCTTCCTTTGTCTAGAATGGTCTTTCTCCTGAGTTTGGACTGGGTGGCTTTTTCTTGACATTTAGGCTTCATCCTAATTATCGCGTACCTATAGTTGCTACATGGTAACTTTGATTTCATCCTGTGGTATTTGGTGTCCAGGAACCTCCAGGAGAAGAAAAAGCTGACTGGAAAGGAGAAACAGATCTTTTCTTTTTTCCCCTCAGATTGTTATTTACAAGGTAGGACATTCTCCTTGATGAATATATTTTTATTCCAAGACTCTGGCAGGTCCTGCAGACTCTGAAGTGCCTTTATAAAATGGGGTCTGATGACATGGCCATTGGGTTGGTGTTGAGGCCAGTGAGGATACGGGTGATGTGCACACTGTTTACCTTGGGAGCTGGGGAGCAGCTGGGCACTGTTGAAGCCTCAGGGCCCAGTGCAGGGCTGGGCCCCGAGAGGTGTGTTTCCCAGCCCCAGCCCTGCCATAGTGCTTTGTGGCCTAGAGGCTGAGAGTGTGGGGAGGTTGGAGGCCTCAGCAGGAAGGGTGTGTCTCTGCTGGGCCTGCAGAGAGGGCATGGGTGGTACCTTCTTGTCTAGTTGCCCTGAGAGGCTCTGCCAGGTGCTGGAAGTGCAGAAGGCACTGAGTCCTGGAGAGAGTGGCTAAGGCTTGGATTGATGGGGGTGGGATTCTTTGTGGTAAACCTGCAGCGCTGGCCCCACTGTCCTGAAGAAAGTCCTGGTAGGGGACCCATAGGTGGCTTCAAATTCTTTAAAATGAAATATTCTCATTTCCTTTAAACAAAAACCAGCTATGTCTTCTCATTTTGTGATACAAAGTTTACAAATACAGAATTTCTGAAATTATACCATCTCTGAAAAGAACTAATGAAAACAAGTTAATTTTAGAAAGGGGAACAGGATAAAATTCCTGCTCACCAGAAACAAGGATGGGCTGTTCCCTCTAGCCACTGCTTTTCAGTGTCATACTGGAAGTCTTAGTGGATGCAATAAGACAAGAAAAGGAAATAAAAAGAGTACATAATGAGAAGAAAGAAATAAAACTATTCTTGTTTATAGATGACATGATTTTTTAAATGTAGAAAATACAAAAGAATTGATCAAAAAACCCTCCTAGAACTAATAAGTGACTATAGAAAGGTTTCAGGACACATGTCAATGAACAAAAAAGTCAATTGCTTTCCTATGTACTGGTGCTGAACTTGTAGATTTTGAAACTCAGAACACATTACCATTCCAAAAAAATAAATCTTTAGGGATAAATCTAACAAAATATAGGTACATGAGGAAGACTACAGAACTCTGATGAACTAAATAGAGACATATTCCATGTTTACAGATAAGAAGACTCGATGTTTTTAAGATGTCCGTTCTTCACAAATTGTCTGCATGTTCAATGAAATTCTAATAAAAATATCAGCAAGTTATTTTATATGCTTATTGAAAACTGGATTTTAAGATTTTTTTTTTTTTGTGAGTACCAGGGGGTCGACCTCAGGACCTCGCGCGCCAACAGGCACCCGTGCTGCTGAGCGATATCACCGGCCCCTTTTTCGTATGTGGGTTCCGGGAATTGAACTCGGGCCCTCGCACTTGCAAGGCAGGTGCTTACGCCGCTGAGCCATCTCACCAGCCTGGATTTTAAGATTTTTATGGAAAAGCCAAAACATAGGTGACAGTCAACAGAGTGCTGAGGAAGAAAGTGGAGGACCAACTCTACCTGACATCAAGACACACCGTAAAGCTACACAATAATGTGTAAAGTTTCACAATAATGAAGAGAGTGTTGTATTGGCAAAAGAATACACAAGTGTGCCAGTAAAACAAAAGATAGAGCCCAGAGATAGACCCACACAATGATAGCGAACTGATCTTTGACAAAAGAATGAGATAAACTGAATAGAGAAAGAATAATCTTTTAAACAAATTGTGCTGGAACAATTGGATATCCATGTGCAAAAAATATGAACTGAGACACAGATCTCACATCCTTCGCAATCATATTGTATGAGTCTAACTATGACATTTGCTATGGAGGAAGTAAAAAGATTAATATTTGTCAGGGTTTAAGTGGGAGAAAGGGATGAATAGGCAGAACATGGGGTATTTATAGGACAGTGAAATTATATGATCTGTATGATATTGTAATGGTGGATACATGTTTTATATATCTGTAAAAATTCATAGAATGTACAGCACCAAGAGTGGACCTTAATGTGCACTATAGACTTTGAGTGGTAATGATGTGTCAACACACAGTTATCAATTTTAATAAATATATCACTTAGGAGGGGGATGTTGATGAGGGGGGAGGCAGCACATGTTTGGCAGTAGTGGGTGTATGGGAAGCTTTCCTCTCAATTGTTCTGTGGACCTAAAGTTGCTCAAAACATTGAAATTTATTAATAAAAAGACCCAGAAAAAGCATGCGAATTTTCACATGGATGATCTTGTAAAATGACTTCAGGAAGCCTCCCCCTTGTGCACACTCACTTCTAGTAGCTTTTTCTGTACATCTGTCCAGCCCATTTGTCCTTCTGCTTGAGAGGCCTTCTGACCATGAGTGCGCTAGATGGATAGTGAATTACAATAATTGAATTGTTTTATTTACACTCTCGTTTTTGCTTGATGACTGCTGTTCTTTTTTTAAGAACTCCTGAAATATTATGGACAAATTAATTAAGATGACAAGTTGAATATGAATATTACATTTCCTTTTTGGTAGTATAATTCAGATAGACTAATTTGAATTTACTGCATTTTAATTCCTAAAATAGTTTTTCCAACTGTGGGGAGGAGACACATTTTGCTTCAGGAAAGGGGACTTTCTGCCTGGAGGAAGGCCCTTGAAGGTTGTTGAGGAGACTCGAGCTTCTGGTTGCTACTGTACCCTTACTTGGCTGGTCCTTGAACACAGTCATACTTTTCCTTAGGAAAAGGACCATCAGCCACTGGGTCCCAACCCAGGCTTTCTAGGGGAACCTGAGCATCTGCTGCCCAACACCTGCTCTTTTTTCCTCTGTTGCATGCTCTTGAAGAAAATCTGCCTTTGGTGACTTGGCCAGCACCCTAGGATCTCCCTGCAGCTCCGATGAGCCTTGTTCATGGTCTGATTGACATCACCAGCACTTAGCTCTGCTTGCTCAAGGAGGAGTGTTGAGAGCTTTGGGCCTGAGCCATTGCTCCCCAAGGCCTTTCCTGCTGTGGTCATATGGCCTGAGTGGCTGCGGGTGCTGTCATGCACACAGCAGAGTGAGCTTGCTTCCATCACCCGGGAGCCCTTTGGAGCTGTGGATTATTAGAGAACACATTCTGTCACCTGTCTTGGCTTCCAAGAGAGCCTTTTATTTTGTAAGCAGAATCGAAAAATCTCATCATGGAAAACAAGAAGCATTTTCCATTCCTAAATTAGAGAATTTATGGTAATAAATCAAGAGTGTCTACTGTAATAATCATTGAAAAAAACATAATATGATTTAATCTTAAAAATATTTCTAACATAATATTAGAAAAATTATATTTCAGCTAATATCTAGTTAGCCTGTTGTGAATGTATGCAAATAACTCTGGAAATATTAATATATACTGCCAGCTTTAGCTAATTAAAGAAATAGTTTTAGGAGGAACAGCCTCCTGATAATTTAATCACTGTTCAGTCTTTGCAGATAATTATGGTATTTGTTATTAAGTTCTCTCTGATTTTCAAATGAATGAGAAATCTGATATAATCTTTTACCAGATGGGCCAAAAATTAACTTTTATTTAATTGTGAAAATTATTTTGATCTGAATATTTGATAGCTGAGTTCCAGGAGTTTTTCCCTTGTTCTAGAACTGCCCAGTGTTGGTTTTATAATGTTTTAACTTTGGGTTGGCAGCGAAGTGAGCAACTCTGTGGCCAATGAAATGCAGTTATGCTTAAATGAATTGTTTTAGGACAATGAATCTCTTAAGGTTTCTTTATGCTTTTTCTGTTTGTTTGTTTTTTTATTTTAAAGAGAGAGAGAGAAAAAAAGAATAAAACAGAGTTTCAAAACAGGCTAGTAGGATAGTAACATTAATTAATATATTGCATATTGTTATCTTCATAGTAGTTACTCAGAGCCAAAGATATAGGCAAGAAATATTGTCCAAACAATATTAGCACAAACCTTTCTTTTCAATGAACTAAGAGAAACCAGCTATATAGCTATCTTAACTATCTTGTGTATATATATACTTTTTCCATTTCCCTTCCTTCCTTTCCCCTTTCCCCCATCCCAGTTTCTCTTTTCTTTTGAACAGTTTCTTTCCAATTCACAATATCTATTGTGCATTTTGGATCTTATTTACTCTTTCAGCTTCTCACACTAGTGAGACAATACGATGTTTACACATGTGGGTCTGATTTATTTCACTTATGAGTATGCTTTCAAGTTGCATCCATTTACCTATAAAATCTTTGTGTTTATCCTTCTTTATGGCTAACTGGTACTCCATTATATAAAACTACCACAACTTTTTTAACCATTCCTCGGTTGATGGGCATTTGGGTTGTTTACAAGATTTAGCTATTACAAATTGTGCTGCTATAAACATGGGTGTACATATATCACTGTGGTATGATGTTTTTAATTCTTCTGGGAAGACACTCAGAAGGGGAGTAGCTGGATCGAAGCGGACCTGGAATCCTAGCTTTCTGAACAATCTCCACACTGATTTCCATAGTGGTTGCACCAATCTACATTCCCACCAACAGTGCAGAAGGGTTCCTTTTTTCCCAAAACCCTTCCAGCATTTGTTATTGGCTGATTTCTTGATGATAGCTATTCTTTCTGGGGTGAGGTGGAATCTCAGTGTTGTTTTAATTTGCATCTCTCAAATGACCAATGATGTTGAACATTTTTTTAAAGTATTTATTTGCCATTTTTGTTTCTTCATCTGAGAACTGTGTATTCATCTCAGATGCCCATTTTTGGATTGGGTCTTTGAATTCAGGGGCCTGATTTTTTTCAATTCTTTATATGTTCTAGATAGAAGCCCTTTGTCTGAGGGACAACTGGCTGTAATTTTTTCCCACTCTGTGGGTTTTCTTTTCATTCTGTTGGTAATTTCTTTTGTTGTGTGAAAGCTTTTTAATAAGGTGAGAGCTCATTTGTTGATTCTTTGTAGTATTTCCCACACAGTCTGCGTTTTGTTCATGCACTCTCTGCCTACACCTATGTCTTCAAGATTTCTGCCTATTTTCTCTTTCAGTAAATATTGTGTTTCAGTTTTAATATTTAGATCTTTGATCCATTTTGACTTTAGTGCATGGTGATAGACATGGGTCTAGTTTTAGTCTTCAGTATGTGGAAAGCCAGTTTTTCTAGCACCATTTATTAAAGAGACTGTCTTTCTTCCAGTGGACATGTTTGGCTCCTTTGTCAAAGATTAAGTGGTTGAGTGTGGTTGGAGTTGCGTCTGCATCTTCTATTCTGTTACACGGATTCTCAGGTCTGTTTTTCTGCCAATGCCATGCTCATTTTATCACAGTAGCTTTGTAGTATAATTTCAGGTCAGGGATTGTGAAGCCCCCTGATTGGCCTTTGTTGCCCAGAATTGCTTTTGCTATTCTAGGTCTTTTATGCTTCCAAATGAATTTTAGGAATGATTTCTCTAGTTCTGTGAGGTATGCTAATGGTATTTTGATTGGGATTGCATTAAATCTGTATAGCAGTTTTGGGAATATGCCCATTTTCACAGTGTTGGTTCTTCCTATTCATAAGCAAGGGATATCTTTCCATTTTCTGATATCCTCTTCAACCTCCTTTTTCAGAGTACTGTAATTTTCAATGTATAGACTTTTACTTCCTTTGTTAGATTGATTCCTAAGTATTTCATTTTTTGGGTGGTTTCCCTGATTTCTCTCTGTGTGAGTTTGTTGCTTGTGTACAGGAATGCTATTGATTTTTGACTATTGACTTTGTATCCAGCTACACTGCTGAATTTGGTTATTAAGTCTACAAGTCTTTTGGTGGAGTTTTTGGGGTCTTCTATGTAGAGTATCATGTCATCTGTGAATAATGATAATTTAACTTCCTCCTTTCCTATCCTTATTCCTTTTATTTCTTTCTTTTGTCTAATTGCTCTGGCTAATGCTTCCAGCACTATATTGAATAGGAGTGGTGGTAGTGGAAATCCTTATCTTTTTCCTGCTTTTAGAGTGAAATTTTTCAGTTTTTGACCATTTAGTATGATGTTAACTGTTTGTTTGTCATAGATGGCTTTTATCAGATTGAGGTAAAGACCATCTATTCCAATTTTCTCTAGAGTTCATTTTTTTTTTTTTTTATCATGAATGGGTGTTGGACTTTGTCAAGTGCTTTTTCTGCATCTATTGATATGATCATGTTATTTTTGTCTTTACTTCTGTTAGTATGGTATATTACATGTATTGATTTGAATATGTTGAACCATCCCTGCATCCCTGGGATGAATCCTACTTGGTCATGGTGTATAATCTTCTTGATTTGCCGCATTCTGTTTGCCAGTATCTTATTGAGGATTTTTGTGTCTATGTTCAGTAGAGAGATTGGCCTGTAGTTTTCTTTTTTGGGTTCTTTTCTGGTTTTTGAATCAGTGTAATACTTGCTTCCAGGAATGATTTTGGAAGTATTGCTTCTCTTTCAATTTCCTTAAAGCGTTTCAGCATTAGTGGCATTAGTTCTTTAAATTTCTTGTAAAATTCAACAGTGAATTTAGTCAGGGCCTGGGCTTTTCTTTGTTACTAAATTTTAAATTACATTTTCAATTTCATTGGCCAATATCAGATTATTTAGAATTTTTATACCTTCTTGATTTAGTTTTGGCAGTTTGATTATGTCTAGGAATCTGTCCATTTCTTCTGTGTTTTCCATCTTATTAGAATATAGATTATCATAGTAGGTATTGATGATTTTCTGGATTTCTGCAGGATCCATTGTGATTTCCCCCTTTTCATTCCTAATTGCTTGAATTTGTGTTTTTTCTTTTCTCTTTTTGATGAGGTTAGCTAATGGTTTATCAATTTTATTTATGTTTTGAAAGAGCCAACTTTTCAATTCATTGATTCTTTATATTTTTTTTCTTAGTTTCAATTGCATTAATTTCTACTCTTATCTTATAATTTTGTCTCTCATGTGAGCTTTTGGTTTGATTTGTTCTTTTTCTGGAAGTTCAAGGTTCAACATTAGGTTGTTTATTTGAGCTCATTCTGTTTTCCTGATTCAAGAGTTCATCACTATAAATTTCCCTTGTAGGACTGCTTTTATTGCATCCCAGTATGTTGTATTGGCATTATCATTTAATTGTATATTCTGTTTAATTTCATCTTTAATTTCCTCACAAGTGAATGGAAGCCAGGAACTGGAGCATGGCTGCCTGTCATGGCAGCAGGAGGCGAGGACATGGTGACACCATAGCACCTCTGATGGTGGCCCATTTTATTGGCCAAGACAAGTTACATGGCCATGTCTGCATCAGTGAGGTGAGGATGTTTAGTGACTGAATAATCCTCTTAACTCTGTACCTCTATCAGTGCAGAGCCTGGCCTTCCCCTCCCCGCTCTAATCCATCACAATCCCTTCCTGGGGATGATGAGATGACTGAAGCCAGGGGTTATTACTCCCCCAACTGCCACAGACAAATGAGCTCATATGACTGCTGGCTCCATGAGGGGTTTAGCCTGTAGTTCCATCGTAAAGGTCTGCTTTCTAGAACACTCCCTTTTTGTTACTACTGCTCTTAGTGTGGGCATCTGCAACACAGCCAGGGACAAAGGCTTGACTTTTACCTGTTTCCTTGGGCAAAGGTCCTAAGTAGCAAGAGAGAGGGATTGAGATAAGTGAGGAAGAAAAGATGTGAAGGGAAATACCAGGATGGCTGATCCAACTGATTGTTACTTGGGGTGGCTGGTGCTGGACTCTTCAGGACCTTCTGAGGCCTTTTATGCAATGCATCTCAGCATAGTCCACGTGGAACATCCACGGGGGAAGCATTTTGATATCTCTTCTGCCCTGGTGAAGCAAGATTGAATAACTTGCACACGTAAATGCAGTTGGAAACTTGCAGACCCATGAGTGACAAGCAGCCTCCTAAAATTGAGCCCAGTGCCAGAACTGGAAGTGAGTGGTGAACAGGGGTTGAGCCTGGGTGGTGTCAGGTGGCAGCCATGCAAAGCTGATAGAAGCCTGGGAGGCCCTAGCCATAGTGAGACGTGAGTTTGAGGGGATTTTCAAGAGGTGAACGAAAAGAATCCCACATCATTACCTTGCACTTTGAGGTTGTACAGCACAGGATGGACACACACCTATCTGTTCTGCACTACAGATAATCCCAGGAGTTTTGCAGAAGGCGATATTCTACAGAAAGGGACAGGTAGGGATGCTTCCTGGGTAGGGTGGAGAACCAAGGAGAAAGGATACAAGATTTTTCAAAACGCCGAGCTGAAATTTGGCTGCACTCTACTGTTCTGATGATCCCCACCAGGGCATTCGCTCATTCGTGGACTTTGGAGATGAGGGTATACCTGTGTTTGTCCAGCTTAAAGGGCAGCCTTTTCTCATTGCCATTTCCTAAGTCAGGTAGAAAAAATTGCTTCTTTGCTTTGCTCCCATAACACATTCGCATGGACACTTAATATATTCGATTATAATTATTAACCGTTAGACCACTTTCCTTGCCTGACTATGGGTCTCTTTTGGGCAGAAACTGTATGATAATTCTCAGAGCATATAGCACCTGGTCCAGGGACCAGTCCAGTCATGTGATAAACAACTATTATATAGAATTAAATTATTTTGTTCAATGAATATATATATATATATATAATAATATATATATATATATATATATAAATGTTTTTATAGGAGTGAATACATGTAAGTATTTAGGTGTTTATGTTATATACAAAACATGTACATACAAATACATCTCCTGTCTATGTACCTTTGCACATTAGGTGACAAAATAGAATGAAGATACATTTGATGTATCTTCTTAGAAAAGCCACAGTGGTTTATAGTTCTACTTTTGCAGTGATCAGAGCCCTTTGGTTTGCAATTGCCTGATAAAATTGATTACTAGGTATTTTCTTTAAAGCAAGAGTTTTCATTCTGTACTATGTTCCTTCAAATATGCATGTAAAAATTTTTTTATCAACATTTGTGTTAATTTTTCTAGGAAGAACATCCCAAATTTTATTGTGTTTTCAAAAGCATCCATGACCTAAATAAAGTTAAGAAATGCTGCCTTGTAGCTTGTGTTTGTATTATGCTTTTCATATGCAGAATTAACAATGAATAAGTTCATGCATTTTGCTATCTCCTAAATAAATGAGAAAAATGTGTTTATTGCTACCTTCAACAAAACACAGTTGCTGTTGTGAACTTCTCTTTTGGCACATGACATGTGGCCCCATCACCACCACCTGATGGCAGTATATTTTAATTATAGATTTGGTCCTTTGAGTCATAAATAAATTTGAAAAAAAAATCAAGATTGTAAACCCTAATAATACAATGCCACTGAGACAAGCCACATCTGTCAATGACCAACTTGACTGATTTTATCTTTTCTTTTATTTTTTTCCCCACTGAGTTGTCTGGGACTGTTAATAGGGCACAGGAAAAGTGTGGCCCAGTTTCCCAGGACTGTGCAGTGTTTGCTGGTAACACTGTTCGTTACCTTATCCATCTGCTCGTTACCTTATGTGTTTGTGCATTACCATAGTTTCCAGTTGAAAAGGGCCTCAACTCAGAACCACTAAGATCCTCAGAAAAGAACAAATTTCCATGCTTCTTTCTGCAGCAAGTTATAAATCCATCTTACAGTGGACCAGTTTCATTGTGATGAATGATCCAAGACATTCAGACTTGGACAGTTTTGTGAATTTCCTGATGAAAAAGAAAGTATAAAAAATACATTAGTATTATCTTTAAATGTGGAAAGGTACAGTTTAAAAACATCACATGTATAGGCACTTGTAAGTTCATTTTCCTTGTCAGACACACATTCATGCCCATGAATTCCAGTATAAGATGATGAATGCTAGAGGAACTTGATAAGGATTCTATGAATGAGTTATCAAAATAAACCTTTCATTGGCCCAGTGTATCATCTGGTACACAATGAAGGGCTCTGATATTTTTCTAGGTAAAAATTTTGGTAAGGCAGTTTATTTAAGCTTTGATGGAGCTATATCCATATTATTCTTTTTCAATAGAGCAGGGCTTGCTCAGAATTCGTCTTAAAAAGTATGAATTTAGGGGAAAGGGAAGAGAACAAGTATTTGCTGAACTTTGGGATATGGAGACAGAAGTGACAGAAGTAAAGAGATGAGAAGGACCTCTGAACAATTCCAATAGGGAAGCAGAGTGGCCAGAGATGCCCTCACACACCCAGCAAGGTGGGCAAAAATGCAGCAGGCCATGCAGCGAAGGTGATGTGTGGTGGCCACTGCCCAGGCCAGGGTCTGCCCTGGTGAACAGGAGCAGAGGCACACCGTGTGCTTAGATCCACAAGGAAGGGAATGGACCCCAATGCTCACCTTCCATTTTCACTCTCATTTTAACATCACCTTTTTTGTGTAATATTGACCCAAACAGTCATTTAGGAATTGAGTGATGGGCCCTGTAGTCACACCCAGGCTGAAGGTTGGTTCTTTGTTTATTAGTTGGGTATCAGTGGGCAAGCTGCTTCTCTGTATCTTGTTTTTCCTTCTGTTTAGTGAAGATAATGGTAGCATCTGCCTTGTGGACTGCTGTGAGGAATAAACAAGATAATTGATACAAAATGCCCAGGAATTGTCTGGTACATAGTAAGTGGTCAATAAATAGAATGCAGGTTTTAGAAATTTTTTATTTTAGTATTTGTTTTGAATAGTAGCAGTGAAAACCAGATGACTTTGGAACTATTGCTGTTTTCTATGTGTTCCTGGGTATCAGGTGTCTGCTTAATTCCATGAGCCTTAGGTGTCACCGAAGCAAAAGCAGGGCATGGTGGGATCAGAGTGACCTTTTGGTGATTGTGCTCCAACTTAGGCCTGGAGTGGTCTGGCCTGGCAGAACGCTGTGGGGAGATGCTTAACATGGCACTGGCAGTAAGGCCAGGATGCCTGGGTCTCATTGTCACTTCTATATGTCCGAGAGTGGTGAGAGTAGGATAGTTTATGACACTTAGAGAGATTAGGGCCCAGAGACTGCAGCCAGTCTATGGAAGAAATTTCTGCTTTTGCTCAGGTAGACCTGAAGGGATGGGTTGTTGAGTGTGGGTGAGGGGAGGAGCCAGAGATGAAGGTGGACTGTCCAACCTGACCTGGATGTAGAGGCCTAGAGGAAAAGCTGGCTTGCAACTGCAGGGAGAAGGAGCTGCTGCGGCCTGCTGGTGTGATGGGGACTCCTGCTGACAAGGCAGCCCTGGTCAGACATGCGGTAGAGCTCAGGAGGCCTAAGGTGCCCCAGGTGTCAAGATCGAAGCTGGGCCCCCCAGGCGATGGTACTGGTCACTTCAGTCAGAGGGACACTGCAAGCTGCACCAAAAACCTCACATACTTTAGGCTCAAAGCAAAGGCTTATTTCTGAAGGAATCCCAGCAATCCCAGGGATTATGGAGCATGCAGAAGCCATCACTGAGTCAGTCTCCCAAGAGAAGACTTATGATGGTGAATTTCTTGTGTCAGCTGGACAGGCCCTGGTTACCCAGACATTTGGTCAAACATTGTTCTGGGTGTGAGGGTGTTTCTGGACGAGATTAACATTTGAATGTATAGACTGGATAAAGTGGATCATCTTCCCCTGTGTGAACAGGTCCAATCCAATCAGCTGATGATTTGAATAGAACAAAAAGGCCTAGTCCTCCCCTGTGTAAGAGGAAATTTCCCCGTCTGACTGCCTTGAACCATGACTTTTTAGTTTTTACTTTTTTTCTGACTTTGGACTTGATCTGAAATATTGTCTCTTCCTGGGCCTCTAATTTGCCAGCTTCCAGACTGGAACTACACCATGGGCTCTCCTGGGTCTCCAGCTGGCCAGCTGCTGAGCGTGAGACTTGCCAGCTTCCATGGTCATGTGCGCCAACTCTTTGTAATGAGTCTATCTATCTATCTATCTATCTATCTATCTATCTATCTATCTAATCTATCCTCTATCATCTATCTATCTATCTATCTATCTATCTATCTATCTATCTATCTATCATCTATCATCAATCATCTATATCTATCTATGACTATCTATCTGTCTTATATTTCTATCTAAGGGTTTATTTTCTCTGGAGAATTCATGGTAATACAGATACTCTGGAAGCAGTGCATATAGCAACATGTGTTATTTATATACTCAAAAGTTGTGTTTCATGGACAATGCCTACTGCCTTGCCCCATTTCCTGCCCCAGAACAGGTGGATTAATATCATCTGAGTCTTTATGTCATATTTAGAACTTGGAAGAAGCACAAAGAACCAGGTGTAGAGATATTCTGTAGGTGGAGACCCAGGTGAGTACATTGTCAGTGTGGGGTTTTGGGAAGAAAGAGGAATGTCTAATGTTATCATCTCTTCAAAAAAGCCAAGTGGGATGAGCTCTGAGAGAAGGCTGTGGGGTTTCCTATTTGATGAGAAGTCTGCAAAAACTTTAAGTTGGTCAATATATATTTTCTTCACACTGAAGAAAATGAATGTACACACTGGCTATTTTGATGAAACCCACATTCTCCTCAAGAAAAGAACTAGCTATTGTTTCCAGTTCTACAAATAGCTGCCCCACTCTTCTATTATTATGGATGAAAAAGTAAAGCCCAGAAAGTGTTGACTTGGCAAATACAGAGAAAGAAGAATAATGATATTGTCTTTTTGCCCCAAGCAAGTACTTCAAAGTGTTAGGAAACAAACAGCACAGCAAAGACTTGCACCATTCTGTTCCCTCAGGGATTTAGGTCGAGCATTCAGTGCTTGTGTCCAGAGTGGGTTTATCCATTCCTGATGGCTCAGCCTCATCAGCACTCTAAGATGCTGTGTCTTGGGAAAAAGAAGGAGCTGGAATGTCAGGCTCAAAGCAGACCGCCAACAGCACGGGGCTGTGGAGAAAGCCAGCCTCAGGCCACAAAGACAGAAGATCCAGCTGCTCACCAGCCGGCCTGCGGCACACAGGACTGGGGCTAAGCTACTGTAGCTTCTTGTAAGCACTTGGGCCAAGGCTAGTGCCTAGGCCTAGAATAGAAAGGCCTGGACAAAGTCGAGCTGGGCAGAGCTTTCTGGCCTTTGGTAATTACTTCTGTGTCCACACTTGATTCTACTCATGCCTGGATCAAGGAAAGGCCCATGGCCAAGGCCATTATTCGTAGGATGTGGCATCTTTGAAAGTCACCCCAGCTCCTCAAAGCCATGAGGTGCTGGCCAGCCTTCATCTTGGGATTTGGCCATTAAAGTTTTCATTTATTTGTATTCATTGTTTGCCCAAATCATCTGCTGCTAGTGGCCACGGGCTGCTCTGGCTAATCTCCATTGCTCTCAGCATAGATTCTTTTTATGAGGTGTGAGGACTGAACCCCAGGCCTTATGCCTGCTGGATGAGCAATCCAGCACTGAGTTTCACCCAGCCCAGTGTAGTTTCTTAATAAATAGCAAAGCTGAGATGACACAGAAAGTCTTAGGGATTATTTGAAAAGGAGTTTTGTTTGTTGGATGTGTATGGAAGGGAGTAGAGCCACAGTTTGGCTATGTTGGGCTTGTCTTATCCAAGGCCATGGACACAGTGGGCTGTCAAGGTGTTTCTGGCCCTGTCTCTTCCTTTTCCTATGACCCCAAGCACTGTGGGTAGCCTGGTCCTGCATGTGCCGACTGCTGAAGGCCCTAACCAGGTTGGCTGGGTGGCTGGACCTTGCCTTCTGAGCCTTCCCTGGCTGGGACAGTCAACAGAGCAGTCCATCAGGAGCCTATCTTTGCTGAGTCTAACCCTGTCTCAGTCATGGTGACTCTTTCCATAGGGAACACGTGATAATGTCTGGAGATGCTTTTGCTGGTCACAATTGGAAGGAATTCCTGGTGTTTAGTGGCTGGAAGCCAGGGATGTGGAAAATCCCACAGAGCAGAGGTCAAATGATCTGGCCCTACATGTCCCCACTTCTGAGTCTGCGCCAGACCAGATTTTATCCTGGGCATCTGAATTTCTTTTATGACTCACCAGTGCCGTGGTTTCTACTGACCAGGATGAAGCTGGGGGCTTCACACTGTGGCCTTCCTGCAGGGCAGCAGTGGCAACAAATCATACCTGTGTGGTTAGGTTTACTTTACAAATAATTTACACCTGCATGTAAGTCTCAGCATGGACAAGACCTTAGCAGCCCCTGCCATTGCAGACAAGGTGGCTTGGGAGGCAGATGACTGTCTCAAGACAGAGTTGGTAGCAGGCCAGTGCCTGCCTGGGGACTGTTTGGGGTCTCTCCTGAGAATAAGGGTGGGGTCTTCCTCAGACCCGGCAGCTGTGGTGGGGGGAGATGCAATGGCCCTTGCGCTGCCCAGGCTCATAGCAGTTGCTTGGCTGTCTTCCCACCCAGCACTACTTGCTTCTGGACTGAAGAGGCAAACCAGAAAGGTGACAGCTGGAGATCTTCACATCCTGTTCATGCGGAGCTACAGCCCTGGTTTAATGACTTTGGGACTGATATTTGTGCTTCTCTGGTGAGCCTGAGGACTCTTATGATCCATCTTTTCAGGCACAAGTCACAAGTAGGATAGGGTTTGGGGACACCTCACTGTAAAGATGAGAAAGCCAGCAGAGATCTGCTGGTCCTACTCATTGCTCTGGAATAAGGCTTGCTCCTCATCACTTAGGTGGCCAAGGTACCATTCAGGCCCTGGAGATGCCAGCTTGTACCAGCATAAATCCTCAGCATACACAAGAGCAGACTGTGCCCTGAGGAGATATAAAGTGGCTTTGCCTTTAGAGATGGACTGTTGGGATTCCAGAATGTGCCAGCAGGTTGGCTGGGGCAAAGCTGGGGGGAATAGGAGAATCATCAGTGAGGATGGAAACCTTCCACCAGGTTTCTCAAGTGGCCTGAGAAACTGATGTGCTATCTGCCTGCTCAATTAATTGGCTTCATCACTGAGAAATTGATCAGGCTGTACTCTGTGCACATTGGAAAGTTGACTAATTAGTGAGAGTTCCTGCTCAATAGACAGGGCCTGACTCAAAATGATCCACTGATTCTGCCGGTGGCCTTGGAGTCCAGCAGGAGCAGAAGTCTCCTAGGGGGCCCACCCTCTGGACCCAGCTCTACATTGGTTACTCTTTGATGGGGGCTGGAGTGTGTGCATAGTGGCAGGGGGCTGGGGAGAACTCTTATTTAAGAGTGCTTCAGTCTTAGCCCTGGAGATAGGCAAAGATCAGGTTGGGTGCCCTGTTCTGGTTTGCTTAGGACAGTCCCAGGCTTAGTACTGGAAGTCTGGAGGCCTGGGAAGCCCCCAAGTGCTTCTTACCTGCATGGAGCTTAGCCCCCACCCACTCCACTTTCAAAAGGCCATTTGCGTGCTGGACATCCTTCTGGGATGCAGCAGCTGCCTCGAGGCTCCAGCAAGAAGAGGAGTGCTGTGCTAGTGAATGAGCACTGCACCCAGGTTGGATGTGAACCTTTGCACAGGAAACTTGCTGGTCTCAGTCAGAGAGGGGGCCTCCATGTCCACTTCTGGATGGGCTGTGTCTAAAGGTAGTTAAGGAGGATCCCAGATGAACCTTCTGTGCTAGAGACATGGTGGAGCTGGTGGCATAGCCTGGCCTGGAGGACACCCCTCCCAACCAGCTTGTGGACTGGTGGCTCTGTGGTGGCCCCTCATAAAGATGCCACTGTCTGTGCAGTAGGCCAGCCAGTCTTCATGAGAATGCCAAACAGGCCAGGGGGAGTTGAATGCCCTCCATGGCATGAGGGAGCAAAGGACTGTACCTGACCAACCCATGGGAACAAAGATCATTCATTCGTTCATTCCCCATCTGGCTGTCTTGGCTCTGAAAAGACCTTTGCAGGGCGGATGCTGAATCTATTTGCTGCCCAGACCCAGCTCTGTTCTCTGAACCGTACCTCCTGCCCCTGGGTCTCACTCTTAGTCCTAGATACTTGCTGCCTATCCTCCAGTAGGTGGCACTCCTGGCTATGGCCCTGAGAGAATGAATATACAAAGGAACAATGGCCAGAGTACATTAAAATATGACTCTGACCCATAGCCAGCTGCAACCAGCCCAGGAAGCCAGCTCAGGAAGCCAGCCCATCATCTACACTAATCAGCTCAGGAGATCAGCCCTTCATTCATGGTAACCAGCCCAGAAAGTTGGACCACAATCTCTAGCACCCAGACAAGGAAAGTAAACAATAACTGCTACAGCAATGGGATTAAAATGGCTAGGACTTGATCAATACATCCCAGATGCTTTGATCTCTGTCCCCTGTTCAACTTGGGATCACTCAGAGAAAGCTGAGTGTGTCCAATTCACTGACCCCTTAAGACACCTCTGCATATTGTGCCTCCAGCCTCCCTTCCAGAACAGCAGCCTCCTTCATCCCCATCTGCGGCTTCCCTGTTTGCACCGCAGCTCTCCCATCCTCTATCTGCTCTGAGTTTCTGCCCAGTGCAGTGATAGGCTGAGCCCTGATAAGAAGGGCTGAAGTAGTGGCCCTTCCTGTTTGCATTTGTGAGTCTAGTCTATCAGGAGGAGCCCTTTGCTAAGGACTGTGGAGCTAGAGGACATCCTGGCTGATGAGCTGCTTCCTACCTCTGGGTGACAAGAGGAGGAGGAGTGTTGTGTACAAGTGGGACAGCCTGAGCTCGAACAGGGAAACTCCATGCCATGTGAGAAGCTGGGATGAAGAGCCCTCCTGTTTCTCTCTCTAAGGCACATACAGGTGATTTGCTGTTTATGAGACAAATCAATAAATAAAGTGTAGGCAGTGTTATCAGTGGCCCTCTTTCAACCTCTGATAAATATGGTGCATGTGCTCCTGGTTATTTTTAGTCTCCTGCAAACCCTGCTATGAATTCTTTTGCATTTTTTTGTTATGGAACAATCCAAATAGCCGAATGATGGCCTCCAGTGGTAATTCTAAAGTATTGGATTTGGTTGCCCTCCAGGAGATCTGAGCTTTACCTCAGGAAAGTCTTTCCACAGAACACATCCTCTTCCAACACCATCATCCTTAAAAATCCTCCTCTGGTGATTCTCCTGTGCAATTGGCATCAACACAGGTTGAGGAGCTGAGCCCTCAACTGCCACAGGACTCAGAATCCTGCGTGGAGCTTGTGTGACACAGGGAACTGGAGGGGTCCTTACCCAGTTCTGCTGAGGGAGTTGTGACAACACAGGTCCTGGGACAGGGGTTCTCCCTCCTCCTGCCCACCTTCCCTACCTTATTTTCCTTAACCCTCCTTATCTCTGACTCCATGCCCAGGAACAGACAGCTCCCTCATCTGACCAGAACTCTAAGCTGCAGACTCTGGCTACACCCAGACTTCCTAAGGGAACCACACCCTTTCTCCTTTCTGTCACCTTCCAAGCTGTGCTTCCGCTGGACTTTGCAGGCTGCTCTGTGCTCCGTGCTAAATACAGAAATGTTGCTCATGCCCCTTTCCTTGCTCTTTAGCCATTTTTCCTTTTCCTTTTCTTCTTTTTTATTTTCTTTTACTTTTTTGTGCAGTACTGGGTATTAAACCCAGGGCCATCACACTGAGCTATATCTGCAGCCCTTTTGTATTTTGAGACAGGGCCTCACTAAGTCACTATATTGTCCAGGCTGGATTTGAACTTGTGATCCTCTTCACTTGCCTCAGCTTCCCGGAGTGCCACAAGGTACACGCCACTATGCCTTGTTCTCCTTAGCCATTTTTAAGAAGGACCAGTTTTGGGCTGGCCTGTGTCCAGAAGGCAAGGGACCTTATGCTCCCGTGCTGATGCGGGCACTAGTGACTGATTGCTCTGCTTGGAATCTGGGTGGAAGCGCCCCGCACCATGGATTGTGCTCTCTTTTGAGTCCTTGTGTGGAAGAGATTGGGGTACCACGGAGCTGAAGCCCCTGAAGATCATTAGTTCCATGTTGATTCCCCCCATGTCTTAGGGTCTCATCCCCACAAACAGACCCCTAGCTGAGGACCTTAGAGTATGGGGTGATCCCGAGAACACCTGGATGGGGTATGTGGGGGTGAGAGAAGAAAAGCAAGACACTAATGGAGGGAGCAGGAAGTGCATATCTTCCCGAGCTCAACTCACTGGGGTCCGGGGAGGGTAAGGCACCTTCAGATACCCCAGAGCGCAAAGGGTTTCCACTGTCCTATTTCCTGATTGCTGAAGGCTGCTTTGTGCTCTGTCCTGCACTGTGTGTCACCCAAGAGAACTCTGGTAGGATGGGGTGGGCACTGCCAGGTCCTGAGGGTGAGTGCTGGGGGTTTTGAGGGTGCTAGCATGTTTTGCTTGGGAGGCATAGATGACATGAGGGATGTCGACGAGATGTGTATGAGCTCTTCATTCCTTGCCTTCTAGACCGTGGCTGGCACAGATCTGTATGTGGCAGCCCAGGGCACAAGAGTGACATATGATCTCTTGTCTTCCCAGCCTCACCCTCCCAAGTGGACAGTGGTGGTGCATGGGAGGTGGTCAGGGAAGGCATCCACCCCAGAGGCTCCTAGGTTGGTTGTCTTCGGCATCTCTCAACCTTGATTTCTGGCAGCAGGCCCTACCAGGTCTGGCTGTGGTGCATGACTGGGTGCACTGCAGATGATGCCTCCTTCCCTTCATCCCAGTGGGCCTGGGAAGGCGTTTGGATGTGTCACAGAACCTGCTTTTGCTGCCACAGCTGTTTGAAAGCAAATTGAGCTGGCAAAAGCATTCTAATTTTCTTGTCACTAAGATAAAAATATGAAACCAGAGCTCTGAATGGTATTTGAAGCATGTTTCTGCATCAGTCCCTAGTTTAACTTTCTCTCTAATCCAGACCTGCAGTGGGGGTGGGGCCAGTGGGGGATGGGAAGAGAGCAGAGTCAATAGCTAACACTATAACTCCTCAGCCTAATCTTCCAGAGGGACAGAAGGAATCGTGAAAGTGAACCAAAGGAGAATTATATGGCAATATATTTCCAGGGAAAGTTATTAAAATATTGACATTTCATCTGCACAGGCTTATCCCTCAGACATCCTCCAAACAGCCCCTCAGACAGGGCTAATTTAATTACATTCCACCTGCACTTGCTCTATATCAATAGGATACTTCCAGAAAGCTCGGCACATATAGACTTAGGCTTTCCTGGAACTTATCTCAAATTTCCAAGAGGCTTTTAAAGAAATTCTCATTCCTGAAACAAGTGAAGTTGAACTCGGTATGTGATGGGAAGACTGTTCACAGTGGCTACTAGGCAGGCACAGTCTCCTCTTTTAGCAGACCCTCCCTGAAAACCATGTGGCCTGTGCCCCAGGTGTTTCAGCCTGAGGTAACTCTGAATGCAAAAAGAAGAGCTGTTGCGAATTTCTCTTTTTTTTTTTTAAAGAAAATTCTTGGATGTACTAATTGGGATCATTTGTCTATCTGGGAGGGCTTTGTGTGAATCTGATATCTTCCAAAAACATAGGTAAAATAAACCAGAGTTGAGCAGTTTGATGAATCTGGTGAAGGAGTTGGCCTACCTGATAGGTTTAGTCCTAAAAGATGGGAGGGGGGTCCAGGTTAGGACATGTAAAAGAGTGAAGTCTGGATGACATGAAAGTTTGGTATGTGCATGTGTGTGTTAGAGTACATGCATGCAACTGTATGTGTGTGTGTGTGCATGCACATGCATGCATGTGAAAGCAGACATTCTTCATGGTTCCACAAAACCTTCACTTTTAGGAGACATGCACATGGGCTGTTCATGTAGGAGAAGGCAGACAGATGTGGTCGTTTCAGGTCCTACTTAGAGCAGTGCTTCTCAGACTTGTCCTGTTGGCATTTCTGGCTGGATGATTTTTTGGGGGAAGGGCTGTCCTGTGTTCTGTAGGATGCTGAATGGCATCCCGGGTCTCTACTTACTACATGCCAATAGCACTTGCTCCCCAGTTATGACAAAGACAAAGTTTCCATCAGACATCACCAATGTCCCATAATGGGTAAAATCATCTGGTGTTAAGAACCACAGATTTAGGTGTATAATGAATTTTAGAACGGGTTATGCTGTATGCTCTTTAGTCATTTTCCTTTCTTCCTCATCACTTATAAAACTGCCTGATATCCTGGGCTGTTTTAACCAGCAGAAGTGTGGCCAAATAGAAACTACAGTTTCCTTTCTTTGTGGTTGATACTTTGAATGATTTTGGGCCAGTATCAAAATTATAAATCTTCTGTAGTTTTGACCATAAAAAAACAAAGTTAAAAGAGCCATGAACTAAATATAGGCACAGTATATCCTGGAGTTGAAGTGACATAGAAGAAACCCACACAGACTGGCTTTTGTCTTCCTCCTCTCTGTGTTGGTTAGTGCTCTATGACTGGAAGAGAGAGAAGAAGCAGGAGGTGCCTGCTGGTGTCAGCCAACATCTCTGCCAGGCAGATCATTGGTATCCACTACCAGCATTGCTTTGAGAGGCCACTGAGAAGGGAAGGGAATATCTTTTTAACTGACTGATGGCCTTGCCTCCTTCCAGACCCCTTTCCTGACCACTCACTGCTACTTTGGTGGGTTGGGTGGATACCCTACCTGCAGGTAGGCAGGGACCCTTTGGGGAGATCCTGCATAGACACAGATGCAGGAGGAGGGAGAAGGAGTCTTCCCACAGCAAGACCCTCAGGCAGATAAAAGTCCCCAACCTTTGGCAGATGGGCAGGGCAGGACCAACATAGTGGTTCACCTGGGTGTCATTGGGGTGGATGTTCCCAAGGGGTTGGGCCTTGGTGCCCCTCGCCATGCTCATCCTGTGTCCCCTGGCCTGAGGTTTCCAACAGGTGCCATTTCCAGCATGTGGGATGATCACTAAGGGAGTAGCCTGACCCCAGCCAGCTGTTGCTTTGCCCCATGGGTACTCTGAGGGAGCCTTGGCTACTGTTCAGGCAAAGGCCCACCCTCAGGTCGCATGAGTCCAGATGGGCCAGCTCTTGGGCCACTTCAGGAACAAGCCCCATCAATACGTCTGTCCCAGGCCCATCCTACATCTTCCAGGGTTCTGCAGAGTGTAGGGGAGATAGAGGGTGGTTATGCCCTGACTTCAGGTTGGGATCTTAGCCTGGACACACGTGTGGTGGCCCAGGTGTCCCCGAGGTGCTTCTCATTTTGGGATACTCCTGTTCCCGTGGTTCGGGTTGGCTCCCTTTGTGTTTTGCTCTTGTATACTCAGCATCCCAATTCTGTGATGGATAGGATCATGCCAATTCCCTGTGCAGGGAATTTCCTGAGGGAGCAAAGCACAAGAATGAAAAACTGACACATTCCCATCCAAGGTCAGAGTTTTTCATTCATTATCCCTCATGCCTCATGTTTAAAACAGAATTCTTAAACACTGACCACATATGCAATCTGACTATCAGACCTGCAAGCTTCGCCCAATTCCCAGAAGCAGAGGAGGTGGTGACCTCTCATTTGCCTGGCAGACAGCTACTGCTCCTGCAGGTAACTGGAGGGAATACAGAGAACCTGCCAAGCCTGCATCTAAGGCCAGCATGTGGCACGGGTGCTGGGACCTTCAGCCCCTCCAGAATTCTCAGCTTGGGCACCAGAGTGAACAGCTCTGCCTCTGAGCCCCTCCTGGTTCAATGGTCCTCCAAGTCCTGTGGTGGGCTCCAGCCTCATCCGAAGCCTTGTGATCCCACAGGCATGGCCTGCCTTCCACCTGGGCCAATGGATACAGCCAACATGCCTCTCGATGCTCCTGTGGGCCCCAGGGCCAGCTCTCTGCTGGCCTCCTCTCCTGCCTTCATGTCACCTGGAGGCTCAGTAGCCCTTCCTTCTGCCAGGAACCCCCTGCTGGTTCCCTTCCCTGCAGTTGGAAGGATTGGCAACAAATACATGGACCTGGCAGTGTTGCCCCCTCCCCCACTGTCTAAGCTGTTTTCAAGCCACAGTCTCTTCCCTCAATCCTGCCTTATCCAGCATTTCCTGCCCTCAAGAAATACGTGACTTTCCTCCCTCCTTCCTTGTAGGTGATGTGTCCTCAACCTGCAGCTTCTGGTGTTTAGGCCTTCACACTCATAGTAAGTGTTTTCTTTCCCAACTCCCCCATAGCCTGTTCCCTGGGTGTTTAGAGCTCCAGGCTGAACTTCTAAGGTTATCTATCATGATGACCCCTCTTTTTGAGCTCCTGGAGGGTGGCCTGGGTTCCCACAATTCCTATGTCCCATGCCAGTGAGCCTAGTACACAGCTGGGGCCTAGAATATGTTTTGAAGGAAGCAAAGAGAAAACAACGTCCCCATGATCCACATGCTGACAGGTAAGACCCACAGTGATGCAGAGGCCAGGACTGCCTGTAGAATAGAGGTGTTCTGCAAACACAGGAGGTTGGGCTGTATCAGCAGCTACAAAGGACAAACATGGTAGCTTCTGGAATCCTGCAGTTGCTGGTGAAAGTGTTGCAGCATGGCTCCAGGACTGCCTCATCCTCATGTCCCCAGACCCCCACCCCGGGTCACAAGACCACTAACGTGCGGGTTGTCGCTGGCTTCCCTGCCTGCTCCCTCTGTCACTGGATTAAACGTCTCTTAGGAGGCTATTATGGATGATGTTAACACTATTAGGGAGACAAAAATTATAAGTGTTACATTGAGTGAAGTGGCAATTTGGACTTTACAGACAGAAATCATTCATTTCAGCAAATTGATGTGTTCTTTGAGGAGAGGCTGGCCAACAGCCGGGCAGGTATCGATCCCTGCTGATTTAGTGAGGGGATGGCAGTGCAGATGCTTGGTCAGTTCTGATGGATTTTTGGAGAAGAGGCCAGGACATTATCACCAACACCAGAAGATGGAGCATGGGGTGCCTTAGTCAACACACCCATAAAAATTCATTGGGGCTTGCAGCCCGCTCAAACTTGAAGTCAATTTTTAATTATGATACTCATACTAGTGTACTGTAGATTTTACAGCAACAGTTTCATTAATATTAAAAAACCTTTTTTTTCAAGCATCAAAATGAACCAGTTTACACAGGTTCTGGACCATGTCCCATGGTCTCTTTGTCTCTCCAGTCTGACCTCTCCAGGTGCTCTGTGGGAACCAGAGCAGAGTTGCGGCAGGTGTCAGCACCCAGTGGTGTCACTGCACTTGTTACCGGGGTGAGATAAAGTTGCCAATATCCATTTAGCTTAGAGAAATGAAATGTATCTGATAAACTCGCTGCTGTGTTAGATGGCAATAGACAACTTGAAACACATTACAAACCAGCTAACAAAAGGCTTCACATCTTCCACAGATGCTTCCTCTAGCATCAAATAACATTGCCAGTATAAGCTTTCACACAGAGACTGAAATTGTGATGATGGCCTCTGTGAAGGTTATGGATGGGGGTGGTGGGGAATAGGTCATATTTACATAGGCATCACACTCAGTTACATATGCATCACGTTCAGTTACCTATGCACAACTTATTATACACACATAGCTCATTACATATGCACAGCTTATTACACATGCACAGCTGATTACATATGCACAGTTCAATGCATATGCTCAGCTCCTGTGCCAAGCTCAGCCCCAGCTGGCGTTAAGCAAGAGGGAGCTGTTGATGGACTCTACCCTCAGTATGAACTTGTAGGGAGCTGTCCTTGATCTATGGCTTTGGCCTGCATGCTGCTTCTACACATGAGACTCAGGAATAAGACCCTGCTCTTTGAGCAGGATTAGTGCGGAAGAGATACAATGAACACTCTGCGAGTGCATTTTTACTAGGAACATAGCACTAATTTTGTCATACAGGAACAGAAACATGGGTCTGTCTGTCCCACACTTATTCTGTAGAATATTTCTATTGATGAGTTATTAATTTTAATTTTATGAGCTTTATTATATTAAACAATGAGTACTTAACAGGAAAAATCACAAAAGTAAAGTACTGATTTTTTAATATTTATTGAGTGTTTATAAAAAAGCATCAACATTTTGAACCTCAACTGTTTTTTGGTGTACAAAGTCTAAAAAAGAACAACACAAATAAATGCTTATGTGAACTACAATGAAAATATCAATAGCACTTTATTAAAAAATTTTTTTTCTTCAATTATCATACCCAACGCAGTTTGCACACATAACAACAGCACATTCCGTACACATGTATCACTTACACTGATGGCGCATGTGTTTTGCTTTCTTGGCCTTTTTGTAGGACGTACTTGACATCTCAGTGGTCTTGCTATTTTGTCAGGGGAGTCTTATTATATTATACAGTGTGTAGTTAACAGGAACATAAAATATCAATAAAATAAAGTATTAAATTCTTAATAGGTTTTGTGCATTTAGAATACAC
This sequence comes from Erethizon dorsatum, assembly GCA_028451465.1. Lineage (NCBI taxonomy): Eukaryota > Metazoa > Chordata > Mammalia > Rodentia > Erethizontidae > Erethizon > Erethizon dorsatum. Next base: position 114,784,670 of record CM051822.1, on the reverse strand, counting down.
ATCAACATTTTCACATCACCTGGGCACTTGCTTACAAAACCTAAAAGATAACATCAGAAACAAATTCCTATGTGAACTACAGTGAAAATATCAATAGAACTCTACCACAAAAATAAGCTTTTCTTCAACTGTCACACCCAAGGCAGCCTTCACACATGACACATTCCATGCACATGTCTTGCTTACACTGACAGCACATGTACTTAGATTTCCTTTCCTGTGTGGCAGTCATGTCATCTCTTCTCTTCTTGTTTTTGTCAGGAGCTTCCTACTATACTGCAAAACATGCACTTAGCAGGGAAATAATATGTCAATAAAATAAAATATCAAATATGTAATGAGTGCTTAGAATAGACATCAATATTTTCACATCACTGTTTACTTGCTTACAAAACCTAAAAGATGACATCAAAAATAAAAACCTATGTGAACTATAATGTAAACACAAACAAAAGTCTACCACAGAAATACACTTTGCTTAAACTGTCACACCCAAGGTGTTCTTCACACATGACAACTGCATGTTCCATACACAAATATCACTTACACTGATAGCATGTATGTTTCGTTTTCCTGTCCTTTCTTGTAGGGTACAGACGACATCATTTTTGTTTTCCTGGTGTAGTAGGTCTTTATAATGCTGCACCTGCCTGTTCACCTGTCAGCTGACCAGTGTGTTCCACAATTTTTTCTGTAGTTTCCTGGGCAGAAACATTTTGCTTTTCCTCTGCTGTAAATGATCTCTTATGAGCTCCAGTCCAATCCTCTAAGAAAATTTCTCTGTGATATTTTGTACTTGTTATTTTCTTTGTAAATAACAAATTATTTGTGCCACATATGTTTAGGATGGAGTAAAACACAATCATTGGCCAATGCTTTGTGTTTCAAGTGATATCATAGTTGCTGCATAACTCATCAACAACATCTATTCCACCTTTGGTTTTGTTGTAGAAAGTTTCCAGCTCAGGCTTCCGTTTTGTCAAGGTTTTCCATCATGATGAAATGTTGACATTGGCAGTACCAGTTTGTTCTTTGCCATATATGAGGCCAAGTTTATATCTTTCTGAAATCCAAAGATTGTACTATACAATTCTCTGTTTTGAAATTGCATCATTTCATTTGGAATTTCTGCTTTATTCCTTGTACAGTTCCTGCACTGGTCAACTTGTGTTATGTTAGCAAATATAACACCAATTGGAAACTGATAAACCAATTATCAGATGTCACATTTCGATAAGTTTGGGAAATGAAAGCAACCAGTCTGTTCCCAACATCATTCGGTTTATTACTATTTGAATAAGGACCTGATGGCTGAATTCCAGGATAGATGTCTAAACTAAAAGAATAATAAGTGTTTGCATCTACAAGGGCATACATTTTTATGCCATATTTTGAATCATTGCTTTTCCACAAGTCTTTTACATTCCCGTGACCACCATGAGAAATCCCTGCTAAGTACAGCAGACCTATGAATGCTTTCAGTTCAGCTAGTGAGATGTCATAAGAAATACATTTTTGGATATGACTATTGCTGCATGCAAAACATTTTACTTGCATTTCTGCATTTGTGTATTTCACAGCATCATGGAGCACTTTGTGTGTTACAATTTCCAACACTGAATGACAGTGCTGGCATTCTGTCTAATACATTTCACCCCTGCCAAGGCCCTCACTATATTTCTGGATCTAGTTCTGACATTTGATCATTCCATTTGGTTGTATGACCATTTTACAACATTTCGAGTAGTCAAATATGTACTCACATTCCTGTTTTCTTTGTCATCTGAATCAAGGAGGTCTTCATTCCCTATGTCTGTGTCAGTTATTCCTTGCTCCATTTCACTGTCACAGGAACTTTGACTCACGTGGCCAATGCTGAAGTCATCATCATCTTCATACAACCATGCCACTCTTCTGTTATGAAAGCATGCATTTACCATAATGGATCATCTTCATCATCCATGCATGAGTAAGATGATGATTAACTTTTGATCTCCAAATCTTGCAAATCTGGTTTTTCATGTGCCACTGATCTGAACTGGGCTTCTTCTACCAGAAAAATCAAAAGAAAACTTTATTTTTTAACAAATCCTGGAGTGGTGTAGGTCTATTGCATCATCTATGATGCTTGGGTAAGCATGTGCAAAACCAGTTAGACAAGACACAGTGTAGGTAAAAATCCCATTTTAGGACTTTTGCACAAGTCCCCATACCAAGTGAGTGAACACATAAATTGCTTCCTGTATCCCTCAAGGAAAGCTACTGAGACTCACAGCTGGCTATTATTATGCTAAAATACAAATTTACAGTAGAAAAGTAAGGGATGGGTCCACTGGGCCCAGTGTTATGCTCCTATTGAATCAAATTAAAAAAAAAATTCAGTCAGCTTAATCTCAGAACTCCCAGAGTGAGTATTCAACAATGGCCAAGGGATTGGAGGCCACTTAGCAGGAGGCCAATTAGCAGCACCCCTCCAGCACCTGGAGAGTTTCCTCCAGGTCATCCCCTACTGACCATGTCAGTGGTGGGCCAGCAGGGCCTATAGTAAGCTAGGCAGTACAGGAGAAAGGGCACTGGGCTGGCACAACATGCCACATTGGTTTGCTGCCTTGCTTTTCTTTTCTTCCTTTCTTTCTTTTTTATTAGTATGTGTTTACACTACATAATAATTACATTCATTTTGAGGAATAGGTACATGTACATAATTCATCTTAATTGTTTTTATTCCCCTTCCCTTCCTCTCTCTTCCCCCCTCCATCTCAAGATCCCTTTGCCTTTGACCAAAAACCTCTCTTCCTATTTTCTATTTTGTATCTTTTCTTTTGCTCTTTAAATTATTTATAGTTTGTTTTTCATATACTAGAGAAGTTATGTGATATTTAAATATGTGTGTCTGATTTATTTAACTTAATGTTATGATCAGGAGGTGATCCATTTTCCTATAAACAACACAAATTTATCTTTGTTTATGGTAGAGTTATAGTCTATTGTGTATAAATACCACATTTTCTTTATTCAGTTATCTGTTGATGGATATATAGACTGCTACCAAGATTTACTATTATGAGTTGTGCTGATATAAACATTGGTGTGTATATATCCCTGTAATATGATGTATTAATTCTTTTGGGAAGATATCTAGAAGGGGAATAATTGGATTGAATGGTATTTCTAGTTTTAGGTTTTTGAGGAATTTTCATACTGATTTCCACATTGGTTATACTAGTTTATGTTCCCACCAACAATATAGAAGTGTTTTTTTTCACCAGCAGCCTTACCAGTATTTGTTACTATTTGATTTCTTGATGGTAGCCATTCTTTCTGGAGTAAGGTGAATTCTCAGTGTTGTTTTAATTTGCATTTGTCTGATGTGACAAGAGATGTTGAACACTTTTTTTAATGCATTTGTTGACCATTTGTACTTCTTCTGAGAAAAGTCTATTCATTTCATGCACCCAGTGTTTTTGACTGGATCTTTTAATTTTGGGGGGGTGTCTGATTTTTTTGAGTTCTTTATATATTCTAGATGTTAGTCCTCTGTCAGAGGAGCAGCTGGCAAAATATTTTCCCATTCCAAAGGTTGTCTTTTCACTCTCCTTGTTGTTTCTTTTGTTATGCAAAAGCTTAATTTAAGATAAATCCATTTGTTGATTCTTGATGTTATTTCTTGTGCAATTGGAGTTATGCTCAAAAAGTCCTTACCTGTGCCTATGTCTTCAAAGGTTTTAACTCTAACTTTTAGCAGATTGAACACTTCTGTTTTAATATTTAAGTCTTTGATCCATCTTTATTTTATTTTAATGTGTGGTGATAGATAAGGATTTAGATTCAGTCTTCTGCATGTGTGTAACCAGTTTTCTCCGCACTACTTGTTAAAGAGGCTATTTTTCCTCCAGTGTGTACATTTGGTCCCTTTGTCAAGGAGCAGACAGCTGAATGTGCCTGGGGTTTTTTCTGTATCTTCTTTTCCATTCCATTGATCTTCATGTCTGTCTGTGCACCAGTATTCTGTTGTTTTTATTTTATTTTATTTTATTTTATTTTATTTTATTTTATTTTATTTTATTTTATTTTATTTTATTTTATTTCCTGTCACTGTAGCTTTGTAATATACCTTGAAATCTGGAATTGGGATGCCCCCTGCTTTGTTTTTGTCACCCAAGATTGTTTTTGCCATTCTGGGTCTCTTCTGGTTCCATATATATTTTAGAGTTTTTTTTTTTTTTTTTCTAGTTCTGTGAGGAATGCTGTTGGTATTTTTTTTTTTTTGTGGGTACCGGGGGGTCGACCTCAGGACCTCGCGCGCCAGCAGGCGCCCGTGCCGCTGAGCGATATCACTGGCCCCTTTTTCGTATGTGGGTTCCGGGAGTTGAACTCGGGCCCTCGCGCTTGCCGGGCAGGCGCTTAAGCCGCTGAGCCATCTCACCGGTCCATGCTGTTGGTATTTTGATTGGAATTTCACTAACTCTATATATCAATTTTGATAGTATGGCCATTTTGATAATATTGGTTTTTCCTATTCAGGAACAGGATTTAATTTTGTGTGTTCTGAAGTCTTCCTCGATCTGCTTTTTCAGTGTTTTTATTATAGAGATCTTTCACTTCCTTGGTTAGGTTAATTCCTAAGTACTTACTTTTTCTTGAAGCTATTGTGAATGGTATTGCTTTCCTAATTACTTTCTTTTTGAGTTTATTATTGGTTACGGGAGTGCAATTCCTTCTTGTGTGATTTTGGTTCTTGCTAAATTGCTATATTTATTTATTAGTTCTAGGAGTCTTCTAGTGGAATTTTCTGATTCTTCTATGTAAAGGATCATGTCATTTGCAAGTAATGATAGTTTGACTTCTTTCTTTCCTATACATATATCTCTTATTTCTTTTGCTTGATTACTCTGGCTAATGTATCAAGTACTATATTGAACAAGAATGATGATAGTAGACAACCTTGTCTTGTTCCTAATTTTAGAGGGAAAACTTTCAGGTTTTCTCCATTTAATTTGATATTGGCTGTCGGTTTGTCATAAACAGCTTTTAGCAGATTGACACAGGTCCTTCTGTATCTATTTTCAGGGTTTTTATCACAAATAGATGTTAGACTTTGTCAAAGGCCTTTTCTGCATGTATTGAGATGACCGTGTGATTTTTGGTTTTGCTTCTGCTTGTACAGTTATTTCATTTATTTGTTTACACATGTTGAACCATTCTTACATCCCTGGGATGAAGCCTATTTGGTTATGATGTATGATTTTTTGATGATTTATTTTACTCTGTTTGCAATTATCTCAATCAGGATTTTTGTGTCTATGTTCATTAAAGTGAATGGCTTGTAGTTTTTTTTTTTTTTTTTTTTTTTTAATTGGGTCCTTGTCTGGTTTTGGACCCAGAATAATGATAGCTTCCTGGAATGAGTTTAGAAGGACTCCTTCCCTTTCAATTTCTTTAAAGAGTTTGAGAAGTCTTGGCATTAGATAGTCCCTTAAGTTCTTGTAGAATTCAGCAGTGAATCCATTGAGTCCTAGATCTTTCCTTATTGGAAGGTTTTGTATCACTGTCTTGGTTATACTGCCTGTTTTGAACTTTTCAGGTTTCTATATCTTCTTGGCTGAGTTTTGGTAATTCATTTGCATATAGGAATTTGTCTATTTCTTCTATGTTCTCCCAATTTTTGGATTACAAGTTTTCATAGTATTTATTTACTAATAATCTTCTGGATTTTGTCAGTGTCCATTGTGATTTCACCTTTTTCATTTCTGATTGTACTGATATGGGTTTTTATTCTTTTGGTAAGATTGTCTAAGAGTTTGTGTGTTTTGTTTATGCTTTTGAAGAACCAGTTGTTTGATGCACTGATTCTTTGTATTGTTTTTTAGTTTCAATTTCATTAATTCTGCTCAATCTTTATGATTTTCTTCTTTGTACTAGTTTGGATTTAGACTGTTTTTATTTTTCTAGGACCCCAAAGTAGGTTATTTGGGCCCACTCTATTTTTCTAAGGTGGTCATTCACCTCAATAAACTTCTCTTTTAGGGTGACTTTCATTGTGTCTCATAGGTTATGGTATGAGGTACTGGAATTATCACTGGACTCTAGGAACTGTTTAATTTCTTTCTTTTTTTTTTTTTTTTTTTTTTTTTTTGTGGGTACCAGGGGGACGACCTCAGGACCTCGCGCGCCAACAGGCACCCGTGCCACTGAGCGATATCACTGGCCCCTTTTTCGTATGTGGGTTCCGGGAGTCGAACTCGGGCCCTCGCGCTTGCAAGGCAGGTGCTTACGCCGCTGAGCCATCTCACCGGCCCTTAATTTCTTTCTTGATTTCCACTGTGACTCATTGATTATTCTGGAGTATGTCATTTAATGTCCACATGTGTTATGACTGGTATCTAGATGTCCCTGAAAAGCCTTATGTGGTCATAGGTGGGTTTTCTGGAGGTGGCTTGATCTATGGTGTGTGATGGTGGCATCAAGATGTGATGCTGGGATTGATTCATGGTGCAATGCTAGGATTAAGGCTGCCCCACACTAGATGTGAGTGCTACCCTAAGGGTGGGTAGCCTGGATAGGATATAAGGGACAGAAAAAGGGTCACTGCTTACCACTTGCTGCTTGCTTCCTCATCACTTCGCTGCTTTTCTGCTTTCCTGCTTCTGCCTGCCATGAAATGTTTTACTTCTGTGATGCCCCTCTGCCATGCCACCCTGCCTTGGAGACAGCCAACTATGAACTGAAACTTCTACAAACTGTGAGCTAAATAAAACTTCCCTTCTTTAACTTTCAGTGTCAGGTATTTTGTCACAGTAATGAGAAAAGTAACTAAGACAACATGTTTGCAAAATTTCTGTGGTTTCTTTTGCCATTGATTTCTAATTTCAGTGGATTATGGTTTGATAGCACACTGGGGATAATTTCAATACTTTCGTATTTACTGAAGTAAGATTTATGGGCTAGTGTGTGGTCTATTATGGAAAAGTTCCATGAGCTGCTGATAAGAATGTGTATTCTGTTGTGGTAAGGAAGAAAATTGTAGATATCTATTAAATCCATTTGTTCAATGGTATGGTTTGGCTCTGATATTTCTGTATTGATATTTTTGTCTAAGTGCACTATTTGTTAAAGTGAGATATTGAGGTCTCCCACTATAATTGTGTGGAGTTTATTTGATATTTTATGTCCAGTAGTGTTTTTTATGAAGTTGAGCACACCAATATTATATATATATATATTTACAATTGTGATCTCTTCTTGTTGAATTTTTCCCTTCACTAATTTCCAGTGACCTTCTTTGCTTCTTCTGATCAGTAGCTTGAAGCCTGCTTTGTCTGAGACTAAAATTGCTACACCTGCTTGCTTTTGGAGTCTGGATGCATGGAATATTGTTCATCTTCCTTTGATTTTTAGTCTATGAATTTCTTCTCCAATTAGAGGTGTCTCCTATATGCAGTGAACTGTTAAATTTGTTTTTTGATCAAATCTGGCAATCTCTGTCTTTTAATTGGGGAGTTAAGGCCATTTACATTCAAACTTATTATTGAAAAATGTTAACTTATTCTTGTCATTGCATTACTTTTCTGGTGTCAATTCCTTTATTTTAATCTTCTTTTTAACTTTTCTACCTGCTCAGTGTATTCATTCCATCAAAATATTGGCATTTTTGGCTATATTATCTCAGTCTAAAATACCCTTGAGAGTTTTTTGGACTGCTGATTTGGTAGTCATGAATTTCTTAAAGTGTTCTGTGTCATAGAATGTCCTTATTTCTCTATCAATTTGACAGTTTTGCAGGATGTATTAGTCTGGGTTGAGAACTGTTTTCTTTTAGGGCTTGAAATATCTCACTCCAAGCTTTCCTGGCCATTTTGTTTTGTTGAGACAAGGTCTCACTATGAAGTTGAGGCTGGCCTCGAATTCACAGCAATCATCCTGCCTCAGCCTCTTGAGTGCTGGGACTACTGGCATGTACCACCATGCCTGGCCATTCCTGGCCTTTAGTGTTTGTGTCAAGAAGTCTGCTGTAATCCTAATGGAGTTATCTTTATAAGTGAATTTTCTGCTTTTCTCTGACAACCTTTTTTTTTTTTTGTGGGTACCAGGGGTTGAACTCAGGACCTTGCATGCCAGCAGGCACCCATGCTGCTGAGCGATATCACCGGCCCTTTTTTCATATGTGGGTACCAGGAGTCGAACTCAGGACCTTGCACTTGCTAGGCAGGTGCTTATGCCGCTGAGCCATCGCACCGGCCCCATTCCCTGACAACTTTTAAGATTCTGGGGCCAGTGATATAGCTCAGTGGCATAAGTGCCTGCCTGGCAAGCACGAGGTCCAGAGTTTGACTCCTGGTACCTGCATATAAAAAAGAAAAAGATTCTGTCTTTGTGTTGGACTTCAAGCATTTTGACTATGATATGTTGTAGGAAGTTTCATCTCTCGTCATAATTATTTGGGGCTCTGTATGACTGGCCTCTATGTTGAACTCTTTCCACACACTTAGGAAGTTTTCTTTTTTATATTTTTGAAGAAGTTTTCTGCTATAATTTCTGTAAGCAGATTTTTAATCCATGTATGCTGTCCTCTGATTTTTCTTTTTTTTAGGTTTTATTTTTTATATTAGTATATGTCTGCAGTACATCACATTTACATTTGCATGGTATTATTTTTAACAACTGTTCTTCTCTCCTAGCCTCCCACCTTCCTCTGTCTCCTGATCCCCTTCCTCATCTTCTGAAATTCAGCTTTTATTTTAGTCTCAATTTATATTTGACATTCCCTACATAAGAGGTTTCCCATATGCAATATCTAACATTCTGTGCCTGGCTTATTTTGCTGAACATTATGGTTCCATGATCCATCAATTTCCCTACAAATGACTCTAATCCATCCTTCTTTATGATTGAGAAATATTTCTATATATATATATGTATATATATTATATATATATATCACATTTCCTTTATCATTTTTGTATTGTTATATATCAAGGGTATATCCATATTTTATCTTTTCCAATTTTTATTAGTACATGTTTACAGTATGTACTGACTTCATTTATCATGGGGATTTCACACATGAAAATAACACATCTTTTATGTTCTGTTTTTTTTTAAATTAATTAAGTTTATTGGTACATTTTATTATTTTTTACAATCAGATTTATTGGTAAATTTTAGATATACATAGGGCTCACATTCATCATAGAGAATTTGTACCTGCATATGGTATAACTTGTTTCTTTTTCCCCACTCCCCTATCCTCCCTTCCACCCCTTTGCATTTACTTAAGCATGTTCTATGAGCTAGTATGTGGTCTATTTTGGAGAACGTCCCATGTGCAGCTGAGAAGAATGTGTATGCTGATGTTGTGGAGTGGAACACTCTGTAGACATCTACTAAGTCCTTTTGTTCAAAAGTTTGGTTCAGTTCTAATATTTCACTGTTGATTTTTTATCTAGTTGATCTGTCTATTTGTGACAGTGGGGTATCGAGATCCCTTAATACAATTGTATAACTGCTTATTTGTTTTTTCATGCCCATTAATATTTGTTTTATATAGTTAGGTGCATTGATATTTTTTGTATATATATTTATGATATCTCTTCCTCTTGGGTTGTTCCATTTACAGGGATGTAGTGACCTTCTTTGTCTCCCTTAATCAGTCTTGGCTTGAAATCCAAGTTGTCTGCAAGTAGAATAGCTACTTCTGCTTTTTTCTGTGTTTCTGTTGATATTTCTTTTTTGAATTTTTTGTCTAGTTGATCTATCTAATTGTGAGAGTGGGGTATTAAGGTCCCCCTTACAATTGTGTTAGTGCTTATTTGATTTTTCATGTCAGTTAATATTTGTTTTATGTAGTGCAGTGCAGCGGTATTTGGTGCATACATATTTATGATTGTTATCTCTTCTTTTGGAGTTTTACCTTAATAAGTATGTAGTGACCTTCTTTGTCTCTTTTGAATAGTCTTGGCTTGAAGTTCCCATTGTCTACAAATAGAATAGCTACTTCTCCTTTTTTTCTGGTTTCCAATTGCATGGAGTATTGTTTTCCATCCTTTGACTTTCAGTCTATGAATTTCTTTTGAGTTAAATATATTTCTTGTATGCAGCATATTGTTGTATATTGCTTTTGATTCCTTCTGCCAGTCTGTTTCTTTTGATTGGTGAATTGAAAATATTAACATTGATGGTTAAAACCATATGTATTGACTTATCCTTTTCATTTTATTTTCTTGTTGTTGACTCCTCCCCCCATTTAATTGTTTGCCTTGCCTCAGGATTCATTCTGTTGTGATTCATGGAGTTGTAGTTCTTGTTACCTCTTTCCAGAATGTTTTTCAGAACATTTTGGAGTGCTGGCTTAGTGTTCATGAATTTCCTTGGGTGTTCTTTGTCATGGTATTATCTTATTTCTCCTTCAATTTTGAAAGACAGTTTTGCAGGGTACATCTGGATTGGAGGCTGTTTTCTTTTAGGGCTTGAAATACTTCACTCCAAGCTCTCTTCAACTTGAGGGTTTGTGTTGAGAAGTCTGCCATGATTCTGATGGGCTTTCCTTTATAGGTCATTCATTTCTTTTCTCTAACAGCTTTTTTTTTTCTATTTTATGGAAAAGAAGCCAAAATTTCAAAACAAATTAATAGGAGAATAACAATAGTTAATACGTTGCATAGTGTTATTTTCAAAGTAGTTACTCAGAGTACAAGATATAGGCATGAAATATTGTCCAAACAATATTAGCACCAACCTTTCTTTTCAATGAACTAAGAGAAACTAGTATGTAACTCTCTTAACTATCGTGTATTATTTTTCCTTTTCCCTTCCTTCTTTTCTCCTTTCCCCCACCCTAGTTCCTCTTTTTGACAGCTTTTATTATTCTGTTCTTGTGTTGAATTTCTGGAATCTTGACTATTATATGCCTTGCCATAGTTTTTTTTTTTTTTTTTGATCATGGCTAATTAGAGTTCTATATGCCCCATTTATCTGTATGTCAAATTTCCCTGCCAGGGGAGTTTTCTGCCATGATACCTGTGTACAGTTCTTTTATATTATTTGTGCTATCTCCTGCTTTTTCATTGACTCCAATCAATCTTATGCTGTTCTTCTTTGCATCATCTAGCAGTTGCTGGATTGATTTCTCATGGTCACTTGCTGTTTTTAAGAAATCTTTCTTTTCATGATCACTAATCACAAGCCTGTCTTCTATGTCTGAGATTCTGTCCTCACACTGGTTTATTCTGCTGCAGATACTTTCAATGGAAGTTTTACTCTCCTGGATATCTGCTTGAATCTGTTTTATAGATTCCATTTCTTAACTATTTTGAGTATTCATGGCTTCTAACATTTTCTTAATCTCCTCTATTTTTTAAAATCTGTATCTGTATCACACTGAGTCACTTAGCATGTTTTTCATTGTCATCATCTCTATAGTTATCTGAGAAATTATTTCTGATTTGATTTTTTCTAGAGCCTCGTTCATTTGCTTTGCTGTTACCACTTCAGAGAGGCCAGGTGGGTGGCTTTAGGATTGTTCTACCTCATTGCCCCCTGGGTTTGCCTTTGGTGAACTGGATGACTGGGATTGCATCTTGTTTAAGTTTCTTCTCATTTTCTTTTTCTTTTTCTTTTTTCTTTTTGTTTTAATTTAATTCCTGGGTTGATGCTTGTAAATTGCTTATGATGAGTTGCTTTATTGATAGTATTTAGAACTCTTAGAAAATGACTACTTCCCAGAGGTGTCTTCCAGGTGTAGCTGGTTTTTGGGTTTTGAGTCTGTTGCAAGATCCTACCTCTTCAATTTGTTGGGGATGAGAAGTTGCTGCCTGCTTGGCCCTGCTCATGGTGCTTTGGCACTGACCCACAGTATTTTCTATGACCCTTAGGCAATCTCAGTCTTGGAATATCAGGAAGAACAGCTGGTTAGAACAATTATGTCACTTTGGCTAATGTGGTACAATCAGCAATAAAAAAATAGCATCAAACAGCCTAGAAAATGACAAACTGAGGTAACCATTAATTTTCCATCTTTAACCATATGGACTAGATTTGTGGTTACATAACAAAATCTAAAAGAAATCAGCAAATTGTATGCACTAAATAAGCCCTCGGTATGCCAATTTACCCCAAGAAGAGAAAATTTAAAACGGTTAGGGGAAAATAGAGAAATAGAAGAAGAGGAAGAGATTAGAAGCAAGGTTGGAGGACACAAGAGGATCATGCAAACTTTGGGAAACTGGTTCAGAAGACAGGAAGGAAAGAAAAAGGAAGAAATAAAAGGAAGAACAGAACAACAACCACAAAAAACCCTAAAAACACTTTCAAACTCATATAAAAAATCAAAAAATGAAAAGAAAAAAAAACCCAAAAAAGAAAAGAAAAACAAGAAAAGAGAGAGCAAAAATAAAAATGTCCACTTACAGGCTTGTCTCTGCTCTCACTGGTAGACAACGTGTGGAGACAGAGTTTCAATCCATGTTGACTTATCCCAGCAAACCAGCAGCAGCTTTATGGTGGGGTAGTGAATTTTCTCAGCAATCATGCACTTTTATTTCCCCTGAAATTCAAGCTGGTTTCTGGCTGTGAGGCTGGAACCAGACCCTTTTGGCCTGCAGGAGTTAGTGCACCTTCTGCGGGTTTGAACTCAGCTGGGAGCCGCTAGATGGAGCTAGCTGTTGTTTTGAGTTCCGAGCTCAGTTGGCCCCTCTCCAAGGTGGCTCCTGGCCAACTGCCATCTACTGTAAGATGTCCAATCCTGCAGCACTCACCACCAGCCAGTACTATCCTCCATGTCCGCTGCAACCTTCCATTGCTGCATCTCTTCATAAAGGCCTCTGGGGTTGCCAGCCATCACTATGTGTCCACAGGCTTGAACTGCTCCTTCCACACAGTGAGTCTATATTCTGGGAGCAGCCTTCACCAGCTACCTCCTTTGTTGAAATTTCTCTCTTTGCTCTCCCCATGTGCTTTAATTCTTGCTTCAGATCCTTCCTGGGCCCAGGGAACCCATTTCCCTCCTTCTTCTCTTCGTCATATTGCTACATTCCAGTGTCCGGACAGCAAGTCTCAATGAGGCTCTTTCTCTCCTGCTTACCACTGCCATCTTCCTGGAAGTCCCATTGGTATATTTTAGATGTACATAATGATCACATTCATCATACTGTCCTTTGATTTTTCTAACTCCAATTGGTCTTAGGTTAGTCTTCTTTGCATAATCTAATAGCTGCTGGATCAAGTTCCTTGCTCTCTTATTGTTTTTAAGGAGTCTCTGAGTATATGGCCTTGTGTGTCATTTCTGTCTTCCAGATATGACATTCTCTCCTCACACTGGTCACTTCTGGTATTCAAATTTTCAGTAGAATTCTTTACCTCTGGGATTTCAGTTTGGTACTTCTTTATGAACTCTGTTTAGTCAATTTGTCATTCATAATTTGAAAGGTTTGATTAGCTCTTGTAATTTTTTGTCTGTCTCTTCTATAAAAACATGGGTTTATTCATTAATTCCGTTATCTGTTTTGTTGTGATATCTTTGAGCTTGCCAAGTTTCTTTGCTTTCTCTTTGATCATTTCATACATTCAGCCTTTTGGTGCTTGTTTTTCCATCTTGTGGTACCCTTTGGGTCTGCTTTGGGGGAGTTGGAAGTTTTTGGAGGCATTTTCTTGCCTTGTTTTTTTCATATTTTTATTTTTATTTTTTTGCTGAGGGGTAGGGACTTTATTCTTGGTTTGAAGATCCCTTTAAGTTCAGTTTTGTTTTCAAGTGATGTGATCTTCAATTTAATTGTCAAGAAGTATTGTATTCAACCTATTTAGTTTAATTGGATTAGACTTGCTCCCTGTGTCATAAGGAGAAATTTTCTACTGATTATAACAGCATCAATAGATTCAGCCATGTATCAATCATGAACATTAAAACTTGTTTTGATAATTTCACATTTTTATCAATGTCCCTAGACTATATTATATGGCTATTTTCAGTATAATATCTGATCTGGGATGTGGAGGGTGAGGAGAAGGACAGAGGAAAGGGAAAAAGAAGTGGGCAACTCTGTTGGAATTATCTTTATAGCTAGAGTAAAGGGCTAGTGTTGAGGGGTTTTGAGAGAATATTTGTGGAGGCAGGAGGAGGGGTGAAAGTGTAGTTAGAGATTGAGGGAGACAGTGGTAGTCTCAGAAACTGCTAATATATTTGTAGTTAATTTTGTTTGAATCTTCTAAGCATAATTTTATTAAGGGCTACTCTGATATACCCTTTGAATGGTACTATTACCTGAAAGCACTGGTTAATTCTTATTCTCTTTTGCATGTATACAGACACCTGTTTGTTGTATGGCATATGAAAGGCAGAGAGGAGAAGGAGGCAAGAAATGAAGAAAAGAGAAGAAAAAAGAATAGGGAGGAAAGAAATCTAAAAACAAATGAGAAGACAGACCAAAAATGAGAGTAGGACAAAGAGGAAAACCTTATAAAATAAAATAAAGTAAAATAAAAAATATTAAGAATCAAGAACCAGAAAAATAAAAACCCAAGAAAACCCAGAACAAACAATCAAGGAAACAAGCAAAAACACCTCCACATAGTTTCTATACCAATAACCCAGAGTATCCACACAGATCCCTTTACACTACAGTCACAGCCTGATAGTAAGCAGCTGAGCAGTTTCCCACCTGTGGACTGCCCAATTGCCTGCTCGGAAGTGGTGAGGGTCATTGATCCCTTGGAACCCACCTCCTGGCTGCAAGCTGTGCTCTGGATGTGGCCAACTGTGGGTCTCTATCACTAACCCAAGATCTGATTGCCTCAATTGCTTTGGGAAGAAGTGAATGGAGTGTAGTTTACCTAACATCCAATTTTTTGTCCACTTCTGCCTGGTACCTCCCATTCCTACTTCATTTGCTGCTGTGCAAATCCTGTGGTTGTCTCTGTGTCTTCCCTCCACAGGCTTTCCTTGCTTAGTATATCACCATAAGCCCTCCTACCAGGCACCACCCTTGGTCACTCAGCCCACAGTCCTCTATCTGTTTCTGTCTCAAGAACTCCACTCTTCAACACATGCACAGAACTTGGTGCAGTCCTAGGCTTGCCAGAAGGCCCCTTTTGCCAGTGCAGGATGGTGGTTCATAGGCAGGACCTCATGTTATCTCAAGTCTTTCTGGTGTTTGGAGAAATAATAGGAAGAGCACTTGATCTGTTCTGGCTCTGCTGAAATCACCCTTCTCTCCCCTGTATCTCTAGGGCTGCAATCTATGGCTCCCCAAAGTGGGATCTGCTCTGCTCCCAGTTCATAGTGATCTGCCTCTCTCTGTTTAGGGTTGAGGCTTCCCCAAGCCTCTGAAAGCCTTTTTCCCAGTGCAGCACCAGAAGTCTTCTGTCCCAGATGCCAGTCCACATCCTTCCTCTCATAGACCTCCCCCAACATTGTTCCAAGAGCTTCACTTTCTGACCTGTGTACTTGGCACTGGCTCAGCTCCCCCTGGCTTCTGCAGTTCCCAGTAAGGGAATAGGGATGGTGGGGGTTCCTCTGTGGGAATCTACCGGCAAGTGCAGGCAGCACACTGAATGTCCCACAAGCACAACACTCCTGTTGTTTATGGGAGGAATGGGCAACTAATTTTTTTCTGTGTTGGACAAGACTTCTCTCTCCCCACAGTATTGGTGCTCACATGTTGGGGACCACAGATTGTAAATTGAAATAGTATGTTCTAGGCTCTCCTTGTCCTGCTTCCATTGTGGGCTGGTTTTGGAATGTGGAAATCACCTTCCTCTTGGTCAATGAGATTAGCACACAGGTGTGGAGATGGATCTTGGTTTGTTTCCTTTGTGATGTTAATCTTGCCCATTCTACCACTGCCCCTATGCTGTTCCAGGAGAAGTACCCCATTCACTCCTCTACACTGGCTAATAAAATGCCAGCTAGCAGGAGATTGGGGTATTTTGCTCTTAGAGAGCAAGTGGTGGTCCCAGATCCCTGCTATGCATCTACTTTGTCTACTTGCTTTACTTTGTCTACTTTGTCTCTCTTGCTCTTTCTTTCCTTTCCTGCCATGCACCATAACTCAGGCAGGAGATTGGAACCCACTGCAGGGGTCTCCAATAACTGGCACCCTGGGAAGGGTGCCACAGGTGCTGCCTGTTCTTGGAGTACTGTTGTTTTCAAACCCCCAGTGTGTGCCACAGTTTTTTCACATACTGTTGTCTTTCAGTTTCTCTGAAGCCCTGGTTTCCTCTTCCTTGTGGGGAGGTTAGAGTGATTGTGAGACTATTCCATCAGCCAGGCCACCACTGAAGGGCCAGCTCCCTCTCTCAGCCTGATCCTCTCCCAAGATGGTGTGTGTGCCAAGCTTGGGATGGGGTTGGAGTGCTATGATTCAGGAGTTGTCTGGTTTTCCCTCACAAGCTCCCAGACACTGGCATTTTGGCTCAGCAAGTTTTCTCTTTTCATTTTCCTTCCAGTATCAGAGTTGCTCTTTAGCTCCCACCTTGGAGTACTTGCTTTGCTCAGATGTCCAATTTGAACTCTTACCCTTGCCGTTACTACTAGGTGGCCATCTCTCCCTGTGATGCTTTTCTTAAGGAAGAACCAAAATGAGTTCTTCTAAAATGATGATTTTGATATCAAATACTGCATTTGTGACCCTCTGCCTTGGATATCTTTGTAGTTTCTTATATTTACCAAAAAACCAAGAAGAACATAATTGCTAGGATAAAGTCTGGATGGATTCTGGGCACTTCTGACTTGCAGAGGAAGAACTGAGGTGCTCTATGAGGTGGTCACTCAGGCCATAGGGGACCAATACACAATTTCCAAAGATAAACTAACACATGGCAGATGAAAGAGTTACCATATACATTTGCATTTGTTGTTTCATTTGACCACACACCTGAAGACTTTTGGGAGAGTAAGGCATTGGGAATGGCAGAGGTAGGAACAAGAGGGGAACCTCTAATTTCTGGAGTGGCTTTGCTTCTGCCATTTGAAATGCTGAGAATGAGGTTCAGTCTAAAGGACTCAGAAGGGAATTAGGATTAAATCAGATGGATTGAAATGACTAGCTTTTAGATGACTATTT
The DNA here is from genome assembly GCA_028451465.1 of Erethizon dorsatum. Classification (NCBI taxonomy): domain Eukaryota; kingdom Metazoa; phylum Chordata; class Mammalia; order Rodentia; family Erethizontidae; genus Erethizon; species Erethizon dorsatum. The sequence continues at coordinate 114,767,616 of CM051822.1, read as the reverse complement.
TATAATGTAGGAGTTTGAACTTTAAAAAAGACAATACATTATTGATGAACAGATCTGATGGGACCTGATAAAGCAAAACAGGGAGTTTATTATGACAAGATCAATAATAATATGCAGCAAAATATATGTGCTCTTCCATTTAAATAATGACTGTGTTGGGTAAGAGCCCTTGGGCATGTGCACTATGGGACAGTCTTAGGTGCTGGGCAGCTGTGGTGGTCATGGGGAGGACGGGAAGGCTTGGATCCTTGGCTGAAGGAAACAAGATAAAGAGGAAGTGTCCTAGGTTACTTTCACTTCCTTGAGAGTCTGGGATGTAAGCCTGTCAGAGAGGACAAGGGTCTGGGCAAGAGCTGGACTGAAGCACAGTTTCTAGTTCTGTTGGTTGGGGAAGCCTGGTCCTGAGTTTATGGGATTCTAGTAGTCACACAGCAAAGAACGCCAAGCAGACCAGCAGAGCGTGGGCTTCCTGAGAGCTTGTTGGCATTGTTTAAGGACTTTGCACATACTAATTAATCTTCTCAAGTGTGTGGGGTTTGCACAGCTTGGTTTAACAGATAAAGAACTTGAAGTTCAGAGAGGCTGGACCTCTCTTGTCCAGGGTCACACAGCTGATGAGAGGCAGAGCTTGGATAGGAAATGAGGTTTTTCATTTTTCATCATGACACTGGCTAACCTGAGGGCTCCGCTCAACCCTTGCTGCCATGAAGAAAGGTTAAGCCCACAGGAATTTGTCATAAGGGGTAAAAGGTAGTATCTACAAATCAATATTTTTGTGTGCATGATTTTAACACAATTAGTTTAGAACCATGAATGAGAATCTTTAACTGAAGTTTTAAAACTTGATTTTCAATCTTTGCAGCAGCAGAGATGTAATGGACTTGAGCAGGAGGTGGAATCTTGCTGGTGAGTGTTCAGTAAATGTTGGACACCAGGTATTGTAGGGACAGTTATAGGGAAATGAAGGCAGGGACATAGGGCATGACCTATTTGGCTGACGTGGATGGTGGTTATAGAAATGGGCACATGCTTACTTTGCACTATGTATTTGAGGAGGTTGCCCTTTGTAAAACCTTTGCATGCATTTTCTGTGTGCTCCTAGTCCCCATGACCCTTAGCTCAACCCACAAACAAAGGCCACAATCCTGATTGTCCCAGGTAACGACAATCAGTGAAACAGTTATTTTTAGGGACGAGCTTACCTCTATAAGTGTAAGTAGGGCAAAGACCTCTTGCTGAGAAACTTGCTGGAGTTCTGCCTGCCTTGTAGTTCTGCTACCTGGTGGCTTTATTTCCCCCACATTCTTGATATTATATTTTTATTATATTTTTTATTTTATTGAAAAAATAAAACAAAATTTCATCACAAAATAAGAGGAGAATAACAGTAGTTAATACATTTCATATTGTTATCTTCAAAGTAGTTACTCAGAGTACAATATATAGGCATAAAAAATTCTCCAAATGATATTAGTACAAACCTTTCTTTTCAATGAACTAAGAGAAACTAGTACTATAACTATCTTGTATTTTTTTTCTTTTACCTTCCTTCCTTTTTTCCTTTCCCTTACCCTAATTTCTCTTTCTTTTTGAAAAATTTCTTCCCATTTCACAATATATATTGTACATTTTGGTCCTTATTTACTCTCAGTTTCTCACACCAGGGAGACAATATGATGCTTACACATGTGAGTCTGATTTATTTCACTTATAGGTATGCTCTTGAGTTGCATTTATTTACCTAGAAATATCTCAAGTTTATTGTTCTTTATGGTAGTATTGTTCTTTATGTTCTTTATACTTCATTGTATAAAAGAGCCAAATCTTTTTCATCCATTCCTTGTTCATTGGGCATTTGGGATATTTCCATGATTTAGCTATTACAAATTGTGCTGCTGTAAACATGGGTGCACATATATCACTGTGGTACGATGTTTTTAATTCTGGGAAAATACCCAGAAGGGGAATAGCTGGGTCAAATGGGACCTCTGATCCCAGGTTTTTGAAGAATCTCCACACTGATTTCCACAGTGGTTGCACCAGTATACACTCCCACCAACAGTGGAGAAGTGTTCCTTTTTCCGTACAGCATTGCCAGCATTTTTTATGGGTTGATTTCTTGATGAGAGCCATTCTTTCTGAAGTGAGATGGAATCTCAGAATTGTTTTAATTTGCATCTCTCAAATGACCAATGATGTTGAACATTTTTTCATATATTTATGTGCCATTTATATTTCTTCATCTGAGAAGTGTGTCTTCATCTCAGATGCCCATTTTTGGATTGGGTCTTTTTTTTTTTGTGGGTACTGGGGGTCGACCTCAGGACCTCACATGCTAGCAGGAGCCCATGACACTGAGCGATATCACCGGACCATTTTTCTTATGTGGGTACCAGGAGTTGAACTCAGGCCCTTGCACTTGCCAGGCAGGTGCTTATGCCACTGAGCCATCTCACCGGCCCCAAGGATTGGGTCTTTGAATTTGGGGGTCTGAAAATTTTTTTCAATTTTTTATATGTTCTAGATATAAGTCCTTTGTCTGAGAGACAACTGGCTAAACTTTTTTTCTCACTCTGTGTGTTGTCTTTTCACTCTGCTGGTGATTTCTTTGGCTGTGCAAGAGCTTTTTAATAAGATGAGATCCCAATTGTTGATTCTTTGTAGTATTTCCCATGTGATCTGGGTTTTGTTCACGAAGTCTCTGCCTACACTTATGTCTTCAACATTTCTACCTACTTTCTCTTCCAGTAGGTTCAGTGTTTCTGTTTTAATGTTTAGATCTTTTATCCATTTTGATTTGTTTAGTGCATGGTGATAAACATGGTTCTAGTTTTAGTATTTGGCATATGAAAAGCCAGTTTTTCCAGCACCATTTATTAAAGAGACTATCTTTCTTCCAGTGAACATATTTGGCCCCTTTGTCAATGATAAGTTGGCTGAGTGTGTTTGGAGCTGTTTCTGAATATTCCAATCTGTTCCACTGATTCTCAGGTCTTTTTTTTTTTTTTTTTTTTTTTGCCAGTACCATGCTGTTTTTATCACGGTAGCTCTGTAGTCTAATTTCAAGTCAGGGAATGTGATGCCCCCTTCTTTGCCATTGTTGCCCAGAATTGCTTTTGCTATTCTAGGTCTCTTCTGATTCTAAATTAATTTAGGAGTGTTTTCTCTAGTTCTATGGGGTATGCTAATGGTATTTTGATTAGGATTGCATTAAATCTGATAAAAATTTTGGAAGTATGGCCATATACTCACTATGTTGGTTCTTCCTACCCATGAGCAAGGGATATTTTTCCACTTTCTGATATCCTCTTTGAGCTCCTTTTTTCAGAGTACTGTAACTTTCAATGTATAGATTTTTTACTTCCTTTGTTAGATTGATTCCTAAGTACTTCATGTTTTGAATGTTATTGTGAAGGGTGTGGTTTCCCTAATTTCTCTTTCAGTGAGTTTGTTCTTTGTGTACAGAAAGACTATTGATTTTTGACAGTTTACTTTGTATTCAGCTACACTACTGAATTTGCTTATTAAATCTACATGTCTTTTGGTGGAGTTTTTGGGGTCTTCTATGTAGACTATCATGTCATCTGTGAATAATGATAATTTAACTTCTTCCTTTCCTATCCTTATTCCTTTTATTTTTTTCTCTTGTCTAATTGCTCTGGCTAATGTTTCTAGAACTATACTGGATAGGAGTGGTGATAGTGGACCTCCTTGTCCCTGATTTTAGAGTGAAAACTTTCAGTTTTTGTCCATTTAGTGTGATGTTGACTGTTGGTTTATCATAGATGGCTTTTATCAGACTGAGATAAAGACCATGTATTCCATTTTTCTGTAGGGTTTTTGTCTTTTTTCTGTAGGTGTTGGAGTTTGTGAAATGCTTTTTCTGTATCTATTAAGATCATGTGATTTTTGTCTTTAGGTCTGTTAATATGGTGCATTACATTTATTGATTTATGTCTGTTGAACTATCCCTGCATCCCTACTTGGGATGATAGAAACCTACTTGGTCATAGTGTATAATCTTCTTGATGATTTGTGGCATTCTGCTTGCCTGTATCTTAGTGAGGATTTTTGCATCTATGTTCATTAGGGAGATTGGCCTGTAGTTTTCTTTTTGGTTGGGTCCTTCTCTGGTTTTGGAATCAGTGTAATACTTGCTTCCAGGGATGATTTTGAAAGTATTGCTTCCCTTTCAGTTTCATTAAAGAATTTCAGCATTAGTGGCATTAGTTCTTCTCTAAATTTCTTGTAGAATTCAGCAGTGAATCTGTCAGGGCCTGGGCTTTTCTTTGTTGCTAAGTTTTAATTACATTTTCAATTTCATTGACTAATATCAGGTTTAGAATTTAAAATTTAAATCTAATTTAAAAATTAGAATTTTTATATCTTCTTGGTTCAGTTTTGTCAATTCATATGTGTCTAGGAACCTGTCCATTTCTTCTGTGATTTCCATCGTATTAGAGTACAGATTTTTGAAGTAGGTATTTATGATCTTCTGGATTTCTGCAGGATCCATTGTGATCTCCCCCTTTTCATTCCTAACTACTTGAATTTGAGTCTTTTCTTTCCTCTTCGTGATGATGTTGGCTAAGTGTTTATCAATTTTATTTAATCTTTCAAAGAACCAACTCTTTGATTTATTGATTTGTTGTAGTTTTCTTAGTCTCAATTGCATTAATTTCTGCTCCTATCTTTATAATTTCATCTCTCATATGAGCTTTGGGTTTGATTTGTTCTCCTTTCTCTAGAAGTTTGAGGTTTGACATTAGGTTGTTTATTTGAGCTTGTTCTGTTTTCCTGATGTGAGAATTTGTTGCTATAAATTTCCCTCATAGGACTGCTTTCATTGCATCCCATAATTTCTGGTATGTTGTATCAGCATTAACATTTAGTTGTTGATACTGTCTAATTTCATCTTTAATTTCCTCTGTGCCTCATTGGTTGTTCAGGAGGATGTTATTTAATTTCCATGTGTTCATGTAGTTTTTGTGTTTTTTTTTTTTGTCATTGATTTCCTGTTTCATTGGACTACAGTCAGATAATATGCATGGGATTATTTCTATTTCTCTACATTTACTTAGCTTATTTTATGGGCTAATATGTGGTCTATTTTGGAGAACATCCCATGTGCAGCTGAGAAGAATGTGTATTCTGAACTTGTGGGGTGGAACACTCCTTAAACATCTACTATATCCATTTGTTAACAGGTTTGGTTTTATTCTGATATTTCTTGTTGAATTTTTTGTCTAGTTGATCTATCTAATTGTGAGAGTGGGGTATTAAGGTCCCCTTTACAATTGTGTTAGTGCTTATTTGATTTTTCATGTCAGTTAATATTTGGTTTATGTAGTGCAGCACAGTGGTATTTGGTGCATACATATTTATGATTGTTATCTCTTCTTTTGGAGTTTTACCTTAATAAGTATGTAGTGACCTTCTTTGTCTCTTTTGAATAGTCTTGGCTTGAAGTTCCCATTGTCTACAAATAGAATAGCTAGTTCTCCTTTTTTTCTGGTTTCCAATTGCATGGAGTATTGTTTTCCATCCTTTGACTTTCAGTCTATGAATTTCTTTTTGAGTTAAATGTGTTTCTTGAATGCAGGATATTGTTTTATCTTGCTTCTTGATCCTTTCTGCCAGTTTGTTTCTTTTGATTGGTGTGTTACTATTTACACTGATGATTATAACTGATACATATTGGTTTATCTTTCTTCATGTTGTTTCCCTGTGGTTAGCTCCCTGTCTTTCTCCTCTGTTTAATTGCCTGCCCTGCCTGGTGGCTTCTTTTGTTGGTGTTCTTGTGCTTGTGGTCTTCATTATCTCTTTCTAAAATATCCTTCAGAGCACTCTAAAGAACTGATTTGGTTGGGCCGGTGAGATGGCTCAGCGGCGTAAGCGCCTGCCCGGCAAGCGCGAGGGCCCGAGTTCGACTCCTGGAACCCACATACGAAAAAGGGGCCGGTGATATCGCTCAGTGGCACAGGCGCCTCCTGGTGTGCGAGGTCCTGAGGTCGACCCCCCAGTACCCACAAAAAAAAAAAAAAAAAAAAAAAAAGAACTGATTTGGTGGTCATGATTTTCTTCAGTTGTTTTTTGTCAGGGAGGTAGTTTATTTCTCCATTGATTTTGAAGGATAGTTTTGTGGGACACATCAACCTGGGTTGGAGGTTTTCTTTTAGGGCTTGAAATACCTCACTCTGAGCACTCCTTCATTTGAGGGTTTGTTTTGAGAAGCCTGTTGTGATTCTGATGGCATTTCCTTTATGGGTGATTTGTTTCTTTTCTCTAGCCAATTTTAGTATTCTCTTCTTGTGATGAATTTCTGGGATCTTGATGCAGATTTATTTTGGTCATGGCTATTTGGAGTTCTATATGCTTCATTTATTTGTATGACAAATTGTTTATCTATGTTTGGGAAGTTTTCTGCCATTATTTCTGTGAAGAGTTTCTTTTTTATGTCTTTTGCACTGTCTCTGGCTTTCTCACTGACTCCAGTCAATCTTGTGTTGTTCTTTTTTTGTTCATCTTGTAGCTGTTGGATTGATTTTTCATGGTCTCTTGCTATTTTTAAGATATCTTTCTTTCCAAGGTGGCTAGCCAAAATCCTATATTCTAGATTGGATATTTTATCCTCACTTTCATTCAATCTGTTTTGTATACTTTCAGTGGAGTTTTTAATCTCCTGGATTTCCGTTTGGATTTGTTTCATGGTTTCCATTCCTTTCCTATGTTGGGCATTCATGGTTTCCATCATTTTCCTGAGCTCCTCTATTTTTTTAAATCTGTGTCTGCCATTTCTTTTAATTTTAAAAAGAAAAAAAATGACACAGAATTTCAAAATGAGATAATAGGAGGTTAACAATGATTAATGTACTGCATATTGTTATCTTCAAAGTAGTTGCTCAGATTACAAGATATAGGCATGAAAAATTGATCAAACAATGTAAGCACATACCATTCTTTTCAATGAACTAAAAGAAATTAGTAGTATAATTATTTTAGCTGTCTTGTGTATATATATATATATTTTTTTTTCTTTTCCCTTCCTTCTTTTCTCCTTTCCCCCATTCCAGTTGTTCTTTCCTTTTGAGAAGATTTTTTCCCTTTCACAATATCTATTGTAGATTTTGGATTTTATTTACTCTTTCAGTTTCGTACACTAGGGAGACCATACAATGTTTACACATGCAAGTCTGGTTTATTTCATTTATGAGTATGATCTCAATTTGCATCCATTTATCTATAAAAGGCTCAAGTTTATCCTTCTTTATGGCTGAGTAGTACTCCATTGTATAAAAATACCATATCTTTTTGATCTATTCCTTGGTTGATGGGCATTTGGGTTGTTTCCAAGATTTAGCTATTACAAATTGTGTTGCTATAAACATGGATGCACATATATCACTGTGGTATTATGTTGTGTCTGCTTTAATGTCTTTTGTTTTGATCATCATTTCTTTTTGTACCTTAGAGATTATTTTTTCTATAGCATCTCCCTTTTGTGTTTTCTCTTCTGTTGCTATCATTTCAGAAAGTTCCAGTGGTTGGCTTCCAATTTCCTTTATCTCATTGTGCTCTCTACTTGTCCTGGGTGGGCTGGGGGTCTGGGGTTGCATTTTGCTTGTATGTCTTGTCATTTTCTATTTTCTATTTTCTATTTTATTTTGTTTTCTGTGTTGATGCTTGTAGATTTCTTATGGTAGATAGCTTTTTCTCTAGTATTGAGCCTTCCCTATAAAATGTCTATTCCTCAGCAATGTGTTCTAGATGTACGTGGTTCTTGGTCTTTGTGTCTATCCCAAGAACCTACCTTACCAATGTATTGAGGGTGAGAAGTTGCTATCTATTTGGCTCAGCATCCAGTCCTTTGGCACTGGACTGTGGTGATGGTTATGACCCCATACAATCACAGTGTTGTCATAAAAGGGATAAAAACTGAGTAAAACAGGTAGGACATCCTGGCTAAAGTAGTAAAGTTAACAATAACAATAGTCTCAAGCACAGCCTGGCTACTGACAAACTGTGGGAACTATTAACCTGATACCTTTAATGATAGGAGCAAATTCTACAGTTATATAACAAAATCCAACATATACTAGAAATTCATATGCAATGGTTTTCCCCTTAGTGCAGTGATTTTACCCTGTTGGGGGGAGGTTAAGAGGGATAGCGGACAAGATAGAGAGATGAATGAGGTCAGATACTGTAGGAGCAAGGCTGAAGGGTGAAAGACGATCACCCAAATTTTGGGAAACTGGAGGACACAGGAGTGAAAAAGTGGAAGAAAAAGCAAAGGTGTATTGAAGTGAGCCAGAAAGAGAAGAGACAATGTTTACTCCCATGAAAGTATCATAAAATCAAGTGAGATAGTTGAGGAAAGAGAGAAAGAAGATAAGTAGAAAAAATATAAAAAGAAAGGTAAGAAATCTAAGTTGTGAAAGAAAGAGAAAAGAAAAACAAAAGAAAAGAAAAGAAAAGAAAAAATAAAACAAAAATAACCACAGAAAACAAAGCAAAACAAAACAGAAAAATCCCAAGTGGACAGAAAAAGGAAAACCAATCAAACAAACAGAGAAAAATAAAAGTAGTAAAATTCCTCTGGTGTCTACAGTGCTGTGGCAGGTCCAAGTCAGATCCCAGAAATGTGTATTCCAGCCAAGTTTACAGGGAGATTGGTGCTGGGTGTGGAGCTGGTCTTGGCCTCTGGATGTGGGGGCTGGGACCGGTCTTCTGTTGCTGGAGTTCTCCCTGAGCCCTTTGATAAAAAAAAATGGCAGCCCCACCCACCTGCTTCTGTTGTGTGTGTCTGTGTGCTGGTTCACCTAACTTCCAACTGCTGGCTCGTATTCTCACTGCTGCCTTGGACTTTTCCATTGTGTGCACCCCCGCTGGGGCCTTGCTTGGTTGCTGGGGTCCTACCTGGGAAGGGACACATTTTCAATATTATAAACAAATAGCTGCTTCACCCTACTTTCATTTTCTGACTTCGTCATTCTTTGCCGGACCTGACTTCCCTATTTTTAGCCAGAGGCTTTGGGCTTGAGTCAGCCTCGCCCTGGTCCTTCATTCTTTACTGAGGCAGGGCACAAACCCAGAGAAAAGCAGAGGGTCTTTTCACAGGAGACCTCCTAACTCCCGGACCCCCACCCGATGCCACAGCATGGTGGGTTGTGGACCAAAGGCCTCAGAAGAGAGGACTTGTCTGGAAGGTTGCTTCTTCTCACAACTGGCACATGTCTACAGCAAAGGCCGTGGTTGTTGTTATGGTTCGGATAAGTGTTCCTCCGAAGTCCGTGTGTTAAAGAAAGGCTCGGTCCCCAGCCTGAGGTGTTACTGGGGGTGGCAGAATCTTTGAGAAGTGGGTCCTTGTGAGAGATCTTGGGGGGCATAAACTTCCTCTTTCTCCTTTGCTTCCTGGCCATGAAATGAGCAACTTCACTCTGCCACACTCTCCTACCCCGATGTGCTGCCTCATCACAGGTCCAAAGTAACAGAGCCAACCATTCATAGACTAAACCTCTAAAACTGTAAGCAAAACATAAAACTTTTCTCTTTATAAGTTGATTGTCTCAGAAATTTGACTAACACAGTTACTGTTTACTTCTTACTTCTGACCACAAAAACTTGTTTCCCTAATCTTATGAATGTTGACTTGGAGCTTTGATTTTACTTTTTCATTAAAAAATGCTTTCTCCTTCCTACAGTTGCCATTTCTTCTTGTTGAAGGACATCGTTTAATAGTTCTCTCTCTCTTTTTTTTTTATGTGGGTACCAGGAGTCGACCTCAGGACCTTGCGCTTGCCAGCGAGCGCTTGTGCTGCTGAGCAATATCACCGGCCCTTTTTTTCCTTTATGTGGGTTCTGGGAGTGGAACTCAGGACCTTGTGCTTGCCAGGCAGGTGCTTATGCTGCTGAGCTATCTCACCGGCCCCTTTAATAGTTCTCTTGGTGAGGGTCTGTGGGTGGAAATTCTCAGTCTTTATGCTTCCTGTACAGCAGGATAAATGGGACTAAGATTTCTCAGCAACCACTGTTGTCGTTGGAGGGCTGCAGCCCATCCTAGCAATGTTCTGTTCTGGTGGTCTGTCTTTGCTCTTTGGTAGCAGAGCTGACACTCAGCTCCTCCACCTGTTTTCATGCTCATCAGCTCCAACAAGCACTGGGGCTCATCTCTTTGCTGGAAGGCTACCCTCAGGCTGGGGTACCATGGATGGCCAGAAGGGTCTGGGGGAATATACTGGTTGCATCATTTCTTTATTTCAGTGACTGTACTTTTTTCTCTGAAACATAATTGAACTTTTCCACACCTACCTCTTCCTACTTTGTTTCTACTTGTTCCATTTAAAAATCCCTTGCTGTGCTTTAATTAAGACATATGGTTACTTACCTCTCATGATCATACTGGTAACCTGCCCTTCAGTGTGCTGCCGTGGGAGGCTGGAGCTGGACTTTGTAGAGCACCTCTCTGGCTTTTGCTGCCAGCAGCTCCCTGTTAGATTCTGCTGACTAGGTACAGTAAGGGAGAGAAGAGAGGTGGGGATTTCCCCTGTGACTGTTCCTTGGCTGCTTTTGTACTTGGCCCTTCTTGCTCATCAGGAATATTTGCTCCTTTTCATTTACTCCACATTATATTGGCTGTAAGATGCACAATCTGCTTCTCTGCTGTGAGAAAGGAAGAAAGTGCTGCCAATTAAACAGTATCTTGTCACTCAGGGAAAGACATGTGTATATCATGGGGATATTAGAATGTGCAATGCAGGTAAGATACAGGTTTTAGGGTTTCTTGCACAGTTCTCTATGATTATGTTCTGACTGGTGATCTTGTGTTTTTTTTGGTCTTTTTTTTTAGAGAAATCCTCCTCCTCTCACCATTTATTGTACCTGAACTGCCAGCCCCATTGCAAGTCCCTTTTCTCCTCCGGTCTGTCCTCATAGCCACTCTTTTCTGCAGGTGTACATCACTCACCAAGAGTCATGGGGAGGTAAAGACTTTCTCTAGTCATATGGAAGGTAGACATGATATGAGTGTTGTTAGCAGGTACCCCAGGTGTTTTAACAAGTATATTACACGCCACTTCCCAGGGTTAATCATCCATGCTTTTGTCTTCCCTTTAGGACAACTATGATCTTGTGCTTGAATCCTGACCATCCATTCTAGACCTCATGCATTCTTGTCCAGCATTATTCCACACTCATTGCCACCAAGAGGCATTAGTTTCCTGCACAGTACAGGCCTGTTTCAGTTGCCTTGGACCTGCCACCCTCATGTATCATGTTCTTGCATCCAGACCTTCCATCTGAGCTCTCTGCATTTTGCCTACACTGCATCCATTAGGATTTCTTTTGCTTAGGGTCTCCTGCTGTGTAACAGGTTGCAAAAATGCCATCAGTTCTTCCCCTTCCAAGTCTATTTCTCCACCCTTTGGAGCTGTTTGGAAATGTGACACAAGCTGATGCTTGTCGAACAGCAGCCTGTGGGGCTTGCTCTCCTGCAGTGTTTTATACCCTGAGACCACTTTGTGAATGAGCCTGCCTAGGCCTCTACAGGAGGAAAGACCCCAAACAGGAAAGATGAGGTGCCCAGCCAAACAGCCGACATGGGAGGGAAGCCATCCTGGATCCCCCAGCAGCAGAGCAGGAAGGAACCAGCAGAAGCCAGCCTGGCCGGCTCAGGACACAGCTCGGCAAACTCTAGAATCCAGAGGATTCAGTCCTCAGTTTCAGTCACTGCGCTTTGGAGTGGGGTGCTTTGCAGCAAAAGATAATACACATGTGACAAACCTAGTTTTATCTTTGTTTCATCTTCATCCTAGAGATTTCTAGAATTAGTACAGAATTTTAGGCTGAAAGTTGTTTGTTCTAAGAACTTTGAGGATGTCGCTTAATTAACTTTTAACATTGTGGTGGAGGGGCCAGGAGTTAGTCTGGTTTTCTTTTGTGAGCAGTCCTCAACCCACATTCTCCCCATGCCTGTTCTGGACGCTTTCAACTTTTTTTCCGTTGTCTTTGATCTTTTCAGTTTCACAATGGTGCTTGGAGGTGTGAATTTGATATTATTTATCCTGGTTGGGATGCAGGGATATTTTGGAAAATTACAGCTGTTATTTTTTCAAACATTGTTTTCTCCCCACCTTTCTCTGTGCTTCCTATTAGAATCCCAACTGATGTATGTTAGGCTGATTTACATTTTCTTCTGTGACTTAATATTTCCTCCCACTTTTATGTTTCCCATCTCTGCGTTTCTCTGGACTCTACTCCAGATAATTTCTGACACACCTCACCCAGTTTCTTTCAAACTTTGTCCAACGTGCTGCTTTGTTTGTATTTTATAAGAAGTTTTATTAATTTCCAAATCATCTTGTCCCCTGCTAATACATTTAAGTTTCCTTTGAATTTTTAAAACATGTTAAAATTTTAATAGTACAAGTCTGATGTTTCTAATATCTAAAGTCTTACTGAGTCTATTTTTGCTTTTTTTCTCCCTAATCACTCATAGTACCTTTATTCCTCATGTGCATTGTTGGAGGATTTTCTCCTCCTCTGAGCTGGGAATTCTTTCAGAATAAACCAGGCAGTTATGTTTCTCCAAAGAGGTCTTCTCCTTCCCTTTGTTTTCTTGCTCCTTGTCCTTTTCCTTTTCCTCCTTCTCTTCCTTCTTCCTCCTCCTCATCCCTCCTCCTTTTCCTCCTGCTTCTCTTCCTCCTTCACTTCTCTTTTCTCCTCTTCTTTTTGCTCTTCATCTTCTTCCTTTCCTCCTCCTATCTGTTTGTCTCTCCTTTTGTCAGTTAGTGGGAGGGATCTACATCTGGAACTACTCTAGGGTTTATCCTGAGGTTTTGGGGGCCACATGGGTGGCTGAAGAGTCCTGTCCAAGGACCCATGCACCGTCACAACCTCCAGAGTGGGGAAGGTCATAGAGCAGGGCCAAGACAAGCAGGTTTTCTTTCTATCTCCTTCTGTGATGGATTTACTTCCTGTTTTCTCTTATACTGTGGGCTTAGCCCACAGAAATTTCCAGGAGTACCCTGGTCTCCCCTGTTCTTCCTGCTAGGCAGATGTTGGGCATTGTCTTCTTTTCCCAAGTCCTCTGAGGCTGTTCCAGGGCCAGTAGGTCTTTGGGCTCTGTCTCACACTTTCAGGGGCACAGCCAGCAGCCCTGGCTTCGTATCACCTTTAGGCTCCGTTCAGTCATTGCCATGGTGCATCTGGCCATGCATTCACTATAAGGTTCAGAACATTTGGTTTGACATTCTGTTGTTTGAACTGGGAGGGCCAGGATTCCTGTCAGAGCAGAAGTCTGCACCATGCTTCTCAACATCTTAATGTCAAACTTCTTTGACCTGAAAATTTTTTTGGGCGGGGGTGCAAGTCCATATTCAGTGGGATGAGCTCTGTTTTTACCTTGGCCTATCTTTGTTACTGTTTTGCATCTCTTTCTTGCCTTCCTTCTGTCCTCCATATCTCTTTCTAGTAGCTTTGCTGTTGCCTTATTGCCTTGTGCCTAAAGGGAGGCCACCTCCAGGTAATGGTGCCAAGTTCCTGCCCCTTTAGGTTATGAGATTTCTTATAGATGCAGGCAGAGACTTTCCTGACTATAGCCCTGGTGTGTGGGTTGTAAGTTCTGAAGGCCCACATGGAGATCAGCAGCTGCATGAGTGGGGGTGGGGTGGGGTGGGATTTGAATGATGGCCTGCTTAGGGGTCCTGTCTTAGTTACTTTTCTCATTGCTGGGACAAAATACCTGACACCCATAAGTTAAAGGAGAAAAGATTTACTTCATTCATAGTTTGTAGAGGTTTCAGTCCATAGTTGGCTGACTCCAAAGCAGGGTGGCATGGCACAGGGACGTGGTACAGAAGAAACAGTCCACAGCAAGGTAGGCAGGAAGCAGCAGTAGCAGGCCTCCCTTTATATTTCATCCAGGCTACAAGCCTTTTGGGCAGTGCTACCCACATCCAGGTTGGGCCTTCCCATTATCCACACCCAGAACTATGCTAAACCAATCAATGGACTCAGTACCACACACCCTTAAACCCAGTATCACACACCCTAGATCCAGCCAGCACCAAAAAGCACCAAAAGGCCTTGGGATGACGTCTAGATGCAAGCCATAACAGGTCCCCATCTTATAGGGACAGTTTCAGTCTCTTCACTGTGCAGGGACAAGACCAACGGTATCCAGAATGGATTCAGCAGGCCTGAGGCTTCAGCCTGCTTGCAATACTGTTTCTTTTATTTTTTTCATTTATGGGAACCAGGTTGTAACTTTTATGTTTTTATCTGCACTTGGCATATGTTTGCAGCAGAGGAGGTAATGAGAGTGTACACACAGGTCCCATCCTGACCACAAGTTCAAATTAAGACTTTGAAGCCTGTACTTTGGTAGTGATTGTGTTGCAGGCAGAATAATCTCCCAATTAAGAAGCTACACGTTTTCTTCACATGGGTTCATTCCTCCCTGAAGAGACCCTTATGTAGCTGATAAGAACATGAGCTTTGCAATTTCTGTGCAAATCCTAGTTCTCTCACTTGATAACTGTAATCTCCAGCAAATTTCCTACTCTGAGTCTCATTCCTCATTTGTGCAATTCTGAAAAATCATCCGGTGACTATTTCCTGAACATCTCTGCATGCGTGGCCCTGGCACTGAGGTGAGAGAATGGCGTCGGAGATGTCCCATTCCCCAGAACCTGCATGTATGTGGAGGAATCTGGGGAGATTTTCCTGGATGGTCCAGCTGGGCTCTGCTCAGTTTTCCTTCTTACATAGAGTGGAGGAGCTGCTTGTGCCTCTTCCGGAGAGGCACACTGGTTTGAAGACATTTATGCAGGTCAGCACAAGGCAAGCAACAGCTGAGGGACACTGGATTTGTTCACTGTAAAGCAGAGATGGCCAGTGCATGAGAGTTGAGGGGAGAGGGAGCCCAAGGTCACCCATGTGCCAGAGATTCCCCTGACTCCTGGTCCCTTGCTCCTCCTGCATCTTCTGTGAAATCCAAAGATGAGCCTCAGTGAGTTTCCTTTGGGTTATTCCCTCGCAACTTCTTTCCATCCCAAGTTGCAGCAGCAGGCAGGCCTGAGTGTCCCTCTTCCTAAACCTCAGTGGGGATGGGCATACATCGTTACCTGGCTTTTCTGTGCCAAGGCTGCTCCACAGGAAATAGGGTGTCCCCTTGACCGTGGACGCCCTAGGCGGCAGTGAGGAGAAGGCCACTGTATTCGAGTGGAGAACCCCACAGAGGATCATGTCCATTTTGTGGGTTCCTGAAAGACTACCACAGAGCTCACTGGGCACCCAGCTGTGGTCAAGACCATTATGGAGCTGAGAGTTTCCCAGGCCAGAGGATGGGCTGGAGCCGCAGGCTCAGGGGACAAAGCCCAGGGGCTGGTCAGGGCTTGCGTCTCTGTCCATAAGTGAGGAACTATGGCCCTTTGGCCCGTGTAGGGAGGGGTGTTCTCCTCTTGTCTACATGCCAAGACTCAGCGCCAGCAGGCTGGTTTCTCTGTGACTCTAATGTCAACCACTCCTTTCCCAAAGTCTTAAAGCACATGTGCTGTGACATGAGAGTGCCCCTTCACTTCCTGAAAAGGAAACAGATTACAAATACCTGTGTAGTATTTAGCTTTAAAACATTTAAGCATAAAATTGCAATGTCTGTGTAAGTTAACTCTAAACTGCACCTTAGGGACTGCTAGTTTTTGAAATGTTCCATCATGAATCAATACTCTGCAGGTAGTTTCTTAGCACTTCTGACTTCATTATCAAAAGCTACAATGGAGGATTGTTAGAAATCATTCCTCACTGGTGAGCTGAGTGGACTAAGAAGGACCGTGAAATCCTACCAGTCCCTGGATGTGGTTTGAGCTCAAGTGCCCAGCATCCTGACCCTTTAGAGCAGTGGTAGCGAACCTATGGCACCTGTGCTGAATCAAGTCTGACACCTGTTGGCCCCACCCACCCTCCACCCCACTGCAGGCCTGACTCTGAAACTCAGCCCACAGCACATTTGGGGCTCACCGCTAGACAGTCACTGCATCGAACTCTGTGTGAAGTTTTCAGTCCCAGGACTTGTCAGAATTCCTGAGGGCAGACAGTGGGGCTAGTCCTGGCCACAGAATAGGATTTTGTGTAAGTGTGTTTTGCACATTTGCCCATGTATTGTAAGTCTTGTTTCACTGTGCTTTTCCACTTGCCATTGAGGGAAAGGGACAATAGCCTCCACCTATCCATAACCACTGGGACCTTCAGGTATTTACCTACAGACCAGTGTGAATCTACAGACCAGCTGAGCTGCTGAGGTCAAGCTCAAACAACGTGCACTGAATAATCATTGCATTTAAAAATGTATCAAAGGTTTTTTTTAGGGGCAGGGAAAAGTGCTATACTCATAAAAGTACTTTTATGTGTACCCTAATATTGCATTTTCTAGTTTAAGGAGCATTTCATATATTTAGTATTGATGAAAACAAATTAGCATTCATGTTTTACCTGAGGTTTTCACTGGTTCCCAGAGAAGTTCTGCTTTAAGCAAAATACTGTTCAACATTCCCAATATGGGATGAGTTAAGAGGATTGAATTTTAAACTTTTCACCTGAAACTACAACAGAGATGACATTAACCTGTGCTGTCCTGTGGTATCGTTTGCTGTGTCCTTGGAGAGATGAGAAAGTGTTTCCCAGGACCTGTGCCTGGCTTGTGGCCACACCAGGAGGTCTCCTTCCTTTCTAGTCTGCTCACACTCACTGCTTGACATATTTGGGCCCATAAATATTCTGAGAGCAATCTGAGATCATGGGTGTCCCACAGATTTTTTTTCTTTTTTTTTTTCAATACTGAGAATTGAACCCAGGGCCTCTATACATCTCCAATCCTTTCCTATGTTTTCATTTTGAGATAGGGTCTTGCTGGGTCACTAAATTTCTCCAGTTGGATTCAAACATGTGATCCTTTTGCCTCACTCATATTTTTAAAGCTATAAATAATAGTTTTTTTTTATGTGGGTAGCGGGAGTCGAACTCAGGGGCTCGTGCTTGCCAGCAGGTGCCCATGCCACTGAGTGATATCACTGGCCCTTTTTTTCCTTTATGTGGGTACCGGGAGTCGAACTCAGGACCTTACGCTTGCCAGGCAGGTACTTACGCTGCTGAGCCATCTCACCAGCCCAATAATAGGTTTTCATGTAAATATAAAATAAACTTTTCAAAGATTTTATTTAACTTATTAATTAATGAAAGAACCAGTAAGATATGAAAACCAGTTCCAATGAAAAGCTGAGGAAGATACATAAGTACTATCAGGAATTCTGAAATGAATTTGCTACTAGAGGCAAAATTGTATCTTATACTTTTTTATAGGGTAGAAATCAATTGTATACCTATGGACAAAATTTCAGGTGCATTTCTACGCAAGAATCATTCCCAATCACCAAGAGCCTTTCCTATGTCATCTGTCTTTACTGAGTTGTAAAATAGTCCAGCCAAAGAGGAGTCACAGATCTCTGTAAAATCAGATGACCCCAAAGTGCTGCACACCGTCCATTACAATGAAAGAACAGCCAGCAACATTTTATCCATCTCCAAGTTTCCACTGACATGGGACACTCATAACCCTGAAACAAAACAGAAGACAGACATATGAACTTCACAGGGATGTAGTAAAGTAAAGAAAGAATAGGGCCGGTGAGATGGCTCAGCGGCATAAGCGCCTGCCTTGCAAGCGCGAGGGCCCGAGTTCGACTCCTGGATCCCACATACGAAAAAGGGGCCGGTGATATCGCTCAGCGGCACGGACGCCTGCTGGCGCGCGAGGTCCTGAGGTCGACCCCCCGGTACCCACAAAAAAACAAAAAAAATAAAGACCAAACTCTAAAAAAAAAAAAAAAGAAAGAATGCTTCAGAGCCACAGTGAAATTCTCACAGGAGGAATGGAGAGACTTGGAATCCCTGCCCCCCCCACTCCAAGTCTGCCTCTTTCCGTCATTCCCCTTCTTGGGAGAGGATGAGGAGCCATTCTCTGCTGCACCACACACCATGTCATTGCTTCATCCCTCCCCCTTCTAAGGTGGGGAATCTTTAGTGGCTCCAGATTGTTTTCAGCAAAGTCGGCAAACTTTTCCTCCACAGTTCCTAAAGACAAATGATCTGGGCTTTGTGGTCCATAAGATCATGGCTGCAGCTCAACTCTGCTGTTTAGTGTACAAGGACCCACTCCCCAGCAACACAAGCACTGCTACTGTGGCCCTGTTCCAGTGAACTCGACTTAGCACTCTGAAATTTGAATTTCATATAACTTTCATATGTCAAGAAATATCATTCCTATTTTGATTTTTTAACAATTTCACGTGTGAAAACCATTCTTTGCTGTTAGCTATACAAAAATGGGAGGCAGTTTGGATTAGGTCCTTCTGGCCACAGTTAGCCAGCTCTAGTTTCAGAGCAGACTTCACACTCCTCACATTGTGTTCAAGCCCTTGTCAGTTGGGAGTGGAGAAAATTCACTCACGAGGCTTCTGAGAGAAGATTCCTTTGTAATCCCCATGTGTTCCCACTCCATCCTCAGTCCTGCTGGTCCTCACTGGCCTCCCTAGAGGGCCAGCCCCAAATCCCTGCTCTGTTGCCCTGGGCCCTGATGGCACAAACCTGTTAGTCAACATACCCTGCATCTTGAGCTCCATTTGGTCACCCTGACCTTGACCCCATGGATGACCTCAGGGTAGCAGATGCTCATCATGCTTCACAAAGTGCTATGCTCCACTTGCTTCCTTGCTCTGGGCAGCCAGAGTAGAGCTCCCTGCTACTCCTAATTTATAAGCCCTGGATGTGGTGGTTCCAGTTCTGGGGAACCTGCTGTGGGATTGGCTGCTGACAAAGGGCAGGGAACCTAGCTGCCCCAGACCACTTCCCTAACAAGCAGGGCGTGTGTAACCGTGGATCGGCTGCCTGCGTTGGGGAGCCCAGCCCTGGCAGGCTGGGTTTGTTCTGGGAAGTCAGAGAGGAGGCTCTGGGAGGATTTCCTTCTTGCTGTTTTGTGCAGCTCCTTTCCCTTTTCAGGCTTGGAGGTCTCCCTCCTCTCTTTCTGAATAGCTCAGGGGATCCGAAAATAAGAGTGTAGCAAGAAAAGTGTGTGGTGTAGGAGGGGCTGCAGAGAGATAGGCCTGTGGGTGAGGGGGGCTGACAAAGAAGGCCCCACCACAGCCCTCAGAGGCCTGGATAAATCAGTAACCCTGATCTAGGGAAGTCAGAGGTCAGAGACCTGCTGGCCTTGGGCAGCCCCAGTCTGCAAACCCCAATGGGAAGCAGAAGAAGGTTAGAATCAGCATGTGGCGAATGTCAATGAGGGTTACAGAAATCCTGGAATTTCTTAAGGACTATAATTATTTAGAAAACCACTAAATATTTGATGATACTGTTTTTCCTGCTTCATGTAACTTACAGAGTCAGTCATTGGGCAGACATTTATGGGCTAACAATGGCTTGTTTTTGGATTGTCTGCACTGCCAGACAGACAACGCCGTTTGTCTGAGAGGGAGACCATGTAGGCTGAGGTGAGGGCTGGAGCCTGGCTCCTGGAGGCTGAGGCTACCTTCCCTCCCTGTTCCAGGGCACCATGGAAAGTGTGAAGGTGAGGGGGCTGGCAGGAACTGCTTCAAGATGTAGGCTAGCTTGGACTCTTGGTTATGAGTGATAGAAAACAAATGCCATTGGGCTAAAGCAAAAGTAGCAATTTATGAAAAGGTCATCTATTTATTGTAAGGGGTGTCTGGTGGCATTTAGGAGAGGAACAAGGTGGACCACTAAACCACTGGGTCGCAGAACCTGATGTTCCCACTCCATCTTCTTTCCTTGGCTCTGCTCTTCTCTGAAGACTGGCCTCTTCTGCCACCTGCTGCTTGTGGCTGAAGTGGGCGTGCTGAGAGCTGCCAGGGGTCATGGCTGCAGCTGGAGACAGAGTGAGCCTCTAGTCCCAGACCCCTGGGCATAGGTTCTGACTGGTCACTGACTGGCTACTCCTGTGGTCACCGTGCAGTGGGAGGGAAGGGCCCGTTGACCAGGTTAGGGTCTGAGGTGGCCCTCTGCTTATTTGCAGGGTTGCTTCTCTGGATGGAGTGGATGAGGGTGCCTCTGGGTTCTCCCCCTCCTTGTTTCTTCCACACTGGCATCAAGGCACAGCTGCAGCAGGCATCTCTTTGATGTCCCTAGCATCCTTTATCCAACAGGGACTCCCTGGGCACACTAAGGGAGTGTAGTGGTCAGACTGGGGTGAGTGGTGAGAGACACATCATCTCCAAAAAACTTGCAAGCAATGATCCAGCCTGCTACAAGCTGGTCACCACACGCCCATGATGCTCACCAGTTCTCCCAGCTTCCTGCCTCAGCTTTGGGCCAGCTGGTAACTAACAGCTGTTTCTATTTCCTGAGGAGATGATGACATGTGTGTTTGTTGCCCATAGGTATATGTAGTGTCTGTTATGTGCACATATACATGCCCTTGTTGTGTGTATATTTTGTGCGCACTGTATATGTGTTACGTGTGTATGTGTGTGTTTGTGTTGTGTACATGTGTGTCGTATGTGTGTAGATGTGGGTTGTTAAGCTACCTGCATCTTTCATACACCCTCTGAACATGAGGCTATATAAAAGAGGAGCGAGTGTTTCTGTCTGCAGGGATGTCAGGTGACCACGGCCAACAGTGTCTTCCTCAGCCTGCTGTCCTCACTGGCGATCTGTGCAGGCCACTGCTGAGCTCTACCATCTCAGTAACTTCACTTTAGCAGGGGGTCCCCGGGCAGCAGCTCACAGAGAGGTGCACCCATGCATTTATTCCTTCATGGGACAGACACTCACTGAGCACATACTGATTATGTTCCAGGCTCACTGCTGGGAGCTGGGGGGGTTCAGCACGAGCAGGCAGCCATGGTTCACCCTCTGCAATGGCCTGCAGTGGGGAGGAAGCAATCTGGTGGGAACTGTGTGGTGTCCTGTTCAGGAGGGAAGGAATATGTGCTTGGGGCACCTCCATAGGAGCACCTTCTTCTCCCATGGGGTTTCCTTTCCCTGGATATAAGGAGAGGGTAGGTCTGGAGGGGGTGGGATGTGGAGCTCTGGAAGTCAGGAAAAAAGGTATTTCTGAAAGGACCATTGCAGCCAAAGGACAAGCAAGGATATCTGACAGGGCCCAGAGGCTGGTAAGTGAAAGTTAGCTTCCTTCCCAGACATCTCCATCAGAGCCTCTTCCACAGTTGCATTTGGCACCCACATCACAGGTGGCTGCTTTACCTAGACTGACAGCTGTGTTTAGGACCCATGGAATGACAGCAGTTACGGTACCTGTGGTGCTTGATTCCCTTTCTTGGTCTCCCTCCCTCCTGTGTGCCCTGGAGAAGGCGGTTTAAGAAAGGTAACCCTGTGGGGCTATCAACAACCCTGTTTTGCAGGGGAGGAAACTGAGGCCAGAGGACACCACTGAGTGCTTTTGATCATCACCTTCCTCTATCATTTAGGCTTTCCTGAGCTGGGATTGCTGTTCCTTGACCAGTTAGCCAGATTCTGCCACGCCATCTGGATGAGGCTGGGATCTCTTTTTGGGTGACTGTGGCTGCCATCTCTCCCCTGGCTGCCCTGCCATGCCTGTCCAGGCAGCGAAGCTTCCTGCCATCTCCAGGTGGTCTATTTCCATTTCTCTTTGATGGGACCACAGGTCTCAGCCAGAGGACCGTATGACAGTGCTTGAGGTATCTGCTGAGAGCACATGGGCACCATGAATATGCCTGGTGAGGTCAGCAGGAGGCAGGTGCTCTGAGAGCCCTCACCAGACAGTTCCTTCCTGGCAGTGCTGGGAAGCAGTGTAGATTGTGGGCTGCCTGTCCCTTAAGAAAAATGTGAGTTTTTTTTCAGAGGACTCATTAATATTTCAAGTTCTGAAATGGGATGTTCCACCCCCACTACACCCTCAGGAAGCTCAAGGGTGTGAAGGGCACCTTCTGGTCCCTTCGTTCATCTTGGCCCTTGCAATAAATGAAAGTGGTGATAGTGGGACAAGGGGATGATTGCATGAATTCCAAGCTTGCTATGCAGCCCCAAGAATGGATGGCTGCCCTGGACACCCAGGGCAAGGGGCAAAGGGAAGTCTAGGAAAGAGCTGTGCCTTCTGTCACCCCTCAGAAGTGCCCCTCAGTAGATCTCCCCTTCAGGGCTGTGCGTTTGGCTCATTGGCTGCCTTTGCAGTCAGGTTGTTAGCCTCTGCCATGTCTGCTTCGCAACTGGCCTTCACCAGCATTTCAAACTGGAGGAGGGAGCCCTGCACTTGGGATGAAGGGCAACCTCAGAGCCATTTATCCTGGCATTTCCTTCAGCCCGTTCTGGTCCTCATGCCCTGCCAGGGTTGGATCATCGCCCTGCTGGGGCTCTGTGCATGGTTGGCCTCTCTGATGGGGCCTGCATGGGCCATCTACACAATTAGATAAAGCATTTGCTGATCCTGAGTTCTATGAAAGACTAAGACAATTGAAATCTGAGGTTCAGGAGGGTGGAACCACATTTCAGCCTGCCTGTGAGAATATTTGCCTGTCTTCCATGTTTCCTGAACTACTGTCCTTCCACTGACCAGCAACTGCAGCAAGGGTGGCTCCCCTGTTTTGGCAGTGAGTTGGACTGATGATCAAAGCCCATTCTGAAAAGCAATGGGTTGCATGCAAATGAGCAGGTGCTGCCCAGGGGCAGGAGGAGGATGAGGATGTATCTGTGTTCTAATGTAGGCACAAGGATCTGCTGGGAACAGGAGTTTATTTTACTTTTTGTGCCTCGGCTCCCTTGCCTGCAAAATGTTCACCTCCCAGAGAAGCCAAGAGGATTTGATGACCTACTGTATGCAGCACGTGAGCCCACCGGGCCTAACGTCACCCTTCATTCCTGTGGTGGATGCTCAATAAACGTTTATCTTCCCTTCCCTCCTGGCTGGAGGAGCACACAGGGCACAACAGAGGCACACTCTCCTTCAGCTGGGCAAAGCCACACGAGGCCCAAGGGCTGTCCACTTCCAGTTAAGACAGCAGGCCAGGCTGGGGAGGGCAGGCACAAGGCCAGCCCCTGGAAAGTGTTCAAGCTGGTGAAGATATTTTGGACATCTTTGCTTCTCTGTCTGTCTCCTTCCAAGTCCAAGTCCAGAGGTTAAGAGTGTGAGCTTTGGGGTCAGATGGGAGAGATAGCAGGAACACCAGTTCTGCAGCCAATGGCACACAGGTGCATGGACCCAGAGGGACATGCTGTCCTTTTTTCCCTTGCTACTGCTCCATCTTCATTCCTTTGCTACTCCTTGTGGAGGGGCCAGGAGAAACCTTTAGCTCCCATGATCTCTCTGCTAGTAGCCTGCCATCCCAGGATTTAGGACTGTCAGTGCTAACACAGGGAATGTCCCAGGCCACCTGGGACAGGATGGTCACCCTACCTCTCCCACAAGTCTGGTGAGAAGGGAGGTCTGAGGGCTGCAGGGGTATAAAGCCTGATGGACTTCTCTTTGGCTCTAGTAGGGAATAATGAACTCAAACATTTCTATGGATCTGTTCCTGACTCTTATAGAGAAGTTCTTGGAAGTCCCACTACCCTAGCCACTCATTCTCCAGGGTCCTTCTCACTGGATCCAGAGAGATCTGAGAATAGGAATCTTGCTGGACCTGTCCAGCAAGGCAGCTCCTTCTACCCATTGTGATGTGGGTCAGCTGACCAAGAAGGGTCACCTCCTGCCTCTAGCTCAGTCTACTGAAGTGCTTGCTATGTCTAGTGATCACATTTCAGCCCCAGGTCTTGCCTGGGTTGTGATCTGCCTGCACCTCTTTTTCTGGGCTAAGCCCTCTCACCTTTCAAGTCTCAGCATTGTTGTAACTTTTCCCAGAGAGTCTTCTGTGATGCCCATCTGGGTTAGGTACTTTTCAAGCTTCCTGGCCCTTTGACCTTTGTCAAATGTGACACTTCAATATGCCACTGAGTTCTGCCCAGACCCTGTCCCACTCTGCCAGTGTCCCAACTCTGAGCACAGTGGACTCCTATCTGCCTCTGTAAGTACCTTCTACCAGCAGCACCTGCTCGAGAGAACTGATGAAAGATGAGTAACAGTGAGTAAGTACAAGGAAACACGACCCCATTACTGCTAAGAGCACTTCTGAGCAGGCTGGTTAAGTGTCTCATAGCATTCTATAAACTTTGCTGTTCATTGACATTTGTCTGTCCTTTAAGATCAATTTAAAAGTTTCATCTAAATTTGCATTCCTATTTCATGTCTCAGAATGAGGATGTCTATTTTTTTGTCTTCTTTCTTAGGGACAGGAATAACGTTGGAGGCAGTCTGTGGCACAGAGCTACGGGCATATTCATTAAGCTTAATTCTCACGGGTCTTAATGTGTCTCTAACCATCTGGATTCTGCGTTAAGGGAATAATGAACTCCTCACAGGCAGCGCCATGTGTGCTCCAGCCTGCGATCAACCTGAGGATGGATCTTCCCAAAGACTCAGGTGAAGCAGCTGGGATGGTACTCGGTAAATTAAGTACAGATTTTACTTCAAGTTTTGCTAAGACAGTGGAAGTCCCAGGCTTGCCCCTGCTCTGCATTCAGATGGGCGTTACAAAGCACGTGGTCTCCTGTCTGTCTCCTGAGTGACCTGCTGAGCATCTGTGCGTCTGGGACGGGTTCCACAGCCCTGCTACTTCAGATACAATGGAGGCCTTCTGGATGCTTCACAGAGTTCATTAGATGGCCCAGGAGAAGGGCTTGGCTTGAATCTGCACTCCATGAGTGACAGCTGGAAAGTATCCTTGGACATGTCATATGGGTCAGCATGTTTTGAGTTTAGCATCTTTCAAAAGGGACATTGAGAGAGACATAGCCATGTGTCCAGTTGTTTTGAAATTAAATAACTACTTGAAGGGGTGTTGACATTATTAAAAGGAGAACAGGAATCTAGCAGGTATTTTTGGTTGTTGAGCAGTGGAGGAAGAAGGAGAGACAGGAGCAGGAAGGCTGCCGTGACAGGCTTTCCTTGAAGACCAGGGCAGGGCACTTGGACTAGGCTGTGCTCTGGCTGCTAAGTCATCATTCTGCAGCTAGACAGCAGTACATCGTGGACCAGTGTTACGGTTTGTGTCTAGATGTCCCCCAAAGCCTCATGCAGTCATGGAGGTGGCTTCTAGAGTTTATAACTGATTCATGGTCTAATGCTGGGATTATGGGCATGAGTGCTACACCCATCCCGGGGCAGGTAGCTTGCATGTAATATAAGGGAGGGAAAGAGGCTTGCTCTCTCTCTCGTGCTCTCTCTCTCCTCCCTTTTGCTTTGCTTGTTTTTGCTGCCTTCTGCTGCCATGAACTGTTGCCCTCTGTCATGTGCCACTCTGCCTTGGAGCTAGCCGAGTATGGACTGAAACCTCTACAAACTGTGAGCCAAATAAACCTTTCCTTCCTCAATTTTGGGTGTTGGGTATTTTGTCTCAGCAAGGAGAGAAAAGTAACCGAGACAACCAGGAAGCCTGCCCACTCTTGGAGGCTCCTGCAAAGCCCATTTCTCCTGGCTGGGAACCAGAGCTATAAAGCCAACAATGGTTACGAGGGTGTTGCAGCAGAGGGACAGTGTTCTATGTCTGCTCTTTCCCAGGATGTTTCCTGAGCATGTCCTCTGTGGAGCAGACATGGAGTTCAGTGGCCTTCTCAGTGCATAAGCTCTTGAACAAGGGCTCTAGGCAGCAGCAAGAGTCCACCTCCATTGAGCCCCTCCTCAGCTTCTTGAAGCAGGCTGCTTAGGAGATGCCAGCCTGGCTTTACCTGCCCCTTGACTGGTCCTCCCCATGGTGACTTCCAGAGAAGGAGAGAGGATGTAACCCTGATGATGCTAAGGTGGGTCCTGAGCAACACTGTGGGTGACCTCTGCAAATAGGTGGTGCTCAAGCCTCCAATAGCATGTCTCCCCTTCTCCCCTGTGAGTCCTGGGTGGAGGAGAATGATGTCTGGGGTCTCATTTCAGGGGTAGGAATCAGCTGCAACCCTCACCTCTTCTTTCCTACCTGTTCCTCAGGGCCCATTTTTTTGTGAGCTTTGGAGGAACGTGTCCCCTCCCTGTAATTTGGGAGGGGTATCCTTTTGTAAAGAAGTGATGACATCTAGGGGTGGGGCAGTGGTAGAGGCCAAGGAACCCATTAAGCAGACACCAAAGAAAATCCCAGGGAGGGTCTCCCACAGGTACCCAGGGTGTTGGTAGTTGGGAAATCCAGTGCCAGTTTGGCTCTGTTATTTGCTTGGGTTTCCATGGAAACCACCAGGTAGCTGGAAGCACTGGCCCAAGAAAGTTTTTCAACCTTCATTATTTTAAAGGATCTTGCTTCCCCTTCTTTGCCCACGGTCACATAGTGGTTTCCATGGAAACTAGTCTAGAAACTGCCAGAATGAGAGGGAGTCAAATTTTGGCCATTTCCCGTGGCTGAGGAATGGAGAGGAATGGAACGAACCAGAAAGTATGGGGGGAGGGGACAGTTGATGGAGGGTCCAGCCACCTGTTCATAGGTGGGAGGCCTGGCTGGCAAGAAGGGCTCCTGGTTGAACACAGTTTTTGCCATGTTGGAAGGAAATAGCTCAAGGACAAACCCTCTACCTCTGATGCCTCTTCTGACTTTCAGAAAGGTGCCATGGGGACAGAAAGGGGGGAAAATGTTTCAAAGATTTTATCCCAGAGTGCATTTGATACTGATCCCGAAATCCTCATATATGGACCTGCCGAGGCTTGATGGGTCCTACAGACGCAACCCCCACCCAAGCCACGGTGGGGAAGAGCACAGTTTCAGGGACGCCCAATGGGGGGAAAGAGGAGCTTCAGAGAATGAACCACTTGGTGAGGTCTCATGGCTGCTAAATGTCCCCAGCCCCTCATCCCCAGTTCTGCAGCCCCTTGGTTAATGCTGCAGAAGAGAGCTTGAGCCAAGAACACAGGAGAAGGGGTTCCTCATGAGCATCTTGAGGTAGATGGAGCTGACTCTTGGTTCCTAGCCTGTGGCTGCAGTGCTTCTTGCTGTGTGTGCATTTAGGTCACAGACCCTCCTCAGTGGGTTTAATAGTGCCACTCCCCAAAAATGCCCACTTGGTATATGTGAATATGACCTTTTTGGGAGTAAAGGCATTGTAGATATGATTAAGTAAAGGGTCCTGAAATGATGTCATCCTAGATTTAGAATAGAAAGGGAGAAGTGATTCAGCAATTGCCTAATTCAGTAGAAGATTTCAATACCACATTTTCAACAATGAATAGAAAACTAGATGGAAGATAAACAAGGAAATTGACTAATACTGTAAATGAACTTGTCCTCCTAATAGACATACAGAGAAAAGTCCACTCAGCATCAGCAAAATATATATTCTTCTCAAATGCATAGAACATTCTCCAAGACAGACTAATGTTAGGTCATAAAGCAGGCATCAGTACATTTAAAAAGACTGAAATCATACAAAGTATCTTCTGACCACAATGGAAAAAATTAGAAATCAATATGAGAAGACAATTTGGGAAATTAAGAAACCATCAAATTAAAAAACACACTTTAAAATGACATGTGGGTCAAGTAAATCATAAAGGAAATTAGAAAATACTTTAAGGTGAATGAAAATGAAAATAAAACAATAGATAAAGGTACTGGAATCAGTAGCCTTAACTTCCACCTTTAGAAACAGGAAAAAGAAGAGCAAACTAAACTCAAAGCATGCAGAAGGGGAGAAATAATGATTAGAGTGAAAATAAATAAAATATGGAATAAAAACAATAAAGAGAATCAACAAAACCCCAAATTTATTGTATTTTATATACTTATTTTATTTTTGGTAGTTTGAAAGACTAATAAAATTCACATACCTTTAGATAGACTGACCAAGAAAATGAGAGAGAAGATTCAAATTATTAAAATAAAAAATGAAAGAAGGGGCATTAAAACCAACTTTACAGATACATAAAGGGTAATAATGTCATACAATGAACAAATGTATGCCAGCAAATTACGTGACTAGATGACATAGGAAAATTCGTAGAAAGACATATACTACTTAAACTGACTAGAGACGAAATAGAAAACTGAAATAGAAATATAATAAGTAAAGAGATTGATTAAATAATTTAAAAATTTTATCAAAAAAGCTATATTCACTAGTGAATTCTACCAAATATTAAAGAAGTATTAACATAAATTTCCCAGAAAGGCTTCCCAAAAGTAGAAGAGAAGAGAAAACACTTCGCAACACATCCTGTGATGTGAGCTTCAGCATGACACCAGAAGAGACAAGGTCCTCGTGTGGCAAGACAAGCACAGACTGATGTCCCTACGAGCACGGACTCAGAGACAGCGGCAAGTGGAGCTCAGCAGCTTACAGGAAGGACTGTACACCAGATTGAAAGGGGTCCGAGCCAGAAATTCAAGGTTTGATTAGATTCTGGAAAATCAGTGTAACATAGCGTTCATAAAATAGAGGACGAAACCCACACGAGTATCTCAATAGATACAGAAGAAGCCTTCTACCACCCCCGCCTTCATGAAGAAAACACTTGACACACAGTGATTGGGGGGAGCAGCCCCACCTGATGAGGGGCCTCTGTGGAAGGACCACAGCCTTCATCACGCTTTGAGGGGAAGACTGAGTATTTTACCCTAAGGTCAGGGCTGACACAAGGGTGGTGTTACTTAATAAAATATCCAGAATAGGCAAATCATGGAGACAGAAAGCAGATTAATTATGCCCAGGGCTGAGGCTAGGAGGAAGGGGTGAGGTTAACTGATAATGGGCATGGGTTTTTTTTGGGGGGGATGATGGCATGTTATAAAATAATTGTGATGATGTCACAACTTTGTGAATATGCTCAAAACCACTGAGTTGTATACTTTTCTAAAATAAATTGCATGTACATGAATTGTATCTCAATAAAGCTGCTTAAGAAGGAGGAGGATAGTTTCTGTGAGATAGACTTTTCAGATTCCACTTTTACGTGCGGTCACACATACTTTTCTTTCTGTGTCTGACTCGCTTCACTTAACATAAAGTCCTCCAGCTCCACCCATGCTGCTGAACTGGCAGAAGCAGACAGTAGAAAGGAGGTATCCAGAAGTAAACAGCAGATGGGAGGGAAGATGCTGATCGCTGTACAAAGCTTCAGTTAGACAGGAAGAATAAAATTTGATCATCTATTGCACTCATGGTGACCACGGTTAATAACAACATATTGCATATTTCAAACTTGATAAAGGAATGGAGTTTTAATGTTCTTACCACGAAAAAATGACAAGTTGGTGAGGTGATGGATATGTTAATTAGCTTGATTGAATGTTTTATAATCCAGACATAGATCAAAACCACACTGGATGGGCCGGTGAGATGGCTCAGCGGCGTAAGCGCCTGCCTTGCAAGT
This sequence comes from Erethizon dorsatum, assembly GCA_028451465.1. Classification (NCBI taxonomy): domain Eukaryota; kingdom Metazoa; phylum Chordata; class Mammalia; order Rodentia; family Erethizontidae; genus Erethizon; species Erethizon dorsatum. The sequence continues at coordinate 114,738,194 of CM051822.1, read as the reverse complement.
GCGAGGGCCCGAGTTCGACTCCCGGATCCCACATACGAAAAAGGGGCCGGTGATATCGCTCAGCGGCACGGGTGCCTGTTGGCGCACGAGGTCCTGAGATTGACCCCTGGTACCCACAAAAAAAAACAAAAAAAAAACAAAAAAAAAAAACCACACTGGAGCTGCAGAACAATTCAAGTGCAGAAGCTGTAAGAGAAAAGGAACTTTATTTGGGATCTTAGGATGGCTCTGAGTCCGTGATCCAGTGGAGGGAGGGGCTGTGGGAGCTTATACAGGCAAGTCGTGCTGATTTATTGTAAAGCAGTGAAAAATCCCTTTGAAGGAAACTTCAGCTGAATGTTGAGAACAGAGGCTACATAACCAATACAAGATAAGGGAAAGAATACACGTACTGAGTAGCAGGATCTATAAAACAGGAGTCCCACAACTTCTTGCTTTGCATTCTGAGACTTTGGGCACAGTGTAAGTAACTGTGGGCCAAATGTAAGGAGCCAAAGAGGGCAGGTGACCACAGTTCCATTTCAGGAAGCAGTTGGAGATGTGTGTGTATCCTGTCTCTTTAGCCTTTTTTTTCAGCACTGGGGATTGAACCCAGGGCCTTCACATTGAGCTATATCCTCAGCTCTTTATTTATTTATTTATACTGTCAGATAGTATCTCACTGAGTTGCTCAGGCTGGCCTTGAATTTGAGATTCTCCTGCCTCAGTCTCCCAGAGTGTTGAGATTACTGGCATGTGCCACCACATTCAGCTTCTCTTTTATTTCCCATTCTCCATAAATATATAAAGTTATAATTTGTCAATTAAAAATAAATAAAACATGAAAAGCAATTCATTGACCAGTCTAAAGGAGAGTGCTATGTTAATAAGAAATAAGATTCATTAGAATAGAGTAAAAACCCAGCCAAATTGTGAGGTTAGAACTAAGGAAGGTACCCTAGTGGGGTTAGTATAGATAGTACAGTTGGGGCTATGGGTCACTTCCCTCCACTCACCTGAACTTGGGCAATGCCCCTTGACCAACCCCTCAAACTTTGTCCTAAGGGGCAGAGATAAGAAAAACAAAGACCTTTGAGTCTGCCCTGGAAAATTCCCAAATCCCAACCCATTATGCATAGGCACCAGTTTCTCCCACAACAGTGTCCTTCTTCACCTTTCTGGAGCTCACTGAAGGTTCATGCATATGGACTGCATCTCATAGCTCCAATTATAACAGAGAATTATGGGAAAGGACACATACAATAGACACAGCTGATGTGACTCAGCAGCACCCCACCTTCTTACCATAGCATGCCATGTCCAGTTCTTTCTTTGTAGTGCACAAGAACCTAGGAGCTGGTCTGGGACATTATCACCCATGGTTACAAGGTGGGGCAGGGTAGGATCCAGGAACTGAGGGGCTGGTCATGTTCTCCATCTTGATCTAGGTTTAAAGAAGGAAGTAAGAGTCAGTGAGTTTGGTCCTCAGGTCCAGTCCCATGGGAGATGTGTGAGTGGTGGCCATTTCTGGCAGAGGCGTACTGTGTACCGGGGGAATGAGGCAGAAATCATTTGGGGTGTCAGTCATTTTACTTTCGGGTACCAGCACTAAGGACAATGTGTTGGGTGGGGTATATGTGTGGGGCAGCTGCAGCCAGATTGCGTACAAAAGAAGGTTTCATGTTTTACTTCCTCTGGGCTTGGTCACTGCCGCCTGGTTTGGGAGGTCTTCCTGGGCTCTGTATACAAGCAGGGCTCTTCTTCTCTGCTCAGAGATGCCAAGTTTCATCCTGCTGCATGTGGTCACCATGTCCTGTCTTGCTGCTGTGCTTCGGCAGTTGCCTTCCTTGGCCTTTGGTCCTGGGTCTGTGAGCTTCTCTGTGGAGGCAGCGTCTTGGCCAACTCTACATTCTTAGACTTAGCAGGTGCTCAGTAAATGTTTGTTGAATTAGTGCTCGAACACACGTAGTCTGTATACTGGATGATAAAGCCACATTCCTCCCCTCCAGACCTTTCCCCCAGTCCTGAACCATTGTTTCCATCCCATCAGGAGCCTCTGGTGCCCCGCCCCACTCTACACGGAAAATGGAGCCCATACTGCTTTCAGAGGGAAAAGAAAGCGGTCTCTGCCTTGTGGGGTGTTTGCCTCTTTGACGCCGTGAGCTCATTAGGGAAGTGGCTGAATGGCTGGCTCGTCTGGTCCTACTGAGGCAGGCCAGAGGTTCTCACTTGTTTCCAGCATTTCCTGGACTCTGCATTCTGTCTCTCTCTGCTTTCCACCTGGGGGCTGCAAGTTGCAGAGGAGACAGCAGTAAAGCCTCAGCGATGTGTGCTGAAGTGATTCCCCTCCCTCCATGGGCCGCTGCTCTGCGGTCAGCACGGCGCCAGTGGTTGCACAGCTGGGACTGCTACAGCAGCCCTGTGGGAACTGTGTTCTTCCCGATGTTGGCTCCTTGGCCTGCCTGTGCCTAAACAAGCACAACCCGGAACCTGCCCCACTTGGAAACAACTTCCTGCAATCTTAATACAGAAACTCTGAAGCACTGAGAAGCAGGGAGCAGAGGTGGGCAGAGGTGGAGGGGCCTCGATCAAGGTGACCTCCTCCAACCCAGGAGACTTCACCACAGGTAAAGTCTTCATTTTACTTTCAAAGACCTGATTTCCTTCTTGGTTAACATTTAAATATAAAAGCATCAACTGAATCTTTAAAAACTAATCTATGCTTCTTTTATTCCTGCTTAAAGATTAAAGGGATGCAGTCCTCCTCCTGAAAAGCCTCACTTGCTCTCCCTGGTGCAGGAAGCCCTGGCCTCTGAGGGAGGACAGAGCTCTGGCCCTTTTCGAGTCTCTTAGCTGCAGTGCTCAGCCCCCGTAGGAAGGAGTTTGAAGTCGCCCTTCTGCTTCATGCCCCTTTCGCCCATCCCACGCTTGGCCGAGGCTTCTCCTGTCTTATAACAACCATGGGTGCTCTAGGCCCAGCTCTTTCCCAGCCTGCAGGGCCTACTGCCCTGACGTCTCCCCTGAATGCCCAAGGGCTCCTCCAAACCCTTTGGTTCAGCCATGGGCCTGGCTCCCTGCTGGTGACAGGCATCTCCATCTGTCTCTACAGACCTGCAGGTGGGACACCAGCTGGTCTTGAGTTTTGCCCTCCCATGGCTGCTGCAACACCACTGATCAGACCCCAAATGTGCCTTATCTGCCATCTGTTCCCCAGGCTCCCAGAGACCTACAATTCTTCCTTAAGTGACTCCTGCGGACTCTCTTGCATGGCCTGAGAAGGCTCCCTGGAAATGGCAGGGCTGCACCCCAACCCCAGACCCACACAGGCTCTGTCTGGGTTTCCCACACGGACTGAGTCTCGGCCGCTGCCCTTTGTTGCATGCCCACGCCCTCTCCGGCCCCCATCCCACCACCAAGAAGCGTGACAGACAGCTGCTGTACAGAACTCAGACGCAGCCTGTGGACATTTCTCACTCAGTTTCACTGCTCTGTCAGAGGAAAACAGCATTCTGTTTCATGAACGATTGTCCTGACTGAACTTTCTTCATGCTCAGCCTTCACTGAGCAGGCTTCAGTGGTGGCTTCCTCCTGCCTTTGGTCTTCTGTTACTGTCACAATTTATGTCACGCTGCAAGGCAGGAGGGCTGTCTTTCCTTGACTGCTTTTGAATTTCTCAAAGTCTTCTTAGCTTTCAGCCCGTTTATTGAAGATAACTTTACAATCATGTCATACTAAAGAAAATTTGCTCAGATTTTAATTCTAATATGATGAACCTGTACATAATTTTGAAACAAATTGAGATTATAAATTTTTTTACTTTCCTTAAAAATATGATATGTTATTTTCTTGTTGCTACTAAAACAAATTACCATAAACTCAGTGGCTTTACATAACATACACTTACTATTTCCCAGTTTAGGAGGTCAGAAGTCTGAGTGCAGAGGGTGCTTCTCTGGTGGCTCCAGGAAGAATCCATCACGGCCTTTTCCAGCTTCTGAAGCAACCTGCACCCCTGGACTTGAAGCCACTTCCTCCATCTTCAGATTCAGCCCTGACGAATCTTCCAATTTTTTTCTCTCTCTGACCTCTGCTTCTACCATCCTAAATCAGCCCTTTTTTTTAAAGGGAAAATAAATACAGGGGACAAAACGTCACTACAGCAGAGCGAAGGTGTTCCCTGTGTGTCGCAGCCACCAACATCTCAGCTCAGATAAATTCTCTGTCCCTGATTGCCAAGCCAGCTCCCTTACAGAGAGAGAGAGAGAGAGAGAGAGAGAGAGAGAGAGGGAGGGAGAGGGAGAGGGAGAGGGAGAGGGAGAGGGAGAGGGAGAGGGAGAGGGAGAGGTGGCAGGACTGTGGGGTGTGACTCCCCACACCTCCTGATTCCCATCCAGCCTCCATCCCTCCCAAGCTGTGATCCTTTGGCAAGTCCCACAGTTTCCTGGTGTTTCAATTTTCTGAAAATGGAGGCGTGTAGGGTTGTATATGTGCATGCACGTGGGTGCATATGTGCATGTGTGTGTGCTTGTGTGTGCATGAGTGTGGCATGGATTTGTGTGAGTGCTTACGTGTATGCACACATGCCATGCCCAAAATACATGCATATACATATACAGGGCCATAACGCATGCACACAACCACACCCCACATGCTACACAAATGTGCACACATACAGTTCACTTAGGATCCAACTTCCCGGTGACCTCGGTGGCTGCTGAGCTCAGAACTCTTCTCATGACCGTGAGGCTGTGTCTATAACTCAGCACACACTTGGCACTTGTTCTGTCACTCTCTGCTTGCCCAGTTGAGGGCTGTGTGCTGCCACATGTGCCCATGGGGCAGGGGTTGGGTGCAGAGAGAAAAGTGATGGAGTTGAGTCACTGGGTGGTGATTTAGTGTTCACAGAACAACATCATCTGTTGCATTAAATTTATATTTTTAATTTGAATTTTGTTGCTGTGATAGTTTTGCTTTTAATTTACTACCTTTTTTTAAAGTCAAATAGAAGAAAAAATTAAGAGAATTTCATATCTAGTTGAATATTTGAACAAATTAAAACCAGATTGTAATAAAAGTATTTTCAGTCAATCTTGGGATCTGAGAAACTATCTTTTTTTTTTTTTTTTTTTTTTTGTGGGTACCGGGTGTCAAACTCAGTACCTCGTGCACCAACAGGCGCCTGTGCTGCTAATCGATATCACTGGCCCTTTTTTCGTATGTGGGTACCAGGAGTTGAACTCAGGACCTCGCGCTTGCCAGGCAGGTGCTTATGCCACTGAGCTATCTCACTGGCCCCTGTGTGCTTTTCTATTATTGCATTTTAAAGTGCCTGTTAGGAGACAAGGCCTTAGGCTAGGGGTTAAAAATTACACCTGGGCCAAACACAGCCCCTGCCTATTTTTGTTAAGAGAGTTTTATTGGCACACAGCCGTGTCATTCTTCCCATATGGCCTGTGGTTATTTCCTGCTGCCTGGTGGGCAAGGTCCTGCTACAGAGACTCCATGACCTGCAAAGCCTGAAATAGCATCTGCTCCTTAAAAAGCATTCACTGGGGTCCACATCAACAACTGGTTTTCTAAAGCTGCCTGGACATCAGAATCCTCTGGTGAAATTCAAAGCATAAAAATACAAGACCAGATCCCAGGCCCTGCTCTTCACCTTTGGTTGGAATTAGGTGGACGATTGAGTCCTTGAGTCTTCCAAGTGACTCAAAACTGTCCTCCTCCCTGGGCCTCTGTTTTACCTAGTGCTGACACCCTCAGCCTGTGGTGTGCCTGGGGGGGATCATCAGCCACTTCACAGAACCAGGGAAAAGGATGCCACCCTCACCATGTAACTGTGCTCGCAAGCCCAGGCTGGAGGCCTTGTCTCCGCCTTATGTCCTGTGGTCCTTGTAGTCCAGTAGACCATTGAAGAGGTCGCATTTCCTCCATGGAATCAGTTCAAGGTGCAGGTACATGACTTCATTTCTCTAGTGTAATTATGCAATCAGTCACTCCTCAAATCATAGGGAAATGTGTTTAACACACTTTCCAGTTTAAAAGGCAATTAGAATAGACATTGTTAAGACATCTGGGGATGAGCTTCCATAATTAATTTGCTTTTTCCTTACATGGAAAGAGGATGCACCCAAAAATATAGAAGTTATTTACATGTAAAATAAATTTAATGTAAAAGTTTATTTAATGGAGTGAGCAGGATTTTCTTGGGACAGCAGAAGCATGTACTCACCTTGTGGCTGGAGACTGGCAGCTGCAGTCTCCAGTTATGGGGGGACTGGCTAGGTTACTGTGGCCTCCTTGACACTCACACCAGTACCCAGAATGGCCCAAGATACTGGCGAGGCAGCTCTCTGGCCATCTCAGGTCATTCTCCTGACATTAATAAACCTGAGAGATGGAGAAGGTGATAGGAATGGAGACTGGAGGAGGACAGGAGTAGGGTAGGGTGGGACAGAGGAGACTGGGAGGAGGCCTGCAGGAAGCACTGCTGTAGTTCCCCAGAGCAGTCTCTAGGTCTTCCTACCATGAGGCCAGAACAGAATTATTTATTTCATCCATGGAAAAGGATAGTATGAAAGGATTGAGAAGTAACAACGGAATATTGGTATGATAAAGAGAAGCCTCCAAAGAGAGCAGCCATGGATGGAGGTAAGGCTGGGAGATCAGCAAGGAGTACAGTGCAGGGTTGGCCCTTGGCCCCCAGCCTCTTCCATCCTTGGGGTGCGGTGGCTGAGATCACCCCCTCCGGGGACCAGGCATTGGCCGCTGGGATGGGCCCACCTTGGGCTCCAAAGGGACCTTCATGGGACTGTAGCGGGACTCCACAGAGCACCCACATTGATGCTACCCCATGGGGCATGTGAAGCAGACCTGTAATCCCATACTTGGCTCTTGGAATACTTGCCCTATTTGTTGACAAACAGTACAATTGCTCTCCCCAGGTTAATTCAAATACATACACTTCAGAGCTCAGAACCTCCTTGACTGAAGCTCTGACAAAGACTTTCTCCTGGGAGGGATCCCTAAGATCTGCAGGAGCTCCAGCCACGCTGGCAGTGTGGTCCCACAATGGTCCTGCCCAAGTCCTGTCCCCCAAAGAAATATTTGCTTTGAAAAAATTTAAAAGGAACCAGCAAGCCAGCTCTACCTAGGCAGATGTGGTAGGCCACATGATTGGGCTTCTTGGCATTTTGCTCAGAGTCACAAAGCTCAGTCACTGCTCCAGCCAAAGACCTCAACACAGGTGCCCTGGCCGGGCTGCATAGACTATATCTCATTCACCATCAGCACCTTGGAAATGTGGCTCCTGCATTGCTGGCAGCAGAGTGGCCTCCACCTGTGATCACTGGGACAGTACATTTGGTAGCCATCAGATTGTTTCTTGGAAGAATAGGCCAGCATGGACAGGTGGGCAGCTTTATCCACAGCCCAGCTCTGTCCTGAAGGGAGCTCTGCACAGGTTGAGGGTGGCAACCAAAGCCATTTGAGCACAAGGCATTACACTGGGCCAGAGTGGTTACTGAAGCTCATGCGCTCTGGTGGCTGACTGCTAATCCCGTCAGCTTTTAGGAAAAGGGCTACGGAAACCAGGTGTGTCAATCACTTACCTGTCAATTCTGTATGAGAAAATGACGCGCACAGAGCCTCAGTTCCATGCGTGGACTGCTTTCACTCAACAGGACCAGAAGCTTCCAAGGACAATGTTTCAGCTGAGGAGTCAGCTGCATGTACTGAGCACCTTCTCAGGAGCCACTGGTGCCTAGTTTCACATTAGGAATACACAGGTGAATACATATCAAAGCAGGAAACTGGAGATAACTCAGAAGGCTAGAGGAGCCTGAGGCCCTTCACCACCAGAGTGAGGATATGTCCAGCAGCGGATGAGGGCTGACAAGAGGCCACCAGCAAGGACCGACTTGACCAAGCATTTCAAGAGACAGAAACTTCAGAGCTGCACGGTGGCTGGCCTGTGCCATTGTCCTCTGTTCACGGTACCCAGAAGAGACAGAAAACTCAGGGAGGTTGTCACTCACAGTCTGATTCATGCAAACCAGGAAGTGCTAATCTTTTTCCAAACTCCAACCATTGTTAGGCATTTGGTTTCCAGTGAGCTCTCTGTGGGCAGGATGGTGGGGAGCAGCCAGTGCAGTGACTGTCCAGGGCTGCCCCAGGGGTTAGGCCTTGGGGAGAGGATTGTGGGGTCTGGGGCTCTGCTCTAGCCACTTCTTCCTCCTTCTTTCTCTTTATATTGGGGTCTCAAAGGAACTATATAGCAGTGGTAGGTGGAAGATCATTTGTAGGCAGCTGGGAAGCTCTGTAGAGGGAGCTAAACTTGTGCCTGGAGCTGCCCAGAGCAGGGCTCTGATATTTGCCATTTACTCAGGAACTGTAGCCTTCTTCCCAGCCACCTAGCTCACACATGAGAACTCACAAAGACTCACACAGGGCTCGGAGAGCCCCCCTCCTTGCTACCCCCAGCCCAGAGCCTGTACTCAGCTTGAGAAGGGAGAGGCCCCTACAGATCCAGACCTATGCTGGAACACTCTCTTCCCTCTTAGATACACACACGAGGGGCTGGGCTGTGGCTCAGGGGCAGAGCACTTGCCTGGCATGCATGAGGTCATGGGTTCCACTCCTAGCAATGCATAAAATGAAACAGAAACACTCACGTTCCATGTATCAGAAGAATCAGACTTTCTTTGGGGACTCAGTCTGGTAGAGACGCAGACATGGGATCCAGGGCCCCTGGTGGCCAGGCTGCTCCTTAGAGCTCACTGCTGCCCTCCTGTCCTTCACCCTTGCCTGGCAGTGCCCTCTCCAAAGTCTTGGACTGCACAATGGTCTCTTTTCCAGTTGAGTGGCTCCTTGCCCACTGTAGCTCTCAGAAAGTGGCTGATGGTGGGTGCGTGAGTGACCAGCCACAGACTGTCCCCTGCCTGCTGTCCTGGGAAGGCATCTCCTCATTCCAAGGTGCTTCCCCATGAGACTTCCGGTCCTTGTCCTCTGCTTGGACTTCTGGGGTCTGCAGGGTTGGCTCCTGGCCTGGGTCTCCCCTTGGTGATGCCTGCATGGCTGTAGCTGGGAGGTGTACCAGTCTCTCTCATCACATTTGACTTAGCCTGTTGGTAAGCACCAGACCTCTCCCATCAAAGTCCAGTTTTACATATTGAAATTCTTTGTTGGCATCTTCACTTTGACAGCTAACACATCTCATACTCAATGTGCCCCAAAAGGAGTTCCTGATTCCTCCCCACTCCGCAGTCCCCATACCCCACACCTAATCTCTTCCATCTTCCTGAGCCAGAGAGTGACCAAGCTACTCACTCTATGGACTAGGAGTCTGTTTTGATTTTCTTTCTCTCTTACTCCTCACACTTAATCCACCTGCAAGAACTATAGATTCTATTTCAAAATGTAACCCAGTTCTGCTTGCCTTTCTCTGTTTTCATGGCTACCTACCTCCACACCCATTGCGTGGCTAGAAAGAGTCCTGACCTTTTCTCCCTCCCTTTTCTGCCCCCATGGTTTGTTGTTATCATTCTAAACACTCTTTCCGTGAGGAGACTGGAATGAAAGATAAGGACCTAGGAATGTCCTGGACATAGACAGAAACAGAGATTTTAGAGCTTCAGTAAGTCCCTGACTTACTAACCAGTTCCATTCCTGGAGGATGTTTGTAAGTTGGATTTGTTCATAAGTCTGACAAAGTGAGTCTTACACACCTTTGACACAAATATACAATGTATACTTTATTGCTTTGTGCTTCCTAGCCGCCCCTCCATATCGCCACTGCTTTTCCTCTTGCTTCCAGACATCCTGGGCTCTGATTGAGCACTGAATTACTGTACGCTATCACACTGTACAGTGAGCACACAGCAGCATGACGGTGACAATGTCTGGCAGACGTGAGCCACATCTGCGATTTATTTGCATCTACAAATGTTTGTAATGCGAGGTGTATTTGTACCTGTGAAAGTTCGTAACTTGAATGTTCGTATGTCGGGGACTTACGGTTTTATAGGCCCAATGAAGAGAAAACAACAACAACAACAACAACAACAACAAAATGGAGGGAGGGAACTGTGAAGGTGTCGTCAGTGGCCAGAGCTGAAGGAAGCTGCCACTGCTTGGACTGGAAGGCCCCACAGTGCCCACAAAAAATGTAGGCAGACACAGAAATATTAGAGTCACAGAGAGAGTGAGCAAGGGGGTGGGGAGGAGAGAGAACCAGACTGGCATCCAGCTTCTGTGTCAACACTGGGTCCGGGAAGGTAACGCCCTGCCTCCTTGCCTTCACTGGCACAGCACTTGAACTATGGGCAACACCAGACACGCTAAAATGACTCGTCACATAAAGGTCTTTACAAAACATTCTCCTATGGCCCTTCCTGTGCTGTTGCCACTTCTCTGGGTGAGGAGTGACCTGGTCATGAGTGTGAGAAGCAGGAGCCCCTGCTGGGCTGGAGGAAAGTCTGCAGCAGGCCTGGAAGCAACAGGTGCAACCACTCTAGCTGCCAATGGGATCCAAGAACTGGGTCCTGAGCAGGGCAAAGGGGAGCCCGTGAGGACAGAAGAATAGAGGAGTGGGCAGTAGCAGTGTCGAGGTGGAAAGCAGATGTTTCTTTTCCCACCAGGGAAATGCAACTGGAAATGCAACTGACTTAGGAATTTGTGGCTTGGAGACAACCCATGATTAGCACAATGCTGAGTTCCTGATGGGGCAGAAGGAAAAGAAGCCATGGCCTCCCACAACAGGATACTCTTCCTGTCCCTGTGTGTGTCCTGAGCTCAGGGAAGGAAAGTGGGATCCCAGGGTCCCCCTCAGCTGTGCCAGTATAACTAATAGCATATGTTAATAGTTTAAATGAGGGTAGAACTGATAAAATGTTAAGGGTGAGAGGTAGCTAGAGTCAAAGGATTCTTTCCACATTTTGAAAGGGGTGGGTCAAGGAGAGAGGTAGATAGACTTAAACATATTTACTGGCTCTGGAGCAATGAGGAAAAGCACTGAAATAGTAATAATCAAGGATCAGGGACTTGGAAGAAGGGGTAAGTGTGGGCCCATAATGTGAGTGACCTATATCCTCGTTTCTTTTGAACAGAGGGAGAAAATAACACTTGTAAACACATGGGGAAAAAAAAAAAAGAAAGAAAAAAGCAGAGTAAGCGTGTTGTCAAAATGAGGGGATAATCCAGTCCCCACCCCAATGCTCTGCCCACATGGTCCTGAGCGGAGCTCCAGACAGACTCTTGGCCTTCCTGGCTCTTCACCATCCAGGCCAACATCAAGTTTGACCATGTAAAGTGTCAGTGAGTCTTGGTCAAAATTGCTGTGCATGAACTATATTCTTGTTTATGTTGTTGTTTTTCAGTGCTGGGGCTGGAACTCAGGGCCTTGCACATGTTAAACAAGTACAGTACTTTGCCACTGAGCCACACCCCTAGCCCATGCCTCACATTCTTTTTTTTTTTTTTTGTGGGTACCAGGGGGTCGACCTCAGAACCTCGTGCGCCAGGAGGTGCCTGTGCCGCTTAGTGATATCACCGGCCCCTTTTTCGTATGTGGGTTCTGGGAGTCGAACTCGGGCCCTTGCGCTTGCTGGGCAGGTGCTTAAGCCACTGAGCCATCTCACCGGCCCATGCCTCACATTCTTTAGCCGTCTCTCTCCACCTTCTTGGGTGCACCATGTTCCACTGTGTACACAAGGACATAGAATGTGACCAGGGCTCCCAGCCAAGGCCAGTGCAGGGCAGGACACAGATCTGAGTCTGGCTCTTCCTCAGGCCAAGCAGGGACTCAGATGTTCAAAATATTAGCAGGTCCCTGAGGCCCATTAGAGCCCTGTGACCCCCAGGGGGCTGACTTTGTGCAGGGGAAGGCATTAGAGGTAGGTGTCCATCCCGTGCCAGCCCCACTCTAAGCGCTATGGGGATGGTTTCCCTCAGCCCCACACAACACTCTCAGCCTGTGCTGGTGCAGTCAGAGAAAACAGCCCCAGCAGGTCGTGGGTGCCCTGCTTCCCAGGCACCCAAGCACAGTTTTGAGCCTGCGTGGCCGGGTTTGTCTCAGCTGGCTGCTTAGAGATATTCTAAGCCAAGATATACACAACCCCTCCCTAGATGGTGCCCACAGATTCGGCCTGGCACAGTTAGACAGAACTATTTTTCTTCTGGGAATCAGTAAGTTTTCACTAATTTCCCCAAACATTACCAGAGACTGTTTCCTTAAAGTACAAACATATACAGTATGTTCATCATTTAAAGTATCATTTCCTTAATGGGTGAAAATATTCTCTTGCTGTTTCTTTCGAACTGTGAACAATTAGAGAGTAGCACATTTCATTTTAGAAATAAGTACTGTTAGTGATCATCATAAACATCAGATGGTAGGGATAATTAAATTAGGCTAATATACTAGTTTCTTCGCTAATCGCTAACAATCCATAGTGCCTGTAATAACTATGATTTGTCATGTTGGGCCCACTGGTGGAGCCCACAGTAATTGAGACAGGATCCAGCTAATGAGCCTGCAGATCACATTCCTACAGATGAATCAAAACACCAGCTTTCCCTACACAACTTCCTGGTGGATCTATTTGGAAAGGACATGATGTGGAGAGGCTCTAGCTGCATCTTTGAGATGCTTGCAGAAGTTTGGGGTGTTCTTGTCTGGTGGACACCTGTGTGTGAGTGTACGTGTGTGAATAATGTGTGTCTATATTTCATATGTCTCTCACGATGGTCTTGGGAGGTGGCCTTGTCCTCCCTTTACATGTAGCAGAGTAGGCTCGGCATGATTCAGTGACATCCCATGTTCTGCACCTCATGATCTCTTCACCTCTCAGCGCTCTGATGCTTTCCCGTACACAGTAGGTGCTGCATGTGTACAGCATGATTTGACTAGGATGCATGATTCCCCCATCTCTAATCCTAATACATTACAAACGTAAAAGTAAGACCTTAAACTGTACAGTGCTAGAAAAGAACATATGATATTCGTCTGCGCAATATTTATTTTTGGCTATGAACACATAAGCACAGACAACAAAAGTGAAAGTAGACAAATGGGATTGGTTCAAGCTTAAAAGCCTCTGCACAGCCAAGGAAACAATCAGCAGAGTGAAGAGACAGCTTATAGGGTGAGAGAAAATATTTGCAAATCCTATATCTGGAAAAAGATTAATACTCAAAATATATAAAGAAGTCAAACAACTTAATGGGAATGACACCACCCAATGAAGAATGAGAAAGGATCTGAACAGACATTTCTAAAAAAAATGACATATGAATGTCCTACTGTGTATGAGAAAATGCTTCAAATCACTAGTCACCAGGGAAATGCCAATTAAGACCACAATGACGTATCATTTTACAATGTTAGGATGGCTATTATCAAAAAGATGACAGATGAGTGTTAGAGAAAGTGTGGAGAAAAGGGACTCTTGTCCCTTTTCTTGTGCATTGTTTGGTGGGAAAGTAAACTAAAATAACCACTGTAGAAAAACAGTGTGGAGATTTCTCAAAAAACTAAAAGTGAAACTCACATGACCCAGCAATCCCACTAATGGAATCCAAAAAACATGAAATCAGCATGGCAAAAAGACATCTGCGCTGCCACATTCATTGAAGCACGACTTCCAATAGCCAAGAGATGGAGTTGAACTGAATGTTCATCAATTGATGAATGGATTAAAAACCCAGTGTCACACTGTTCTGCTAAAAGTGAAATCCTGGAATTTGTAGCAAAATGGATACACACCAAGGACATTATGTTAAGTGAAATAAGCCAGGTACCAAAAGGCAAGTACCACACACCACTTACATATAAAATTTTAAAAAGTCCAATTTATAGAAGCAAAGATTTAGCAAGGGATCAGGGTGCAGGATTGAAGTTAAAAAGGATGCAAAATTTCAGTTAGGTAGGAGGAAAGTTCAAGAGCTCTATTGTATATCAAGAAAAGATAGTTAATAATAATGTATTCTAAAAAAAAATAGAGAAATCGAAGTAGACAAATAAGTGAAGAAACATGTTATGCCCATAAGTTGAAAGGAGTCAATTCTGATTAAATTGATCTAGAGTTTTAATACAGTTCCTATAAAAATCCAAGAAGGGCATTTTGTTGACATAAATGAGCTCATTCTTACATCTATATGGGAAGGCTCAGGCCCTCAAAGAGCTAAAACAATTTTGAAAAAGAATAAGGTGGGATAAATCAGTCTAACCAATTTAAAGACCTTTGTGTGGCTGTTATAATCGAGATGGGGTGCAAGGTGAAGGAGCAGACACACAGACCAATGAAACAGAAGAGAAAACCCACACATAAACCCACAGGTTCAAAAGCAAGTTAACAGAAGAAGGATGCCTTTTACACAAATGGGACTGGAACAACTGGACATCCACAGGCAAAAACCAAACCAAAACAAAATAAACACAGCAAAACAAGACAAAAAGCCTTGAACTAAATCTCACATTTATATAGAAAGTAACTCAACATGGATCATAGATTTAAAGGTAAAACATAAAACATTTAAAGATTTTGGAAAGAAACAAGAGAAAAATCTTTAGGACCTAGTATTAGGCAATTGCTAGACTTACACCAAGAACACAATCCATGAAAGGAAAAATTGACAAATTGAACTTAATGAAATTAAAAATTTTTGCTTCTGTGAAAGTCCGTGGGAAAAGGATGAGAGACAAGCTACACACTGGCTGAACATAGTACGTGTCCAAAATGTATGTGTCCAAAATACACAAAGTACATGTCCAAAAGGTACTAGTATCTAGAATATATAAAGCTCAACCTTCAACAGCACAAGCCAAACAATTCTATTAAGAGATGGCAGAAGCATTTCACCAAAGGGGATGTGCAGATGGCAAATAAGCACTGGGGAAGAGTTCACCTTCTTTTTAGGCAAGAAGGTAGTGTAAATTAAAGCTACAATAGCCAGAGGTGGTGGCACATACTTGTAGTAATCTCAGCACTCAGGAGGCTGAGGCAGGAGGATCGCTGAGAATTCAAGGCCAGCCTGAACTACATAGCGAGACCCTGTCTCAAAAAAACGAAAACCAGGGCCAGTGAGATGGCTCAGCGGCTTAATCGCCTGCCTGGCAAGCGCGAGGGCCCGAGTTCGACTCCCGGAACCCACATACGAAAAAGGGGCCGGTGATATCACTCAGCGGCACGGGCGCCTCCTGGCACGCGAGGTCCTGAGGTCGACCCCCAGTACCCACAAAAAAAAAAAAAAAAAAAAAAAAAATGAAAACCAAAAACCAAAGAACCAAAGAACCAAAAAACAAAAAACCTTAAAAAATCTACAAGACCTCACAAAACTATGTTACTACACATATAACTTTCAGGGGACCCAGCCATTACACTTTTGAGCATTTATCCCAAAGAAATGGAAACTGAACAGCACTCATAAATCTGTACATAAATATTCATAACAGATTTATTTGTAAAAACTGTAACGAGCCCAGATGTCCTATAATGAACTGTTGTACTTCCACACCAATAAGAAGGAATGAACTTTTGAAACACACAGTGACCTGCACGAACCCCAGAGGATTATACTGAGTGAAAAAAGCCAATCCCAAGGGTTTGTCATATATCATTCTGTTTCCTTTTAACATTTGAGATGAAAGACTTTCAGAGAGGACAATTCAGCCTCAATATTAGTGGTGGCCATTTTATAGGATGGCTGAGGTAGAGGAGGGGGAAGAAAAGAGAGAGGCGCAGGAGGTGGCTGTGTTGATGAGAGGTCAGCGGGAAGGGTTTTTGGGATGTGGAAACTTACACTCTATGATCCCATGAGGCTCTAAGACTATAGATCTTAAAGCACATATGCACATGTACACCCGCACCACCCCCAGTCACAAACACAAATGCAAACAAGGCTGAAAACATTTTGCTGATTTTATCAATGTCAGTATCGTGATCACAATAATATTCATAGTTCTGCAGGATGTCACCATTGTGTGGGACTGAGATAAATAATGAGGAATCTCCATGTTATTTCTCACAACTGTGAGTGACTCTGAATAATGTGGACTTGCTCACTGTGTGTAGTGGTTAGGGTGGAGTTTCAACTTGATTGGCTTTGGGATAGGCCCCAGGGCTTGGTGGCACATACTTCTAGGTGTGTCTGGGTGGTCATGGAGGTGTGGCCTTGGGGTTTATGTCTGTTCCTTTGCCCCACCCCCTCCTCTCTCATACTTTTCTCTTGCCCTGATGTCTGGCAACCATGAGCTAAGAAGCTTTATTTCATCCCACCCTTCCACCATGATGTTCCAGCCTTGGACCCAGCTGACCTTGTACTGAAAACCTCTGAAACTGTGAGCAAATTAAGCCTCTCCTCTAAGTCGTGGGTGTTTGGTATCGTGTCTCAGCAACAAGAAAGCTGACTAATATATCATGGCTGCTGATATGGCAGCAATATGGGCTCCACGGGCTCAGGCTGTGGGTTCCAGTGTCAGGACATGCTAGTTGCACAACTCTCTATGCTGCTCCATGCCTCGGTTTCCTCACCTATAGCACGGGCTAGCTGCAGTCCCCATTGCTAGCATTTTTGTGGATTCACCTGAGCTGTTGCTTGGTAAGTGCAGAGAGTGGTACAGCACACTCAGCTCTCAGGCTGCAGGGCTAGTCACAACACCAGTGTCTCCAGGGCTGGGCAGGGGCTGGAGAGGCTGCCTCTAGGGAGCTGTTTGTTTGTGGAATGAGACGTGCTCGGCCCCTTGGGGAGACCTGACCCTCACAGCTGGGAGACATGAACTCTGACCGCAGGGAAAGGAGGACACCAGGGATCTTCATTTCTTTCCTAGCTTCCTGGGCATGCGTTCCTGCGTCCCTCCATTACGAATGCATGACTGCACTCCCTGGTGTGTCCTGATCTTTAGGAAAGGCCTGGACATAGTCCCGTGTCTTTTTTTTTTTTTTTTAAAGAGAAAAACCAATAAAAACAATAAACAATGATACAGAGTTTCAAAAGAAGCTAATAGGGGATTAATAGTGGTTAATATATTGGGTATTGTTATCTTCAAAGTAGTTGCTCAGATTACAAGATATAGGCATGAAAAATTGATCAAACAATATAAACACATACTGTTTTTTTCAATGAACTAATAGAAATTAGCAGTATAATTATCTTAGTTATCTTGTATACATATTTTCTTTTCCTATCTTTCTTTTCTCCTTTCCCCCATCCCAGTTGTTCTTTCCTTTTGAGCAGTTTCTTTCCCTTTCACAATATCTATTTTATATTTTGGATCTTATTTACTCTTTCAGTTTCTTATACTAGGGAGACCATATGATGTTTACACATGCAGTCTGATTTATTTTACTTATGAGTATTATCTCAAGTTGCATCCATTTATCTATAAAAGCCTTGAGTTTATCCTTCTTTATAGCTGAGTAGTACTCCATTATGCAAAAATACTACATCCTTTTTATCCATTCCTTGGTTGATGGGCATTTGTGTTGTTTCCAAGATTTAGCTATTACAAATTGTGCTGCTATAAACATGGGTGCACATACATTGCTGTGGTATGGTGTTTTTAATTCTAATGGAAAAATACCCAGAAGGGGCATAGCTGGGTTGAATGGGACCTGCAATCTTTGTTTTTTGAGGAATCTCCACATTGATTTCCACAGTAGTTGTACCAGTCTACACTCCCACCAACGGTGGAGAAGTGTTCCTTTCTTCCCACAGCACCGCCAGCATTTGTTATTGGTTGATTTTTTCATGATAGCCATTCTTTCTGGAATGAGATGGAATCTCAGTGTTGTTTTAATTTGCGTCTCTCAAATGACCAATGAAGTTGAACATTTTTTCATGTATTTATTTGCCATTTGTATTTCTTCATCTGAGAACTGTGTATTCATCTCAGATGCCCATTTTTGGGTTGGGTCTTTGAATTTGGAGGGCCTGATTTTTTTCAATTCTTTATATGTTCGAGATAGAAGTTCTTTGTCTGAGGGACAATTGGCTAAAATTTTTCCCACTCTGTGGGTTTTCTTTTCACTCTGCTGATGATTTCTTTTGATGTGCAAAAACTTTTTAATATGATGAGATCCCAGTTGTCGATTCTTTGAAGTACTTCCCGCACAGTTTGGTTTTTGTTCATGAAGTCTCTGCCTACCCCTATGTCTTCAAGATTTCTTCCTACTTCCTCTTCCAGTAGATTTAGTGTTTGTGTTTTAATATTTAGACCTTTGATCTATTTTGACTTTAGTGCATGGTGATAGACATGGGTCTAGTTTTAGTCTTCAGCATGTGGAAAGCCAGTGTTTTCAGCACCATTTATTTTTTTATTTTTATTTTTATTTTATGTGGGTAGTGGGAGTTGAACTCAGGACCTTGCACTTGCCAGCAGGTGCTTGTGACACTGAGCGATATCACTGGCCCTTTTTTTCCTTTATGTGGGTACCGGGAGTCGAACTCAGGACCTTGTGCTTGCCAGGCAGGTGCTTATGCCGCTGAGCCATCTCACCAGCCCCAGCACCATTTATTAAAGAGGCTATCTTTCTTTCAGGGAACATGTTTGGCCCCTTTGTCAAAGATGAGGTTACTGAGTGTGCTTGTAATTGTGTCTGCATCTTCTGTTCCGTTCCACTGATTCTCATGTCTGTTTTTTTGCCAGTACCATGCTGATTTTATAATGGTAGCTTCATAGTATAGTTTTAAGTCAGGAATTTTGATGCTGCCTGACTTGCCTTTGTTGCTCAGGATTGCCTTTGCTATTCTAGGTCTCTTCTGTTTCCAAATGAATTTTTAGGAATGTTTTCTCTAGTTCTGTGAGGTATGTTAGTTGTATTTTCATTGGGATTGCATTAAATCTATATAACAATTTTGGGAATATGGCCATTTTCACAATGTTGGTTCTTCCTATCCATGAACAAGGGATATCTTTCCATATTCTGATTCGATCTCCTTTTTCAGAGTACTGTAATTTTCAATGTATAGATCTTTTACTTCCTTTGTTAGACTGATTCCTAAGTATTTCATTTCTTTTGGATGCTATCGTGAAGGGTGTTGTTTACCTAATTTCTTTCTCGGTGAGCTAGTTGTTTGTGTACAGGAATGCTACTGATACTTGAGTATTGACTTTGTATCCAGCCATGCTACTGAATTTGCTTATTAAATCTAGAAGTCTTTAGGTGGAGTTTTTTGGGGTTTTCTATGTAGAGTATCATGTCATCTGCAAATAATGATAATTTAACTTTTTCCTTTCCTATTCTTATTCCTTTTATTTCTCTCTCTTGTCTAATTGCTCTGGCTAATGTTTCCAGAACTATACTGGACAGGAGTGGTATTAGTGGACATCCTTGCCTTGTCCCTGATTTTAGAGTGAAAGCTTTCAGTTTTTGTCCATTTAGTATGATGTTAGCTGTTGGTTTGTCACAGATGGCTTTTATCAGATTGAAGTAGAGAACATCTATTCGAATTTTCTGTAGGGTTTTATCATGAATGACTGTTAGACTTTTTCAAAAGCTTTTTCTGCATCTATTGAGATGATCATGTGATCTTTGTCTTTTGCTCTGTTAATATGGTGTATTATGTTTATTGATTTGTGTGTGTTGAACCATCCCTGCATTCCTGGGAGGAATTCCACCTGGTCTTGGTGTATAATCTTCTTGAGGATTTGCTGCATTCTCTTTGCTAGTATTTTATTGAGGATTTTTGCATCTATGTTCCTTAGGGAGATTGGCCTGTAGTTCTCTGTTTTGGTTGGCTCTTTCTCTGGTTTTGGTATCAGAGTAATATTTGCCTCCAGGAATGAGTTAGGGAGAATTGCTTTCCTTTCAATTTCATTAGAGTTTAAGGAGCACTGACATTAAATCTTCTCTAAACTTCTTGCAGAATTCAGCCATGAATTCATCAGGACCTGGGCTTTTCTTTGTTGGTAAGTTTTTAATCATGTTTTCAATTTCATTGACTGATATTGGGTTGTTCAAAATTTTTATATCTTCTTGATTCAGCTTTGGTAATTCATATATTTCTAGGAATCTGTCCATTTCTGCTATGTTTTCCATTCTATGTGAGTAAAGATTTTTGAAGTAGGTACTGATAATCTTCTGACTTTCCACAGGATCTGTAGTGATTTCACCCTTTTCATTCCTCATTGCATGAATTTGACTTTTTCTTTCCTTTTTTTGATAAGGTTGGCTAGGGTTTTATCAATTATATTTATTCTTTCAAAGAACAAACTCTTCAATTCCTTAATTCTTTGTATTATTTTCTTCATCTCAATTGCATTAATTTCTGCTCTGATCTTTATAATTTCCTCCCTTGCATGGGCTTTGGGTTTTATTTGCTCTTCTTTTTCTAGAAGCTTGAGGTGCAGTGTTAGGTTATTTATTTTGTCTCATTCTCTTTTCCTGATGTGAGAATTCACCACTATGAATTTCCCTCTTAGGACTGCTTTCATTGCATCCCACAGTTTCTGGTATTTTGTAGTTGCTTTTTTGTTTGATTGTAGATATTTTTAAATTTCTTTATTAATTTCATCTGTGACCCATTGGTTGTTCAGGAGGGTGTGGTGTAATTTCCTTGTATTTATGGAATCTTTGTGGTTTCTTTTGCCATTAATTTCCAATTTCATGGCACTATGGTCAGATAATATGCATGGGATAATTTCTATTCCTTTGCATTTACTTAAGTATGTTCTATGGGCTAGTTTATGGTCTATTTTGGAGAATGTCCCGTGTGCAGCTGAGTAGAATGTATATTCTGCTATTGTTGGGAACACTCTGTAAATGTCTAAGTTCATTTGTTCACAGGTTTGGTTCAGTTCTGTCATTTCTTTGCTAATTTTTTGTCTAGTTGATCTATCTCTTTGGACAATGGGGTATTAATGTCTCCTGTTACAATTGTGTGATTGCTCATTTGACTTTTCATGTCTATTAGTATTTGTCTTATATAGTTGGGTGCTCCCATATTTGGTGCATATATATTTATGATTGCTATCTCTTCCTCTTGAATGTTTCTCCTAACAAGGATGTAGTGACCTTCTTTATATCTTTTGATCATTCTTGACTTGAAGTTCACATTGTCTGCAAACAGAAGAGCTACCCCTGCTTTTTTCTGGGTTCCTGTTGCATGGAATATTGTTTTCCATCCTTTGACTTTCAGTCTATGAATTTCATTTTGAGTTAAATGTGTTTCTTATCCAACAGCATATTTTTGGATCTTGTTTCTTGATCCATTCTGCCAGTCTGTTTCTATTGATTGGTGAATTGTGGCCATTTACATTGATGGTTATAACTGACATGTATTGGCTTATCTTTGTTATGTTATTTTCCTACTGTTGGTCCCCTACTTTTCTCCTCTGTTTAATTGTTTGCCCTGCCTTGTGGTTTCTTTCTGATGTTGTTCTTGGAATTGTGGTTATTTTCATCTCTGTCTACAATATCTTTCAGTAGTCTTTGTAGTGTTGGTTTGGCGGTCATGAATTTCTTCAGTTGTTCTTTGTCATGGAAGTATCTTATTTCTCCATGAATTTCGAAAGATAGTTTTGCACGGTACATCATTCTGGGTTGGAAGTTGTTTTCTTTCAGGACTTGAAATACTTCATTCCAAGCTCTTCTTGACTTGAGGGTTTGTGCTGAGAAGTCTGCCGTGATTCTGATGGGCTTTCCTTTATAGGTGATCTGTTTCTTTTCTCTAACAGCTTTTAATATTCTGTTCTTGTGCTGAATTTCTGAAATCCTGATTATCATATGTCTGGGTGTAGATTTATTTTGGTCATGGTTATTTAGATTTCTATATGCCCCACTTATCTGTATGTCAGATTCTTTTCCCATGCTTGGGAAATTCTCTGCTATTACTTCTTTTTTTTGGGGGAGGTACTGGGGGTCGACCTGAGGACCTTGCACGCCAGCAGGTGCCCGTGCCACTGAGTGATATCACTGGCCCTTTTCTCGTATGTGGGATCTGGGAGTCGAACTCGGGCCCTCGCACTTGCCAGGCAGGCGCTTATGCCGCTGAGCCATCGCACCGGCCCATCTGCTATTACTTCTGCAAATAGTTTTTATATGACATTTGTGTTGACTGCTGATTTTTTATTGACACCAATTATTCTTATATTATTTTTCTTTGCATCATCTTGTTGCCATTGAATTGTTATTTGCTGCTATTTTTTATTTTCAAGAGATCTTTCCTTTCATGATTGCTAGCTGAGATCCTGTCTTCAAGGTCTGAAAGTCTGTCTTTAGTTTTGTTCAAGCAGTTTGGCCAGCTTTCAATGGAATTTTTAATTTCCTGGGTATCTGTTTGAATCCATTTCATACATTCTATTTCTTTCCTGTATTGATCATTCTTGGTTTCCATTCTCTTCCTATCATCATTTATTTTTTTTTTTTATTATCTCTACTCTAGATTTGCTGAGCAATTCCTTTATAAATGCTGACATTTCTTTTTTTTACCTGAGAGATTATTTCTGATCTGATTTCCTCTATAGCCTCATATATTTGTTTCTGTACTTCAGTTGCTATCATTTCGGAAATGTCAGATGTGTGTCTTCCATTTTTCTCTGTCTCATTGTCCCCTGGTCTTGCTCTGGATGGGGTGGTGGTCTGAAGTTGCATTTTGCTTCCACAGCTTGTCGTTTTCTATTTCAAAATTTTTATTTTGTTTTCTGTGTTGAGCCTTAAAAGTTTTTGTAGTAGGTAGCTTTATAACTAGTATCAAGGCCTCTCCAGGCAAGATTTGTTCTTCAAGATGCCTTTTGTGTGTAGGCGGTTCTTGATTTTTGTCTTTCCCCAAATCCTACCTTTCCAATTAATTAAGAGTGAGATGTTGGTATCTGTATGGCTCAGCCCCTAGTCCTTTAGTCCTGGGTTGTGGTGAGGTCATTACCCCAGAACTTCCCAGTATTGTTACAGAAGTGAGAACAAATGAGTAAAACAGACACGACATCCTAGCTAAAGTAGTATAATTAGCCCTGAGAATAGCATCAGTCACAGTTTAGAAATTGACAAACTGTGGTAACTATTAAGTTTGTACATTGAACTCTACAGTTATATAACACAACTGATCGTAAATTGGGAGCTTGTTTGCAAAGTGTTTCCTCTTGGCAGAGCGGTTTTACCCTGTGGTGAGGATATTTAAGAAGGATAGTGCATAGAACAGAGATAACTGAAAAGAAATAAAGTAGAAGCCAAGGTGGAGGATGAAGCTTTGGGAAACTAGAGAAGAGGGCAGAAGAGAAAGAATGAAGGAGTAAGCAAGATATTATTGAAGTTGACCAGAAAAATTAGACTATTCACTCATATGAGAATATGATTAAGTTTAGAGAGGTAAATTGAGGAAAGGGGGAAAGAAGATAAATAGATTAGAACAAAGATGTAAGTAAAAGACAGAAAAAAAGAAAGGAAAAGGAACAGGAAACAAACCACAAAGCAGCAAAAAAAAAAAAAGTAAAATAAAATAAAACAACAAAATTCCTCTGGTGTCCACTGAGAGTCCAAAACTACTGGATAACACTGCCAAGCCTGCAGTAGAGTTTATGCTGGATTTGAGGCTGATCTTGGCCTCCAGATGTGGGGGCCTGTGGTCAGAGTCTTCAGCCAGTACTTTCTGTATGTTCCTTAGTGGCCTCCCTCTCCTTACCCTGTTTGTCTTGGCGGTGGCACCTCTCTCCCAGTTGCTGTGCTGTTTTAAGACAGAAACAGGGGGCTGCTCCCCGTCCTGTGCACATTTGGCTCCTCCTGGTCCTTGCTCAGCCTTCTGTGTTCCTCTTCCACTGGCAAGTTTCTGTTCTCTCAGGTTGTTTGTTGCAGGGTGGGGTGGGATGCTGTGATATGGTCTCGTCCTCTGCTCCTGCTGTTACAGGCCAAGGCTGCTCAGTCCCAATTCTTACTCCTCTCTGGAGGCAGGGTGCTAACTTCCCACATTGCTTTACAAGTTCTGCTGCCACCGCCACCCGCCTCTGCTGTAGTCTGTATCTTCCTTGGGTGAGATGAAGGGGTGTTGTGGGGTGCCTTTCTGCTCCTGCCCCCTGCAGCGTGGGGCCAGCCTGGGGCTGCACAATCCCAAGGTGCAAGGCTTTTTAATTCCCCTCACTTCTCTAACCACTGGTCACGGGTGAGGAGTTAGTTGTTCCATTTATTACGCATGCACCCCTGTAGGCTTTAATCTTGTTCCTGGCAGTTCCAGTTAGCGCTCTGGTGCACAAAAGGAATGGAAAGAAAGGAAAAAAGAAATGGAAAGAAAAGAGAAAAGAAAAAGGAAAGTAAAAAGAAACGATAAAAATGAAAACTGGCCCATTGTCAGGGAGGGGACAGTCCGCGATGGCAGAATTTACTGCTGGACTGTAGTGTCTTCTCTTTGGAAGTCCTGTGTCTCTTGAGGGTGGCTCAGGATGATTTCTTCCCATGCAGGATGAAGGATTCAACATTTGGGTTCTTTGCCTTCTATATGCCATTTCCCTGAGCTGTCTGCCTCCACAGTTTCCAATTATTCCCAACAGAGTGCACTGATAATCTAGGAAAAGATTCCTAAAGACCAGTTTTGCCTAATGTATTCAGATATTTAATGCAAAAGGATAATTTTGGTTTCATGGGCTCCCAGCTCATCAGATAAGTGCAGCTTGTCTGGTATGTTCACTGATTTCAAAGGCAGATGCCAAAGCACTGGCTGGTGTGTGTGTGTGTGTGTTTGTATGTGTGCACTCGTGTGCATGCACCTGTGTCTCTGTATGAGTGTGTCTGTGGTGTTAGGTGCTGCCATGTTTTGAGCTGATAGAAGTGAGCTGGGGAAATTTTTATGTTTTGGGATGGACAGATTGCCCAGATGGAGATGTACGTGATTACAAGCAAACTCCTGATAACAAATGAAGGTGCAAAGAGTTTCTAAAAGCAACCATTTGCCACAGAGTAAAGAAATATTCTTTTAATTCCTGGTCTGTCATCATATGAAATGAACAACCCTATAATTGCCATAGGGAAGAAGGCACTGGAGCGCCAGCCCAGCTTAATGGATGGGAGGGCATGGAGTTGCTGTGAGAAGTGCTCATTTGCCTTTCCCAAGCATCACACTTTTAGGAAGAGTGTAATTGTTTTATTTCTAGAGTTGGCAGCGTGAAAGTGGAAGGCATGAGGTACTTTGATATTATGTGCTGCATATCAGGCATTTTCTTCCAGTAAGAACTTTCAATTTGGCACTTCACTTATCTACAATTATTAACTATGATTTTGACCCATATGAATAGTGACAAATTGTCTTAAGGGGATGTTTATATTCTCTACCTTATAGGCCAAACTCCTGACATATTTTCCAGTAATATTTGGTCCAAGCCAGTCTGATCACATGGACAGAGACTCCCATGATAACGGGAGAGTGTCACACTCTAATCATCAGTTATGTCACAGAGTGGCTTCAAGCCATGCACGCATTGTGTGTAGAAATGGGAGGGGAGCACTGTCTCTGAGATATTTCCTACTAGTTTCCAGTACAAGTCAGCTAACCATATTATTGCAGCAGCTGTGCAAAATTATGAGCCGTTTGCCAAATGCCTTTGGAAATCAAAGCTTAAAGATGCCTTTGTACCTCTCATTTGCATACTTTTGGACTATGATATAGAGGCATTTGATTCTGCATCCACACTGCTATATATAGCAGCTTGCTCTCATCATTCTGCATGGGATGCTTTCAAAGTACAGATGGGGGTCTGGAGAGAAGTGCCTTCCAGCCTGGCTGACATTTTGAGGTCTGATGAAATCTTAAAGAGCAAGGTCCACAGATGGGCTGTGGGGGTGCAGCTGAAAGCCCCCAACCATGACACACACCTGGCTGGTGTTATGTCTGGCTCCCTCTCCAGCATGGCCCTGGTGTTCTCTTGTCTTCTATCAGCTTCTGCTTCTGAGACCTTTTGGTGACCTTCTTAGCACTCCATAGTTTCTCAGATATTATCTGCCTTCCTCCTGCACCTTCATCATGGACTCACCCACTCCTTCTCATGTCCCATATCCACTCATGCTAGGGAGAGAGACTTGGCTGTTCTAAGTTCCCTCCAGGTCCCTCCGCAGGCTCCATGCCTACTCTTAATAGATCTCCAGGTCCTGCTTCACCTGCCACATCCTACTCTTCATTTTCAAACCTTGCGCCTGAGGGTGGATTGGCTTTCCTACATTAACTCAGCTTTTTTGTGGATGCTCAGATGTTTCCCTCTGTCTACTGATCTCCCCAGCTTTGCTCTGGGCAGTAAGGCCAAATTCTGGCATCAGTTCACAGAGCAAAAGCTCAAAAGGGCACCATGCAACAGTCGTGAAGAGCAGTCTGTGTGATCGGACTTCCTTAAAAATTGAGTGTGGGCTGTCTTAAACTAGATTGTTGTTTTGCCTGGCTGTCAAGTCAGGCAACACTCCAAGCAGCATATTAAGGCTTTAATTCCAAAGCAAGGTAAACTACATGGGTGGACCACAAGTTTCTACTAGGCTTGGGAGAAACTGCAAGTGACCATGCTTGCATCAGAGCCACCCCATCTGAAGGGCTTCATCATCTCCCACTGTTTCCCCTCCTACACTGTCTCAGTCCACCACAGGCCTACTGTTTCCTACAAAAACAGCGATAGAACAAACTATTTCCTGAATATGTATCCGTCCTCTTAAAGAATCAAATGCTGTGGTCCTGATCTAAAGGTCGTCTGTGTAGTAAGCTGAGAATGTCCATTCTGTGTTCCTGGGGTTGTGGTCAGACCTAAATCATCATCTATCATGCAACTAATCACCCCAGCACTGGGTTTAACACTTGGTTAAAACAACTGTCGTTCTTCCCCCTTGAAAGTCTGAGGTCAGCCGTTTGGGCTGGTCTCAAGTCAGCTGGTGGCTGCAGCCTTTTGGAGGTTTGACAGGGCTGGTGGTGGGTCCAAGATAGCCTGTTTTCATGTGTGGCAGCTGGAGCTAGACACTGGGTACATGGCTTTTCATCACAGAACCATGGTCCAAAGGAGGCAAACAGATGATTCAAAGCCTCTTGAGGCCTTGGCTGAAGAGCTGTCAAACTCTGCTTCTGTAGCACTCTACTGGTGGAGGCAGGTCACAGGGTGGGTTCAGGTTCAAGAGCCAGGCCAGGGACAGGAGGGATCATGGTGGAATTCTCTGGCCCTTGCAGACAGAGGGGAAGGTGGACTGGGTTTGATCCTGCCTTGCTCTACATCTGTTTCAGGGAGGAGGGTGGGTGTTATGGTTTGTGTCTAGATGTCCTCCCAAAGCCTCATGCAGTCCTAGGTGGAGCTTTTTCAGTGATGCTGAATCTGGAATGTGTGATGCTGGGATTAAGGGTATGTGATTACTAAATTAGTCCACTGATTGGTTTGGCACCCACCCTAAGCTGGGTACCCTAGACAGAATATAATAGGGGCAGAAACAAGCTCCTATTGTTGCTTGTGGCTTGGTTACTTGCCTTGCTGACTTCTGCCTGCCATGAACTGTTTCTCCTCGGGGATGCCCATCTGGGATGCCACACTGCCTTGGAGCTAGCCAACTATCAACTGAAACTGCTACTAACTGTGAGCTAAATAAACCTTTTCTCCTTTAACTTTGGGTGTTAGGTATTTTGTCCCAGCAATGAGAAAAGTAACTAATACAGTGGGGACCCCAGAATAGCCTGGGAGACCAGGAAAGGGAGAAGGAATAAAATATGGCTTGGCCACATGGTGAAAATTTTAGGCAGGTATTAAAAAGAATGTGTATTAGTGTTGACAAGTACTGATGAGACCTCCAGTAGTAAAAATATTAAGATAAAAATATTAAATGAAAAAGTGTATAATATGTTCTCCATTATGCAAAAATGGCATAGGCACCTACATGCTTGATCACATGTATGAAAGTATCATCACAGGCTTCTCAGCAAAGGTTCCTCAGGACGGAAAGTCTGGAGGACATGCTGGTACCAGATGTCAGCGTTAACCACCCCCGCCCCAATGTTGGGGAACTTGCTCCACTTGTTACCCTGGGCAGGACAGAGCACTGATGGCACACTTCTCCTGACAGGAGGAAATAATTAGGCATTCGTGAACAAAATGACTTCAAAACAAGGATTACCTGTATCCTCAGAATGGCCATATAATAGATAACAATTCAAGTGAAGACCCACTGTACCCTAAAGGAAGTGAAAGAGGCATGATTACTAAATGCAATGTAGAATTATGCCTTAGGTCATCTGTGTTAAAAAAAAATCAAAGATATTACTGGGACATTTGAGCAAACCTCAGTTTGGAGTGTACCTTAGTGACTTAATTAATACTTGTTCTGTGATTGTTTTGTAGTTTCTGGTTCTGGGGAAAGAAGAACTGAAGTGTTTGAATTTCATGGAGGATTGTAACATCTGCAGTCAACTCCTGAATGTTCCGACCACAGTGAAAGTGTGCACAGACCAAGTGGCTTCCTAGCATAGACATACATATGTAGAAGGTGGATCTGAGTCCTCAGAACTCTGCTTCCAGCTCAAGGAAGGTGTCCGGGTGACCTGGCTTCACCCTCTGTGTGAGGCCTTCCTGACAACTGATATGGGAGCTACTGAGGCTGAAGGATCTTAGGGCCTGCAGAGGACACAGGAACGTTGTTTAGATGATCGTGTACTTTCTGTCCTCAGCACACTGCAGACCTCGGCTCATGTGATACTTACAGTCTCCCCCCGCCCCCAGGTAAGTCACATGGTGGCACATTTTGCCAAAGGAGAGGGGGAGCCCAGGTAATGAAGGGCCTTCTCAAGTTCAGCTGAGTGTGGACTGGAGGTCAAGCATGAGGTGGGTCAGTGGTCTGGAAGAGCTGCAAGTTCCACTACTGAGGGGCAGCCATCTGCAGAGAGGGGCAGATGGTCAGACTCCAGAGGAGCTGAGGAATGAAACTCATGGTACCTAAGTCCCCAGCAAGAAGTGCAAATGCCAGCCCTTACTGTCCTGTCCATGCATGGCTCTTACACATGCTGTGCCTGCCTTTTGGTTTGGGGTTGGTTGTTCCCAGCTTTGGCCTTCTCCCTGTATGATGGTTCCTCCTGGAGCACAGCTTGCTCTTGCATTTCACTCTCCTACTTCTTAACTGGATTGATTTAGCCCTGAGGACACAGTTTATTTTCTACCCAGGCCTGTGTGACCTGGCAACAGAATTTGCCTTTTAATCATAAAACCAGGTGATTGTCAGCCACTCACTGCTTCACTGAGTCTGAAATGATGACAGTGAAAAATGCTTATGACTACTTGTGGGAATAATTCATAAAAGTTTTTAAAACTTCCTCATGGTGTTCTCTAAGCTTTCAATTTTATGTAATGGTGGATGAAAAAATGACCTCTGCTCCGTGGCAGCCGCTCTCCATCACGTGCTAAGTCTCAGCAGAATTGTCCGAAAGGCCAGGGAAAATATAATGGCAAAACGCTAACTCTGGAGCAATTTTTCTACTCAGTTTCATTAATATGATGGCCAATGACAATTTTGTTAGGAGAAAGTCCCAGATTCAGAGGCCACACATTCTTACATTCATGGAGAAATCTGTTAGAAGGGATAAATGATAAGGAAAATTAAGAAAATACAATACTCACAGGGCAAATGCCACTGGTTTTTGTTTAGGGCAATGCTGTGTAGAATGCTTGGCTTGGAGGTGCTTTGGGATGGTCAGAACAGGAGCAGAAGAAGGTGGGGAACACTAATGAGGGGAAGCAAGATCACCTCATGCCTCCACTGCTAGCCCATGAAGAAGTTAGGTGGTGGGCTCTGCTGGACAAAGATGACTGAAGCCCCGCCTGATTCCTTGTGGAGGTGGCCTTCTCCCTGTGTGACATAGCGTTCTGCGCAGAACCTCCGGGTCGTGCTTGAGTGTGGCTTTACGACCAGCTGGGTAGTGATACAGTACCTTCCTACTCAGCTCTCTGATATCCTACTGTGAAATCATCCAGTACCTGTGGTTGCAGAAAGATGACACTAGAGATGCCATGTCCTGATCCTGAAACTCGTGAACATTTCATCTTACAGGGTGAAAGGGAATTAAGGCTGCTAATCTGTGGAATTTAAGATTGGGAGCCCATCAGACATTATTCAGGTTTCCAAGCAGAAGAGGGACTGGGACAGAGAGGGAGAGGAAATCCACAAAACAAAAGGGAAGGAAGAAAGTCACAATCAAAATCAAAATGAAAGGAATTTAAATCATAATGGCAAACCCAAGAGGCAAGAGAATCACAAAAGCCAAAGAACAAAGTAATGTATATGAAATGAGTTTACTGAAGAAAAAGCCTGGGAAATGAGAAGATAGTTTGAATTGGGAATTTTAAAAATCATTAATTTAAATTTTAAACATTCAGTATTTGAATAAATTCTGGGCAGGACCTAGTCAAAGGGAATATTAGTAAATTGGAAGATAGCATTGTAGAATTCTACAAAAAAAAAAAAAAAAAAAAAAAAAAAAAAAAGGCACAGGCCACATAAAAGCTATGGAATTTCCAACACATGAAACCGTACCTCCTAAAGAATAGGATAGTGAATGGTGGAGAAGAAATGTAGGAAGAGAAAAATTTCCAGAATTGAGAATATCTTTGGTCTTTGTTTTTTATGTTAGAAACACACATTAATTGCTGGAAGGACAGATACAACCAAATTATATTCAGTGGCTTCTTGGCGAAATTTAATTAAAAAACACAGTAAAGAGACTGTCTCAAAAGCTGTGTGACAAAACTACAAATGATAGATCATCTACAAAGCAGGGAGAATTAGACCCCCACACACTTAGATCCCCAGGAGCTGTAGAACTTCTGGAAGATAATGAGATATGGCTGGGATGTGCTGAGGATAAAGAGCTATTGGAGTTACAGACCCTGAGATGCATCATTCACAGGTAAAGACAACAATAAAGACACTGAAAAACAAATTATAAATCTCTAACAAAAAAATCTACATGCAGGAAACAGAGAGACATTTCAGTCACGCTAATATTAAGGGAGTTGAGAGCCCGTAGGTCACATGGAAAGAATACTGCAGTGTGTATTTCAGCAGAAGAAACTTAAAGCCAGACAGAAGATTGGGATGCAAGAAATTGTGAACAAAGTAATTGGCAAAGTATATGGATTTTAATTAGATGTAAAAGTAACATTGGAAGTAATTTCTTTTTTCAGAAAAACGTCCTAGTCAAAAACAAGAAGATAAACTCTGAACAGAGTACAGTAATAGTGTTGGAACTCACATTGTGATTATCCTATTCAGAAGTAGAATAGAAGTGCTTTAGACTCTGTTAGAAAATTTTGCAGGCAATTTGCATGCCAAAACTACAACTACACAGGCTATATATATTTACAAAAAGTTTTTAATGAAAATTGAAACACCATATTGTATGTAAAATACACCTTTAAAAGAATCCAAATCAGTGAAAGAACTCCTCGGTTAATTTTATCAGGCTCATATATCTTACTGTAAAACCAGTGCTAGATAAAGCAGTTAACAAGGACAGAATGAGATATCCATCACATTTACAAATACACCCATTAAAAGCCATAAAATACAACAGTGCATACCTAGCAGTGGATATGAATATTAGTATGTATAACTAGTTAAGTCTCATAGGTTGTTCCACATCAGAAAACTTGTTCATTTTATTCACACAATAAAAAGTGAAAGAAAAGTGAACTTCATTCAACAGGTACAAAAGTGTATTTGAAGAAATCATTACTCAGTTATGCCTAGACATTTTAAAAAATTAGGGATAAAAGAGAATTTTCTGAAACTGATGTGTAGAAAATACGTTTAATATTGAAATTTCCAAAATATTCCCATCAAGAGTAAAATGGGAATGTGTTGTCTGTCCTGACTTGTCCTTGTCCTAGTGATTCTAGCCACTGGGAAGAGCAGGTGGTTTCCAAGGCCACAGAGCCAGCAGCCTGTATGTGATTACTTCAAGACAGCGTGATTGAAAACACAATAGTACTTATGCATGGTTAAAATTTAAAAGATTGGCTAGATAGGTCCGATACAAGAGCAACATTAAAAACCCAATGATTGGGCGGGTAAGATGGCTCAGCGGCGTAAGCGCCTGCCTGGCAAGTGCGAGGGCCCGAGTTCGACTTCTGGATCCCACATACGAAAAAAGGGCTGGTGATATCGCTCAGCGTCACTGGCGCCTGCTGGTGCACGAGGTCCTGAGGTTGACCCCCAGTACCCACAGAAAAAAAAGAAAAAACCAATCATTTCTTTCCACCAATAATAAGCAATCAGAGCAAGTATAGAAGAAAATCATAAACGATGCCAATATAAGCAGTAAAGATTTTATGACTAGGTCTAATAAAAGATGAGCAATACCCCTTATAAATTGATAAAGAAACATAGAAAGTATAATATTATTGAAAGATATACAATACACAAATATGTGGAGAGATATACCATCTTTTTTGACCCAGCATAAAGATGGCTGTTTCAAATGAATTTGTAAAATCAATGCAATTCCTACCAAAATACCAAATAATTTTTAACTGATAGCTGATTCTAAATTTTATCTGAATGGTAAAAAGCCACAAATAGACAAAGCACACCTGAAGAAGAATGGGAGGGGCAATTTGGTGTACAAGGTGTTAGGAGGTATTTCAGAGTTCTGATAGCTACAAATGTGGATCATTGCCTACATAGACAGAAGGGCTGGGGAGGAGGTGGCAAAGGCAGAGCCTGTCACAAGAGAATCAGCTGGGCCATGATGGGGCTGCAGAAGAGAACCTCCAATTGGTAGAACTCAAGTCACCACAGAACCCAAATGGGAAATACTTTGAAGACTAAAATGTGAAAAGTGGAGATTTAAAGCTTCCAAAAGAAAACGATGGTTAATATTTTTATGATCTTAAGCCAGGGAAGGATTTCTTAAATAAGGCAGAAGAAACACAAAGTGTAAAGGAAACTATGATGAAAATGGTAATGATAAAATTAGCAAATAATTTTTCAGTGCTTCCTTCATATGCATTGTCAGAAACATCTTACAAGTATTAGTTGGCTTAGTCTTCTCTTCACCTCCATTTGGTAGAGATAATGGTCACACTACTTTGTAGAGGAGAAAACCGAGCTTTGGGAACTGGGCCATGGAGCTGCTGGTCAGGAGCAGAGCCAGGGATCCCTGATGCTATGACTGCAGAACTTCACTGAGTTATAAATTTGGTTATAGTGATGACTCGAACAGGCAATCAAACAACCCTTCTCAGTAACAAAGGGTTTTGTGAAGTTAAAAGACAAGCTGAAGAAAAGGAGAATGTATTTGTGAGCAATGCTCAATACTGAAAATAAATGACTCTCTTTTATGCAACAAAAGCTAACCCAGAAGAAACTAGAAGTATCAAGTGGTCAGTAGCGCACAAAAGCAGGGAGTGCAAAGAAAAGCAGCAGTTTACCACGTTATACTCAAACAGCTGGCAGAAATTAAATTTTGACAGTAACATAAGGTAGAGAATAATTGTATTTAATTTTTAATAGCTTTATTCACAATTAATACACCACAAACTGCATTTATCTAGTGTACACAATTTAATGTGTTTGAATACAGGCATACACCCATGAAGCCATCCCCACAACCAAGTAATGAACTTATTTATCACTTTCAAAAGTTTCCTCCCTCCCACCTTTTTTTTGTAATATGCACATGTAACTTGCAATCCATTCTCTTAACAAATTTCTCAATGTACAATAAAGTATCATTAACTGTAGGTTCTATGTTGTACATTGTGTCTCTGGAAAGTAAAATGGTGCAGCTACTATACAGAACAAGAACACTATGGAGGTCCTCAAAAAATTAAAGAAAAACTACCATATAATCCAGGAATCTACTTCTAATATAGACCCAAAAGAGTTGAAATCAGAATATTGGAAAGGTGTTTTGACTTCCATGTTTGCTGTAGCATTATTCACAACAGACAAGATATGGAGACAACTCAAGTACAAGTGATGTCTTATTTCTTTAGAAAATCTGATGCTGAAGAGACAGAGTAAGATAGTTAAAGCTGAATATTATATGATTCCTTTGCTCTTCCCATATATTTGCCAAATTTTACTATAAAAATGAAGCCATGGTATATTTATTTATTTATTTTTTATTTTAAAGAGAAAAATAAAAATGATACAGAATTCCAAAACAAGGTAATAAATTTTTTTTTTTTTTTTTTTTTTTTTTGTGGGTACCGGGGGGTCGACCTCAGGACCTCGTGCGCCAACAGGCACCCGTGCCGCTGAGCGATATCACCGGCCCCTTTTTCGTATGTGGGATCCGGGAGTCGAACTCGGGCCCTCGCGCTTGCAAGGCAGGCGCTTATGCCACTGAGCCATCTCACCGGCCCAACAAGGTAATAAATTAACAATGCTTGATATATTGAGTATTGTTATCTTCAAAGTAGTTGCTCAGATTAAAAGATATAGGCATGAAAAATTGATCAAACAATACAAGCACAAACCATTCTTTTCAACCAACTAAAAGAAATTAATAGTATAATTATCTTAGCTGTCTTGTGTATATATGTATATAATTTTTTTCTTTTCCCTTCCTTCTTTTCTTCTTTCCCACATCCCAGTTATTCTTTCCTTTCGAGCAGTTCCTTTCCCTTTCACAATATCTACTATACATTGTGAATCTTATTTACTCTTTCAGTTTCTTATATGAGGGTGACAATACAACGTTTACACATGCAACTCTAATTTATTTCACTTAGGAGTATGGTCTCTAGTTGCATCCGTTTACCTATAAAAGCCTCTAGTTTATCCTTCTTTATAGCTGACTAGTACTCCATTATGGAAAAATACTACATCCTTTTTATCCATTCCTCAGTTGATGGGCATTTGTGTTGTTTACAAGATTTAGCTATTACAAATTGTGCTGCTATAAACATAGGTGTACATATATCGCTGTGGTATGATGTTTTTAATTCTTCTGGGAAGATACCCAGAAAAGGAATAGCTGGGTCGAATGGGACCTGTAATCCTAGTTTTTTGAGGAATCTCCACATTGATTTTCACAGTGGTTGTACCAGTCTACACTCCCACCAACGGTGGAGAAGTGTTCCTTTTTCCCTACAGCCCTGCCAGCATTTGTTATTGGTTGATTTCTTGATGATAGCCATTCTTTCTGGGATGAGATGGAATCTCAGTGTTGTTTTAATTTGCATCTCTTCAATGACCAAAGATATCGAAAAATTTTTCATGTATTTATTTGCCATTTGTATTTCTTCATCTGAGAACTGTGTATTCATCTCAGATGCCCATTTTAGGACTGGGTCTTTGAATTTGTGGGCCCTGATTTTTTTCAGTTCTTTTGATGTTCCAGATAGAAGTCCTTTGTCTGAGGGACAGTTGGCTAAAATTTTTCCCACTCCGTGGGTTTTCTTTTCACTCTGTTGATGACTTCTTTTGATGTGTGAAAACTTTTTAATAAGAAGAGATCCCAGTTGTTGATTCTTTGAAGTACTTCCTGTGCAATTTGGTTTTTGTTCATGAAGTCTCTGCCTACCCCTATGTTTTCAAGATTTCTACCTACTTCCTCTTCTAGTAGATTTAGTGTTTGTGTTTTAATATTTAGACCTTTGATCTATTTTGACTTTAGTGCATGGTGATAGACATGGGTCTAGTTTTAGTCTTCAGCATATGGGAAGCAATTTTTTCCAGCACCATTTATTAAAGAGGCTATCTGTCTTCCAGGGAACATGTTTGGCCCCTTTGTCAAAGATAAGGTGGTTGAGTGTGTTTGGAGTTGTGTCTATATTTTCTATTCTGTCCCACTGATCCCCAGGTCTGTTTTTTTGCCAGAACCATGCTGACTTTCTCACAGTAGCTTTGTAGTATAATTTCAAGTCAGGGATTATGATGCCTCCTGCCTTGCCTTTGTTGCCCAGGATTGCCTTTGTTATTCTAGGTCTCTTCTCTTTCCAAACGAATTTTTAGGAATGTTTTCTCTAGATCTGTGAGGTATGCTAATGGTATTTTGATTGAGATTGCATTAAATCTGTATAATGGTTTTGGGAGTAGGGCCATTTTCACAATGTTGATTCTTCCTATCCATGAGCAGGGATATCTTTCCATTTTCTGATATCCTCTTTGATCCCTTTTTTTATAGTGGTGTAATTTCCAACATCTTTGATTTCTTTTGTTAGATTGATTCCTAAGTATTTCATTTTTCTGGATGCTATTGTGAAGGGTGTGGTTTCCCTAATTTCTCTCTCAGTGAGTTTGTTGTTTGTGTACAGGAATGTTATTGATTTTTGAGTGTTGACTTTGTATCCAGATACACTACTGAATTTGGTTATTAATTCTAGAACTCTTTTGGTGGAGTTTTTGGGGTCTTCTATGTAGACTATCATGTCATCTGTGAATAATGATAATTTAACTTCTTCCTTCCATATCCTTATTTCTTTTATTTCTCTCTCTTGTCTAATTGATCTGGCTAATGTTTCCAGAACTATATTGAATAGAAGTGGTGATAGTGGACATCTTTGTCTTGTTCCGATTTTAGAGTGAAAGCTTTCAGTTTTTGTCCATTTAGTATGATGTTGGCTGTTGGTTTGTCACCGATGGCTTTTATCAGATTGAGGTAGAGCACATCTATTCCAATTTTCTGTAGGGTTTTTATCATGAATGACTGTTGGACTTTATCACAAACTTTTTCTGCATCTATTGAGATGATCATGCGATTTTTGTCTTTGGTTCTATTGATATGGTGTATTGCATTTATTGATTTGCGTATATTGAACCATCCCTGCATTCCTGGGATGAATCCCACTTGGTCATAGTGTATAATTTTCTTGATGATTTGCTGCATTCTGTTTGCCAGTATCTTACTAAGGATTTTTGCATCTATGTTCATTAGGGAGATTGGCCTGTAGTTCTCTTTTTTGGTTGGGTCTTTCTCTGGTTTTGGTATCAGAGTGATACTTGCCTCCAGGACTGATTTAGGGAGAATTGATTCCCTTTCAATTTCATTAAAGATTTTGAGATATATTGGCATTAAATCTTCTCTAAATTTCTTGTAGAATTCAGTCGTGAATCCATCAGGGCTTGGGCTTTTCTGTGTTTGCTAATTTTTAATTATGTTTTCAATTTCATTAGCTGATATTGGGTTGTTCAGAATTTTTATATCTTCTTGATTTAGCTTTGGTAGTTCATACATTTCTAGGAATCTGTCCATTTCTTCTGTGTTTTCCATCCTATGTGAGTAAAGTGTTTTCCATCCTATGTGAGTTTCGAAGTAGGTATTGATGATCTGAATATCCACAGGATCTGTAGTGATTTCACCCTTTTCATTCCTCATTGCATGAGTTTGCGTTTTTTCTGTCTTTTTTTTTTGATAATGTTGGATAGGTGTTTATCAGTTTTATTTATTCTTTCAAAGAATGAACTTTCTGATTCATTAATTCTTTGTATTGTTTTCTTAGTCTCAATCACAATAATTTCTGCTCTGATCTTTATAATTTCCTCCCTTGTGTGGGCCTTGGACTGTACACACTCTTCTTTTTCTAGAAGCTTGAGGTGCAGCATCAGGTTGTTTATTTGTGCTCTTTCTGTTTTCCTGATGTGAGAATTCACCGCTATGATTTTCCCTCTTAGTCCTGCTTTCATTGTGGCAGGTTCCGGTAAGTTGTATTTGCATTTTTGTTTGATTGTTGCATGGAGTATTGTTTCCCATCCTTTGACTTTTAGTCTATGAATTTCTTTTTGAGTTAAATGTGTTTCTTGTATACAGCATATTGTTGGATCTTGTTTCTTGATCCATTTTGCCCATCTGTTTCTTTTGATTGGTGATTTGAGGCCATATACATTGATGGTTATTACTGATATGTACTGGCTTGTCTTTGTCATGTTACTTTCCTGTTGCTGGTTCCCTAATTTTCCTCTCTGTTTAACTGCTTGCCCTGCTTGGTGGTTTCTTTCTGTTGCTGTTCTTGGAATTGTGATCATTTTTATCTCTGTCTAGAATATCTTTCAGTAGTCTTTGTAGTGTTGGTTTGGCAGTCATGAATTTCTTCAGTTGTTCTTTGTCATGGAAATATCTTATTTCTGTATTAATTTTGAAAGATAGTTTTGCAGGGTACATCAATCTGGGTTGGAAATTGTTTTCTTTTTTTTTTTTTGTGGGTACCAGGGGGTCGACCTCAGGACCTCGTGCGCCAGCAGGTGCCCGTGCCGCTGAGCGATATCACCGGCCCCTTTTTTGTATGTGGGTTCCGGGAGTCGAACTTGGGCCCTCGCGCTTGCCGGGCAGGCACTTAAGCCGCTGAGCCATCTCACCGGCCTGGAAGTTGTTTTCTTTAGGACTTGAAGTACTTCACTCCAAGCTCTTCTTGACTTAAGGGTTTGTGTTGAGAAGTCTGCCGTGACTCTGATGGACTTTCCTTTATAGGTGATCTGTTTCTTTTCTCTAACAGCTTTTAATATTCTGTTCCTGTGCTGAATTTCTGAAATCTTGATTATTATATGTTTGGGTGTAGATTTATTTTGGTCATGGTTATTTAGATTTCTATATGCCTCACTTATCTGTATGTCAGATTCTTTTCCCATGCTTGGAAAATAATCTGCTATTACTTCTGCAAAAATTTTTATGTCATTTGTGTTGACTCTGCTTTTTCATTGACACCAATTATTCTTATGTTATTTTTCTTTGCATCATCTTGCTGCTGTTGAATTGTTATTTCCTGCTCTTTTTTATTTTCAAGAGATCTTTCCTTTCATGATCGCTAGCCAAGATCCTGTCTTGAAGTTCTGAAAGTCTGTCTTCAGTTTTGTTCAAGCAGTTTTGCCAGCTTTCAGTGAAATTTTTAATTTCCTGGATATCTGTTTGAATCCATTTCATGCATTCTATTTCTTTCCTATATTGATCTTTCATGGTTTCCATCCTTTTCTTATCATCATCTATTTTTTTATCTATCTCTAGATTGGCTGATCAATTCTTCTGTATATGTTATTGCTTTTTTTACATGAGAGATTATTTCTGATCTGATTTCCTCTATAGCCCATGGATTTGTTTCTTTACTTCAGTTGCTACCATTTCAGAAATTTCAGGTGTGTGTCTTCAAATTTCCTCTATGCTGGTGTCTCCTGGACTTGTTCTGTGTAGGCTGGGGGCCTGAGATTGCATTTTACTTCTATGTCTTGTCATTTTGTATTTCAAAAAAAAATTATCTTGTTTTCTGTGATGATCCTTGTGAGTGTTTGTTGTAGGTAGCTATATCACTAGTATCAAGGCCTCTCTAGGAAAAGTCTGTTCTTCAGGGATGTCTTCTGTGTGTAGGAGATTCTTGGTTTGCGTCTGTCACAAGATCCTATCTTCTCATTTAATTAAGTGTGGGATATTGGTATCTGTTTGGCTCAGTCCCTAGTCCTTTGGTGTAGGGCTGTGGTGAGGTTATTATCCTAGAGCTTCCCAGTATTGTTACAGAAGGGAGAACAACAGATTACAACAGATATGTCATCCTAGCTAAAGTAGTAAAATTAGCAATAACAATAGCATCAAACACAATTTAGAAAGTGACAAACTGTTGTAACTCTTGATTTTGTACTTTAAACCATAGGAGCAGAGTCTGTAGTTATATAACAGAACCGATCTTACATTAGGAGTTTGTATGCAAAGTGTTTTCCCTTGGTAGAGTGGTTTTACCCTGTGGTGGGGAAATTTAGGGAGGATAGTGTATAAAACAAGATAACTGGAAAGGAAGTAGAAGCAAGGCTGGAGGACAAAGGATGGTCACGCAGGATTTGGGAAACTAGAGAAGTGGGTAGAAAAGAAAGAATAAAAGAGTATTCAAGGGATTATCTGAACTTGGTCTCTGGGTTTGGGGGATGGGACTTGTTTTCTGTGGCTGGAGTTATCCCTTGCCATTTAGAAAAGACAGGGAAAAAAAAGGAGGGAGGAAAGAAAGAAAGAGAAAGAAAATGGAAGAAGGAAAAGATAAGGAGAAGATAAGGAAAAGAAAGAAAAAAATTAATTGTGAGCAAAGAGCTGGTTATGGAGAGTCCTTGGTTCTTCCAGAGCTGGTTGCCAGTTCTGTGGAGGCCTCAGTCACCTGTTGGCTCCTACTGTTATTGTTGCTTCAGATTTTTCATGCCACTAGTCTTGCCTGTCCCTCATGCGCCCCTGAGTGGGAGCGTACTGTGTCGCTGGTAATTCCTCTGGTCTCTGGGCCTTTCAGCACAGTTCACCTGGGTTCCTGTGCTGAGAAGATGGCAATGGAAGGGGTCGCCTGCCTCTGCAGAGCTCCCCTGGAGTCCTGTGCTGAGAAGATGGTGATTGGCGGGGTGGCCTGCCTCCATGGAGCTCATGTGGGGTCCTGCACTGAAAAGATGGCAAAGCCATGATATTTTTTAAAAAGCAAAGTCTCTGTAGTGGCTTTGAAGGGCCACTTTGAGAGCAGATCATCTGTGAGGCTCTGCAGAGAGAGGTGTGGCAGAAATGTCCCCTGAATATGTCCACATCCTTATCCTTGAAGTGTGACTGTGTCACCTTACATGACAGAGGGGACTTTGCAGATGAGGGTATGATCTTGAGATGAGTGATCATCCTGGGTTGTCTGGATGTACTCAATGTCATCACAACCAAGGTTCTTGTGAGGGACAATGTGATGATAGAAAAAAAGTTCAGAAAGAAGGAGGAGTGGAGAGAATAAAAGGGTGAGAGAGAAATAGACAGAGACAGATGTGGGGGGCAGGCCCCGGTCAGAGGTGAAAAGGATGCTGTGACACATGTTTGTATAAACCCATTTTCCACATAAAACCAAAACCCAGCAAGCTATCTACCATGAGGGAAGCCTTAAGACTGATTTAGCATAACTGTTTACCAACGTCTTGGTGCTGATCTATAAATCAAAATCCTCTGCTGTTTTGCTAATAAGAATCTAATGAGAAAGCAAACACCAGTTAAGGTGAAAAAGATGTGAAAATGACATAAATCCCCAAAGTGCTCAGTGAGTTTCAAACACAGATTTATTTTAAAAGGCAATTGTGTTTACTATGTTTGAAGTTTATTATTTAATCTATATTTATAAGAAGAACACGTGGCAGGAACAATGATCTCCAGGGTCCTTGTTCTTCACTACAGAGGAGCAGGAATGAGGACTCTTGGGGGTGCTGGGCAGGCAGGAGCCCTCTGCAGGGCAGACCTGGGTCCCAGGAATAAACATATGGCCAGAAGCTGCCTGCGCAAAGCCTGTGAGTGTTGTCTGGTCTTTTCCTTCAAAGGAGGTAAGGTACTGTAAGCAAACAAGAAGGGCCAAAGGTGAGTCATGCCTATAAGAAAAGTGGGGGAAATTAAGAGCTGTGTCTTGGGCTGGGGTGCAGCTTATGGCTTGTATGCATGAGGCCTTGAATTCCAACTCTAACTCTGGTCAGGGTGTGGGGAAACTACATCTGACACAGGGTAAGATGTAGATGTAATTGTTGTCTGTTCATATCTGAGTGTAGTGGTCTGAGACAGGAACAAGTTTGCCCCAATATTGGCAGAGGATGTCCCTGGTGAGATGGTGGCATAAATAATGGGGGCCTCTCCTGGGTCTTGAGGTGTGTGGGCCACAGGGTTACTGGGTCCTAGATCCTCAGCTTAAAGCATTACCACAGACAGCCAGGAGATGCTTCTAATGGCCTTAGAGCCTTCTCTGAGAGTGGAATGTCTTCTTTTCCATTCCTGCTATCCATGTTCTCCAGAGCATCCTGGCTGTCTTGGCTGTATTGACCCTGACAGGTCCTTAGCAATCTCAACTCCTTGAGGCCTGCTCTTCACAGATCTTCTCACCAGAATGCAAATGTC
This sequence comes from Erethizon dorsatum, assembly GCA_028451465.1. NCBI lineage: Eukaryota > Metazoa > Chordata > Mammalia > Rodentia > Erethizontidae > Erethizon > Erethizon dorsatum. Next base: position 114,696,485 of record CM051822.1, on the reverse strand, counting down.
CTACATAGCTCCATGTTGTGTGTGCCCACATAAATGGAGGGACACTCTCTGGCCAAATGCTTGTCCTTAGACCTCCTAGGGCAAGTTCCTTTTCCTGGATCACCTGAAAGCACCAAATGTCATGTCCAGAGGTTGGGATCTTCTTGGGGGAGGGGCTGCCTCTCCTATGTTGACCTCATGGTCTCTTTATGGAAGAAAGAGATAGGAAAAACATGCTTTAGAGGTGCCATAGAAAGAAGCCCATCCAACCCCACTGTAGTTCTCCGAGAGCACCACTGGCATGAGATGGGGGCTGAGTGGATCCAAGAGTGTCCTAAGTCCTCCCTGGGCATCCTACCTCTACACTATCATTCACACCATCTTCCCACCAGGGACATCGGGGGTTGGGGAAGTATCAGAGGTTTCCATTTGGCCCTCCCTATTGTGACAACCATTGACTTATGCACCAAGGACACAATGAGGGGCTTGCACTTTCTATAAGTATGTACACTCTTATTCACTTGTCAAGGCCACTGGGACAGAGACTCCATTTATTCCCTGGTTCCAACACCTCACTTCTAACCACAGTGACTCTTAAATCTCTGGATCCCAATGCCAATGCAGACCTGCGTTTGTAAGACAGTCCTGGAGTGTTTGGGGACCCCTTTCCTGGTATGCAATTTGATGAATGAATGACACAAATCCCTCTGGGGAAACATCAAGGGAAGCCTCTCTGTGGCTACCTACCCTAGCATTGTAGGCTCCTTCCTCTTGGGCAAAGGGTCTGCTTTTCCACTGGAGAGCTCATGGGCTTGGCCATTCTATCCATTGCAGGACAGTCTTGACAGCCGGGTCCCAGGCTCCTGGGAGTTGATTGAAGCTTTGCTGCCCTGTGTTGTAGTTCAGCATCTTCCTGTGCCTGCTCTGTCCTCCTCACCATCTATTCCCCCATTAAATATCACTAACACAGACCCCAGGAAGTACTTATCTAGGGTTGATTCCTCCTAAGCCCAGGCTTAGGTAATAGCGCATTCTTACATATATGCTCTGGAGGCACAGGGAAGGGGAGGAAGCAGCTGAGGGGAGCCTCAGACTCTGCCGGCCCTGTGGAGCATCAGTTGCTCCTTGGAGTCTATCTTGCTTCTTGGCACAAGAGCATGGCTGGTAGTCAGGAGGAACCAAGCACATGGGGAATCTGGAGCCCAAGGGCAGCCACCGAAGACTAGGTGGAGCCTTTGCAGGCAAAGTCTGCAAAGGTTGGGGGACAGCACAGGGAGCTGGTGAGACATCTTGGAGGGAGGGAGACACCAGTGCCTTCACTGTGAGGTTTGTAACTGTTTCCATGTTTCTGCTTCTGATTATTTCTAAGTTCACTTTGACTTTAGTCATGAGCTGGACCAGATGTCCTCATGGAAAGGTAGAGGGCAGATTTATCAGGACACAAATCAGTCCTCTGTGGGGAAGGTCTGCAGACTGCTGCATCTGACAACAGCCAGCTCAGGCCACAAAGATGTGCCAAGCCCTGAATGCCTTTGGGAGGCTCAGTGACTGTAGTTCAGACCCAAAGCAGAACAATTTGGTCAAAAGATTTGCAATGGTGGGTTCAGGTCAAAATCACCCACATGATCATGGTGTGATCATCTCTTCCTTTTTCTTTGTTTCTCATTGGAAATCATTCCAAACTCAGTCCCTACAGAGCCAGCTGTACAAGCAGTTGCAGGGAGCTGGTGCCTGGTACCTTAAACGGGGAAGGGGAACAGAAGTCAGATCATTTCTGGGCCACATGATTCTCCTCCAAGTTACTGGCCCTCTCTCTGTATCCCTGGTCTGCCTCATGGCTGTGCAATTATTTCATCATGGGAGAGGTTTTTCCATTAGGTGATGTCTGTGCCTGTGGAGCCTGAGGTGCCATTTTGACAAGGCTTATGATGAGAGTTGTGGTGACCTGGCAGATTTGAGGAGGAAAAAACATCTGGGCATAAATATAAGAAGGACCGATTTGGGCCTGGCAAGCAATTCTGTTCCATCAGTTATTCACACAACTGGCATAGTCACCAACTTCTTACTTTTTCCAAAACCACAGACAAAGGACAATGTTTTTAAAGTAAAAAGCATGGTTTATTGAAAATTTCCATCTTTAGCAAGAGAGATCTGATTTTTTCTAGGAAGATTTTTGAAATCTAGATTGAACTTTCTCCAAAGTGACAGAAACAGCCAGCCTCCCAAGTAATCTGCTGAATTACATTGTTCTTGGGCATTGGACAGCTTACCTTCCCCACACAAGAGGAGAGATGTCTCCAGCCCCAAATGTCATTATTCAGAACCAAGTTGGGGAAAGCACCCAGGTGGGGTATGTGTGAGAGGAAGAAGTGCTGCTGCAGCCACCTTCAGCTGGGGCTTCTGTGAAGTAGAAAGCAGTTTCATTCATACAGAGACAGTGGAAGGGAGAGCTGGCAGGGAAGTGTGAGGGCTCAGCTCAGGAATCTGGAAAAAAAAAATTCATCCAAAGAATCACCCACATGCCTCCATCCGCTCCCCCACAGCTCCAAAGCAAAGCTGTGCTAATGCCTCAGAGATGTTTCCTGGGAACGGCTCCGCCTGGGAAGGATGTGTACACAGCTCACCCCCAAAGACAGAGCTCACCGGGAGGACTCCAGGCCAGGTCGCCTGACTGCTAAGGACAGCAGCGAGAACCATACACAGATTCATGTCTGCTACATGATGTTTGTTTTTCCTGAGTATTAAATGTTCCAACGTCTATACCCACAGGATACAATTTTAAAGATGAGTTAATTTACTACAAATTATGAAGTTTCCTAACATCTTATGTTGGAGAGGGAGCACTCATGACACAGCAAACAATAATAGCAATAATAATGATAACAACCCATGGAGAGCTGCCTGCATTAGGGACTGCAGTGAGAGGCGACAAGGGTGTGGTCCTAGCATCAAACACCACAAGTAGTCCAGACAGAAGAAGATAAGAAAATTCCCCAAACTGGACAGTGGAGGTCACTGGTGCCTTCAGAGAGAGTAAAGCCTGAAAGGCAGGGGCGAAGGCTTGGTGAGTAGTGGAAGCGAGGAGCCAAGGAGGTTCAGCCCAGCTGTTTCTGGAGGATGAGTGGCTAAGACTTCGAGGGGCTACTAAGAGTGTGTTCCGTAGTAGTAGAGCTTGAGCATGTGACCTGTTAATGGAAAAGAGCCAAAGGAAGGGACAGTAAGGAATGGATATAATGGGGAGTCTGGACTTGCAAGATCCAGATAAAAAGATGTGGGCTGTGGACAAGATGGCAGGTCAACCTGGCCAGAGAATAGACCTTCTCATGGGATGGGATAGATGCAGCGCAGGCTTGTATAGGTGCAGGTAGAGGTGAGGAGAAGTAATGTGGATGGAGCTCCTGTGGGTGGCCACTGTTTATTATCTTTAATTTTGTTATGAGTTTGCAGAAGAGGAGGGCAATGGAACTGTATGGGGCCTTGCCACACGTTACTGTGTGCTCCCTTGAGGACCAGATCAGGCTCACCACTGTGGCAGTGGCCTCAAGCAGACCTACTTGTGAACATGGCAATTCATATGGTCTGAGCTAGGATCCACTGGGGCTGGGGTGTCTGTAGCTACAAGAGCAAACTACAAAGTCTTGGCCACTCAGTGAGTCAGGGAGATGTCGCATGTTCGCCACAAGATGGCAGGAGCAAAGGTCAAAAACCACGGTCCTGGAGCAAAGTGACTGCTCCTACATTTAACCTGGTTGATGATCATACAAGTCCAAACTGCTTCGTGTTGCTCTGTTCTAAGAGTCTGTCTCTGAAAGTGGTTTCTCAGGGGAGCCTTTGGAGCTGAGAGGGAGGACAAATGGGTTAACAGGAAATGAGGGTAAGTAGCACCCACTGGCTTACCTCACAAGTGAAACTTCCGTGACGTTCAGTGTGAGGGACATGGAGTGGCATGTGTTTGGCAATGAGCAGGATGGGAGAGCATGGAAGGCAGGGGTCAGTCACGTGGTGCAGAATGGGGAGCAAAGTGGGCTGTGTGGATCTGACACTCTTGCCTGCAGTGGGATCTGAAAAGCACAGTGACCGTGTAGACAGGGAAACTGCTAGCGGCATCAAGGGTGACCCCAGCTTTCAGGTTGGCCATTAACGCCCTGAGGATCCTTTCTGGGCAGACAGAACAAAGTGCAGAGGGAAGAGGTTGCGTTTATTCTGGACATGCCAATCCCTGGGGCTGAGCAGACGCGGGTGTCCACTGGGCAGAGACACCTAGGGCTCAGGCACTCAGGGAGGCCACCCGGTCACTCGAGAGTCTCTGAGTCGGTGGGGGAGGTGGTTTTTAAATCAACAGGAGTGAGAAGCACTTTTGGGGAAGGTGTGTGGCGGGGAATGGGCAGGGAGGCACCATTCCCGTGGCTGAGTCAAGCTAATGGGGGACTAGGGAAGATAAGATCTGGGAGGGGGGTAGAAAATCAGAACAGGCATTATGAGCCACATTGGAGAATGGTCATTGAAAAAGCGCTGGTCACCATGGTGGCTGGTGGGCAATGTGTGCGAAACATCGAAAGCACCGAGTAGAGAACTGGGGTGGGGGTGGGGGCAGTTGGATGCAGACCACCCTCTCCCATGGAAGATGCTCCATTTTCAAGGGGGAGGCAGAGTCCAGCTTGGGGGTACCCACTGCCTGGAGGTGCTTTAATGAGAAGCAGAGGGGGCAGTGGACAGGGGAGGCTGTGGATGGCGACTGCAGGCACAGTGAAGAAAGGGGCAGGAGGTCAATGCCAGCCCAGTTTCCCAAGTGCAGTGGGGGAAGAAGTATGCTTCTGGGGTGTCCCATGTGGAGAAAATAGGAGCAGAGCCCTGTGGGGCTCATAACCCAGCCTAAGGATCTTGCCAGTTGGGGGTGGGAGGCTTCTCAAGGGCCCCGTTACCATTTGGAGCAAGAGCATGTGTGTGGTGTGTCAGTGGGTATGTTGTATATGTGCATGTGTTAGTGTGGTTTGTATGTGTATGTGTGTGGCTTTTGTATTTGTGTGCACACATAGGCTTGTGTGTATAAATGGGATGTTCATGAGTGGTGTGTGTGTATATACCTATGTGCGTGCTGTGTGCCAGTGGGGTGTGTATGTGGATGCATGCATGCATGTGTGCCATGTGTTTGTGTAAGATGTGTGCATGTAAGTATGAGAGTTACATTTCCTTCCTTCTTCCTCTCAGGCTTTTAGGAATTAGGGTCTGAATGTTTGATAAGTGAGATTACTTCCCACTGAGATCTGATCATCAGTTAAAAGCATTTAAGCCGAACACTTATTACTTATGGGTCTGACCTTGAGTGGTGTTTTCATTTCTGAAGGAATTAAAAAAAATCATCTGTGGGTAAAATATCTACACCTAGGCAGAAACCTACTAAATCTACTGGATTTTTTACATCTCTGAAAATTTAGAGAACCACAAAGATTATGTGGACCTACCCCTCTCTAGGGACAATTCCTGAGTTGTCAAGAAAAAGGGCTGCAGAGGGAATGGTATTAGCTATGAGCAGCTGGGGGTGGGAGAACAGGGCAGCTATATAGCTGTGGGTGGACAGACATGCAGACTGATGGCCCTGGGTGGGACAAGAGCAACAGTGAGTGGCACCAGGGGGGCATGGGGACAGTGGGATAATCTCAATGAACTTTGCCAGGCTGTAGCCAAGTGATACCTGGAAATGTGCTGAGCTCATGAGGAGGCTGTGGTGGACCTGGAAGTAACTGGCAGAATCTCACAGATGAGGGGAACTGTGGGAGGGCTGGCTTAAGGTTGGACCTTGCCATATACGGTCAGTGAAGGACAAGCAGCCAGCTGTCAGGAGCATCATTAGCAAGGCAGCAGGTTAATTTCCAAGAGATGCTGCTGCATTGATAGACACTTTTGCCAAAATATGGAACCACTGAATTTGCCAAATTTATCACAAAACAGGTTTTAGAGATTCTTTGAAGGACCATCTCTTTTTGACTTCATTCAAATGGTACATTATCCTTGAGTAGATAGGTTTCATCTTCTTATAACCATGTTCAAGTACAGCTCTTATTTTTCCTAAATATAGTGATAAGAATATGTTAGAAAGGAGGTTAAACTAGCTACTGACAGTTTTTATCACATGAAGCATTTCTTAAAATTCTGCCAAGAAGTACATATTTATTGAATATATTCAGAGGGATGGAGTGGGGAAGGATGGGAGGGAGAGAGGAGAGGAAGAGAGAGAGCACACAAGTGTGCTTTTTCAAATGTGCAAAGTTGAGTTTATTCAGTTAACCAGTCATTAATCATACCAACTTCTTCTACTCTTTTTGTTTCTTTTTTTCAAACTGCCTTGGCTTCACTGCGTGACTGTGGTTTAAGTTAGCATCTGTAGGTGGAAGGCACGAAACAACCAACAAGAGAGTTACTGTGCTATCCATGGTGTGCTGTGGCAGTGGCCATACAGTTGATTGCTACATGCAGCAGGTACCCCAGTCACCCAGTCTCATCAATGGAAAAGCAGATTGCATACTCATCACCTAATATGCTGTACTCATCTCTTGGTGGCAGTGAGATGGAAAGCAAGGACATAGAAGACTGGAGAAATCAGTGGAGGCAGAAGGATAGGAAGTGTCCATGGAAGTGGAGAACACACCTGGTAGGAGGGAGAAGAGGTGCTATCACCAGAGAGACAGGATATCTGAAACTGAGCACTTCCTCCTGTGATAAGATTCGGGGTCCTGCTGAGGCAGTGGGCACTGACATGGCTTGGGGACCAAGTCCCAGAGTTGCAGCATTTGCTGCTTGTCCACACGGGTTGGTGAGTCTTGGGCAGGAGTGGGGTGAAAGCCCATGCCACGCTTTCCACAGGGGAGACTGTAGGGAGGGAAGGCTGTCAGAGGGGAGAGGAGGAATCAGATCCAGGTTCCTCTAGGTCCCTTCCAGTGGGATGTTTCATGATTTTAAATCTCAGTCACCATTCTGAGAGGGTTCCTTCCAATTTAGACCCCTGTATTCTGAACCTAGTTACTTCTACTCAAATGTTTATCTAAGAACAGAAATCTAGACTGAAAAATTATGGCAAAGGTAAAATCACAGCTGTGACCACTGCTTGCACCAGGTCTTTGGGATAGTTCCCTGCTCAAGATCATTTTAGCAGCGGAGAGAAGGGCGGGGCTCCTCTTATCTGCATGTGCTATGGATTTGGGAGAGTGCAGACGCTGGATAGGAGAGGCCCCTTGCAAGGCATGTTGCACCTACTCATGTCTCATGACAGCTCTTGCACCATCTTTGATGATATGAAAGTGTCCTCTCTACCCAGTGTTGAGGTCATTACTGTAATCTAATAATATCATGGTACTTTATAATATTTGTGTGAATAATGGCTGGGTTTCTAATATCAGATATTTCTAAATCATTGGATAGCAATTTTATTTTATTTTGTATTTTTGTATTTTTTATTTTTGGTACTGGTACTCAGGACCTCATGCTTGGAGAGCAATTTTAATCTTCAGTGAGATTCAATCATGCAGGTAGATTTGGGGGGATTAGGAGTAATTAATCAAATAAGAAAACTTCTGTGAAAGCTGATGGGGGGTTTAGGGGAGACTTGGAGTACTTAAATTCAACAGAAAGACCTCTGTGAAAGCCAGAAGTAGGTGGGAGAGGTCTCTTTGCCTGCAGGTGTGGTGTTTCCCTAACTATCGAGTGATCATGTGAGGTCTTTGGGGGCAATTCTAGCATCTTGAGCCCACATGGAGATTTGATGTCTTCTGTCTCATGTTTAATGCTTGGTATGAGGTGTCTGGAAGTTGTGATTGGATAATTTGGCAACTCCTGCAAAACATGTTTTATATCCTGAAAGAATTAAAATTTGGATTTAGAAAGTTCAATTTTTTAAAAGCAAAAGACAAACTATTCTGTAAGAAAAACAAGAAATAGGTAAACACAGAAACATAACTGAGATTGAAGCATTCGTGTAAGATGATATTTTTCTTTCACCAGCTGATATTCCTGGATTGCTGCACTGTGCCTGGTCCCACCCTGAGCTGGCACCATCCTGATCCAGCCAGTTGTTTTATACCCTCAGTTTTTTGGCCACCCTCAGTCTTCTTGCTGCATGTGTGCCTCTGCAAGGAGCTGCTCAGAGATTTCTTCCATCCAAGTGTAAGTCCACCTACTCCATTAGGGCTAAGCTCTTGCTCACAGTCCCCAGGGTCCCTTCAGAGAGATATCTGCAGCCCACAAAATCCAGAAGCGTAAGAAATGCATAGAGATTTTTTGTTTATGACTCCACCCTTCAACCCCAGGTCTACTGTGCTCAGACTGAGATCTCTCACCAAACCTGGAGATTGGCAGCTGGAAGCATCAGGCATGACCTCCTCCCCAGAAGCTGAGCCTGTGCATTGGACAGATCTGTGTCCCATAGAAGGTGTCACCCATGGTGTTTAAGGAAGGGCCCCTCAATTAAATTGTCCAGGTGGGTCTACTTGGCCCCAGCAGGGGAGGTGGGGAGCTTGCTTCCTGTACAGACAGGGCCAGCCCATGTCTGAGGCTATTCTTGACCAGGTGCTAGGATCCTCGCCTCACTTGGCAAGGTGAGGTATGGAGAAATGCATGGAAAAATGTAGTTTTGTTGGCAACCAGGTGGTTAGGAACCTGAGGAAACCTTGGCATTCCCTGAGCTGGTAATAGAGGAAAAGGGCAGTGGGCACAGGTCAGGAACATCTTGTTGGCTATGCACAGACCATGTGCATTTCCCATTCCCTCACATGCAAATGCAGAGGAACACTGTTATTCTCACTTCTGTTGGAAAGATTACATGTGAAACATGTTTAGCCCTTGAAAGGAAGGTGCCTCACAGATTTGCTTGTTCTTGATTGATCGGTTTCCCACACAAACAATGGAGAAATTGCACTTTCAACAAAAGCATTTGCTTAAAAAAATACAAAGGAAGTCTTGAATTCCTGGCGGTGCTCATGGAGACTTACTTTTATTGATTACTCATTGTGTGCCAAACACTGAGCAAACCATGCGTGACCTATTTAAACTCACAATCCCTGCAGAATAGGTATTATTACTGTCACCCTAGGACTTTGCACAAGGCCTCCCAGTCTCTTTCTGTTAGGCCACTGTCCCCAGTAGAAACCTTCATTGCACCTGCTCTCAGCTCTCTTGTTTCTGGTCCTTCATCATTCCTTGGCATCCCTTGGATGCTGCCCACCCTTTGATTCTCTTATTTTTCAAGTTGCCATCCAGGCTACGCTTTCCTCTAGGTGAGTTACTTCCTTTCTGGTGGCTGTTCTGAGTCCCCAGATGTCCCCAGATATCCCCACACCACTCTGCTTCCAGGGTTTACTGACCTTCTGCCTTGTTCACTAGCTTTGCCCTCAGGCACCTCTCTGTTCCCAGATGAGTGGAGGCACACATGTAGGCCATGTTCAATCTGCTTTGTCTTCATAAAGGGAAAAATACTTTCTGTCTAATTGAATTTATGGTCTCAATGTATACAGTTCTGTCTGCCCCTCAGCCCATGGCCTTGGAACCCCAGCCACGTGCATGGATTACAGCTAGACCTGTGGTTCTAGCAGAGAGTGCAGCACCTTCCCCTTGGCTAGACGTTCCCTTTCTCCACCAAGTTTCCAGGAGGAGCTTTATGTGATGGCCATGTCCAGGGAATGCAGAACCACTGGGTTTCCAGGGAAGTCTTGCTCTCACACTGGCCTGAAATCATTTGTATTTTTCCTTGTTTTCTTTGCCAATATTTTCTCTCTTCTTTTGGCCTTGGAAATCACTTTTTATATTTTATTCTGTGTCCTTGACTTTCAGGAAAAATGAAGTATAATAATTTGAAATGATGGACATGCATTTCATTTGTCTGATTAGTTGTTCAACTTACATATAAAAATTCATCAACATAACAGTAGCATAATCATATGTAGGCATTGCCCAACCTCTGTTTCATTAATACACTTGAGGGCCAATCCATCTTATTTCTTTAGCTGCTTAGGGAGGGCAAGTCCTCCTGGGCCTTGCAATAAGTCAATCTTTCTATGCAGAAGGTGGCTGCATAGAAATGGGCAACTGCCAGTGGGGATGCACTATGTCTGTTTTTGACGATCAACCCTCAGCACAGGAACTGGCTTCATGAACCTGACCCTAAGATGGAGGAGTGAATCACAGAGTTTATTTTAGGAGGAGAATCTGTCACATTACCCTTGGCTCTGGGAGGTGGCCTTGGACTCCCCCCACCCCAGGCTCAATGGTCTGGGTCTTTGGAAGGTGGCATAGACCATTCTAATGGTTGATTGTGTCAACTTGAGAAGTTTAGAAGCTTAACTAAATTGGCTAAGCAATTCCATAGGGTGGCTCATTGCCTATGGTGTAAAGGGGAAATGAGGGAGGACGGATCGACTTTTGTTCTTCAGAGGAGCTCCGGTTTTTGCCTTCAGTTTGGACATCGTCTCCTGGCTTCCAATGTAGACTCTTCAGCCTTCTGTCACAGACCCATCAGCCTCCTGATATGGACTTGAATGGAAACTGCAGTAAGCTCCAGTCCTTGGACTGAATTCTTCAGTCTCCAGTGTGCAGCCACCCTCTGCACTCTTCCTCATCCAACTCTGTGTATGACCATCGTAAGCTGATCTTGTCATTTCTTATACATTTGCATATCTTGTGTTTTATCTGTTTCTCTAGTAAAACACTGTCTGATACAACCATGGTGTCATTGATTACCCCAGCCGAGGCTCAGGGAGCTGGGGTGGTTACCCTCAAGGCCCAACCTTCCCTGTTAGAGTGTTGCTCCCAGGGATGCAAATTCCTCATTGTATCAATTATTCCTGTGGGGTTTTTTATTTATGGAGGTGACAGACTGACAACTGGAGGAAGTCAATGCCATCAAAAAAGAGTTTATTTTTATTCACAGCCCTCCTAGAAACAAGATGCATATGGGGCAACACCAGAGGGGACAGGAGTAGAGGCAAGGAAAAGCAGAGGCCACAGCCTTGACTGGTGTTCTTGTAGTGCTGGAACAGTCCAGGGCTGGTAAATGTGAACCATCTCAGCAGGCTTTGGGCTACAAGGTGTTTCCAGGCATCAGAGATCTGGGCCTGGGTTGATGTAGGGCAGGATCAATGTTGGCTTGGTGTGTGAGAGTTAGCTAAAATGGTGGCTGGGGCTCTGGGTGCCAGATTGGTTGGTTTGCATATGCAAGGTGTGTTCATCGGCAAGTTCTTTATTATTGTAGTTCTTTCTTATACAAGAAAGCCCAGGGGGCCGGTGAGATAATTCAGTGGCATAAGCGCCTGCCCAGCAAGCATGAGGTCCTGAGTTTGACTCCCGGAACCCACATAATGGAAAAAAAGGGCCGGTGATACCGCTCAGTGGCACAAGTGCTTGCTGGCAAGCACGAGGTCCTGAGGTTGATTCCCGGTACCCATATAAAAAAAAAAAAGGAAGAAAAGAAAGCCCAGGGAGGGCAGTCTCTCCTCAGCTAGTTACACCCCCAAGGTGACAGACACCATAAAATTAAAAATATGATTAATATACCTGTACCTTTAGCCTTCCCTGCAAACAGGCTGAGAAGAGACTTGGTCTCTAATCTGGTGGTCGGCAGAGGTCAGGCCAGTGTTCTGGGACTGATAAGGGTGGAGGAGTCTGGGGGGCACTCCAGTTCTGCTACAGTGGGGTTAGATTTTCTGAGTTCACAATGCAGGGTGACAGCACAGCCACTCCCCTCCTCTCCACTGGAGTTTGGGAAGCACAGAGTTGCCCAATACAGGGTTTTTGGCTCCAGATCTGCCAGCTTGGTTATGGCCTCTCAGTTCCCTGGGGAAAGGACATTGATGTTTCAAAAACCTAGAAACTTTCTGGAGTATACTATATGAAGAGTGAGTTAATTTTCTTCCACAGTGAAAAACCATAGACATTGAGGTCAAGGCAATCATAGCAAAGAGAACAGCTTTGTGTCCCTGTAGTGTCTTAAAGGAGGGTCAGACTGCAGCAAGACACGCACAAGGCCTCACAGGGATGATTGTATGAGCATTGGGCTTCATACTCTCCATACTCAGAGCTCCTCCTGAACATCTTTAGAAAGGATAGAGAGGGACATATTGTCCTGCTGGAAATGCTGGACCATGTCCATGCCTACAAAGGTGGGTCACATCTGCCAACTTGTTCATTCTGAAAAGCAGCCAGCCACTTACAGGCTGAGGGACAGCAAGGGCGTTGAAAAGCCTTGCCAGGTCTCATTGTTAACAGCACATCAAGGATTTCACTTACTAATTCTAAATACAGTGTTCTCTGGCTGGAAAGTCTGGTGTGACCATGCACAACAGCCACAATACAGACTTGCTGGACAGAACAGTGACTCCGGGAAGTGCCCTCTGGGGCCAGTCCTCAGGTTCACTGTAAGGAGTTCCACGGGGGTTCCCAGGACTAGTAAGAAGTGAGTGGTTTATAAAGGTTTTTTTTTTTTCCCTAAAATCACCATGCAGTCAGGGAGCCTTAGTGATTCACCTGTGACAATCAGGGAAAACTACCTCAGGGCCTAGATATAGGCCAGCAAAGTACACCTAGGGTCAGACATGTGGCGGGGGTCCAAGGCTTCCACAGATGCCTAGTTCACGGGGAGGGTCCTTCCTTGCTCCTCCAGGGTGGGTGTGTGTAGGCTTAGGTCTTATTGTGGCTATTGCATGTGAGCACAAGTGATTGAAGCTTTGAGGGCCAGTGTGGGCTTTGTAGTACTTACTCCTACTTCTGTCATGGTGACAGGCTGTGTGTCAGATGGAGGCCGCTATATCCACCTGGTTCTGGGATCCGAATGATGACTCCAGGGAGCAGAGCCCCTAGCCCTCTAAGAGAAGGCTTGCAATACACTTTTGAGGTTTTATTCACTGAGATTTTGGGTTGCTGCTGCATCATAACAGCGTATTCTCACTTTCCTCAATGAGCTATGTAAACTCCTTCATCCAAAAATAGCTTCAAATGAACAGCTGGTTCATCCTTAAGGGAAGAAAGAAGCAAGTGTGGGAAGCATCTGTGGGATGGGCACAGCCAGCTCATCCTGCAGAATGAGAGGGGTGCATGGTTGCTCCAGAGAAGATAGGTGGGTGGACTTGGGTTTTCAGCCTTTTCTACCTGTAATCTGGGCTCCAAACTTTGGTAATCACAGAAATTGCTCAGGATAGATATAAGGGAGGTTTATAGCAAATCCGGCAACTGTATTATCTCCTCCCAGGCAGAGGGGAGGAGTAGCTGGGAGGAGAGTCTGCACAAAGTAGCTGGGGGTGTGGAAGCTGCTGTAGCAGTAGCTGCTGCAGGGGGACTCTCGGCAGGACAAATACCAACTTTACCTTGGAGGAGACCATCTGAGGGGTGTTCCGGGGAGTGAGCTATTCAGAGTACACAGGAAATGCTGGCCATCAAACCTACATAATGGCACCAAAGCTTCCACCACTGGTCACAGCTTACACTCCTCCAGCCAGGGACAAGTGAAGGATGTGGAAATGGAAGGCCAGGATATGGGAGGTTGGTTCTACATGGAGCAGGGGAGTCCATCTGGAGTAACACATCTCTGTGACGTGGAAGGGAGGGGTGGAATCCTCATCTCTGCTCAGAACCATGAATTGGTGATCTGGGTTAGCATTTTGATGATCCACTGGTTCCGGGGCTCTTTCAACACGTGGGAAGAATATTCTCTGTGGAATTGGCAGGTGTGGAAGGTGTTTTAGGAGGCAGCTCCTTCCAGATGGTCCTGAAGGTGAATGCAGCAAATAACACTGCCTAAACAAAAGTCACTGGAAAAACCTACTTACCAGCAACAGTAGATGGACTCTCTTTTTGGTTGAAAGAGGCTCAGGCCCAGGCCTATGTAGCACCTGTGATGGTTCCCATGGCTGTAAAGTCCCTAGATAATAAAAAATTACCATGAGACATTATAACTAGGTTACTTACCAAAAATGGACAAAACTTGCTGTGCTGTTCCTTCCTAATTGCTATGTACTTTTCTGCAAGTTCCTAGTTCTCTTGAACGAAACTATATAACCACAGCCAAAACAGGTGAAACTATGTAACCGTAGCCAAAACAGTTGCTTTCTGTTCCAATCAGGATGTAGTTGTTTGCTTTAAATTCTGTGTACCCCGCAGACTCGGAGCTGATCTGTAAACTCCCTGCCTGGAGTAAGCAGTCAGTTGCTGGCCAGCTTAATAAAGGTTCATCAAACTTCTAGATTGGCGGCCTGGCTTCCTATTATGAACCCATAACAGCACCGCCTCCCCACACCCTGTGCTCCTCTGCCACCCTCCTTCACAGAGTGAAGAGATCTTCCCTGCCTTGGTGACAGCTGGGGGTGCCTAAGCCCAACCAGGGAGGGACTGTCAAATTTGGTAGTAGTGGTGAGGGTTTGATATGTTGTGCTATGTAGTCTGGGCTGGCCTTGAACTCCCATTCCTCCTTCCTCAGCCTCCTGGAATGCTGGTATTATAGATGTTATTATAGATAGCTACCGTGCCTGGCTTGGCTTTTTTTTTTTTTTTTTAAGGAGTTCTATGCCATTCTTTATCTTTGTTTCTTATTAAGGAAATTTCCATACAGACCCAAAGTAGCTGCAGAATCGAGTTTTCCTGACCTGCCAGCTGGCTGGTTGACCCCCATAGAGTCCTTTCAGCTCCAATTCTGTGCTCAGCTTCATGCCCTCAGGAATGGGCCACACCTACAAAAGGTGTGTAAAGGAGAGTCAGAGTCCTTCTCCACGTGGGGCAGGTGGGGGAGGGTAGTCATCACAGATGCAATCCCAGTCGCAAAGATAGGAGACAGTTTGTGCAGCTGACCTGTCAATGTCATGCCTTGGACTGAGACACTGGAATGTGCTACCAGTACCAATCAAGATGCTTTGCAGCCTGTGATGTAAAGTCCACATCAGGAGCCTTATAACTGCCTGGAACAGAATGTCCCAAACTTTAATGTCCTCTGAGTGTCTTGATAGATGCTCGTTCTGACTCACCTGATTCTGGTGCAGGCTGAGACTGTCCATTCCTGGGATTAGTGACACACATAGACACTGCTCCATGGCCATAGCTCCAGCAGCCAGAGCCTAGGCCTGTGCCATCCTGCACACTAGCCACTTGTGGCCATTTAAATGTAAATCGATGAACTAAATTAAGATTTGATTCCTCCGAGTATTGGTCACAGAGCTATGCCTGACTTAGGCTGCAACAATGGACTGTGCAGGACATTTTGGTCTTGGAAAACATTTTGCAGATTTAAGGCTCTGGTGAGAGGTGAGCTCATATGTGTAGAGCTGGTATGTGAACTGCAATTCCATTGTCTAATTCAATTATGATAAGAGAATTTGGCTACAGCTTGATTAAGAGTCAGACCATGGAGATATGGGCGAAAATTAAAACAGTTGTTAATTTCATTTGAGTCCATATTCTTAGAGAACTGATTGTAAATTGAGAATCCTAATTAATCTCATTTCTCGCATTTTTCACATGAACAAGCTGACAATAGTTTTAACAGTGGTTGGAATATGGTGCTATTGCCTGGTTGATGCCAATTAGCTTCTAAGCTTCGGGTTTAGAGTCTTTAGGGATTTTTGACCAAGTTCAGACAGAATTAACTCTAAATAAATCCTTGCTCGTGAGCATCTTTGACTGTCCCACCCACCATTGCCCTGGTCCACACCAGAAGTCTTCTATACTTCTACTTGGCTTTGTGGCTGTTCAGCCTGTCTCCAGTGTTTCTTTTCTCAAATCCCCTTTGTTGCTCAAAAGATCAATATGGTTTTCACCAAACTAACACACTGCAACAGTGTACGTTCTGACCAATGTGATATGGCAGGAAACAGAAAATGGGGTAATATTGGATAGGAGAAAACCAACGTATTTGCAGGCATTATGACTGAATACCTAGGGAGCCTCATGAGGATGAAGTGAAACTCTAGTACAGTCACCAAAGACAAGTTCAGCAAGTCAACTGGCTTGTTTTAGTATGCAGCATTTCTGTACATTGGCAGAGAGCCTGTCCAGATGACTGGCTGAGCTCCCATGGCAGCTCAGTGGGATTCTGGCTTCCTGCTCCCTGGTTAGGCTCCATCTCAGCCCTAAGGGCTGCCACTTCCCTCTCACCCAAGCCCCCACATGCACAGCCAAAGTATGTCCAGCCTGGTGTCAGTAGCTGATACCAGACACAGCCACAAACAAAGGAGACCTCAATTCCAGCAATATTGCAAGTAATTTCCAGCCAATGGGGGATGTGGAGATGGAGGATTCCCCTGCCCCAGGTTTTCTAGGCCCTCCTCCCAGCTAAATACTTGTCCTCACATCCTTGTCTCTGGTTCCTTTTGGGGTGATCCACCTGAGACACATCCTTCTCTGACCCCTCAGCCTTCACAGCCTGTGTTCAGAGCAGCCAACTGGATGACCTCACATGATACCAACCATGGCTTCGCCCATGCTTTTCCCCACGGATTCCTCATACAAGCACAGGTGAGTGGGGTGAGTGACCCACTGTCAGGATTATGTCAGTGCCCAAGGTCACACAGCCCTCAACTGGGGGGTCTGGACCTCACCCAGCCTCTGACTCTAAAAACCCTGCAAATATGATTTTGGGTAGTGACATCCCTGTACCCAGAGCCTCAGAGATGGGGGATCTTTGAGGATATTTTATGCCCCTCATCTCCTTTTACTGATGGATGGAAGGCATAGAGAAGAGCAAGAGATCTGAGACTGGACCCCATTGTTCCTGATTTCTGACAATCTTCTGGATTTGTGTTTGTTTTGGACATGATAAAACAAGACCAGTGCCACCCTAGCCAGAAGCTGGAGGCTGCCCCTCATGTGACTGTTTTGGAAGAATAGGGTCTTCACTTGGGTCAGATCAAAATCTCTCTGTGGAGAACTGCACTTTTGCTTTAGAATGGGAAGGGACCTGCTGGGAGCTGGACCTTGCCTGGCAGAAGGCCCAAGCCTGGCCACAACTGCCAGGGACAGGACACAGGCTACCAAGCATCTATCAATTCTTGTCAAAGGGGTGGGAGTGGTGGCCCAGAGAGGTGGAGACATACCTCTATTCTAACTCAGAAACAATCTTATAACCACTGCGGGTCAGCAGAGCCCGTGTTTCTAAGCAAACAATGCAGAGGGAAGGCAGATGGAGCCTTTGTTCAATAACCAGACAGATGCCTGAGGTGGAGCATCCAGACTTAAGATGGGACAGCCCATCACCTCCAGTTCCTGGAGAGTATTTAGGTGAGTGTATCACATAGGTTATTACTATTATTCTTTTTGACAGACATTTAAAACAGGTACCTTCTGAGTAGAATCAGCCAAGGGCCAAGGGCCAGCCTGGGTCAGTTCCCCAACCCCGTGCTTTTTTTTTTTTTTTTGACGTTCAGAGGAACAGCCAGAAAATTAAATAATATACATACCTAATTGCTTTGCTCTTTTAGCACTATTTCTGCTTTGGAGCTATTCTATTTGTCTTTCAAGCCTGCTGTGTTATTAATAAATCCCCTGATTCACACGCACCATAATTCACATTGTCCCTTGCATACTTCTTTTCTCAAATGCTGGGGTGCAGGGTGGAATATCACATCCTACCACCACCAGGGCTCAGGCAGTAGTAGCCAGGCCAGCCAGCAGAGGCCCATAATTTTGTGCACGGCTGGCTCTTGTGGCTGCTCATGAGTCCTTGAATTACAGAATTAGCTAAATGACTATTGGTAGTTGGTTATTGCACTTTAATGACTTAATATCTTTGTTCAGCAGCAGAGTCCTACAGACTAGGGCTGGCTGAAACAGGAGCCTTGGCTGAATGAAGCAGATTCCTTGCAAGGATGGACCATTTCTGCTGGGGCCAGGGAAACTTACATAGAAGCCAGGCTGCTCCTGATTTCAGATGCCTCACAGTGAGCTGGAGGAGAGTGGTTTTGGGTGCATTATACCCTACTAGAAACATTCTGAAGTCTTGGAATTCATATGAAAATAAAACATCATCCAGCATACAAGCTGTTTTCTGCCCATCTTTGAAATACTTGGTCTTTATTCATTGTGATCTTTGTGAGTTTACTCAGCCTTATGGCTGTAGACATTTTTTTTTCAGAGTATAATATGTCTACTGTTTTTCCAAAAGCACAGTTTCCTGAAAGTATCCATAATAAACATGGTTTTAAACAACAAGGAAGACTTGTTTTTAAACAAGGGCAAGAGGAGAGCTTTTGCAATATTTTGCATATCTTAGGACTTCTCAAAGATCCCCTACTTCTTCACCTATTCCCCTGATCATCATCTCTGGCTATAGCCACATAGTAGGAAGCAGGTTAATCAGTTTCCCCAGCAGTACCCTATAGTCAGCTCCAGGTCCCGATTTTCATCCCAATATACCACCCATGACTACAAGTACAAGCATTGTTTTCTTTCCCTTTAAGACAAAAAAAAAAAAAAAAAAGGAGAAAAAATAATATAAATCACCTCTTTCAGGTAAAGTGCTTTTAAAAAAATCTGTAATAACTGCAGTCATTTTTATCAGAAACCATAAAAATGATGTGGAATTTATCAGCTGATATGTAAATGCACATTAATGACAGGGTTGATCTGGCCGAACTCTATTTTTGCTGTCCTCTGAGGCCTAGGCAGGGGCAATGCCTGGCTGATGGCTGTAACCTGAGCTCCATTTCCCGGTGCTCCCTGGCTACAGCCCTGGAGGACCTGGCCTTCTAGCTGTGCCCACCCTCCTCCTTAACGCTTGCTTGCTAGACAGAGATGGGAGCAAGCAGCCAGTCCCTCTTGACACTGTCATATTGCCTGAATTTATTGTGTGAAATGATCACTTTCAGGTCCATTTTGAAATGTCAAGGAAGGAGAAAAGCCTTGAATATTTATAAACATTGAGACCTACTTGCAGGACATCTTAAAAGGGAGAAACAAAATGAAGAGATGTGGAGAGAGATTGCCTCTCTCTTCTTTAAATAGAAAGTGTGCTAGCAGGCAGCTGCCGTGGCAGTTTTTGGGCTTCCAGGGAGCACTTTTCTTGAGCGTTTGCTAAGCGCTAATTAGGAGTGTGAGCCAGGCACCTGTGCAGGAGGGTTGAAATGCAGATCCCTTCAGATTCTTGCCATGTCTTCCTCCCTGTCTCTTGCTCTAACTCCCTCACATTGTTTTAAAATATTTAGAAGGAATAGGTTATTTAAAAAGCTAGATTACCTGGCTGACCCAAAGGTGTCTGCCTACAGAGAGGAGGAGTCCCTCAAGTCACAGACATGAAGTCACAGAAAGCTCAGAGGGCCTTCGCCTGGAGAGCTGGGACAGGCAAGGTGTGGCCACAGAAAACAGATCCTTGGTCCAGGAGGAGGACTTGGTTTAGAAGAAACTAGTTCTCAGAATATGCAGCCTACAGATGTGAGGGATGTAATTAGCATTTTGTCCTGAATAATTGTTGAAAGCAAGATGGAACTGGCTAGGTTAGGAGCTGTGCCAGATGTAGTTGCGGGTGGGAGAACATCCACAGCAGGCATCGCTGGCTGAGTGTGTCACCTTACCAGGGGCTGCTCTGCTTGTCCCCTCAGTTAATCTGTGAGGGGCAAGTGGGGCACTGCAGGCCAGCCAGTGCTCAGAGCCAAAGAAGAGTGTGTGGTGGAGCCAGGCCCAGCCCAGTCTGCCATCACCAGTGGGAGTAACATGGAGTGTGGGTTACCATCCCTTTCTGGCACTCTGCACCCAGCACACATGGCACAGTTACACTCCCTGCCCTCAAGAATATGAAGCTTGACCACCTGACTTGCTTTGGCTGGTGAAACTAGTGAGAAGTGGCATGCATGAGTCACCTCAAAGAGGACAGACAGTGCGCATGAGTCACGTCTGGGTGGAAATTTCAGGGGCTGCTTCTGATTTGCCATTTCTCATCTCACAGTCCAGCAGTAACAGGATTGTGAAGACAGCACTCTGTCCAGGAGGGGACCCTGAGTAGGGGCCTGTGAGGCACTACCCTTACCAGCCAGTGGTGGGCAGTCAGCATGACCACTAAGTAAACCTTTCTTTGTTTTAGTTCACTGGGATTTGGGGTCCTGTTTGTTCACGCGGCCTAACCCGGTTTCTCCCAATGTATAGAACAGCCAGCCAAGGCACACTAACTACAAGTTCCTGCCTGAAGCACAGAAGGGCTGAAAGGCCATCAAGTTCAGCCCTCTAACTTAGCAACTGAGGAAGCAGAAATGCTCCCAATCTCGGCCACTGTGCATGTATGGTAAGAGCTAGGATGGTAGGACCCACATATGTAGGGGCTCCAATTTGGGGAGACAGCAGCATAGCCAGCACCTTCTCTCTCACCTTGGCAATCATCACTGATTTGTGTGCTATCAAGGACCCCCAACCCTCCATATCTGACTATCTGGTCCTTTTTACTTTGGCTTTTCTGCCTCCATGTTTCCCCACTCAGCCTCCTTCTAGACCTGTAGTTTGTCCAGTGGGGGCTTTGCAACCATTGCAATATGGCTGGCTGCCTGGGGTAAAGGCAGAGAGCCTGAGGCAGGTGATGGTACTGTTACAGAAATCTGACATCAAAGCAAATGGAAGACTCTTTGCACCTGAGGAGTTGGAAGGCAACCTTTATTATGCTAGCGGGCTGATGAGAATCAGCTCTCAAATCATCAGCCTAGAGTCAGCTTAGGGTTTAGCTTAAATACATTTTTGCAAGCTGAAAATACAAAGCTGATTGCAGGTTATTATATGATTGGTTACATAGGCTAAGGCATATGTTGCCAGGCAGATTTGCTCTGGGTGAGCTCCGCTAGGGAGGGAGCTGTTGGAGTGGGTGGGTGAAATCAGGCAAGCACGTCCTTGACTGGGTCACTCTGTCGTAAGTGGAAAGTTCCTGGAATAGGCAAGCAAAACAGAATATGTTGATAGGCTGGAAAGTATGGGCAGTGCAGCTGTATGCAGTCAGATGAGGCTGAGTCAAACTGTCTCTGAGTTACAGCTGGCGTGGTGGTCAAGGCTGCTGAGTCTAACTGCGTGACAGGCAGCATGAGCTTAGGCAGAGGGTACTAACTGATTTCTAATTTCCGCTATGAAATTTCTATAAGTTTGCCATTACAGTATAAATAGAAATACAGAATAAGAAGCTAGGCATGATGGTGTGTACCGGTAATCCCAGCAACTCCGAAGGCTGAGGCAGGAAGACTGCAAGTTCAAGGCCAGCCTGGGAAACTTAGAAAGACCCTGAAATATCTATCTATGTATGTATCTGTCTGTCTGTCCGTCTGTCTGTCTATCTATCTATCTATCTATCTATCTATCTATCTATCTATCTACATTATATATATATGTCTATATATCTATATATCTATGTATCTATATATCTCTCTATCTCTACCTATCCCTATCTCTATCTACAAAGTCCATGTCCTTGTTAGCCTGAATCTGTCTCCAAAGATACCACCTCCACCTGGGTCCCACCTTTGCCTTCAAGTTTGAGTTCGTGCTCACCAAAAGCTCACCTTTCTATAATTCAAATCTGTTTGTCCATTGTCTAAAATGCAAGGCCTCCCTCTTGGCTCATAGGGACCGCTCACCGTAATGGTTCTAGGCAGGAAGAGGTTTGGGGCACAGTCACCAAATAGCCTCATGGATTCAAATTCCTTCTCAAGTTGGGAAGAAAGTCTCAGAGTGTCGCGGGGTGGGGATATTTCTGGAAGCAACCCTCTGGAGGGAAAGACATTCAATGAGAAACAGTCATAAGATGTGAAGCTATGGGGAACAGGGAAGCCAAGTGACAAAGGAGACCTGGACACCTTGCAAAGGCCCCCTGAATATATTGGGCTCATTATAGAGCAGGAGGGCCTGCAGCAACATGTCGTGAGACTAAGTGTTCCAGAATGGCTGTGTGAGAGGCCACACGGAAGTCTGGGACTTGCTTCTTCTGTCAGGGGCAGACTAGCCAGAGGTCTAGGGTCCAGGCCAATAGAAGGCAGGCGCACCTTTCCGGAGACTCTGCCACACTACGAGGAGGCAGTGCAGTTATCAATTTCTAGTTTAACATCACTGAAATCAGAGAACACTGAATGATCATGACTATGCTTTTCCTTATGTTTATTTTGCCTGGGGATTTATTGAGATTCTTAAATTTGTGAAGTATATTTTTAAATTTAATCTGGAAATTTGGCCATTATTTCTTCAAATAGATTTTGTGTCCTGTCACTCTAATTTTTCTGATACTTCAAACATGTGTATTAGACAGTAATATTATGCTGCAAGTCACTGAGTCTCTTTTAAATTTTTAAAATTTTTTTGTTTGTTTTCTCTTTGTGATTCAGTTTGAATAGTTTTAATCTCTTCGTCTTAAAGTTTACTGATCATTTCATCTGAAACATTTTCATTTGTTAATCTTACCCAATGTATGTTTTATTTCAGATATTGCATTTTTTGAGATTTCTATTTTATAGCTTTCCTTTATCTTCTCATTATGTTTTATATTTTTCTTTTATCCATTGACATATTTGTAATATTTATAACAGGTCTTTCAGAACTTTATTGGTCTTTACTACCATCCTGTCATTTTGAGGACTGTTTCTGTTGTTTGATTTTTATTTTTTTTTTAGAGGACTTAGTCCATAGTTAGCTGACTCCAGGGCAGAAGGGCGGAAAGGGCATGGTGAAGGGGCCTGGCAGAGGACCTCTGCTCAACCCATGGCAGCCAAGAAGCAGAGAGTGAAGGCAGGAGCTGGGGACAACAGTACACTTATCTCGGTCACTTTGTCATCACTGAGACACAGTATCTGATACCCATGGAGGTTTATTTTGGCTCATGGTTTTTAGAGGATTCAGTCTTGGCTGAAGGCAAGAACAGCATGGTGGGAGAGTTTGGCAGAAGGAAGCTACTTATGTCACGGTGACCAGGAATCAGAGAGTCAAGGGAAGAGCCAGGGAGTGGGACACACCCATCCAAGTCAGGCTCCCTCTGATCCCCCTCTATCAACCAGGCCCCCCCCCGCAACTGCACATTTAGCCATGGGTTCATCGGCAATCCCCTGATAAGTACAGAGCCCCCATGATGGGATCACTTTCAAAAAGTGCCACCGCTGGACACATGAGGCTTTATAGCAATGATGGCAAATCTTTTAGAGCTTTCAATGATACAAACATCCTGCTGCGGTTTGTGTACCGTAGGTTCACCGCCACTACTTTAGGGGAACATTCTAGATCTAAACCACAACAACACCCTTCCAGGCCACACCCCCAGTGATCCACCTCCAACCAAACCCCTCTTCCTAACAGCACATTTATCTACTGGACTGGTCAGTGGATTAATCCACTGATGATTACAGAGCCCCATGACTTAATCGCCTTCCAAACACATCAGATTTGAGGGGACATTTTAGATCTAAACCATAACAAGAGTGTTAGACTTTGTTCTGGAATGCAGCTATGCGTGAACCATTTAGCCCTTCTGAGGCTTTCTTCTGAAGTTTGTGGGCATAGTCATTACTCTAAGCTTAATTTAGCCATTATTAAGGTGCAACCTTTATTAGACTTTTACCTGGTGCCCTGTGTATCACAAGGTCTCTCATTCTGATGGGAGCATCAACTTCCCATCCCTCTGTGAGCTCTGGGAGTTGTAGGACCTGCAGGTTTCTGGTGCGCTTTCACCAGCCTCATAGAACTTCACCAGTGCAAGTGCAGTTCACCACACAGCTAGACTCAATCATGGGGCCTCCTGCAGTTCTCCAGCTCTCTCTGCGCTGCTTTTTCCTCTCTGCTGTTCTACCCTGCACCTTATGACTTCTTTCATGTCTTTCAGTAGGAGTCAGCTGGACTCAGATTGGGACTTCTCCTGCCACGCTCGTTGGGAGCTGCCTCTGGGCTATAAGCTGGGAAATTGTAGGACTCATCACTTTAGCTTCTCTTCTCTCCAGAATCACAATTATCTTGTATCTCTTGTCCAATGCTTGAAGACAGTTATTTCATATATTTAGTCGTGCTACTTGTTTTCACAAGAAGGTCAATTCCCACAGCAGTTAATCCTTTAACAGTACAGAAGAAATAGAGTGAGTTTTTGTTAGTTTCTCTTTAAAAATAACTCTCTTTTCAAGCTCAACTTGTTGGTCCATTTACTTACTTTGAAGAAGAAATGATTGAGTCTCAAAAGTACCTGCTTCTGCCGTGCCACTCTCTCAGTCCTTGGTTAATTCTTGGCACTGACTGCATGGAGCCTGGGCATTTGCTTGTCTGTTCTCCATGTCAGGTGGGGAAGCTCTTGCAACTAGATGCTTGGACACAAGTAGGAGTGTGCATGTATGCATGCATGTGTGTGTGCATGTGTGTGTGTGTGTGTAAGAGTCCACTGTAAACATAAGGTACTTTTGTAAGTAAATCCACCCTGAGGCAGGGTTCACAAACAACAGATTCTCCTATTTCTGTGCAAAGCCTCTTCCCTCTCTATAGGCATCACAGCTCAGCTTCCAGCTGCCCTCCAAGCAGCTGAATGTGTACATGAACTTTCTGCCCCTTTGCCTTTTCTCAACAAAATAGGCCCCTTGGAAGAGGAGATTAGCCTCATCCCAGGAATGCAAAGGACTTTATTGGAAGATCTGCCTAGCTCAATGAGGGAGACTTTAAATAAGTTTAGTGGGTAACTGCTGTGACCTACATAGGGAAGCCTGGGTCTGTGGCTGTGATTGTGTTGCACACGAAGGCATGCAAATTGTCAATGGGAGATTAGAAGTGTGACTTTCACCTGCAATTGTCTCCCCACAGTTGCAGTGGATTGCAGAGTGTGGGCCTTCATGGCCCTTAAATGTCTGCATGATAAGCTCATAAGCCCTTGGAGTCCTCCATCATTGCTTGCTGGGTTCATGGGTATGTGTGGATGGTTGGGGATGCAGACTTTGGCAGGAGGATGTCAATCACCAGCACCTGGAGGAGACATTTCCAAGCTTCAATCTTAATGCAGGGACAAAGTCAAGCAGCAAAATGCCCAAAATTAGTTTAGCGAGCTGATAAAATAGCTGCACATTATGCCCCACAGCCTAGGGGAGGCAGGGTCTGTGACCATCTGGGGATTGGTTTGCAAAGCAAATGCAAGTGCATGCTCTTGTGGTTTGAGAAGCCTTCTGCTCCATTGGGAAGCCTACCAGCATACACACAGGTGAGCATGGAGCTTGTCCCTGCTGGGCTCAACTGTCTTCTGCAGGCTCAGCATATAAATGTGGACACATGTTTATAGATGTACACCTAAGCCTGGAGCCTGTAATACTAGCCTAATTGTTCTCTGGTGACAAGGAAGAGCCTGAGGCCCAAAGAGGGGGCATGATTTTCTCAAAGTCCACATTTTTTAGGGGAAACACCAAGTCTACTATCAGATTTGGGGATCTCTGGTGAAGGAAAATGTGAAAATTTAGAGAAGCTGCCAATTCCTGCCTGGCTAATTAGGGAAGAAACTATACTGAAGTGGAAATGAGAATTTTCACTCATTCATCCATTCATCCATCCAACCATCCATCTATCCATCCATCCATCCATCCATCCATCCATCCATCCATCCATCCACACATCCATCTATCCATCCTTCCACCCTTCCATCCATTGATTTTCCTTCAAGTTTCTTAGTGAATGACTGCATATTATAGGCAGTACTCTAGGACCATGTCTGTATGACACGGGAGGAAAAACGTGCAGAGATGTTTCCTTCTCTTGAAAGCCCCAGTGAATTTTTTTCTTCTAAGAGGAAAAAAGAAAACCTCCAAACAACACAACCGTCACACTTACAGAATGAATGTGGCCCACCAAAATTCTCCTGTTGAATCCCTGGCCCCCATGTGATGGAAGTAGGAGGCAAGGCCTTTGAGAATTGAGTGATTTAGTTGGGGTCATGAGTGTGGGTTCCTCATGTTGAAATTAGTGACCTTGTAAGAATAGATACCAGGAAGTCCCCCTTCCAAGTTCACACAAAATAGAGGCCCGTGAATACACAGTGAGAAGATGAATGACTACAATCCAAGAAGAGGCCTCCGAATGAAATCTACCTTGCTGGCAACTCAATCTTGGACTTTCTAGGCTCCAGAACTGTTCAGTGTCTGCTGTTTGAGTATTCAGTCTATGGTTTGCTACAGCAGCCCAAGCTGACTGATGCAACCACCCAAAAAGGATAAAATGTGAAGAAGTTCCACTTCCTGGAGCGAAACACAGAGGAGCAGCCCAGCAAAGGCCAGTTGACATGGAAGAATACTCATTTTGGTTTGAAATTAGATTTCAAAGAGCATCATAGAGATAAGCCATCAGCTTTTATCTGTTTACCAAGCTTTTCAACAAGCAATTTGTGTACACAGAAGCGTAGCCTGCATCTTTCACAGAATAGCACTACCCCCCGGTAGTCCCCTGTGTCTGCAACCACTGAGCCCTGCTGTGAAGGTCCCTGTGCACCATTTCAGATGTTGTGTAAGTTCCATTGATCTTTCAGTGTGGTGCATGAGTTCTCATGACGTAGGTTCATGGAGGAGCCATTTCCAGATGAGAAAGGGTGGGGGTGAGCTCTCTTCACTTTGATCGGTGAACTCTGGAAGCTAAAAATGAGGACCTGTCAGTTTTTGACACAATGAGCAGTTCAAGCAAAGAGCTTTAGGGATCTCCTTTGCTACTTAACAGATTTGGAGTCCAAAAGCTGGAAAGGATCATAGATCATTGTTGTGCCCCATACCTTGTTTAAGCCATGAAGAGGTTGTGGGTGAAGAATAAGCTTCCAAAGGGTCCCTGGTTTGTTCTTCCTGCCCAGAGATATTCTAAATGGGATGTCCCATGCCTGTGACCTAGACCTAAGTAGAAAAGGCTAGTTTTCTGGTTTATTTCTGTTCCTGGTTAGGAAAATGCCCACATTCATTGCCAGTGCACTAGAACCTGTAGCTATGTGACTGTACCCTCGGTGTTGCAGTCCTTTCTGAAAGACACCTGAGACCTCTTCCTCTAGCTTCTTTGCTGTCATCATTGGTCTCTATCATCATTGGTAAAGTTACTGTTCATATCTACTCTTTAACAAATGGTGCTTGGAAAACTGGTTACCCGTGCAGAAGATTGGATCTAGACCCATTTTTCTAAACATATACTAAAATAAAATAAAAAAGATCAAAGACCTAAATATTAAAACAGAAACAGTGTGCTGGAAGATATAGTGGTTAAAACTCTGAGAGACATAGGCATAGGACTTTCTGAACAGAACCTGAATTGCACAAGAAATAACATTAAAAAAATCAACAAATGGGATTATATCAAATTAAAAATTTCTGCACTGCAAAAGAAACAACAAACAGAGTACAGAGACAACCTACAGAATGGAAAAAAATTTTGCCAGCTACTTCTCTGATGGGGGGTTAATATCTAGAATATATAAAGAACTAAAAAATTGGACTCCCAAAATAAAAGACCCAATTAAAAAATGGGCAACCAAAATGAACAGATGCTTTTCAGAAGAAGAAGTACTAATGGCCAATAAATACATGGAAAAATGTTCAACATCTCTGGCCACTAAAGAAATGAAAATTAAAACAATACTGAGATTTCATCTCCAGAAACAATAGCCATCATCAAGAAATCAAATAACAAAAACTGGAGAGGCTCTGGGGAAATGGGAACTCTTTTCCATTATTGGTGAAAATGTAAACTAGTACAACCACTATGGAAATCAGTATGGAGAGTCCTCAAAAAATTAAAACTAGAAATTCCATTAAACCTAACTATTCTCCTAGGTATCTTCTTGACAGCATGAAAGACATATTACAGTGATACATATATACCCATGTTTATAGCTGCACAAATCATAATAGCTAAATCTTGGAAGTGGCCTGTATGTTCATCAACAGAGGAATGGATAAAGAAAATGTGTTACTACTCTGCCATAAAAAGGATAAATTTGAGCCATTTGTAGGAAAATGGATGCACCTAGAGACCATAATGTTAAATGAAATACATCAGACACACAAGCTTAAATATCACATGATTTCTCTTATATGAGAAACCTAAAGTAAAAATAATATAAAAGGTAGATGATAGAAAACAGGGAGGTAGATCTTTTGCAAATTGGAAGGAGACCAAGCGATGGGGGTGGGTAAAGGGGAGGGAAAAGGTAAGTAAAAGGAATTAAGATGTATTATGTACACGTACCCACTCTCCATGATGGATATAACCATTATGTACTACAAACATGTACTAATAAAAATGAAAAAATTTAAAAAACAAAAAAATGACTTTGAAAAGAACTGATGTATTTACTATGCTGAGTGTTTCAATCCATGAGCATACCAGCATTTGGGAGGCTGAGGCAGGAGGATCACTGTGAGTTCGAGGCCAACCTGGGCTACATAGTGAGTTCAAGGACACCCTAAACTACAGAGCAAGACCATGTCTCAAAAAACCAGCCAATCCACGAGCAAAGTATCATCTCTACTTCTTTGGATTTCCTTTGACTTTTTTTGTGTTTATAGTTTTTATAGATTCATACCCAACAATTCTATTTTTTGAACAGTTGTCAAGAGTATTGGGTTTTTAATGTCAATGTTTATGTATTCATTGTTGTATGTAGAAATACAATTGATTTTTGTGTGTTTACCTTATGCCTTGTGGCCTTACTGAACTCACTAATTAGTTCTAGGGTTTTTTGTTTGTCTTTCATTTCTGAGATTTTCTACATAGGCAACCACGCCATTTTCAAATAGAGAAGATTTACCTCTTCTTTTCTAATCTGCATTAAAAATTATTTTCTTGTCCTTTTTTTGACTTATTACTGTGGCCAGACACCTCATTCTATATTGAATAAATTCATGCTTTGTTCCTTATCTGAGGAAGGAAAGCATTTAGTCTTTCACTATTGACTACGATGTTAGGTGTAGATTTATTTTTACTCATATTCTTTGAGCTGATAAATCTCTTTTATCCCTAACTTGCTGAGTTTTTTTAAAATCATGAATGAATTTTAGACTGTCAAATATTTTTTTGGCATCAAATTACATAATCACATTTTTCTTTGATTTCTTTATATAGTACATTTACTGATTTTAAATCTTGAATCAGCCTTTCCTGCCTGAAATAATCCCTCTTACTCATGATGTTTAATCCTTTTTATACATTGCTGAATTTGTTTTAGTAATATTGTGATAACAACTTTTATGTCTAAATTGAGGAGAAATATTGTTTTATAGATTTTTAAAAATATCTCTTTTTAAAGAAAAATCAGGATAGCAGTGTTATAGAATGAATTGGGAAATGTTCCCATCTTTGATATCTTTTAGAAGGGACTGGGTATAATTGTGTTAATCATTCTTTAAACAATAAACAGAATGATCTAGTGAAATCATTTGAAAGATTTCACCAAAAGAAGGGTTTTTTGTTTGGTTGGTTTTAGAAGATTTTAAAATTACAAATTAAATTTCCTTAATAGTTATAGAACTTATTGATTTTATATTGGATGAATTGAGATTCTTTTTTTTTTTTTTTCTTAAGGGATTGGTCCATTTCATCCATTTTTTCTGTGTGGAGTTGTTAGCAGCATCCCTTTATTGTTCTGTTGATGTTTGTGGAGTCTAGTGATCTCCCCTGTTTTATTCTTTTTTTTTTTTTTGTGGGTACCCGGGGGTCGACCTCAGGACCTTGCGTGCCAACAGGCACCCGTGCCGCTGAGCGATATCACCGGCCCCTTTTTCATATGTGGTATCCGGGAGTCGAACTTGGGCCCTCGCGCTTGCAAGGCAGGCGCTTACGCCACTGAGCCATCTCACTGGTCCTGTTTTATTCTTGATATTGGTAAATTGTGACTTTTTTTCTTTTTCCTTTGTCACTGTTGCTAATGGTTGGACAATTTAGTGGATGTTTTCAAAGAATCAGACTTTGTTTCATTTATTTTCCTAGTTTTAAAAATTCTATTGATTTCTCCTCCTATCTTTAGGTCTCCTTTCTTCTCTTTATCTTTTGGTTTATTTTGCTCTTCTTCTAGATTCTTGAGCTTGGAATTTATACAATTGACCTGAGATTTTTCTGCTTTTTAAATTTATTCAGTGTTATAAAACTCCCTCTCACTGATGTTTTAGTTGTCTGAAATTTTAGTACGTTGCATTTCGATTTTCATTCAGTAAAGTATATTTTATGATCTTCCTTGAGACTTCCACTTGTGTCCTTAGATTGTTTAGAAATGTGTTGCTTTAGTTTCTAACTGTTTGGGGATTTTTCCAGTTTTTTAAAATTGATTTATAGTTTAATTCTATGGGTCAGAGAGCATGTAGTACATGGCTTCCTTTCTTTCAGATATGGTGAGTTTAGTGTTATGCTCAGGTCATGGTTTTATCTTGGTTTGCATTTTATAAGCACTTGAAAATGATGTGCCTTCTGCTGTCGGGTGTAGTGTTCTATAGGTGTGGACTATATCATGTTGGGTGATGGTAGTATTGAGTTTTATCTTATTGATATTTTTTGTCAGGTGTTCTATAAATTACTGAAAGAAGTTGAAATCTCCAGGTACAATCATGGATTTGTCTATTTCTTCTTTCAGTTGTAACAGTTTTTGGTTCATGTTTTGTGTAGTTACGTTGTGTGGTGCATATACATTTAAAATTGCTCTACATTATTGGCGGATTAAACCTTTCATCATTTTATATATCTCTGGTTACTTTCTTTGCTCTGAAGTCTATCTTATCTGATATTAATATATTCACTCCTGCTGTCCTTTGATTAACGTCTGCGTAATCTATCTTTTTTCTTTCTTTACCCAAAACCTGCCTGCATTGCTATATTTGAAGTGAGTTTCTCATATCACATACTTGAGTCATGTTTTTAAATCTACTTTACTAATCTCTGTCTTAATTGGAATACTTAGACTGCGTTTCTTTAATATAATTGTTGGTATGCTAGAACTTAGATTGTCATTTTATTACCTATTTTCTATTTATTCTTTCAGTTTTTTTTCATTTCTTTTCTCTCTGCCTTCCTGTGGAGTATTGAACAACTTTTATAATTGGATTTTGATTGATCCATATTGCTTTTTAGTGTGTATTGCTTTGTATCACTGACAAATGTCTTGAATCTCCCTGAGGCCCTGTCTAGCACCCTCCCAGTAGGTTGGGGATGGAACATCTTGTTCTAGCTTGGGATGAAATTCTAGGTTTCCACTTGATTTTTTGCTGGTGTGGGTGGGTGGATGTGAATATACATTTTTTTCCTTGTACTGTCTGGCTTGAGTAAGTGGTTATTGATTGAAAGTTTTCTTTCTTTTTAGGCTGATGCTTTCCTGTTCCTTTGGCTAGAGAGAGTAGACTTTTGTAGGGACTTTTTTTAGTCTGTGCTGATTGGTGTTTCTGGATTTCTGGTTTCTTCAGCTCCATGTCTGTGATACATAAAGCAAAACAACAACAACAACAACAACAACAGCAACAAACCAAAAAATCAAAAACCCAGGAACTTACCACTGTGTCCATTTCTGTCCTGAGGCACGAATAGATTGTCTTCTCTCTACCATTTGGAGTCATGTGTTTCCTGTACTTTACTTAAAATAAATACCCGGCGATTTCAGTTGTACTTAGTAGAAGAAGTAGGTAAAATTATATCTGCTTCATCTTTGTGAAAGTGGAAGCTCCAATTTTTGTCACTTTAAGTCACTAAGATTGTGAAAATTTCTTATGTAGCAAGAGAAAATGAATATCACATGTACTTTAAAAAATGAAGACAATTTACTAAGGAATTTAGATTTTGTTTGGAGCTGGAAAGTAGCCAGAAAGACAATATTATATCTTTTTGAAAAGTGTCATTTTTTACTAGAGAGTTGTGGTCTACACAAAAAGATCAATAACATGTAAAAATTTAGTAGTATTACTTTGAGCACATATTCCACCGGGCACTGGAACGAGGCCATAATCACATGCTTTTGAAGGATAAAGCCAAATGAACAACACATTTTTAAAATGTTATTTTGATGGAAGTACAGTGTTGAAGTCTGCTGGGGGTAGGGTAATGTGCAGTGCAGCCAAGCAGGGAACTCACACTAATTATGAGTGATGTGCTGGGCTTTGCAATGAGGTGTGATACAGCAGAGAAAAGTATGGGGGCTGAAGAGGTCTCCTGGGAGCTGAAAGGATGAGGAATATGATAAAGAAGAACCACTTTTCCCATGCATAAGCTGGATCCCTGCCCCAGAACAGGAGAGATGATGGCTTATCATCCCACCAAAGAGAAGTGCTAGGCAGGTCTTTTGCCTCCTCAGATCCACAGTGCACATGAGCACACTGTGACTCACTGTCATTTTAGAAGTTCATGCTGTATTTTGCTGCTCAGCTGGAAAGCATGCAACTGATGAATGCCATCAAATAACAAGCCTGTCATGTAACTGCAAAGGCATCCAGTAAGATGATTTGAGGGCTGAGGATGTAGCTCAGTGGTAGACTGCTTGCTTGGCGTGAATGAGGCCCTGGATTTGATCCCTAGGACTATGTGCACATGAGCACTCGTGGCACATACGCAATGACTCATGTACACATACATGATAATTCAGAATGTCATTAACAATGTGGCTTAAGAAATCAATGGGGTGCCTGGGGCTTAAGCCAGTGATGGGAAGTAAAATCAGCTCCGATTTGCAAATGGTCCTGTGGAAACTGAAATGCTCATATCTCATTGGCTTTCCAAAGGCTAGGACCTTGAAAGTTGACTGTCAACTCTCTCAGATCAATTATCTATTTGACATACCCACTCAGAGCCTAGAAGACAAGCAGGCCAGGCTGTGGGCTAAGCACTGGGGCTTGGGGTGGATGTAGGGCAAGGTATGGTGGCACTGCCCCCAGAAAAGTGCAACATTGAATCAGCTGTCTGTAACTGCTGACTATCATTGCTAACGGAAGGAGGGGGCTAAGAAATGCTGACAGAGTGTCATGGGGGCTCAGGTGACCAGACTTCCTGGAAACAGGAGAGGAAAAAGCCCTGTGACCATGAAGCCAGAGATTATAGCAATACAGGTGCAAGCCAAATAAACCCAGGTGCTGAAAAAGGCCAGAAGGGATCTTCCCCTAGAACATCAGAGGCACTGGCCCTGTCAGCACCTTGACTTCGAACTTCTGGCCCCTAGAAATGTGAATGAATGAAGATGTGTACCACTGAGCCATTCAGTTTGTGGTCATTTGTTACAGCAACCACAGGAACCTGATTCACATTCCCGCCTAACTCTCCTGGTGGGTGTCTCTTCTTCTTGACTGGTCTCCACTGATGCAATGGAGGACAAGGGCATGCTTTTCCTATCCGGTCATTCCCTCATTAGTTGTGGCATTGTTTTGAGCCCTTATCATAGGCTGACAGGTGGGCAACCTGTTTGGGTGGGCAGGAGGGGTGGAGAGGAGAGGATGGAAAGAGGAGAGAGTGACAGAAGGAGGATGAGTTGGAGAAGGAAGAAGCAGTGGGAAGGAAAGGAACAGTGAGAAAGAGGAGGGCATAGAGATGTAAAGAAAAAACCAAACGTGGCCCAGCTTTCAAGGCAAATTGTTTGCCAGTACCTCAAGTGACTCTGAAAGTGATGCAAGGGCTGATTCTCTAGCACATTAGGATAAGGTAAGCCTGGGCCTTGCACTAAGGGCCCCAGAGTGTGGTGTTTTGTAACCTGCATGGCATGCAGGCTCTGCTGGCTGCACAGTCTGGCCTCACCCACATCTGTCTCTGAAGCCCATTTCTCATTAGATCTGTCTTTGTGTCTGGACACAGTGAGGAGCAGGGGGCTCCCTCCTGAGCCACACTCCCTCTTTATGTTTCTTTCAATCAAAAGGGATTTAGAGGCCTTTTCATCTCTAGTGAAAAAAGAAACCCCAGGAGTAGCAGCGAGGCAATGTGAGTGATTCCTTGGCTCCTCAGCATTAGTGAGAGTGCGGCTCTGCCTGCCCGTTTCCTGCCTCCCTGCTTCTCAGCAGTACTCACATTCTCATCCGACTTAACCATCTTTGCCATTTCATGAGGAAACCCTAAAATGTTAGCTCAGAACCTTCTGATTCAGGGAAAACATTAGGCTCAGGGGAGCTCTCTAATTTAGGGTGATGCCATTAACTGGCATCCAAGTTGGATTTGAAGCCCCCTTGCCTGTCTCAAGCTCCCCTTCCCACCCCTGCCCCTGTGAGGCTGATGAGTGCTTCCCTTTTGTTTGGTTCACTGAGTAGCCCCTTTGCCTCCTTAGTTCAAAGAAGCACTTTTTCAGCCTATCTCTTCTTCTTTTTGTTGCCCCGGGTTTTTCTACTCAGCACGCAGCCCTCAGTTTGACTCTGCCTCATGTTCCTGACAATGCTCTGGTGTTGCTTCCTCTTCTTCCTCTGTACGGACTGTTCCCTTGACCCAGAGCGCTGCTCTTGTGCTCCTACATTGGGCCAACTCCCTGCTGGCCCTCAGTGTGCAGCTCAGGCACCAGTGCAAACACTGGACTCTTTCTCCATGGTTTCTACAGTGATTTTCCTGCGGGGTCCATGTTGTACCTTTGATCACCTAGCTCCTTGCCTCTGAGAACTTAAGTGGCTGCCCGCAGTCACAGCATCTGGTCAGTGGGACAGGTAGGGCTGTGAGCTCATGCTTCTGACACATGCCAGCCTCTGCTAAGGAGATTTCATGTTTCCTCCTCCTGGCAACAAAAATTGCAGTATCATTTTGGTAAAATAATAAAGGGCAAAACAATATGAGTTTCAGGGACTTTAAAAAAATTATATATTGAAAAAAGAGAAGAAACTTTTGACAAGAAACAACCATTGGGGAAACACAATGTTCTTAAGAGCCCGAGAAGCAATTGAGCTGCAAATTATACCCTTCAGATGGCATGGTACATAGTGAATCTGAACCCAGAAACAGTCTCAGAAAAGAAAGGGACACATTTGCAGGAGAGAACTACAAAAGCCACAGAATCATAATTACCCTGAAAATATTGACGGGGGTGACTGTGGAAACCACCGATTTCCCTGTTCTGAGAAATATTCAAACGAGGACATAAAACTTCTTATCTGTAGATCAGGGGTTGCTGTTTTTTTTTTTTTTTTTTTTTTTGTGTGTGTGTGGGTACCAGGGGTCGAACTCAGGACCTCGCATTTGCCAGGCAGGCGCTTATGCCACTGAGCCATCTCACCGGCCCCAGGGGTTGCTGTTTGCACAGAATATGAATATTCATGAGCAAATCTGTCTGTTTTCAAATTACGTCATTTTTTTTTCAGTCAGGTGAACTAGTCCACAGAAGTGTCATTCTGATTATTGCTAAAATGGCGCCCTCACCCCACACAGCCTCTTCTCTAGGATACAGATTACCCCTTACCCTGTGGCCCAATTTGGGCTCAAGAGATAGATGTACTGCACCTAGTGACTCCCTGAAGGTTACCTGCTGGTTTTGTGACCCTAAGTTGGGTAACTGCCTCAACTGTTAAACAGGGATATGGTTAGTGTTGCAAATCCATGAAAGAAAGGAGATAGTGCTCTTGGAACTGTATGGCCAAACACCATGACCTGTCATCCGATACCCACCACACTCCCACCCCATTCAGTCCTCCTCCCCTCTCACACACCTGTTATCCCCACCCCCAAATCTGCCCCATCTTCCTCTCTTCCTTCTCTCTTACATTTTTGCTTTCCATTCTCCCTGCCCCACCCTGATTCTCCACTCTCCTTACCACGAACCTCCACTTGGTATGAAGGGAAAACATATGTCAAAGGTCGCTGCAGCTTTGCTGGAAGCTGTCCTACCTCCTTGCCCCAGTGGTCCTATCACAGAGTATCCAAGGCTGGCTAATTCACAAAGAAAAGCAATTTCTTCTGTTCACAGTTTTGAAGTCTAGAAGTCCAGGATTGGGTAGTCCCATCCATTCAGCCTCTTGTAAGGTCCTCTTGGCTGCCTCAAAACATGGCAGATGGCATTGTATCAGGAATGCATGCTAGAGGGGGATCACGTGGTGAGACAGAAAGCAGAAAGAGAAGAGAGCAGCCTGGGCACTCCCATGGAAATAGCATCCATCTCCTTTAAAGATCTAATCCTCTCCCACTGGGCCCCACCGCTTAATGTTTCTACCACCTCTCAACACTGCTGCACTGGGAACCAAGCTTCCAACAAGTGAACATTTGGAGGACATAGGCAAAACACACTGAAACCAGAGCAGGTGCCACCCAAGCCACCCAGACTTCCTTCCATATGGAAGTGCAGGTTCCCTGCTGTCAGTGGGTGGTGGTAGGGGGATGTGGAGCCTGTCATCCAGGGGTGGCTGTTGCCACCAGCTGGCCAATGGGGTTCCAAGTCTGTCCACTGGCCCCAAATCAAATCTTAAAGGGCCCCATTGATCACCAAGATCTTTACTGATGTGCCACCTTCTCTCATTTGTCCCTACTTTTCCTCCATTCCCACACTGGTGTAGATAAGACAGATCCTGATAACTTCTATCACAAAGTTGCTTCGGGGGAGCGTGACCCCTGGTAGTCCACACAGAGTGCCATGTGCTGAAGGCTGTCTCTTCACCAGGGCCACCCTTCTCATCCTGCTCTGCAACTCCCCCAAGACCTGTCACCCTCGCCTTCTGGATGTTGTCTACTAAGATGCAGATGCCACTGTGAAACCTAGTTTTATCCATTGCGTCTTCCGGTCCCTGCACAGAGTCTGGTGCATAGTAAGTTCTGAGTGAATATTGGCTGAAGAAATGACCCTTCTTGTCTTACATTCTACACATTAAGATTTTCTTTGTTTATCCCTCTTTGTTTATCCCTATTCATACAGATGATGTTCATGTGCAGTTACTATCATATACAAATTCTTGGTCATTCTAGTGGTGTCTTAGTCAATTTGGGCTTCTATGATAAGGTGGAGTGGCTTGCAAATGACAGAATGTTCTACCTTGCAGATTTGGAGGCTGGAAGTCCCAGATCAGAGTGGCAGCACTGTAAGGTTCTGCTGAGGGCTCCCTGTTAGATTATGGACACTCAACTTCTATATCCTTAGTGGGGAAAGAAGGCACCAGAGCTCTTTGAGGTCCCTTTAAACAGGGCATTGCTGTCATCCATGAGGTACCACTCTTGTGCCTCATTATTTCTCCAAGGTCTCATTTCCTAATATTATCACCTTTGGTGGGGAGGGTATCACCATAAGAATTTTGGGAGACACAAACACTCAGCCTATTGCAACAGCTGGCTATGTTTTGCTTCAAATTACCAAAACTTTGGTAAGAAGAGGAAAACAGGCTCCACCTGGCCCAGGAGTGGAGGGGAGAACTAGTTCAGGGGGCTACTATGGCCCTTTTTTTTCACAATTGGTGTTGATATGTTGGACATTTAATTAGAGTTAGGTGACAGGTGCTAGAAAACCTCATTCTGGTAAAGCAACAAGTGGACACCAGATCTGATTCAGTGAAACATAATAAACTTCATAAACTGGAGCCTAGTTCACTTGGGAAAGCACAGCACTGGGCACAGAGTACCTTTGGGAATTAAAGGGTTTTTACAAAAAGCAGGAAATAGACATTAGTTTTAAGGACCACACCTCAAGCCAGTGCTGGATATTCATTCAGATAACCTTTTCGGGTGTTGTAGGCCTTGAGAATCAGCTGCTGTGGAGCTGACTGATGGGCATTGTGCACATGGGGTTTGTGATGAGCCCTCCTGTACACATCCTGTACATTCCTTTATATTTTGCTGTGAACAGTATTTTCTTTTATATTTCATATATGGAGTTAAATGGTGCTTATCTTTATCCTTGCTACTGAAGAATTATGATGATACTGTGCTTCTGTTAATAACTTCAGAATTTTCAAGCTTTTCAAAAAGTTTGGCCTTTATGTTTTGTTTTGTTTTCTGGAAGGCAATTCAGATGTCAGGAAGAAATGTCCTTGGCCTGCAGTGGCTCCATAAGAAGTGCTGGGTCTTGGCACTCAGCTGGTTGGCTGGGGCTTTTTGCTTTTCAAGGTGATGGCTCCCCAGTCCACTGAGGATGAAGGGATAGGTGAGGTGGGTCTGACCCCAGGGCCCTCAGGTAACAGCTGGGCTCTGGAGTCTTCATGTTACCATCCTCCTCTCCTTTCTGCCACTGCTTTGTGTGTTCCTGGGAACTATACAGGGACATAGATTTCAGAGAACATCTTCTGCTACAGAGGGAGAGAAACAGGAGCTCTGGGGCTCCGTTTTGAGCAAAGAGGTGTCCACTGTCATCTGAAGGCTGTTTCTAGCACTTTGTGGGCCCCAGCAGCCCCTCAAACTGCTTCTATAATCAAAATCTGTGTCCTATGAGGAGAGGAAGTAACTAAAACTATTATAGACCTTGAAGGATAAAAATGGACTTTTAAGGAAATGTAAAACCAAAAGGAAAGTGAAACAATATTCTACACTTCAAAGGAAGAAAGCTACAAATAAACATAAAAAAATGAGCAGAGTAACATTCTCTGAGGTCTATGCTTAGAGAAATTCTTTGGAAATGTTTTGAAGCCAAGATAATACTTATACTACCCTTTATTTATTTATTTTTTTTTGTGGGTACTGGGGGGTCGACCTCAGGACCTCGCGCGTCAACAGGTACCCATGCCGCTGAGCGATATCACCGGCCCCTTTTTCGTATGTGGTATCCGGGAGTCGAACTCGGGCCTTCGCGCTTGCAAGGCAGGCGCTTACGCCACTGAGCCATCTCACCGGCCCAACTACCCTTTATTTTAAAGACGAACAGTTTTTTTTTTTTTTTTTTTTATTTTAAAGAGAAGAAAAAACAAAACAAATCAAAAGAAGAACAAATTTTCAAAACAACATAATAGGAGGGTAACAATGGTTAATACATTACGTATTACTATCTTTAAGTTAGTTATTCAGGACACCAGACATTAGCATTCAATTGTCCAAACATTATTGGCACAAACCTTACTCTTCAATGTACCATAGCGATATATGTGCACCCATGTTTATAGCAGCACAATTTGTAATAGCCAGATCTTGGAAACAACCCAAATGCCCATCAACTGAGGAATGGATAAGAAAGATGTGGTATTTTTATACATGGAGTACTATTCAGCCATAAAGAAGGATAAACTGGAGACTTTTATAGGTAAATGGATGCAACTCGAGAAAATACTCATAAGTGAAATAAACCAGAAGCACATGTGTAAGCATCGTATTATCTCTCTAGTATGAGAAACTGAAAGAGTAAATAAGATCCAAAATGTACAATAGATATGGTGAATCAAAAAGAAACTGGTCAAAAGGAAAGAGAGACTGGAATAGGGAAAAGAAAGAAGGGAAAGGGAAAAAAATTGTATATATATATATAAGATGGTTAAGATAGATACACTACCATTTTTACGAACAGTTTTTAATGTTAAATTAAATGCCAACTTGCAAACAAGAGTCCGTAGTTACAAAGGCTCCTGCTATTTTTGGATAAACACTACCTGATGCCTGTGCCTTTGTTTTAATTAAACTCTGAGGCCCCGTTGGGAGGACTCCTTTTGCAGGGACTTTCATTAGCAGATGCTCTGTTCTCATGGGTGAGTGAAAACATATTCATGGGAAAAGACTGGAATTCACTTGCTTCTGTGGGCTGCTTCAGGCACTGCATTTATTAGCTTCAGCCAATCCCGGCTCTCCTGCCCTCCTTTCTTCTTTGGAGTACATTTGGCTGTTCATTAATTCACTCCTTCATTCATTCAGGGTTGTTAAGTAGAGG
Source organism: Erethizon dorsatum (assembly GCA_028451465.1). NCBI lineage: Eukaryota > Metazoa > Chordata > Mammalia > Rodentia > Erethizontidae > Erethizon > Erethizon dorsatum. The sequence continues at coordinate 114,656,863 of CM051822.1, read as the reverse complement.
GCTGCCAAGAGAATCCTGAGCTGGAAAACAGCCAGGTTCTGCCCCAGGGAAGACACAGAAATCCATACCATTTGTATTGATATGTGACAGCAGGTTCCCCAGTGATGAGCTCTAAGATTCCACAAAAGGGTACCAGCTAGAGAGGTCATGGCCTCAGCCAGTCAAGCATGGGGAGGGGGCAGTGGTACCTTCAATGGTACCAAGACTGCCCAGAGGAGGCATGAATTTTCCTTTCTCAGGAAGGAACAGGTTTCACCTCAACCAACATAAGAATGATCGTTAACTGCAGAGTTGTTCAGGGACCCTCCCATGATCTATGGAGCTTGGACAAACACAACAGCAGGAATAGACTAAACAGAGACAAATGGAGAAGCAACACAGAAGAGCCACAGCATTTTTTCTTCGAGGGAGAGCCATGTAAGGAAATACAGTAAGTAAGACGACAAGGAAATAATTGACAAGGTGGCCATAAGCCTTGGCGCTACCTTGAGTCACAGTATGGTGTTACATAGGGCATCCTTCCTCCTGCCCCTCCACATCCATGGCAGGCTTCCATTTAGCCTAAGGGCAGTCACAGCTGGGCTGAGGCCCAGGAACACTGGTGGAGCCACCAGGGAGGCTGCAGCACTCGAGCCCTCATGCAGGACCCAGGGGGAGAAGAGGAAGTCCAAGGATGGGCAGGATCCCAGCGAGCCCCATGAGCGCTGCCAGAAGGGGAGGCACTGTCCAGGGTCCTTTCAGTTTTCAGAGAAATCTCAGTTTTTAGAGAAAGCACCCTTCAACTTTGCTGCAAGTCTCTGGAATGATGAGCAAACCCCAAACAGGCAACAATGCCCTGTGATGCCGGACAACAACAATGTCCAGGGGGATGCTGGACATGGGGATCCAGGGTGCATGAGCCCTGGGACCTGGCCTGTCTCTAATTGGACCAGCTGACTCTGGCTCACCACTTTCCTGTGGATGTTCTGAGAGACAGCTGGGCCCAGCCTTTCTGAGAGGAGCTATGGCAGGAGGAGACACAACACTAGCCTCTCCCTTACCCTAAATACATTGCTGCCTACTGCTGCAGTGAGGCCAGGGAAGGTATAGAGAGGTGGGCTGAGGGGTGTTGATGATCCAGCTCTCCTGCTGCATCTCCAACCCTCTGAAGGCTTCTCACTTTGTCCTTGAGATAGGGCAGTGGTGGTGAACCTACAGCATGCATGCCACAGTGGGGCTATTCGTATCACTGAAAGCTCTAAAATGTTCACCACCATGCTGAAAGGCCCACAGAATGGCTCCTCCCCTCGCTGCTGCCTGGACTGAGGTGAACGATTCTGGAAGGCCCAGAGACCAGAGGGAACACGGGCAACACAGCAGGATCCTAACTAAGGCACATGGGATGGACAGGTGAGACGAGCGGTGTGAAAAGTACGAAGTAACAGTAACAACATGAGCCAACAGATGGTAAGTTAGAAGAACCAGTGTTGTGCTTGGGGACAAAGACATATGGAATAGAAGCAGGCGAATGGGGCCACCCCTGTTCTCTCTCTCTTTGTTTTTTTGTGGGTACCAGGGGTTGACCTCAGGACCTCACGCGTCAGCAGGCGCCCTTGCCACTGAGCGATATCACCGGCCCCTTTTTTCGTATGTGGGTTCCGGGAGTCGAACTCGGGACGTCGCACTTGCCAGGCAGGCGCTTACACCACTGAGACATCTCACCGGCCCTTTTTGTTGTTTTTTAAAAAAATTTTGCTTTTTGTTTTCTGTTGTTGTTGTTTTTCTTCTGTTTTCCTTCTTTTTCTTTTAATATTCTTTTTTTTTTCCTCTTTTCTAAATGGCAGGGAAGAACTCCAGCCACAGAAAACTAATCCCATCCCCCAAACCCAGAGACCAACTACAGGTAATCCCTTGCTAACTGCCTTATTCTTTCTCTTTTGCCCTCTCCTCTAGTTTCCCAAAGTTTGCATGATCATCCTTTGTCCTCCAGCCTTGCTTCTACTTTCTTTTCAGTTATCTTTGTTTTATCCACTATTCTTTTAAATCTCCCCACCACAGGGTAAAACCACTCTACCAAGTGGAAACACTTTGAATACAAGCTCCCAATTTACAATCAGTTTTGCTATATAATTGTAGATTTTGCTCCTATGGTTTTAGGGTACAAAATTAATAGCTACCACACCTTGTCAGTTTCTAAACTGTGCTTGATGCTACTGTAATTACTAATTATACTATTTTTGCTAGGCTGTCATATCAGTTGTAATTAGTTGTTCTTCCTTCTGTAACAATACTTGGAAGCTCTGGGGTAATAACTTCACCACACCCCAGCACCAAAGAACTGGGGACTGAGCCAAACAGATAACAACATCTCAGTCTTAATTAACTAGAAAGGTAGGATTTTGGAACAGAAACAAGGCAAGAACCTCCTACACACAGAAGACATCCCTGAGGAACAGACTTTTCCTAGAGATGTCTCGATATTAGTGACATAGCTACCTACTACAGAAACTTACAAGGATCAACACAGAAAACAAAATAAAAATCTTTGACATAGAAAATGACAATATACAAAAGCAAGACACAATCTCAGACTCCAGCCCACCGAGAACAAGTCCAGGAGACAATGAGATAGAGGAAAATGAAAGACACACACCTGAAATTTCTGAAATGATAGCAACCAAAGAAATAATCAGATCAGCAATAATCTCTCAGGTAAAAAAAGAAATATCAACATTCATAAAAGAATTGCTCACCAAATCTAGAGTAGAGATGGATAAAAAAAATAGATGATGATAAGAAGAGGATAGAAACCATGAATGCTCAATATAGGAAAGAAACAAAATGCATGAAATGGGTTCGAAAAGATATACAGGAAATTAAAAATTCCATTGAAAGCTGGCAAAACCACTTGAACAAAACTGAAGACAGATTTTCAGACCATGAAGACAAAATCATGGCTAATGACCATGAAATGAAAGATCTCTTGGAAATAACAAAAGATCAGGAAATAACAATTCAACAGCTGCAAGATGTTGCAAAGAAAAATAATATAAGAATAATTGGTGTCAATGAAAAAACAGGAGTCAACACAAATGACATAAAAGAACTATTTGCAGAAATAATAGCAGAAAATTTCCCCAGCATGGGAGAAGAATCTGACATACAGATAAGTGAGGCATATAGAACTCCAATTAGCTATAACCAAAATAAATCTATACCCAGACATATAATAATCAAGATCCCAGAAATTCAGCACAAGAACAGAGTATTAAAAGCTGTTAGAGAAAAGAAACCATCACCTATAAAGAAAAGCCCATCAGAATCATGGCAGACTTTTCTCCACAAACCCTCAAGTCAAGTCAAGAAGAGCTTGGAGTGAAGTATTTCAAGTCCTGAAAGAGAATAACTTCCAACCCAGATTGACGTACCCTGGAAACCTATCTTTCAAAATTAGTGGAGAAATAAGATACTTCCATGACAAAGAACAACTGAAGAAATTCATGACCACCAAACCAACCCTACAGAAGGTACTGAAAGATATTCTAGACACAGACAAAAAAGACCACAATTCCAAGAACAACATCAGAAACAAACCATCAGGCAGGGCAAGCATTTAAACAGGGGGGAAAAGCAGGGGACCAACAGCAGGAAAATAACATGATGAAGATAAGCCAGTACGTATCAGTTATAACCATCAGTGTAAATGGCCTCAATTCATCAATCAAAAGAAACAAATTGGCAGAATGGATCAAGAAACAAGAACCAACAATATGCTGTATACAAGAAACACATTTAACTCAGAAAGAAATTCACAGATTACAAGTCAAAGGATGGAAAACAATACTCCATGCAACAGGAACCCAGAAAAAAGCATAGATAACTATTCTATTTGTAGACAATGTGAACTTTAAGCCAAGAATGATCAAAAGATATAAAGAAGGCAAACTACATACTTGTTAGGGGAAAACTTCAAGAGGAAGAGATAACAATCATAAATATACATGCACCAAATACGGGAGCACTCAAGTATATAAGACAAATATTAATAGACATGAAAAGTCAAATAAGCAATAACACAATTGTAATGGGGGACCTTAATACCCCATTGTCACAAATAGATAGATCAACTAGACAAAAAATCAGCAAAGAAATGACAGAACTGAACCCAACCTGTGAACAAATGGACTTAGTAGACATTTACAGAGTGTTCCACCCAACAACATCAAAATATATATTCTTCTCAGCTGCATATGGGATGTTCTCTAAAATAGACCATGTACTAGCCCATAGAACATGCTTAAGTGAATGCAAAGGTATTGAAATTATCCCATGCATATTCTCTGACCATAGTGCAATGAAATTGAAAATTAATGACAAAAGAAACCACAGAAACTCCATAAACACATGGAAATTAAATAACACCCTCCTGAACAACCAATGTGTCACAGATGAAATTAGAGAAGAAATTAAACATTGTGTAGAATCAAACAAAAATACAAATACAACTTACTGGAACCTATGGGATGCAATGAAGGCAGTCCTAAGAGGGAAATTTGTAGCAGCGAATTCTCACTTAAGGAAAAGTGAATGAGCACAAATAAACAACCTAACGCTGCACCTCAAGCTTCTAGAAAAAGAACAGCAAGTAAAGCCCAAAGCCCCTACAAGGGAGGACATTATAAAGATCAGAGCAGAAATTAATGCAATTGAGACTAAGAAAACAATACAAAGAATTAATGAAACGGAGAGTTCGTTCTTTGAAAGAATAAATAAATTTGATAAACCCCAAGCCAACCTTATCAAAAAAAGGAAAGAAAAAACTCAAATTTATGCAATGAGGAATGAAAAGGGTGAAATCACTACAGATCTTGTGGAAATTCAGAAGACCATTGATACCTACTTCAAAAATCTTTACTCGCATAAATGGAAAACACAAAATAAATGAACAGATTACTAGAAACATATGAATTACCAAAGCTGAATCAAGAAGACATAAAAATTCCAAATAACCCAACATCAGTTAATGAAATTGAAAATGTAATTAAAAACTCACCAACAATGAAAAGCCCAGGTCCTGATGTATTCACAGCTGAATTCTAAAATAAATTTAGAGAAGACTTAACACCAATACTCCTCGAACTCTTTAATGAAATTGAAAGGGAAGCAATTCTCCCTAACTCATGCCTGGAGGCAAGTATTACTCTGGTACCAAAACCAAAGAAAGACCCACACAAAAAAGGGAACTACAGGCCAATCTCCCTAATGAACATAGATGCAAAAATCCTCAACAAGATATTAGCAAAAAGAATGCAGCAAATCATCAAGAAAATTACACACTATAACCCAGGAATGCAGGGATGGTTCAATATATGCAAATCAGTAAATGCAATACACCATGTCAACAGAGCCAAAGACAAAAATCACATGATCATCTCAATAGATGCAGAAAAAGCTTGTGATAAAGTCGAATACTCATTCATGATAAAAACCCTACAGAAAATTGGACTAGATGGTCTGTACCTCAATCTGATAGAAGCCATCTATGACAAACCAACAGCCAACATCATACTAAATGGACAAAAACTGAAAGCTTTCACTCTAAAATCAGGAACAAGACAAGGATGTCCACTATCACCACTCCTACCCAATATAGTTCTGGAAACATAGCCAGAGCAATTAGACAAGAGAGAGAGAAATAAAAGGAATAAGGATAGGAAAGGAAGAAGTTAAATTATCATTATTTGCAGATGATATGACACTCTACATAGAAGATCCCAAAAACTCCACCTAAAGACATGTAGATTTAATAACCAAATTCAGTAGTATATCTGGATACAAAGTCAGCACTCAAAAATCAATAGCATTCCTGTACACAAACAACAAACTCACTGAAAGAGAAATTAGGGAAACAAAAATCCCTCACAATAGCATCCAAAAAAAATGAAATACTTAGGAATCAATCTAACAAAGGAAGTAAAATATCTATACATTGAAAATTACAGTACTCTGAAAAAAGAGATCAAAGAGGATATCAGAAATGGAAAGATATACCTTGCTCATGTATAGAAAGAACCAACATTGTGAAAATGTCCCTAATCCCAAAACTGTTATACAAATTTAATGCAATACCAATCAAAATACCACTAACATACCTCACAGAACTAGAGACAACATTCCTAAAAATTCATTTGGAAAGAGAAGAGACCTAGAATAACAAAGGCAATCCTGGGCAACAAAGGCAAGGCAGGAGGCACCACAATCCCAGACTTGAAACTATACTACAAGGCTACTGTTATAAAATCAGCATGGTACTGGCAAAAAAACAAAAAACAAAAAACAAAAAAACATAAAACAGACCTGAGGATCAATGGAACAGAATAGAAGATGCAGAAACAATTACAAGCACACTCAGTGACCTCATCTTTGACAAAGGGGCCAAACATGTTCACTGGAAGAAAGATAGCCTATTTAGTAAATGGTGCTGAAAGAACTGGTATTCCACATGCTGAAGACTAAAACTAGACCCAGGTCTATCACCATGCACTAAACTAAAGTCAAAATAGATCAAAGATCTAAATATTAAAACAGAAACACTAAATCTACTGGAAGAGAAAGTAGGTAGAAATACTGAACATAAGCATAGGAAGAGACTTCATGAACAAAAAACACACTGCATAGGAAGTACTTCAAAGAATCAACTACTGGGATCTCATCTTATTAAAAAGTTCTTGCACATCAGCAGAAATCACCACAGAGTGAAAAGAAAAGCCACAGTTCAGAAAAAAAATCTTAGCCAACTCTCCCTCAGACAAAGGACTTCTATCTAGAACATGCAAAGATTTGAAAAAATCAGGCCCCCCAAATTCAAAGAACCAATCCAAAAATGGCATCTGAGGTGAATACATACTTGTCAGATGAAGAAATACAAACGGCAAATAAATATATAAAAAAAAGTTCAATGTCATTGGTCATATGAGAAATGCAAATTAAAATAACACTGAGATTCCATTTCACCCCACAAGAAATGGCTATTATCAAGAAATCAACCAATAAGAAATGCTGGAGGGGCTGTGGGGAAAAAGGAACTCTTCTCCACTGTTGGTGGGGGTGTAGACTGATACAACCACTGTGGGAATGAGTGTGGAGATTCCTCCAAAAACTAGGATTAGATGTCCCATTCAATCTAGCTATTCCCCTTTGGGTATTTTCCCAGAAGAATTAAAAACATCACACCACAGCAATATATGTGCACCCATGTACATAGCAGCACAGTTTATAATAGCTGAATCTTGGAAACAACACAAATGCCCATCAATTGAGGAACGGATAAAAAAGATGTGGTGTTTTTATACAATGGAGTACTATTCAGCTATAAAGAAGGATAAACTCAAAGAGTTTATAGGTAAATGGATGCAACTTGAGGCCACACTCAAGTGAAATAAATCAGACTCGCATGTATAAACATCGTATTTTCTCCCTAGTGTAAGAAACTGAAAGAGTAAATAAGATCCAAAATGTACAATAGATATTGTGAAAGGGAAAGAAACTGCTGAAAAGGAAAGAACAACTGGAATGTGGGAAAGGAGAAAAGAAGGGAGGAAAAAGAATATATATATATATATATATATATATATATATATATATATATACCCAAGATAGTTAAGATAATTACACTAGTAATTTCTTTTAGTTCACTGAAAAGAACGATTTATGCTTATATTGTTTAATCAATTTTTCATGCCTATATCTTCTAACCTGAGCAACTACTTTGAAGATAATACAATACATTAACCATTGTTAATCTTCTATTATCTTGTTTTGAAATTCTGTATCATTTTTTTTTCTCTTTAAAATAATGAAAAATATGTTTCACCATCACTGGGCCTGTTCTCAAGCCCACTTCACAGACTTATAAAGTGATGCTCAGCACTGGAACCTGAGTCTTTAGCCCCAGCTCATATTCTTTTCTCTAGTCCCAGTTTTCCCACCAGGTGGGACTCAGCAAGCCACTTTGAGCTGTGATCCCAGAATGTAGGATGGACTGCTGGGGTGGGGCAGTGATCTGGGATGACCGGGGCCCCAGATCCCCACCATCATCCTGTGAAGACCTGAACAGTGGGAGGCCCACTTTGCCAAATGTAGTGGGTTGTTGTATTCCTCCCAGTGACTTGAAACCCCAGCTGGCTCTGGAGTTAAACTTGTGCACCCAATACTGAAGCATCTTCCTGGGAGTTGCTTTAGATGCATGTGTCCAGTGTCAGGGTCCTGGAGCTTCAGGCCTGATTCAGCTGGGGCTGATTAATAGCCCTGAGTGTAGGATCCTGGCTGAGGTCTTCCAGCTCAGCCCCAGCATCCCAGTCTCCGTGAGCAGGCCCATAGCCCCAGGTCTTTGCTGCCCCCCCCAGTCCCTAAACGATTACAGTGTCTGTTTTACCCTCTCAACAGGTCCAAAGAAGCTCATTCTGATGAAGACCCCTGATCTCAGGCTGTGAGCTTCCAATGTACATGATAGGGAATGAGTGTGTGTATGTGCTGTGTGCACAATAGTTGGTGTAAACATCCATGCGTGTGTGTATATGTTGTTGCTGTATGTGTGAGTGTCTTGTGCCTCTCTGTGAATGTGTGTGGTGACTGGAGCACCTAGAATTCCTGGTCTATTCAGTACCTACCTGGGAAGGCTCTTCTGGTGTAGACTGAAGGACACGGCTGGTGCTGTCCTAGGGAGTGCACCAGGAGGCTGTAATCAGTGTGCATGAATATCTACCAACTTATTTGTCCCCCAAATCCAGGAGTCCTTGCCAGGAAACATGTGGTTACCCTTTTATAGATCCCAGGGCTGCTGGACAGAGCAGACAAGGAACACCTGCAGAACACTTTTGGAGGTCCAAGTGCTTCATACGTTATCCTCCTCGCCTCAGGGATGAGATATGAAGTTGTCATTATCCTCAAATGCATATAAGGGAATGAATAATTTTCCCACAGACAGCATTACTGAATGTGTTCCATTAGTCTGATTCCAAAGATGGTGACTCTTTGTTCTATGACACCCACTGCCCATGAAGCCTTGAATGAATGCCTCAGCCCCTGCCCATGCCCTCGTTCATGAGTGGGTTTGGGGATCAGCCAGGAGACCTACGCAAGCCCATTGTTAGTGGCTGACTTTTAGATGGTGTGTCCATGGCTCACTTTGTGCAGGGCCTGGCATGGCTTTCTGGTGGTGAGAAGCCACCTCCACTCCTTGGGTCTGTAATAGCCTTAAGGACAATCCACGTGTGGCACCAGTATTCCTCCATATAGATAGACATTCAGTCCTGAAATCATATTGTTGAGAATATTGTTTAGGAAACTTTTAAGAGCCTTGCTGGAGCTGGTAAATACTAGTAAGTGCTGTGATTTGTGGTTCTGGATGTGATTGCTGCTTCTTAAGGTACCAACCACTGATTCTCACTTTCCTTCCATATAACCTCTGGAGGTCATCTCAGTTTCTGAGAACGAACTCTGAAACAAGACATATGGTCTGTGTGCATTCATTTTTTAGAGTAGAACAAAAGCAACATTTCCAAACTGAAATGTGGCCATGTTTCTAATAAATAGCCAGTTTATTTCCCAGTGGGAAAGTGTTAAGTGGAGGAAAGAGGCACAGCTTGGCCACGGGTGTGTTTGTGCAGGGGGTGGTGGTGATGGTCAAACTCCATGAAAGTTGGTTCCAACCATTGCTATCACCTTTTTAGTTTTGGGCAGTTGTTTTCAACTGCAAAAGTGAGTTGACCTTCCACCCCATCTGCTCATGAACTGATTTCTGGGTGTTCCCATTCATGGCCACTCTGCTGGCCTGTCCTTTTAGAATGTTGTCATTAGGCTGACCTTACAGTAAGGCTTTTCAAAGATAGTTTTAAGATTTGGGACTACAAAAGCAAAGAAATTAGAGCCCATATAACAGGAAAGAGCAAGAGATGGAAATTGTTTTTGAGGCTGGAATTTGAATTAGGCTCAATTCGAAGGGCATTGTGCGAGATATGATGACTCTAAATTAGCGCCAAAAAAACAGCAAGCAGCTGAGATGGATGCTTGCACTGTCAAAGTAAGCTGCACTGATTGGCTGAGCTGAGAAGAATAGAGGTTTTATCTCCTCCTTACAGCAAACAGCCCATTAATAGAGGAGCGGTTACTGTCATTTCCCGAGGAATAAAGACATTAAAGATGTTTGATACTTAAAATTATGTTTATGTTGTCTGTGAAAATGTGATAAGTACACCCCATAAACACGGCAGAGTACTCACCTTCTGCTAAGTTGCAAATTCCAAGCTTCATCTGGAAAGAGCCTCTGATGTGTTGGGATACATTGCCTGGGAGACTGCCCCAGTCAGCCTGCTGAGCGAGTGTCCCTAGCAGGGGACCAGAGGCACCATCTCAGTGATGCTCAACTTGCTGCAGGCCATGGCAGGGCCCCCTGTCTGTTGTTCTACCTCCCTCACCAGCAGGGGTCCTGGACCCCCAAATAGGCAAGGAGTCTGCAGTCCCATCCTCCTGCTGCCAGCTGGCAGTTCAATTGCTGGGTCTAATTTGGTAACAGGCGAGTGCAAATTGATGTCAGCACAGCCACAGGGAGCAGGAGGGAGATTCTGATGATGGCTGGATCAAGCCCACACAGTGGCTTTGCCATTTATATGCAGATTTGCTGATGCAAATGAATTAGAAGGAGAAGAAGGGACCTTGGAGTGCTCTCCTTTTGTGTCTCCTTGAAGTCTTAAGTGATCAAAATGCAAATAGGTATAAACAAGGAGGAAAGTAAGCAGCCAGACTCTATTTACAAGAGCCCAGCCTGGTGGAAAGGTACATGCTTTTTCTGGACACTGCCAGGTCATCAGAAGGTTGACCATGGGAAGCTGAGAGAGCCATGGCAGCCTTGTGTCACAGGCTCTGTAAGCCAATCATACCTTCATTGTTCATTTGTTCATCCATTCATTCGAGTACTGGCTGAGTTTAAGAGTGATAGAGATGATGCACAGTTCCCTGCTTGGAAGGGTCTCAGAATGTTCCCAGGAGGTGATCATGAAAATCAGGAAATAAGACTTCTGTGACCTGGGCTGCAATGGGGAGTGTAGGCTCTTGTCTGAGCTCTGAGGACTGAGATTTGGGGGTTTCTGGTAGTGTCAAATGGAGGTTTACAAAATACCACACAGAGTCTATCAGTCTGACAATGCCTTGAGCTATGTTTTCTAGTCTCCCATCCCATGCCTCATGGGTGCAGAAGGAATGCCTTCCTTTTGGAAGGATGCTTGAAACTGCTCACAGACCCCCAACCTTTCCCCAAGGCCAGGTGGTCACTTGTTCCTTGAGATGCTACACCATGGTCTTGGCCGGAGCAGAGGCCACTCTGTGACTCTGAGAGGATGTAGGAAACCTGGTGGCCATTAAATTCTCAGGTGGGCAGTGGGATCAGGGGTGGTTGGAAGCAAGTAAGGAGCTGCTGGCCACTGGGGAGCAGCAAAGCCTTGAGGGAAACCAGGTGATAGCAGTGTAGCTCACAAGGGTGAATGTCCTGCCCTCCCTGTTTCTGTTTCCCAGCTGTGCATGTTTCTTTGCCTGTAAGCAGGGGTGTTGTTACTGCCTCCCTCACAGGTGAGCATTAAATTGCTAAACTACGACAGCTGGTACAGAGCAATTGTTCAAAGCATCACTACTGCCTTGTTTCAAGAACTGCGGAGCTGGAAGCAGGGCCTGATGTCCTGGAGCTAATCCACGAGGTGCTACAGTTGGCCTGTAGAGAGATAGCAGAGACCTATGTCCAAGGTTCCTCAGTTTTGTCTTTGACCTCCTTTTGTTCTCCCTGGGGATCTGAGTTCCAGTGTGTACAAAGCACTTATTGGCCATCCATGGAAAACCCATAGTTCCTGACCGTCATGCCTTCACTGCCAGAGGGGAGGTGGGCATCCAGAGACCCAGGGCCACACCCAGAGGAAGAGCCACATGGGCTTTACTTCTTTCTCTTTTTTCATTCTTTGTGAGGCCACTAGGGTGTGGCTTATTGATCTTTTCCTTGAATTAATCCTTACAAAGACAATATTTAAATAATAATCCTAAATTTACAATGACAAGTAATAAACCTAATTGAGGGTAATAAGGAAGCCCTTTATTAGCCTCAAAGACATTATGGGTAACTTCTAAGAGGAAAATAATGAAAGATCAATATTGTTAGTGAACAAAACTCAATGTGACTATATAAATCAACAGGGACTTACTTGAAAGTAGAATATTTTACACTTGCGAGGTGAATTAATCTAAGTGTCAATAAGGAAAAGCAATTACAAAATGGAAACTAACTTGATGGTCCCACAGGATATGTGAGCAAAGACCTTGAGGAAAATTTCTCCTGGTGCAATCACAAATGTTTGTGGATTGGCCACCAGACCAGAGAACCAAGGGGAAATGGGCTTAATAAACTAATCATTGCAAATGCAATGTAAACTCAGGGCCCTGCTGATGCAGAAGCTCCCAGGACTAAATTATAGCACTAGAGAAAAAGAAGAGGGTAGGGCCATCACCAGTTTAAAGAAGAGGAGGACATGGAGGAGGGGGAAAGAGAGAGGCCTAGGAGGAAGAAGGAGGGAGGGGGAGTTCAGAGGGAAGAAGGGAGAACAATCTGTCTGCCATTTAAGAACACCAGGACCTTTTCATTAGTAACAGTCCTGGCTGACTCAGTGACCCTCTGGGGGCCTCAGCTCCTTTCAGATGGTTGTGGAAGGGTCACTTTAAATTAAAGAAGTGCTTATGTGCTAACCATGGGTCAGAGCCACAATAGGGACCTGGCAAAATGGTTTTGTGGAACTGAACAACCAACTGATAAATATTTGGATCATGGTTCATTATTTTATTGACAGCAAATACCAAAAAGATTGATGCAAAAACCCATTTAAAAAATGTCCTGTATGAAAAGGGCAGAATGGACAATTATCAGAGTTAAAATTAAAAGTCCTCTTCTTGTTAGGAGGGAGCTTATAGGAAAACAACCTCCTCACTATCCTTGTGGTGTTTGCCTCAGCCAAGTCCTGCCAAAGACTGCCAGAGGTCACTTTGTCAAATAGCCATTTAGACATCCTAATGCAAGTTGCAGATGCTGCTATCAGGCTATAGGAACCCCCAGTTAGCTCCAGATTTCTGGTGAAACAGTAATTCAATCAGTTCATTAAAACCAGGGCTCCTATTTTCTCTGCGAAGGTTGAAGTCCTGCCATCATTTATAAGCTAGAAAGAAGAACTGCATTTATTGATTTCAGGAGCATGCTGAATCTTTCTGAGCTCATGCATAATGAACATCTCATGATTTTTTTTCAAGCAAACTTACAAGTACGGTTGTGATTGTAGCTAAATATAGTATGAAACACACCCTTGTAAAACAACAAAGACAACAGTAGTCAACGGTAAGTCTGAAGAGGGAAGTATGATTCCCATCCTGTTAGAGTGAGAGAGGAGAACAGGGGCAAGTTCCCACCACCGCCCAGGGTAACCCAACCTTCTGACCAGCCCATGTGTCTTACTGGGTGCTCTGAAGTCGCTTCTGAGCAGCAGCTTTCCCATTAGCAGCTCTGTTGGGACAGTTTTTCCCACATCTGAGCACTGAGGTGGAATCTTACACAAAATTTCACTCACTGGGGATGATGAGCTGTATGCCTATATTCAACTTAACCTTTTTTTTTTTTTTTTTTTTTTTTTTTTTTTTTTTTTTTTTTTTTTTTTGTGGGTACCGGGGGGACGACCTCAGGACCTCGCGCGCCAACAGGCACCCGTGCCGCTGAGCGATATCACCGGCCCCTTTTTCATATGTGGGATCCGGGAGTCGAACTCGGGCCCTCACGCTTGCAAGGCAGGCGCTTATGCCGCTGAGCCATCTCACCGGCCCTCAACTTAACCTTTTAAAAATATTTTTATGTTTTAAACTTATTTATATTTTATAAAAATTAAGGCATCTTCTACATATCATGTATTTCTTCCTAAAAACAAAATGCAGTCCCCAAAACACACGTGCTTCATCTCAAGGATGCCTGTGTGGAGTTGACAGAGGACAGGTGCAGCTGTCCCCTCCTATTTTCCTGATGAGAGTATTTGGATACTGAGAGGTATTTTGTTCAAGGTCAGAAAAGAGAAAGGCAATAATGACTGTGGGATTGCACCAAAGCATTTAGACTCAGTTCAGGACATTTTCAGATACTTGTTAGCCTCACCCTCTGTCCTTGATTGCAGGTAAGAGGGCACAGGTTGTTGTAACCAACATCACTGGAGGTAAGCTCAAAAGTCTGGGGTAATCATCTTCAACCAGCATTTCTTGTAGTAACTCTTGTTCTCAAGAAATTTCCAGACTTCGCTTCCCTGTGGTGTTTATAGCAGCCTTGTACTTGGGATGCAGCAGAGACAATTTATTTGCCTCCTCTAAGGAAACATAGCCACTCAGCTAGCTGGGGAGTGGCAGAGAATCACTACCAACATGCAAGATTAACACAACCCTCACAGCACACATCTCAGATGACTTGATGGACTAGAGAGTGGGTGGTGAGGCCATGAGACGCTGGGTCCTGCTTTGTGACCAGAGCTTGCCAGAGCTGTCACTTGTGGCTCTGTCCACTCAGCACAGCTGGAAAGCAAAGTTTCTCTGCATTGCTTGGAATGCACCTGTACAAGGGTGTTCAATCTGGCACAGTTCACCATGCTTTCAGAGCATTAAAAGAGACGTAAAAGCCTAATTTACTAAAGGATTAATTAGAAAATTTATTGTATATCAGTGCTACAGGATACTTTGCTGCCACTAGGAAGATGATATTGCTGTGTTCTCATTGGCATAGTAAGACAGTCTCTATGTGTTGTCGAAATTGCAGAGGTGACACAATGGGGTGGATTGTTCTTCATTTCCTTCTGTCATGTGGCCTTACAGCGCCTTGTGGTAAGTGAGCCCACATCCCCTCCCATGGGTGTGGGAGTTGGGTATGCAACTTGCTTTGGCTAATAACTGTGAAAAAAAAAAGTAATACAACTCCCCATGAGGAATGTAAGCACTATG
Source organism: Erethizon dorsatum (assembly GCA_028451465.1). Taxonomy (NCBI): domain Eukaryota; kingdom Metazoa; phylum Chordata; class Mammalia; order Rodentia; family Erethizontidae; genus Erethizon; species Erethizon dorsatum. Next base: position 114,641,833 of record CM051822.1, on the reverse strand, counting down.
TACTACAAACATGTACTAATAAAAAAAGAAAAAAAAAAATAAAAGAAAAGAGGCCTTGCATGTGCTCAGTGGCAAGACCTCATCCTGACTCTGGTGGCCTGCCACAAGACAAGAGAACTGGATGGAAATGTGGAATAAACATGAACAGGGTTGCAAGTACAGTTTCCCTGAGGGACCATTTGGGTCAGCTCAGTTATAGCAGACCTACAAAACCACGAGCAAGAGGATGAAGCCATTATTATAAGGCACTTATGTTTTGAGGGAGTTCACTATGCAGCTTCATTGTAGCAATTGCTAGTATATACAGGGGATTACAAAACAGTATGATCCTGTGTTTGTAAGGAAGCTGCTATGTGTGTGTGTATGTGTGTGTGTGTGTGAATGATGCTATTTATGCCTGTATGTAATTCTGGAATGATAAACAATAGAAAGAGTATTTCTCTTTTGGTTGTAGAATTATGAAGTACTTCAGTCTGCTCTTTTTGGACTCTCCCACATTTAGAAACATCTAATTTGTATACACATTTTTGTTTGTTTGTTTGTTTTGTTTGAGACAGGGTCTCGCTATATAGTTCAGGCTGGCCTTGAACTTACTATTTAGCCCAGGTTGGCCTTGAACTTGTAACAATCCTCCTGTCTTAGCCTCCCAAGTGCTAGGATTATAGGTGTGTGCCACTACTCCCAGTTACACGTTTATTTTTAAAGAACACATTCCTTGATAAGATGTGTCTGGAATCCTAATATTAAAATTATCCTAATATTAATCCTAATATTAAAATATTAAAATCCTAAAATTTAAATCTCCATCGAGAGGATAGCTAGCATAGTCTCTAGGTAGTGTTGTGTCCATGTCTATTTTCCTTTTCTATAACATAGCACATGGAAGTATCCAATAAATGTTCACCGAATTGAATCAAGGACTATTCAGGTATTGCCACCCAGCCTCCACTTTCTGAATATAATGTTTGAAAATTATCCAGCTGACAGATTCACATAACATATTAGCCCTTTACAATGCCCAAAAGGCTCAATTCGCAAACAGTGATGGAGTCCCTAAGATGTAAGACTAACATGAATTTCTTATCCCAAGGGATGGGGACAACTCTGCCTTCCTTGCTTCCTGGTTTCTTTTCATTGACTTGATCTGATGATGGGATCTGTACTCACTCAATCATGAGGTTGTTGGCCATAGTAGCATTAGTCTGGCACAATGTAGAAACAGGAGTGGGGTTGTCCCACCTATCCAGTGAGACTGTGGTGTGGGCTTGGAGGAGCTGAGACCTGTGACTGAGCAAAAGCATTCCTAGCCACCACTGCAAAAACTTTTCTGCATGCTATCTGTTGGGTTGGTCTGTGATGGCTATTCTCTTGTATGAAATATAGTAAACACAGCTTTTAGAATTAATAAATGGGGCTGGGAAATATAAAATATGGCTTTTGTTTCCATTTCTTCTAGGCAAATTCTATGTCTTCATTTGTTCTATTTTGAGAGCTTATTTTTGAGAGCTTATGTTGCCTCCATGGAGACAACATACTAAGAAATTTGCCACTCTAGTCTTTATAAACATGAAAGTCTCTGCAATGTAAATATGTTGATATGGTTTAGATCTAGAATGTCTTCCAAGAGCCTTATGTGTTCAGAGGCTTTTGGAAGATGATTGGATCATGGAGGTGCTATACTCATCAGTGGACTCATCCCTTATTGAGTACAGTAGCTGAATATGCTGTTAAGAGGTGGGGTCTGGATGGAGGTGGGTCCCTGGAAGCATGACCTGGAAGGTTATATCTCCCTCTCTAGATTTTCCCTTCACTATTTGCTTCTTGGCTACCATGATGTGAGCAGCTTTCCTCTGTGGAAACCATGGACTGAAACTTCTGAAAATTTGAGCCAAAATAAACCTCCCTTCTATGTTGCAGGTGTTGGATATTGTGTCCCAACAATGGGAAAATGACTAAGATATAAGTATAGAACTTTTGAGGAAATCTATAAAAATATATGGATTCCCACTGTCAAGAGATTAAAGAAGGTTTTATGGTTGTTATAGTTTATACCTAAAATGTATCCCCAAATCTCATTCAGAAGTGGGGTCTTGGGCCAGTGAGATGGCTCAGCGGCGTAAGCGCCTGCCTTGCAAGCACAAGGGCCCGAGTTCGACTTCCGGATCCCACATACGAAAAAGGGGCCGGTGATATCGCTCAGCGGCATGGGCGCCTGTTGGCGCGCGAGGTCCTGAGGTCGACCCCCCGGTACCCACAATAAAAAAAAAAAAAAAAAAGAAGTGGGGTCTGGTTGGAGGGTGTGGTTCACTGGAGGCTTGATTTTGGAGGCTTTCTGGCTGGTATAGGATGAACAGTTTTTCTCAGCAGTGATCCTCTGCCATGCTATTTCTGCCTTGGAACTAGATTTCTTTGGACTAAACCAATTGGAAATCTCTCCTTCTTTAAATTTTGAGTGTCAGGTATTTTGTTCCAGTCATGGGAAAGTAACTAAAACTGATTTTATACCAGGAGTGGGGTTGTTGATGTGCCTGTGCCTGACCTTACTGTTTAGAAGCCTTTGGAACTAGTTTATGGGAGGAGTTTGGAAAGGTTTGACAATGTCAGCTAGAGAAGACTTATGATGCTGTAAGAGGCAGATTTGATGGGCAATTCTAATGAGAGCTCAAAAAACCAGAATTTTGATAGGAATGTGGACAGAAACAGCCAAGTTCATGAGATTTCAGTTGAGAACAAGGACTTTATCAGAAACTGGTCTAGAAGCAATGTGCACTTCATTTTGGCAGATAATTTGTCTAAGTTTTGTCTCTGTCTTAAGACTTTATATGAGGCTGAATTTAAAGGTGTGGACTAACTAGTCTGGGGTAGGAAACTTCAATTTTCAGACTGTGGGATAGGAACTTCTGGCCACTTTTAAACAAGATTTATAATAAGAACCTGGAGCAAAAAGAGAAGCTTAATGATGTAAAAATTTTGCAGTTTGGTCAGACAGGAAGTGGCTGTAAAGTTGGGGACAATGAGAGCATGGTTGATGAAAATATTAGCATTAAAAGATTAGTATTTCCATTAAGAAAAAAGGAAGGAGGCCTTGGCATCTCAGCAACTGGCCAGACCCCATTATTTGTAAGCTCAATGAGGTAAAAGGGTAAACAACTTTGAGAGACTTTGCTTTAAGAAGAGAGCCCCAGGGAGCCCAGGTCATTCAGGGCCACCTAGGAAAGTATTTCCCAGAGTTCACCTACCCAGGCCCTTAGAGACTACAGCAGCCATGGTCTAAGAGGGCCCAGCCACTGCTCTCAGTGGTGGCAGACCTTGGCATTATTGACCTGGTGGTGCTTTTTCAGGTATGTAGAATGCTGGAGTTATGGGGCCATTGAGGCTTCCACCCAGATATCAAAGGGAGGCCTTTGAGCCTGGCAGTATGCCCTTAAGAGTACAATGTGTGAAAATGTGAGAGTCAAGCTGAAGATACTTGGTAGCCCAGGAAGATGGAGATGCCAGGTATATGAAACATTTGCTGAGGAAAACTGTAGGCAATGAGTGGAGCTGGCCTAAGAGAGAAGCCATGTCAGCTGCAACCAGCAAGGTCATAGGAGTGGGCTTCCCAGGCCCTTTGGAGTTCACATCTCACTCCCACATGGTCCAGGTGCTGGACATAGAGCTACAAGATTTCATGTTTGCCCTGCTGGGTTTTGGTCTTTCTTTGGTCCGATTCTTTTCTATCCCCCAACCCCTCATTCCTCCCTATTGGAATGGGAATGTTTACCCTGCATGTTGAAAGTATTTATATTTTTTGATTTTTACAGGAGCTCAACCTAAGAGTTTGTCTTTAGTCTCAAAAGAGATTTTGGACTTGGACTTTTCAGCAATGTTGGAAGTGTTAAGTCTTTGGTGACTCTTAGAGATGGACTAAATGCATTTTGAATAATGAGATGGACATGAAGATTTTAGGGGATCAGAGAAGGGATGTTATTGTTTAAATCTAAAATGTCCCCCAAGAATCTGAAGTGTTTGAAGGAGAGGCTTGTTGCAGGGGGGAATCACTGGGGGGATTCCTTTAGAGAATGTGCCTCCCTCCCCAGTTCCTCCTTCTTACTCTTTGTTTCCTTGCTGCCATGGGATAAGCTTTTTTTCTTTATAATGCCTCTCTGCCATACCATTCCTACCTTAGAGCCAGCTTACTTTGGACTGTACCCACTGGAAACTGAGCCAAAGAAATTGCTCCTCCTTTAAAGTTCCAGGTGTTGGGTATTTTGTCCTAGTGACAGGAAAGTGATGAATACGATGATTGTTGAAGCAAACTGACTAAGCTGTGTTCCCATGAGAATATGGCTTTAAGCTCTCGGCACACTTCAGGGGCTTCTGGCATCTTTTTACTTCACCTTTGGCAGGAGATTGTATGTTTAAACTGTTAATAGTATTTTTTGAAAAGCAAAATCTCAGTCCATTCTGATTTGACCTGAGCAGACCCTGAGCAGCTACATGGGCAGAAAAGGCCCAGCTTTGGGGCAAAATAAAATAAGGTGTGTATTCATGTGGGCTTAACTTATAGATAAACTCTCTTCCCACCTGCCATGCACAGGAAATACAGAAATGCTCACAGAATGATGAGTGACAAGCTTTTAGAAAATGAATGCAGTACACAGTTCTTGTTTGGTTACCTCACCATATATTATTATCTAACTCCTTATAGAGCTTATTAAAATTGACCTAGCCATGCACTCACTAAAGCATGGATTCATTTTGTTATCTAAGTTCTAGGAAAATTATTTTTTCTGCAGAGTGCAAAATTCCAGTCATGGTCCACAGACCATAGTTCTGACTTTGGTTTTGGGTCTGGACTCATTTGCTGCCTGTCTTTGGGTGCTTTTGGTCCTGGGAAAACTGGGGTCTGGGAAGGAGCCATTGATTGAAGGGCCTCCTGTAAGTAATCATTTGCTTGGTCTCGTGCAGGTTGTAACTTTGCCCAGAATTATTAATACACTCTATTGGAAACCAGTTGACCCATTGCTTTGGGTCTGTGAGTAGCACAGCAGTGGTAGCACATTCCCATGCAAGCCAAGGTTAATTTCCAGTCAGCCAGTCAACATGACTGTTCACATCTCAGTCAAGAAGGTCAATTCAGCAGCCAAACATAAACAAGGTCTCCTTTTACACAGACCTCTCAAAGGATTGATTCAATTAGCTTCTACTTTAGGCAAAACAGCCCTTGACTTGAAGTGTCTTTTGGCCTGAGAGGTTGACAGGGCCTGCTGGCACTGACCAGAGTAAGGAGATAATTGCACACTTGTTGTTGCAGCTTCACTCCAATCAGAGGGGGAGACATCCCCACCATCAGTTTGCTGAGCTCCAAAGCTGTGTCCACCTGAGACCAAGGATAGAAACTTAGTTTCTTTTTCTGCATGTGATCTTTACTTGCTCTTTTTCTTCACTCTGAATTGAGGCTGGCTCACAGAAGCATCATTAACAGAGGCATTGCCCAGCAAGCGGAAATGTTTTCTAGATTGTACAAATTATGTTGCATTTTTGGCACACTACAGCGCCCTCATTTTACCTTAGCAAAATCAGTAAAGAACACAAAGTTATTAATGTTAGACAAGAAAAATCCAAATAATAGGCAACACTACAATCCAAAAACAGAATTCCCTCTGGCACTAAATGGACAGATTTTATAGGATACATGTGTGAGTTCTGGACTGAGTCCCACAGGCTCACCTTTTAGATTAGCTAATTTCTACCAGTCAGATGTTTCACACACATCTACCAAGACATGCCCCTGGTTAAGGTCCCCTGGCCTCTAGGAGGCTGCTATCTCTAAGACCAGGTGGTGTGGAGTGTGGCTGTCTGTGCAGTGAGGCTTTCTGTGTGCCACTTTGGTGGAGTTCTCATCTCTCTTTAGATGATATTCTAGAGGGAGCTGGATATCTAGAGTCATACAAAGGATCAAAATCTCAAGTATAGTAAGTTTGCACTAGATGAATTTAAAATTCAATTCATTTTATTTGGCTATATAAATTTTCATAAGTATAAGGGATTGCAGTCTCAGATAAGTGCCCTGGAATTGATGAAGTTTGGGTCTGCTTGGCTAGCTATTAATTTTGAGTAGAAAAGAAACTAGGTTTGCTATAATGAATCAGACATGTTTTTGAAGGCCATATGTATGGGGGAGTGCTACACACTCAAAAAAATTATTAGTGAGTAAGAAAATATTTTAACTTCTTTTCGAGTATAGACTTTAAATAAGTTTCTTGAGCCACTTTGCAAAAGTGGGAAGCAGATAGATGCTGCAAGCCCTGGGCCAGTCCCTAACCTCTTGCTCTGTTCTGCAAAAATCAGGCAGAGGCTGAGTGATTGGGCAACACTTGGAGGGAGGGAAAGCTGTCCCATGTGTATATGGCCTTCAAGTCATGCAGAACAGGGATGCAAGGGCAGTCAGGTTTTGCTTGCATCTTACTTCAGTGGCTGCCCGTGACGTCTGGTTCTTCTGACCAGCTGATGAAGCTACCAGGACTGATGGGCATATAGCAGGTAGGCCATGTGCTGGATGGTGAATCTAGGATTCCTCAGGTGGAGAGGACTCTTTCTTCTGCTGTTCCTAGGACCAAGGACTGGGGTTGGGTACTTGCGTATTATGGCTTGTATCTAGATGTCCCTCCAAAGCTTCGTGTGCTCATAGATGGGGCTGTTCAGAGGTGGCTGGATCCAGGGTATGTGAATGTGGATTAAGTGGGTGTGATATCTGGTTTAGTCTGCTAGTTGGATTAGCATAGTTCTGAGTATAGCTGAATGGATTTACTTGTAGCCTGGATGAATATAAAGGGACAAAAAGAAGTCAGGCTTGCTGCCTCCTTCCTGCTCTGCCAAGGACTGTTTTTCTTCTTCCATGCCACCCTGCCTTGGAGCCAGCCAACTATGGACTGAAACCTCCATAAACTGTGAGCCAAGATAAACCTTTCTTCCTTTAACTAGTGGGTGTTAGTTATTTTTGTCTCAGCAAAGAGAGAAGTAACTAAGACACTGGGAGACTGGTCGGGGCAAAATATTTAAACAGTGTAGGAAGAAGTATGCCATGTTAGGTCAGCATGTCCTAGGCAGCAAAGAATTAGGGTTCAGGAACTCTGTGCAGCTAAAATGAAACTTTTGCATTTCCATCTCTGCATGGGTTTTCCTAGGAAACTGTCTACTTGGTAAACACTATTAGGAACCCCATGAAATCACCACCCATTCTAGCTAGAAACATGGCCAGTGATCTGAGGATCTATTGGAAAACACTATGGCCTTGAGTTTCCTCACCCATCTCAGGGATGGGAAGTGAACGATGACAGGAGAGATGCTGGCTGCAAAACTCTTTCCCTCTTGGAATAATGAATCTCTGTAACATTCACACCAAATACCTCCTAGTTTCCAAAGTGAGAACAGATGCATTGAGTGCTCCATCTGGCCAACGCAACACAGCTGTGCAGATATCAGGTTTTGGGGTTAATCGTTTCTATAAATATTATACAGGACCCACATAGTTCTTTACAGGACCCACATAGTTCTTTATAAAAGAAGTTATTTTATAAATAATTTTTCCAAAACCCAGCTATATTCTCTAATGAGACCAAATTTCTTTAGTGCCTAGATCCATTAAAATTTTTAATTTGTGCTCTTAAAGTAAAAGTTCCCCATAGTCTGAGATAAAAACCTCAGTGATAGAGTGGGCTGTGGAATTGGGGACACCCTGGGGGACCCGATAATGTTGGCTGAGTTGATGAGTGTGTGGTGTTCCACTTCCTTTTCAGGTATTTGAACAATATGTAGTATCTGGACTCCTGGTTGGTTATGAGGCATACTGTTCTGTATCCCAGACCTGCACCCCTTTGGTGATATAATGTGTTTGGATGAAATACCAGAATCTTCCCTTCTCAAAGAGGCTCAAGCAGAGAGCCAGCCAAGTTTTGCCAAAGCTCTGTGTTAGCTACAGTCTGACTTTGTGAAATATGAGCTACATGCCATGAATCTCATAGTCCACAAAAATTAGTTAAATACGCTCATCTGTACAGATTTCACATCTTCTACCTAATAAAAGTATGTATGTACTTTTCAAGTGCTTCCTCTGCACATTGCCTAAGTCTCCTTGGACCCTGGGTCTGAGGTAAACCTGGCTCAGTCCAGGTGAGATTACTGAGGTGAGGAGTGGGTTTGTCTGCGTTTGTTTCAACACCATGCTGTGGAGCAGAGTCTTTCAGCGCTACTAAGACCTGCCCAAGAAGATGTGGAGGATGAAGGCAGTTGAAGGAATATGACTGCTTCACAGGCTGGGAGAGGACTCTGTCCTGTATCATCTCGTAACTGTGAAGAGAACTTTGTGTTACAAGGAAAACATGGTCCAGGTGTGTGGGCAGGTAATGCCTTCTTATGTAAGAGAAACCACAGGTGTGTTAAAAGTAAAATAGTCTTGTGACTTTCAAAGTCTACATATTTTAAATATTGATATCTATTAAAATGTTAATAATTGTTTAAAAATAAAATGTATCTTTAACAAGTTCAATGGAAGTGACTTAATATAACTAAATATTACTTGGGGAGCAATGTTAACATTTTACATAATGATTTCCTTATTTTGTTAGGAGCAAAAGAATTCTGCCAATAAGAGGAATGGAATGAACTTGGGCATCTCCTTTCCAGATCCTCCAGAGAATGCACTCCCCTGACACCTGGCCCCCATCTTGGCGAGGCTTGAGCAAGGAACTAGCCAGTTGTGCCATATTCTTGACCCACAGAAGCTCTAAAATAACAAATGTGTGCTGTTTTAGGCTCCAAGTCCGTGGTTACTTGCTATGTGGCCCAGGAATTTGATGTGCCACCTAAGTAGCTAATAAGGGTAAAGTGTAGTACAGTGTGCCTTGTAGCCAGCAGGTGTCGCTGTGCCATGGGACTGAAGCCCACCGAAGCTCTCTGTTACTGCACTAGGTGGGCTGAGCTCTTGGGTACCAACATCATGGAGCAGGAAAAGCTCACTGCATTTCTTTCATGGCACACCATGGCAATGAAGTCTTTGGCCACAAGGCATGGTGAGAACAGACAAACGCAGGATAAGCTGGCAGCTTATTTGCGGCATTGCCATCTTAGTTATACCTGGCTCTACTATGCAGTGCAGCAAGGTGCATACAGGAGAAGTTGTCACTGAGGAAAGATAAGACTCTCATAGGGCCCTGCAGCAAAGCCCAGCTCATCCTAGCCCCTTTGTGACAGCTGCTGCCTTCATGATTAGCCTGACCTTGGGGAGAGGGACTGTAGCCTTCCTTATTTGATCATTTTCCATTATCAAGGCTGTCTGCACAGCAGGCTTCTTGTTAGGTTCCACTGGTTTGAGGGCATGGAAATATGGAATTACACTTTTTATACCCTCTCTGGAGCTGAGTTTCATGAGAAACCTTGGTTGAGATTTATTTTCTCTCCATGGAGATTGAGTTGAGAGTTCAGTGACTCCTGGACAACAGGCTGCCATCCTATCCTTCCACACCTTGGTCTGACCTCTGAGGAATTCACTAACTGTGGGTTTGAAGGCATTCTCACTGCAGCTTCCAGTGCCAACGTCAAGGCTTTAAACATGGCACCCTAGTAATGAGTATTTACCAAGCAGAAGGTCTACAATCTTTTCATTTTGGCAGCTAAAGAAAGAACAGATGGGAATTGGCCCTGGGCTGCTTGCTTGGACAGTGATGGAGGTGCCAAGAGTGTGGAACTTGGCTGTGGTCACCGGGCATTCTGGGGACAAAGGGACAGGGTCAGCCTCAAACACTGGCTTGTGTGACGGTGCCATAGAAACCTGCATTTGTTCAAGCCACTTGCTTAGCAGAAACTGCTGGCTGGCGTGTGGAGGCCTGGCAGAGCTGAGTGAATGAAATGATGTCTGCCAAGTGTTGTGTCACTGAACAGGACATAGCACACGTGGAAGGGTCACAGCAAAGCACACTCAGGTCTCTGCATCACATCCATGCTTTCCCCTAGGACAGCAAGTTCCATTCTGCTCAGGGCCTGAAATCTGAGACTAATGTGATTGGATGACAAGGTCTTAGGAAAACATCAGTTGGCCCTCAACCCCTAGGAAGGGAACTCTGTCTCCACAGTCCAGCCTTTCCTTTCACTAGCTGCTGTCTTGAGAGTGGATGAAGGAGCCTATGGTGTAGCTGCAATGTGACCACCACTTTGTCTGTCAACTGGCCATCCAATTATCCACAGGCTTCTGGTGATGGAGAGAAGTTGAGTCAGGAAGCCAGATCTCCAAAACACACTTTCTGGAAAGGAGTCTTCAAGGATGCCTATGTCTCACTTTAAAGGTTTCTTGCTTGTTCGGGTGGACCATGTTGTGAGAGAGGCAATGGCTACACTGGTTCTTAGCAAACAGTGCAGGGCTGTACATAGGAGAGGTGTTCTGATTTAAGGTGAAAGTCACAGTCCAAATCAGCATTTAAAAAAGAACAACACAGACCAATGTCCATTTCAATGGAAGGGATGGCCCGTACAGGTGACCAAACCCCATGGAAGATGCCCATCAGTTGGTGTCATGAAGCAGAGTTAAGAAGCTAAGATTAGCTTCTCCAATGACACCGGCTCTGTGCAACCTCTTAAATTCAGCAGACTGGAGACTTGGAATGTGCATATTGAGATAGAGTGACAGGAATGGGGCATGGGTGTCCTGGTGGAGTGACAGCACTGGGATGGGTCCGTTCCAAAGCATATGGTTCAAATGGAGGGGATGGATAGAGGCCTACTACATCCCTTCAGAATAACACATCCTATCAGATCTGGCATTCCCATGTGTTCTTAAGATCATCCTTTCAAAGATCTCCCAGAGAAGTCTTTCCCTGGGAAGGCTTTCTTTATGGCATTCATAGATGACATGTGTCCATTAGTAGTTTTTTCCAGGTCTAGCCATGGAGATAAGCTCTGGTCTCTTGACAGCTACTTAGAAGGTGTGCTCTTTACCTAGCAGACTTGCAGGAGGCACTTCTACTGGGCATGCACAGGGGGTTCCCCACCTACAGGTCAGAGCTCCTTTTGGTCATGGTAGAAAGGATGTGGTGACAGTGGCATGACTGGTTGGCAGCATTTTCTGTCCCCTATGATTGCCTGAGAGACATTGCATTTGGTTCAGCAGTCTGCTCCCCAGCTGTAAGAAGGTGGGCTGGATGGGTCAGATGCTACTACACAGGCTGGCTATCAGGATGAGACTATGACTGAGAGAGTGAGTAACAGATGTTTATTGAGAATTATGGAACAGTGTCCTCATAATAGTCCAGAAGAAATGGAAAGTTTTAAATATACTCAGGAACACTTAGCTTATTTTTCCACCTCTTCCACCTGGAGCCACCTTCTTCTTGCTGGCAGTGATGTAGTTACTGACCACTCAGTGGCTTCTTTCCATCCTGGCTACCTGATATGGCTTAGATCTGGGGTGTCATCCAAAAGCTTTATGTGTTTGGAAAGTGATGGATCATTGGGTGTTGTACTCACTAGTGGATTCATCCACTAATGTGTTCAGTAGCTGAGTGTGCTGTTAGGAAGTGAAGTTGGGACAAAGGGGGTTACTGGGGGTGTGACCTAGAAAGGTGTATCAACCATCCCAGCTCCTTCCCTTTTTGCTTCCTGGAAGCTATGATGTGGGTGGCTTTCTTCCACTGAGCCCTTCCATGATGCTGTTTTTCCCTTGGAGCTGGTTGGCACTGCATGGACTTAGATCTCTGAAACTGAGTCAAAATAAACTTCTCCTCTTCTAAGTTATAAGAGTTGGGTGTTGTGTTTCAGCAATGAGAAAAGTGACTAAGACAGATTTTGGTACCAACAAAAAGGACTTCGTTCCCTGTAACTATACCTGACCAGGTGACTCAGAAGTTTTTGAGACTAGTGTGTGGGAGGAGTTTGGAAAGGGTTACAGATGCAGGCAGGAGATGCCCTAGAATTCTGTAAGCAGAGTTTGATGGGAGATTCTTGTCAGAGCCCTGAAGAACAGAATGCTGAAAGAAATGCAGACAGTAAAGGGCAGGCTCATGAGGTTTCAGTTGGGAACAACTTTATTGGCAGTCAGACTCCAGGCCATGTGTGTTATGTTTCAGCAGAAAATTTATCTACATTTTGCCCATGTCATGGACTTTGGGAGACTGAGATTAAGGACAGTAGACTAATAAATCTTGTGGCAAAAATTTCAAGGGAGCCCAATATTCAGGCTGTGGCATGAGTACTCCCAGCTTTCAGCCAGAATTATAGTGAGAATCAGGGCAAAAAGCCTATTTAAGGGCCGATGAGATGGCTCAGTGGCTTAAGTGCCTGCCCAGCAAGCACGAGGGCCCGAGTTCGACTCCCGGAACCCACATACGAAAAAGGGGCCAGTGATATCGCTCAGCGGCTCGGGTGCCTGTTGGCATGCGAGGTCCTGAGGTCGACCCCGCGGTACCCACAGGAAAAAAAAAAAAAAGCCTATTTGAAGAATTTGGAGTTTTGCCAGAAGGAAATAGCCTGCAATGTTGGAGCAAAGGAACATATAGTTACTGAAAAAATTAGCATTAAAAAGAAGCCAAATGCTTGCTTCAGACATCACATATACTAAAAAGAAGACAGGTACTTTGCATCAGGACAATAGGAAAGATGCCTTGAAGGAATCTCAGGAATCAGTAGACCTCACCCTTCAAAGGCTAAAAGTTGTGAAACTGTAATGTTTTCCTTTGAGAAAAGAGCCCATAGATCTGTAGCTCAATTGCTTCCCCAGGATTCATTTCACCATGATCAGGACTCTGCAATGATGATCCAAGGAGTCCTAGCTACTGTTTGAGCTAGCAGCAGACCTTGGCATTATCTACATTGTGCTGTTTCTTCAGATATGTAGAATGCAAGAGTCATGAGGCCATGGTGGCTTCCACCCAGATTTTAGGAGAATCCCTGGGAGGCCAGGCACTATGCCCCTTATAGGGCAGTGGGTGAATCCATGAGAATTAAGCCAAAAGTGCAGTGGAAGTTCGAGATATCAGGAATCTGGATCATATGCTGAAAGCTACATACAGTGAGCAAAGGGCATGAGGACTGCAACTGGCAATACCATAGGAACAGGGCCACACAAGTCTTTTGAAGCTCACATCTTGCCACAACCCACCCCTGGTGCTGGACATGGAACTACAAGATTTAATGTTTACCCTGCTGCATTTTGATCTTTCTTTGGTGCCATTCTTTTCCATCCCCCTACTTCTCCCTTTTGGAATGGGAATATTTTCCGTGTACCATGGTATGCTAGCAATGTTTAACTTTCTTTTTGATTTTTTACAGGGGTTCACAGTAAGAATCTGCCTTGAATCTCAGAAGAGTCTTTGGATTTAGACTTTTCAGCAATGCTGTAACTGTTAAAACATTGGTGACTCTTGGAGATGGATTAAATGTATTTGCATAAGGAGATAAACATGTGTCTTTTGGGAACTAGGGTGGAATATTATGGTTCAGACCTGAGGTGCCTCCAAAATCTCATGTGTTTGGAAGTTGATTGGATCATGGTGGTACTATATTTATCAATGGATTCATGCACTAATGTGTTCAGTAGTTGAGTATGGTGTTAGGAAGTGAGGCTGGGAAGAGGTGGAATACTGGGGGCATGACCTGGAAGAGTATATCTTCCTCCCTGGCTCCTCCCTTCCTTTTCTGCTTCCTGCCCACCATAGTGACATAAGATTTTTTCTCCCAGACCCTCCCACCATGTTGTTTTTCCCTTGCAGCTGGCTGACCATGCATGGACTGAGACCTCTGAAACTGTGAGCCAAAATAAACCTCTCTTCCTTTAAGTTGAGGATATCAGTTAATATGTCTCAGTGACAAGAAAAGTGACTAAGATACTACCTGACTGATCTCTCTGGAGATGGTAGTTGGCCACTTCATCTTTTATAAAATTATAAATTATAAAAAACTCTTTTTCAGTTACTTGGGAGGGTTGAGGCCAGCCTAGACAGCTCAGTGAGAGTTGTACAGATTAGTTGCACAGATTTAGTTTCACAAAAACCTAAAAAGGATTGGAGACATAGCTTAGTGGTACTGGACTAGCATGTGAGAAGCCCTGGGTTTAATTCCCAAGACAACAAACAAACAAAACACCTCTTTTTCCTATTAATCTCCTCACTGAAGAAAGGCACGTGGATTGTATGAAATTTAGAAATTAGGTAAGCCACAATAAGAAAGTAGAGTCACCTGAAATGACAGGAGCCAGGGGTTACGTTTCCCATTTTGTTATGGGCCCTTTGGTTCTTTTTTGTGACTGTGTACAGGCATCAGTAGAGGCTCTCAGGAAGTTGGTGTGGTTTGGAAGGGGTTTGAGTGTTCCCTGAGGGATCACATGTTGGAATTTCATCCCCACTATGAGGTATTTTTTTTTTTTTTTGTGGGTACCTGGGGTCGAACTCAGGACCTTGCGCCTGTGAGCAGGCGCTTGTGCTGCTGAGCGATATCACCGGCCCTTTTTTCCTTTGTATGTGGGTACTGGGAGTCAAACTCAGGACCTCATGCTTGCCAGGCAGGAGCTTATGCCGCTGAGCCATCTCACCTACCCCACTATGAGGTATTGAGAGGGAAGAAGGCAATCCGACCATGTTTTTGGAGGTGAGAACTTCAGATTAGGATTAGATAAAGTCCTTGGTAACAGACTCCATGAATCTTGGAAGCTCCCTAAGAAGAAGAGGAGAGACAAGAAGAGACACAGATTTGTTCTCTTGCACCACCTTGGGGTGCTTGCAGCAAGAGGCATCCTCTTAACCTGAAATATCTGATGGGCCAAAGTAAACCTCTTTTCTTTATGAAGTACCTTGTCTCATGTATTTTATTATAATATTAGAAAACAGACTAATGCAAGTACATCTTATTTTGTAATACTATCCTCTTTATAATACATTACAAACTCTCCCAAAACATCAAACATTCCTTAGCACCACGATTTTTAATGACTGCTTTGAATCTTCTGGTTCATTTGCTGCTATTGCATGCAGCTATTGCCAGTGTTTTGATTTGATGTTACAAATGACCCAGTAGCAGGCATCCTTGTGGCAGAATCTTTGAAGACATCAACAAATAGTTCATGCGGGTAAGTTTTTGGAAGTTGTCCTCTCTCCTAGTCTCCTTTGCTGGATTCCATGACCCTCTGTCACTTTCACCCCATTCTCTGTCTGTATTTCATCTTCTGGGATAGCTCCCCAGTCTCTCTCACTCTGTATATGGAGTTGGGCATCAGAACACAGTCCTGCTGTCTTCACTGGTGTTTATCAGTGCCTTTTGATATGAAGGGACACCTTCCCTGGAAGAAAGCAAAATAGAAAGCTCAACAGACCTCCTTGGTTGAGGACACTGCCCCTGAATCCCTGTGAGATGTCCCCATACTGCTCTGAGGTATGGTTGAAGTGGGGTGCTGGCTCCCAACACTTCCTCTGATGTCCAATTGCTGGGTCAGAGGCCACATCCCTGGGACAAATTTGCCCCACTGGAAATAGATAATCATTTTCCCCTGACAATCATACTAATCTTTCTTTTCTGAACAAGCCTTTGGTTATTATATTCTGTTGACCCAGTCATTGGGTCTGAATTCCTTGATAAGCTGCTGGTTTCTTCATCTCCATCTTCCTGAGGTAGGAGAGAGCTAAGGAAAAGGCTCAAAAAAGATGGGAGGGTCTATCCACCTTAGACCTTACTTTATGGGCTATATCTGACACATAAGATAACCAAAGAAATGGCTGTGAGAGAAGAGAAAGGCTACAGTAAAGCCTTCTTTCCCAGACTTCTGAATTAAACATTAGCCTAGGACTAGAATGCCCAGGTCTAAGAACAATGGAAAAAAGTAATCAGATAGCTTACATGCAATAAGTGCCTGGATAGGCACCCATGGTCTTCTGCAACTCTCAGCTGACCCCAACCCTAATTACTGCATCATTGAATATGTAGGTTATCCCCCTGCCATGTACTTTGGATGCCATAACTGTTCCTCCAAGGGCCATGAAGAGTTCAAAACTCCACTGCCTGACAGAGGGGGTGAGTTGAGTCAAATCTCTCAGCAGGAGTCACACCTCAGATCAAACCCTCAATTCTACCCCAAGCCCTAGCACTTAATATCTTCAACACCAAGCTCCCTTGGGTGTCTCACTGGCCCACTCCTGCTCTGTGGAGTGTATTGCGTCTTTTCACTGTCAAATAAATCACTGATCCTGCTGCAGCTCTTAGGTGTCCTCCTCAATTCTTCATTTAGGACATCAAGAATCTGTACAACTCTCCTTCTATAGGTCTCTAAGTCTGCTTCCTGTCATCACCCACAGTCACTGCTGCAGTTCAAGCCTTATTTCTCCTGCTTAGAACACAGATTTCCCCATGCACTCAACTTTCAGGAAGGATTGGGAAAATTGTTCCATTAGTAACAACAGCTCATGTTAACTAGGCAGTTAGGAGCCAGTCACTGAGCCACGGCTCTGCGTTCATTTGATCTTTAATGTTCAGCATGATTACCTTAGGCTGGTGTCTCACCACAGTTTACAAATGAAGACTGAAACTGTGGGAAGTTACTTAGGGAGTGAAAGAAAGTATGTAGCATGGTGGGTCCTGCAGCCAGACTTCTGCTCCATCACTGAGCAGATCCATAGCTTTAGACAAGTGTCCTTACCTCTCAGTGACTCCTTATCTTCTTCTGTAAAATAGTGACAATTACAGATAATTGAGTTGACACTTCTAAGCATGTAGCCCCAGCAGAATATAATGTGTTTGTTAAATGGCTGAGCCAGAGAGGCTGTGCTTGGGGTGTGGTTTTCTCTGTGCATTACAGGCTTAGTTGTAAGTGTGACCTAATACGACCCTGTAGAAAGTGACTTGGAATGTTAGCACAGGTGTCCCTTCTCTCCTTATCATTTTTCACATGGAACTGTTCTTTTTTCCCATGTATCTATGTTTTTGTGTCAAAATATAGATATACAAATCATACATATGTAAAGAATATTTATAAATATAGATATTATAGGTATAAATATATTTATATATTTCATGTATGCATTTATACATGAAATCTATGTATCTATATCCTAAATTCATAAGGCATTTGTATGTATATAATAACTCAAGTACCAGAGCTGAGCTGAAAGTGTAAGGGCCTTTAGGCTATAGGGAGGAGCTCCCTTCTTTCAGATCTGGCTTCAGGCTTCTGTGTCAAGCATGGCTCAGCTCATTGTGGGACACTTGGGCCTGGGTGGACTGTACCCCGTCAAGGGTAGAGAATCCACAAGTGTGTATCTGGTTTGCCAACAGATATAGATTTGTCTGAGTGTCTGGTACCTCCTGTGGTTACAACCAAGCAGTGGTGATGCCATTCTTATAGACACACCCTGAGCAAGGGCCAGGGTCCTCTCTTTTTGAAGGATGGCAAAGTGATTCAGCACACAGACCTATCAACAACATATACACCTTATGTCCTATTCTCAGCTAACCTTTCTACCCCTGAGATGGATGTCTACCTGAAAGTGTTTGGGATAGACCTCTAAAACCAGTCATTAAAAATCTTAAGTACATTCATGGGACTTCATGCTGACAAACAGTATGATAACATTGCATTTTCTATTCTTGTACCCATGGGCAAGGAACTGAGATTGAGGAAGAATTGTGACAAAAAGAGACTTTGGATACTTGTGCTTCTGATCAAGGTAGAATGACATAACTATATTTAACCTTTCTCCCCAAACCATCACAAATCTGCATGCAGTATATGACATGACTCTTTTAAGGACACTTGTCATGGGAAGCAAATGGCAGTGGTCCCTGAGAAGCAGAAAATAATGAGGCAAGCTCTATAACATATCCATTTCATCCCCCTGGGGATGGTTTCCAGCCTGTGGTGAAGGGGTGGGTAGCACAGGTATATCTAAGGCCTTCCTGAGTTGAATAGAAACAGCTAGAGATCTTGAGAGACCAGTGTAGCTGGAAGCCACAGGCAGGACACCAGAAAAGAGAGTGAAGCAAAGGAAGGATGCCCAGAGGATGCTTCTGAAGTTTTAGCTGACTACTGACCAGTACATATATGTGAGGAAACTGTCTGAGTCCAGAGAAAAAGCTGAAAGAGGTGAAAAGAAGAGATGAGCAAACTTCAGGGTTCCCAATAGGTAGTTCTTATGGTTTCTTATCTCGCCAGTCAGAGTGGAACATGGGACTTTAAGTGGGATACTCCACAGGCTTGTATCTCAATAATTTGGCAAAATCAGACCTAGACAGAGCATTGTTGTTACTGCTTAACACATCTTAAAAATCGAGAATGGAAAGGACCAAAGTTTTCCAAGCAATTTACTACATCCCTTCAAAAAGAGAAAGATTATCTATAGGAATACAAAAATGTACAGCACCGACAAAGTAGAAATACAATATTTAGTGTCCAATTAAAGTTACCATCCATACAAATAAGCAAGAAAAATGGCCCAAAATCAAGAAAAAAGTCAATAAAAGTTGACTCAGAAATGACATGTGCTATAACCGGTAGGCATAGATGTTAAAATAGTTATTATAATCACATTTCATGCTTTCAAGAAACTAGAGAATATACTGAGCATGCTGGTAGAGACATGGAAGAGATAAATAAGACTCAGTTCAGACTTTTAGAGGAAAAATATATGATGCTTTCAGTAAAAACAAACTGGGTGACATAATGTTACATCACACATTTCATAAGGCATTATGTAGCAGACATTAATTAGTAGTGGTGTAGTCAGGATTTAAGAGGGAAAAGGTTTAATACAGGATACATAATTTATAGGATTGCTTTATTATATTCACCAAAAGAGTCAAATGCAAAAGAGTGAGGGCGATCTGTTCACACACTAGAGACCCAAATAATCCAGCTGATGGCCTGGATCCCATGGCAATGTCCTGCATGAGTCCAGTTGAGGACCTCAAGCCTGTGACAATGTCCTCCACAAGTGCAACTGGAGGCCTAGAGCCCACAATGGTGTCTCATAAAAGTCTTTATCAAGGATCTGTACTGGGAAGGCCCAAAGGTCAGTGGTGGAACCTAGAAAGTCTGTGCCAGTGGGATGAAGGAGCTGTGCCAGCAGGCTGAGGGATGTGCACTGGAGCCATGAAGCAATGCTCAAGGTAAGGACCAGAGCTCCCCTGAAAAGAATTGCGGTCATTCTCAGTGAGAGTGAGGACCCGAGCTCCTTTGATGATGAGAACCGCTGAGTTCATATCAGGAAAACCTGCATGACAAGCTTCTCTAGGAGAACCAAAAGCACCCCATCTTCCCCTTCAGTTCTCTTTTTATGCTATTTGCAACAATCCTCAGGTGGGCCATCCACATCCAGCACCACACTGATTCGGGTCATCTGGGTGTTACAAGGTGACAATTAGTTAATCCACCACAAATTGTCACCAGTGTCTAATTGCATCAGACATTGAATTTGTGAACTTGATTTCATAGAAATTAAAATGAAATATGGGGAAAAAGACTGAAATCAAGTTGTGATAGTTAAACATGGTGTCAACTTGAATATGAAATGCCCAACTGATTGGTTTAGCATGATTTTGGTTGTGTATGAATGTTGGACTTACTAAAGAGGGAAGACCCACCCTGGGTGTGGGTGACACCAGCCAATATGCTTGTAGCCTGGATGGAATAAAAAGGGAAAGAAGAAGGAAATCTTGCTTCTGTTTCTTCTGAGGAGCTCCAGTCTTTCCCATTGCCTTTGGGTGTCTATCTCCTGGTTTCCAGTACAGACTCTTCAGGCTTGCAGCTCAGATTCTTCAGCCTTTCAGAGCAGACACTTTGGCTTCCTGATACAGACTTGTATGGGACTTTGCAATGAGCTCCAAGCCTTCAAATTTTTACTGCATTCTTTAGATCTCTAGCATGCAGATAGCACTTTCACGTTATTCCAAACCTGACTCAGCAGGTGTCAGGTTTGGAACTGACATTGTAAGCCTACCTTATAAATCCTTATATATATCATATATATATATGATACATATACATATATACATATATATGTATATGTACATGTATATATGCATATATATACATATATATTATATATATATATATATATATATGTAAAATATATATCTTATATTAAATCTGTTACTTTAGTGAACATTAATATGATACAAGAGCCATGGAACATACTTAAGCAACCTAATAAACTTGTAATTTAGATCCTGAAAATGTGTGTGGGATAAAAAATACCTACATAAATTGTGGTCAGTAATTTTCCTGTTTGTTGAAAACTATAAACTCATAGACTCAAGAAACTTAACAAACCTTGAACACAAGAGACATGAAGAAAATTACACAAAGGTATGCTGTAATAAAATTTTAAAAATCAGTGATAAATCTTAAAAGTAGCCACGGAAAAAGGACAGATGTGTAAAAGGAAAAATGTAAGAATAAGAGTAGCTTGGAAACAGTGCAAGCTGAAATACAGAGAAAAATAAAGTGTTAAATAAAAGAAAAACCTGTCAACCTAGAATTCCTGACAAATGAAAATATTGTTAGAGACTTTGTCAGATGTACAGAAAACTGAAAGACCATTACCATCAGCAGAACCACACTACAAGAAACATTAAAGGAAGTTCCTTTGGGCAGAAAGAAAATCATATTAGGTGGAAATATAGATTTATATGAAGAAGAGTCCTAGAAATAATAAGTATAGGAATAAATACAAAGATATTTTATTTTTTATTTAAATCTCTTAAAAAGTATTTGATTGTTTAAAGCAAAGAAAGAAGAGTACTGGAAGTTTACAACATATCCAGAAACAAAATATATGGAAACAACCCCAAGAGAGAGAAATGGAAGTATAATAGTTTAAGGTTCTTGTGTCTTATGTCAGTTGATCTAAATCACTTGAATTGGACCCTCATGGTATGATGTGTGTACAAACCCTGTAAGAGTGAAACAAAAAGCTTAGCAATAAAAAAAGAAGAGATAAAATAGAATCATAATAGTCAATCTGAAAGAAGAAAAAAGGAGAAAAGGGACAAAAAATACATGGGATAAGTAGAAAACAAATAGCAAGATGTACGATTAAAGTTAGCCTTACCATCACCACATTAAATGTAAATGTCTGAAATGCCACAATTAAAAGGCACAGATTATCATATAAGATTGAGAAAAAAAATGAAAATCCAGCAATATACTGCCTACAAGAAACACACTTCAAACATAGGCACAAAGAAGTTAAAAAAGCTGGAAACAGATATTCCTTGGTAATGTCAATGTGGAGCATGACACTAATTTTGTCATAAAGGCATAGAAATATATGTCAGTCAGACCCACGCTTATTTTTTAGAATATTTCTATTGATGAATTATTAATTTTAATTTTATGAATTTTATTATATTAAACAATAAGTACTTAACAGGAAAATATCACAAAAATAAAGTATTGAATTTTTAATATTTACTGAGCGTTTATAAAAGAGCATCAAAATTTTCAACATCAACTGTTTTTTGGTGTACAAAATCTAAAAAAGAACAACACAAAGAAATGCTTATATGAACTACAATGAAAATAGCAATAGCACTTTATAAAAAAATAAGCTTTACTTCAATTATCACATGTAAGGCAGTCTGCATACATGACAGCATCATGTTCCATACACAAGTATCGCTTATGCTAAGAGCAAATGTGTTTTGCTTTCCTGGCCTTTTTGTAGGACATACTTGACACCTTAGTGGTCTTGCTGTTTTGTCAGGAGGTTCTTATTGTATTATACAGTGTGTAGTTAACAGGAACATAAAATATCAATATAATAAAATATTAAATTCTTAATATGTATCGTGTATTTAGAATACACATAAACATTTTCACATCAGCTGTGTACCTGCTCACAAAATATAAAAGATAACATCAGAAATAAAGTCCTATATGAGCTACAATGAAATTACGAACAGAACTCTACCACAAAAATAAACTTTGCTTCAACTTTCACACCCAAGGCAGTCTTCACATGTGACAACTGCATGTTCCATGCACACATCTCACAATGACAGCACATATGCCTAGATTTCCTTTCCTGTGTGGCAGTCTTGTCTCCTCTCTTCTTTTCCATTTTTTTCAGGAGCTTCCTGCTATATTGTACAACATGCATTTAGCAGAGAATAAGATATCATAAAATAAAATAAAATATCAAATATGTAATGAGTGCTTAGAACAGACATCAACATTTTCATATCAGCTGTTTGCTGGCTTACAAAACCTAAAAGATAACATCAAAAATAAAAACCTATGTGAACTACAATGTAAAGATAAACCAAAGTCTACCACAGAAATAAGCTTTGCTTCAACTTTGCTTCACATGTGACAACTACATGTTCTACACACAAGTATCTCTTACATTGAACACACATATATTTTATTTTCCTGTCCTTCCTTGTAGGGTACAGTTGACATCTTTTTTGTTTTCCTATTGTTGTAGTAGGTCTTTGTGATGTGCATCTGCCTGTTCATCTATCAGCTCACCAGTGTGGTCCACAATTTTTTTACGTAGTTTCCTGGGCAGAAATATTTTATTTTTCTCTGCTGTCAATTATCTCTTATGAGCTCCAGTCCCAACCCTCTAAGAAAATTTCTGAGGATATTTTGCACTTGATATTTTCTTTGGAAACTATCAAACTATTTACACCATGCATGTCTAGGATTGAGTAGAACACAACCATTGGCCAATGCTTTGTGTTTCGAGTGACATCATAGTTACTGCATAACTCATCAACAACATCTACTCTACCTTTGGTTTTGTTGTAGAAAGTTTCCAGCTCAGGCTTCCATTTTCTCAAGGTTTCCTTATCAATATTTCCATCATGGTGAAATGTTGACATCAGCAATACCAGTTCATTTTTGTTTGCCATATATGAGGCTAAGGTTATAACTTCCTGAAATCCAAAGATTGTACTATACAATTCTCTGTTTTGAAATTGCAACATTTCATTTGGAATTTCTGCTTTGTTCCTGTGCACAGTTCATGCACTGGCCAACTTGTGCTCTGTTAGTAAATGTAAAACCAATTGGAAACTGGTAAACCAATCATTGAATGTCACATTCTGATTAGTTTGGGAGATGGAAGCAACCAGTCTGTTCACAACATCATTCAGTTTATTACTATATTAATAAGAACCTGATAGCTGAGTTCCAGGATGAAAGCATAAACTGAAAGCATATTAAGTCTTCACATCCATAAGGACATAAATTTTTATGCCATATTTTGATGCATCACTTTTTTTTTTTTAAGTGGGTTCCGGGAGTCGACCTCAGGACCTCGCGCTTGCTGGGCAGGCGCTTGTGCAGCTGAGCCATCTCACCAGCCCTTTTTTCCCTTTATGTGGGTTCCAGGAGTCAAACTCAGGACCTCGTACTTGCCAGGCAGGCACTTGTGCTGCTGAGCCGTCTCACCGGCCCCTGATGCATCACTTTTCCAGAAGTCTTTTACATTCCTGTGATCACCATGAGAAATCTGTGCTAAGTACAGCAGACTTATGAATGCTTTCAGTCCAGCTAGTGAGGTGTCATAATAAATACATTTTTGAATATGGCTATTGTTGCATACAGAACATTTTACTTGCAATTCAGCCTTTGTGTATTTCACAGCATCTTGGAGCATTTTGTATGTCACAATTTCCAACACTGAATGGCAGTGCTGGGGTTCTGTCCAATATGTTTCATCCCTGTCAAGACCCTCAGTATATTTTCAAACCTAGTTCTAACATTGGATCATTCCATATGGTTGTGTGGCCATTTTGTGACATTTCAACTAGTCAAATATAAACTCACATTGCTGTTTTCTTCATCATCTGAATCAAGGAGGTCTGCATTCCCTTTGTCTGGGTCAGTCAATTCTTGTTCCATTTCACTGTCACAGGAACTTTGGCTCACATGGCCAATGTCAAAGTTATTATCATCATCACCACCACCACCATCATCATCATCATCCTCCACCCACACCACTCTTCTGTTATGAAAGCATGCATTTTACCATAATGGATCAACATCATCTAATCATGAGTAACCTGATGATTCACTTTTGGCCTCCTCCAAAACTTGCAAATCTGTTTTTTCATGTGCCATTATACTCAATTGGGCTACTTCTACCAGAAAAATCAAATGAAAACTTTTAAGAAATCTTGGAGTGTTGTGTGTCTATAGGACCCTCTGTGATGGTCAGATAAATATACACAAAACCAGTTAGGCAGAGCATAACGTGGGTAAAAATCCCATTTTGCCACTTTTGCACACATGCACACATCTTGCTATTCATTATACCAAGCAGATAAACACATAGGTTACTTCCTGTATCCCTCAGGGAAAGGTACTGAGATGTACAGCTGGGTACTATTATGCTAAAGTACAAATTTATAGTAGAAAATTAAGGGGTGGGTCCACTGGACTCAGTGTTATGCTACTATTAATCAAAATAAAGTTAGAGTGATTTTTTTTTTTGTGGGTACCGGGGGGTCGACCTCAGGACCTCGCGCGCCAACAGGCACCTGTGCCACTGAGCGATATCACCGCCCCTTTTTTCGTATGTGGGTTCCGGGAGTTGAACTTGGGCCCTCGCGCTTGCAAGGCAGGCGCTTACGCCGCTGAGCCATCTCACCAGCCCCAAGTTAGAGTGATTGATCGTGTTAACATTAGAATATATTTCAGAGCAAAATATTACCAAGCATAAAGGAGTTAACTTCATAATGACAAAGGGCTAAATCATCAAGAGGACATAGCACCTCCAAATACTTTTACACATGATAACAGAGCTCCAAGATAAATATAATTGTAAAGAAAAACTTCCTACACACAAAATTTAACACAACATGAATCACAGAACTAAATGTTAAACTATAAAAGAAGAAAATGTAGGAGATATTTTTTGTGTGGTTAGGTTTATTAGGCTTTTCCTTACACATTACAAAATTGTGATCCATGAGAGAAGTAAAATGCTAAATCTGGCTTTATCAAAAGTAAGAATATCTACTTTTTGAAAGACACCACCAGGATAATAAGAAGACAAACCACATATTGAGAGAAACCACTTGTAGGCTTCATTTCTGATACAGAATGTGTATCAAGGATATAGAAAGAACTTTTAAAACTCAGCATTACGTGATGTAATAGAAAAGGAGTATGAAGTTTGGATAATTCATCGGAGAAGATATGCAGATGGCAAATAAGAACCAAAATATGTTCCATACCATTAGCCATTGGGAGATACAAGTTAAAATTAAAACCACAGAGATACAATTGTACACCAATAAAAAGTTTTAAAATTAAAAGACTGATCATCTGACTCTGTGGAGGACCTGGAATTCTCATACACTGCTGGTGGGGATAAAAAATTGTATGACTTTGAATAAACACTTTAGTAATTTCTTAAAAAGTTGAAGATATGCATACTTTGTGATCTGACTACTCTATCCCTAGGTATTTACCAAGGAGAAAAGAAAATATATTTTCATATAAAACCTTATACATAGATATTTATAGAAGTTCTATCAGGAATAACTCCAAACTGGAAGCAAATTAAAGTTCATTAACAGATAACATATCTATCTACTTAGTCTAATATTACTGAGAAATAAAAAATAGAACAATTATTGGTGATGCAACTGTATGGAGAAACTCAAAGTTATTTTGAATGAAAGAAGACACTCAAAAAACCTGTGCATTTTGTATGACTATATTAGTAGAAAATTCTATAAAATGCACATGGCTTATGGTGACAGAGAGCAGGGTGCATGGGATGGCAGACACAATGGGAGGGCTAGGGGGATTAAGAAGAACACTCGTTTTGAGAGAAGACTGGGCATCTTCATCACCTCAGTTGAGGTAATGGTGTCATGGGTATATATAAGGTGTGATAAAAAAATACAGTGAATGTTAAATTTAAAAAATTATAAAAAAACACGCTATTAATCCTTCTAAACATACTCTACTGTCACATTGAACACACTTATCCCATTACTCTTGCTACTTTCTGAAGCAGTTCTGGAAGTTCTTCTTTCATGAGTGTCTTTTGAATTGTGCCATTGTGGCTACTTTGATATCCTCAATATCCTGAATGTATTCAAAACGTTTACCTTTCATGGGCATTTTGACTTTGGGAAGGAACCAGAAGTTTCAAGGTGCAGATCCAGTGAAGGTGGATGAAGACACACTGTTATATTTTTGTGAGCCTGCCTTTCCACTGGATGGTACTCAGCAGCAGTATTCACTGTACTTTTTTTTTTTTAACTATACCTCATAAAGACATGAAAAAGGACTTGCAGAACTGCTCGAGAAAGTGGTAGAGAATGGGACAAGTGTGTTTGAAGCCAGGGGGACTATTCCAATGGTGATAAATACCAATGTGTCTTTTACTGTAATAAATGTTCAAAATGTAGATATTCACCATATATTTTGATTACCCCTTGTACATATTTCAAAACATACCAAATTATACCCAATTTATCAAATGCCAATTGTACTTCAGGAAATGGAGGATTTGTGAAAGCCATTTGTTAACTTTTCAAAATATCAATACATAGCCAGTTCTTTCTGACATAAAATCATCCACTAAAGCTGTTCTCATACCCCAATAGTGAAGGAATAATAAGTGTCCTCTGTTACAGTGGCACGGGGATGCAGAAGGCAGGCCTGCTCATGAGTAATGGCTCCTGGGCAGGCACTACAGACCCTGGGAGCCACCATAGGTACCTGGCTGGTTACTGTGACTCAGCAGTGAGCCCACCTGCCCACTGTTCTTGCTACCTGGCAGTTGATTAAGTGTGAAAGTCATCCTTGCTTCTTGGTTGCCTTGCAGGTCACCCTGGAAGCAGAAGGATAAACAGGAAGGCTTGCAAGACAATTTAGGTAGAAATTGCTGCCTGTGATTTATGGTTTTAATTAAAGGCTTTTTAAGCTTTAATTAAAAAGGTACATGAGCATTCAGTATTTAAGAAAAATGCCTTTGTGTTTGGGTCAATTGAATAACATAAAATAAAATGAGATACATATTTCTAGTCATAAGCTTCACATAAGAAAGCTATGTACATAATTAGTAAGTAAATTTAAACTGATTTGGGCATAAAGGCTTTATAATGGGGGGAGATGGCCGAGGGGAATATGTTTTTCCTTTAGTGCAATATAGCTGGATAAGAGATTCCATGCTTCTTGGGATTAGACCAAGGCAAGGTCATGACAAATGTTTGAGGAAATTATTGATGACAGTATGACTGCCCTCAGGGACATGGGGGGGCTCCTCCATGTTCCTAGGGTGAGAGATTGTGTCCCTCACCTCTGCCCAGCTTTATATCTTCTTGGTGGTTTCCTTCCCATTTGATTGTTCTCAACTGTGGGAAATTTCACTGAGTACACTAGATCAGGGTCTCATTTAGTACATGTGAGTCTACATGCGAATTAGTTCAGGGACATGGGATCTGGAAGGAGGAACAGAAGCTCTGAAGAAAGATTCATTAGCTATTGGCCATGGTTGACCTTGACAGAGGTCAAATCTGTTGACCTCAGGGATGCCACAACTTTGTTACAATGTGGAGTCAAGAGTATCCATGTGTTTGGATTACAGACTTGTAGGAATGTGAGTAAATGGCACCAGGGTGGGCACCCTAAGATGCAAGCTCATTCTTAGACTGCCTACACTTTGGACCCACAGGCCAGCTGTGGGCAGGAAGGTAGATGTCATAATGGTGGCAGTACTATAGCTCAGGATGCTGACTTCCATGTACTGGCTGACTTGGGGACTGTACAACCTGCAGGACCCAGTGTCTGGAGGGTTATACAGGCCACCTATTATGGTTTGTATCTAGAAGTGCCCCTAAAGCCTTATGCAGTCAGGCTTTTCAGAGCTTGAGTCTAGAGTTTGTGATTGATTCATGATCCAATGCTGGAATTAAGGGTGTGAGTGCTACACCTGCCCTAGGATGGGTAGCCTGCATACAATATAAAGGACAGAAAGAGGCTTGAACCCTCTCCTCTCTGTTGTGGCTTTTGCTGTCTTCTGCTGCCATGAACTGATGCCCCTCTACCAAGCCACTCTGCCTTGGAGCCAGCTGATTGTGGACTGAAACCTCTACAAACTGTCAGCTAAATAAACCTTTCCCCCTTTAACTTTGGGTGTCAGATATTTTGTCTCAGCAATGAGAAAAGTAACTAAGACAGAATTTGGTACCAGAGAAGTGGGCCATTGCCTCAGTGTGGCATTACCTGATCATATGGGTCAATAGCCTTTGGAACTGGCTTGTGGGAAGGGGAAGCATTAGGAAAGGCTCAGAGATTCCAGCTGAAAAAGTAGAGCTGAAATGCCTGAGACTGTACTCTATGGGAGATTCTGGTCAGAGCTCCAAAGACCAGAAAGCTGATAGAAATCCTGCCAGTAAAGACCAGGCTCAGGAGGTTTCTGCTGGGAAGGACTGCATTGGCTGCTGGACTCCAGATGATGTGTTTCATGGCTGGTAGAAAGTTTGTCTGCATATTGCTTGTGTCCAGAGACATTGCCTGAAAGTAAGATTAAGGGTGATGGACTAATTAATCTTGCAGAAGAAATTTCAAGGCAGTCTAATGTTGAGACCATGGCATGGCTGCTGTTGGCTGCAAACCTATGTTGAGAATCAATAGCAAAGAGCTCAGCAGAATGATTTAAAATGTTGTGAGTTTGGCCAGAAAGGAAGCTCCAGTAAAGCTGTGGACTGCAAAGATAGAGCTGGGGAGATCTTGATTGCTGAGAAGGAATAGGAGAATAGAAAACATGGCCAGAGGGCATCACAAGAAGCAGCAGGACTCCACCCTTCACATCCTCAAAATTGCAAAGGTTAAAGACTTTGTTTTGAGAAGAAAGCCCCAGAGCACCATGTTCCAGAATGGCAGTGGTATATAGAATTTGTTCCTCATAATTGCATTCAAAGTGCTCAGCCATTCAGTTACTTGACCGCTACAGCCATGCGAGAGGGAAGCCTGGCTATTGATCCAGCTGGCAGCAGACCTTGGCATCATCCATGTGGTACTGGTTTTAGGTGCATGCAGAATGCAGGAATTGTGGGGTCAGGAAGACTTCCATCCAGATCTGAGAAGAAGGCCTGGGAGGCCAGGCTGTGTGACCCTGAGAGGGCAGTGTGTGAAGCTGTAAGTGTGAAGCCAAAGGTGCAGTGGAGACCCCAAAATTTGGAGAAGCCAGGAATGTGGATCATGTGAGGAAAACTGCAAGAGGGGAGCAGAGTGGGCCCAAGAGAGAAGCCATAGGAGCTACTATCACTGGAAGTGCCTTAAGGGCAGAACCACCTAACCCCATTGGAGCTCACAACTTGCCACAGATTGACTCAGATGCTGCACATGGAACTACAGGATGTAATGTTTGCCATGCTGGATTTTGGTATTTCCTCTTTTCTGGGGCGGGGCACCAGGAATCGAACTCAGGACCTCATGCTTGCCAGGCAGGCACTGCACCACTGAACAAAATCCCCAGCCACCCTGCTGGGTTTTGGACTTGCATTGGTTGCTTTCCTTTGTATCCCCATGTTTGTGTGTGTGTGTGTGTGTGTGTGTGTGTGTACCGGGGGTCGACTTCAGGACCTCACGCACCAGCAGGTGCCTGTGCCGCTGAGTGATATCACCGGCCCTTTTTTCTTATGTGGGTTCCGGGAGTCGAACTCAGGCCCTGGCGCTTGCCAGCCAGGCACTTATGCCACTGAGCCATCTCACCGGCCCTGTATCCCCATGTTTTTAACTGTTGGAATGGTAATGTTTATCTTGTGCCATTGAATGTTGAAGTGTTTAACTTTCTTTTCATTTGTACAGGGGCTCACGGCTATGAGTTTGCCTTAGATCTCTGAGGAGACTTGGACTTTTCAGCAATGCTGAAACTGTTAGGACTTTGGCAACTCTTAGAGATGGACTAAATGCCTTTTGTGTAAAGGCATGTACAGGAGTCTTTGGGGGGCCAGGGGCAGAATGTTATGGTTTGTGTCTAGATGTCCCTCCAAAGCCTTATGCAGTCATAGGGGGCAGGCTTTTCAGAGGTGGCTGAATCTAGAATTTGTGATTGATTCATGACCCAATGCTAGAATTAAGGGTGTGAGTGCTACACCTGCCCTAGGGTGGGTAGCCTGCATATGATATAAGGGACAGAAAGAGACTTGTACCCTTTCTCCTTCTCTCTCTTGTTGCTTTTACTGTCTTCTGCTGTCATGAACTGATGCCATTCTGCCAAGCCACACTGCCTTGGAGCCAGCTGATTATGGGCTGAAACCTCTACAAACCGTGAACTAAATAAACCTTTCCTCTCTTCACTTTGGGCATCAGGTATTTTGCCTCAGCAATGAGAAAAGTGCGTAAGATATCACCAGTGACTGATCTAGCTCCAGGGACTTCTGCCCTCAGTGTTCTCCTAAACATATCTCTAAGTGCCACTTGGGTGGGTCTCAGTCTCCTGAGCATTCTATAGTGAGTCCCATTCCCTGGGCTCTTTTCACCAGAAGTACCCAGGAACCTTGGAAATGGTGTTGACCTTGGCCTCCTCAGCCCATTTCCTGACTGGGTTGTGTGGGTGTCCTGGCCTGAGGCATCACAAGTGTGCAGGATTTCTGCATGTGGTTGTGATTCTTCAGACTATTCTGCAGGTAAAGAGTCTTTCTAATTTCCCTGGATACTCCACTAGGGGCTGATACTCCATCAATTCCTCTTTGATTTTCTTTCCTGATTCCATCTCAGCACTGTGTCCCCACTTGGCTCTCTGGTCTGGCCATTGACTGGACGACAATTCTAGGGCCTAGGCCTCCTGAATCAGACAGTCAGCTTCCTTGTCCTCTGAGTGCTGCTGAACTTGGCTGAAGTTCTCATTGTAAGGAATCATGTATTTAGAAATAGAACTTTTATTAATTATTGGGACTGGTTCATAAAGGAGCAATGAAAGAACTTAGTTAGATGGTATCATTAGATAACAAGCTTGAATACTATACTTAGGGATGATTCTGTTTGTAAAATGATCATTCCTGCATTTCTAGGGGTCTGTTCCTATGCTCAGGCCTGTACACCTAATAGTTACTGTGACCAACTGAAATTCCAGTTGTTCTTTCTCCACTAACCATCTTTTCTCTATGTTTAAAATGGTAGATGATTCTATAACACAAATGACAAAAAGAAAAAAAATCAAAACCATAAAGGAATTCCACATATATTCAAGATCTGTTCAATACTTTCCCTTTGTAAACAACTCATTGTTTGAAACCCTGCCTCAGGATCACAGTGAAGGTCTATTTTGGAACAGAATGCAGTTCACCTGGAAACGTTACCAGTTTGGTACTGCAGTTTAAATAACTTAAGAAGGATTGTTATTTAATTCAAGGGCTGATTTTCAGTTTCATCTCAAATTACCTCAATAGACATCTTTTAGCAAGACACCCTGAGTGTCCTGAGGGCTTGAAAGTTGTTAGGCTTAGCCTAGAAACATGAAGGGACATATTTATTGTACCACAAGTAAAGATGAAGACATAAATTGCCAAACATTTTAATCACTGAGCAGCTGGAAAATCAGCTTGTTTTTCAAATCACACTTGTGATAAGCAATACAAGATAAACATCAACTGTTTTATTCCTTAAGAAAAACATAATGTTTTCAAAACTAACTGAAAAAAAAAAGCTGCAAAGAATTGATATGTCAACTTTTAAAATTTTCCTGTGTTTGGAGCTATAGAACACCCAACTCTCCAGGTATTTAGGTTTTCCAATATCAGGGCAGAAGACTTTGTTCATTCTGACCTGATCAAAGCTGAAGACCTTCCCCCTTGCCCTTGTATGCCATGCTATGCTCTGAGCCTTCAAAGGAAGGATGTAAGGGTGGAAGGAAGTGGAAAGAGAAGTAATACAATTCTATGGAGTTTGTGGACTTCAGCTGTATAAAAGAGATGAATGGGGGGTTGATCTGATTCTAAATCCTCTCTCTGATGCTCAGTACTGTGGCAACTCAGGGCCATGGTGACTCTGGAAAAACCACACACTCGTGGTTTATATTAGTTTTTACCCCATCAGGCTGGGTGAGAAGAAGAGGTGCTTAGGCACCTGGGGTTTGACACTCCTGCTTTGAGGATGTGGCATAAAAGGTGACTTCACTTATTTCTTATTAATCATTAGTAAGAAAGTGTTGAAGGACAGTTTCTAGTCAAGGAGAAAGTGGAGGAGGTGAACTTGAAAGAATAGTGGGGTAGGGAGTTCCAAGGGCTGCTCCTCCATGAAACGCATGCACGCACACACACACACACAGACACACACACACACACACACGTGCACACACATACAAATAAATTAAAAATAATAAAAAAGGAAGTGAGAAAAATGTTGGAATCAACTTTTTCAGAACTCTGGAAAATTTTCAAAGGTTTACTGTGGCCACACAAAACTCATTAAAGAAAACAGCAATTCAAACCCAGCAGAAGAGCTTTTTGGCATTTGAACTTAGCATGGTCTCACCTTTTCCTAGCATGCAGATAGTCTTGAAGAAGGTGGCCTGGGTTCCTGATGTGGGTGCCTGGCTTTACAGAGAGGAAAATGCATCTTGTTTGTCCATTCTGATATGTCTGAGGGCTCCCTGAAGTTCTGACACCAAGCCTTTATTTTGCCTAACATGGAACTATTTCAGCATGAAAACTGATTAGCAGAGAGTGTTCCTTGGGAACATTGGGAAGTAACAAAACATGCTGTTGAGACCTGGTTCAAACAAAAGATAAGACAATGGCTGGGAAGGGAAAGCTGGAGAGTTGCTTTGAAGATTAAGGAATTTGAAAAGCTCCTGCATACAGTAGAAAACCTAGAATGCCATGTGTATGTCAGGGGAAGATAAAGACTAAGAGAAGGTCTGAGAAGATCTAACACTTCATCTCCAGCTGCTTTTAGGTTCAGCATATGAAGAAAGTGAAGTCTAAGTCAGAGTTGTAAAAGGACCGGGTAAGTGGTTAAAGAATGCTGCAGTACAGAGCCAACTTGCAAGGATGAGGAAAGTATTTCCTTTTTGGGGGGCAGGGAGGAGAAGGAAAGTGCTTCAGGCTTTCAAGGAAATCTCTGCCAAAACACAGCTGACCACAAGCAAATGATAGAAACTTCAGATATGATATACAACAAAGAATACTATCTTTAAAGACAATTCATGACAGTCATTACACAAGGAATTGCAACTCACAGCAAGGAACAGTGAAAAGCTCTGAAGAGAGGAATAGTCTGAGTTTCACAATTATCACATTGTAATATTCAAATGTCTCATTTTCAACAAAAATTTGCAGGCATAAAAAACCAAGAAAGTATGCCTTGTTTATCAAAGAAAGAAATTAACAGAAACTGTCCTTGAGGAAGCAGATATTAAATTTATTAGAAGAAGATTAAAATTAATTTGAACATATTTAAAGTCTTAAACATATTATTAAATATGTTCAGAGAGTTGTAGGAAACAATAGAAAAGAACTAAAAATACTGGGAGAATGGTATCCCAACAAAAAGAGAATATCAATAAAGATAAAACTTATAAAAAGGAACAAAACAAAAATCTTAGAACAAGAAAGTACAATAACTGAAATGAAAAATTAACTAGGGATGTTAAAGAGTAGATTTGAGCAAGGAGAAGTAATCACAGAACCTGAAGATAAGAAAATTGTATTGGTGAACTTCCCTTCACTATAATGAAATATCTTAGGCAATTTGACTTACAAAGACAAAAGGTGTTTTGTTTCATAATTTTGTAAGTTGCAGTAATGACCAAGTGTTTCCATTGCTTTGGGCCTGTGGGGACACACATCATGGTAGGAGTGTTTGACAGAGCAAATTGCTC
This sequence comes from Erethizon dorsatum, assembly GCA_028451465.1. NCBI lineage: Eukaryota > Metazoa > Chordata > Mammalia > Rodentia > Erethizontidae > Erethizon > Erethizon dorsatum. Next base: position 114,608,027 of record CM051822.1, on the reverse strand, counting down.
AATTCATCAACCAGGAAACAGAGAAGGTGCAATCACTGCATACTACAAGCATATTAAAAAAAACCCCAAAAAACAGAAAGGAAGAGAATAGGTCTGACAATGCCCTGTGCAGGCATATTCACAATGTCTTGCCTCCCAGTGGTTCTGCCACTTCCCATCAGTACTATCCTGGGGACCAAGTATTTAACACATGGACTTTTGGGGATACTCACCCAAACCATAGCAACAATTAAAACTATTGAGCCTGAAAAACATAAGGGGGAAAAATGAAGAAAAGTGAACAACTCCTGAGGAATTACGTGACACCATCATGCTATAATCAGTCTTACATTATACGAAGGAGAAGAGTGATATAAAAAAGTAGGGAAATTAATTGAAAAAATGATGGCCCCAAACTTCTGGAATCTGATGAAATACTCGAATATACACATCCAAGAAGCTGAATAAACTAAATAGGATGAACCCAAAGATACTCATATTGAGACACTATAATCAAATTAGGGTAGAAGCAAATTAAAACAATTCAATTAACAATAGCATCAAAAATCATAGGATACATAGGAATGAACTTTTTGAAATAAGTGTGAAATCTCCAACTTTGTCCCTCACCCTCTGTGTGTGTGTGTGTGTGTGTGCGTGTGTGTGTATGGTACTTGTAATTGAACCAGGTCCTCACACATGCTAGCCAAGCACTTTACCACTGAGCTGCATCCCCAGCCCAACTTTCCTTTCTTGTCCCACTTTTGCAAAAGCTATTCAGGTTCCCCTGCAAATGCACATGAATTTTAGGATTGGGTCTACCAGTTTTGCATAAATAGTACTTTCAAGACTGGTGGGTTTTGCTGCATTTGTAGAAATTTCTGAGTAGTATTGCCATCTTAAATCATCATCATCCATGAATACAGGATGTCATTCTTATGTCTAAGATGACATACTTAGACAGAAAGACATTCTGTAAGCCCACCAATTTTGAAAGGATGTTTTTTGCAGAAATGGTAGACCTAATACTAAAATTCATGTGTATTTGTGAAAAACCCCGAATAACTTTTGCAAAAGTGGGACAAGGAAGGAAAGCTGGGCAGGGTATGTACCTCAGTGGTGAGTGCTTGGTTAGCATGTCTAAGGTCCTGGGTTCAACCCCTACTAACACACACACACACACACACACACACACACACACACACACACACCATGGACAGAATTAGAGAATTTACACTTACTTATTCCTTTTTTTTTTGTGGGTATTGGGGGGTCGACCTCAGGACCTCGCACACCAGCAGGTGCCCGTGCCGCTGAGCGATATCACCAGCCCCTTTTTCGTATGTGGGTTCCGGGAGTCGAACTCAGGCCCTCGCGCTTGCCGGGCAGGCTCTTAAGCCGCTGAGCCATCTCACCGGCCCCCACACCTACTTATTCCAGAACTTAAGTACAAAGCTACAACAATTAAGGCAATGTGGTACTAGCATAATATATAAATACCAATATAATAGAACCCAGAATCCAGAAATCCACACATCCATAATAAACTGATTTCCAAGAAGGCATGAAAGCCATTCAGTGGAAAAAAATATTAAAATGAATGAATACAGCAGCAATAAGGATGACCATTGTGAACATTATGCAAAATTAAAGAAGCTACTGAAAAGCTCACAGTAACATGGTTCCATTTTAATGAAAAGTACAGAATATGTAAAACCATAGAGAGAGAAAAAAGATTCGTGATTGTAGGGTCTGGGAAGGAGACCTTGGGGAATAACTGCTTACAGAGCTAGAGGTCTCCTTTAGGGGTGATGGTAATGTTTTGGAATTAGACAGAGGTGGTGTTTCTACAACACTGTGAATGTACTAAGAGCCACTGAATTGTGTACTTTAAAGTGCCTAATATTACACTATAGAAATTTCTAGTCAATAAAAATGTAAATGTGTAAAGAAAGGAGAAATCTGAGGAAAGAGATTCTGAAAACTTGGAATCTGATCCTGACCTCTCTCCTTTCTGCCTAAAGTTATTCTATAGATTACTGCAAAACTAGTTTCTCTGATCACCAATGACTTGGAGAAGTCACTTCATCACCTGTTCATTTCCTTATTTGAAAAATGCTGCACAATAGCACATACATGTCGATAGACTAAAATGAAATAATGAATGGAGTATGCCCTATGAGGGTGATGCTAAAACAATCCCCCAGCCGTGTATCTATCACTGGAGTTGGAATTGATGGATTTTCATGAGACTGAGTGCTCAGTGTGGTTTGACCTGAGTGTAGTTTGGGAAAATTAAAATGCAACACACTACTGTGCACACAATGGGAAGCTGGAGAGATTCATAGCCAAAAGGAGATGGAAATATCAAATGATCCAAGCCTCCTTAATTTCATCAATGAAAATCCAACCCAGAGAGTTTACATTTCTGACTCAAATCTGTAATCCAAGATCTCAAATAGCACAGAGCCAAAGCCATAGACATTCCTCAGACTTGTTCAATTATTGGAATATTTCTCACTGTATTTTAATTTGAGCAACTGTTTTCTTTCTGCATTTTTACCGAACCATTCCTTTGGTTCATCTGATGGAATAGTTGATTTTGCTAAAGTAATTCTATGGATTATTACAGAGCCATTTTCTCTGCTCAGAGTTCCAGTGAGGGATCAGATTTTTAGACCCGACCTGGGCTTTTTCCAGCCCAGTCCAACGAAGATGGATCAAGACCCAGGAAATAGAAGAAGGTTGCCTTTCCTGGACATTCTCTTGTGCTCCAAGGCAGCTCTGCTCTCTAGAAGATTGATGGGTGATTGGTGAGGATCCAGGGTACAGAGGGAAGATAAAATCAGGACAGCAGATAGCCTGGCTCCTCTCAGTCCTCTTAGTTGGGAAGGGGATGGGGATCTGTGATTACCAGGGAGCCCTTCATTCTGAGGTGCACACTTGTTCCTGGCCCTGACTACATTCAAATCCTTCATTATTCAGTTGCTTGTTCACTGCATCTGTCCTGGACACCTGAGTACTGAGTGCCTTCTCTTGCCCCTCCTGGCCTTCTCCCTTGCCTGGTACCCCAGGGGCAGCACTCTCTTGCTCTGTCCACTACTCCCTTGTCTTGTGGTTTTGGTCAGTGGAAATCCAAGGTAGAAGAGTAGAAGAAAGGAGGGAAGTGTGTTAGGCATCTGTTCCCCTGAATCTTCCCTTTGGGCAATAGTATCTGGCTGTAGCACCCACTGAAGCAGGGCCCTCCATGGTGGTAGTCCTCTGCAAAAGGCCTCGCCTGGCCTGGCCATGCCTAGGGCCACTTGTGCCTGCTGTTGGCACCAGGGCACCAAATCCCCTGAGACCTTGAGCTTTGCCTGTACCCTATGGATAAGCGCTTTATTAAATTCATTCATGTAACCCTATCTAAGAGATCTGTTTCCCACTGGGACCTGGCTGGTAATTGTTGGATTCTGTCCTAGGTTGGAAAAGGGATGCACAGATATCCAACACCATGGACAACCTGGTCAGGAAGGAATGACCTTACCAGGTAATATTAGCCAGGGCTGCCAAGCAGTCTCCTGTGAGGTTCATCATCAGCTTTGTGCAGCCACTCTTCCCTGGAGTTTCCTCTGGGGATTTCCCTGTGTGGGACCTGGTTAGTGGGTGAACCAGGTATGACCATGGCCCTTAGCAGTCTGGGGTCTCCTGGGAGAGACATTCTGTTGACAGAGGAACACTACTTGCCCTTTCCCCACTTCAAAGCACTCCAGTGTACAGAGCTTGATGTGAGGAGTTTGTTACCTGGTTGCTGCACAGGGGACACATGAAAGCCTCTGAAAGGAGCTAGTGGGGCCAGGAGGAGCTGGGCACTGTAGACAAGGCAGACTGTCAGAAAGGCACAGAGCACCCTTTGAGAGACAGGATCAGCTTGAACGGACTGGGGCAGGTAGAGGGCAAGTAACGTTTAAGCGTAGGATATTTCCTGTGGGCCCATCACATGATTGGAAGGGGCTCACATAGATGAGCCAGCCTCCTACTCACCTGCTGAGCTCTTTGCAGATGGACAGTGCCCATCTCTCAGCCCATGGCCTCTCGCTGTCCCCTGGTGGCATTCTTGTGTTTAGGGCAGTTCCCATGAGCAGTACACAGAACTTTCATTCAAACCTCGTAGCAAGGCTGGGAGTGGTCCAGGCTCCATATGTCACAGATACTAATGGGAGAGTCAAATATAGAGGAAAGCATCTGGTGATCTAAGTAGCTGTTATGGTCTGAATGCTTGCATCCTTCCCTGGTTCATGTGTTGAAATCCTAATCCTTGGTGGGCAAATGTTACTTGGAGGTAGAGCCTTTGGGAGGTGATTAGGTTATGGAGACAGAGCCTTCTTGAGTAGTGGGATTGGTATTCTTATAAATTAGGCTGAAGAGGTCCTGTTCTTCCACAGTGAGAGGGCACAGCAGGAAGGTACCACCTACAAATGAGGAAAAGGATCCTGACCAGACACCAATCTGGTAACACTTGACCTTAGACCTGCAGGCTCCAGTACTGTGAGAAATAAATTATTGTTGTCATGACCATAGAGTTATTCAGCCTCAAGAGACTTAGAGTGGCTGCTGAGGTATTTGGAATTTTACAGCAACAACAGCAGTTAGTTCTGGGGCCAATGAAGCCAAGCTGCTGGCCAGAGTATCACTGATGCCAGTCAGAGTCTGGGCGTAATAGAGGGGGTCCCTGGCATGGACAGTCTGGTGGTGGCTACAGTGATGTTTCTTTAACCCAGCTCTGTGGTGTGGTATTGGGTATAGCTCACAGTATTGACCTGGGTCTGTTGTCTTGGCTCTCCCAGGTGTCACTTTGCCTGACACTGGGTCCTGAAATCAGCCCAGTGGCTTCTGTGGGGGATGCCCTATAGAGGCCGAAGTCATATTGTATCCACCTGTTCCGAGCAAGTCAGTATTGTGCGGTCAAAGTTAAGCCTGGCTTCCTTGGCTGGGAATGTTTGGCATCTTAGTGGCAGGGAGTTGGAAGCTTTTCCATGGCCTCTCGCATTCCTGTGTTTAGGGCAGTTCCCATGAGCAGTACACAGAGCTCTCATTCAAACCTCTTTTTAATCACAGTGGCTCTGTGGCCCAGAAGCTAATCAGGGAGCATAATGGAGATAGAGCATATCTAATCACTTTTGAAATCAAAGTGCCTCTTCTGTCTTGAAGAGCCGGGAGTCACTGACATGCTCATGAAATTGTTATTTGTAGGGAATGGGTATGAAATGTGTACTCCTAAAATGTTACATCTCAAAGGCAGTTTTGAGAACAAAGAATCTGTGGGTGGGAGAAGGCAGTTGGATTGGGGATGAAAGCCAAGGCACAGGGTAGATTTGCTCTGCTTTGAGTGGGGTGTTGGTTCTCCCAGGGTACAGCCTTTGCTGTGGCTACTGAAAAGCACCCTGTAGCTAGGCTGGGTGGTGGGGCAGGGAAACCCGTACCACTGGAGCCCAGTGGATGTAGTTGTGTTTGAATTCTGCTTTCCGGATTGGTCATGTGTTGCAGTAAGATGCTGGATATCCTCCTCTGAAACCAAAGTAACAATGACCCTGCTGACCTCACAGGTCTGAGCAGGGACATACATAATCTCTTGCCATCTGCTATGGAGTAGGGGGAATAATCACTGGCATCCTGTCCCATGGGAAGGTCACTCTTTCTTTTCTAGGTCAAAAGAATCATAGCACATTTTTTGGTGTCCTCATCTCTTTGTCTACTGATTTTGCTGAGTGTTTAGAGACTGGCATTATCCAAGGGGCTGGTGGTTTGTGTTCTTAAACTTTTCCAAGACTTAATTCTTATTTCTGTTGGGTGGGTCCTTGAGAGTGTGTCCTGAGTTGTAACCTGAGTTGGGATAAATGAATCAGCTTATAGAGCAGGCATGAGGTCAGCAGTGACAAGGTCTAGAGCAAGGCCTTCCCTTCCCATGTAGCTCCTGGCCTTGCCAAAAGGCTGGGAAATGCACATGAGCTGTGTCCCAGCTGCTCTGACCCTGACCCTGTGAGACTCCCTACAGGTATTCCAAGGCAGCACACTGAAGGGAAAATATTGGTGAAATAAAAAACTCTTCATAAGCTGGATATATTTGATAGGTGTTAATTAGTGTTTGTTAAAAATAAGCCAAACTCTGAAGTCTGCCTTCACTACAAGAACTGAAAAAACATTCTCTTATATCTATAAAGGCCATTAGGTGAGTAAAATGGGTCGACTTTGATTTTATCCTGTCCACCCTTATGTCTATATGTGTGCACACATGCATATACACCCATCTACAGACACACACATAGAACCCCATGTTCTTGCACATATATGCACCTATACATGTTTGTGTGTCCATGTGCCCCTAGAGATATGAACAGAAGGATACACATACATCATGTGTACACACACAGAACCACGTTTATCCACCCACATGCAGCAATGGATGCTTAGTAAGCTTTCTATCACAGTGACAAAATATCTAAGATAAACAGCTTAAAGGAGGAAAAATTTATTTTGGTTAGTGGTTTTGGAAGTTTCAGTCCATGGGGTCACTCGGCCCCATTACTTGGAGCCTAAGGAGAGGCTGAGTATTGCGGTAAGCAGTGTGTGGTAGAGCAAGGCTGCTTACTTCACGGTGGATGGGAAGGAGAGATAGAGAAATAAAGATAGAGATGATGAAGATAGAGCTAGAGCTAGGGAGAGAGAGGGGGAGTGAGAGAGAGAGAGAGGAAGAAGAGAGAGGAAGAGAGAGAGAAAGACAGAGACAGAGACAGAGAGACAGAGAAAGGACAAGGGTATATACTCCAGGAAATGCCCCCAGTGACCTGTTTCCTCAAACTAGGTCCTGTCTCCTAAAGTTTACACCACCTCCCAATAACACCACAGGTTAGCAACTGAGGCCTTTTGGGAGACATTTCGGATGCAAATTATATAGCACACATGTAGGCATACATGCACAGAACAGGCGAATACACACACATGAATACAAACACACGCACATGTGTGAACATACAAACACAATCACATGTATCTTCGAAGGAGATGCATCATTAGCAACCCTTCACTTTGCTGTGTCCCCACAAGGCAGAAGGAACACATAAGCTCCCTTACTCCTATTTATCAGGGCAATAACCCCATTTATGGGAGCTCCACCCTCATGACCTAATCACATTCCATGGGTGATTAGGTGTCAGCTTAAGAATTTTGGAGGGACAAAAACAGACTAGGGCATCACCTAAATTAAGAACTTCTCTCCAAAAAGCACTTGTAAAACAGTGAGGTGGTGAGCCAGGGAGTGGAAGAAAGATTACACATGTAATCAGCAGTGGGCTCTTATCCATCAAATCAGCACAAAATTCAAACCAGAGAAATGTACACTCATACACTCCACTCTGAAGGAGTCTTCATAGAGCGAGTAAACCATCTTTGTTCCACTTAATCCAAAAGGATCATGGAGTCTTGGTAAAGAGAAGAGGTAAGAGGGGGGCCCTGCCCTACTCTAGGCATTTCAGCAAGGATCGTAACAGAGGAGTCGTCCGTGAGTGCCTGGGAGTCCGTGGGATGGCGTCCAATTCATTGTGCACACAGAATGGTGTACACAGAGTGTGGGGACCTCGGGAAGGAGGTAGGGAGTGTTGCACCTCAGAAATAGAGACAGCCACTCTCCTCCTGATGATTCCAGAAAAGGGAGGGGACACATGTCTTCTGGGGCATTTGGCAGAGCCTCCAGGAGAGTGGAAACACATACTGCCTTCACTGAGGAGGTTCCAGATGGAAACTGAGGGGTAAGAGAAGGGGCCTTGGGAAATGCAGACCGTTGGATGGGCCAGGGCAATGGGGAATGAAGATGCAGGCTCAGCACTCAGGTCTTTTGTTGCCAGCAGGAGTGGTGTTCCCAGAAATTTGCACTTTCTTCTCTATGGAAGGACCTGGTGTTCTAAGTCATGGGCACCACCTCTGTAGGAAGGAGAAGTCTGTATCTCATGCAAACCCAGAGCTCATCATCACTCACTCTTTTTTCATTGGTTCAGGTGAATGTAATAAAAAACCAAGAGACTTAGTGAAAGTTGTCAAACTGTACCTAAAATGTAATCTTCCCTCACTGTATCAGAATTGCTCTCTTTTCTTTATGTGAGAGTCATTCATTGTTATTAAAGTCTAATGTCCAGGAAGCAAGGGAGCTGGTTCTTCTCTTGACAGTTTCCAGAGGGCAGGGAGTTCAGAGTCCATGCAGGTGGTGGGGCCTGAGTGGGTTCAAGCCCCTAGCTCAGAATACCATCTCATCAAAGGGTACAGGAGCCCAAGGCTGGAGGAAGCCCCTGACAAGATGCTGAGTTTCTGTCTCTTAGAAAGATGATAACCCAGTGGGTATGGTAGCTCTTCCATGTCTAACTGTTCAGGGTTACTGCAGAGAAAATGCTGAAAGATGCATGTGAGATGTTATCTGATATGGATAGTTATGTCATATGCTCTACACCAAAGTTACTCAATTTGTTTGAGTTCAGGGGGCTGGAGATGTGATGCTTTATTTCTAAGTCCTGGCCTAAGTTTCAGGTCATCTCCTTCTGGGAGTTTGTGACACTGGCCTGGTTGGTGGCAAATGGAAAAGGCCCTGCCAGAGAGATTCTGGCTGCTGGCCACCTCTCAGCATTTTCTATATAGGCTTTCTGTGGGTCTTGGGGGCTCCCCACTGACACCTCATATGGAAACTTCCTTTATATCCCAAGATCATAGCTTTTCAGAATCCATAGGAAGGCAGTGGGGCTCCTCCCACTCCAGTCCTCCCTTTCCTCTTTCACCTTAGCCTGCTTGCCCATTCTCCTCCTGTCTGCCCTGTAAGAGGTGTGAGTCCCTGTGGCAGGGTGTTTGTTTTTTTTTTTTTTTTTTGGTGGGTACCAGGGGGTCGACCTCAGGACCTCGTGCACCAGGAGGCGCCCGTGCCGCTGAGCGATATCACCGGCCCCTTTTTCGTATGTGGGTTCCGGGAGTCGAACTCGGGCCCTCGCGCTTGCCGGGCAGGCGCTTAAGCCGCTGAGCCATCTCACCGGCCCCGGCAGGGTGCTTGTTGTTCCTACCCTTCCTGTCCTATCCTGTATCCCCGGTCTTGAGGGGTTTGGCTAGTGGGGCTGCTCCCTTTGCTGTCTTCTACTCTCAGTATCAATCTTTGTGTTGGGCTGCTCAGACTTTACAGTAATCAGAATCCAGTCATTTGGGTGCTGGCCTCTGTTTCCCCGAGGTTTCCTCATTCGGTCTTGGAATATGAAGTCCTGGGGTGTGGGCCCTTTGGTTTCCTTCTCCATGTGGTTCTTCCAGTCCATACCCTAGACCTCAGATATTTACGGAGACACTCAGCCATACCGGGGAAGCTGCACCCACAGCTGGGCGAATGGTGTGCAGTGTGCAGCTGCAGATCTGCCTGATGCTGGTTCCCACCAGCCCTCAGACATCAGACATACAGTGGGTCCTGTGACACACTTCTGTGATGACACATTTTACCCATGATCATGGGAGGGTGTTCACCTCCTGGCATCTCAGAAACCTGGGCTTCTCAGTTCTCCTTAGGAAGAGCCTTCCAAGGAGGGTCCTGAGACTGCATGCTTTCTGTAGGGAGTTGACTAATCATATGAGGTTTACAGGGTCTCTAATTATCCTCTGAGCAGTTTCCAAGACTCACACTAGGGCCTCAGGAACTGCCTTCACCAAATCCAAAGGTTGAGCACAGACCATCCTCCCACCTGTTCCCCTAGCCCACGGGCTGATTGCTATGGAAACAGCTTTTGCCCAGCAAGGGAGGGCTGACCAAAGAAACCAAAAGCCCCCCCCCCCACTGCTAACACAGGGTTCTAGGGATGAAACCAGACATGGGGTAAAAGCCCAGGTAGCAAAATGAAAAAGAAAGTCTCCATTCTTCTGCTGGTAGTTCCCATAGCAACAGCAGTAGCTGTGGGAAGGTGGCTCTAGGTGCTGGTGGCTGCATCTCTGCACATCATAGGGACATACACTATGGAGCTGGCTCCCAGAAGAGGGGTTATGGAGCTTTGTACAGGTTCTACAATTAGAAAGAGGGATTTGAGTCTTTAATAAGAGAGAAGAAATGCAAACTTTATCCACAAATCAAAGTTTTAATTACAAAGATAGCAATAGTAAGATTTTATTTTAATTTAAAAATGTACCAGGCCCGTGGTCCAGCTCTTTCAGTGACTATAGAAAGCGTTTATTATTGGAAAAGAGCCAGCTCACTCATCTGCGCAGCAGCCAGAGGCTATGCTGTCACTGGGCCACACTTTACTCTCTTGTTTGCTTCTTTCCAATAGCACTGATGCTCACTGTGTGCTTGGAACCATGTCAGCTATTCCTATGAGTCCATCCTCTGTGCCACCAGCCACCACCCTTCTCACCCTGCACCTTTCTAATTCTCTCATTTCTCTTATTTTTCGATGGAAAGAGACACTGGAGTTGGTGTCAGGTGTGTGGCACGGGTGGTGTCTCCAGGGAATGTCTCTACCTTTACATCGAGGTTGTGCTGATCTGCTGATGGCAGTTGGGCCATCTCCCTCCCATGATGTGGTGGAATAAGGAGGTGGATGAGGGCTTCCAGAGGCTCCGGTGCTCTGGGTGCACACACCGTCAGTGCTGTGGGGCTTATCAGGTATTGTGGAAAGTTGCATCTGTGTTGGGAAATGACAACTAGAGCAGTTAGCACATGTTGACCCTCTCCTGAAAGATGTCACTTTATTTCTCTAATTATAAAATACTTTACACATGAAGAAAATGGTTACTGGTGATAGTCCAACACATAGGCTGTACATCTGTACAGCCTCATGCATTCTCTCTCATCTTTGAGAACTTTCATGGGTGGGGGTGGAAGCCAGCCCATCTTATCCTGACCAAAGCCTGTCAATGTCTTCTAGCTTTTCCATCTCTTTATCTATCTGGATGTTACCCTTACTAATTTCCTCAGCTGTGTCTCACCAGTTTTATGAAGTATCCCTTCAGCTGTATCTAGTTAATTCCTCCACCTCTCTAGTGAATTTTTCCATTTAGTAACTATTTTCCATGACTGGAATTTCCACTTAGGCCTTTTCAAACTTGTCTGGCATTTTTCACACTTGGCTCATTCTTGCTTCTCTTTCTGAATATTTTCAAAGTAAAGGGCCAAGATGGCTTTGAGAAATTGCACAGATGATCTTGCCCTCTAGACATCAATGCTTATTATGAAGAATCTCTGAGAAATAGATGAGAACAAATATATTGACAAAAAGACCAGAAATTGGCCCATGTTTGCATGAGAATGTCTTAGTTACTTTTCTCTCATTGCTGAGACAAAATACCTGATGCTCAAAAGTAAGGGAGGAAAGGTTTATTTAGCTCACAGTTTGTAGAGGCTTCAGTCCTTAATTGACTGGCTCCAAAACAGAGTGGCACATGGCAGAGGGGCAATAGTTCATGGCAGCAGAAGACAGCAAAAGCAACAAGCAAAAGAGGCGAGAGCAAGCCTCTTTCCCTCCCTTATATTGTATGCAGGCTACCCACCCTAGGGTGGGTGTAGCACTTACACCTATAATCCCAGCATTAGACCATGAATCAATCACAAACTCTAGAAGCCCACCCCCATGACTGCATGAGGCTTAGGAGTGACATCTAGACACAAACCATAACAGAGAATATGGTATTATAAGTCAGTGGGTAAAAGTATCATTTAATGAGTGATTTTGGGAAAATTGGTACCTGCATAGAAAAAGTAGATTTTTATTTCACTCTGCATAGAAGAAAAAGGATCATTAAAATCTAAGTGTGAGAAGTGAAATATTAAAATTTTAGATGACCACATGTTTGGCTGCCTTGAAGATATTATAGAAAGAAAAGTTCAAACAATCCAGAAAATAAATGAATGTTCCACCTGTATTCTTCACCACTACCTATCTACCAAGCTGAACTAAAATAAAACAACAAAAGAAAGGAAAATATTTCCAAAGGGGGAAAAAAAATCACCTTGAACATGGTTCATGATAGACTAGGAGAAGGTATTTGCCATTTGTGTAAATGACAAAGAATTAGGTCCAAAATAGATAAGGGGATTTTAAAAACTAATGAGAAAAAAATATAAGAACCAGTGGTCTCAGCAAATTGAGGAAACATAGTTGGATGTTGAAGAGATGGAAACAACTCATATCTGTGGGCAGAGTGCAGAGAGGTTGACCTTTGAGGAAGAGGGAACTTTACTGACCCTAAAAGAGGCCTTGAGACTTTGCCTGTGTTCTTATGGCTCATGGAGGACCAAGGCTCAGCAGGCTGGGTGCCTAGAAAACAGCACTGAAAAGCTCCTGGGGTAAACACAGGCTGGAGACAGTTGTGTCCCCACTGGGGACAATTTGTCCTCTTCCAGGATAGGGACAACTCATACCTGGGGCACTGGTTCAGCTTCTGTTGACATTCCCAAGCTGAGTTGAAAATTTATGTGGAAATATAAAAGAGATAGAAGAGCCAAAACGATTTTGAAAAAGAGCAAATTTGAAGAGTTACAGTGGCTGAAATAGAACTTAATATAAAACCTACCAATCAGCGTAGGTGGTATTAGCATAAGAATAGATATTTAGATAAGTGGAAGGAGATGGAGAGTCCAGAAATAGAATCGCCCATGTTTGGCTTTGTGGTTTTTCCACAAAGGTACCAAGGTAATTTGACTGAGAAGAAATGTTCTTTTCAACAAATGCTTTTGAAAAAATGAATATCTATATTAAAAATTGGATTTCAATGCTTACCTTATACCATGTATAAAATTTAAGTCAAAGTGGATCATAGATCTAAATTAAAACATCTTGAAGAAACTACAGGAAAAATATTTGGTATATTTGGGTTAGGCAAAGATTTCTTATATTGGACATAAAAAGAATAAACCAGAAAAGCAAAATACGGATAAATTGGACTTCATGCAAAAGAAAACTTTGCTCTTCAAAATACTGTAGTAAGAACAATGATAAGGATAGCTACAAACAGAGAAAATGATTTCAAAACATATATCTGTTAAAAATACAGTATACAGTATCTATCTTAATAGATTACAATTCAATAATAAGAATAGAAAGAATGTGATAAAATTAGATAAAGGACTTGAACAAACCATTATGTATGAATGGCCATCAAGTACAGGTGTGATATTCACCACCAATAGTCATTAGGAAAACATTAATGCAAATTGTTAATTAATACAAATTAATGACACCAAATACTTATGCATTACAGTGGGTAAATAATCAGACAAAAATGAATGCAACTATACTTCAAATCAACAGTACAAAAGTACTGAAGGGGAGGTATCTGTCCTATGAGACTCTAGAGCATAACATTTTGACTTTATAACCTCAGGCTAAAACCAAAAAGACTGTAAATAAATCCACAGTAGTATTTGTCAGCAATTCTCAAAGTACTGAGTGAGTTTTATGTGGAACTGAACAAATAAATAACTACATTGTGGACAATGGTAGTGAAGTTTCTTGTTGGAGCAATCAGTAGAGAGGAGTTCTGGAATTAATTCTTTGGTGTTGGATTGGAACTGGAGACATCACTGTAAATTTGTGGCGACAGATAAGTAGGAGTAGAGCTGGACAAATCATGGGCGTATGTTGATGTGTATACTATATGTATACAATTTGTCACAGGGTAGAACTGGAGAAGTTAACATCTAGAGAATCATCTTATTTAGAGCTGAGAAGCACACGATGATATTGGAGTATCTTTCTGTGACAGAAAGCAAAAGTGTCATCAGAGAAAGAAAGAAAATGTAAAAAGGACATGAGAGTCAGTTTAAAAAGATTTCTACTAGCTCAATATGACACATTTGAATGTCAAACTAAATAATGATATGCCAGGATGTGCTTTAATGCTAGCTACTTGGGAGGTTGAGACAAGAAGACTGCAAGTTTGAGGCCAGTCTGGGTTATTTAGCTAGATCCTGTCCCAAAATAAAAAATTAAAAGGGCTGGGAATGTACCTCAGAGTGCTAGTCTAGCAAGCACAAGGCTCTAGTTCCATCTCTGCCATGGAAAAATAAAACAAAACAAAGCCCCCCTGAAAAGATAGTTAGTAATGGAGTGTAACCTAGAGAAAAGATGAGAATTCATGAAATTGTATGCATAAAACACACACACACACACACACACACACACACACACACACACACACACACTCAGGGAAAGATGAAAGCCTTCCTTTGAGTAGAAACCATCTAGTAGTAAAAGCTGGAGTGAGTGGTAGAATTACAAAACCATAATTAATCAACCACCATATCACTAATCACATCAGATCAACAATAGACACTACAACTATTGGGCAAGAGTTTGGTGAAAAAAGTGTATTTTACAGCCTTAAAATACCTCCCCACAAAGTACTTGTTACAAACAAAGGAAAAATAATATTTGTGCAATACAGGACCCTGGGGACACCACTGTGACGAAGTGATCAACTATAACATCACCAGCAAAGCAACAAATGCACTTCCTGATGTGATTCCAGAGGACACAACATCACTTTTCTGGTACGTATTGCTGCGAAAAATGCTTTGCAGGAGTCTGATCACAAGGAGACATTAGATGAACCCTAATTGGGCAGGGTCATCTTACAAAATAAACGGGCTGCACTTTCCAAGAATATCAAGGTCAAGGAGAACAAAGAAAAGCTCAGGAAATGTCCCCCACTGAAAGAAACTAAACAGGGCAATGGATGCAATGTATAATGTGGGATTAGATTCCAGAATTCTTATCTTTTGTTGTAAATGCATTAGTATGATAATTGGCAAATTTTGAATAAGATCTATTAATTAAGTAATACTACTATGCCAATGTCAATCCCCTAAATTTCGAAAATAGTAATAGTATCATAAGAAAATACCCTTTGCTTTTAGGAAATACATACTAAAGTATTTATGGGTAAAAAAGCACTATTCAAAAATTTATTCTTACATGGTTGGGAAAAACAGAGAGAGAAAGAGAGAGAAAGAGAAAGAGAGAGGGAGAGAGAGGAAACAAATATGGTGATATGTAACATTTTTGGGAATCTGAATGAAGAAAAACAGGAATTCTTTGTATTGATTTGGCAACTTTTTAAAGTCTGAAGTTATTTAAAAATAAAAGATAAATAAAGTAGAGTAAATGTAAACAGATTAAAGTATGCAAGTACTATTTTATCTTTGTTATTCAGAAAAATTTCGAGAGATACCTGACAACGTCACAGAGATGCTTCTTGTTGTCATCGACAGGGATTTGACGTGACAGTGGAAATGCCCTTGCCTATGAAATTCATCTCCATTCAAATGATGTTCCGTGAGTCCCCAGCACGTGCACATAGGTGCATTTATCAGACCTTCCTGTTGCAAGGTTGGTAACAGCAAAGACCTGGCAGTTACTCAAGTAAATTATATTCCACCTTGCATTGTGTTATATTCATACAATGGACTTGTCTGCATTTCAGCAGAAAAAATGAATGAATCTAAGCTAAGTGTGCTAAGATGCAGAATTCTCCAAAATAACACTGAGTAAAAAAATGTTACAGAATGTTTTATGCAATGTGAAACGAAATATTCAAAAGTATATTACTCTATTGCTTAGGAGTACTCATTACCTATTATAAAACAATAACAAACAGGGCAGGAATGATAATGATTTCAGCATTGCTATTTCTGAAAATATAAAGTGAGTATAGAGTTTAAAAAAATCTGGATAATATTTTATAATGAATAATGTTATGATAAATAATGATGTGATGATAAACAATTTAAAAACAGTATTACAGAGTGTTAAGACTGATTAATCTGTGTGGAGGTTGTATATGTGTATGTTAAGTGGATTTCTGTCCTTTTCAGTGGATTTGGAATATTTGCTGCTAAAACAATCTTGAGATCTTTCTCAAAGGGGAAGAGGATCAAGAGATGGAGGAAGGGGAGAAAGAAGGGAGGAAAAGGGGATGAAAGATGGAATTAAGACGTGTTATGTACATGTACCAACTCCACACAAGGAATATAAACTTTACTGCAAACATGTACTAATAAAAATAAAAAAAGTAATTTTGAGGGTGACTTCATTTAGCTTCTGCCCCCTTCCCACCAGGTATGTGTGCCAAGGCCCCCTCTGGTGGACTCCATCCCTGGGCTGCCTGTCCTCTGTTCCCAGCTGAAGTCAGTTGACTGGATCAGGTGGGTGACTTCCACCCCTGGACATAGAGGCTACCTGGAACACGAGACTTTCAAGGCTAACTTGGGAGAGTCTCAGGCAAACTGAGGTGAGTTGTTGCCCTGGATCAAAGGGAGGCCAGACAGTGAGATTTAATTTCTGTTCCCCCATCCAGAAAGTTCTCAAGCTTCAGTGGAGTCAGATCTGACAGGCAGGCCCTGCACACATCCATCTTTCTCTCTCTTTTCCCTCCTCCTCATTGCTTTAGGCCTATGGTGGCGAAGCTGTCCCAGTGTGACTAGCCCAGGTCATCTCCTCATTGTTGTTCACCACAAACACATGGCAAATCCCATGATAAACTCCCCTGAATGACCACACATGTGATCAGCAACTACTCCCTGCCTTGTGCAAGGATGCTGGCTCAGTCTTACTTGTTGGCTGTCTCTTCTGATCTAGCACACTGAGGGAGGGTGCCAATTTCCCTCATGTCCTTTCTTGGTTCATGCTTCTTCTGTAGATGGTGGGGCAAGAGCAGAGTATTGGGAAGTAGAGAAACCCTTTTGTTTCTCTGCCTGGGCTTTAGCACCACTGTCCTGATGTGGAAGGCCACTCTTCACTCTGGTGTTCACCCTTAGCTTTTAGATAAGGGTCTCACCTAGAGGGTACAACCTACAGCTTTTCTAGGAAGGAAATGCCCCCACTTGCCTAAAGGAGCAAGCAGGATGGAGAATTCAAGCCCATGCCTCCTGGGAGACGTCCTTAATTCTGTGACTTACCTTGTGCTTTCTGCCTTTCAGATTACTCTGATAACATATGTTTCCATATCAGTGGTGTTGAGGGGCTTCTGGCTGCTGCCACTTCTCCACTTTGGAGGTGAAAACTTTGTTCATTACTTGTCGTCAAGAGTGATTGTCTTCTATAAAACACACAGCTTGCTCAGGTAGGTTTGGGCATGCTTCTTTATGAAGAACAGCAATCGTAGCTTGAGAAATTTTATGAAAACCTCTCACTAAAGTACAGTAAATATTTCTATTCTAAGTATTTCATTTGTCTGAAAGCACCTTGTATTCATTTATGACCCAGGGAGCCCATATTTCAATTTTATCAGGTTTAATAGGTTGTAAACTAAGAACAGCAAATCTAATGCTACATAAAATTACTAGAAATGAGCCGAACAGGTGCGCAGTTGGCATCTGAATGGCTTTGAACTATCAACTTTTGTATAGAGTAATGTATTTAGGCTATTTCTGTGTGAGGTTAGCCACAGGTAATGTAGTTGGATTTGCTTAAAATACATCCACTTAATAGTGTCATTTCCTTAATTAGGGTAGGCAGCTAGAAACCTATTTTTCCATAATGAAATACAGGAGGTTCAACATAAATTTTATTAAAACACCTGTGGATGTCTGAAGTTCAGCATGAGAAAGGCCTGCAGGAGATAAGAAGAGGATTCTATTTGATGATGAAACTGTAAAAGTAATTTTAAGGGCAAAAACTTTGTTTTTCAAAGTCATGGTTTCGACAGACATGCCGCTGATGATCTCCTTATACAAAAACATACATATAAACATACAATTACTTGCCATTAAAACGTATTAAAATGTGCTGGGCTCTCAATTCAGCAGGCACTGGAATGGAATTCCGAATAGAATTGGGATCTTAAAGAGTGGGTTATAAATTCACTCCTGGAACCGGCCTAAACTTGCTTGGTACATATATCAGTTGCTCCTAAGATGCTGGGGCCAGCACCCACACTCTCTCATGGAGGCAATCCTTCAACACCCTTGTGGTCTGGGAAGAGGGCCAGTGGCTACCTGGGCAGGATGGTCACCATGGGCATAATCTACTGACTTAGTGACCGGTTACATTTAAAATTATTTTATGTTTCTTTGCCCATATTACTACTTTCTATGTTGGTATTTAAAAAAAAAACTCACCATACTCTGAAGAGTTATGATGATGCATTCAAAAGTCAACAGTGATTCAATATGGTTTTTAATATGGAAGGTTAGAGTGGTGGAGGTGGGAGGCTCCAGGCACTTGCTCTCCTACAGAAACATCAGGGAGCAATGATGGACTGACAAAAATAGCTTTGTGGGAGCTCTGGAAACCAGTCAAGGATCTGCAGCAACCAAGTAAATGCCTAATCATGAAAAAGCCACACTGAAAGTGGTATTATCTTCACAGCACCAGCTTTGCCCTGCTGGGAAATCTCCAGGCTTGAAATCCATCAGGGAGCAGGTGAGGCCATTTCTCCAGTTCTCCTGGGGGTGTCAAGTAGGATAGGTGAGACAATCAAGGGCATGAAGGACCCCACCTCTCACTGTCCAGCCCCTGCCAGTCTTGCGTCCTGAGGGTATCTGCTTGAAACCTCCCAAGCTCACAGGACTGTTTTTTAAGGAGTGCAGAAGAGAAATATGGTCTACACCTGGAGATATCATATACTGAGAATCAAAAGTTGTAAAAGGAAAAAATAAACAATGTGGCCAAATAACCTGAGGGGACTTAAGAAATGGAGTGTTTCACTAAAGCACAGGTAAATAAAACTTTTAAGTGCTGCCACTGTTGAATCAAAGTCCAATTAAGGAAGTGGAGTCAAGTCCCACCATAAAATCTCTCTTCTCTGGGACCTCATGAATGAGTTTTAAAAATTAGTGAAACAGAAAAACATACACTAATAAGGAAAGATTCCCCAGGAACCACCAAATCACAAAAACTATACTTTAGTGCCTTAAAAGTGGTAGTTATTGCCTCTGCTTGACTTAGTGCAGGGTAGAGTTCTGGCTTTGTGCCTTGGGGACTGGTATAGGGATAGGAGGTGTGGTGGATCAACTAATGGACAACTTGTAACACCCAGCTGAACTGAATCAGTGTGGTCCTGGGTGTGGAAGACCCACCCGAGGATTGTTGCCAATAGCATAAAAGCAGAACTGGAGGGGAAGATGGTGTGCTGTTGATTCTCTTGAAGAAGCTTGTCACACTGGCTTTCGTGATATGAACTCAGCTGTTCCTATCATTGCAGGAGCTCGGGTCCTCGCTGTCACTGAGGATGGCTGCAGTTCTTGTCAGGGAGCTCTGGTCCTTATCTTGAGCATTGTTTCTTGGCTCCAGTGCCGCTCCCTCAGCCTTCTGTCACAGATCCTTCATCCCCCTGGCACAGACTTTCTAGCTTCCACCACTGACCTTTGCACCATCCCAGTGCAGATCCTTGATACAGACTTGCATGAGACATTGTCGTGGGCTCTAGGCCTCCAGCTGGACTCGTGCAGGACATTGCCATGGGATCCAGGTCCTCAAATGGATTCTTTGGGTCTCTAGTGCATGGACAGATCTCCTGCACTCTTCTGCATTTGACTTTTTGGGTGAATATTGTAAGATAGTCCTATAAATTATGTGTCCTGTATTAAATTTTTTCCCTTGTAAACCCTGACTACGACAGGAGGAATGGCAACTAAATCCTGAGAATTCCTCCTAAAATCCCCCATGGGAGAGAATGAACTAAGGAGTAAGGAGGCAGCCCACAGAGGGGGAAGAGAAATCCCAGCAGGAAAGTTCCTCAGGTTCCTGAGAGGCAGCAATGGGCATGTGGGACTTGAGGGAAATAGATCAAGTCCAGGGCTCAAAAGGGCACTTCCAAGAGCTGAGTTCCTGAGAAGATGCCAAACCCTTGCCATAACTCACCAGCTACTTCTCTTCCTCAGAGTGCTGAGGGATAGTCCAGGGGGAAGTGTAGTTAGGTTGATTGTGATCCTTTTGCACCCGCAAGACCAGGCCATACCTCTTACTCCTGCTCCCTGAAGTTGACACAGCAGCCCCAGCCTCCCAGGCTTTGCTCCTGCTGCTGCTTCTTCCTGCTCAGACCCAGGTTCCCA
The DNA here is from genome assembly GCA_028451465.1 of Erethizon dorsatum. Classification (NCBI taxonomy): domain Eukaryota; kingdom Metazoa; phylum Chordata; class Mammalia; order Rodentia; family Erethizontidae; genus Erethizon; species Erethizon dorsatum. Next base: position 114,588,013 of record CM051822.1, on the reverse strand, counting down.
CTCCCTTCTCAAAACCCTTCCCCAGACTCTCAGATACTCTTGGCCTGGTATCAGCTAACTTGCTTCTCTTCCCAGAATGTCCCTTTGAATCCCAACATCTACATGAACAACTTTTCATTTCAGCCTCTCATGTGTGGGACCATGTATTTCCAATGATACATCCTTCCCCTTGTATATATTAGTCAGGGTTCTTCAGTAAAATAAGACTGAGAGGGATAGAGGGATAGATGGAGGGAGGGAGGAAGGGGGAGAGAGAGAAAGAGAGAGAGAGAGAGAGAACCACAGGAGAGCCAGGAGAGCTGCTGGTGTAAATTCCAGTCTAAAAGCCAGCAGGCTGGAGAACCAGAAAAAGCTGATGATTCAGACTGAGTTCAAAGGCAGGAAAAAGCCCCAGTGTGTCAGCTCAAGGCAGTTAGGCAGGAGCAGAGAGTTGGCATTTTTGGTTCTGTCCAGGTCCTCAACTGATTGAATGAGGCCCACCTACACTGGAGAGGGCCATTTCCTTTCTCAGCATACAGATTCAAGTGTTAGTCTCACCAGAAACACCCTGATGGACCCGCCCGACATGATGTCTGGGCACTGTGGCCCGGTCAAGTTGACACATGGAATGAATCCCTCTGCCTTGATTCCTTGGACCTTGTGGCTGCAATCTACCCTGGTCACCACCTCAGTCCCCACCTTTGTTCTCTAGACCCAAGAGACACACCTTGCTCACCCCACCACTCTGCACTGGCCTTGTTCTGTCTGTGTCTTCACTTCCCACTTAGTGTCCACAACACCATGGGACTCAGCTTCTTCCAGGAACACAATGTCTGTCCCTGTCTCTCCATCCTCTCACCTGGGAGGACCCCAGCCTCCTTCCACCTACACCTAGGAATAAACCTACTTGTTCTGACAACTCTTATCATGTGTCTTGCCATGTCCTTGGGCCCAAGACAGCTCACCTCATGCTGCTCGTCTTCCACACCCGTGCACATTGACCTTTTATTGATGCCCCCTGTTGTCTGCTTAGAATCTTCTCCTATTTCACCTAGAAAACAAAGAAGTTAGGATGCTACTTAGTGTTCTGCCACCCAGCCTGCTACCTCCTGCTTGTTGAGCCCATCTGCTCCTCTGGGCTGTCTGTAATTATACCGATAACTCACTGCCTTAATTGTTAGGACTTTATAGTCCTTCATGTTACAGGCTGGGGCAAGAGAACGCATTATCTGAGGTTTCTTGTCTCTTCATTCCTACAAAATCATTATGCAAGATTATAGCTAAAGCACAGTGAAAATTGAAAACCAATAAAATTGTACAAAAGGCACAAAAAAAGAAAACCCAAATAAGATGTCTTATTTATGAAGCTGGAATAGACCCATCAGCAACCCTAATAAATATGAAGAGTCCTCCACAATGAGAGACACTGGCTCCCTGCATCAGTAAACTAAATTCACTTCAGTGAATTTATGAGAGAAAACAAACAAAATGAGAGATAAGGACTTTAAAAAATAATTATTTTAAGTCCTCATTCCATAAAGGAAAGTATAGAAGAATTAGTAGTTGACAAAGAAGATTTAAAGGCCAACATTAAACAAAATAATGAGGCACATTTTATTTTGGTAAATGGTTAACTCTCATTGAAGCTTCCTTGGTTTGATTTCCTCTTTAAGCCCAACCCCGAGATGAAGACTTGGCTGTGAGGGACTTATCTGAGACACGAACCTGTAAGTGAGGTGTGAAGATGGGAAAAACGACAGGGCTAGGCAGAGGCTAATATATGATATGTGTATTTATGAGGGTGCTCATATTATTTGTTACACTGTAAGCAGTAGGTTCATGTGATTGTGGAGGGTGACACATCCCCCGATCTGCACTGGACAGATTGGAGACCCTGGAGAGTTGATGGCATGAAGGCAGGAGAAAATGGAGATCAATTCCAGGTCCAACAAACTAGCAGAGCAAATTTTTTTTTTTTTTTTTGGTACCAGGAATTGAACTCACGACCTAGTGCTTGCCAGGCAGGCGCTGTGCTGCTGAGCTATATCCCCAGCCTGGCAGAGCATATTTGTCTTTCCTTCCTTCCTTCCTTCCTTCCTTCCTTCCTTCCTTCCTTCCTTCCTTCCTTCTTTCCTTCCTTCCTTCTTTCCTTCCTTCCTTCCCTTCTTTCTTTCTTTCTTTCTTTCTTTCTTTCTTTCTTTCTTTCTTTCTTTCTTTCTTTCTTTCTTTCTTTCTCTTTCTCTTTCTTTCTTTCTTCCTCTTTCTTTCTTTCTTTCTTTTCTTTCTTTCTCCTCTTTCTTTCTTTCTTTCTTTCTTTCTTTCTTTCTTTCTTTCTTTCTTTCTTTTACTTTCTTTCTTTGTTCTATTCAGGCCTTCAGCAGATTGGATGAGGCCTCTGCTATCTTCAGAGGCTATCTGCTTGATTCAGTCTACTCTTATTACAATGCTAATTCTCACCTAGACACAATATTTCTGGGCAGGCCTATGAGGATACATGATTCAGTCGCCTTGACCCATAAAATTCACCATCCCATGATATAGTAGTTTGCTGTAGACAACCAGGATTCAGCAGCATTAGGATCTCCAAAAATCTGGGATCACCCCTCTACATTGTTGACAAAAGTGGGTATTGGGCATTTACAGTCCTTATCACACAGGCCAGGGGCTGTCCCTGTGGATGACAGCCTTGTCACACTTCTGGCTGAATGGATGAAAATGGCTGAGCTTCTTTCATGGTATCAGTGATCACAATGGTTGCGACTGTGTGGAAAGATGTCCTCCACTGGGCACTGACCAGGCATGGGGAGATGCTATGTGGGCACCACCTGCACGTGCTATCACAGGCCAGACAGCATCTGAGTCAGATAAGAGAATGTGCTAACAACAGAAAGGAAAATACTTCTAGCAACTGAGAAGGAGAGTAAAAACAAATCAAGTTGTTTAAAAATGGGGTGGACAAAAATAAACATCTTTGGTACATTAATTAAGGTAATTTCAAATAGTTTGTAATGTGATGTAATAGAATGAACTTTGCAAATAAACTAAAATTTGAACTCTCTACTTCGTGACAGCGAGATCATAGACACATTGCTTAGCATCTGAGTCTCAGCTTTTATTTAAGATGAACATAAAAATGCCTACCTAGAAAGGGTGACATGCAAATTAAACTAAATAAGAAAATTTGTATAAACTGCTGTACTAACACTTGGAATGTAAGAGGTGTATTATTAGAATGTAGTAATGGTGACAGTGATTATCATTAGATATCCCAAAATTTTTGTCTTATATTAGGAATTCTACATTCCTTTCATATTTCACTGAATTTTTAAAACATGTCATTAGTTGAAAGCACAAAAAAGCCAGTTAAAGTTAAAGGTTATTCTCAGGCTCAAATAAAATACCACAGAATTGAAAAAAATATGATTTTCAAGGTAAGTTTTATTCTGAGAGCTGCTTTGATAGTATCATGTGTGTTTTTATTTTTTATGTTATACTTCAATTTTAGAAATATATTAGTTATCTTTCTGTTGCTGAAATAAAATATCCGAGGTCTGAAACTTAAAGGAAGAAAGGTTTATTTTGACACATGGTTGCAGTCTGTCATTGGCTGGCTCCAAGAAAGAAACATCATGGCAGAAGGGCATGGTGGAGGAAAGCTGCTCAACCCATGGCAGCCAGGGCACAAGGAACAGGGGGAAGAGCCAAAGAGGAAGGGCCAGGGGATGGATAAGGTCCTTAAGGTCACACCCCCGTGGCCCACTCAGAGGTACACAGAAGTGTGCTGTACCGATTTCCTAGACATCTTTCAATCAAGTCGACAGTGAGGAATACCCATTACATAATGTATCTCAGTATCTGATTAACATTTTGATCTGTTTACCACACTCAAGATGCTCACGAGAAACAGCCAGAAACATGAACTTTAAAAATTGAGAGGGATGGTTTAATAAAGAAACAGGCAAAATTAACAATTTAGAAACATGAGAAAATTAGAATAGTTAAATAAACTCAATGTTATTTTTATTGTTTTAAAACTACATTTCATTATAGGGAAAAGAGAACAGGCAAAATTAGAAATGTAGAAGAAGGAGTGATAGAGTTTGAGCAGGGTTCTGTTCTTTTTCTGGAAAAAATAATATGCAGAGAAAAATGTGGTTATATTTGGGAAGTATTGAAGCTTTTCTGAGAAAGAGAATTTTTTCTTTTTTTTTTTTTAATTTTATTTTAAAGAGAAGAAAAAACAAAACAAATCAAAAGAAGAACAAATTTTCAAAACAACATAATAGGAGGGTAACAATGGTTAATACATTGCGTATTACTATCTTTAAGTTAGTTATTCAGGACACCAGACATTAGCATTTAATTATCCAAACATTATTGGCACAAACCTTACTCTTCAATGAACTAAGTAAAAATCGTAGTGTATCTATCTTAACCATCTTATATATATATATACAATTTTTTTTCCCTTTCCCTTCTTTCTTTTCCCTATTCCAGTCTCTCTTTCCTTTTGACCAGTTTCTTTTTGATTCACCATGTCTATTGTACATTTTGGATCTTATTTACTCTTTCAGTTTCTCATACTAGAGAGACAATACGATGCTTACACATGTGCTTCTGGTTTATTTCACTTATGAGTATTTTCTCGAGTTGCATCCATTTACCTATAAAAGTCTCCAGTTTATCCTTCTTAATGGCTGAATAGTACTCCATTGTATAAAAATACCACATCTTTCTTATCCATTCCTCAGTTGATGGGCATTTGGGTTGTTTCCAAGATCTGGCTATTACAAATTGTGCTGCTATAAACATGGGTGCACATATATCGCTGTGGTATGATGTTTTTAATTCTTCTGGGAAGATGCCCAGAAGGGGAATAGCTGGGTCAAATGGGACCTCCAACCCTAGCTTTTTGAGGAATCTCCACACTGACTTCCACAGTGGCTGTACCAGTCGACACTCCCACCAACAGTGGAGAAGGGTTCCTTTTTCCCCACAGCCCCTCCAGCATTTGTTATTAGTTGATTTCTTTATAGTAGCCATTCTTTCTGGGGTGAGATGGTATCTCAGTGTTGTTTTAATTTGCATCTCTCGAATGACTAGTGATGTTGCACATTTTTTTGTATATTTATTTGCCATTAGTATTTCTTCATCTGAGAAATGTGTATTCATCTCAGATGCCCATTTTTGGAGTGGGTCTTTAAATTTGGGAGGTCTGATTTTTTTGAGTTCTTTATATGTTCTCGATAGTAATCCTTTGTCTGAGGAACAGCTGGCAAACATTTTTTCCCACATTGTGGGTTGTCTCTTCACTCTGTTGGTGGTTTCTCTTGCTGTGCAAAAGCTTTTTAATAAGATGAGATCCCAGTTATTGATTCTTTGAGATAGTTCCCATGCGGTTGAGTTTTTATTCATAAAGTCTTTGCCTACACCAATGTCTCCAAGGGTTTTACCTATCCTACCTTCCAGCAGATTTAATGTTTCTGTTTTAATATTTAGATCTCTGATCCATTTTGAATTTAGTTTAGTGCATGGTGAAAGATATGGGTCTAGTTTTAATCTTCGGCATGTGTAGAGCCAGTTTTTCCAGCACCATTTATTAAAGAGGCTATCTTTCTTCCAGCGAATGTGTTTGGCACCTTTGTCAAAGATAAGGTGGCTTAGTATGTCTGGGGTTGTTTCAGCATCTTCTAATCTGTTCCATTGATCTTCAGGTCTGTTTTTTTGCCAGTACCACACTGTTTTTATCACAGTAGCTTTATAGTATAATTTCAAGTCGGGGATTGTGATGCCCCCTGCCTTGCCTTTGTTGCCCAGAATTGCCTTTGCTATTCTAGGTCTCTTCTGATTCCAAATGAATTTTAGGATTGTTTTCTCTAATTCTGTGAGATATGCTGTTGGAATTTTGATTGGAATTGCATTAAATCTGTATAACAATTTTGGAAGTATGGCCATTTTCACTATATTGGTTCTTCCTATCCAGGAGCAAGGGATATCTTTCCATTTTCTGATATCCTCTTCAATATCCTTTTTCAGAGTACTGTAGTTTTCAGTATAGAGGTCTTTTACATCCTTCGTGAGGTTGATTCCTAGGTATTTCATTTTTTTGGATGTTATTGTGAAAGGTATTGTTTCCCTAATTTCTCTTTCAATAAGTTTGTTATTTGTGTACAGGAAGGCTATTGACTTTTGAGTATTGACTTTGTATCCAGCTACACTACTGAATTTGCTTATCAAATCTAGCAGTTTTTTTAGTGGAGTTTTTGGGGTCTTCTGTGTAGAGTATCATGTCATCTGCAAATAATGATAATTTAACTTCTTCCTTTCCAATCATTATTCCTTTTATTTCTTTCTCTTGTCTAATCGCTCTGGCTAAAGTTTCCAGAACTATGTTGAATAAGAGTGGGGACAGTGGACATCCTTGTCTTGTTCCTGATTTTAGAGGGAAGGCTTTCAGTTTTTGGCCATTTAGTATGATATTGGCTGTTGGTTTGTCATAGATAGCTTTTACCAGATTGAGATAAAGACCCTCTATTCCAATTTTCTGTAGGGTTTTTATCATGAAAAGGTGCTGGACTTTGTCAAAAGCTTTTTCTGCATCTATTGAGATGATCATGTGATTTTTTGTCTTTGGTTCTGTTAATATGCTGTATTACATTTATTGATTTACGTATGTTGAACCATCCCTGCATCCCTGGGATGAATCCAACTTGGTCATGGTGTATAATCTTCTTGATGATTTGTTGGATTCTGTTTGCCAGTATCTTATTAAGGATTTTTGCATCTATGTTCATTAGGGAGATTGGCCTGTAGTTCTCTTTCTTAGTTGGGTCCTTCTCTGGTTTTGGTATCAGGGTAATGCTTGCTTCCAGGAATGAATTTGGGAGTATTGCTTCCCTTTCAATTTCATTAAAAAAGTTTGAGAAGTAGGGGCGTTAGGTCTTCTCTAAATTTCTTGTAGAATTCGGCAGTGAATCCATCAGGGCCTGGACTTTTCTTTGTTGGGAGGTTTTTAATTACATCTTCAATTTCATTGGTTGATATTGGTTTATTTAGGATTTTTAAATCTTCTTGATTTAGCTTTGGTAATTCATACGAATCTAGGAATCTGTCCATTTCTTCTGCATTTTCCATCTTAGTAGAATATAAATTTTCAAAATAGGTATAGATGATCTTCTGGATTTCTGCAGGGTCCGTCGTGATATCACCCTTTTCATTTTCAATTGCATGGATTTGAGTCTTTTCTTTTCTTTTTTTAATAAGGTTGGATAAGGGTTTGTCAATCTTATTTATTCTTTCAAAGAACCAACTTTTTGCTTCATTGATTCTTTGTATTGTTTTTTTATTCTCCAATACGTTAATTTCTGCTCTGATCTTTATAATTTCCTCCCTTGTACGGGCTTTTGGCTTAACCTGCTCTTCTTTTTCTAGAAGCTCGAGGTTCACCCTTAAGTTGTTTATTTGCGCTTGCTCTATTTTCCTGATATAAGTATTTAATGCTATAAATTTCCCTCTTAGGACTGCTTTCATTGTATCCCATAAGTTCCGGTATGTTGTACTGTCATTATCATTCAGTTGTAGAAAGTGACTAATTTCTTCTTTAATTTCATCTGTGACCCATTGGTTGTTCAGGAGGATGCTATTTAATTTCCATGTGTTTAGGGAGTTTTTTGTGGGATCTTTTGCCATTGATTTCCAATTTCATTGCACTATGGTCTGATAATATGCATGGGATAATTTCAATTCCTTTGCATTTATTTAAGCAGGTTTTATGAGCTAGTATGTGGTCTATTTTGGAGAACGTCCCATGTGCAGCTGAGAAGAATGTGTATTCTGATGTTGTGGGGTGGAACACTCTGTAGACATCTACTAAGTCCATTTGTTCAAAAGTTTGGTTCAGTTCTACTATTTCATTATTGATTTTCTGTCCAGTTGATCTATCTTTTTGTGACAGTGGAGTATTGAGATCTCCCAATATAATTGTATTAGTGCTTATTTGATTTTTCATGTCCTTTAGTACTTGTTTTATATAGCTGGGTGCATTGGTATTTGATGCATATATATTTATGATCGTTATCTCTTCCTCTTGGATTGTTCCCTTTACCAGGATGTAATGACTGTCTTTATCTCTCTGAATCCTTCTTGGCTTGAAGTTCACTTTGTCTGCAAAAAGAATAGCTACCCCTGCTTTTTTCTGGGTTCCTGTGGCATGGAGTATTGTTTTCCATCCTTTGACTTTCAGTCTATGAATTTCTTTCTGAATTAAATGTGTTTCTTGTATACAGCATATTGTTGGATCTTGCTTCTTGATCCATTTCGCCAGTCTGTGCCTTTTGATTGGTGAATTGAGACCGTTAACATTGATGGTTAAAACTGATATGTATTGACTTGTCATGATATTTTCCTGTTGTTGGTTCCCACTCTTTGTTTTTCCGCTTTCCGGCTATTTAATTATTTGCCCTGCCTGGTGGATTCCTTCTGTTGGGGTTCCTATCTCTTTCTAGAATGTCCTTCAGAACGTTTTGGAGTGCTGGTTTGGTGGTCATAAATTTTCTCAGATGTTCTTGTCATGAAAGTATTTTATTTCTCCATCAATTTTGAAAGATAGTTTTGCAGGGTACATCAATCTGGGCTGAAAATTATTTTCCTTTAGAGCTTGCAATACATCATTCCAAGCTCTTCTTGAATTGAGGGTTTGTGCTGAAAAGTCAGCTGTGATTCTGATGGGTTTTCCTTCATAGGTGATTTGTCTCTTCTCCCTAACAGCTTTTAAGATTGTGCCCTTCTGTTGAATTTCTGGGATCTTGACTATAATATGTCTGGCTGAAGTTTTTTTTGATCATGTCTAGTTGGTGTTCTGAAAGCTTCACTTATAGAGGTGTCAAATTCCTTTTCTCTTCCAGGAAAGTTCTCCCTGATTATGTCTTTGAACAAGGTTTTAATGTCGTTGATGTTATCTCCTGCTTTTTCATTTATTCCAATTATTCTTAAGTTGTTTATCTTTGAGTCATCTAGCAGCTGTTGAATTAATTTTTCATGGTCCCTTGCTATTTTTAAGAATTTTTCCATTTCATGATCACTAATTGCAAGCCTGTCTTCTATATCTGAGATCCTGTCCTCGCATTGGCTTATTCTGCTACAAATACTTTCAATGGAATTTTTTATCTCTTGGATATCTGCTTGAATCTGCCTTATGGATTCCATTTCTTTCCTATGCTGAGCATTCATGGTTTCTATAGTTTTCTTAAGTTCATCTATTTTTTTGTCTGTATCAGCTATAGTGTCCTTAAGCATGGTCTTCGTTGTAGACATTATCTCTGCAGTTATCTGTGAGATTATTTCTGTTTTAATTTTTTTCCAGAACCTCATTCAGTTGCTTTGTTGTTACCACTTCAGATAGGCCAGGTGGGTGGCTTTCGGATTGTCCCACCTCGTTGCTCCCTAGGTTTGCCTTTGGTGAATTGGATGTGTGGGGTTGCATCTTGTTTAAGTGTCGTCTCATTTTTTCTTTCTTTAATTCCTGGGGTGATGTTTGCAAATTACCTATAGTAGATTACTTTATTGCTAGTGTTTAAGATCTTTAGAAGATGACTACTTCTCTGCAGTATCTTCCAAGTGGAGCTTGCTTTTAGGTTTTGAGCTTTCTGCCAGATCCTACCTCTTCAATTCGTTGGGTATGCGAAGTTGCTACCTGTTTGGCCCAGTCCTTGATTCTTTGGTACTGTGCCACTGTATTTTCTGTGTCCCTTAGTCAATCTCAATCATGAAATATCAGGAAGGAAAAGATGTTTAGAACAATTATTTCACATTTGGCTATAATGTTAACTAAAGCATCAAACACAGCCTAGAAAATGACAGACTGAGCTAACCAGTTATTTACCACTTTTAGCTGTATAGAGTTGCGGTTATATAACAAAATCTAAAACACACCAGAAAAATTATATGCAGTATACAAGTCCTATGTATGTCAATTTTTCCCTGAGGAGTTTAAATTTAAAATGAGTTAAGGAGGAAATAGAGTATTGGGAGAAGAGGAAGGAATTAGATGTAAGGTTAGAGGACCAAGAGGGATCCCACTAAAATTGGGACACTAGTGCAGAGAACAGGTGGTAAAAAGAGAAGGAAGGGATAAAAGGAAGAACAGATCACGACCACAATCACAAAGAAGTTAGAGGCGCTGTTTACACTCATATAAAAAACCAGAGAGAATAATGAAGGAAAGAGCAAATACACATACAGAAACAATAACGAAGATAAAAGCAATAAAACAGACAGATCAAAAATAAAACCCCAACAAAAAACAAAACTAAACAAAACAAAAACAAAAAAAACCCTTTGCCAGAACAAAAAACAAATCAGTGAGAAGAAAAAAAAATAAGAAAAAAAAATAAAAATAAGAAAAAAAAATAAAATAAAATAAAAAGAATCAGTTCCAGGTGTTGACTCTGTTGTAGGCATGTACCTGTTCTGTGCAGGTCCGTCCCAGTAAGCCAGGAGCGCCCTCTGGCGGGCGGTGAGCAGAGGCGCGTACTTTCAGGTAGAGACCAGTCTAGCTCGCCTCCGCTCTCAGCGCCCTTTCACGATCCCTGGGCCTGACAGGCTCAGCGCGCTGTCTGAGCGCGGATTCCCTGCACTGGTTCCCGCCGCTCTGGTTTTTCGCCATGTCCCCCACAATGGCGCCGGGCCAGTCGCTCTCTGGCGCGGGACAGGTGTGGCTGTGAGTCCAGTCTCGTTCGCCTGTTGACCTCAGCACACTTTCGTGGGCTCAATTGAGAGGCCCTGTGCTGCCCTGTCCGGAGCACAAGTTCCCAGAGCAGTTTCCGAGCCGCTCTGGGTTTCGCCACACCCCCCACAATGGCGCCCGGCCGGTCGCTCTCTGGCGCGGGGCAGCTGTGGCTGAGAGACACTCACCGCCGGTCAGCGCCGTTCTCCGCCGCTCCCCTGCCCCGCCGCTGTCTCAGGATCCTCCGTGGGGGCTCCCTGGGCCCCCGCTGCCACCGTGTGTCCGTAGAATTGAGCCTCCGCCGGCGCTCCAACTCCCAGGATATTAGAAGGTGCGCGCGCGCGGTCTGCTCCTTCTTTCCGTCTTCTTTGTTGGAAGTCACCCGTCACTGGTGCCGGGGGTCCCAGATTGTGCTTCAGAACTTCTCTGGGTTTCGGGGAGGCATCTCCCCCCCCTGCGCTTTCCGGGTCGCTATATTCTCGTGTTCCAATGGTAACTTTTAGAGAGAGTTTCGTTACCTGCTTCTTACTCATCCGCCATCTTCGAGAATTTTTTCAAAATTACACTAAAACTAAAGAATTTGAAAAATTAATTATTGATGAAAATTGACTTTATAAATTTTATTTCCTAAATCCCTAAAAGTGCCCCAGATCCAGATGACAAACAAGCAGATCCTCTTAATGTTTCAAGGAGCTGCTAATTCACACTTGTCTCCAAGAACAGAAAAAGATGGACAGCTAGTCAATCCATTAGAAGATAGGAATGTAATTCCAAAATCAACATTTGAAAATAACCAAAGTTTTTGGGTGTGTCAAATCCTAAACTGAAACTAATACCAATGCTATGCTAAAAGACTACTTTATCACACTGCTGTGGGTTAAATGTATGTGTCCCTCCAAAATTCATACATTGGGATTTAAGCCCCAAGGTGATAGTATTAAAAGATGGGCTGCTGGGTGGTGGTGAAGCCATAATGTTCTGCCCTCATGAATGGATTGGACAAGAAATTCTCTGGTGAGAGGGGTTGTGGGAGCCCTATAGCCCTCTGCCTTCTGCTTGTGAAGGTGCAGTAAATGGGCCCTCTGCAGACACAGAATCTGCCAGGACAATCTGCCAGCATGTTGGTCTTAGGTTCTTCAACCTTTACAACTATGAGAAATAAGTTCCTGTGGTTTAAAAATTAGAGTGGTATCTGGTCACAGGAGCAGGAACAAAGAGCAAGACCTGCTCAATGGCTAAGACAGTTTTTTCAAAAGAAGAGCAATAAGAAGGGCCATGACCAATAATTAACGTAATGTAAATAGTGTGAATATTCTGCATCCATGTGCGCATATAGTGTTGAAAACAGTTGGTTTTTTGTCAAAAAGAGATTAAATCTTTGTGTTATGCCATACACTAAAATAAATTCTTGATGCAGTAAATTGTAAAAATAAGGCTTAGGAATAAAGAAAGCATAGATAACTATTTGACTTTTCTCAGAGACACTCTAAATCTAACAAAATATCACTAATACAGGATTACTTAAATGAGGACTATGACATTTTTGTATTAAAAATAGTAAATGCCACCTAAGAAATGTGGATGCTTTGACCTAGAAGCATTAATTTATGATTGCATTTAAAATTATATTTGAAGAAGATACGTTTTTAATTGTAACAATGTGAATTTATCTGATATTGTCTTGATGTCACATAACTTTATTCCATTTAATGAAGGCAATTAATACATCTTTGACTAAATGTAACTTTAACTGCACACTTTTATAAGACTTTTTATTGTAAGAGTTTCATTTCACTGGACATAAAATAATTCTCTGGTCTCTGTTTCTAGCTAATTTAGAGTAGTAATGAAAACCAGGCTTACTGTCTTCATCAAAATAATTACAAAATGTGACAAAATATTGGAAACAATGGCGGTCATCAGTTTCTTCAAAACATAAGCATATACCTACCCTAGTACCCAGTCACTCCATTTTTATGTATCTACTCAGGAAATGTGAAAGCAGACTTTTATACAACTATTCCTAGCAGCTCTATCTGTAATAGCAAAGTGGAAACAATGCAAATGTCCATCAACAGGTGAATGAATAAATATTTTGCAGTATATCCACAGTATGTGATACTACTTATTAATAAAAATTTATGTACTATGATTGTAACACCATGGTTGAATCTCAAAATAATTATACGGATTGGAAGAAACCAGATTTCATCCTCCAAAAGAATGCGTTCTGGATGATTCCACTTACATACTGCCATCCAATAAGCAGCTGTCTGTGCTAAGGGCATGAGAATGAATAGGAGGGAGAGATTGCAAGGGATCACGGGAAATCTTTGGGGGTGATGTTTCTTGTTTATTGTCTTGATTGGCTTTACAGGTGTATGCACAAGTTAAAAACTTATTGAAGTGTGTATTTTAATATGTGCAGTTTATAGGATATCAATTATACCTAATTAAACTGTTAAAGATATAGTTTTATTTTGAGACAGTGTCTTGCTGTGTTTAGATTTGTCTGGGCTAGCCTTAAACTTAAAACTCTTCCTGCCTCACCCTCCTGAGTAGTTGGAATTACAAGCGCATGCCGCTGTGTTTAGCTTCAAAAATAATTCTTAAAAAGTCACAGGATGTGATTTTTCCGTTCAAACAATGCTTACTTGTCTTTAATCTAGCAAAGAAACTAAAAGATATCACCTTTTCTTATCCTTGTCTGACACAGTTTAGTATAACATAAAAGTTTAAAATGAGGCAATTACAAATACGTATTATTGTAATTCATCCTGATCTATAACAGTCTTGGTGACATTAAATGCTTTACATATAATTATATAATCCATTCTGTGATGAAAACCTGTTCACCTATGTATTGGGAAATTCCAGCATAATCTGAAAACGTTCAAGTACAGCAACTCACGGTTCCAGCGTTTGGAGCACTTGAAATATGAAAATCCTATGGATTCTTAGTTTTGATTGTCTTAGTGCTCACTGTCTTTGTCTCCAGCAGTGGAAGAATGCAGGTAAGGTCCTTATCATAATGATACTAATCTGAAAGGAGAAATTAGGGTACCATGGGCAAAGTGTTTTCCGCTTCATGGTGCATTAATGGTTCTGGATACACCCTAATTTCTGTTTTCTCTCTCCTGGTGGGTTGGAATAATTTAAGCAACAGTTGCACATTCTCTGTGTCAATGTACAGCTAGTGGCTTGACAGCACAGTTTGTAGATTTACCAAGACAAAAAAGACAAGCACATGTGAATTGAAACTTCCATTCTAAAAGTATTTCTCCTGACATTGGAAAAGTCTTTATGTTTTCTCTGGAAAACAAACAAACAGATGAACAAACAAGCAAACAAAACCAGGAGGGAAGGGGAGAAAAAGGAAAAGAGACGTAAAGGAGAAAGGAAGGGAAACTGGCCCAGAGACCTTACCTGTGTGTCCTGGGATCCGGCTCTCTCTTTCCAGATGTGCTGGAGGCTGGGACTGTGGGACAGAGGCTTGGTTTTGTACTATGGATGACACCATCAGAGGTGGGAATGGCATGGAGGAGGAGGGTGTGAGGTTGTCTACCAGATTGCCACACTGGCTTGAGCCCTGCTTGCTCACACTGGCTTCTCTAGTTCTTTCTGCCCTAGCCACACTGGACATAGTGAACCCTGGCCTACTGGAGGGCAGGCAATTTGGCTTCTTCTGCCCTTGTCAATGGCAGCTCATTCTTTGCTTTCTGTTGGCTGGCTCCTGTTGGGGTCTCATTTACTGTGCATCTAAAGTCTCAATAGGACTGGGCATCCAGATGGATCCTTGCCTAGTGTCTGGTATTGCAGGTGGCAAGGACAGAAAAGCTGAGGCTTGCTGGGTATCTCTGCTCATGCCTTTAGCTGGGGCTTCCTTTCAGCTTAGGAGACTAGAGTGGTTGTGTATGTCACATGGCCACCACGTGTTTCTTCAGAGCAGTCTTTCCAAGGTGGAGAAACAGTGGCTGCCAGACTAATTAAGAGCCAGGCCTGGAGCCAGTGAAGCAAGTCCTATTGTTCACTGCAGCCTTCGCACCCACCCAGATGAGGGTGGAGAGTGGAGATATATTTGCTTCCTGATGAAGATGCAAGTTGGACACATCCCACAAGAGTGAGTAGGTTGGGAGATGTGGCCATCTGTAGAAAACAGGCATTATAACCCTCATCGATTGTCTGCTTCCCCACTTGCGACTGAGTCTTGCCCAGGACCCAGATAAGAATGGGTCAAGATTGGTGCTTCTTCCCCTCATGGAAAAACTAGCCTAGTCTTTGGGGAAGATTTGTGGGTCTCACAATCCTGCCCACTGTGCTCCCCAAACACAGAATGGGGGAGTCTGGTAATTTGTATTGAGCACAGCCCATATAGGTAGTGAATGTTCTCAGTGGAGGGACATTTCAAGTGATGGTTTCCCCAGGCACCTTAGTGGTCTTAATAGTGTCTTCTCTTAATTAAAATCATTTAAAAACCTTTAATCAGTTGTTCTCTGCTTCCTATTCCTTTGTGCTGGTTGTCTGCATTTGTGATTAACAAGATTTTATTGAAGATACAGGCATATTTTCCTTATCTTCAGAATCTAAAGTCCTTTTTTCATATGCTGGAATGAAGCTATAGCCAATTCCCCCAAATTAATCAGGTTCTTTCTCCAGAGGGGTGGGGTTTGGCTCATCAGCCTTGGAAATGTGTTTTCTTCTGGTCCTTGCCATGAATGTCCGACATATCTGCTGGCCCTTCCACAGCCCTTAGCTGCTTTCTGAAATGTGAATCTCACCCCATGGTGAGGCTGAAAATCACTTGGTCTGTTCTCTGTGCAAAGCTTGCACTGGCCACTTGAGGCCCTGTGTTCCTGGTGTGGCCCCAGTGGCTACTGTGCTCTCTCTGAGCGTATGTGTGTACACTGCCCTCCAGCCCTGTGCGCTGAGGAACACTGAGGCTGCCAGAGCCGCTCTCCCTGTCCTCACACCTGGGCAGGGCTGGGTACCAGGTGGGCATGTCTTGACCATTGTGGAACACTGGCAGTTTTTGTGGTGCTGTTGTTTGGACACCTCTCAAAGTTCCTGTAAATGTAGACTCTGAGCTGTTCCCATCTGCTTTGATATCAGTGGTATGTCCACGGTTGGAATAAACAAATATTTCACACACACTACCAGAAAAGCCTTTACTGAAAAGGTGATAGAGGGGGCTGATGAGATCTTCTTGCTACCAGTGCATGATTTGTGACAGCTTTTCCTCATGGCTGTGAATTTTTTACCCCTAAATAGTGCAAGTGACTCAGGTGACTCAGGACACCCCTTGGATGTAAGAGAACATAGCTTTGTCATTCCCTGAAATTGTTAAACTGCTAACTGAGAATAGTATTGCCTGTAGCATTTTAAAATAAGCTTTGGCGTTTCATCCAAGGTCTCTAGAGGCATCCTTTGCATTTTTAATGTATATTCAGCAGGTTGGTAGGCTTCCAAGGCTGCTGATTTCTCCTGGTACATGGAATACAAGCCATGATGATAGAATGACCTTCCGTGTTATGGTTTAGAACTACCATGAGCCCTCACCATCTCACTCTCAGGGTGAGGCCTGGTTGGAGGGGTGGGTCATTGTGGGTGTGACTTGGAAGGGTATATTCTCGTCCTCGGCTCCTCCAATTTCTCCCTGCTTTCTGGCTGCCATGATGTGAGGACCTTCTCTCCATCAAGCCCTTCCATCATGTGGTTTCTGTGTTGAAGCCCACTAACCATGAACTGAAATCACTGAAACTGTGAGCCCAAATAAATCTCTTCTTTAAAGTGGATATTTTGCCCAAGAGGTGAGAGAGCTGACTGATACATTCCTGAAAACTGGGTCCCCAAAGGTTGCTTCCTGGAATTCCTAGTCACCGATGGAAGTGCTCTTCTCAGCCACCCATCAGAAGAGGCCATAGGAAGAGTTCTGAAGTTCTGTCTCCTCTGGCTTCCCTGTGACTTGTGTCCCATGGAAAGGCTGGAGTTCCAATCAGAGCAGCACCTCTGATATTTGGTGCTACTTTGGAGAAAGTCCATTGGGATACAGTAAGCAGCTGCCTATTCTTAAAAATCTACTAGTCACTTATTCACTCACTCATGGCTGGAATGGCTGCAGGAGATGGGCATGCTGCTCTTAGTTGCACCTCAGGGCTGGAGCTTTATGATACTGCAGCTAGAGTTTTCACCCCTCTCTTTGTCTTGGGCATGATGGATTCTCTGTGGTTCCACCTGGCTGCAGGTCATAAAAAGCCAGGACCCAAGCTCCTTGAAAATGACAAGACCTAGGCTGGGATGCCCCTTGGGGCTCAGCTGATCTCTTCCCCAAAGTCCTGGCTCTGGCACCTTGGCCTCCCTTCTCTAGCACCTTCTAGGGGGACCAGAACAAGATGATAGTGTCCAGTTCCCATGAGTGATACTTCTTTTTGCCTAAAGAACACCAGAGAAGCACAGGAATCAGGGGGAGGTGGGCTTGTTCATGACAGGCTAGTGTCTGAAATTATAACCTCTATCTTCTAGGGAGAGAAGGTTCTTGATAGCCAAAGGGAAACAGGATTCTGGGGAATTTGTATGCAGGTGCAGTTGAGGAGGAAACCAGGGCAATCTCATCTGCCTCCTTGCCATTTCCTTTCTTACTGGACACCTCTGAACAAAACCTCCCCACTGTCTCTCTATGGGAAGCAGGGTGTAGAGTTAGAGAGTGCCCAAGGGTTCAGGAGACAAGAGACACATATTTGGGTCAAGAGTATCCCTGTCAGCCACAAGTGTGGGATCTTGCTTCAGTGATGATGGAAATTAAGACCAAGGCAACAGTATAAGTTTACAGACAAATACTTTAATTGGAAAGCAAGAGAAAATAGGAAAGGGACTTCAGCCTGAGAAGAAAAACCAATGGGAGAACAAGTGTGATAGCCGAAAAGGCTGGCCACCTTCTTCGGGGTGGCTAGGGTCTAGTCGGTTACTACCTAAGTCTCACTTTGCTGCTCCAGGGGACTTCTTGTGGTTGGAAGAGTAATTTGGTTCCCCTGAGATGATTGTTCCTGCTTGGTGGGGCAGCCTTGGTTTTGCAGAAGCTCTGCTGGAATCCAAGGTAACTGCAGGTTTAGGGCAATGACTGGAGACTTCTATGTGTCCAGTAGTAGTTGAATAACCCTGTGAAGTTTCTTATCTTTGTGTCCTCATTCTTGAAGGGTGATGAGAAAAGTGAGGTAAACTTAGGGTTAATATAACTCGTATTACCTGTTTTAGCCAGACAATCCTTAAATGATTAACATACTTCTATGCAGAGCTGAGCGGGGATCTCACCCAGGTTTAAGGTAATAAAGGAGACAGACATAAAACAAAGGTCAAAATTTTGTCCTGTTTTTAGTTACCTATTGGGCATCCATAGGCCCAAATGACAAGACACCATTTTCTAGCAAAAACAGCTTTTAAGCCCCTGACTGCCTCAAAAATCAACACGTCATGTTTTAATGAGTAATGGGTTAAAGGCCCAGGGGTTTGCTTGTCCTCTGTCCCTCTGTGGTGATCCTAACAGTTTTATTGTCTCATCTAGTTTATTCTTGGAGATGTTTTGCTGAAGGCATCCTCATTTTAGGGATGTACTTGGTTTTTGATGTTGATAGTATTGTTTGGGAAGGAACATATACCATACTTTTAATGAGTAACAGGCCTGAGTTAAGGCCCAAAAAATGTACCTATCCTTTGTCCCCCTGGTGGTCTTCGTTGTACCCCTACCCCCATGGCACTGCTGACTAGTTGTCAACTTGAGAAGTTTAGAAGTTTAAGTGACTCAGCAGCACGGTCCTCACTTTGTAAACATCCTCATCCTGTATGAGAGGAGGGCATGGAGATGATGTGGGTGTAAAGGACCCACCCTAAGATAGGTAGCCTGCTTACAGTATAAGGGAGAAAAAGGGTCTTGCTCCCTCCCCTCCCCTTTTGCTATCTTCTGCTGCCTTGAACTGTTGCCCCTCACCATGCCACCCTGCCTTGGAGCCAGCTGATTACGGACTGAAACCTCTACAAACTGTGAGCTAAATAAACCTTTCCGTCCTTAATTTTGGGCTTTGTGCATTTTGTCTCAGCAATGACAATACAGTAACTAACACAGGCAGCAACACCCCTCACTGAGGGCTCTGGGTGCAGCGGTGGAAGGCATCCCTCTCCCTGTCAGAATCCAGGAGGAATCATCACTACCTAAAGATCAGGCTGGGCACCCTATGTAATACAGATGCCCTTTGGAAAAGGCACAGTCAAGTCCAACTGCCCGGTGGTGAAGTTGCCACAGCAAATTATGATTGACCCTCTGCCAGCCATTGCTTTTTCTTGGCAGGTTACATGGGGCTTGGATAAATTCATCTTTTGTGGGGCTAGCCTTGCTTGGAAGGACTGTGTCCTGGGGTCCTCCAGTGGGCATCTGTTGGGGACTCACACACAGCTGCCAAAAGAGGCACTTCCAGCTAAGTGACGCAAATGTCCACCCTCCAGAAAGTGAGGTTCAGTTATTTTGAATCTAGTCCCCTATTCTTATACTTCAGAGCACAGACAAAGCTGCCCACTAGGTTTGGGCAAAGGAAGTCTGAGCTCAGAAAAGATTAATGGTGGGAGCCTGGATTATCCTCGGGTCACTTCCGAACAGTTTCATTTCCAGTGGTCAAAGATGGGGCTGATGCCTGGTCTAAACAGGAAAGAGGAGGAACTTACTACATTCATGGAGGGTGGAGTTAGCTAAATATTTGACAAAATCTAGGGCATAATGAAGAGGTCTATTATAATGATATTTTACTGTACCTCATTTAAGGAAATGTGAAATAACAATTCAAAAGGCTATTTCCATCCGATCAGAGTACAATATACCCAGCACTGCAGCACGAAGGCAAAAATGGGCTTTTACACTATCCAACTTCAATCACAAAGGTAATTAACCCGACACGCTGGTTGATCTGCTTAAGCTTTCGAAATGCGGCTCTTCCTTTGAATGCAATAATATTCAATAGTCACACTTGTATATCAGTGAGCTGTGACATCCATGTGGTTTAGATTTTTATAAGTGACATAAATGGCCATATGGATTTACATTAAGAGAAGCTCTCTGTTTCCACAGTTCATATTTTGGAAATGTGCCTTATTTACATAAGAAATTGCATTTGGGTCTCATTTGCATGCCACATTGACAAAATGCTATTTCCAACAGTGGTGGTGAAGTTAGCAGCCACAGATATCAAGCACACCAAATGTCTCCCAAATAAATGTGAACTGTGAGCATCTACTTTCAATAATACTGGTTAAAACACTAACTCAGGGCTTAAGTGGCCACATAAAAAATCACATTAAACTGCTCCACACAAAATCAGCAGTTGTTTCTGCACAGTCCTCCACAGGGATGAACCAGTTTCATGGGTGTGGAGTACAACTCACCTATGGGCAGTGCATGTTTTAACTAGGTGGTGATAAGCTGCAGGGGTGTTCTTCCTTATGACTAGACATTTAAGACTTGCTTCGTGTTTTAGGTTTAGCATGCAGGAAACCTAGGCATTCAGGCCAACATAGCTGGTAAGGTGGCCTGGTCTCCTGGCCTTGGTGCAGGTCCTGACTGGCCAGAGAGGTCTCTGAGGACAGGACCCAGCCTGCATCAGGCTGCAGTTGCTGCTGCATGTGGGTCAAGGGCCAGGCAAGACCAACAGTGGAAACCAGGATTTCCTTGCAGTGGCTCTGCACCAGCCACCTGAGGGGAGCAGGAGGCTGGGTGCTCCTCCTTCCCTTCAGAAGATGAAAATAAAGCCTTCCCTTTGTCTGTGTCCCCTGAATTCTGGAGGCTTTCTCTCTCTCAAGCCCCTCAGAGAATCAGGTCCCCATCTTTGGAAAGTATGAGCTGGTGGCACCTCGGGAGGCTAGTCTTCAGTGAGAAAGTGATGGAATGTCATCCTGCCTTCTCCATGAGGATTTTTTTCCTGGAGGCTGCCTGGCTCCAGCATTCAGTTCTATTTAGCAGGGATAGGACTGTCCACCCAGGTGGGACTTTTGGAATAGAACCTAGAGTGGTGCCTTGCCACACTTAGATGTCCATGCCCAGGCTCCCTGAGACCCCACAGTCACACTGTGGTGGGCATGGAAGAGCACAGGAAGGACCAAAAGGTGACGGTCTCCATCAGGGGAAAAGCAAGAAGTGATCTAGAGCACAGCAAGTGGGAGCAACTCTGTGGGGGTGAGAAGACTCTTCCTCAGATTTCAGATGCCCCTGCAGATCTACCCCATGATCGCCTTTGTCCCCTCAAAGGACATTCCAGCGTCCTTTCACCACACATCCATCTATGTGCCTGCTTCTGAGTTTTAGAAAAATGGGTGCATCTTTCTCGGGAGAAGCCAGGGCTGGAACTATCTGTTCCTTTTGTTCTTTTATAAAATTAATTGATATTTTCAATTAACAAATAAAAATTATATGTATTTATGGTGTACATCATATTTTGAAATATGCATACATTATATCTTTTTGTGGTAAGAACACTAAAAATCTATTCTAGGGGATTTTCAATTGCAGGATACATTGTTACTAGCCATAGTCACGCTGCTGTGCAATCATCCACAAAAGCCAAAACCCCCTGTGTAACTGGAACTTTGTGCCTTTTGACCAACAGCTCCCCAGCCCACTCATTGCCCTTGTTCCACTATCTGCTTCTTTAATGACTGTGGATCCAAATGGTAAGTTCATGTAGGGTTTGTCTTTCTGATTCATGCTTAGTTCTTGACTGGCATCTTTGATGTACTGTATCGCACCCTTAAGGTGGAGGCCAATATTAATTGGTAGGGGAGCATCTCTATGATGTTTACATGAATTAAGTACAGAGACTCAAGCAGTACAGTGTTTTCCTTTCCTTTTCTTTTTTTTTATTTCTTTATTTTTTATTTTTTATTTTTTTGGTACTGGAGATTTAACCAAGGGTCTTTGCACTGGGCTATAGCCCCAGACCCTTTTAAATCTTCTTTTTGAGACAAAGTCTTGCTAATTTGCCCAGACTAGCCTCCAACTTTCCAACTTTTGATCCTCCTGTCATAGCTCCCCAGAATGCTGGGATTCTAGTATTTTGCCACCAGGCCTGGCTGATGCCATACAGTTTTGATGTTTTCCTGTGATCATCTGACAATGCTGGTCATTGAAGGACAGTGGGAAGGTTTTCCCTGAATTAGGTTCTTTTCCAGCATTCCAGGATCAGGAGCCTCCTGTGTGGCTGCCCCTCCCTCCCTGTTCCTTCCCTGCCATGCTTTGCACACCTGGGAAGCAGGTGTAGTCCATGCATGATGCAACCCCCAGTGCCAGGCCTGGGTATCACTAGGGTAAATCTCTGCTGGATGAATGAATGAGGGGTGCTCACATCCAGCACGTCACCTTCCAAATGTTGCTGACACTTTGAGCACAACCAGCTCCTTGCTTCCATTTGTCCCTGTCCCGCAGCTGACAAGGCTCTCACCAACCACTGTACGGGGAGCTGCCCCAGCCCCATCCAGCCACTCTGAGTGGACACTTTGGGCACTGAAGGGTTGTTTGTGTCACTCTGACTATACTCTAAGCTCCATGATGACAGAGGGACTAACTGTAATATTTAGGAGAAAAATGTCTGGCTCAGATGCTCTACAGTTGTTTGCAGAAAAAATGAACAAGCCAGAGGTAGATTGGTGTATGTCAGGAGACACTGGTTTTACAGTTTCTACAGAGGCAAAGACACATCTCATATCTGACTTCCCCAAGTTCTCTTGGTCCCAGGGCAGGCAGGCAGTTAGGCTAAGCCCCTCGCATAGCACACATGGCAGGTGGATAAATATGAAAGATCACCACCCCCATCCATTTGCTTCTTCAGCTGGTTGGAATCCTAGGGGATCCCTGGGCTTCCAGCACCTGCGCTGAAACTCCACATGCTTCTGCAAGCCTGGGTCTCAGTAAACAAGCACAACCTTGAGCCCAGCTCCTGGATATCCTAGTCAGCTTCTCTTTACTTTTGGCTCCTACAAAATCTGATAACTGGTAAAACTCTGTCTCAGAAAACCTAATAACCAGCTATTTTTATAAATGACTAGGCTTGGCAGGAAGCAAAATTGAACTTTTAGGTTGATAAATACTTTTTCTTGATTGGTGTGAACTCTTCCCTTTGGGACTCTAAGAAGGAACTGAAAGTTTAGGAAAATAAAGCCTTCACTTCTTTTCTTTTTTTTTTTTTTTTTTTTTTTTTTGTGGGTACCGGGGGGACGACCTCAGGACCTCGCGCACCAACAGGCACCCGTGCCGCTGAGCGATATCACCGGCCCCTTTTTCGTATGTGGGTTCCGGGAGTCGAACTCGGGCCTTCGCGCTTGCAAGGCAGGCGCTTAAGCCGCTGAGCCGTCTCACCGGCCCTCACTTCTTTTCACACAACAGCTCCTGGCCAGAAACTTCTCAGTCTCTTGCAAATCCAAGAGAATCCAAACCTGGCCGTGCTCTGCAAGACTTTCTTCCCCTGGGGGCTGCTCTCATTCTAGAAAGATGCCAATTAGAACTGCCCCCCTTAGCTCCCACCCCAGCCTTGTTCCTGGCAGAGCTGAAGGAGAAAGTCTTGCTGGAGTTTTCCATCTTGGGGTTTGATGCATGTCCTAGGACTGACCCAGTGGACTGTGGGACTCCTCAGATCCTCAGAGGCCTTTAACATTTCACTTCCTGGAGTGCTCCATTTAGTGTTAGTCTAAGGGCTTACTCCACATGCCCTCCCTTATTAGATCTTGCAACACGCATCTCCAGTGTCACTTTGTCCAGCCTCACTCTGCCACCTGCTGGTTTTGACTAAATGCCATCCAGGCTCCCAGTCCCTCAAGCAAGGAGACTTCTTTCACTGTTGGTTTGGCACAGGAGTAGATGCACATATATAAGCACTACTTTTCTACCTGAGGTTCCAGAAGCTTCTCTGCCTCTGCATTCCAGTGTGTCCTGAAAACCAAGGACTTACCATCCAACACCTTCTCCTGGCTTGTTTCTTACTTTAAGAGACTCCTGTTATTAATTGAATGACAAAGATTTTGTGGTACTAGGGAGTGAAGCTGGGTCTTCACATATGCTAGGCAAGCTCTCCATCATTGAGCTATACCCCCAGACCTTTTTATTTTATTGTGAGAAAAGGTATCACTAAGTTGCCCAGGCTGGCCTCAAACTTGTAATCCTCCTGTCTCAGCCCCCCTAGCAGCTGACGTTACAGGTGTGTATCTCCATGCCTGGCTGATTATTTGATTTTAGTGCAGCATTTCTCCAAAGTTAGTGAGCTTTGTTAGCTGTTCTCCATCAGTGTATCATCACTCCCGTTTATAGGCCAAGGAAGCACATTTCATGTGAATCAGATTACTCAAGGATCGGTTCCTGATTCACCATGGAGGTAATCTAGTCCCTCCTCGGATGTGAGGCCAGTGTGCAAGCCTTTTGTCTCTGGTACCAGTGGTCTTTATCTTCAGTGTGCAGCTGCCAGAGGTTAGCAGCTCAGAGGGAAATCCAGGGCCTTGAGATATGCAAGACTGGGTGTGTCCCTCATCCCCCATCTTGTAGTCCAGTCTACAAAGATGACAATAGGCACATGGCAGGTGGGAGAAGCAGATTGATTCTAAGAAATCCTGGTTACCAATCAAGAGAAAAAGAAGTGAGAGGAGATCCTGTGCCTTAAATATGTTGTGGAGGGACTTTAGTTTCTATTGTCAGCAGCTGTTTGGGGCAATGACTTCTCCCAGTTTTTGGCCACACACACACACACACACACGAGTGTGTGTGGTCATGAGTTAAGTTAAAGCAGCGAGAAACGAGCAAACACACTTCCTCAGGGACTTATCCCAGGGTCTCCCTGTTTCTTCCAATTCATTGCCAGTGCCCTGTTTGAGTTCCCTCTGTGAAGGGCCTCCTGCCGTGCCTGGGCACAGGGCGGCCCCCGAGTGGGATTCCTCACTCTCTGGAGAGCCACCTCCACCTTCTCCATTAGCACACAGGGAAAAGCTCTTTTGTTGTTCTTGTTTTGGTTAGATCAGAGGAACAGCAACTTAAAAATGGGGCTCGAGACTTCACTGGTTAAAAAAGAAAAACAAATGGCACAACTATGCACTGTTTTCTTTCTCAGATGTGTCTCCAGTGATCCAACACCAGCATGTCATTCTGTTCCCTGGTGACTTTGTGTGGAGCCTTGCCTCTATTGTGTTATTTCTGCACTGAGAGCTGTAGTCCATGGGGGACTCCCTTCCTCCTGGGAGGATCTATGAGCCCCTCTTCACCCTCACTCTGGTTTGCAGGTACCCACCTCTGCTGGGTGCTACACCCTGCATGGCCAGCATTGTCATAGACAAGACAGGCAGCGACAGGGAGCAGATATCACCGGGTGTTATAGACTGTGTAGAACCTCCCAGTTTCTTACACAGCAGTGACAAAGGCTGCTGTGGAGATCTCATTTAAAACACGAGGGAAGAGGACCAATTTGAGAGAAGAATATCAGCATTTTGGTAATCCCAAAAAAGGTTTGCAGAGATAATTTTCCACTTTTGGTTAAAAAAAAGGAAAATAGAGAGAAAAAAGTAATTGAGCAACGTGGTGCTTACAACATAGCAAAGAATTTAAATTCTAGAGCCAAGGAGCTAACATAGCTTTAACAACCCAAATTTTTTTTCAAAAAACTTTTACCCATAAAGCTTGTGGATTAAGTTTTAAGGAACCTAGATTTGCAAATAGCTTGGTGATGCAGTGCAATTTTTTTTTCACTGAAATGGAGATATTCAAGTGTGAGCATCAGCAATTTATTAAAAAACAGATGCAACAGGGCATTTCAATCCTGTCCTGAAATTAAAAATAAATCCTCTAGCACAATTCCTTTAATCCCAGCTTTGTGGATATAGGTGGGGCTTTCCTGCAGTAGAAGAGGAGAACAGGAGACAGGAAGGGCCTTCAGCTCTCCTGCATTCCAGCACTGGTTCCTTGCCATTCTCAGCCCTGGAGCTGGCTCTCACTGGGAGGACTTTGCTAATACTAGGCCAGTGGTGGCATTCAGACTGCAATTCCTGGGCCATGGGGAAGCCAGAAAGTTTTGTATAGTCAGGTATTCATAGCCTCAACCAGTCAAGGGGATCTTTCTGTGTTGGAGCCACTTCTCCTAAGTCCAGCGGTCTAGAGCTTATGCTTTCCCTGGCCACATGAGCCAGAACACAGGATACCGTACCCAGGAGACTGCTACCACGGCCAAGAATATAATTCTCATACTGGACTAAACACAGACAGACAAAATACATTTGCTGAACTTTCTCCTTTACTCCTTTTTATTCTAATGTCTTTTATCTCAAAATACCAGAATTTTTTTTTTACTTCATTCCCCTGTTTGTGTGAGGACCCACAGGGGCATTTGCTCTTCTCCCTCCTTTTCTTTCCACATTTCTCTCCCCATTCATGTGCCTTTCCAAGAGCAGTTGCTCTCTAGCTACTGGTGTTTGTTTCAGAGGGGTCCATGTGAAGCCTTTCAGACATGAACAGCTCATAAATGCTTATGAGCATGGACAGCTGGTGTAACGTGTCTCCCATCTTCCACCATGCTTAGGCTTGGAGCTGCACAGGGCGTGACCACTGCAGACATCAAAGCCTCAAGGTCCTGGTGGGTCTGGGGTTTAGGCTACAGCGATGGAGTGTTTGTTCATTTACCTCACTATTTTGCCATTTTTTACATAGCTGCTGTCCTGGGCCCTGGAGGACATTTACACAGATGCTCAAATAGGTAAATTTAGTTGGCTCATGAATTATTCCTATACTCTGAACATTTCAAAGGTAGAAGGTGATAGCTTTTTATTGTGTACAAAGTGTCCAGGCTTTAGCTTCTATATGTAGCAAGTATGGAATTATAGCACTGGAGTTACATAGGCACAGGTTGCCAATGCAACCGAGACCTGGGTGATCCTGTGATCTTAATAGAGGCAGTGCATATCCTCCTCTCTAAAACTAAAGTTGAAGCAGAAAAGGCTTGAAAAGTGCCTGAGAGAGTGCTGGGGACTCAAGAAGTTGGTCATGCTGGACACACAACAGGACCAGTCAGCGTTTGCAGATTTAGTCTCTTTAGATGTAGACATCTGGGAAGTTCTGATTCCCACCCTGTACTGAGTTGGGATGACCTAGTTCCGTGGGACATTTAGGACATAAATCCTCTCTCCCATGTAGTTCTGGGCATAATCAAGTTGGAGTGACCAAGGAGAGGACTCATGTCACAAAATCCCTGTGGGTAGCACAGATGGCCCTCTTCATGAAGGGGTGATTTGTGTGGAGGTTGCCTTCAGTAGCCCCTCGGTCAGTTTTGACCTGACTACTAATCTCCCCTTCTGTCCAGCCACTGGGCATCCTAGCCCCTTGGGGCCTATCCTTTTTCTGTTGCTGTAATTGAATACTACAGAGTAATTTGCAAAGAACAGCTGTTCATTTGGCTCATAGTTCCAGAGGGTGGGAAATTCAAGGCATGATGCAGCATCTACTCAGCTTTGGGGGGTCAGAGGCAGTCCTAGTGCATAGTAACATGGTGGAGGGTATCACATGATGACACAGAGCAAGGGTGCTAGAGAGAGCTGCTTTTATAACAAAACTACTTCCTTGATAGCCCACTAATCTATTAGTCTATCAATCCACAAATCCATGAATAAATTAATCCATTTGTGTGGGCAAAACCCCATGACCCAACCACCTTCCAAAGGCCCACCTCCAATATCCCTGATATATGAATTTGTAGACTGTTTCCAACACATGAAATTTGGGCAACACATTCAAATCACAGCAGGGGCCCTAGAATTCCATCTTGTCCCTTCTTCCAATACTTTTCAGTGTGTGTCCGGAGGGTGTATGGCTTGTCCTTCACAGTTCCCAGGCACTCACACTGGTTCTGAACCAATGTGACCAGCCAGTCACACCCTAGGAGAGCCTGCACCAGTTTTGAGGAGCTAACTCCTCTGCTGTAGGGTATTAGATTTGCTTCCTCTATACCAGAAAACCATCATTGCCCAAAAGCCTTAGAGCTTTCTACAGCAAAATCTTCATGCTTTGCCCTTGGAACTCACAATATTTGCATATTTAAATCTTTCATATTCTGCCTACTGTCCTACTGATGCTAATCCCCTTACCTGGCCTTGTGACAGGGATGTCAAACCTCAAAGAGTCACATGTGTCCCAGACAACCAAAAGAAAAATATCATTTCATTTTTTGTCACTCTATAAAATAAAAACTTCTCTTTTAAAAAATAATACAAACACTAGGTTGTGTTGGTCTTGCGATATGGTTTCATATTCATTTCAGATATATAGTCCTCAAATGCAGAATTCACATTTCCAAATATGAGTGAAGTGTTATGGCTGAGATTTATTTCACTCAACTTTGCTGTCCTATAATAATAATGAAAACTTCCTTCTCAGATACCTGATTCTATGTGCTTTTCATATAAGGAAATACAATCAAGAAAGTCTTGTCATCAAAATGTGGCTCCACGTTCTTGGAGATAGCTTTCTGAGATCAAGTGGAACCCAGGCTGATGGAAGACAAAAGGTTTCCTAGGTATCACTGGAGGGTAAATACATATCATTTTCTTCTTTACAAATATGATAATTAAAAGCACTGATAGATTAAATGCAGCAGACTCTGATTATATGCAGGGGTCATTTATTACAAGCAATGTTTTACAGCATTTATGTGTGTCTCTTCTGTCTCCCACACTGATGATCTTCACAAGTAAAACCTCAGTTCTGAGTTTAAGTTGTGGGAGGTGTGTGAGATCAAGTTCAGCTTTAGCTCCTTCCCGGGCACGTCCATGTCTGTCGGAGCAGTGGTATGGGAGAAGGCCAGCTGTGGGTGGCTCGCAGGGTGTGCGTGCGTCTTGCTCTATCCAAATGAACACATGGGGCTCTGGTCTGTCCATGTAGAACCAGCACCACAGGAAGTTGAACCACCTACAAGCTTGTCACCTTAAATTCAAGGGCAGACATATATTCAATAGATAAAAAATGATACATTTTAGTTTTCAGCATTGTAAGTGACACCATATCTTACTTTCTTATTGCAGGGACAAAATACCCAACACCTACTACTTAAAGAAGGAAAGCTTTATTTTGGATCGTAGCTTGTAGAGGTTTCAGTCCATAGTTGGCTGGCTTCAAGGCAGGGCAGCATGGCAGAGGAAACTTGCTTAAGGCATGGCAGTCAGGAAGCAGAGAAGAATCAAGGGAAGCGGAATGATATATACCCTTCAGGCCAAACCCAGAGGGTCCCACCTCTTCCCACCAGGCTTCACCTTCCAACATCACACCCAGCTATGAACGTATCAGTGGACTAATCCACTGTGGAGTATCATGCACTCATGATCCAATCATCTCCCCAAAGCCCCACCTATTAACACATGAGGCCTTGGGGCACATTTAGATATAAACCATAACATTTATATATATGGATTTACAAGGTAGGTTTACAATGGCTGCCTGCAGAGTCAGGTGTGGAAGGATGCAAAAAAGGTTGTCTGCGGGGCTGGTGAGATGGCTCAGCGGCTAAAACGCCTGCCCGGCAAGCACAAGGGCCTGAGTTCGACTCCTGGAACCCACATACGAGAAAAGGGGCCGGTGATATCGCTCAGCGGCACGGGCACCTGCTGGCGCGCGAGGTCCTGAGGTCGACCCCCGGTACCCACAAAAAAAAAAAAAAAAAAAAAAAAAAAAAAGGTTGTCTGCGTGCTGGAGATCTGAAGGACCTAGTCAAAAGCTGAAGGCCTGGAGCTCAGTGCAGAATCCTGTGTTAGCCCATATCAGGAAGCCAAAGGTTGTGCACCAAAAGACGGAAGAGTCTGCACTGGAAGCCTGGAGATGGATGCCCAAAGGCAATGGCAAAGCCGAGCTCCCCTGAAGAAACAGAAGTGAGACTTCCTTCTTCTGTTCCTTTTTATTCCATCCAGACTATAACCCTATTGGTTGGTGCCACCCACATACAAGGTGGGTCTTCTCTCTTCGGGAAACCCCATCATCCACACCCAGAACTGTGCCAAACCACTCAGTTGGATGTTACTTATTCAAGTTGCACCACAGTTCACTATCACATACCACATCAGGCTTTCTCAGAGCTGGGTTCTACAGGTGTCTGAGTTCTAGACACAATCTTGGAGGTCTTGTTCCCTGTTTTCTGGGTTACCTGATAGCTGCCTCATGAGTGAGTTCTGCTTTATGACCTCACACCTGAATGTATATGGAGCTCATCCCAAGGAATGGGCATAATTTACTCTTACGTGGGTCTCTGGTCAGACATCCCACCTGTGATGCAAAGCTTCAGGCTAGAAACCTGAAACACATGAAACTATCCCTATCCTCCGGCTCCAGAACTTGCTACTCCCTCCCTCTGCCTGCTGACCTGTAATCTTTCTCTCATTTGGGCTATTATTACTGCCCATCCCAGGGGTTTCTCATCTACATCCCTTTGGCTAGAACCTTGGCTGCTGGCTTACCTGCTACACAGTGGTTGCCCGTGCCTGAGGCATTTTATCAGAGTGATGATCACAAGGCAAGCATTTTATTGGTACCTTTTGATCCACTGCAAAAAATCCCACAGATTTGAAAGGATCCTTTGGTTAGTGCCTTTGGGGTTAAAACTACAGGGTGAATATAAAGGCTGCATGGTGCCAAAATGCCTTGTGATGGATGTGCTCTTTGAGTGAGGAGCTGGCATGGTTGTAGCTCTCCTCATAACCCAATTAATTTAAAAACATGTAGTATGAGTGAGTATGTCTGTCTTCTCTGCTTGGATATAGGCTTTGTGCAGTCTGTCTTGTTCAGCTATGGTCCAGTATCTGGGACAATGCCTGAAACCTAATAGAATATCAACGAACTCCTGTAAGCCAATAAATGGATAAGAACTGAGAAGGCCTCTTTCATCTTTTAAGGTGGGGTTAGCAGACTATAGTCCAGAGACCAAACCCAGCTGAAGTCTGATTTTGTATATCAAGCTTTATGGGCATGCAGAGATGCCCAGTGTTACTGCCTGCCAGGCAAAGTCAGTCTTTTGAAGACACCACAGCCACAGGTGGTCATCATCTGGCCCTTCCTTTATGAAAAGCTTGCCAAATTTTACATCTAAAATGTTTAATTTCAAGATGAGATCATTAAGTCAACATGTGCCTTATTGGCCTCCTCTGGAGGACACATCTCATTTGGGACAGATGTGGAGATGCTCAAGGCATTGGGGCACCATCAATGGGAGTTACTTGTCTGTTGGGAACCGCTGCCCACAGTGCCATGAACCTTTATCTCAGCCACATGGGAGAAGATATTGTCTCTGCCCTT
Source organism: Erethizon dorsatum (assembly GCA_028451465.1). Lineage (NCBI taxonomy): Eukaryota > Metazoa > Chordata > Mammalia > Rodentia > Erethizontidae > Erethizon > Erethizon dorsatum. The sequence goes on along the minus strand of CM051822.1, from coordinate 114,556,988 downwards.
CACAGCGATGACAAAATAGAGCTAAAGGTGAAGAACCTTGCCAGGGTCACAGGTGAAAGGAGGCACTAACGTCCCATCTTCACCCTCTCTACTTTCTCCTGTGGAAGAAGAGGGGAGCCGTGACCTGGGATGGCACTTCTGACCAGAACTCACTTTTACTAGGGGGTGGCCAACTTCAGAGAACCTGTGACATACAGTCGTATAACACACCCCCGGATGAAATGTAGACCATGACTGAGTAAATCCTGCTGATTAAGAGCTACTGTGGATCACACACTAATCATATTTTCACCTTTGTCCCTGCAACAACCTTGCTTGGCAGGCACTATTATGGAAGTGTTGTTCTGTAGTGGCTGCTAAAGGTGCCTTCCTGAGATGTGTGAAGTGCAGGACATGGTTTTCAGCCAAGGGTCCCTGGGGCCTTCAGGGAGGAGGAACGCTTCCAGCAGTGGAAAAAGCTGAAGCCAATTTACTGACGCTTAAGCTACAAAGCCATGTGGAGGGCCCAAAAATCCAGTGATAATTCAGATGGCCTGAACAGGCAGTTAGGAAGAACTCAAGCAGAAAAGGGGGCGCATGTCTCTGGAGCCCTGGAAATGTGGCCGGCATAGCTGCAGCCCAGGAGTTGGGGTTGGGGCCACCTAGACTTCCCAACCTGGGTAGCATCTGTGATTCTTGTGCATGTCTTACCCCTCACCGCTATCCCTTACCAGGCTCCCTGGGTAGCAGGCCACTGTGCCTCAGCTGGGCATATCTCAAGCAGAAGCCAACAGGAAGACCCAGGAATTGGCAAATGTGGGCTTAAGTGTGCTTACTTAGAGCAACCTAAGAAACTTTTTAACTTGTGAAGAACTGAGACATACAGATTGGCTTCAAACAGGAAGAGAGCAGGAGCCATTTGTGGTTAAAGCTCCTTATCTTACAACATTTTCAGGATGGGCTTGTGGGGACAATATCCCCCAATTCCTGAATGGTGATAGCACTTTTTGTCTTTTATACTTGAAAGTCAGTTTTGGTGGATATAAAATACGTGTTTCATGTTTTTTTTTTCTTACTGTATTAAACATAGTTTCCCAGTTCTTCCTGCTGCAAAAAGGGAATGATGATAATCTATTTTTATTTCCCTTATAATAACTTGTGTTTACCCAGATGCCTACAAGATTTTTTTAGTAGAAGCTTAATAATTTTAATAATCTATGTCTCGGAGTTAGTTTTTCTGGGCCTTATTCTCAGTTGCATTGTGTGCAATACAATAGTTGTAAATCTATTTTTAAATAGAGAAGATTATCTTGAAATATAGTTTTTAGTCCCTTTTGCGGTGTCTCCTACAGGGATCCAACTGTATGAATGATTTTCTTTGCTAGTCTTTAATATTAGTCACTTTTTTCTTGAATCCCCTCTCTCTGTCTTCATTTCTTTTTGATGAAAAAATTTCTGTTTTAAAAAATTTTTTTCTACTTTTCTTAAGTATTTATTATCTCTTGTTGTGTTCCATTCATGTTTCTTGAAGCTTAGCTTTCATTTTTCAAATGATTTTTAAAATTTCTGAGTTTTCCTCATTTCACCTCATTTCTGAATTTCTTTTGAATTGCAATTTTTATTTCCCTTTCATGTTTTCTAACACTTTAATCCCCACTGGAAATCACAGTTTCTATCATGGGAGGCTGAAGATCTGGCAGGCTCGTAGTGTCCAGATGGCTGCTATTCTGGGCCTCTGTTTTCTTACATAGTAAAAAGTTTGAGTGAACAGTTGCCATATCTCATTTTACAAAAAATTTATTCCTAATTGTAGTTCAAAGTACATAAAATTTATAATCTTTACCATTTTTGAGTGGACAACTTAGTAGTGGTAAATATACTCACATTGCTGTGTAGTTATCATCATCCATCCATCTCTAGAACTCTTCATCCTGCAAAACTGTCCCCACTAATAAAAACTTCACTCCCCCTGCCGCTGGCACCCACCATTCTACTTTTTGTCTTCTATAATATCATCGATAAAAATGTCATCAGCAATCTAAGCATTCTAAAAGCTTGAATGGTTTAAAGGGCAAGAGTTTAAAATCCTACAGGGAAGCAAAATTTCTACATCATCTATGCATATTATTTAAGAGCAAAAATTACTTTAAAATTAATTTTATGAAGTTAGCATAACATTAAGCCATAACTTGATAAACTTACTACTTCCCCCAAGCTCCCAATGATTCAACCTTATTTAATACAACAATTGTAAGTAAAAACTAGCCTACATTGTATGGGTTGAATTATCTCCCCACCAATAAAATATTTTGAAATCCTAGCTCCCAGAACCTCAGAATGTGGTTTTATTTGCAAATAAGATGACTGCAGATGTAATCAGTTAAGATAAGATCACAGTTGGTGAGAGTGGGCCTTTAATCCAAAACAATTGGGGTCCTCTTCTTACATACACAGATATACAAACCTGCTCTAAGAAGACTCAGACACGAAGGGCCAGCAGCCATGTGAAGACAGAGTGGGAAATGGAGCAACACCACCACAAGCCAATGACACTGGGAACCCTGGAAGCTGGAAGAAGCAAAGAAGACTCCTCTCCAGAGCCTTTGGAGGAAGCGGGCCCTGCAGATACCTTGGTTTTGGACTTCAGCCTCTAAATTTGAGATAATAAATTTTGTAGTCTTAAGCTACCCAGTTTGTGGCACTTAGCTACAGCAGCCCTCAGAAACTGATAGACAATCAAACCAGCATTTTTATGATGTTAATATGATACGCATAAATACAACTTATTTTGGGGATCAAATATCAGAAAACATGTTAATATATCGCATAGTGTTTGGGGAAGAAAGCTTATAAAATCACCTTGATAAAAGGGATTTGATTAAAGCTATGACTCTATTCCTAGGAAAATGCACATATGCATGTACTACTCACAATATATACCCTATGCCTGCCTGTCTGAAAGGCTTAAGAGAATCCTTTGAAAACTACAAGAATTAATACAAAAGAGGAAGAATGGCTAATAAAGAAATGCACCAAAATCAATGGCTTTTGTAAATGCCAAACGTTAGAAACAGTTAGAAAGCACAATAAATAAAATGGCTTCATAATAGCAACCAAACATAAATTTCTGGAAGTAAACTTAAGTAATATGCAATTCCATATGAAACAATCTATAAAATTTTACTGAAAGAAATAAAATAAGACAAATGAATGCAAGGATTATTAACTTGATGTTATAAAGATGCTATTTTCTCCTAATTAATCCAAGAGTGCAATCCCAGGCAACATCTGCAGAGGAGTCTAAAGGTTATCAGATGATAGAATGAACAAATAGAACATTTAAAAAAGTTTCCACAGTATTAAAAGTAATTAGCTCCACTAGATGTGAAAATATTTGCAAGAATCAAAATTAAAATTGAGAGTGATTTAGGTCAAATAGAGAATGGAAGACCAGTTTAGCACCTTGCCGTGGGGGTAAGATATGTGCTCTGTGTGGTTCTTAGCATCAGTGTAGAAAAGCTGAGTTAGCCCATAACCATCAGGGAACAACTGCTTAAATTTATAGGGAGGAAAATAAATTCAATCTTTAGTTCAAGTGGCAAAAAAAAAATGTATGATAAGGATTGAGTAAATATTGAAAGAGCTGAAGCATATATGCATCAAAGCATGAAGAAAAAAATTGTGATTTTTTTTTTCCTATAGTACAATACTGGAATGAGTCAGGCCCGCTGGGCTCTTATAACTGCAGAAAGCTGAAGGGAAGTGCTGGTTTGCAGTTGTCTGGCTCCATCCTTACCTGGTGGGGAGTCCTGGGCAAAATACTCGTCTATGTTTTCTAATTTTCTCACCTCTGAATGGGAATGATAAGTCCCTACTTTGTGGCAATTATGGCAAAGATGAAATAAAATCGCATGTAACTTGCTATAAACAGAGCATTCTAAAAGCATTAGCTGTGCTGTTTACATAATAGTTAAAATTCTGCACCAAAAACTATCCCAACACAATGAGGGAACATAAGAGAAAGATTTGCACTTCAGTGAGCCAGCGGCAAGGAGGAAGGGGAGCTGTGTTCATCAGCCTAAACTGTGCAAAGTATAGGAGAGGTGGGAGGCAGGGCACACCTCAGCTCTATAGCTCCCCTCTCTTCTCGGAACTTCAGATCACGAGGGATGACTGGAAGCACAGCACCAGGAGTATAGGCCCAGCAAGGGCCAGGCTCACATTCTGCCACACACCAGCTGAACATCGATACGATAGAGTGGGTGCTGGGTTCCCCGTGTCAGGGTAGGGAGACCTGGGGCTGGATTCCCAGTTGTTAGGCAGAATTAGACATTAACAATTCTGGTAACAGATGGCTGGGGGCTACTACATGGAAAGCAAAGAAGACATGATGTTTTTGTACTGTTTCCTGTGTTTTCTTAATCATTTGCGACAGATAAAATCCAAAGAAGCCTATGGCTTCAAACTTTAGCCCAGGAGACTGTAACCACTTTTGAACGTGCTGACAAGGTGCAGGGCCTGAACAAAGTCCGGACCATGGGCGATAGGTTAGGAAAACCTCCAGGTCTCAAAACAAACTACACAAAAAACATTTCATCTAGGGAGCAAAAAGGAAACTTCTTTCATTGGAAGTGGTCAAAACAGCTCACTTTCCTTTAAAAGAACAGTGACCTCAAAGGAAAAGAATGATATTCCTTGAAAATTCATTTAATCATAAATATATAACCTGAGACCTAATTTAGTGCAGCTGCCATCTTGGCACTTGCCCACCTTCATGCTTGAAGGAGTATTTTCTTTATTGCTCTGAAAATCTATCATTTTGCAATACACTCTGCCGGTCCTCTATATGATTGTCTATGTTTCTTGTTTGAAACCTTTTGTCAGTGGCACAAAGAACCAACGAACAAATGTCATTGTTCTTTGTGGTGTTAGGACCTGGTTTCCCAGTGACACAGAGATGCTAGGACCTGGCTGTGCAATCTGGGCTGAAACACCCCAGAGTATTTCAGTGGCATTGTCTGAGGTCCTAGTGCATGGTGAGGTGACTCTGCAGAGTGGAAGGCACAGCTGACACCAATGGGCTCAGAGGAGATGCTGGCTCTGGAGGGACCAGAGGGAGGCCATAGCTGTCCCTGGGTTTCAACACAGAGAGAGAGACTGGGTCACACCAGCTTCAATAGCAGCCTCAACTTCAACCTCCAGTAGGACAGGAAGCCACCCCCTAGGCAGACCCTTCCCCTTTCCTGGGGGATGGGGCCACCATGTTCTGCTTCCAACACAGCACCTGTGGATACTCTCTGAGGGGGCAGGACATGAGCAGGCAGGCTGTTGAGTTCCAGGACTGAACTATGACTGAAATCAGGCTGGACATTAGCTATTTACCCCTCCTACCTAGCACGGAAAGACTTCTGAGAAAGGCTAGATCAGATACTGCCAAAATGAACAAGCCCCCACCTTCTCTGAAACTCGAAGTGAGAAACTTGCAGTGAGAAATTAAACCTTTTTGCTAAAGGTAAATATATTAATATAAAGACCTCTTAGCTATTATAAAAAAAGAACAAAGTCTCCCAAAAGAAAAGTAGGTAAAAGAACATGAATAAAAATGTAAACATATAAGAACCAAAAATAAAGTAATGGTTATTGGATTCACTAAGATAGAAGGTGTGGGTATTTCAGCATTCTGCTGCATCCCTGGACCAGGCAGATTGGTACAACCTAGGAGAGTGAGCACCATGCCCATCTGTACATTGTAGCACACCCATGCATTTGCCCGCAGCCTCCCTTCCTGGGAATGAACCTTTAGTCGTATTCATTTAGGACTCTCTGGGTTAGGAATAGGAACAGAAACTTCATCTCAGGTCTTCCCAATCTCAAAATCTAGTACATGGGAAAAAAACCTCAATAATATAAAATTATTAAGAGAGAAAAAAATAATCACCGATGGCAACCAACAGGGAAAGAAAAAAATAATTGAATGCAAAGAATTTCTACAACAGCCGCCCTGAGAAACCCCAGTCTGGTCTGGAGATGGAGAAGGCTGCGGCAAGTGGCTCTGTTTTCACCCAGCCTCTTGGCCACATGGCTGCAGGGCAGGGAACAGTATTCCAAGGCTCTCCCACACAAGACTCTCACAGCTCATGGGGTGTCTCCAGCATCCTCTTTGCAGAAGAGCTGGGATATAGCAGCTGAGAGAACTGGAGGGCAAGAGAGACCTAAGAAACTGGCTCCTTCAGCAGAGGTCAGCACTCAGGTCACTGAAGCTAGTTGCTAGGAACCAAGCCAGACCTAGTGGAGCTCCCAGGCCTGGGGCAGTGGCTTCTGGTTCTCATGCACCCTCAGAGGATCCCTGCAGGTAGGTACAGTCGCCAGTGCTCACCAAGTCCCTGGTTCCTGGCACTGGGCTGTTATCCTTACACTCCTTGCACAGTGAACTATCATTAAAGTGAATAAATGAACCACTAGAATGAGATTCGAGGTGTGATGTGCTGGGTGAGTAGGAGCACGGCTTGCTCAACTGTCGCCTATGAGATGCTCCCTGTTCAGGAGAACATCTGAGAGGCTCCCTGTACAGGGGAAAGTCTGAGGTGCTCCCTGTCCTGAAAAGGTTCTGAGAGGCTCCCTGTCCAGGAGAGTCTGAGGTGCTCCTTGTCCAGGGGAAGGTCTGGATGCTCTCTGCACAGAAGGTCTAAGTTGTACCCTGCACAGGGGAAGCTGTGAGATGCTCCCTGCCCTGAAAAAGGTCTCATTCTCCATGGTTCTCTGTATGTAGACAATGTAGTTGCACTTTGGAGCACTCCCAGAGTGGCAGGCGCCACTTTGTAAATTTTGATCCTGATCTCTAGCCCGGTCCTTCATGAACCTAAGTGTGTTTCTGCTGACTGTTTGCACAACACTGGTTCCGAGAGGGCCCTTTCAGCATACTTCCTCCTTACCCTGACTAGATTATTATGTCCGCAAAGTAAATCTCAAATAGGATGTATTTTAGTCTATAAAAATAAGACTTCTTTACTCCAAAAGTTGGTTTTGTAGTACCAAGATTTTTCCAAAAACTTTTAATGAATAATTTGTTCTCTAATACAAAGTTTTGGGACTTTCCTAATGACATATAGCACGTGCCTTTTTAATTGTTTCTTGTATCTGATCCAGTGTCATTGAACTTCTCTGTCCTGAGGGAATGTTTTAAGAGAATTGCCTGGAAACCACATCAGAGTGAAGTTTTAATATAAACCACAAATGAAGGGGATAACTGACTTTATTATATGAGGAGATCATTTATTCTGTACATTAGCAGAGCAAAGTTATCTGTAGAGTCTCAGTTTTGGAATCATTTACAATTTAAATGAGCCTCTTATTGAATCATAGCATGCTATGCCACTAGGTCCCTCAGCTAATGTCTAGAATAGGATAATGCTTTTTAAAAATGTAGTTTCCCCACCCCTTGAATTCTGGATTTCAGTTAAAGAATTTTGCATAATTTCCATGGTATATGGTAACATTTTCTTCAAAATGCATATCAAGTCTGCTTTTAAAACAGCTAACCCCAGCTGAAGGATCGCATGGCTTCACAACCTAATTATAAACACTTAGTGATCTCTGAAGGCACAGCAAAACAAATAAATGCATCTCATTGGCAGAGGAATGGTGCTTTTATAGCAAAATGCTGTGTGCTAGGAAAGTAATTAAAACAGGGTATCATTCTAATCCATCGTGCTAAAGCAGAGTGCGATCACACCTTAAAAAACAAACCCTATTTGAGTTCTTGGCCTTTTCGAGGGAAGTGGGACCTTAAAAGAGAGAACCAGCTGTTGACCTCAGGAGCTGGCCTGACACCTCCCCCAGGTCTTGGCTTTCTCCCTGATGACCACAGAACACTCACATCTATGGTGCATTGTTCATCATTGAGATGTGAAATCTAATTGCTCAACCACGAAGGGGTTCCCTGGTCTGGGAGGTACCAGGTGGAATTTACCAAGCTAGAGAATGGATTTCCCCAATGCTGGGCTGCATTTTACCACATTTTCTCTTCCTTCCTCCATCCAGTAGCAGAGAATATCTACTCCTATGCTTGTGGAGATGTCCCAGGGTGAGAGTCATCTGTCCCTGCTGAGCTGTTTCTGGTCTAACAAGATCCTGGCCTGAGTTCCCAGCCTCTTAGGCATCATAGGAAGATAAACCATCTCCTACTGGCCAGTCCCCTGATCTGACCCTGGTTTAGTATAGCTCTGTGGGTACATAGTAGGGACTCCGCTTGGTGGTCATCACTCTCATGTTCTTACCACTGAGACCATCAGTGTGAGCCAGCTGACATGTCTGCTTGGGCTGGACCCTCTATTCTAGCCTGGCATGGCGTCTGTGTGTTTTGCAAAGCTGGGGCCTTCCTGTTCTTCAGTTCTCAGTGGAGATGTTCTCACCATGGGAAGCTATGTCCACTGCCTTTGCAATGCTGCCCCTCGTGCTCTGATTCACATGATGCCATGTGTTTCTTCATGGTAATTTAAAGCATCTGAATTCATTTTCTTCTTTGTCTATCTTGTCCTCCACTGAAACAAAGGTTCTGTGAGGTTTGGGTCTCGCTTGCCATCCTCACTGGGGGTACAGATTCTGACACCTGGATGTGCTTTTAAAGATTTCAAGTGATGAGTTCCTAAAAACCCTTGCTGTTTCTTCATGAGAATTCCCAGCTATCTTGACTTTTCTCTGCACACCTGCTAGGCTTTCTGCTTGCCCTTCCTTTAGGGCTCTGAGCAGAACTTGTGCAAGTTGTGAGCCAGTGGGTCTGGACAGAACCATGGCAGGGCCATGGTGGATCTGTGGTCAGCTTGGCCCACTTGGGCTCCCTGCGTCATTGAGCTGAGGATTAAGGCCCCGAGATGCCTTAGTTCCTGCCTGCTACAAGCCAGGAGCAGCCATGTCCCTGTGTCTGTGTGGCATGCAGTAGCCATTTTTTCTACTAATTTGCATCTTTGTTCTGATTGGAGACATTACCATGCTCCAACTAGTGTTACTGATCATCTGTGAGCCCTCATGTGCTCAGGAAATAGCAACACTTCAAGAGGGAGGAAATATTGTATACTCATGAGAAGCACAGATATGGTTAAATATAGCTTCAGAGAACACTGTACAAGACAAGGAATGCGCCTTCTAGAGCTCAGCACACTAGCCATGCACATCCAACTCTAGTACATGTCACCTGTGTCCCTGTCTCAAGTAGACTCTGCTATGCAATCTCAGACCATGCAGGGCACTTGCAGTTCACTCTGTCGTTTGAAACCCCTAATTTTAGGTGGTTTTCTTTTTCTTTTTTTCCCCTTCCTTTTTTTCTGCTTTTCTTTTCCCTCTCTCCCTTCTTTCCTTCCTTAATTCTTTTTGCTTAAGAATGGGGATGGAATCCAGGGCCTCACACATACTATACAGGCACTCTCCCATTAAACTGCACCCAAGCCCTGACCATCTGTTTCAGTCATTTTCCCCTCTGACAGCTGTAGCTCCAGCCGGCTGACACTCTGTGACAGTATTGCACGCTCCTGAGAGCACAGCGTTGTGCTGCGGTAGCTTCATCCCCTTCAGCATGTCCTGGCACAGGCTGAGTACTCACGGCTCTCCTCCCGTAGAGTGTGGAATGTCAGCTTCCTTACCTTCATTTTGGGAGTGTGAGGACACTGGTCTGCCCACAGCTGGTCCTCTGTGTATGTTTACTGATTAGATAAACTGCTTATTGGACAGGTGGTTGCCCCGATGAAATACCCAATGTTCCCATCCTTATAATAGGTAGCAGAGGCCAGTGATAGCAGTTTTGTCCAAATGGAGGCCCCACATCACAGAGCATGGGAGTGTCTGGGATAGTAGTTCTATCCTTCACGAGAGGACAAGAGTCTGAACAGGACTTGGTGGAAGATTTTCTGTGGCTTCTCCTGCATGTAGGCTGAATGGGGCTAATGCCATCCACCCAGAACTGAGAGAGGGTTACAATCCAGACACTCAGTGACATCTCCTGGGTTTCTGGACCCAGCCTTACCTGAATCCCTGCAGACTCTAGGGCCTTTGTTTAGGAGAGTATGAAGCTCTATTTGTGATATGTGCAGCAAGAACTTCTCTATCTGCATCCCTGGAACATTCTCTTTGGTCAAATTCCCACAGGCTGAACCTCATCTCCCAATTGCAGATTGCCCTGGACACATCTTGTGATGAACTCCCCTCCCTAGGAATAAGGGTGGAGAAAGACAGGAGGTTCAACTTGAAGCTCTAATGGACCAGGTCAGGACCAGTATTTCCCTTGCTCCCAGCAGCCCTTGAGTGTGAGTTGGTGGTGAACTCGAGGACATGCCATTTACCTTGAGCAGAAATGATAGTAGATAAAAGACAAAATGTAAAATTAAGCCACAAAGTTTGCAGCAGAAAAGGCTCTGAGAGGAGTGATTAATGGTTTGTTAGCATTTATAAAAGTAAATGTTTAATTACTTATTACTACTGATTATGCTAATGAGGTGGAATAATATATAAGAGATCAGTTTGAAAATGAAAAACATGCTGGGAATCATGGTGGATAGTGTGACGATCAGTCTTGAGACTGAGCCCCTCTTCTTCCTGTGGACCCCAGGGGCTGCTTCCAGGTGAGGCTGCTGCCAGCTGCCTCCAAATGAGCCTGAGTACAGAATGCCTGGTCACAGGAAATAGTCTAGGTGGGCATCTGGTCTGCTTACACAAAAATATAAGAAAGAGGATGCTCTGCTTACCTTAGGCATCTATGGAAAGGAAAAAGAAAGCATCCTGTTCCTTTCAAGAGAGAAGGGAACAGAGGCTGCCTTGGAGGGTGAGGTAGGGAGCTCAGCAGGCTGGTCAAGGGCTATTCACGGCTGTGCTCTGGTGCAGGCTGTTCAGGGCCAGGCTATCTGTAGGGCCTTGGCTAGGGTGGAGGGCTCCTTGCTCACCTGCCCAGGTGTCTCCCAGAAGAGATGAACAGGCATCAAGTGCTGGCTGGTTTCCTTTTGGACTCAAAGGAAGGCCGATGTGGACCTACCAAAGAACAATGGGGCTGGACCCAGAGCCAGTAGACTCAAATGATGCCAGGAAGCATGCCCCCCTGTTGAAAAGTGAACTATCCTTGAAGAGAGCCGAGTAGCCTATTCTTGCAAGATCTCGTAAGGTCAGTGGGTATCATGCTGCTATTTTAATGGAAACCCTTGAAGCTAGCAGGAGATATTCTTCTGTTGTTTCCCATTGGGAAATTAAGAAAGGAAGGGTGGTGCCCATCCTGGATCTCTGTCCTCCATCTCCTCTGCATCCTAACCCTGGGCCCAGTAAGGAGCGCCCTGCAGAAGGAGAGCCTACTCTGGCCCTGACTGGCTGCTTCCTGCCCAGGCTTCTCTTCACTGCCTCTGGGCCTTCCACTACAGCATAGTCATTATGCATCAGACTCAAGCCACTAGGACCACATGCTTTGTTCACACTAGGTAGCATGGACTCTCAGGACATCCACTCACCACGTGAGACAAAAATGTGTATTGTTCACCATACTGCGAAATGGAATTGCTGTCCCCATTTTTCAGGTGAAAAAAACTGAGGATAAATGGTATTAAACAATTTGCCCAAGTCCACCTTCAGGTGTGAACAAAGTCATAGTAAGAAGCCACAGTAACCCACCTCTCTGTTTTGCCTACCATGCCACGCTGCTGGTTTGGATTATGCATGTGGTTCAGATTACGCCCAAGGAAAGGCTCCTTGGGCAGCCAGCTGTCACTCACCACTGAGCCCAGGACACCTGAGATGTCTCTGTTGCAGGAAAGTCCCACAGCTGCTCAGGGACTGTTATCCACTTCTGTTGGGTTTCCAAGCCTGGGGTTCTCTAACCCTCAGCTGCTTCCACCTTTCTTATACTTCTGTGTAAGTTCACACACAGATGCTTGCTTGTACAACTGTACATGCACACACAATACATGCATGAACACACACATACACACACGAAGACACACATATACATAAATGGGTTCACACAAATATACATACATGCATGCACAAACAAGTGTACACATAGATCAAAAGTATTATGGATATTATGAGGCCATAATTATAGATTTTTTTGTATTATTACTTTTACTATTTAAAATGAATGCTAATTAGTCATGTCAAGTGCTCTATGACCAAACTGTGAAAAAAAATGTTTAAGTCTCTGAAGTACAGAAATTCAAAATGAAATTAAAATTAAGATTATTGGCAATGTCACTATCTAAATTGGCAATGTCACTATCTAGATTCTCTTCCATTTGCATATTTATAAATCACTTTTGAAATTTTTAAAGGCAGATTTTTTGGTATTATGAATAATTGAGTTATACTGTATATGCTTATTGTAACTGGCATTCTCCCTGGAAAGTACATGTTGATGCCGTCCTGTCAATAAACGCTGACACAGGTGCTGTGGTATTCCAGGAGGGGCAGTTTTCTTGCTTCAGTTTTGTCCTCCATGAGGCACTTGTACAACTTTTGGTGCCTCCTACTAAAAGACAGAAAGGCAACACACCTCTGTGGGACAGCACTGGTATGCAAACCACTGACTGAGGTGTCCCCTTTGATGGCTGCATATTATTTGTTTATGTAACTCTACCAGCATTATTTTGTCAGAGGTACAGATTGAGTTCTGTGCTGTCATGAAGAATGTGCCATGAACTTCTGGTGCACACATCTTTGCATGCTTCTCTGATAATTTCCTTCATCTGAATGATGAGAGGCAGATTGCTGGGTGTGCCTTTTAAGGGTTTTTGTTCACACATTACTAAATTATTCCCCTGGAAAGGTTGTATAATTTTATATTTTTGTAGGCAGCAGAGAGCCAATAAAAACAAATTCCCAGGCCCAGGTTTATTCTTTAAATTTGGGGTTTTAAGTGAGAAGATAAGTTTTTCCTGCATAAGTATCTAATCTCTAACTTAGGTATCACTGGTGAGGTCCCCACCCATCTCTGGATTTCATTGTGACTCTACATTTGCTCCTCAGAGGTTTCTTTTCCTTCTGAGACCATCTCTAGAGCTGTGATGCTAAGAGTACACAGATCATCTGTGTCAGACCCTGTGGGCAATGGTTCAAAACACAGACCTGCCTTGCCAGTCAGAATATCCAAGAGTCTCACTCTCCACATCCCGAGGTTCATAGATATTGCTGTCTGGTTTCCCATAAGGAACCCACCCCATCAGTAAGTTTCCTTTTTTGATTGAACTCTCCGGAAACACATTGCACATACAGACCCCACCCTCGATGTGGACCACCTCACAGCCTGTCCTAATCTGAAGCGAGTAGGGGTCACGACCTGAAAGGACAGCTTCGCAGTCCCCAATACTGGGACAGAGCAGGGATGACTTTTATGTGTTTCTTTGCCACAGGCCTTCCCAAAGCCTCTGTGAAAATGGTGTGAATTAGGAAGAAGGGGAAAATACACTCAGCCTTTCCTGCAAACTCACAGGTACACAGTTCTGGAAAGTGTCATGGAAACTCACCTTCCACTCTTGCAGTTCTTCTTTGCAAGGCTTGCCTGCACTCTAGGACTAGAACATTCTACTGGAAAGCTACATTCCTCAGTCCAGGCCTTTCCAGTAATGACATATATTTAGTCACCTCTTAGATCTTGATATGGTACAATCTATGAGAAAATTCAGTGTACCTTCTTTATTTGGAGGCACAAACTAGTAACTAAGAGTAAATTTAACAGTATATCATGTCCACAGAAATGTTATATAGCTATTTTTGGCAGCTTTCTACAGCCTTATAATCTCTCTTTCTTTCATTGTAGGCTCCTAAGTCACTCTACAGGAATATCATTTATGAGCTCCAGCTTCCTAGACATGAAGCAGTACAGTTTTTGTGAATGCATGAAACTGAAAATGGGAAATACATGTCTGATTCTGGTTATACACCTAACTAGTTGTCTGACTTTGGATACATTCCTCATCTTTTTTTTCTGTTGAAATTCTCTCAGATATAAAACAGATATTAATCTACATTCTTCTGAATCTGCTCTATGCTTGGAAGATGTTATTGGTCTTTGGAAAGGAAAGATGAGTGTGTCAGCGCGATGCTCTTTACTCCAGTGGAGAGGTCCTTGAGGGTAGGGTCACAAGTGTCACCACTGAGCCCTGGGGCTTGTCCTGATCTGGAGTCATCGTGTGAGCTGACTCAAGAAGGCCCAGAGGATTCAGGAAAGTTCATGGCTTTCGAAAGGAAAGAAGTGTATTTTATTCAAATGGATACTGCATCAGCTCCTGATTACTGTGTGAGACCAATCATTCCTGTATCTGAATAACTGAAGTGAGAGATTTTGTTATGTGTTTCTTGATTTAAAAAATGATGAGGCAATCTGCATGAGATGCAGAATTGGGCAGACAGCTTTGAAGGACATCTATAGTTAAATTTTCTATTTCAGCATACTGAGCTCTGATGTTCCCACACTAGAAAAATTGTCCAGTTCACCAAGTAGTTATGAGGGGCAGGAGTCTCTGCTCTCTTTCCTGAGCTCACCTGGACTATGCCTTCTTCCCAGGGAAGACAGACCTCTCTTAGGGGCTCATTTCACCTTTCCAGCCTCCGAATGCATCCTCTTTTACCTTGTGTTCAGGCTTCTAATACACATAACCCCAAGTACTTGATGAATAGATGAGTCAACATGTCATAGCTCTTGCTCTATTAAACAGATGCTACCAGTCTTACAGAGGAAGAGTTACAAAATTTCCTTTGGAAAGTGGCTCTTTTAGCATGTAGCAACCCTCCTGAAGAGACTTTTCCTGTCCTCTAGATGTTGGAAATCAGATCCATATGGGTCTCAGCCAGCGAGACCCCTAGGAGTTGGAAGGCTCCTAGGAACTGGCCCTTCTAGCCCCAGCAGCAGCAGTTTTACAGTTACCAAGGAGATTCTGGTATTTTATTCCCAGACTGGGACAATGGCAGCAACAGTGGCTGCAGCAGCAGCAGCAGCAGGAATCCTATAAGAATGTATCTGGCTGCTTCTCCAGGGTGCAGGGATCCTGATTCCACAGCTTCCAAGCTGTGGAAATTTCTTCTCAGAAATGTGAGTGAGTCCACCCTCTCCAGGAGGATCTGCTATCTACAGCTAAGAACCTTGACGCATTCTGATAGTCGTGGCTCATCGAGTCTTTGAATCTCTTTTCCTCACCATGCCATGAGATTCCCGGCATCTATCTCAGCTTTTATTTATTTATTTTTTTTAGGATAAGGGATCGTGGAGTCCAGCTAAAAGCCAACCAACAAAACCCATTGCAACATGATTAAGCTAGCACAATGAATCCCAAATTTCTGCTAAATTCTCAGATTTCACAAGTTAAACTATCTGAATATACCTCTTTTTCCTAGGGCCAGCATCCTTAAACCCATACCTACATGTGTTTTTCATATTTTATTTCTGATATAAATTAGTAAGTCTTGGGATTTTAGTAGACATGTTTACTTCTCCTAGGATTGATGCTGTTAGTGGTTTCCTGGCTTGTGAAGAGAATCTGCTTCTGATTGTAAGTCCAAAAAATGGAGGGTGTTAGTGATGGGGCAAAAGAGTTGGTGCACTTTTGCAATATAACAATATCCCTGGTGAGGGATAAGAAGTCGCTACATTTAGTGAAGGAAACTGAGTGCATTGGTGGTTTGGAGTCCTTAATATCATCTTAATTCTTTCAGATATCTTTATTAAAATTTTCAGTTTTCTTCTTTTTCCAATCAACACCTTAGTTTTACTTACGAAACCATGAATAAAACTCCCAACTTGCCTTGTAATTCAACAACCTGAAGAATCAGATTGTGTATCTGGTTTTCAGCTATAAGACATTTATTTAGGAAAGTCACAGAATTTTGTTTCCAATAACTTTAAAGTAAGAATTTTAGGCTTTGAACAGTTCTGAATTCCTCGTGCCCATGCCTTGGCTTCTAATGGCTCCTAATTCCGAGTACGGGAGATAGCTTAAGTGTTTCACCACTTTGTGCTGTCAACTCCCTGTATCTCATGCTTTAATGAACTCACTAACTCATGAAATCTCACATTCCATTTTCTTGTAGATTTTGTACATGCAGCTACTTCTGATATCAAAGACACTCAGCTCACAGAATCTTTAAGAGAGTTAGGAAACCAAGCAGGGATGCTTCGCACATGGGAGCAAGATAGAATGGACATCTGACCACTTGGGAATAGTCTAGTGGGATTCCCTTTGCCTCTCACTGGTCACACGTGCCTTTGGAGACAAGCACTAGAACTCTCCATGCATTTGCCCCTGAAGATCTGGACTTTGACACCTGCTCACATCCCCTCTTGGACGTGGACATGGCTCTCCTCTGCTCTGGGAACAGGACGGATTTCATTTCACATGGGCTGGATTTGACTCCTGCAGGTCTTCAAAAAGGACCCCGAAGGAGGAGGAGTGTCTGAGCCTGGAGCTCATGAATGTGCAAGTTCTGGGCTGGAACTCACTGATTTTTATTATGCTTCTTTAGGGTAATTGAGGTTCCTAGTGGATTCTGTTTCTTTGATTTCTTTTCTATAGAAAAGAGAACATTTTATCCTGAGGATTTGTCAGGGACTTGCTTATGATTGACACTGGCACTTTTTAAAAAGTATTGTATTTTATAAGAACTGTCAGCTCTTGCCTCAGAAGAAGACTTTTTATGCTTTGTGGCATACTCGGTGTCATTTCTGTCAGCTCCAAGATGACGTTTATTGTGGGCTTATTAGTTCCTAGTGCCTGACTTACTGCATTTTGAATACGATGTCTGCAAGTTTTTAAGTTTTCTACTTTTATCCCCAGTTGGGAATTCCTCACAAGGCAGACACTAAAAATCAAACTGCCAGCAAGCAGCTTTCTTCACGAGTCCTCAGCTCCTTTCATACTATATGCAATTCATGGGAACCACCGCATTCTTGCAGTTCAGCTGGCCTGTAGTGGGCCCTGCCATCTGAGGGTGGCCCATGCTGCACAGGGGGGCAGAAGCCTAGACTGGTTGCTCAGGCCTCACTTGCCGGCTCTCTCTCACCCACCTGTGATATCAGGTGGCCTAAAGGTGATGTTGTTTATCCACAAACCAAAGCTAATGCCCAACCACAGTGCTGTAAAGGTTGTGTTCCAAACAACACCTGGCTTCCTTGGGTGCAAGGCCATCCAGGAGACTCAGGCACCTGAGCAAGAGATCTCTATTCTGCCAGTTGGACTACACTCTCATTTTCTGGAATCCTCTGGAAAATTCCATGTGAGCATTTTCAGACTGATGGTACTGGAAAAGAAAGAACTGAATAAGTATCTCTCCAGCATTCTATAAACAGCTGCTCATAAGGGAGGCATCAGAAGGCCAGGCTGGCTCCACAAGTGCCCAGTGTGGTAGATAGCCAGGACCTTCCATAGAATCTCTCGGCTGCTCAGAGCACTGATTCTCCCCACATGCCACTGTCCGCTTCTCTCTGCTCCTCTTGCTTTAGGAAGCTCACTGACGTGTCCACCAGCAGAGCACAGAAGAGCTAGGGTTGACTGACAACCAGGATCATACCTTTGTCCACAGTGATTTGCGGAATAGAAATGTCCAGAGAATTGGCATGCTTAGACCTTTGGGTGAGATTTCTCCCTTTCTCCTTCGTCCATATTCCAATAGCAACTCATTTGTAATATTCTTCAGCTTTCAGTATTATTTCATGGCCCCCTTTCCACATCCTATGTTTTCTTCTGCTTGCCACAGAAAATGGCAAGATCAATTTTTTTTTTTATTTAAAGAAGTGAAGCTTCTAAAATAATTTATCTTCTGGTCTCTTAGAAGCACACATTTTAGAGCTAAATGATGTATGATGATCTATAACTAGGTTTTAAAGCTATGTTCCCATAGTACCCAGTGGCCACATTAACCAACACATATTTCTTCACATCGAGACAAAACTCAAGTACCATTAATGCTCAAAAATTTAAATAGTTTCATTGTCTGCTTTGACTATGCATATTTGTCTCTGCATAGGAAACTTAGAGGAATTCCTTATAGTGAAATCATCCAATTCAATAATATCGGGTCCTAATTTGTGTGTTTTGTATGATAAATGCTACAGTTACGAAAGCAGAATTATGTAGTCTACATTTGTTGCAGTTAGTAGCAAAAAGCCAAGCAGATGGGGTTAGAGCATTGCTGATCCTCCACCTAGTGCCCTAGACTTCCTTCAGTTCTGAGTACTTTGCCCTGAAATGTGTCCTTTTTACACAACTGTCTCCTTCCTGGTTTATAAATGCCTCAAACCAGCCAGTTCATGGCCTCCTTCCTCATCATTCAGCAAAAGGCTTTGCTTCAAGGGTGGATTTGGGTTGAAAGATGTTTAGGGTGAGTATAATTTTTAAGAACCCTCACAAAGCAATTACAGAAAACAAGAACATTTTGTCAGCTTAATTGCTGAAAAAAACAATATTCATTTATTTAACTTACTTTAGAAAAAGCATGATATTCATTCCTAGAGACCGGTGGTGCTATCTGTAAGTCTATTCCTATCTCTTTGCAAATATAGCTTATTTTATTTTATCATCTTATAAGGCATGCATTATTTTGGAAGTTTATTCAGGATAAAGTTTAAAAAATTAATCAATGCTGGCTTGTTTTTAAGATGATAAGTTATATATGGCTTCTCAAATACCATCTTTAAAGAAAATAAAAATTATGGCCTCTGCCAAGGAGTAAAACTTGATTCGGTTTCACTTGGAGTAAAATATATGCTTAGAGAAAGCTTAAGGAGCCAGAATATTTTAGTTTCTGGCAACCAATGGGTATCCAGATCTTTGCTGAATAAATGAGTGAATATATTTGTTGGCATATTCTGTCTCATTATGACCACAACTTAAAATTTTAAAAATAGTCACTTTGCCTTAACATTAGCTAATGTATTGTAACACCACTTGAGTGTTCAGCAACATGGGACCCTTTTGTGAATTTCTTATTTTCCAGAAATGAAAGAGCTGTTATTAATTTCAATTTACTGCTTCTGTAAAATGTGCTCCCAGTGTCTGGGCACATTACCTTTGTGTGTTGCTTGGAGGAGAAGCAAAGCTCTTCAAAATCTCTTCTCCAACATCAACACCACTTGTTTATAGCCATCACAATATTAGGAAAAAGCTTTTACCTTGAGTAGGTTCCAGAATTTTTCTTAGTCTTGAGGCAGAAGGGTTGTGACCTAAGCAGCTGGCCATACAGGTGCGTGGAACCTACCACACTCACCTTTGGGTTCCCAGGGCTTGATCACTCACTCTATGTGCTCATCTGGGAACACTGGGAGCAGCCTTGACAATGGGCCCTGGCAGTTGTGACGTAAAGAAGTGGTTGTCAGGAGAATGCAGCAGGGAAGCCCACCAAATTGGCCTTTCTGGTCCAGATATCTTTACCTTAGAATATGGATAATGCCGTGTATCTGAGACGAGTTTTAGTATTAAATCAGGGTCAGAGAACCCTTAGATTTACCATCAGCTGGCAGGTTAAAGTCATTCTGCTTCTTAAAAAAATGAGTAGGAGGAACAGTGTAGAACAGAACCCCCTGTTAAGAAGGCCCTTGCCCTAGGAGGCACTAGAACATGGAAGGGCACAGGGCATAAGGAGTCACAGTAGGGGACACACAAATGTGCAGATCCCCAGGAAACCCAGAGGTATGCTGCCTACCTTCCTATCAGATCAAAGTGTTCTGAGGGTACACTGAGACAGGCAGGGCACATCTCCCAGCCCCTGCTGACCCATCTTGCCAGGAGCAAGGCTTCCATGGTTCAGGCTGCCTACAATGTGTTCTCCCACAGATGGAGCAGAGACAAAGGACTTGCCCTGTTGGACTTGCTGTTTCCCAAGCCTCCATGGCTCTACTTGATGTACGCATTTTTCCTTGTAGATTTGAGGTTTATAGCTTGTCACATCAGAGAGTGCAGTGGCTGAGGATCTGAACAACTTTAGGAAAGCTCGGAGGTGATGGTGGGACTGAGGTCAGAGATGCTATAGACAGCTTAGGGAGAATGATAGCATATCACAGAAGGTGCTTAATCTGGTGCCAGGGAGATGGGAGAAAGGTGCTAATACAGGTGAAATGCAGAACCCAGGAGGGGCCCAATCCTGTGGAAACTGTGCCAAGACATTTACAAATGGAACTAGGGTGTAACATAGGAGCACGTGAAGGTCCACGCTGAGGAAGAATAAGAGGAAAGGAAGGGGAGCTCTGTTTGAGTGAAACAATAACAACATTGGAAATGGTCCACAAACCTGTAAGCAGTATCCTCATAGTGGTATGTTTGAAAGGAAAGAATTATCCAGAAAGGGTAGACACCTAAGGAAAGACCAAACAGCCAGCAGACCAAAGCCTCTGAAGATGAATGGAAATGGCTTCTCCCTCCATCTGTGATGGGCAAAGAATCACTGGTGATAGTGGGCTTCTGCACATCCAGGCTGTGGACCAATGTATGTAGATGAGCATACATGTGTGGTGTCTGTACATGTGCACATAGGTGCACACACCACAAACACCTTTTTATTCTATCAAAAATGTAGCCTATGAGTGCAATTTGGATTCTTTTTTCTTTTCTTCCTTAATATTGAGGATTTTAAAAATAAATTAAAATGTTGATGAGGACATAGTGACTTACTGACAGTGGCAGAGAAGTTGGGGTCAAGTCCATGTCCATTTGAAAGACCAGCCTGTGTGAATCCTGGGAGGAAACTAAAGCTGAAGTTCCACATGGACTCCGACAGCAGAAACTTTAGATGGCTCCGAGACAGTGAGCAGCAGCACAGAGGTGTAACCCTTTCTTCTATCTGCAGAAAGGCAAAGAGCCCTTACTAGCATGTCTGTAGCACTGAGCAGCCCTTTGTGGAGGGGATTTCCTGGGAGCGGAGGTCAGAGTGGACTGAACAGAAGGGCCTGGAAGGAGCCCTTGACATGAACAATTTCATGAGACTCATGAAGCTTCAGAGAATTCCAAGCAAATGTCAGGGAGATGTGCCCTGCCTGTCTCAGTGTATCCTCAGGACACTCTGATCTGATAGGAAGGCAGGCAGCATACCCCTGGGTTTCCTGGGGATCTGCATATGTGCTCCCAGTGTCTGGGCACATTCCCTTTCTGTGTTGCTTGGGGGAGAAGCAAAGCTCTTCAAACTCTCTTCTCCAGCATCAACACCACTTGTTTATAGCAATCACAATATTAGGAAAAAGCTTTTGCCTTGAGTAGGTTCCAGAATTTTTCTTAGTCTTGAGGCAGAAGGGTTGTGGCCTAGGCAGGGATGTAGAATTTTGCATTGATGTGACACCAATTTGAAGTCATCTGTGCAATTTTGAGTAATTCTCCCAACCTTCCAGGCAAATTTCTAAGGACTCCGGCTGCTCCTGAGAATATTTCTAGCCATGACTGTGGAAAGGAAGTAATTGCATGGAACCTGCTATTTTTCAATGGTCCTGGTATCGCCTTTGATTCTATTTTATACAGACAGCTTGGGGTGCTACAGCAATGTGGAATAGAGGAGAGGCTTAGCACTGGAACGATGTGAAGACACTCTGCTTTCTGTGGCTCCTCCACATGCAGGGCACAGCTGCTTAACCAAGTGGCAGGCAGACAGACGCACTTCTAAGAATGGTGGTTTTGTGTGTTTTCTCCTTTTGCAGCGCCTTCCTGTTCCAACACAAACATCTATTGTGCAAAAAAGATGTTCTAAAACTGTACTTAGAAATTGATTTCACTTTTCGCATGCAAAATTGGCAGGCTGTGTGGGAGGGAGATAGGAAGAATTGCTGGTGGTTCTGGCCTCCACAGCCCTGTCTTGTCGTGTCTGTGCTCATTCCTGTTGGCCAAGGACGAAAAGGAGTGCATTCAAGGGACTTTGCTCCTCTGACTTTGAGAAGCTCTAGTCTTTTGCATTTGACCCTGTGTGGATTCATGGATCATAAAACTTATAGGAGCTTCCTGCCTTCTCCGCCCTTCCCCAAATATCCCACCTGCCTGGAAAGGCTCTGGAACCAGGTGATGCTGGGACATCTCTGGGTATTGTTTCCGATGTCTACATTTTTATGATTCTTCAGTTTATCAGTTACTGCTTTTCAGTAACCAGTTTAGATGTACATTTCCAAACTGGTGTATTTCCAATCTTTAAGAAGGATAGAGTAGACAAAAAACATTAAGCAGGTTTCTCTCTTGTGAGGTCTCCCAGAGTCATTAAAATCCTCAAGTTTTGTGTATCTTTCCCAGTGAAATGTACATTTTAAAATGCATTTGACCCTAGAATATCTTGTTTACATAGGATGCCTATTAATAATCCAGACCTAGCATGATGTGCAATTCCAGATAACAGACCTTGAAACACTGGGTTCCTGGTTGGGCATCCAAGCATTCCTTTGTTAATTGATTTCAGAAATTGTTGAAGGCCTTCTCCACTTGGTCCTAGGCTTAGAAATATAAATAGGTTGATTATTTTCCCTTGATAGAAGTTCTGGTAGTAATAATGACAACAAAGCTAATGACAATAGCAATAACAACAGAGTTCATGCTGGGCATCCTATGAACTCACCTCGCCTCAGGCCTGAAATCTCTATGAGGTGTATTCTATTACAGCCTACATGTTTCCTTGAGTCCTGGATAACTTCCCATTAAATTGGAAATATTTTCTGTCCCTGTGTCAGAGAGCTAGATACACATTTTTTAAGGTACACATTTGGTCCAAAGACAGATCATCCTCATTAAAACACAGATTTTCCAAATACCCATCACACGCCTCTGGTTCATGTGTCTTCTTGGGTCCTGGGCAGTGCAGCAGACCTTCACCAGCAGGGAAAGCTTCTTCAAGCACTTCAGTTCCATGCATCTCTATGGTCCCAAGAATCCCATCACAGTTTCCCTGTCATCTCCATTGTCTGTCCTGTGCCAAGGAAGTAGAGGCTACACTGTATATTTTGCCGGGTGATTAGAACTTTGCTTTGGAAGAAGTGTGTTCCAGAGGGCTGACAGTGTTTACTCCTATGGGACCAGGCAGCTGCTGTGGGAAAGAAACACCCCCTGGCCTTCCGTGGAAGAAGTCTGGGAGGACTAGGTTTGGGTTTCCTCCTGCCTCTTACAGGAAATGTGGACAAGCAAGAAGATGAAGGGGTAAGAGCATATTTAAAGCATCACATACACCTACAACGTGTATACCATTTACTCTCAGCAATTTAAAAATGGATTTGATTGTCCTCTACAAATGTCTACATTTTCCAAAATTTTCTAGGGCCTAGGTGGGCCACTGCACATTTCTCCAAAGATAGCTCACCTGAGATGCTGCCGACGTGGCCTTCTGGTTCTGCCAGGATTGGGATGTGGGCTCTTGTACTATTCAGTCTTTAAGGGCCACAGGAGTGTTTACTTTCTGCAAACACTTTCATAGTCTTAATGTGAGAAATACGTGAGGATAACATAAATTAATATAAGCAGGAAAAAAGAAACAAACCCAGCCTGGCTTTGTGATGTGTTTTTTCCAACTCTTGCATAAGGATGTCAGATGCACCAGTCACTTCCACACCAATAATGAGGTGCTGAGGACCTGGCTTAGAGAATGAAGAACTACATCCTTCCACCACTGCACCAGGACTGGACCAGAGAGAGAGGAGATCTCCAGCCAAGAACTGCAGAACTGTCTCCATCTGGGAATGGAGAAGTCAAGGACTTGGAAGAACTACCCTGAGACAGAAGAGGGAAAAGCAAAGCACTTTCGGTATTCAAAAAAATGTTCTTTGTCTTAAGAACAAGACAAAAAAACAAAAGAGATGGCAATCTTGGGGGCACCTGGGCTGGGCCTGCGCAGTGGTCTGCAGGCCATGTCCTGTGCCACCAGAGCCCCTGGGGGGTCAACCGCAGGGGAAGCTGTGGCGCGCCAGGTCCTGCACATTCACTGAGATGGACGTTTAGTTCACTGCTTATTTGTGTCTTTTTTATTACAGAATACAAATGAAACAAGGCCACATAAAGCCAACATTATGTACAAAAGTGCTGCTATAAATAATTTGAAAACTAGGTAAAATTTTAGGTGCAGCATCATCTTCTTTTTTCCTGCATTAGTGTTTCCTACATAAACTTTTACAGCCTGGGTATATTGGTCTTCTTTGTCTAAAACTATTTTTAATTATAGAAGAGACACATGCTTCATGTTAATAGATAAGCAAAGAGAAGGGTCCCCCATCATCATCCTCATCAGCATCACTATTTGGCTGAAGTCCTTCTAAGCATTACAAAAGGGACAGAGGAAAATATCATATCATATAGTATTTTTTTGTGTGTGTGGGTACCGGGAGTCGACCTTAGGACTTCATGCACCAGCAGGTGCCTGTGCCGCTGAGCGCTATCACTGGCCCTTTTTTTGTATGTGCGTTCCGGGAGTTGAACTCAGGACCTTGCGCTTGCCAGGCAGGCGCTTACGCCGCTGAGCCATCTCACCGGCCCAACAAAGTGAATTTAATGAATCATATATAGTGGTATTTAAATATGTAAATATGTTCCATTTTCCCACAAGTAAAAACAACTAAATTATATATATATATTTATTTATTATTAATTATTGCCATTGTTAATGCATTTGGTAGAAAGTGGCAATTTATTATTTTTTATTAGCAATAATACAGAATAATGGGTTTTATTATAATATTTTCATGCATGAACATAGCATACCTTGATTCTATCCTCCCTTCCATTACTTTTCCTTACCTGCCCTTCCTCTTTCCCTATTCCCTTCCTTTTCTACCATAGTCTCCCTTCCAGTTTCATGCCAACATTTTTTTCAGATTGCACATATAAAATATGTGATTCTTGTCCTTTTGAGTTTGGCTTATTTCACTTAACATGATGTTCTCCAGTTTCATCCATTTTCCTGCGAATGACATGATTTTGTTCTTTATGACTGAGTGATACTGCATTGTGTATATATACTCCATCTTCTTCATCCATTCGTTTATTCATGGGCACCTAGCCTGGTTAGCCTGGTTCCATATCTTGGCTACTGTGAATTGCACCACAATAAACATGGGGGTGGAGGTATCACTACTGTATGCTGACTTTGATTTCTTCAGGTATATACAGAGGAATGGTACAGCTGGATCATTTAGTTCTAATTTTAGTTTTTTGAGAACTCGCCACATTGATTTCCACAGAGACTTTTCCACCACCAATGTATAAGTGTTCCTTTTGCCCACATCCTTGCCACCATTCATTATTTTTGTATTTTTAATGATATCTATTCTGACTGGGGTGAGATGGAATTGCAGTGTAGTTTTGGTTTTCATCCTATTTTTTGTTTGCTGTTAGTATGTAAGAAAACTATGATTTTTGTAGACTTTTGTGTGTTTTTGTGAAATTTGTAAGTAGATAAGCACCCTTTCTTTAAATAACTGAATTTCTATCTCTCATTCTATTTGTACTTCTCATGTGTTTAGTATATTGCACTAGACTGTATTTTCAGCATATTTTGAATTTTAGTGATAACAAGCCCCCATGCCTCATTCCAGATTTTAATTATCTGTAATGATTGAAATTAAGTATGATGCTGGTTTGTACTTTGAGATAAGTGTATTTTGTCGTGTTAAGAAAGATTTTTTTCATATTTAGTTTATCCTGAACTTTAAAAAATGAATATTATAATTTATCAGATGCTTTTTTGGCAATTGGAGGAAATATCTTTTAGATTTTTTTTTTTTAAGCTCATACTGGGAGTTGAACTCAAGACCTCGTGCTCGCCAGGCAGGCACTTATGCTGCTGAGCTATATCACTGGCCCTCTTTTAAAGTTTTAACTTACAGATAGGATGAATTATATTTACATATTTCCCAGTGTGTGCCAATTCTTGCAGTCTTTTAATGAATCTTATTTACCCGTGATATCTGTGTGTGTGTGTGTGTGTACATATGTGCTTGCATCATTTAGGATTTTGGATCTAAAACAGTATCATTGGAAAATAGTGTCCTTGCCTATATTCTGTCGAGTTCTGTAATAATGTATGTTACTTTCATATATTAAATTGGGAAGGGCCCTGGAAAGATCACGAACAGTATTTGTTCCTTTTTCACTCTTCACTTTGGAGTGAAACGCTGTTGCCCAAGCACACTGGGCACTGCCTGCCTAGTTTTCCAGTCCCGTCACCTTCAGGGCCCCACCTCCTCTTCAAAGATTATCGTCACTGATCATAATTCATTTGTTCCTGAAAAACGAACCTTTCCATCAAGACTTTTAAGCTTATAAACATGTACAAGAATTATATGTAACTGGGGTACTTTCCTTTTTTCATATCCCTCTTTAAGTTGCTCTCATTTTCTAATCATTAATTTTGGAAAGTTTTATTTTTGTTGGTTAGCTCTTAGCTTTCTTCATAAATTCTTATACTTCATTTAATTCTGTCTTTATTAGTTTATGCTATTTTGTTTGCATGCATTTTATTTCCCTTTTTCTAGATTTTTGAGATAAATACTAAATTTTATTCATATTTTAAAATAATAGAAGCATTAAAATAATGAATTTTCTCTGAATTCAGTTTTAAGAATTTTGACATGTTCTTTAATTTTTTTCTTTTTTCAATAATCCAATTTAAGTGTTTACCTCTTTGGTATAAGAAACATGTTTTTAGAAGTATGTTTTTGCTTTATTCTAAACAAGAGATAGTAATTGTGTCATGTATTCATAAGTGCTGTACAGAATAAATAAATAAATAACCAAAAACAAAAATGGAGGGTGCAGCCAGGGGTCAGGGCAGTCTATGTGTGTAGAGTGAATAGGAGAGAACTTACTGAGAAGGCCATGGTGGAGTGGAGACATGGAGTGGAGAGCAGCTGTGCCAATACCTGCGGGAAGGGTGCACCATGTAGACAGAAAGGCAGGTGCAGTGAGGTGGGATGGGTCGTGTGGCTGGATGGAAGAAAAATATACAATCAAACTCATGCCTAATATTTGCTGGGCACTTAACTGTGTGCAGAAACCATTGGATATGTGTTATGTTTGTAACATGGCTTGTTCTCACTGTGACCCTGTGAAGCAGATGGTGCCATCATCATCTCTACTTTCACATGAGAAAACCAAGCAAGACACAGAAGCAATGTGATTGGTCCAGGTCAGACACTGGTAAGTTCAGTTGGGGTTGAAGCCCAGCAGCCTGGCCGTAGAGCTCTGCTTTCCTGTCAAATGGGGCCTTCGGGTGAGTGCATTTGTCATAGGATCTGCAAGAATCCTGAGAAATGGAACTCCCACCCTGGTCTCTCCTTTCTCACATGGAGAAAAGAGGCAAGGAAAGGCTGTGTGACTGTCCACTGCCCCTGGCTGGCTCAGCAGGAGCTGTGAACTTTGGGCTTCCCAGACTGGCCCCTCTGTACACCTGAGGCTGCTGGGACATCCTTTGTCTGGCATGGCCCTGTGAACTGCCCAAAGTCACAC
Source organism: Erethizon dorsatum (assembly GCA_028451465.1). Classification (NCBI taxonomy): domain Eukaryota; kingdom Metazoa; phylum Chordata; class Mammalia; order Rodentia; family Erethizontidae; genus Erethizon; species Erethizon dorsatum. The sequence goes on along the minus strand of CM051822.1, from coordinate 114,529,608 downwards.
CTGCTACTTGTTCCATAATATTTCCTGGGAGTAGCATATAGGCCTAGAGAAGTGTTAGAATGCTACTAAATAAGGTGATGGAGTCAACAGGGGATGTGCCCTCAGAAGGAGTTTGTGGACAGGAGGGTGGGGCAGGAGAGAAGCATGGAGCATCTGCCCAGCTCCTCACGGGCCACACCTGTGTTTTCTAGTAACTCTCTGGTCAGCCAGGTGTGGCTCTGAGCCCTTTGATGTAGGCAATAATACTGGCCCTACCACAGGTTATGGGAATGGCCAAAAGGACACGTCACTGGGGATATGGGTCCCAGGGAACTGAGGCCCAACATCTGGAGTCTTCCTTGAGCCCCATACCTCCTCCATTTAGAACAGCTCCAGGAGGACAAATGGGGAGGGGGACTCCCCTGATCTGCTCCCTCCATGCCTTGATTAGGGGGACTCCCTTGGTCCTTCCTTTGCCTCCTGGGTAGGGGGGCTTCTCTGGCCTTTTCCCTTACACCTGTGGCCTGAAATGTTCTGTGCTTTGTGAAAAGTTCCTGCTGTATAACATCTAAGGCTCATTGACTGGACCTCCTGCTGGAAGTGATGCTCATTCTAAATGTAGATCTGGTCCTATCTGTGCAGGTAGAGCCAATGAAGGGAGAATGTCACCAAAGGTGAGGCACAGAATGTATTTTTATCCATGTTTAAAGCTGTCAAAAGACCTGCAAGGAAGCTGGGAATAGAAGGGAAGGGTGCCACCAGCACCAGATTGGGAAAAAAGTGACATCCGACAGAATTCAACTTATTATATCAAATGAACACATCATTTTGAGTGTGTGTACCCAGTTGATATCTCCCTTACATTAGTAAGCTCTTTATTAGATTATTTAAAAGACAACAGTGTTTGTCATTAGCTTCACCATGTATCACTTGAATAATGCATGTGGCTCCTGAGCTAAAATTCAACCTTAAAGCATGTTGTGATGTATTTTTGCAATAAAAATATCAAGTTCATTTAAACAATTACTTTTTAAAACACTGCCTCTTTCCCAGTGGGTTTTCATTGATCAGATTATGGAAAGGCAATGGCTGTCCTGATTGTTCCAATGAATTCGGAGTATAAGGCAGATGAAATGATCATTCTATCGGCTCTCCGGCCAGCATCAAATTCGAGGCCCCAACAGGTCTAAATGACTCTTAAATTGTATTATAAAGCTGCAAAAGGAAAATTACATTACAGTAAAGAACAAAAGGCTGCACTTAGGATTTAAATTGTTAATATTTTTCTCTGAAAGTGAATGTTTGGAGTGGGCTGAATTGTCACTATCACATAGCTGAGCTATATGGGAAATGGATTCTGACCCCATATTCTTCAGCTTGTGACAAGCTGAAGCCACAGGTTTGGGGAGGGGGACACTTTGAAAACTGTGTCAAGATTCCAGGGATAGATTGTCTACCTGACTCATGGCCATGGTGGCTTCTTCCCTCTGCTCCCAAGACCCAGCCTGGAAGATACCCTCTGGCTAGAGCCTCAGCCTGGCTGGTGCTTCATGGTCTGCAGGCTGGGTGCATCTCAGCCTGTACTTTTCAGAGCCACCATCCTGAGCTGAGGAAATGACTCTTGAGGGCAGGAAAGAAATGGCCTCTGGAAATTTATGGCAATCCTTCTGGACACAGTCTTGCTCCTCCCCCTAGTTTTCAGCATAGCCCATTTAGGATTCATGTCAGGCCCGTGAGGTGCTCTGGTGCTCCACCTGCTCCCCATTTGGAGGGGAATAGATGCAAACACAAAAGTCTGAAAAAGAGGGAGGGAGAGTGTGAATAGGGCTCTGATGCTGAGGTTTGGGGACACGGGTGCTTAGAAAGGAACCTTAAATATCACATGGTTTCTCTTATATGAGAAACCAAAATTATAAATAAAGAGTAAAATAAAACACAGATGATAGGCAATAGGGAGATAGATCTTTCTTAATAAGGAAGAGGATCAAGAGAAGGAGGGAGGGGCTGGTGAGATAGCTCAGTGGCACAAGCGCCTGCTGGCAAGCATGAGGTCCTGAGTTTGACTCCTGGTACCCACATTAAAAAAAAAAAGAGGAGGAGGGAGGGGGGATGGAGGGGAAGAAAAAGGGATGAAAAAAGGAATTAAGATATGTTATATACATGTACCAACTCCACAGAAGGAATGTAAATATTATGTAAGCAAACATGTACTAATAAAAAAAGGAAAAAAAATTAAAAGTAAAGAGGGAGGGTGAAGGACTCTGAGGCATTACTTTAGCCTGTACATCTGTGGGCTACTTGGCCCTCAAACCACCCCACAGATTAAGTGACTCATACCCTGGGGCTGCGTTAGTGATGCATTACTGTGGGAGCTTAGAACAACAGAAATGTACTCCATGGTTCTGGAGCCCAGACATCTGCACTAAGGCCTCAGCAGACCCAGGCTCACTCTGAATGCCCTGAGGGAGGGTCCTTCCGGCCTCTTCTGGCTTCCGGTGGCTTCAGATGCGTTGATCTCTGCCTCTATCCTCACTTGACATCTCTCTCATGTCTGGGCCTTCTCTTCTGGCTCTTATAAGGATCTGAGGCCCCTGTGTGATACATGATTAACTCATCTGGGGATCCTTAGCTTAATTATATCTATACAGAACTTTTTCCCAAGCAAAGTCACATTCCGAATCACTGGGTTATATTGAGGACATCCTGCCTCAGCTCAACACACATGTTTCTGAATGAATGGCTCTGTGGAGAAAGTCTTCCAGGCAGCTCATGGCCCTGAGATCCATTAGTCTAAACTTATCTCTGTGCACTGTACAGCTTCTGAAATGCTTATTTGAATATTGTGGGGAGTCATTCAGACTGCTTCAAAGCTCAGGGACGTCTAAGGACAAGCGTGTCTAGCACAGGTGCATAGTGGGATACAGTTCTGTAACCACGACTTAGCACAGGTAAGCATGCGTGCTCTGGTCATGGCACTATGTAAGGATGTAAATATGAGATAACAACCCATATAAAAATTATACAATAAAGACTCAGGCAGCTCTTGCTCTGGCTCTTATGCTCTTGCACTTTTGTGCTCTGCTCTGCTCCACGCTGCCTGCTGTTGTTGCTGATGTCTTGCACATGTGTGTTCTTTAACCTTGGGACCTCGCCCTTGAAAATCTCCCTTGGGCCCCCTGAGTGGGCTGACACACGTGTTTCTGGAATTAGCCTTCTTTAAAGAGTATCCTGACATTTCGTGGGAAAAAATCCAACAAATTTTCTCACTTTCTGCATGTCAGAAACCAGTTATTTACTGTATGGCATAGCAAAGAATTGGGCTGAATTCTGGGTGAGGGACATGTTTCCTGTACATTACTGTGAAGTTGTCACAGAGGCCAGAATCAGTAATGGCCAGGATAGCTGGCCCAAGCCTCAGGTTGTGATCTGTGGACTCTACCCTGCACTTAAGGGCCTGCCCTGGATGTGTTTATTTTATAAACGTCCCCAGTGGTGGAGAAAACCATCAATGCTGTGGAGCTTTGACTGACTTTTGGGCTCCAGTGATCATAACAGAATAGCTAATATGAAAAATGCAGGCAGAAGCAAGATATCAGCCATAAACGTCCCCACCAGGATATAATGGTGAATTTGTAGGCAAACACAGTGCCCTGTGGCAGTGCCTTCAGTGACCTCCTCTGTGTAGTCAACAGGTGACCCTAGTTCCCTCGCTGGGTCTCTGCACAACCTGCTCTGAATGAGGCCCAAGATACCTTGTTTAAAGAAATATCTGGGCCGGTGAGATGGCTCAGCGGCTTAAGCGCCTGCCCGGCAAGCGTGAGGGCCCGAGTTCGACTCCCGGAACCCACATATGAAAAAGGGGCCGGTGATATCGCTCAGCGGCACGGGCGCCTCCTGGCGTGCGAGGTCCTGAGGTTGACCCTCCGGTACCCACAAAAAAAAAAAAAAAAAGGAAATATCTTTAGGGTGAAGCTGCCTAAGGCTAATGTTATAGTTTGTGTCTGGATGTCCCCCCAAAGACTCATGTGGTCACGGGGCAGGCTTCCAAGAGTTTGTGATTGATTCATTGTCCAATGCTGGGATTATGGGCGTGAGTGCTACACCCACCCTAGAGTAGGTAGCCTGCATACAATATAAGGGAGGGAAAGAGTCTTGCTCTCTCTCTCCTCCCTTTTGCTCTTGTTGCTTTTGCTGTTTTCTGCCACCATGACCAGTTGTCCTCTACCATGTGCCACTCTGCCTTGGAGCCAGCCGAGTATGGACTGAAACCTCCACAAACTGTGAGCTAAATAAACCTTTCCTCCTCTAACTTTGGGTGTCAGGTATTTTGTCCCAGCAATGAGAGAAAAGTAACCAAGACAGCCAAACAGGGCCCCTGCCAGGAGACCAGTCTCAGTGGCCGGCATGACTGAGAGGCAGCAAGGTAAGGTCTAGCACCACAGGAGCCATGGGAAGTGTATTTCTTAGAGATACTGGCAGGATAGAACAGAACTGTGGTCCATCCAACAAATACAAACAGAAGTCGAGGCTTCCTTTTCCTGTCCTTGTATGGCAATAGGGAAACATCTTAGGCCATATTCCCACAAAGTCAGTGCTCCAGTGACAGAGGCATTAGTCGTGGCAGGCCATCAAGCATCCTCATGGCCCCTGAGAGCAGCCTCTCCAGGCCTGGCCTAGTTTCTGCTGCTCGCCATCACCGATGCTGTTTCCATGTACCAGTAGGTTCCAAAGAGACCTTTGCTTTCCCACTTCTTCATAGGCCCCTTGGGGTGACATGAGACAGGTTCTTGGAGGTGACCAGAGCAGAGGACAGCAGAGCTCTTGGCTTCCTTCCTTGGGTGAAGTGGAGCAGTGGGAGCCAGTGTCACTCTTTGTCCTCCTGCTTTTCTGGGCCTAGGCTTTCAAAGACAGCTCCTCTTCTGTTACTGCTAAATGGATTTTCAGTCAGCAAGAAAGATTCTGAAATCTCATCGATGGTGAAACTTTTCCTTCACTGTTGATGAAGATTCTTTCACACTCTGTAGCACCTTACACTTGCTGCATGCTGGGTGGCAGTCACAGGTGTCTGATTGGTTGGCCCCAAGCCTTACAGAATGGCTGTTGGAGGCTGCTGTGTTTGTACCCAGAGATGGAATGGTGGGAGGGCAGAAGGCTGATGGGCTAGGTGTGTGCAGCGACATTCTCCACATAGAAGTCAGATCAGCTCGCCCCTTTCGGCTGGATGCTCATTGCAGTCTAGGGCCTACTTATAGTTCCCTGGTTTATTCTTCTCTAAGATGTGCTATGTCCACAGGCCTGGTGACATCACAGGATGGCATTGTTTGAAGTATGTGGAGTCAGTGACTCTAATGTGGAAGACAGAATAGACTCTGAATGTGGAGTTTCAGAAACTCTTATCCAAATGTTTATTATGTTCTACTACATTGTACTATATTATATTGTAAATGCTCCTATCCCAATATTGTGTGTATATGTTCACTTACATACAGTTAAGTGGTTAATTTTAAATGCACAGTTAATGAGCTTTAATAAATAGGTACATTTGTGTAACCCATAACCCAATCTCAGTATGGAATATTTCCATTACTCAGAAGAATTCTTGTTTCCTCCAGGCCCATTCTCACTACTGCCCCTGGGAACAACCTCTGCCTGGGTTTTGATCTTCATAGCCTAGGTCGGCTTCCTGCTTGTAAACTTCATGCCTGCAGTGACACATGATACCATACAGAATGCACTCCTTACGGCTATTGCACTTAAGAAAATGTCAGTGAGGTCAAGTTGTTGGTTAAATCTTTTGTATTTTTAAAGTGTTTTTTCCATTATCCTACTGTTTGCAGATTTGTCTGTTTTTTGCTTTCGTATTTGAGATTCAGTTATTAGGAATAATACTTTAGGAGTATTATGTATTCTTCATGTATTGGTCCTCTATTATCCAGGAAGTCCCCTCTGTGGATAGTGGCATGTTCTGCCCTGAAGTCCACTCTGCCTTTGCTAACACACCATGGCTGGGTTCTGTGTTTGTGCTGTCTGCTGCTTCCTTTCCAGCCCTTAGGTTTTAACCACTCTCTCCCTTTACATTTGAATACACATGCCTTGGTAGCAGCATGTGTTTGGATTCTGTTTGCTTGTTTTTAAAATTCACTTTGTCAACTTGGCTTTTATTTGGTGTATTTAGGTTGTTTGTGTTTGGTGTAATTATTTGTGTGCTTTGTTCTAGGTCTACTATCTTGCTCATTTTTTCCATTCATCCTATTTACTCTTTGCTACTTGGTATGGTTTGTGTCTGGATGTCCCCCCAAAGCCTCATGTGGTCATGGAGGCAGGCTTCTAGAGTTTGTGATTGACTCATGGTTCAACGCCAGGATTATGGGTGTGAGTGCTACACCCACCCTAGGGTGGGTAGCCTACATACAATATAAGGGATGGAAAGAGTTCTTACTCCTCCCTTTTTGCTCTTGTTGCTTTTGCTGTCTTCCACTACCATGAATGGTTGCCCCTGTGCCGTGCCACCCTGCCTTGGAGCCAGCTGATTAAGGGAATTTTTTTTTTTTTTTTTTGTGGGTACCTGGGTTCGACCTCAGGACCTGGTGCGCCAGCAGGCACCGTGCCGCTGAGTGATATCACCGGCCCTTTTTTCGTATGTGGGTTCCAGGAGTCAAACTCTGGCCCTCATGCTTGCCAGGCAGGTGTGTACACCACTCAGCCAACTCACTGGCCCCTGAGCCAGCTGATTATGTACTGAAACCTCCACAAACTGTGAGCTAAATAAACCTTTCCTTCCTTAATTTTGGGGACCTGGTATTTTGTCTCAGCAACGAGAGAAAAGTAACCAAGACACAACCTTTTTGTTTTTTTTGTGTGCCTTCTTTAGAATTATTCAACTATTTTTACAGTATTCCATTTTATATCTTATCCTGATTTGAATAAATGCTCTTTTGTATTTTAATCATTGCTGTAAGGCTAATATGCATCCATAGCTCATCATAATCTATGAGAAGCTAATATTAAACCTCTTGGCATAAAACATACAAATCATATAGAAAAATTCTGCCATTTCTCCTTATCCTCTGTCATTTTATTGTCTGCTTTTTACTTCTGTGAATTATAAACCAGCTATTCATCACTACTAATTTAAAAAAGCTATTTGTCTTCAAAGTAATTAAGAAAAAAAGAAAAATATTTGGTTCTCATATTTAGATTTGGTGCTTTTCATTTGTCTCTGCAGACTGAACTTCCTGCAGCTTTTATTTCCTTTCAACTAAGTCTTCCTTCTGCTTATGTTGTCACACAAGTCTGTGGGCCACAAATTTTCTCCACTCCCAATTTTTGGAAAATTTCTTTATTTGTTTTCTTTTTCCTTCTCTTTCTCCTTCTGTTTGCACTTCTTCTTCATCTTTGTCTTCATCTTCTTTGCAGGATATAGAATTCTAGTTCAGTAGGATTTATTTTCAAGTTTTTAAATACATTGTTTCATTGTCCTCTGGCATGCTTTGTTTCACATGACAAGTCAGAAGTTATTCTTGACACAGTTCTACATATGTATTTTTCATTTAATTCTTTTTAGATTTTTTGTTTATATAAAAATTTTCATCATTTTAACTACTATATGCCTAGAAGTAGTTTTACTTGAATTTATCATATTTGGCATTTATTAAGCTTCTTGGATTTATGGACTGCTTTCTGCACCAAATTTGATAAATTTCTAGCATGTATATCTTCATATCCACCCCTCCTTATTTATTTATTTATTTTTTATGTGGGTACCGGGAGTCAAACTCAGGACCTTGCGCTTGCCAGGCTGGCAACTTGTGCCACTGAGTTATCTCACCGGCCCTCCTTATTCTTCTTTTTACCCTTTAGAAATGTAATTATGCATAATGTAAACTGCTTGAAATTCCCGACATGTTGCTGATGCTATGTTTGCTTTTTTTCCAGCAAAGTTTTGACTTTTTAAAAATAAATTTTAAATTTTAGAGTGGTTTTAGATTTGCAGAATTATTGTAGAAGTAGTACAGATTGTTCCCATATATGTATACTCAGTTTCTCTTCTTATTAATATCTATCATTAGTATGTGTTATGGTTTGGATCTAAAATGTATTCCAAAGCCATGTGCTAAAGTTTTGGTTGCTAGGTTATGAGCTTTTAAGAAGTGACTGGATAATGAGGGCTCTAACTTCATCAGTGAATTAATCCACAGATGATATCATAATTTGATGGCATTATTGAGGAGTGATGAAAACTGAGGAGGTGGGGCCTAAGTGAAGAGAGTTGGTCATGGGAGCATGACCTTGTGGATTATATCTTGTCCCTGCCCCACCTCCCTTGCCTGAGTGTCACGGAATGAACAGCTTTCTTCAGCCATGCCCTTTGGCCATGCTGCTTCTGCCTCACCCCAGGCCTAAAGCAGTAAATCCAGCTGATTATGGACTGAAACCACTGAAACAGTGAGCCAAAATAAACCTCTCTTCCTTTAAGTTTATTTTCTCAGATATTTTGTCACAGTGATGGAAAGCTGACTAACATCCTATGGTACATTTGACAAAACTGACAAACATATATCATTATTATCTTCCCAAAACTTAATGTCCTTTTCTGCCCCATGATCCTATCTGAAAGACAATGTTACATTTAGTTGTCACCTCTTCATCATCTCCTCTTTGTTGTTCCAATAGTTTAGATTTATCTTGTTTCTGACAACCTTGGCAGTTTGGAGGATGATTGCTAAGGTATTTTGTAGAGTTCTCTCAAGTGAGAAATGTTCTTCTAGTGATTATACTGGAGTAATGTGTTTCAGGACCAAGATCCCTGGGAAAAAGTGCCATTTACATCATACCCTATGAAGCTTAAGAGCTATTGATGTGACACATCACTGTTTGTGTTAGCCTTTGTTATGGTTTGTATCTGGATGTCCCTCCAAAGCCTCATGCAGTCACGAGGGGCTGGCTTTTTGGAGGCGGCTGAATCTAGAGTTTGTGATTGATTCATTGTGTCAACTTGAGAAGTTTAGAAGCTTAACTAAGTGACTCAGCAATTCTACATCCTAGGGTGTAGAAGACTTGCCCTAGGGTGGCAGTCTACATCCTGGGATGTAGAGGACCCACCCTAGGGTGGGTAGCCTGCTTACAATATAAGGGAGGAAAAGAGGCTTGCTCTCCCCTTTTTTGCTCCTGTTGCTTTTGTATCTCCTGCAACCACCATGAACAGTTGCCCCTGTGCCATGCCACCCTGCCTTGGAGGAAATTGATTATGGACTGAAACCTCCACGAACTGTGAGCTAAGTAAGTCTTTCCTCTGTTAACTTTGGGGGCCGGGTATTTTGTCTCACCGATGAGAAAAGTAACTAAGACAGCCTTCATCATCTGGCTTGATGTAGTGTTTGTCAGGCATCTGTACAATGCTTTTGCTTTCTTTCCTCCTCCATTTTTAGACTGTACTAGTTGGAGGAGAGTCAGCTATGTACAGCTCACATTCAATAAAGGACAAACATTACCTAGGGTTTTTCTACACAAGAGATGTTTCTCTTATCTCTGATTCATTTATTCATTAATCATTCCTTTAGGTCTTCATGGACTCATGGGGATTAATTTTATACTTTTGGTTATAATGTGATGTCATGTTTTTTACTTTGTTGCTCATACTTTTCCAACTTGGCCATTGGGCTCCTTTTTCAGTTTATTCCTCCATCCTTCTAACATATTCCCATCACTGTGGGCTTTGTTTGCTTGTCTGAGTACTTCCTACTTCCTGACACTATAAGGTGCTCCAGGTTCATCCTGTGTATTTCCTGCCTCCCATTTGCAAAAGGTCTGTCTCATTTTTTTTAAAGTCCTATTTTATCCCTTTTCCCTCCCTTCCTTCCACCTCTGTCTATCTCTTGAGCCCCTTCCCATTCAAAAAGATCTGTATACTTCCTATTATCTATCTTATTTTACTCTTTACTTATATTTAAAAGAAACCATGCAGTATTTAAACTTGTGTGTCTGATTTATTTAATTTAATATTGTGATCTCAATTTACCTATGAATGAGTCAAGCCTAGCCTTTTTATGGTAGAGTGGTACTCCATTGTGCATAAATACCTCATTTTCCATTCATCTGTTCATGGGCCTATAGGTCATTTCCAAGATTTAGCTATTGCTGTTTGAATTGTGCTTCTATAAACATGAGTGTGCATGTATCACTGTAATACGATGTATTTAACTCTTTTGGGAAGATAATTAGAAGAGGAATAGCTGGGTCAAATTTCTAGTTTTAGTTTTAGTTATTTTAATATTGTAATAGATCTTTAAAGAGGATCTAGAATGGATGAGCTATACACATGAGGTGGTCTGTTGCAGATGAAACTTTGAGAAGCCCTTATCTAAGAGATTCACCAGTCTCTCTTTCAGTAAGGCAACTTTGTTTACTGCAAGTAGTACTTGTCTTTGTAGAGGCTAACAGTTACTTAAATGACTATATGTCAGGCATAGATTTCAATTATAGCATTTACAATTTTAATCAAAATTATCTTCATCCATAAGCCTTGCTTGTTAACACTCGAGAGTGGCTAATATAGTAGATACTGTTTTAGAAATTATAGGTTAGACAACCTCCAGGCTTCATTAAAAGAAAAATAACTAAGGATAAAACCATGTTATATGTAAGTATAATCTTGTGTTTTACTGATCAAAGTTTCTTGAATAAATAAAAATCTTCCATCAAGGCCATTTTAGACCTTTTTCATAATGAAACAAGAATGTCTACATTAATACTCAAATATTTTAATTTATCATTCTTGGATTTTTAAAAACCTCAAGTTATCTTTCTCATTCTCCAGCAAATATAAAATGAGACAAATGGTAATAATCATTAATTTAAAATAATGTTCATTATATCCAAGGGCAGAATTTTAGATCAGATAGGACCATAAAAACGATGACATTTATTTTCTCATACATATAAACTGACAAATCCAAATGTATTATCATTTTCTAAGTAAGTCACCTTGGGAACCAATACCTTTATTAAAACAATGTCAACCTCCTAAGTCTGTTGAGAAGATTCAAATTATGTTATCTTTTGTGGCAAGTTTGTAATATCAGACACACACGTATCTAGTCTTAATCACTGTTTGTAAAGGAACAATTTCAAAACATAGGGAAACATGTCCCTGATTTTCTAGCAGAACAGATTTTCATTCCTCCCTTTTTCTGGAATAGAATTAATTCCCCTCTCACTTCCTCTGGGGCTAAGTTCTTGCCCTCAGGATGCTGTGGTTGACAAGGAAAAACTGTCATGGAGCAAATGTTTAATTGCAGTGTGGGCGAGGAAGTCAAGGTACTAGAGCCCAAGGCCTCTGACCTCTTGGGCTCTTGGAGCTGGAAGCCTGGGTGGAGGGTTAGCCAGAAGGCCAAGTGGGGTACACACAGGCAGAATCCTGGCTTTGTCTGGGACAGCGTGACCCAAGCCCCACACCACTGCTACCATCTACACTACCGAAAGAGGTATTAGGGATTCCTGAGTGCAAAAAGGGGTCTCCCAAAACACCTTTCATCAACCCCTTCTTGGTGGCTGACTACTCCTTTCTAACCCTGGCAGTTAAGCACCATTTGTTTACTTCCTTCCAAGCTTTCTGAGGGCATTCCAGGGACAAGGCCTGTGCTCTGGCCATGTTTTTGTGGCACTTGGTAGCCATGAGATGCATGCCTAGGATCCTGTCTCACTCCTGGTCCCTTTAAGCACCACCATCCAGCACCTTGAGGGGTTTGCAGTATGTTCTGTGCTGCCCCAAGAGCAGTCCTCAGCTTGTTTTTTTCCCTCGGCTGGCCATCTTTTCATCTGTTTGCTACCCTGACTGCAGCCTATCCCACACCTTCTTCTACCTGCTCTGTTCATGGAACCCTCCCACTAGACACTGGGTGAAGTCCTTTAGGTGTCTGTCTTGTCTCATTCGGTCCTTAAATCCTCCTCTGAATCTGCAATTACATATGACATGGCATGAAGACAAGTTATCTCTCACTTTTCTTCTAGAAAGTGCAGTTCTGTGGTCACTGAATATGTTGCTTAAAATACAGGTTTTTACTGAAACTTTTAGAAACATAAAATAAATAACAGTTATCTAGGGATTCTTGGCAGAGCTATGTATGAACTGTCATTTATCTGTAAATTTATGATTGTATATGAAGTCAAAGATTTCTCTAGACATTTATTGCACCATAAACTTTTAGGACAAATAGGTAAGTGGAAGTAAGATGACAATAAAACTCACTCTTCAGGACACGGGTTGGTCACTAGCCTTTTACTGATATGAGACACTCAGCAGGCAGAACATCTGGTCGTTTCTTAAAGTATTTGTATAATTAAATTGTGTGATCTTCAGCCTGACATTTAAAGCTCACTGAAATATGGTGTTAGTGGCAGCATCTACCTGTGGGCATGTTTGAAGATAGGTTCAGTTAGGTAATCCACAGAAAGGGTTTACCCAGTGCCCAACACATGGAAGAGGTTCTATGAAAGTGACCCATTTTTGTTTCTAAGGCATGCACTGTTCTCCCCAATGACAAGAATGCATACACAAAACCCATGTGGGTAATGTGAGTGTGAATGGTACGCTTCTCTTTGGAGGAACTCAGTCCGCCAAATGCATTTAGATTTGAAGCTCCAGTTGTTTGAATTTCCATATCCAAGTGGAGTACACATTATTATGCCCAGCTAGCCAGAACTTAGCCTACCCAGGATCTTCATCCTTCTCCATCCCCACATGGAGAAAAATGTTGCTGGTCGTTACAAATCAAAGCTTGGGCATATCTGAATGTGACTTGGTGAATAAAGTTCAATGTTTTGGGTTATAGTTCATTCCTTGGGGAAATTGTTTTGTCAGATTCTGGAAAAAAGAGCTCAGCTCCCTGAGAAGCTGCATTTCAGGGATCAGAGGCTGTGGTCTGGCTTTGGGCAGGTCCTGAGTGATGCTTTACCCATCTAGTTTTATTTAGTCTTCCCAAGGACCCCCACGGTGCTTCTCCTGCTGTTATTGGTATTTATGGATAAGGAAACAGAGGCTGGAGAAGTTGACTTGTCCAGGGTCAGACAACTCTTACACTGTGGTCTCTGACTTGAACTCAGGCAGTCAGACTTTAGGTTCTGAGCTTTTATATTTTACACACACTGTCTTCCCACATAAAATTATGGATGTTGCCCAATCTTGGCAACTAGGTGATTTAGTGAGGTTCCATCTCAAAACTAAAAAAAAAAAAATAAATAAATAAAAGAAGGGATGGGGATATAGCACCGTGCAAAAGTCCTGAGTTCAATCCCCAGCACTCCCCAACCCCCACCACATTACAGATGTAATTACCCACTTACCTTGGCCAATAGATCCCACAGCCACCAGGCAAAAGAGGTGGTGTCTGTTGTGTTCTTGGTGCTGGTAGTGATGGGGTCTGGTGTTCTTATTTTCCTGCCTTCTGAGGGGACAAGATCTTTAATTCCAAGATACAAAGAGCCAAGCTCTGGGTAGTTGAGTTCTTGTTCTAATTGGTGTGGAAAACAGTTCATCATGGCTCCTGGGATTCCAACATGTTATGATTTCACAAAATTTATCCTTCCATTCCAATATTTATTTGTAATCTCAAATATATTTCTGATGCAGCTTCAATGAATGTACCTTGGTGGCCCGACTGGTCCTGAAGGCCAGCCCTCAAGTGTCACCTTGTCACATACCTTTGCAGCATTCCTCTAGGATATGGGCATCTTCAACCTCAATCAGGAGTGGTAGAGGGCTCTGAGCAGCAGGAAAACACTGCCTTCTGGGATGATTTGTGACCCAGAAAGGAAGTGAGATACATTGGAGGAAACAGGAAGGAGGATAGGGAGAAGCTTGCGGTTTGTGTCCTAACAGCACGGTATCTTTCATATGGTGAGATGACTCCTCAGCACAAGCATCATTTAGCCAGACATGAGCTGCAAACCCACAGTGAGAGAAGCTCATCAGTAATATGTCTAAGCCAGGGCATTTTTAATGCCTCTGAGTGGGTGCCCTAGGTGATTTCTCTTCAATTCACGAACTTTTCACGCCTCAGTTCATGACCTATAGCATCAGCTTCCACAGAGAGATGATGCTTCTGTCAGAGAAATTGGATGAAAGATGGCAAAAGATTTTGGGCCCAGAGCACATGCCAGGCACTGTTTTAGCTTCTGAGAATTTGGGGAAAGGGAAAAAATAAGAGTAGCTTATGCTTTCATGGAACTTATAACTTATTAGGAAATAGAAGGTATCATTCATGGACACCCATAAGCTGTGATCAGGGACATGATGAAAAGCACGAGGCAGCCCATCTGAGAAGTGAGAGTAATAGAAGGCAGCTGGATCAGAGGGGGTTAAGGTTCCAGGGAGAGGAACCCAAACTTGCAAAGCCTCTGAGGCAGAAAAGAGCAGATCTTGTATGCAAAGGTGCAGAGTCCAGCCTGGCCAAGTGTAGTGAATGGGGAAGGCTGAGAGGACCAGCAAGAACGTAGACAGGGGCTTGTCCATTTAGGGTTGGAGGTGCCCTGCAAAGTGTATCGATTTTCCTAATTACAGTGGGAAGTCACACAGAGTTTTATGTAGAACACAGAAATAGCTCATTTTTGTAGGGTTGTTAGGGTAGCTGTAGAGGTGCGAGAAGGGAGAGGTAGAGGCAGAAAGCCCATTGGAAGGTAATGATGGTGTTCAGGTCACAGGTGGTGGAAGTCAGGAACATGGAGGTGCAGTGGTGATGGGGATGGTGAGTAGGTGAGAGGATATGGTGGAGACAGATTCCACAGCACGCATTACCAGTTTGCACAAGCGAGGTGTGATGAGGGAATAGGAAACATCACAATAGGATGTGATGCCCTTTACTGGGAAGGTAACTCCCAAGGGTGGGGCATCATCCATCTGGTCATTCATGGTCCTTGTGCCCAGAGCATCCAATGGTGGACACCCCACCAATGTTTGATAAATGATAAATATATGACAAATGATGGAGGAGGAATGATTTAGGAAAATAATTACAGGAGATTAATTTTAGGCACTTTAGTTGCATGTCTCTGGGGCATTTGAAAGTGATGTGAGAATCAACTTGGAACCCAGAGGAGATGTGAGTAGAAATGGACAGGTGAGGCTGGCTGGCCTGTAGTCTATAATATGAGGCAAGATACAGTAGGCAGGGAAAGGGTGCAGAGTAGGAGAAATGGGCTGAGGCCATGTCCTCAGAGGCTTCATCTTAGGGGTTTAGGAAGAAAGGAAGATGTTGGGCAGGGCTCTTAGCAGACAAGGAGAGACAGACAGGGGACAAAAAAGTAGAAGTTGTTGAAGATACACAGTGACTTTCTTTTCCTTTTTTTAAAATTTTATTTTATGTAAAAAAAGTAAAACAAAATTTCATAACAAAATAATAGGAGAATAACAATAGTTAGCACACTGTGTATTGTTATCTTTAAAGTAGTTACTTAGAGTACAAGATAAGGGCATAACAAAATTCTGCAATTGGTATTAGCACAAACCTTCCTTTGCAATGAACTAAGAGACACTAGTAGTATAACTAACTTGCATTAATACAGCAAATTTTGCAAGGAGGAGGCAGTGATCAGCAGTACAAGAGCTGTGGAGAGGTCAAGAGCAAGAGGCTGGAGACTTTCTTAGCACTTGCTGTGGCAGGGCAGTGCCTGTAAAAGGTGAACCAAAGCTAGATGGGAGGGGCTGTGTCACTTACATGAATCACGAGGGAAGGTGCTGAGCCAGGTGGTGCTCAACTGGAAAAGTTTTAAATGCAATATCAGGGTTGGTCCAGCCCTAATTCAATTCAAGAAACCTGCTAATAGTCTCTTGGGTTAATTACTCATCTCTCCAGGTCTGTTCTCTCATCTGTGAAATGAGGGATTAGAAAAATAAGACCAGTCCTCTTCTACTATATGCCTGCCATAAATTTTGTGGTGGATCTAAGAAAGATACTACAGGAGTCTACTTGATTTCTTTACCTATTCCCCTTATTTTTATGAAATCTGTAGCCAAGCTTTAAGATCCCCCCAAAACCGGGGTGAGAAATTATGCATTGAAATTTCCTGAATGACTTGAGTTGACTGCATTGTGGTCTGACGGACTATACAGAACAGGACGAAGAAGAAATAATTCAAGCTCATTTCTAGATACATACTCCATGTTCATGGGGAGTGTGGAATGAGTCACAGTTTTGAAGAATTATTATGGCTGCCGTAGTGGTAGGAGAGGGGGAAGCAGGAAGATGCACTGGAAGGTAATGAAATCATGCAGACCTACCTTGGATGGAGTTTTGCAATTGATACTGTAACCCTGTAGGTGTCAAGTGATGTCTCAACTACTAAATGATTGTCCCCCAGCCCCATGGTAGGCCATCAATAAGAAAATGATAAGCTTGTGTCCAGCACCTGCAGCTGCTGTCGCAAAGAGCCATACGGCAGTTTCCACACTGTGTACTACTGGCCTGGCCATTATGGGGAAGGAATTCTAGTGTCAGAGCCATAGACAGCAGAAGGCTAACACTTTTGATTTTCAAATATGGAGGGATAGCAGAGCTCCACACTTTCTCAGTGAAAATATGAAAGTGAATTTTGTAAGTAATTAATCTGGGGTGTTTTTAATTATGCAGTCGATGGAAATTAGCTTTATGTACTGAGCATGATGGAGTTACTTTTCTGAACAGAAGTATTTTTCCTTGCTCATGTCAATGTGTCTCTTAAATCTCTACCCCAGGGAGCATCCTTCAAGACATGCCACCCTTTTGTTAGGACACCACTCTGTTCCTGCAGAGCTGGAGCCTCTTTGTCAGCACAGGGCCTATCAGGGCACTGATGTCATCTCCCTGGCTCCTTTGCTCCCACTGGTTCTAGTTGGAAGCTCCAATCATCAGAAGAAAATGGGCTGAGAGATGAGATGGAAACACATATCAGTTGTCAGGGAACATGCATCAGGCTAGGCCTGGAGCTTGGGGTTGTGGGACCTGCCTGATTCCAATTCTATTAACAGAATATGAGCCATTCAATGTACGTGCCAGTGATGCTCTGCTGAGAAATACTGCTAGAGATTCTCATGGCCTGGCCCCTGCACAGAGTGGAAATGCAAATATTGGAGGCCTGATAGGCCTCAAAACTCCCAAAGAGAGCAAGGTCATTCTTCAGAGGGTCCTAGGGGCATGTCCCTGGAAAGAGGGTGAGGAAAACTCCATAGATGCTTGAGCTGAATGGTGAGGCTGAGCCCTGGATGAAGACTGGCTGAGATTAGTTCCCTCACCATCACCACAGGTCAGGGTCTGGCTCTGCCAGAGAGATCAGGGCCTGAAAACAAGCATTTTCTGCTTTCTGTAATTCTCTCTCTCTCTCTTCAACCTCAATCCCTGTCCAGAGTGGAGTTCTGTGGAGCATTTTTCCCAGCAGCAATATGCTCTTCTTTGCATCATGAAAGATTTTCCTTCAGCTCATAGAATTAATGTGAGAAGCATTCCAACCAACTCCCTGTAAGACTCTAAAAACTGCAGTGCTTGTAACTGCAAACTAATTGCTGCTGAGAGACTGGACTAATTTGCGTTTTGTGCACTTAGATGTTTGCATCAGGATGAGTCTGGGATGGTCTGGTGATGAGGTCACTGGCTGCAGTTGACTCTCCCACATGTAAAGCTTACACACACCCTGGGCCTTTAAACAGGCAAGGTGTTTCTGGGGAGTGACAGCCAGGATTGTGTGCACAGGAGAGGAAAGCTGAGTCCCTTGGTATGGGTCTTCTCTCAGCTACTCCTAACTGGCTGTCACTCACAGTATAGGAGCCAGGGCAAGGTGGGTGGTTGGCCTGTCTGCTTGGCTTTCAGACAGGGAGGACTCTGCAGGGCTGTGTAGGTTTTCCGTTGCCCTCACTGTTCTGGAACTGCTGACTAAATGGGCTCCTCTAAAGGGCAAGGCCATTAATCTTAAAGTTTGCTGCCCTTTGCTCTTTCATTTCTTCCCTGCACAAGGAGGACTCACCCGCCACTGGATGCTCACACTCTTTATCTCTGTGATGTTCATCTCTGGGCTGCTGGCCGCTGAGCTCTGCAGGCTTTGGCTTCTGGCCTAGAGAGTATCTTACTGCAGTATGGGAGATTCTGAGCACACGCGCCTGGAATATACTGCCTGACTGCATTAATAGGCTCATTCACTGGTTCATTCAGAAACAGATATTGTTATCTCAGGTGACAAAGAGTCCACAAACTACACAATACATGCTTTAAGCATCCTGGGCATCAGGACAATCAATGTAGAAGTTTTTCTCAGTCACTAGGAAAGCTGGGTTTCTTCCCCCACTAGCTGGGGACACCTGGGGCCAACAGGAAGGTGAACAGATGACCTCCAGGGCATGTGTGGCTTCCTGTCTTTGGGTTTTTAATGGAGATGGAAGTTTGATCATTGGGTTTCAGCCACTGGGATTCTGACACAGTCACACCAATCCAAATACTCCCAGCAGCTCAGCGAGCTCTGGGGTGGCTGAGAGAGTAATTTTGTATGGCATCTTCACAACTTCCCAGGTAAAACTGAGAGGCAAGGGCTCTGTCACCCCTCTTGGGCATGTCTACATGCCAAACCAGGGAACTCAAAAGGAGAGGCAACCTGGGCATTTGCACCGGCCTCTGCAGTTTCAGGGGCACAGACAGCTCCTCCAAACGAAACTCCCCACAAGTGCAGAGGCATTCATGGGCTCTCTGACCTAGAAACACCTCCAGAATAAAGCTCCACTTTACCGAGGCCTCTGCCATGTCCTTCAGGTAAGAGTGATGGCACCAAATGCACACAGCTGGTGGAAGACAACCTGAAGTGGAAACTGCATCCTGTCTTCCTTAGAAACACCAGTCAGGATGCTTACCTAGCCTGACTTTTGTACACTAGGTAGGAATGGAACCCCATTCTTCACAAGAGAACATTGGAGTTTCTGGTCTACCCTTGCACACAGTGAGAAAATGTCAGACACTCGCATGTATGGCTACTATAATTCCTGCAGAATTCTCCCTTATAGATTTTCTCATCATTTCCCCATCAGAGCTGCGAACAAAATAGAAAGATGTAAACACACTAAAGTGAAACACACACACACACACACACACACACACACACACACACGCATAAGAACAGACAACTAGTCTCCTGTTTTTCTTCCCTTAGTCCTCATAGGAAAACAGTCAACGCTGAGCATGGATGACTTTTTTCAGAAGTGGAACCCAAGGACCAGAAGAAAAGGAAATTGTGAGCTTGGAGAGGCAACAGTACTGAGCCCAGACTTTACTCTTGGGCCCGTGTCCTGCACTATGTTGCATGCATTCACGCAATGAAGTAGCAAGCAACAGACTGTGTGTCCTAGTTCCTGTGGTTCTTCTCAATACCAATGCTTCCCACATTCTTGCTGCGCTATCCACCTGACTGGAGTGTCACTTCCAAGGCTGTTCCCAGGATCCCAGAAGATCCAGGCTTACAAGAAGGTACAACCTGCCTGAATACAGAGGTTGTTAATGATCTTTTGGCAAGTTCTTTTTGTTAATATTTTGAAAATAGTGGTAATAAAATTAAAATGTTTTAGAAAGATAAAAAGCATAATTGAGATCATTAACTATAACTTGAATATTTACATTGGAAATGTTTTATACTTCTTAGGTCTAGGAAAATTTTAAAAGCATGCAGAGATTTTTCTAGTTTCTGTGGAAAAGGTCACAATCAACAGAAAATAGAAATTGCAAATTATTCTAATTTAAAGCTATCATATGAGAAATGCCTTTGCTGAATTAAATGAGAGTTTTGAATGCTGGAATAATGTTTCTTCACTATGTGTGCTATTCACTTTCATGTTTAATTCTGCACTATATCATTTTTTCTGACACTCTTTGTCTAGGCTATCAACAAAGTAATAAATCGAATCTGATTGGGTTGTCTGCCAATCTGCCAATGTCTGTGGTGTAAACACTCCCTCCATGGCTAATTTCTGACAAGCATCCAACCTGATTTTACTGAACACCAAAGTGAAAAGATGGACAGTAGGACCGAATCCAATCTCCTACCACACAGGCACAACAAATGGAAAACTTCAGCAGAGTAGATTACAGTAAAATATAGAAACATAATTGGAAAGTGATGGATTTAAAATACTTATTACCTTGGTTTTTAAAAGGAGTTATGTAATTTAATTTTCAGTAATGGTCACAGTAACAAATGGGTATGAAAAAAACACATGATAGATGTTTAAATTTAAAAAAAAAAATTTGCTACAGAAAAATACACACCACCAATCCCCCTCAAGAAGATTTTCCCCTGGCTTCGAACACATTTATCCCATCATTCTTGCTGCTTTCTGAGCAGTTGTGAAGTCCTTTTTTGTGGGTGTCTTTAGTTGCACTGTTGTGGCTGCTTTGCTGGCCTGAAATGATTCAAAATGTTTACATTTCATGGTTATTTTGACTTTGGGGAAGAGCCAGAAGTCACATGGTGCCAGATCCAGTGAATAATGTGGATGACTGTAGTGCTTTTACAAGCCTGCCTTTCTACTGGATGGTACTGGGCTGCAGCGTTCACCCCATTTTTGACCACATTTCATAAAGACACTCACAGTAGAGGACTTCCAGGACTACTTTGGAAGGTGGCAAGAATGACAGGATGACATGAAGTGAGGGGGAATAATCTTACAGGGGTTGATGGCAATGGATTTTTCACTGTAAAAAATTTAACTTACCATATTTTTCAATCACCCTTGCAACTCACTCAACTCCACTCTGAGATCTAAATATGGATTTTCTTTACTTAAAAAAATTTTTGTTTCACCTCTTTATTCAGGCTGAAGGAGTACCAGTTCCTTGGGGGCATATTCTTAACATGGAAGCCAAAAAGACAAGCAGAAAAGCATAACGGTTCTAGTAAATCCCTTGCTCAGAACTGGCTGCCCCTCACCTCTTCCCAGTTTCTATTGGCCAAAGCAAACTATAGGAGTGGACCTGAAGTGAATGGAGCAGGGAAAGAAAGCTCACCCAGACTGCCCATTTGTGTGGTGCAGGAGAATTCTGAACAGTCAACACAGCTCACTAAAATTTGGATTGATAATTTAGCTAGGCACAAAATTCTAGGTTGATAATAATTTTACATAGTATTCTGGTTATTATTCTAATATCATCTGTTGTTGATGATGAGAAATTCACCCTCATTCTAAATATTCTGCAGGTGATTCCTCTTTCTTCTAATGATTTAGAGCTATTTATTTATTCATGATCTGTATTCTCATTCTGATAAGATTACAAGAAATTATTTTTCTCAGTTCAATACTTAAGGATGCATGTTTTTAATCAAATTTGGAAACTTCTCAGCAATTAGCTTTTTCTATGTTGTTTCCTCATTACTCGTTCCATTTTTTTTTTTTTTTTTTTTGTGGGTAGCAGGGGTCGACCTCAGGACCTCGTGTGCCAGCAGGCACCCATGCTGCTGAGCGATATCACTGGCCCTTTTTTCATATGTAGGTTCCGGGAGTCGAACTCGGGCCCTCGCGCTTGCAACGCAGGTGCTTATGCTGCTGAGCCATCTCACCAGCCCTGCTCCCTCCAATTTTTTCTGGAATTTCTTTTAATTTAAGATTTGAACCTTAATTATCTGTCTCTCTGTTCTAGGTTTCATTTGAATGACACAGTCCTTATATTCCTCTTGAACCACAGAGAACTGATAAATTTATTGAAATTTTGATTTCCTTGAATATATTATTTATTTCCAATGTTTATTATCTGTTCTTTTTTGTACTTACTTGTTCTTGTTTCATTTCTTTCTGTTTTGGTTTCCCATTTCTTGTTTCTTTATTTATTTTTTGATATGGGGGATTGAACCCAGGGCATTCTCACTAGACTATATCCCCGGCCATTTTCTGGTTTTTGATTTTGAGACAAGATCTCACTAAGTTGCCCAGGTTAGCCTTGAGCTTGTGATCCTCCTGTCTCAGTCTCCTAGAGTGCTGAGATTATAGCTGTGTGCCACCACACCTGACTTCTTGTTTAATTTTTGATGGATATTGTATCTACTCACTATCTTTTTGAGTACTTAATGTATTCATTTAATCTCTTCTATAGAATGTTTTTATCTAGAGTACATCATTATCATAATTATTGATTGTGCTGGTTGCATTTTAAGCCTTAATATTTCTTGCATGTTCTGATTTTTCATTTTGAAAAGTCTTTTTGTTTGAATAGTTTTGTTTTTGTTTTTTTGTTGTTTATTTCTCTCTCTTGTATTTAGCCTTCCAGAAGCATTGTGATTGACTCTGGATCCTCAATCCAGAATTGGCTCTTAAAGGCTGCTCCAGCCATGAGACGGTGCTGGGGTTACCCCATCCCCAGTTTCCATCTCATAAGCAGTTTCATTTAGTTCTTGGTTATAGAGCTTCCTTATGTCCTGCCTCTTTGCACATTTGCTCACTATTCTTTATGACCTCAGGTACCAATCAGCACTTGCCACACAAGTGGTGTGAGTCCCAGTCCACAGCCTGGCTTTGACACTGATATAAACTTGCTTCCACTTCTCTTGTGGAGTGTAGTTATTTACCTGTGGCTTGTATGAGTAAAAAATTGTAGCTGAGCCTTCCTGACTCTATGCTCTAATTCTCAAAGCAAGATTTGTTGCCTCTGAGCCCTGGACTGTCTTTTGTACTCTGTGCCTTTTACATCTCATGTATTTTTTCTGTGTGTGTGTGTGTTTTGGAGCAGAGGGGACTCAATAAAGCCTGAACTCTCTATGCCAGTTTGACCAAAATTAAGGTCGTTTGATCTACGCTGCTAAATAAACCAAATTATTCCTGAATGTAGAGATTAATCTTCCTCATGACATGAGAACAAAACTAAACCATTTTTTTTAATTTTAGAGAGAAAAAATGATAAAAATAATGATACAGAATTTCAAAACAAGAGAGTAGGAAATTAACAATGGTTAATATATTGCATATTATCTTCAAAGTAGTTGCTCAGGTTGCAAGATATAGGAAAACTAAACCATTCGAAATCAACTTGCATGTGTTTAACTCAGAGAAGAATACCTCAGCACATCAGGGAGGCTGTGCCCAACTATGCTTTTATTCGTTTACAAACCACTGAGAACTTCAAGGAATTAAGTTCCATTTCTGGAGTCATTTGGAAAGAGAAGAGGTGAGAATTGTAAAGTTTAGAATAATTATCCCTGTGTTTGGCTGCCTAGTACATCTGCATAAGTAAAGGAGAAATACTTGACCACAGAATTAGAGTCTTCCACCCTGTAAGATGTTCTGCTTCATTCCTGAATTGTCCTGTTCAATCTCGGCCTTAAATTTCTTTTCTGATAATTTCATCTCCTAAGAAGCAGAGGATTGAAGAGAATAATACTCCACCAGACAAGAGAGAATTGGTAACTGAAATAGACATGCTGTGAGGATTGGTGAAGTCATCCTGTCATTGAGGATTTGTGGTAATCAGTGAAGAGAATCAGAGCCTATAAGCTACTGCACTAATGAAGAAGATTTCAGACACGTTCAGAGCAGAGACAGGGAGGCCCACTTCCATACTGAAACCACAGGAAGGAAGAAGGCACAAAGGGTAGGAGAGTTAATCCAAGATGCAATTTCATCATGTCATCATGAATTAATCTAAAGAGAAAAAAACAAGACCCTACCACCAAAGCCAAGGTCTTTCTTCTGAGGTTGGCTTTGAAGACATACACAATAACGGGAAATTATGACCACCAAAAAGACTACAAAAGCATTTTAGATTCTTTTTTTTTTATTAGTGCATGTTTGTAGTACATGATTACATTTCTCAGGGCAGTTGGTATATGTGCATGACATATCTTAATTCTTTTCATATCCCCTTGTCTTCCCTTCCTTTTCCCTCCCTTCATCTCTTGGACTCCTCCTCCTATATATATATATTTTTGTATATGTTTGTAGTACATAATGGTCACATTCCCCATAGGGACTTGGTACATATGCATAACACATCACAATTCCCTTTCTTAAATCTCATGCCTTCCACACAATCTCTTGGTTCCCTTCCCATATGCTAAAGATCTAAAAACATTATACATTCTAAGCGTGTATGTTGGGGGAAGAGAGTGCTTGATAAAAAAACCTGAAAAGGATGCTAAGGAAGAAAATGTCATTTTAGGCAGTACAGGCAACAGGGTGCCTCTGTAATGTCCAAGTCTACTGTACAGAGCCGCTGATGGGATAGTGATGCAGGAAAAGTATCTTTGATACCACTGGCTCCTATTGTCAGTGAAGGGAACAGTCTTCAGACAATAAGGAGTGACCTTATTCTTGGTAAAAGTGTAGGAGGGTGCTCAGGAAATGGGAATGATTGTCAGGGGCCCAGGAGACAATTGAGAGAACTGGCTAAGCACCTTCCTGCACCTGGACTGGTGACATTAAGAGTTTGGGGAGATTAAACAGAATATTAGGGGTAGCCAAAGAATACCAAACCCCTTCATGATTTTGCAAGCTACAGAATGTAATGAAAGTTAGCTACACACTTGTAGCTAGATGGCAATCATAGGCAAGGTTTAAGAAGATGTTATGAAATAGTTGATTTATTATAAGTTAAGAAAAAATCAGCCATCTTGAGAATAAGCCTGAGTTGACTAGGAGCAAGTTTTGCCAGTTAAAGTCATCCCTTTCATACTGGGGGTGAGGCTCAGTGGTAGAGTGCTTACCTAACATGTGTGAGTCCCTGGGTTCTATCTCCAGCATTGCAAAAATAAATAAATAAATAAAATAAAAAGCCATGTATTTCTTTGGCTGGTTTTCCAGAAGGACAGCAGTTACTGTAGTTGAGGCAGCTTCAGAGTGAAGTTGAAGCTGGCATGGGCCCTTTTCTGGTTATGTTTCTGGCATGGATGCTGGCTGGGGTCATGATCTGCTCTAGAAGCAGATGTCATCTACCCCAAGCCTTTTCATTTTCCCAAACATGTTAAATTATTTTCAGTGCTTCCATGCATGGAACATTTAGTCCCAAGCATCACAGTCAGGAGACCATGCCCCTTTCCAGAGGCAAAGCTCAGAACTAGATGCTGCAAGGATACACCCATGCTGAGAAGTGTCCCTCTTTAACTTCAGTGCTTTGAATAATACCTAAGACTCATGGAGTCATCTACAGTCACGTTACACCAGTTCATGTGGTACTTGCAGGCAGCCAAAACTGCAACTAATTTTATTTCTCAATAGATTACTTCTTTTCACCTCCAAATAATGATAGAAACATTATCTGACTAGTTCTTTCAGATTACCACCATTAATCTGAGGGCAGCCAGATAAGGAAAGGGCTAGAGACTGAGTCTGAGCCAGTGAGGATTCTTTATTTGTGGTCTTGATTTACACTTAGAATTTGTCCATGTAGTACTTTATTGGAGATCACCATGAGAATCAGGTTTCCTGAGCTCCTTCAAGAGGCATTGTAGTGTTCTACCATGTAGACTCCTGTTGGCGAAAAAGCCGTCTGTGTTCAGGAGCAGAAGTCAGGGCATGGGCTGTTTGTGAAGAGCTTCAACACACTGGACAACTGAAGAAAATCAGCTGAAAAGTTTATTGTTATTGTTGGTGTCAGGCAGTCATAGGGGACAGGCTTTTCAGAGATGGCTGAATCTAGAGTTTGTGATTCATTCATGGTCCAATGCTGGGATTAAGGCAGCGAGTGCTACTCTTGCCCTAGGGTGGGTAGCCTGCATACAATATAAGGGATGGAAAGAGGTCTCTCTCTCTTTCTTTCCCCCCTCGTTGCTTTTTTTTTATTTTAAAGAGAAAAAAAATGGAACAAAATTTCAAAACAATATAATAGGAGGGTAACAATGGTCAACACAACAAGCATTGCCATCTCCAAACTAGTTACTCAGGGCACAAGATATCTGCATTCAATTGTCCAAACAATATTAGCACAAACCCTTCTTCTCAACGAACCAAGTAAAATTAGTAGTGTATTTATCTTAACCATCCCTCGTTCCTTTTGCTGTCTCCCACCATCATGAATGGTTAGCCCTCTGTTATATGCTACCCTGCCTTAGAACCAGGCAATTATGGACTGAAACCTCTACAAACTGTGAGCTAAACAAACTTTTCCTCCTTTAACCTTGGGTGTCAGGTATTTTGTCTCAGCAACAAGAAAAGAAACTAAGACATTTCTCATGACCTTTTCTGTATTCATCAAAGTTGCCCACATCTTCCCCCCAGCCAAGAGAGTGCAGGACCATTTTCTGAAATTTTTTTTTAATGTGAAGAAGACTTAGTAAATTCTGATGTGCCCAAGACCTCAAGTAAAGAATTTTAGCAATAATCCTTTCCCTGTGTCCATAGCCAACCAAATACTTCCCCAAATTCCCTAAAAAGAACTCAGCTGAGAAGCTGGCATGGTTAGGGCTGGCTGCACATCTTAGCCCTCTCACTTCTGCTGATTTCCCATCTCCAGGAAGTTGGGTGCTACAATAAGGCCTAAGGGGCCAGGCCAGCTTCTGCATAGCACACTGAGTTGCAGGTCAGACCAAGGGGTTCTGGGCTGTGGCAGATGGCACACATACTAACATTAAATGTCGAGTTAAGAGCACATGTGTGGGCCGGTGAGATGGCTCAGCGGCGTAAGCGCCTGCCTTGCAAGCGCGAGGGCCCGAGTTCGACTCCCGGATCCCACATACGAAAAAGGGGCTGGTGATATCGCTCAGCGGCACGGGTGCCTGTTGGCACGCGAGGTCCTGAGGTCGACCCCCCGGTACCCACAAAAAAAAAAAAAAAAAAAAAAAAAAAAAGAGCACATGTGTGCCAGACAGACCTCTTGTGTGGAGACCAAGTCTGAGGAAAGCCTCATTGTCCAGCCCTCACAGAGGTGTGTCTCAGTTTGAATTTCCTGAGCACAGATCTGAATTGAGAATTCCTGTGTGAAGAGCGAGTCAAACTGCCAGCTGAGTGGGAAAGTGAGGTGGGAACTGGAAGGCAGCTGCCCCTGGAGGTGACTGGAGAGTGGTCCTGTGGGGAAATGGGGACACAGTTGGATACTTGGCCAGAGATAGCCTCATAGTAGTGGGGAGAGCTAGGGTGTTTGATCCCAACTTCTGCAAGGGCTTATTTGCAGCGGATCCTAGGGAATGGTGGTGACTTGGCACTGGTCCTGCTGAGTGACAGGTGCTTGCCATGCCCAAGGAAGGCAGAAACAGGAAAGTTGGTGAGGGGTCTCTGTGCAGATGCTGAATTGGAAAGAATCCCTGGTTCCCATGTGGACAGTGCCCCATGAAGGCAGCAGGTCCACAGGGGGAGCACAGAACCTCCCTGGATGAAGCGTCCTTGAACTGTGCCTAACGAGATCCATGGAATATGAAAAGACAACCATGTAAAGTGGCATTGCTAAATCAAAACATTATTAATTATCCCATAACATCCATGACAGTAAGGCATATGATCCAATTCACATTGTAACCAGAAACATAACCCATAAGCATCCAAGAACCCAAGCTGAACAGGTGGGAAGTACTCTTGATTCATTCCTCAGTTCCACATCATCACTCTAGCCAACAGCTCCCTGAATCTGATCCTAAGTAATTTTCAGGGTAGTTCAGTTTTTTTGGTCCTTACTATTCCTTCCTTGGTCTAAATGACAACTGTCTTTCCCTTGGATTATTCCAGATCCTCCTAGGTGAGCTCCTTGACCTTAGTTTTGGTCAGGCCTTTGTCTTCTTCTTAAATCTCTCAACTTGAACCTTCATGGGGCTCCAGCTTCCAAGGTCAAAGCAGCAACGCCTCCATTGATGCTCAGACTTCACACTCCTGCCCATCTTTAATGAGAGCTAATTACAAACCCCTGTCCCTTGTGTGATACATGGCTTACACAGTTACACAAACACACACATTATACACATGCACGCTAAACTTACTGAAATCCCAAGAACATACTCATTTTGTCAGCTCTTACAAGGTGAAGTTGCAATAAAGTTCTGCTTCTTTAATATCGATGCTTACAGACTCACAGGATAGGCTTCCTGTGAGGTTTGTTTCCTATTTCCAGTAGAATTATGAGGCCATTAAATTGGCTTATAAAGTATTATTTTTGTATTTCCAACTTTGATCTGGACTGATGAGTGTGTATGTTCCTTTAATGAAAAATAATTAAAGAGATAATTGAACTGTTTTAAAATCTTAACCTGAGTTTGAACTCTAATAATTTTTAGTTCAAGAGGAAGGCCAACTCAAGAGGGGATGAGACCTGTTCTGTACTCATCTCTGAACTTCTATTCCAGCCAATTACCTTCCTTCTTGCTGCTAATCTATTTCCTTTTAGTAACAGATTAGTAATCAAAAGTTGAGGGCTTTCAATTTATAGTTTCATTTGAAAGTTAGGAGAACAGAGTTTGTTCACACACACATACTGTCTCTGAAATCCCCACAATATTCTTGTTGCTAAAGAGCTCTAAGAGAATTTAGGATTTAAAGAGATACAGCTAGGCAACAAGAGAGGAAGACAAGGAAGAGGAGAGAGAGAAAGTGAATCCAGCAGCCTGAATTTTCCTCTAATTTTTGCTGACAACTAAGAAAGCTGAAATTTCTATTGAGGACACTGTATTTTGAAAGAGAATGTCTAGGGGAGATTTGTGTGTTCCTGTGCATGCATAACTGGCAAATGCATTTTTGCCTGTGTGGGTGTTCATTCTTTTTTTTTTTTTTTTTTTTTTCTTTTGTGGGTACCGGGGGGTCGACCTCAGAACCTCGCGCGCCAGCAGGCGCTCGTGCCACTGAGCGATATCACCGGCCCCTTTTTCGTATGTGGGATCCGGGAGTCGAACTCGGGCCCTCGCGCTTGCCCGGCAGGCGCTTAAGCCGCTGAGCCATCTCACCGGCCCGGGTGTTCATTCTTATGTAGAGCAGTTTATGCACAGGAACAAGGAGAGCAGAGCAGAAGAGCAATCATGTCTGATCTAGTTGGTGAAAGAAGGAGCCACCTAGGACTCACACAACCCATCCGCCATCACTGACACACACCGTCAAAGGCCTGTTCACACCAGGTTAGAGTTTCAGAAAGAAATGGACACCTTCCTTCCTCATGTTGGGATGTCCTCTGTGTGTGTGCATGTGTGTGTGTGTGTGAGTGTGTGTGTGACTGACTCCAGGGTCTTCACACTGAGCTACATCCCCAGCCCTTTTTAATTTTTACAGGGTCTCGCTAAGTGGCCCATGGAGGACTCAAACTTGCAATCCTCCTGCCTCAGTCTCTAAGAGTGCTGGGATTGCAGATCTGGCTGGAAGACGTCTTTAAAGAGGAACTCTGGCATGTAGAAAGGATTCTACCTTTCCTGGCTGCAGTGGAAACCAGAGTCTGAGGAATAATATCGTGCTGCTTCTGGAGAACAGGAGCATGAAGTAGGCTCTGCTTTTCAGTGACATTCCAGCAAATCTGGACTTCTTTCTGCCCACAAGCCTGAGAGCCAATAAGCTTTCTGGATGCATGCTCTGAGTTTCTAGAGGAAAGATTAATCCTGTTTTAGAAACAGATTTAAGATTGTGTTCACAAAAACTAATGATAGCCATCAAATATTACTTTATTTTTTAAAATGCATTAAACCTGACACTTCTGGCCTGATCTCTCAGTGATGTTCAGAACTCAAGCCCCAGTCTGCAACAGTAAGCATTAGGCAGAGCACCCTGCCATGTGAACCTCAGAGATGCCAGACAGGTGGGAAACATTAAACATGCAACATGCACCTTGGTGCAAGCTGACCTGTGCTGAAAAGGCAGACAGCGAGCCCTGAAAAGAGATAATGGGGAGGGGGCACTGTAGTTAACCCGAGGGTTGAGGGAAGCCTCTCTGGAAAGCCAACCAACCTGAAATCTAAAAAAATTCCCAGTAATTAGTGAAGTTTGAATGGGTCAGGAGTGGGGGAAGCACTCAGACAGAAGGAGATATATGAAAGTATTGAACAAAGTAAGAGCTGGGCAGGTGGAGAGGCTGGTCTAGTAGCTGAGAAGGGGCCTGGGCTCTGCTGCCACCATATGTCCTTAGTCCAACCTCAATAGCCCTTTGACCCTCACACTGCCTGTATTTTTGCTATAGTTCTAAACTTGTATTCCCAGAAATCAGAGACCTCTGCATCTTTGTTAGGGGTGTAGTTTCAGTGAGTAGGAGCAAGGGTCTTGGGAACTGGGGCAGAAAAGAGGGAGAACCATGGACGGTTATCAGCCACTCTGCTAAGATGACTGTTATTCATTCTCCAAAGGCCTCTTGAGATGGCATAGAAAATACCTTGAGGAGTCCATGGTTGGACAGGGAGGAGGCAGCACACTGGAGTCTTTGTGTATGGTGTGCTGACAACCTCACACATCCAGGTAATGCATGGATGTCTGCTAGATAGGTCCTATGGCATCTCACACCCCAGCCTTGGCAGGAAGACTCTTCAAAGGAGAGAGGAATGTGGTTGACTGCTGTTGGGCAGAACACATAAGGAGGCAGCAGAAGATAGATGAAAGCAAGGGCCTGGAGGAGATGCAGAGGGTCTGTGTGTCACCCAGTGACCTAGTTTCTATAACTCACTCAGGAGAGGGTTAACCACCAGAGTGTCATGTGCCATCCTTCTTACTGGTCTCATAACAAACTCTGAACTACTGATTATGGCCTAAACAACTGCTGTGGACTGAATGTTTGTGTCCCCCAAGGTCATGAACCATAGTCCTGACCCTCAAAGCGACAGTGTGAGGAGGTGGGGCTTTTGGGAGGTGATGTAGTACTGAGGGTAGTGCCCTGGTGAATGAGATCAGTGACCTAATAATAGAGTCATAAGAGATGATCTTTGCCATGTGAGACACAAAGAGAATGTGGCCATATGCAAGCCAAGAAGGGAGCCTTTGCAGAATTTGCCTGCTCCCTGTTCTCAGACTTCCAGCCTTTAGGGCTATGAGAAGTTAGTGTCTGTTGTGTGAACACTTGGTTGGTGTCTGGGTTACTTTTCTCATTGCTGAGCCAAATTGCACGAGACCCAAAGTTAAAGGAGGAAAGGTTTATTGTAGCTCACAGTTCATAGAGGTTTCAGTTTCTAGTTGGCTGGCTCCAAAGGAGGGTGGCATGGTAAGGGGGCATCACAGAGGAGAAATAGTTCATGGTGGGCAGAAGGCAGCAAAGGAGCAAAATAGTGAAGAAGCAGCAAGCAATGACAACAGCCCTCTATCTGTCCCCTTATATTCTATCCAAGGGTGTGTTGCACTCACACCCAGGGTGGGCCTTCCCATTATCCATACCCAGAACTATGCCAAACCTATCAGTGGACTCATTTAGTAACCACACACCCTTAATCCCAGCATCACACACTCTAGATCCAGCCACCTCTGAAAAGTCCCACTTACAACTGCATGAGGCTTTGGGGAGATATCTAAACATAAGCCATAACAGTTGGTCTGTGATATCTTGTCACAGCTGCTCAAGGGGACTAAAGGAATGATCCAGCAGAGCTGGTGCCTGCTCTCCACCTTTCCCTTGGCCTCTCTTGTATGCTTTTTTTGCCCACTGGGCTCCAGAACACCCTTATCGACAGCTCAGGCATCTGCCTAGTTTTGTCCCACCTCATAACTTTGTACTACATTTCCCCTTCTCAGCTCACTTTCTAGCTTGTTCCCTCATCTAGCAGGTTGCATATAAACCTACCCTTCTGAAGGAGCTTCCCAAATGGGCAGGCCTTTAGCAACAAGCCTTCTATGGCAGCTCTGGGTACGGCTCAAACCTTCTGCCTTGAACTAGTTACTAGATGATGTCAGGGCTGCCCAGCAATGTACATGGTCAGTGTGTGGCTTTAAATAGGAAAAATATTCTCTCTCTCTCTCTCTTCGTATTTGGTTTTCTTTTTTTCTTTTGCCTTAATATCTGAAGGGTCTATTGACTCTCTGCTATGATAACCACACATTTCGGTCTGTGGCATCAGACTTTTCCACAAATTCATAAAAAATAGGATAAATAGAACCCAGAAAGAAGAGGCAGAGCAGTGCCATTTGGACCAGGATCTGGACCCCATGATAGACAGCCATAGGGATTTCTAGTCCTAACGGATTTGCGGACCCTAATTCCATCTGAAAATCCGAAGGAACCACCCCTTCCACATGACATCCACTGACAGAAGCAATGCTGGTGCTTAGATAGAAGCTTCAGTATGCACAAGTGAAAACAGATCCTCCTTTGAACCCATGGACTTGAATACCTAATGACAGGGAGCATCATGAAACTGTATCAGAAGTGTGGAGAGCAGAGAGACCACCTGGGTAGGCTTTATATGATCAACAAGGCTGTTTTAATTCACTCTGGTGGGAGCAGGCTGAGTCCAAAAGAAGAGTCAGCAGCAAGCTGGGGAAGAGCAAAGATTTTTAAGGGGGATCTGGTTGCCAGGCACTGGGGAGATTGCCAAGCTTTGGTCTGAGGAGTTGCTGCCTTGAGGGGTCTGGGGGCAGAGATAGATAGATATGGGCCCTCAGGCGGCATACAGATGTATTTGGGTTTCCTAGAACCAAGGGTGGTGTAGCGTTGCTCAGACTTCCTGAAACTGGGGGCTAGGACATTGTGCTCTGCAACGGCCTTTCCCACTGGGCGTGACAAAAACTAAAAACAAAGCCCCTCCGTGATAGCATGTTATCTTTGCGGTTGGCAAGTGTATTTCAAAGGAGTACCAAGGTATGGTGCTCAGTCATGGGGACAGTCATGGACCAGGCACTGCATGTCATCTGGAGGCTAAGAGCTCAGAAGCAGTTGCCCAGGAGGCTGTGTGGTGAGTTTTGGCCTTATCTAGCAGGGACCACACAGCCAGCACTTTCCACACCTCTGTGTTGAGAGTAATTGAAGGCAGTGACAGCACTAGAAGGGACATCAAGGCATTGGCCATACCCTCCTGTTCATGTCGGCATGCCAGGGTTACTGGAGGAAACAATGCCCAGGCTGCATCTCCCAGGCTTGGAGTGTCCCTTTCTGTTCCTGTACCTACCCTTCCTCTGCCCCAAGATGCGCACCATGAGATTTTCCCAGTGACTCTGACATGATTACACAACTGTGATCCTCTTCCTGAGTGAAACTGACCTCAGGGACTGGTCTGTGTATAGCTTAAGTGGTGAGAAGCTGGAACTGGTGAAGCTGGGTGTTTATCTGAGCTTTGACATCTCTTGGCTGTGTAGCAAGGTTGAGTTCCTTCTCCTGTCTGATCCTCTCCTTCTCTGTGTGGTGGGTGAAGGATGCCCAGTATCTTTAGAGGACTGCTGGAATTAAAGAATCCACAGCCAGGCCGGTGAGATGGCTCAGCAGCGTAAGCGCTTGCCTGGCAAGTGTGAGGGCCCAAGTTCGACTCCCGGAACCCACATATGGAAAAAGGGCTGGTGATATCGCTCAGCAGCACGGGCGCTTGCTGGCACATGAGGTCCTGAGGTCGAACCCCGGTACCCACAAAAAAAAAAAAAAAAAGAATCCACAGCCATAGGCCAGGTTGGGGATACACATGCCTTTGGACATCAGTGACTGAGCCCTCATTTGTTGGGGACAAAGCAGCAGCTTGTCTGAGTATGAATCTCAGCTATGAACTTTGTCTGTTTCTGGAGAACTCTGAACTCCTGTAGCCTCAAAAGATTCTGAAAAAATGGGGATCTGAAATGGAACCTAATTCCCAAGGTTGTTATGAAAGTCATATGAAAGAAACATTGCAGTGTGCATGCAGTATTCCTGGAAGCATTTTGGGAACTTGGGCTCTGCCAACTCTTATTGTTAATTCCATCTTTGATGTCCTCCCTAAATGATCTGCCATGCATTCCTTTGTCCCCAAGCTTTTCAAAACGTACTGCCAAGGGAACCCCGCAAACTCCAATTATGAAGATCTATTTAGACTACTGATAGAATCATTAACATTATTCAAACTAATAATGGACTGGACAGGAGAACACATTCTGTTCATAAAGAAGACTACAGTCTGCTTAGGGACAGGCTTGATAATAATGGAAACGAAATGTGTGGAAGTATTCAGCAGAAGCACACTGAACATGCCGTCCTTTGGATATATATAATGAATTTCTTCAGAGAAAATAGTTCCAGTAATCCATCTGCATTAACCCAGCACTGTCTTTCTGTTGACTGATATTATTCCAGAACTTACCAGAAGGCTTAGGGGAAACTGACCTAAAATCTATTCATCTCACGGGAGATGAATAGACAGAAACTTCAGTCTTCTGGAGTTTTCTTCCAGTCCAGATTTCATGCTAATATTGTGTCTAGGACTATCAGATTCTTTATGAAGGGTAGGAATGAGAAACCATTCAAATAATGGCTCTGAAAATTCAAATATATTAATTTTGAATCCATGCTAGGAGTAATAACCAAACTGCTCTCCCCAGACATATTATTAAATAAATACATATGAGTAGATTGGATCAGATAATAGTCCTAGTACTTGTCCCATCCTCATGATTAATCAAAATATGTCATCATCCTAAAAGGCAAACAGATAAACAAAGTCTTCAAATTTGGTTTTAAGCATCTCAAAGCCTAAGTGTATTTGCTATTTTTCTCAGTAATCACATTTTTTCCTGTTGCCCCGTTCCTGTATTCTAAATCAGTAAAAACATATTGAATATTACTTGGGGTTTAGAGAAAACTAATTGAAATGATGTTTTATGTGATGACAGCATTTTGGAAAAGCAGTGGTGATAAACAGTCATGGACAAAAGACCTTTGTCTCACAACTTCTCCATGCCTCTGCCTTCTATTTTTAAATTGTTAATCAAAGCTGCTGACTTATTGCTTATGGGGAGATAGAACAAATCTTTATATCCCAAAAGCTTTTTAAATTATTCAATGTGCTTACTACTTTGCTTCTGAAGGGAGATTATCCCTTTTAATTGGAAATCTTCTATTATTTGTGCCTGAAATGTTTTAAAGAACAAGTTGAGGTGCAGCCACTATTAGCCCACTGCAAGGGAACACTATAAAGGATGGGGTTGCGTGGAACTATTCATCGCCAGGCACATTAACACAGTCATTGTCATTAATCATGCCCCCAGCCTGTGGCATGAATGGCCGGGGTCCTCTTCCTGTTTTATCAAGTGCTTCATAATTTCAGCGTCTCTTTTACTTAAGGCAGTATCATTGTTTCTTCAGTGATACTGCCCTGAAGACTAGGTTGTCAGGTTTTCACTATGTGTCGAGCACAGACACTGCCTACCCTGGGTGATCCTGACTTGGAGATGGATGTGGGGGTCAATTTCTATGTTTTCCTTCTGGAAGTCAGACCTGGCAGGGCATCTTCCAACACTAGGGTGGCAACATGAGGTTTTTTGATGAGCAGAGAGCAAGAGGAGAGCCATTATTGTTTTAATAATGTCATAAAAGTCCCCAAAAGTCTTCTGACTCAGGCTACCTGTTGATAATTTTGGGTCTCACTTGTAGTTGTTGTAGGTACAGCAACTTAACACACTTAATAAGGTGCCAAGAAGCTAGCAAAGAAGAGATTCAGAAAAGACATCAAGATTCACAGGCAGTGAAGAAAGGCATCTAAGGAACCCAGGATGAGTTGAGAGAAGAATGAAGTCTGCTCCAGAGGAGTGTGAGACCTGGTTCCTACCCTGACCAGGCAGCCTCGGTCCTTTCATCTGCAAGGTAGGATAATGTGAGTACCACCTGCAAGGACTGCTGTGAAAAATAAAAAAGTTAAGCACCTCTTAGACCACTCAGCTTTGTTAGTAGTTATCATTCAACTTCTAAATGCAGATGAAAGGAACCATCTACGCTCACCCTTCCTTTTTACTTTCTTTCTTTCCCAAATCTGAGACGACAGTATTATACACAAAGCAGCTTTTTGGAAAGCAACTCCCTGCTCCCCTGCAAACACATACTTCTCCTGAAAATTAGGACTGAATTTCCACCATGGGGGTGGGAATAAAAGTGAATTCACCTAATATGTCCAGCTGAAATATTCCAGGGTGCATGTGGCTGAGGCACGTGTGGCCTGCTCCCATAGGATCTCCCAAGACTGTCAGAGGCCCTTCAGTTCCTTGCATTCTCCCAGGCCAGGAGCCCCAGACTCTGCTCACGTCAGTGGAGCACTGGACCCATACTGAGGGCTTCTCTCCCACAGACACAGCCTGCGTATGCAGACTGACATTTACAGACGGCAGTGCCATGTATGGTTGGCCCCGCTTTCCTAGATGCAAAGTTGAGGAGGTGTCATGTTCTGCATCCCTGCAAACAAGGAGAGGTCAGCTGATGAAACAGGTGGGCATCTCTTCTGTAAGACTGTTTGAAGAACTTGCCCATAACATGACTCATATTAGAATTTAGCAGGAGAAGTGATAGGTCCTCAGTGACACGGCATTTCTCCTTGAATCAGACAGGAAGAATGACTTCCTTCTGAGTCATGAAGGCCAGCATACTCAGTTCTAAACTCACCATTCCAATGCAGTAACCATGGAGACCTTTTTTGATGTAATCATCCCATCTGTACTGCGATTACCTCATTAAAAAAAAAATATATATATACCCTTTCCTGGATAATAGTTTAAAATATATGTATACATATTTTCTTTTTTAAAATTTATTGAAAAATAATATACATACCATTATGGTTTGGATTTGAAACATCCCCCAAAACTCATGTGCTAAAGGATTTGTTTTCAGTGGTTGGGCCTTTTGGGAAGTGATTAAATCACAAGGGCTCTAACTCCATCAAGTGGATTAATTAATGGAGTTGTAATTTGATTCTAGTACTGGGAAGGGAGGGAACCAGAAAGTGGGCCTAACTGAAGGGAATGAGTCTTAGAAGGTTGAGCTTGTTGACAGTTGTACCTGGTCTCTGGCACCTTCCCCGTAGGTTCTCTCACACTTTTTCTGCTTTCTAGTTGCTACAAGGTGAGCAGATTTCCTCTGCCATATTTTGCCTCACTATGGTTTAAAGTGATGAAGCTGAACATGGATTGAAACCTCTGAAACTGTGAGTCAAAGTAAATCTTTTTCCTTTAAATTGATATCCTCAGGTATTTTGCTATAGTGACAAAAATCTGATAAACACATCAGACTTTAAAGTGCATAATTCAGTGGCTTTTAGTATGGTCACAGATACATACAACCATCCCTGCAATCAATTTTAGGACATATTTATCACCCCAAAACCAAAATCCCTTACAGCATCACCCATCTCCTCCTCTTGATCTAGGGAACCCCTAATTGCTATAGAATTTCCCTGTTCTGTAAAGTTCATAAAAATGGAATCATGCATATGTGGTCATTTGTACTTGGCTTCTTTCACTTAGTACAATGTTTTCAAGGTTCCTCCATCTTCTAGCATGTGCCAGTGTTTCATTCTTTTATATATTCCACTGTATATATTCACCACATTTTGTAAACTCATTCATCAGTTGACGGACATTTGAGTAGTTTCCGCTTATTGAGTATTACAAAGATGCTGCTGCGGATATTCGTACACAAGCTTTGTTTGTGTGGGTACACATCTAGGTTTGGAGTTCCTGGGTGGGATGGTCACTCTAGGTTTCACCTTTGAGGAATTGCCAGACTGTTAGCTAAAATGCCTGCACTATTTCTCACGCTAGCTGTATATGAGGTTCTAATTTTTTTATGCTCGGTCACACTTGTGGGTTTTTATTATGGTCATTGCAGTGGGCGTGAAGTTGTATCTCCTGATTTTGATTTGCATTTCCTTCATAGCTAATCACAGAGAGTATCTTTTCATGTGCTTATTCACCATTTGCCTATCTTCTTTAGAGAAATGTCCATTCATGTCAATTTCCAGTTTTTTAATTGGATTGTTTTTTTAAAAATTGAGTTAATTATAGGTCTTTGATCTACTCTGAGTTAATTTTTGCATATACTGTATAACGCGGTTCCAATTTTACTCTTTTATGTATATTTGGTTGTCCCTGTACCATTTGCTGAAAATACCTTTCTTTTCTCATTTAATTGTCTTGGTGCCCTGCAAAAATTAATTGCATTCAAGGGACATAAATGTATTGGTATATTTCTGGAATTCTATTACATGGATTTGTATGTTTATTGTTTTCAGTACCACTGTTTCAATACATGTATCTTAGCATTAAGTTTTGAAATTGGAAATTGTGCATCCTTTAACATTCTTATTATATTTCTACTCATTATATTTGGAGTCCTTTGAATTTCCGTATGAATTTTTTTTTTTTTTTTTTGTGGGTACCGGAAGTCGACCTCAGGACCTTGCGTGCCAACAGGCACCCATGCTGCTGAGCGATATCACCGGCCCCTTTTTCATATGTGGGATCCGGGAGTCGAACTCGGGCCCTCGCGCTTGCAAGGCAGGCGCTTATGCCGCTGAGCCATCTCACCGGCCCCCGTATGAATTTTTGAACCAGCTTGTCAATCTCTGCAACCTGCTGAGAATTTGATAGGAATTGCTTTGAATTTATAGAATAATTTTTGGGGGCATATTGTGTTCTTAAGAATGTTAAGTGTTCTGATCTGTGAATATAAACTGTCTTTCCATTTACCTAAGTCTTTAATCTCTTTTTTGAAAATATTTTGTAGTTTTTAGAAAGTAAGTTTCCCACTCCTTTTGTTAACTTTATAAGTATTATGTTCTTTTTGATGCTATTCTAAATGGAGTTGTTTTCTTAATTTCATTGTCAATGTGCTCACTGCTACTGTATAAAACAGAGTACATTTTTGTATTTTGATCTTATATCTTGCAGTCTTACTAAACCCATTTATTAATTCTAGTAATTTCTTTGGCTTTTCTGTGTATAAATTTATGTCATTTGCAGATGTAGTTTTTATTCTTCCTTTCAAATCTGGATGGCTATTTTCCTTCTCTTACTTAATTGCCCTGGTTAGAACTTCCAAAACTATGTTGAAAAGAAGTGGTCAGACAGACATCTTTGTTTTGTTCCTGACCTGGGGGAAGGGAAAGTATTCAGTCTTTTAT
Source organism: Erethizon dorsatum (assembly GCA_028451465.1). Taxonomy (NCBI): domain Eukaryota; kingdom Metazoa; phylum Chordata; class Mammalia; order Rodentia; family Erethizontidae; genus Erethizon; species Erethizon dorsatum. The sequence goes on along the minus strand of CM051822.1, from coordinate 114,490,713 downwards.
TATTAGGTATAGTACTAGCTGTGGGTTTTGAGAGAAACTTTATTAAATTTAGATACATATTTTTCCTATAGTCCGTTACACTCTTCTTTTGTTAGTATGCTGGGTATAAAATATGAATAAAAACTAAAGCCATTGATAAGAATTACCACTATTGAATGCTAGAAACTCACTTTTAAAATTTCTCTAAATTCTGAGTTTTCAGTTGTGAAAATAAAATTATTTCCCTGCGCCAGAAAAACATGCATTCTGGAATGACTTGGTACTTACGTCTGTTTTTCTGGATGAACTCATTTTTGGATTCCTTTGAGTTCACTGGTGACTCGACAGGCAGCTCCTTGGAGATGAGCCATGAGAGTGCCATGTGGGCGCTCAGAAAAGGCTCTGAGAGAGCAGGTCTGCAGCAGGCTGCTCAGAGCCTCACTTTTGATCTATACACCCATCCCTGACTTTCCTGTGTTCATTCGTACACTTCTTTTCCTGGTGAAAAGAGAAGCATTTTACTTTTAAAAAATCTATCTATGTATCATCTATCTGTCTATCATCTATCATCTATCTATCTATCTATCTATCTATCTATCTATCTATCTATCTATGGTGGTCCTGAAGATTAAACTTGGGGCCTTTCCATTTAAGTGATTTAACTGCATCCCAGGCCTCTTTTTTCTTTTTAATTTTGAGATATTACTAAGATGCTAAGTTGTACAGGCTAGGCTTGAACTTGTGGTCCTTCTGTCTCAGCCTCCCAGAGTGCTAGGATTACAGGTGTGTGCCACCATGCCTGGCTTAGGAAAGATATTTTAGAAATGTCTGTAATCTATACACCTGAGAAAAGTAATAAGGACCCATACCTATATGATGGTTTCAATTCTTCATCTGAATCTTTGATTTGAATATGGTAGGGGATATGGGTTTGGAAAACACTGATGGTTTTCCAGTTTGAAAATAGGCCAATTGAGCATTCAACAAGCACTTTAAAGAAAGAGATGGTTCATCGTGGTCCACTGTGGGACTTGGTGCTGGCAGCTGGCACAGAAGCTGCTGGTGAGGAAATGAGTGGGCTACCATGAGGGTCCACATGGGCAGCAAGAGGCTGGAGGGGCAGGTGATGCCTCGGTGAGGCCTGCACAGTGAGAGCTGACTTGCCCTTTTCTGTAGGCTGGGGCTACTCGCACGTGCAGCAGAAGCATAGGCAAGATTTAGGATTGAAGTTGCCTTTAACAAGCTTGTTTTAGAATTGTTACTTAGATCAAAGTGGAAATGTGAAATGCACTTGAGGAGCAGCAGCTTCCTGGCTTATCTATGCAAGATAAAGATCTGGAAGGCTCACTGAAGCTCTGTTCAGGCTGTGTCAAGTCATACCAGTGTTTATGATTACATCTGGATGTCCCCTAAAAGCCTCATGCATTTGTATGATGACTGGATTATGAGAATAACATGCTCACCAGTGGATTAGTCCACCAGTGAGTTCAGCAGCTGAGCGGCCTGTTTGGATGTAAGGCCTGGTGGGAAGAGGGTCACTGGATGTTATGGTTTGTGTCTAGATGTCTCCCCAAAGCTTCATGCACTTGTGGGGACAGGCTTTTGGGAGGTGGCTGAATCTAGAGTCTGTGATTGATTTATGGTCCAGTGCTGGGATTAAGGGTGGAGTGCTACACCCACCCTAGGTCAGGTAGCCTGCATACAATATAAGGGACAGAAAAAGGTTTGTCTTTCTCTCTCTTGTTGCTTTTGCCGTCTTCTGACATCATGAACTGTTGCCCCTCAGCCATGTGCCACCTACCTTGGAGCCAGTGGGTATGGACTGAAATCTCTACAAACTGAGCTAAACAAACCTTTCCCCCTTTAACTTTAGGGGTTGGTATTTTGTCTCAGCAATGAGAAAAGTAACTAAGACACTGGGCGTGTAACCTGGAATGATAGCTCTCCCTCCCCTGCTTCTCCCTTCTTTCTCTGCTTGTTGGTCACCGGGATGTGACTATCTTTCCTCTGACAGACACTTCCACCATGCTATTTCTGCCTTGGTGCCAGGCTACCATGGACTATAACTGTGAGCTAAAATAAACCTCTTTTCCTTTAAATTGTAGGTGTCAGATATTTTGCCCCAGTAATGAGAAAGTGACTAAGATAAGCAGTTGTGTGCACATGGATGCATGTACATATTACATATACACACATTTATGAGATGTGTATGTATATACATGTGTGCACCTATGTGCACACACACATACAGACACAAACAGATGCACCACAAACATATACAGATGCATACGCATGGAAATACAGATGCACACATGCACACACAAATGCACACAAACGAATGTGCATATCACAGTGCAAAACACACATATCCATATATGTACACATATATATCCTCCTTCATGAAAATACGTACTGTCTTAGTTACTTTTCTCTGTTGCTGAGACAAAATACCTGACACCTAAAGTTAAAAGGGGAAAGGTTTATTTAGCTCACAGTTTGTAGAGGTTGCAGTCCATAATTGGCTGGTTCCAAGGCAGGATGGCTTGGCAGAGGGGCATCCCAGAGGAGAAACATGGTTCATGGTGCCAGAAGACGGCAAAAGCAAGCAAGAGAAGGGGAGACAAGCCTCTTTCTGTCCCTTATATTGTATCCAGTTACTGGGATTAGGGCAGTGCCAATCCAACCAGTGGGCTGATCTAGTAATCACCGACCCTTAATCCCACCACCCTTATTCCCAGCATTGCACACTCTAGATTCAGCCACCTCTATGATCTAAAAGTCTTTTGACCACACGAGGCTTTGGGAGGACATTTAGACACAAACCATAACACACACACACACACAGATTCAGCATATACATAAGCAAACACTCATCCACTCACATGATCACACATCAACACATATGCAAAAATACACATGCATACACATACACATGGGACATTTTACCATCAGAGACCCCGTATGTCCTTATGTCCACAAGTAATTTGTTATTGAACAATAACACATGACCTACACATTAAGTAAATAGAAGTGAATGACATTATTTACACACAGTATCACTTTCCTTCTTTTTTTTTTTTAAGAGGAAGGATGACAGAGTCAAGGATCCAGGAATTGTATCTGAGGTTGAAACACAGACTGCCTTAATACTGTGATTGAAATGTGAGTTTTGGTGACTTTTATTATCATTTTCATTTGACTCATGGATGTTTTTAATAAGAGAAAAATCTGGTTGGATGAAGTGATCCTAGGCAACAATTGAACTTTACTCTGGAGATGGCTTACAGAGTAACCCAAACAAGAACTTGTGACATTAACAGCAGAATACAGAGGCAAGTTAATTTTGAAATAATTCTGCATTGTGTTAGTTACATTAAAAATCTCTAATGTCTGTGTATTGTATTTTTATACTTTATGCTTATTCTTTAAGAACATGTACTTGCTCTCCATTCTTTACAGAGTATAGGTCTAAAAAGAAAATTAAAGCTTCTTAAACTCACTTTATGAAGAACAGATTAATTCTGACTTTTTTCTTTAAAAACTGAAAATACTTTGAGTTTGATGGTTGATTTCAATACTCTGATGCCTGTAAAGTATCTTCATGACTTCCAAACTCTCCAACCTGCCTAGCTCTTTTCCCTCCCGACTAATTTATTTTTTAACTTTGGCAGATAATTTATTTTACTTTTAGACACTTTTTGTCAAAATCTAGGTCAGTCCATGAGAGTGATATTTATGTGACCATCTTCTGTCAGGATAAAAATTGTGGGGAAGATTTAGTAGAGCTGCGTGGCTGGCTAGTAGGGAAACACTTTTGTGGTTATTTATCATCTCGGGAGCCTCCTTCAGTTAGGCCTTTAGAAGCCTTCATTTTAAATGACTGCCTGGTGTTAAAGATATAATTGTAAGTAATTTCTCTCTCTTTATCCTTCTCTCTGAATGTAGTTTAAAGCTTGTATCTGTGATGTACTAGAGATTTTGTTATATATTTAAGTGTAGTATGTACTAATCTTTATTTTATAAATATTTTATAAATATACAGCAGTTGTTACATATTACTCAGTATCTTTCAAATTTTTTTGGAGGAAAAGGAGCAGGTTTATTATCAAAAAAGCTTAAAGTGACACATTTGTTTGCTTTTACAACAGGATATACATAGATATATTCCAGGAATCCCTGCAGATACCAACATTTGGAGGTACTTAAATTCCTTATACAAAATGGTGTAGCATTCACGTATGACTTATGCATATCCTCCTATATATTTAAATAATCTCCAGATTACTTATAATACCTAATAAAATGTAAATAGCTGTTATACTAGAGAATAATGACAAGAAAAAGAGTCTTCACATGTTTAATACAGACACATTAAAAAAATTTTCTCAATCCACAATTAGTGAAATCCAAGAATGCAGAACCCACAGATAAGAGGGCTGACAGAATAAGTACATAAAATCAAACAACATTCGATATCATGACATTAAAACAGATGTAAAAAATGACTCCTCACATAGGTACTTGTAATTCCTCACTTTCAAATGAAGAAACTACCTTTATTATTTTCTTGTTTCTTTCTAAATGACAAAATAAGAGCAAGTTCCAGGTTTCCATTTGAGATATTCTCTACTTACACCCACCTTACAAGATGTGATTAAAAAAAATACAATGAATATTTACATTTTTTTTTTTTTATGTGAGTACTGGGAGTCATACTCAGGACTTTGCACTTGCCAGGCAGGCACTTACGCTGCTGAGCCATATCACCAGCCCCAACATTTTTAAAAATTTATTACACTAAGAGACACATTGCCATTAATCCATTTCAAAATACTTCCCCTCAGTTCAAATACACCTATCCCATCATTCTAGTCAGTTTCTGAAGCAGTTTTGGAAGTCCTTTTTCATGAATCTCTTTAGTAGCCTAGTCATGGATGACTTGATGTCCTGGATTGATTCAAAATGTTTACCTTTCATGGGCTTTGGGCTTTGGGGAAGAGCCAGAAGTAGCATGGTGCCAGAGCCAATGAGTAAGTTAGAAGAGGACCTACTATTATGTTTATATGAGCCTATCTTTTCTTTGGATGGAATTTGGCAGCAACTTTCATTGTATTTTTGACCACACCTTGTAAAGACATTCATAAAAGAGGAAAGACATTCACAAAAGAGAAAATGGCAAGAATTTTGGTATAAGTGTGTTTGAAGAGAGAGGCAATATTTTGAGATTGATTAATGGTAACCGGTTTTTTATTTTAATAAATTTTAAAATTTAAATCTTTATTATATATTTTGATCACCCCTTGTATAAGCTATTTTTATATATAAATAAAAAGCAAAATTGGTAAATCATATCTATTTAAATTTTTATTATTGTTTTCTAAGGATGGGACATATAAAAAATGTTAAAGGATCTTGACTGAATGATTACAATTAATGAATCTACTAAAATTGTTAGGCAAATTTGTCAAGTTATTATAACTTCATGCTACTCTCTTAATTCTACTTCAATATGTTTCATACTTTAACCAATGCTTTACTGCAGTCATAACTTGAAGAATGATTTAAAATAATTTAGTGTTCGAGACTACCTTAGCAGTTGGAATTGTTCAACCATCTAGCACTCGCTGGTTTATTTTAAAGGATAGATTATGAATAATAATTGTATTGGCTAACTTACAAAGTAGAAATATAAATATGTCTCAATACCTTTAATGATACAAATCTCCTCCTACCATGGGTTTGTATAATGTTTCCTGGTGGAGACACAGTAGGTTCAGGGTAGGGTCATGATGAATATTGCTTTTCACTGAGTAGTTGCACAAGTACTCACAACAGGCCCAGCTGGACATTTCAATCCCATTTTATCCATCTTTCCATCTATTCCTCCATCCATTCCTCCATCCATCCATCTGTCCATCCATCCATCCATTCATCCATCCATCTATCCATCAATCCTTCCACCCCTAACCCAAGTTTTCTTCCACATATCCATCCCTCCCTCCCTTCTTCTTTCCCTCCAGCCATCTATTCATCCATACATCATACCTTCATTCATCCATTGATCCACTTATCTATCAATTGATCCATACACCTATCTGTTCATCCATTTCTACAACTCTTCAAATATCAATCCAGCACCAGCTAATGTCAGTCTCTGGAATGGACACTGAGGAGACTATCTTTTGGACACAAAGTGATCCATGACAAAGCACTTACTTCTCTTGATTAGATGCTGTGATGGGTGTTTCACACCAGCTCATAGGCTGTACTGTCCCTGTTCTACTTTCTGTCCTGTTCCCAGGAAGCTGACCTGTATAGATGACATACACTTTGTGTGCTCTGGCTTCTGGTTGCTTTCAGCCAAGGAAAGTACAGCAGGAGATCTAAGGTGAAGAGTGATCAGGTGGGATTCTGTTCTCTCCTCTTTTCCTGTACTTTGCCTAAAAACAATATTGGCTAGAGAATACTGTCTTCCTACTTTCTTTTTCTCATATGTTTACTCACCTAATCAGGGCCACTGCTGCTCCCATTCTTTACTGCTGTGGATGCCATAGAAAATAAACTGCAAATGCCATGATGTCTACCAGGCATTGCCCAACACATCTCTTTCTTATGGATGCCTCTGCAGAGCTAGAATTATCACACTAATTGCTTTATCTGGCTGTGATCTTCCCTAAAATTTACTCAATATATGTGTCCCTTGACTAAATTTCCACTTCCAGAAAGACTGGCTTATCATATTTCTTCCTTTTATTTAGACAAGCATATTTTTAATTGGCTACCCATATTTCAACAAAATGCCAACATCCTTGAGAAAAACATCAATGCTTCTAATTGCTTTGTAATTGCACCTTAGTCACTACCTGCGTGTTCTATTAGCCTGTCTGTGGGGCCTATGCATCCTGAGACTACTAGAACCATTGTAGACCTATTTTACCTGTTTTCTTGTATCCAGAATAAGTCCTCAGATACCAGATTTGACAAACATTAAGAGGCATATTTTTCTCCATGTGGTCAAAAATGTCATGAAAATCAAGTGTTTTATACTAAGGATTCTTCATCCATGAACAAACAAATTCAAGTTTAACTTCACTTTTAAGGCTCTTTTCATCATAATGGATACAGGTAACCAAGGTACCATAGAATAAAATTTCTAACTCCAAGGCTTCACAACTAAGCTGAAGACAGAACATATGTGTTTGGATCCAGTGAAACTAGGTTGTGAGTGCTTCAGTGTCAACCTTGGGGTCGTCACTGCCTAAAATTGCAGACCAGCAACCAGTGACTCCAAAGTACTTTAAATTTTTCTTGCATTTCTTAAACACCGAAGAGGATCCCCCAACTCTGCCCCATCCACTCCTCTGTGAATTATTCAGACTTTACCCATTTAAATTAAGTATGTTGTAAAGCTTTGCATTGTACATAAAATCAGTCACACACACACACACACACACACACACACACACACACAGTGACTGCAAAGATCCTACTGTCTGACTCAGAGCAGCTCCAAAAGGCCTGCTGCTTCTAATCCTAGGGCTTAGATTCCACGAACAGTGACAATGACAGTCCTTCCAACCACAGGTAGTGAGGCTCATGTGCTCTCTACTGTCTCTGATGCCCTTTCCTGAAGGGGTGATGACCTGAACCCGGATGCAAGCTTGTGGTCATGTAGCACCTGTGTGCTGCAGAGAGGAAATGTGTGGCTCACTTACCTAGATCCTGGTTGCCTTTATCAGAAAACTACCCACCAGAGCAAGCTCATTGGCTCAGGGAATACCCCAGTAATGAGTATTTAGACCACATCCACTGAGCCAGTAGTATAAAGGAGTAACTCACTGCAAGACATGCAAGGAGCTGCATCAATCAGGGAGTTACCGGCCCTAGGCCACTTAAGACTGTCCTTGTTCTCCTTAAATGATGTAAATCAAATACAAAACCCAGCTCATTGTTATAAGAAATTTGAGAAATATGCAAATGAATACTCCCTAAACAAGGAAAATGACAGTACCTTTCTCATCATTCCAATTTAAACGAAATAACACACTCCCATAAGCTATGACATTTCCTGGATGATATTTCAGCAGGGCCACCCGTTCATCTCTGTGGGCTCTTAGCACATGCACTGCTTCATAGCCTGGAAGTTGAGAGGAGGCAATGAGACCCTCTGTATAGTTCAGGGAGGATATTTCAGTGTGGTTTGAGGTGCTTTAAAGGCACATTAAATGCTTATTAGAATTAGGAAGCTGAAATACATTTTCTTCTTTCTTCCCTGGGATCCTTTGAGTTGTACGTAAACTGTTTCTGGCCATATTCTTCCTTTGGATGCCTGGCTGCTTTCATCCCCATTCTCTCCTCCCATGAGAAGCATAGACACCAACCCACTTCCAAGAAGATTAGTTCACGATGCTTCTGCCTGCATTTTAACAAGACACCTAATTTCAAGCCCCAACCTGGGGTGTGCCAACACAGTTTATCTGGGCTGAACGTTCCTGCCTCAGATTTCCAGATAACATGACTACTTCACAACTTTATGTTTAGCAGGTGATGACTTTAGGCTTCATGTGTGGCATTTTGTTCTTTTGGTTCTAGAAGTGATTTGGCATTGGAAGTTGCTGGCTCGTTCATCTAATCACTGAGTTAAGCTCCTAGAGGACTTTAATGGCGTCCATGAGGAAAAAAAAAAGTAAATAAAGTCCCCAAATCCATAATGTCTAAATTTCTAATTTTTAAATCTTTTGAGACCAAAAGTAGCTATCATAACCCCTTAACAGGAACAACATGTTTTGTAATAGCATAAAAATCTCTGCAGAGAGGGTGTCTGGGTCACTTACCTAGATCCTAGATGCCTGAAAAAAGAAAATGAGAAAAGAAACATCTTTGACTCTAAGGATTTTTTTTTTCTTCAAAAATCTTCTTAGAATCTTCTTTTCTAAGAAGGCTAAACATACTTATTATTATTGGCTTTTTTCCTGACTCGCTTCTAATTAAACTCTAAGAACATTTCAAAACAAAACAAGCTACCTCAGCACTGCCTCCACTCTATGTCACAGTGCTTGTTCCTGGTTTTGGAGACAACAGTAGAGAAACAGGAGCAGCAAGTGGAGGAGACTGAGGCAGAAGCACAGTTCAGGGCATCTGAGCCACCAGGGCTGAGGGGGAAAGACAAAGAGCGTTAACTCCCCTCAGGTACAGTTTTTGGACTGAGTGGCGTGTCCCCAGAGAATCCAGCAGTCTGAAGCACATGGGTCAGATATCATGTAGTCACAGACTCTAGATGGAAAAGCAGGAAAGAGGATGTTTTGGGAGATGAATCCTGGGCTTGCTGAAATCCTAAAAGTTCAGGAAAGGAAAACAGATCATGAAAATTTTTTCTTACAGTGCTTTCCTCTTCTCTCCCCTCCCCTTCCCTCCCCTCCCCTCCCCATCCTCCCCTCTTCTTTTACATTCCCTTCCCTTCTCTTCCCTTCCCTTTTCTTCTCTCTTCTCCTCTCCTTTCCACTCCCCTCCCACCCCCTCCCTCTCTTCCAACCAAGTGTGTCCTGATTTGAGTGCTTATGAGGAGGAAGGCACTGGGTAGTAGCTCAAGCTTTCATACTTTCAACACTAGACTTTGGGTGAACTCAGATTTGGACATCACAAGGGTGCCATCTTCCCTCCCCAGAGACACCGGGAGCATTAGGGTTGCCTTCTAGAGATGTCCAAGTCTACCTGGGCTCCCTGCCTAGGGCTCCACAGAGACACCCACTTCAAATAGTCACGTTTCTACCATTCACACAGTGGAATGTCTACTATCTCCCACCCAACCTGGGGGATTCTCACCTTCAAGCTGACTGACTGAGGACAGAAGAGTGTGCTGAGCATGCTCACCTCGTCATTTTGCAGGAGACTGGACTCCTGAAGCTACTGATGGTAAAGACTTGGTGTGCCTTTGTTACTTTCTCATTGCTGAGGCACAGTACACGGCAGGCACAATTTAAAGGAAGAAAGGTTTAGTTTGGCTCACAGTTGGTAGAGGTTTCAGTCCTTTGTCCTCTGGCTCCATGGCAGGGTGGTACGGCAGAGGGTCATGGGAGAGGAAAAGTTCCTTCATGGCATAGTAGCAGGAGGCAGAGAGAGAGAGATAAAAGGAAGAGGGAGGGAGATAGACTCTTCCAGGCCATGCCCCCAATGACCCGCCTCCTCTGACTGGGTTCCACCACCCAACATGACATTTATCTATAAATGTATCAGTGGACTAATCCACTGACAAGTATCATGTGTCCATATTCCAATCACATCCCCAAAAGCCCCACCTATGAGCACATCAGGCTTTGGGGAGACACCTAGATATAAACCATAACATGGTGAAAGAAGAATAAAATATGTCCAGAAAGTTCAGAAGGAGGGCTTCAGTCTTGGCCTTTTGTGGTTATTCTCCTGTAAAGAATGGCAATGGGGGGGTGTGTGTGGGGGTGTATTTAGAAACACACACATTTACAGTGCAGTCACTAGTATTGATTCTCTATTTGTAGATTCTACACCCAATCACCCAATCCATGATTGCTAGCAAACACAGAAGAGGAATTTGAAGTTTGCTGAACTGACACAAATCCATAACCAGAAAAGGGTTTTGTACTTATCAGCAAGGATGGCCTTTATTCTAATAAATGTGCACTTTACTCTAATTGGTGTCATTTAACTGTCATTTGACTATTGGCAAAACAGATCTCTTTGATAAATGTTCAACAATAATCTTGCTGACAAATTGTGAATGAACACAGATGGATACTCTATAATAAGAAATTATATTTATTAAAGAAGAGTCATTTAACCTTCCTGTTATAGGTCCTCTCACCATTCTCTTCTTGACCATAGAAGGATCACTGTGCCATTTGTATATGCTAGAGCATGTGGGCCTTTGTACCAGTTAAAGGTGAGCTATGTTAATTTGTGCAGTTACCCCAGTTATAATTGCACTTGAAAGACAGTGTCTTTTTTTCCTTTGCACTCAAACTATTTGGAGGACCGAGTGAACACAATGTGTGACAAGCAGTGTTTAAATGAAGCATGAGCCTCAGATTTATTTAGGTCACAGTGCACTTAATAATTAATGTGGCCAGGCTCTGCTGATTTGAAAAGTTCTGAAGGGCTCGTTCACTTTGCTTTAGACACTTGATATTCTAGTGGTCTCCAGATTCTGCATCTCTAATAAGCTCCACTTTCCAGGGCGCTAATCACGTTAGATTGTAAAGGCAGGGAGGATGAGGAAAACCATGTTAGAAACAAAAACCCACGTGCACACACAATAAAGAATCCACCACTGTGCACTATAGGCACAAACAGCTATAAACATGTTACCTTAATTTGGAAATTCAGTCACCGGCAGTCTATCAGGGGAGGTACTGTCACTGACAAGGTTTCCTAAGCAGGTATAATGATGTATTTAGGAAAGCAACATTATTAAAAGCAAGTCACACTGTTCAGTGGAGAGACTCAGAACTTACAACCAAACAGACCTAAATTCAAGGGGATAGATTTAATACACACATAATTTATGGGATTATTTTATAATATTCACACAAAAAGTCAAATGAAGAAGAGTGCAAGCAATCTGTCCACGCACTAGAGACCCAAAGGATCCAGCTCAGGACCTGGATCCCAAAGCAATGTCCTGCACAAGTACCGCTGAAGACCTAGAGCCCATGGCAATGTCCTTCACCAGTCCAGCTGGAGGCCTAGAGCCCTCGACAATGTCTCATGCAAGTCTGTGTCAAGGATCTGCACTGGGAAGGTCCAAAGGTCAGTGGTGGAAGCTAGGAAGTCTGCGCCATCAGGACGAAGGATCTGTGCCAGCAGGCTGAGGGATCTGCACTGGAGCCAGGAAGCAACACTCAAGGTAAGGACCAGAGCTCCCCTGAAGAGAACTACAGCCACCCTCAGTGACAGCTAGGACCAGAGTTCCTCTCACCATGAGAACAGCTGAGTTCATAACAGGAAAAGCAGAATGACAAGCTTCTCCAGGAGAATCAACAGCACGCCATCTTCTCCTCCAGTTCTGCTTTTATGCTGTTGGCAACAATCCTCAGGTGGGCCTTCCATACCCAGAAGCATGCTGATTCAGTTCAGCTGGGTGTTACAAGTTGTCCATTAGTTAATCCACAATGCTAGCCTTGCCCATCAGTGGTGTGTGACCTTATGCGAGCTCTTGACATCATCTGTCAACACTAGGGACATGCAATAATGTCACTGCCTGATGTCACTTAATTTTTTCATTCAGGAGTCAAGTCCAGGTGTGTCTGGTAAGAGGCCTTCTCCTGTCTTGCAGCTGGCTGTCTTTGAGTGGTGTCCACACATGGCTTGATTAGTGTACTGGAGTGAGAGATACCCTGTCTCTTCCTCTTTCATGAGGGTCCTAATCCCATCGTGGTGATGGTCCCACCCTCATGACACCATCTAACCTTAATAACCTCACACTGTGGGAGAGAATTTAAATGTGAAATTTGGGGGGCAGGGAGAACACATATATTCAGTCCACAGTGGCTATTGTCTTCCTTTCACACAGAGGAGGAAACTGAGGCATACAGTGTCTATAACTTGTGGATGGTCATGTAACTGCACTCCTTACTGTAAATACCATCAAGACTCACACTACCTTTTAAATTCCGAGAAAAAGGGCCAGTGAAGAAAAATGTAGGTATGAAATACTACCACCGAGGAAGAAATTGTTACCAGTTCTGCATCGGTGATTCATCAGAGCTTCAGAGAAGGGGGTCAGGAAGGGCCAAGGTGGTGAGAGAATCTTTAGGGAAATGCCCACTCCCAGGATTTATTTCTCCTGTGGGGTTATTGTTCCAAAAGCACCATTTATAATTGCACTCTGAGGTCATGGATGTGTACTTTTATTTGTATGTACTTTAGACAGTTTATTGTGAGGTTTCTATTACTAATTGTAACGTTTACAAAGTTGTCTTAGGCACCAATTAAACACCAGATATATATTTGCAGGGCATCAGGGCCTATTACCTTCAGGAGAAGGCCCAGACCTTAAGGGCAGACAGCAAGGTTCTGGCTGCCAAAGAGGCCAATGTGTATGCTTAGGGGGGCTGTCTTCAGTATGGGGTGGGCTGCTGTGCAGCCCCCCAGACTCCTTCAGGACACAGCAGCTCTTTACCCTGGAATGTGCAGGTGGATGGCCCATAATACGATAGACTTTGAGCCGGGCACGGTGGCATATACCTATAATCTCAGCACTCTGGGAGGCTGAGACAGTAGGATCACAAGTTCAAGCCCATCCTGGACAACTTAACAACTTAATGAGATTTGTCTCAAAATAAATAAATAAACAAAAGAACTGAGAATAAGTTCACTATGAGGTTCCTGGGTTTAATCCTGAGTACTGCACACGCACACACACACACACACACACACACACACACACGCACACACACAAACATGAACTTCGTGCTCCACATAGTGGACAGGAATGGAAAGGGCAAGCATGGAGGAAGGGAGGGCTGCTAGCTGGCAAGCCACCATCATGCCCACCCAGGCCCCAGGCCTGTAGTGGACACTGTTCGAGGAATATAGTTACTGTGTTGAAGGGTCAGAATTCAGGCCTCCCTCAGTCTGTTGTTCATGAGTGCAACTAGTCATGGGATGGGAAAGAGGATAAATGACATCCTTTGCTTCTTCCATCCGTCAGTGGGCTGCTAGAAATGCACACAGGTCATTGGCCTTTGCCCTGCTTAGAACCCTGAGGGGATGTTTCCATCAAGAATTTGAGATCTAAGAAGTCGAGCATTGGACTCAAAATCAGGCTGGAGTCACATCCTTGGACAGGCTCCTCCAAGGGGTCTCCAAGCTCACTTCTGCTCACCTGCAAAAAGACCATTGCTGTGTTGTTACACAGTTCATGGGAAAAACATAACACGTTAAAAGGCTGTTAGCACACTGGGGATGAGCTGTGTTCACAGGAAAAGTAATAGCAAAACCCTACATTTTAGGAAGAGTTGGAAATCCATGTACAAGAAATAAAGACAAGAATGTCAACATTTCCTCATATGGGATCTACTCTGCCTGGTTCTGTGTGGCCACGCCATCTGACCATGGTCTGTACGTGTCAGGCAGCAGAATCAAAATGACACCAATGCCATTTTATCTTCTCGAAAATCCTCCATAATTCCAAGTAAGAGGACACCATTAGGAAGGGTAATTGGCATGTTGAGGAATGTTCTTATTTCAGATGTCTGCCCATTACTCTTTCATGTGGTTTCAATGTCACTCAGCATATACTTTAGAAGCAATTAATCAGTGCCTTAATAACTGGCTCACCACGATGCATGCGGAGGTAATTATCTGTTTAACGTCTCCAGCTGGCTGCTACAGATGCTGCTGCCAGGGTCTGGGCAGAGAGACATTCTTCACAGAGGGCCGGGACCAGGGACAGTAAGAGGAAAAAACCCCAGGAGATGACTCTGGGCTCCTGCATCTTGCACTAAGCATTGGTAAGACAGAGGTGCCGTACTGTGTCTAATCACTGCAGTGAGGGCTCTTGATGCTAGGCCAGTCCCCATGGCAGGGATAGAAGGGTGGCAGGGAAGAATTTAAGCAATTTACTGCTAAGTCCCCTTGTGGTGCAGTACCTCTTTCTCAGATGCAGGCAGGCTCTGTTGTTTTTTCTCAGAGGCCACCAAAGTCATCCTGGAGGCCCATTCATCTCATCACCTCTGACACTGAGAAGGATCCTGGAGGAGCTTGATTTTGGCTTAAGATGTGTGACTTTGGAGCCCAAAGACCCAGGATATTGACCTTTACCCTGTGGTTGCTCTGGAATATCCTCAGCCAGGGGCCATCCACCCCTCTTGACCACCCTTGGGTGCATTTGTAAATCTAGAGCTTCTGCAACGCTCCCCTTTGTTTCCTGCAGAAGAAACCTCAGTACATGGGTCCTGGCCCCTCTCCTCTGAAATGCCTTTGAAAGACAACCATCTGTGTGTGTTTGGAGAGGGCAGGTCATGTGTGTGGTGGGTTGGGGTATTAGGAAGGGCCTCAGAGACCACTGCAGCTATAGTTTAGATATCATTTGTCCTCCAAGGGGATATTGGTCCTCTGTATGGCAATGTAATAGGTAACGGGACTTTTAAGAGGTGGAGTTTAGTGGAACATAACCCTCTTAAGTCACTGGGGACATTGTCCTCAGAAGGGAGTAAGGTAGTTCTTGTGGGACCCTGATTGTTATAGAAAGAGCAAGCGAGGCTCCTCCCCAACCTTTGGCATCCTCTCTCACCATGTGATCCCTCTCTCTCACACACACTCCTGCCACGATGCCATCAGTCTTGGTATGAAGCAGCCAGAGGATTCTGAACAGGACCAGAGCCCTGCTGTTTGGACTTTCAGCTTCAGAAACTGTAAGATAAATAAACCTCTTTTTTTGTAAGTTATCCAGCCTCAGGTTTTTCATTATAGCCAAGGGTAATGGATGAATACAAGCCCTGAGCCCAACCTGTTCAGCCAGCAGACTCCCATCTGCCCAAGTCGTCTTGTAATGATCCTGCTGACTGGCTCCTTGTCACATGAAGGACTGTGGTAAAGGCTTAGTTAGCGTCTGTGTGTCCTTGTGTCACACATCCCTGAGGTGTGGAGAATGTCTGGAGCTCACTCATGGCACTGGACACTGTGACCCCTTCTCACTGTCATTGCTGAAGCTCCTCCAGCCTCCACCTTCCCCTTAGCACATGTGACTTCTGTGTTCAGATAACTGCCAGGAAATAGGCAATCAATGGTCCCAGGACAGTAGCCTCTGACATCAGGCTCCTCTGGGGCCCCAAAGTGGCACTCCTGTGCTGAGATGGCTGGGATGGCTTGTCTCCAGCCTCTGGCACCTGAGCTCTGTCTCTGAGGTGCTTTTGGGAATGGACTGTTATCCTGATTCAGAATGGGGGCCACTGAACCCACTGGGGACAGGTGGAAATGTGCTTCTCCACTGATAGCCTTGGGTAGGAAGACTTCCTGGCTCCAGCCTCAGGTGGACCAGTAGCACCCAGGTTTCAGCACCACCTCTACTCCACACCCATTGTGTGACTGCTGCCAGTTTTACCTTCCTGCAATGCGTAACCTTCATTGAGATACCTTCAGTGTATACCTATGTGGCCTTCATAGAGTAGACACACTTCGGCCTGGCATCTCTGAACATGAGGTCACTAGCCACATATCATCCAATCTCTACCACTCAGACTGCTTGCATCTGCTCAGCTGTGTCTGTCTGCACCCCTGCACCCATGAATATCTGGCTCACTCTGTGGAAGCTACCAGAACCTAGTTACTCAGAACACCACTTGTCAATTTATGTGCCTGAAGCTCTGCAGTCTGGGCTGGCATGGCTCACTGCAGCTCCTGCCTCATGAGCCACAGGGTCTCCATTCAGCTGCAGCCCAGTGGGGGCTAAGTCTCTCTTTCTGCATGCAGCCTCAGTGTTTCTCCCTGTTGGCATGTCCCTGTCACCTCTGCGGGTGCCCCCACAGGGTGGGTGGACTTCTCAAAGGGGCCACTTCTCTGGTTTCATGAGAGAGGATGGTGGGCATCCTAGGCTTTCCCAAAGTTCAGGCTAGACCATGCATCTCCTCCATGGCTTTCTGTTGGTCAAGGGCCAAAGGTGGGAAGACAGAACTGCTCCTGAGGGGCCATGGCAGCAATAGCGTGACAGTGTGTTTCTTTGTTCTCTCTCCCTGGCACAGCCCAGGAGTGCAGATTTATCTTTCAGGACAGACTGCTACCTCCTTAGGGCCTCTCCTGGGCCTCCAGTCAGATGCGTCCCTGTCATTATACACATCAAGCTAGCCTGCCTGCTTGTGTTCTACCTCTGAGTCAGGCTTGGACTTGGGTCCTCACATAACTTCCACTCACAGCATTTTTGGGCAGATTGGTTAGTCTCCCTGGGCTGTGATGGATGCACGACTGTTCATTCCTTCTGAAGAGCTTCATGAGATCAGCCATCATATTGCACAGAAAGCTCAGAGCGTCATGACTGGGACAGGTTTTGTGCTCAGAACACATTGCTGTTTTTTGAAGCAGCTGCCACATCAGAGCCTGCCAGCATCAGATTTTAAACACATCCTCTGTCCATAAACTCAGGGGCTGTTCTTCCTTCCTCCCTCTGCCTCTCCAGTGTGTGTCTCCAGCTCTTGGTCCATGTCATATCCTGGAGCAACAGGAATGCCATACCGTCTGTGGAAGTAATTGATATGATATCTGCCACCTGAATGCAGGAAGAGACTGTTTGGACACATTTGTGAGCTTCAACTGCTGCCATAAATGTGAAGGCACTCTTTGTCTTATAACCCAAATCTCTGCCTGTGCTTTGGCTTATTTCTAATAAAAGGTAGGGCTGCTGTTTGCTGGGAAAAGAAATTGTTCTTTGAGACAGCCATATGATTTCCTTCACCCTTTTCTCCAAATGCACTGCTTCTGTATCTCCTCTTGGTCAGGGTCTAGACTGAAGCATCAGGCTGGGAGGCAGGGGCTGCTACACCTGCTCCCCTTCCCTGCAAATGGGACCCTTGGTGCTAAGTCTGCGTCTTGGCCACATGTAGGAAAGAGGAAGTGGTTGGGAACTTGCTTCAGCGGGCAGTGGGGAAGTGAAGCAGAACCAGCCTCAGTTATACTCTGCTGGCCTCTGCCTGGGGCCCTTTAGTAAAGGAAACAAGCACTCCAGACAGTTTGTACTTGTGTGCCTATGAAATGGTGCTAAATTGATGGAGTCTTAACAAAAGCCCTAAGAAATAGGAAACAATATATGCAAATTACTATTCACTCTCTGACCTCAGTAAATGCCCATTATTATGGCCCAATAGATTACAACCCTTTGTAAAAGGGAAGATGCAATAAGGTACTATTATTACTTTCATTTATTTTTAGACATAATTTAGAATTGACCAAATTCTATACTGATGTCTCTGAAATTCTCCTTATACAAAACTTTACAATGGGAGCTAGAGAAAGCATATATTCACTAATGCACAGGCCTCTTTTCCTTGTCCTCCTATGCAGCCAGACAGCAGGAAGGTGATCAGCAGCCAGCTGCCCCCACACAGCTCACACATCTAACACCTCTAAGTCAGAGGGAAACATGGTTTCTCCAAAGCAATCCCATTCAATATTGAATTGGGAAATAATCTTTCCTCTTTATGTTTGAGCAAAAGTGACATCTCCATGCACACTCTGCTACCAACTCGCACCATTCTCAGAAGTACTAGGCAACGTGTACAGGCGATAGCTTTCAAGTGAATGTGGGGCTTAGCTGACCTCTGTTACTCTGCTAGGTTCTATCCCCAAACACCTCTCTCTTGTTTTCTCATGCATCTCTGGAGCAGTATGTTAGTCAAGGCAATGTGAGCCACTGTGACAAGTTGAGTCAAGCTCAGTAGACATTTATTTTATGTTTACACAACAGTGCAGCATAGGTAGTTCTTTACCTGGAACCTGAGACACAGACCTCCCATCTGCATGCTGGCCCTGTGGGCTTTGGTTACATCCAAATCCCATGACAAATGGAGGAATGGAGAGTAGTAGGGATGCTTATTTCTTAATCACTTTGGTATGAGCCACATAATATTTTCACTCACGTCCCACTAGCTGGACCAGTCCCGTGACCCTTCTCAATGCCAGGGGTTCTGAGAAAGGATTTCCCTGGCCAGAAAGAGGCTCCCTGATGATAACCTGCCTGATCTGGCAAGGGGAGCATCTATTTGGGGTGATAATGAGCTGCTTCTACCAC
Organism: Erethizon dorsatum; assembly: GCA_028451465.1. NCBI lineage: Eukaryota > Metazoa > Chordata > Mammalia > Rodentia > Erethizontidae > Erethizon > Erethizon dorsatum. The sequence continues at coordinate 114,471,980 of CM051822.1, read as the reverse complement.
AGGTAGAGAACAATTTTCCCATTCCACAGCTGGTGAGACTGAGGTTCAAGACAAGTGAGCACATGCACTAGCAAGTGGTATATTTGAGCCAGGCAGTCTGACTGGAGGTCCACACCCCAGTTGAAGTCTGGTGCATGTCCAGGGCAGAGTCAGAACTGCTGGCACTTCTGATAAGGGAGAAACAAGCAGAGACAGTTATAAAACAACTGCGTTGGGCCGGTGAGATGGCTCAGCGGCGTAAGCACCTGCCTTGCAAGCATGAGGGCCCGAGTTTGACTCCCGGAACCCACATACGAAAAAAGGGCCGGTGATATTGCTCAGTGGCACGGGCGCCAGCTGGCGCGCGAGGTCCTGAGGTCGACCCCCGGTACCCACAAAAAAAAAAAAAAAAAACAACTCCGTTAAATTCTTTAAGGGACAAAATAAAGCCAGTTCTATTCATTATCCATGAGAAACTAACTTAGATCATTCAAAGTGGCAAATATTTAGGGTTGGCAGCATGAAATGCTTGCGGAGATGTGCTAGCACCCACTCTTGTCTTGGGATACAAAGCTCAGCATGTGAAGATTGCCCTACCCTATCCCAGAAGAACAAGGTGCCCTTACTTCATGCATCGTGTCTCTCACCAGGGGATAGGTTCTCTCATACCTGCTCATGAGGTCACTATGGAAAACTACACTGCAGTGCTGCTTCCAACATCAGTGGTGGAAACAACAAAATTGTCCTTCTGCTGGCTGTGGTAGCAACCATGCAAACTGTGGTTAAGCCAGACAATAGAATGTAGATGCTAAGCCAAATAACCTGGAGTGATGCGAACCCACATAAAGAATATCAAAACACAAAAGTGAACAATAAAAGTAAATCAGCTTCATCCTGCAGGAGAATGGAGTGAGATTTCTAGTTCCAGTTCTACACTGAAGCAGCTTGGAAGCCAGCATTCCATTCCAACAAGTAAAATACTGAGATGGAAAAAGCAGTTCTCATTGGACTTATAAGAGAGGGGTATTCAAGGCAAACCATTGACCGCAGGACAACACAGACAGGGAAGTACACAGAGCCATCTGGTACCTGAGCAGAAACTGTTGTAGGCACCAAAGCTGGGATGAGAAAAGCTGAAATGCAGTAGCGAATTCCTGGAAGCTTTGTGTGGACCAGTCTGAGAGTAAAAGGCTGATGGCGGGGAGAGGCCACCCTCTCTGCATGGTGATGTTGGAGGCCTGAAGAAGCTGGGACTTGAAGGACAAGCTAGACCCAGCAGGGGACTCGAGTGGGGTGAACGGGTTTCCATGAGCTCTGCAGGAAAGAGCTGCAGAGGAGCTGTGTGGACCCAGGGAAGGACAGTGGGCTGTGACAGTGGAGGGGGTTTATGTGGTGAGGGGTTGGCAGGACCTTGTGGACCATGGAAAAGAATGCAACTTTTAAGAGAATCAACAAGCTATTGGTCTGATTTATGGTTTAAGAAACTATGGCAGCCATGATATAGAGAAGAAAATGAAAGAGTCTAGGGTCCAGGGAGAGCCATGAAAAGCCTTCTCGCTGACTCAGAGAAGGATGGGCAGGCCTCAGGGGAAGGGACTCTACGGATATCCCTTTTGGAGTTAGAATGCACAGGCCCTTGTGGGGATTTGATAAGGAAGGTGAGGCAGGATGCAGTATGCTTGTGGATGGTCCCAAATGGTAAAAGCATTGTAAGCAAGACAGAAGCAGATTCCCTGAAACTAATTACTGCAGAAGTCATCCTCCAAGGAGCTCTTCCTCTTCCAAATGTGCAGCCTGAGACAGCATACAGAGGAATAACATAACCTAGTTAACAGTTGCTCCTTCTGTGAAAAATAACATCTCATGAATAGATGAGGTCAGAAGCAAACAATTTCTATTCCTTAGATTTCAGAAATCTATAAGATCTATAGAGATCATATTACACGAGAAGAAACTTGTGATAAGACAGCTCCAGAGCTTCTATAATTAATACTTTCAGACCATGGAATATCAGAGTTGGAGGCCTCTTTGTAGGTCCCAGAGCTCCCCAACAATGCCCAGCAAACCCTCATGCAAAACCTCTGCCTGGGGAAACCCCATGTGTTTTCTCTATTGCATCTGCATCATTCCTGCACATCCTCCAAAAAAACTCCACTAAGAAGACTGACTGCACTTTGTCATGGCCCAGTCAACTCCCAGTTCTGATCTTTGTCTACCAACTATTGAGAAAGTGGAAGCATTTGATTTGATAAATGATTAATATCCAAAAAATATGCAAGGAATTCACACACCTCAATTGGAGAAAGAACAAAAAATGAGCAAAGAAGTCAAATAGATAATCTTTCAAAGAAGATATACAAATGGTCAACAAACATGAAAAAATACTCAATCACAATTTCACTTATCATCAGGTAAATGCAAATCAAAGCCACAATGAGACTGATTCATACTACTAAGATGGTGACTATAAAAAGGTAAAAAATAATAAGTGCTGTTGATGACGTGGGGGGAAAGGGAACCCTTGCACACCATTGTTAGGAATGTAAATTGTTAGAACTAATGGAGTAGAATATACTATGTGAAGAACAGTATGGAAATACTACAAAAAATTAAAAGTAGAGCTATTATAGATTCAATAGTCTCATTTGTGGGTATATACCTAAAGGAAATGAAATAAATACCTCATAGAAATAATTTTCACTCCAGTGTTCATGATAGCCAAGATATGGAAACACTCTAAGTATCCACTGGTAGATGAATGGATAAAGAAAATGTGATTTTACACACACACACACACACACACACACACACACACACACACACGTATGCACCTCACAGGAGACTATTACTCAGCTTTGAAAAGAAAGAAAATCCTGCCCTTTATAGCAAAATGGGAGAATCTGTATGACGTTATGTTAAGTGAAATAGGGCAGACACAGAAAAACAAATACATGTACTATATGATCTCACTTACGTGTGGAATCCAAAAAAAAGTTGAAGTCATGGAAATAGAGAGTGAATGGCAGTTCCTGGGGGAGGTAATGGGGAGATAGTTGTCAAGGGGCACAATAATATGAATAATTTCTGAAGATCTAATGTACAGTACAATGACTATGTGATTACGCTTAATAATGTATTGTATTCACTAAATTTGCAAACAGAGTGTATCTTTATGTTCTCACCACATACATATACAAAGGATGCATATGTAAGATGATGAATGTTAACTAGTTTGATTGTGAAAATCATTTCACAATGTATACATATATCAAACCATCATGATGCATACTTAAAATATATACAAATTTTATTTGTCAATCATTCTCAATAAAGCTGGAATAAAAAAATTAAATTAGAAAACTGAACAAAAGGTTCTTAAGTGTGCTCAAACTGTCTTCTATTTATTACAGGCTAAATTAATTAATTCTTTTGTAAAAATAACAGAGGATGATTTAACACAATGCACATGCTTTCTGTCAGGTAAACTTGATGCAAAATATAACAGCATAAATTTTGAATTAAATGTACATATAATGAGTAATATATTAAACTGAAGGACAGATACATACATACACCTTATAGATGTTGTGAAGCACCTTTAAACACTCATAATGGATTGTATATCCCCTAATCACCATGAAACTTGTTAAAATTTTTTGTTCAGTTACTAATGCAAAAAGCCATCAGATTATTATAGTAAAATCTGTGATAGCTAAAATGAATTCTCGAAAAAAGACCTCAAGATGACGGATGAGTAAGAAGCAGGCAGTGAAACTCTCTCTAAAAGTTACCATTGGAACACGGGAATATAGTGACCCAGAAAGCGCAGGAGGGGGGGAGATGCCTCCCCGAAACCCAGAGAAGTTCTGAAGCGCAATCTGGGACCCCCGGCACCAGTGACGGGTGACTTCCAACAAAGAAGAAGGAAAGAAGGAGCAGACCGCGCGCGCGCACCTTCTACTATCCCGGGAGTTGCAGCGCCATGGAGGCTCAATTCTACGGACACACGGTGGCAACTGGTGCCCAGGGAGCCCCCACGGAGGATCCTGAGACAGCGGCGGGGCAGGGGAGCGGCGGAGAACGGCGCTGACTGGCGGTGAGTGTCTCTCAGCCACAGCTGCCCCGCGCCAGAGAGCGACCGGCCGGGCGCCATTGTGGGGGGTGTGGCGAAACTCAGAGCGGCTCGAAAACTGCTCTGGGAACTTGTGGTCCGGACAGGGCAGCACGGGGCCTCTCAGGCCCACGAAAGTGTGCTGAGGTCAGCGGGCAAACGAGACTGGACTCTCAGCCACACCTGTCCCGCGCCAGAGAGCGACTGGCCCGGCGCCATTGTGGGGGGCGTGGCGAAAAACCAGAGCGGCGGGAACCAGTGCAGGGAACCCGCACTCCGGACAGCACGCTGAGCCTCTCAGGCCCAGGGATCGTGAAAGGGCGCTGAGAGCGGAGGCGAGCTAGACTGGTCTCTGCCTGAAAGTACGCGCCTCTGCTCACCGCCCACCAGAGGGCGCTCCTGGCTTACTGGGACGGACCTGCACAGAACAGGACTCTGTCACCACAGGGTAACTGCCTACAGCAGAGTCAACACCTGGAACTGATTCTTTTCATTTTTTTATTTTTATTTTTATTTTTTATTATTATTATTTTTTTTCTCACTGATTTGTTTTTTGTTCTGGTGAAGGGTTTTTTTGTTTTTGTTTTGTTTTGTTTTGTTTTTTGGTGGGGTTTTATTTTTCATCTGTCTGTTTTATTGTTTTTATCTTCGTTTTTGTTTCTGTATGTGTATTTGCTCTTTCCTTCATTATTCTCTCTGGTTTTTTATATGAGTGTAAACAGCGCCTCTAACTTCTTTGTGATTGTGGTTGTGATCTGTTCTTCCTTTTATCCCTTCCTTCTCTTTCTACCACCTGTCCTCTGCACTAGTGTCCCAATTTTAGTGGGATCCCTCTTGGTCCTCTAACCTTACATCTAATTCCTTCCTCTTCTCCCAATACTCTATTTCCTCCTTAACTCATTTTAAATTTAAACTCCTCAGGGGAAAAATTGACATACACAGGACTTGTATACTGCTTATAATTTTTCTGGTGTGTTTTAGATTTTGTTATATAACCGCAACTCTATACAGCTAAAAGTGGTAAATAACTGGTTAGCTCAGTCTGTCATTTTCTAGGCTGTGTTTGATGCTTTAGTTAACATTATAGCCAAATGTGAAATAATTGTTCTAAACATCTTTCCTTCCTGATATTTCATGATTGAGATTGACTAAGGGACACAGAAAATACAGTGGCACAGTACCAAAGAATCAAGGACTGGGCCAAACAGGTAGCAACTTCGCATACCCAACGAATTGAAGAGGTAGGATCTGGCAGAAAGCTCAAAACCTAAAAGCAAGCTCCACTTGGAAGATACTGCAGAGAAGTAGTCATCTTCTAAAGATCTTAAACACTAGCAATAAAGTAACCTACTATAGATAATTTGCAAACATCACCCCAGGAATTAAAGAAAGAAAAAATGAGACGACACTTAAACAAGATGCAACCCCACACATCCAATTCACCAAAGGCAAACCTAGGGAGCAACGAGGTGGGACAATCCGAAAGCCACCCACCTGGCCTATCTGAAGTGATAACAACAAAGCAACTGAATGAGGTTCTGGAAAAAATTAAAACAGAAATAATCTCACAGATAACTGCAGAGATAATGTCTACAATGAAGACCATGCTTAAGGACACTATACCTGATACAGACAAAAAAATAGATGAACTTAAGAAAACTATAGAAACCATGAATGCTCAGCATAGGAAAGAAATGGAATCCATAAGGCAGATTCAAGCAGATATCCAAGAGATAAAAAATTCCATTGAAAGTATTTGTAGCAGAATAAGCCAATGCGAGGACAGGATCTCAGATATAGAAGACAGGCTTGCAATTAGTGATCATGAAATGGAAAAATTCTTAAAAATAGCAAGGGACCATGAAAAATCAATTCAGCAGCTGCTAGATGACTCAAAGATAAACAACTTAAGAATAATTGGAATAAATGAAAAAGCAGGAGATAGCATCAATGACATTAAAACCTTGTTCAAAGACATAATCAGGGAGAACTTTCCTGGAAGAGAAAAGGAATTTGACACCCCTATAAGTGAAGCTTTTAGAACACCAACTAGACATGATCAAAAAAAACTTCAGCCAGACATATTATAGTCAAGATCCCAGAAATTCAACAGAAGGGCAGAATCTTAAAAGCTGTTAGGGAGAAGAGACAAATCACCTATGAAGGAAAACCCATCAGAATCGCAGCTGACTTTTCAGCACAAACCCTCAATTCAAGAAGAGCTTGGAATGATGTATTGCAAGCTCTAAAGGAAAATAATTTTCAGCCCAGATTGATGCACCCTGCAAAACTATCTTTCAAAATTGATGGAGAAATAAAATACTTTCATGACAAAGAACATCTGAGAAAATTTATGACCACCAAACCAGCACTCCAAAACGTTCTGAAGGACATTCTAGAAAGAGATAGGAACCCCAACAGAAGGAATCCACCAGGCAGGGCAAATAATTAAATAGCCGGAAAGCGGAAAAACAAAGAGTGGGAACCAACAACAGGAAAATATCATGACAAGTCAATACATATCAGTTTTAACCATCAATGTTAATGGTCTCAATTCACCAATCAAAAGGCACAGACTGGCGAAATGGATCAAGAAGCAAGATCCAACAATATGCTGTATACAAGAAACACATTCAATTCAGAAAGAAATTCATAGACTGAAAGTCAAAGGATGGAAAACAATACTCCATGCCACAGGAACCCAGAAAAAAGCAGGGGTAGCTATTCTTTTTGCAGACAAAGTGAACTTCAAGCCAAGAAGGATTCAGAGAGATAAAGACGGTCATTACATCCTTGTAAAGGGAACAATCCAAGAGGAAGAGATAACGATCATAAATATATATGCGTCAAATACCAATGCACCCAGCTATATAAAACAAGTACTAAAGGACATGAAAAATCAAATAAGCACTAATACAATTATATTGGGAGATCTCAATACTCCACTGTCACAAAAAGATAGATCAACTGGACAGAAAATCAATAATGAAATAGTAGAACTGAACCAAACTTTTGAACAAATGGACTTAGTAGATGTCTACAGAGTGTTCCATCCCACAACATCAGAATACACATTTTTCTCAGCTGCACATGGGACGTTCTCCAAAATAGACCACATACTAGCTCATAAAACCTGTTTAAGTAAATGCAAAGGAATTGAAATTATCCCATGCATATTATCAGACCATAGTGCAATGAAATTGGAAATCAATGGCAAAAGATCCCACAAAAACTCCCTAAACACATGGAAATTAAACAGCATCCTCCTGAACAACCAATGGGTCACAGATGAAATTAAAGAAGAAATTAGTCACTTTCTACAACTGAATGATAATGACAGTACAACATACCGGAACTTATGGGATACAATGAAAGCAGTCCTAAGAGGGAAATTTATAGCATTAAATACTTATATCAGGAAAATAGAGCAAGCGCAAATAAACAACTTAAGGGTGAACCTCGAGCTTCTAGAAAAAGAAGAGCAGGTTAAGCCAAAAACCCGTACAAGGGAGGAAATTATAAAGATCAGAGCAGAAATTAACGTATTGGAGAATAAAAAAACAATACAAAGAATCAATGAAGCAAAAAGTTGGTTCTTTGAAAGAATAAATAAGATTGACAAACCCTTATCCAACCTTATTAAAAAAAGAAAAGAAAAGACTCAAATCCATGCAATTGAAAATGAAAAGGGTGATATCACGACGGACCCTGCAGAAATCCAGAAGATCATCTATACCTATTTTGAAAATTTATATTCTACTAAGATGGAAAATGCAGAAGAAATGGACAGATTCCTAGATTCGTATGAATTACCAAAGCTAAATCAAGAAGATTTAAAAATCCTAAATAAACCAATATCAACCAATGAAATTGAAGATGTAATTAAAAACCTCCCAACAAAGAAAAGTCCAGGCCCTGATGGATTCACTGCCGAATTCTACAAGAAATTTAGAGAAGACCTAACGCCCCTACTTCTCAAACTTTTCAATGAAATTGAAAGGGAAGCAATACTCCCAAATTCATTCCTGGAAGCAAGCATTACCCTGATACCAAAACCAGAGAAGGACTCAGCTAAGAAAGAGAACTACAGGCCAATCTCCCTAATGAACATAGATGCAAAAATCCTTAATAAGATACTGGCAAACAGAATCCAACAAATCATCAAGAAGATTATACACCATGACCAAGTTGGATTCATCCCAGGGATGCAGGGATGGTTCAACATACGTAAATCAATAAATGTAATACAGCATATTAACAGAACCAAAGACAAAAATCACATGATCATCTCAATAGATGCAGAAAAAGCTTTTGACAAAGTCCAGCACCTTTTCATGAAAAAAACCCTACAGAAAATTGGAATAGAGGGTCTTTATCTCAATCTGGTAAAAGCTATCTATGACAAACCAACAGCCAATATTATACTAAATGGCCAAAAACTGAAAGCCTTCCCTCTAAAATCAGGAACAAGACAAGGATGTCCACTGTCCCCACTCTTATTCAACATAGTTCTGGAAACTTTAGCCAGAGCGATTAGACAAGAGAAAGAAATAAAAGGAATAATGATTGGAAAGGAAGAAGTTAAATTATCATTATTTGCAGATGACATGATACTCTACACAGAAGACCCCAAAAACTCCACTAAAAAACTGCTAGATTTAATAAGCAAATTCAGTAGTGTAGCTGGATACAAAGTCAATACTCAAAAGTCAATAGCCTTCCTGTACACAAATAACAAACTTACTGAAAGAGAAATTAGGGAAACAATACCTTTCACAATAACATCCAAAAAAATGAAATACCTAGGAATCAACCTCACGAAGGATGTAAAAGACCTCTATACTGAATACTACAGTACTCTGAAAAAGGAGATTGAAGAGGATATCAGAAAATGGAAAGATATCCCTTGCTCCTGGATAGGAAGAACCAATATAGTGAAAATGGCCATACTTCCAAAATTGTTATACAGATTTAATGCAATTCCAATCAAAATTCCAACAGCATATCTCACAGAATTAGAGAAAACAATCCTAAAATTCATTTGGAATCAGAAGAGACCTAGAATAGCAAAGGCAATTCTGGGCAACAAAGGCAAGGCAGGGGGCATCACAATCCCCGACTTGAAATTATACTATAAAGCTACTGTGATAAAAACAGTGTGGTACTGGCAAAAAAACAGACCTGAAGATCAATGGAACAGATTAGAAGATGCTGAAACAACCCCAGACATACTAAGCCACCTTATCTTTGACAAAGGTGCCAAACACATTCGCTGGAAGAAAGATAGCCTCTTTAATAAATGGTGCTGGAAAAACTGGCTCTACACATGCCGAAGATTAAAACTAGATCCATATCTTTCACCATGCACTAAACTAAATTCAAAATGGATCAGAGATCTAAATATTAAAACAGAAACATTAAATCTGCTGGAAGGTAGGATAAGTAAAACCCTTGGAGACATTGGTGTAGGCAAAGACTTTATGAATAAAAACTCAACCGCACGGGAACTATCCCAAAGAATCAATAACTGGGATCTCATCTTATTAAAAAGCTTTTGCACAGCAAGAGAAACCACCAACAGAGTGAAGAGACAACCCACAATGTGGGAAAAAATGTTTGCCAGCTGTTCCTCAGACAAAGGACTACTATCGAGAACATATAAAGAACTCAAAAAAATCAGACCTCCCAAATTTAAAGACCCACTCCAAAAATGGGCATCTGAGATGAATACACATTTCTCAGATGAAGAAATACTAATGGCAAACAAATATACAAAAAAATGTGCAACATCACTAGTCATTCGAGAGATGCAAATTAAAACAACACTGAGATACCATCTCACCCCAGAAAGAATGGCTACTATTAAGAAATCAACTAATAACAAATGCTGGAGGGGCTGTGGGGAAAAAGGAACCCTTCTTCACTGTTGGTGGGAGTGTCGACTGGTACAGCCACTGTGGAAGTCAGTGTGGAGATTCCTCAGAAAACTAGGGTTGGAGGTCCCATTTGACCCAGCTATTCCCCTTCTGGGCATCTTCCCAGAAGAATTAAAAACATCGTACCACAGCGATATATGTGCACCCATGTTTATAGCAGCACAATTTGTAATAGCCAGATCTTGGAAACAACCCAAATGCCCATCAACTGAGGAATGGATAAGAAAGATGTGGTTTTTTTATACAATGGAGTACTATTCAGCCATAAAGAAGGATAAACTGGAGACTTTTATAGGTAAATGGATGCAACTCGAGAAAATACTCATAAGTGAAATAAACCAGAAGCACATGTGTAAGCATCATATTATCTCTCTAGTATGAGAAACTGAAAGAGTAAATAAGATCCAAAATGTACAATAGATATGGTGAATCAAAAAGAAACTGGTCAAAAGGAAAGAGAGACTGGAATAGGGAAAAGAAAGAAGGGAAAGGGAAAAAATTGTATATATATATATATATATATGATGGTTAAGATAGATACACTACCATTTTTACTTAGTTCATTGAAGAGTAAGGTTTGTGCCAATAATGTTTGGACAATTGAATGCTAATGTCTGGTGTCCTGAATAACTAACTTAAAGATAGTAATACGTAATGTATTAACCATTGTTACCCTCCTATTATGTTGGTTTGAAAATTTGTTCTTCTTTTGATTTGTTTTGTTTTTTTCTTCTCTTTAAAATAAAAAAAAATAAATAAAATGAATTCTCACTGAAAGTTATTAAAATGTAGTTATAGGTGAAACTAAGGATGCTGTTTAGTTGAATAAATTATCCTAAGAATCATACTATGGCCCCATAGTGCTTCAACCATTAACCCATTAGACACACAGCTCTGTACAACTCTTCAGTGTCCATCACTGGGAGAGGGAGAGGCCTGTGGAGGTAAGGAGCAAGGGCTGATAGGAAGGATCAGACAGCTGTTTATAGCAGGAAGTGATGGGGAGGGGGTGGGTGGGAGGAAAAGGTGGGAAGCAGATACAACCCTATTACAATAATTCAAAACTGGACATAAGAACTCTAAAACTGTGATTATTACCCAGAGACAGAAACCTGAGGACACAGCCATTTTGTCATGGATACAATAACATTTTTCATAACGTTTTTACTTGTAGCTGTCAAGAAAAGTAACATGTTCAGGAGAGTTGAATGTATAATCATAGAAATGTAGGATCCTTGTTAGAAAGACAAAGCTTTCCAATGATCCGGCTGAGACAGTGGTACACCTGTTTAATTACTCCAAGGTCAGCAGAGAAAGGAGATGTGCATGCAGATGGAGGCTTGTGGCTATTTTGAGATGGAAGAAGAGAGGAATGCTTGTTTGCACTTTAATCTGGAAGAAAGATAAGTGCTCTTATGTAAGTAAGAACTGTGTGATTCTGAAGTGTTTCATGGATTTGATTTTTGTTTGATTAATAGTATGTATTTTTTTTCTTTGAGTTAATCAAACTTGAGAGCTGGCCGTGGACTTGGACATCACTTTGTTGGTCTTCCTTTATTTTCATTAGCAGTAACACAGTTGGAAAGAAGAATGAATGCAAACTGCACAGCTGGCTCATTTTTGGGGTTTAAAACCAAATCTCCCAATTTTCACCCAGAGGAGCAGGGTGGAATTGGAAGCCTGTGTCAAACAAGGGTTTATGGCATGGTAGAGGGAGAAGGGCTCCATATTTGCTTCCCCAAAATGAACCATAAACTAGACATAGGATCAAAGCGACATTCCAGGTTCTTGGAAGCCAGCCAAGGCCTTCCAATAAGCTGAAATTCTCCTACCCATGAAAAAATGCTAGATTCAGGGAAAGAGGAATTGGGTCTGTGGTGTTCTTCAACAGAGTTGCTTCTGCTCTCTCCCCAGTACCCTGCTCAACATGGTTCTGTCTGTGGAGTGGTTCTGACAGTCTGGGTCAGGCTACAAATTACCAACTACTTCACTGTCAGAGGGTGTAGAACTATTGGAGCAGCAGGCAAAAAATTCCCTGCTTATCGACTTGTCCAAATCAGTGGCAATCTCAGTGGCAAGTGAGCAACTATGGGTGGGTTGGAACAAGGAATATCTTGGCCAGAAATTTAATCCAGAGATACAGGAAAGAGCCAGTCACCTTCTCCCTATAACCCTGGCCTGCCAGGAGCTTGCCATTGGCACAGTGACATAAAAGTGCTCAGTAGAGAATAAGAATGGGGCAGGCCTGACAGCTGCCTGGGCTTCACACGCTCTCCTGAGCCCAAAGGCAAATCTTTCAGCAGTGGTTAGAACCAGCAAAGTATCTGACAATATATTCTGACCAATCATCAGTTGCAGAAGCAGGGATGACCCCTAGGAAGCTGGGTTGATACTAACAATAACACCAAAAGTCTCCAAAATGATGAACAGTTCCTCCCTGGCTACACACTACAGAGGAAACATTGATCTCAGAGTCAGTGCAGATGAAATACTGCACAGTGGTGAAAGCCACCTTCCTGGAAGGAAATTCAGTCCAGAGCATGACCACATATTGCCAGCTAGATCCCATATTACTCTGATACTAATGCCAGACAAAGATATACAGGAAAAAATTATTTCTCATAGATGCAAAAGGTTTTAACAAAATTCTAACAAACTGAATCCAGCAGCATATAGAATGGATCATAACCAAAAGGCCTTTATTTGAAGAATATAAGGTTGGTTTAACACCTACCATTCAACTAATAAGTAAATCATATTAATGAATAAGGACAAAACTTGTGTGACTAATTCAGTAGATGCAGAAATATCACCTGACAAATTTATCATCCACTCAGAAATGAAAACCTTGGTAAAGTAGGGATAGGGAGAGATTTGCTCACCTTGGTGAAGGGCATTTACCCTCAGCTAACATCATAATTAATGGGGGAAGACTGAAGCCTTCCCCAGACCAGGAACAAGAGGAGGACATCTACTCCTGCCACTTCTTCAACAAGTACTGGGGCTTCCACCAGCATAACCACACAGCAATGACAGAATTAAAAGAGTCAAGACTGAGAAAGAAGTAAGACTGTCTTTACTGAATGACATGATCTTGTATAAATAAAATATTATTCAGAAAAAACTGCCAGAAATAATAAATAACTTTAACAAGTTGCAAGTACAATAAATAAATGATACTTATATATATGAGTAATGAACAGCCTGAAAAGAAAATTAGGAAAATGATTCCATTCCCAAGAGTATCAAAGATATGATATTTTAGGATTAAATTTTCAAAAGGAAGTATAGAACTCATCCATGAAAGCAGTAACATATTGCTAAGAGAAATTGAAGAACTAAACAAACAAAGACGTTCCACATTCATGGTGGTAAGACATAACAGCAAGATGACAATTTTCCCCAAATTGCTCTATAGAGTCAATGGAATCCCTGGCAAACTTTTGCAATAGAAACTGACAAGCCGATCATGAAATTTATAGGAAAATACAAAGGACAAAATTAAAATTATTTTGGAAAGGAAAAAGAAAGTTGGAAGGCTTACTTTACTTTACATCAAAATTATTGGAAAACTATAATATAGTAACTGAAACAGTGTAGTATCTGTTTAAATTAGGCATACAAACTAATGGAACAAAGTAGGAAGACCAGAAATAAAACCTTGAATATTTGATTAATATATTTCCATTAAAGGTGCAAAAGCTATTAGTGGGGAACAGACAGTCTTCACCAATAGTGATAAAAGTTTCATAACCGAATGTATGTATACAGTGAATGTTTAAATTAAAAAAAATTCTTTCTTTAGTAAAAGACACATTACTATTACTCCCCCTCAAAATACTCCCTCTTTCCTTGAAAACACATATCCCATCTTTCTTGTCAGTTTCTGAAGCAGTTCTGGAAGTCTTTCATGAGCATCTTTAGAGTGTGATAAAAAATACAGTAAATGCTACTGCTCGGGGACATCCAACTGAAAAAGCATAATAACATTACAGTGTGTCCCCATCCACTATAATGACTGGATGTGGCACCATGCAACATTCTGGATCTTCCCCAAAATCAAAAAGACAATGTAAGTAAACTTCCTGAATTGATTCATGACTTCAAGGCATCCATGACAGTGTACCTAAAGGCACTCAGGAAACAGGACTTTCAGAACTGGTTCATAAACTAACAAGAACAATGAGATAAGTGTTTGAAGCAAGAGAAAGTATTTTGAGATGGATTAATGGCAATACATCTTTTACGGTAATAAATTTTAAACATTCACCATATGTTTCCATCAGACCTCATATTCTTATTGCATACCACTCAAAAATGAACTTAAAATTGATCATAAACTTCATGTAAGAGACAAAAGTAGAGAAATTATAGAATAAGATAAATTCTTCACAACCCTGAGTTAAGCAGAGTTCTTATATACAAAAATAAAAATATAATTCATAAACAAAATGGATAATTATGATGGTTAAAAACTTCTGTGCTCTAAAGGAATCATTACAAAATGAAGATACACAATATAGACTAGGTTTATGTATTTTTAAATCATAATTTCTTATCAAGAACTTGTATATGTAAATCATAAAGAAACCTTAAACTCAATGAAACAGCTCAATTTAAATATGGTTAGAGGATATAAAGAGCTATTTCATGAAGGAAAATACACAAATGGATAAACAGTGCCTCCAAAATATGCTCCACATTTTTAGTCACCAGGGAAATGCTAATTAAATTCATGAGCTAGCATCACACACATAGAAGAATGGCTACAACAAAAACTACAGACAATAAAAGTGTTGTCAAGAGTAAAGAGACATTTCATTTACATGACGACTTCCGGGTCCATCCATTTTGCTCCATGCAATGGGATGTCATTGTTTTTTTTACGACTGAATAAATTTCTATTGTGTATATTTACTACAGTTTCTTTATCTAGTCTCCCTTGGTAGGTGCCTGGACTGATACCATGTCTTAGCACTTGTGAATAGTCTAAGCAACAAACATGGGTGTGTAGATATCTCCTTGATGTGTTGATTTCATTGCTTTTGTATATATACCTAGATATAGGATAGATGGATCATATGGTCATTCAACTTTTATTTTTTAATGAACATTCATACTGTTCTTTATAATGGCTGTACTATAATCTACATTCCCACTGACAATATGTAAGAGTTCCCTGCCAGCACTTGTTATTTTTTGACTTTCTGATAGCCATCCTAACGGGAGTGAGATGATATCTCATTATGGTAGTGACTTGCTTCTCTGTGAAGGCCAATGGCATTGAGCATTTTTCAATGAATTTGTCAGCCATTTGAGTTTCTCCTCTTGAGAAGTGACTACTCATATCCTTTGCTCACTTTTTAAATTGGAGTTTTTTGTTATTGATTTTTTTTGTGTGTGTGTGTGTGGGTACCAGGGGTCGACCTCAGGACCTCAAAGGCCAGCAGGCTTCCGTGCCGCTGAGCGATATCACCGGCCCCTTTTTCGTATGTGGGATCCAGGCGTCGAACTCGGGCCCTCGCACTTGCCAGGCAGGCGCTTACGCCGCTGAGCCATCTCACTGGCCCTGTTATTGATTTTTAAAAGTTTTCGTATATTTTGTTTCTTAATGTTTTGTCAGATTAATAGTATGAAAAAATTTGTAGATTGTGTATTAACTTTGGTGATTGTTTCCTTTGTTGTGAAGAAGTTTCTTAGCTTGATATAGTTCTGTCAATTTTTGCCTTCGTTTCTTGTGTTTTTGGGTTTTATAAAAAAAAAATTGTTGCCTAAACTAATGTATTGAAGTTCTTCCCTTATGCTTCCTTTTAACAGTTTAGAGTTTCAGATCTTACAATTAGTTGTTTGACCCATTTTATTTTTGTGTAGGGTGAGAGATACAGGTCAAATTTCATTCTTCTGCATGTGGATATCCAGTCTTTTCACCAAGGTATGATTTCTGGCACTCTTTTCAATAATCAGTTGGCTGTAAATTCATGGGGTTATTTCTGGGCACTCAGTTCTGTTCCTTTTGTGTCTATGTCTGTTTTTATGCAAATATCATGCTATTTTGATTGTTATAGTTTATAGTATTTTTGAAGTCAAATTGTGTGACGCCTCCAGCTTTGCCTTTTTGGCTCAAGATTTATTTGACTGTGGGTTCTTTTGTGCTTCCATACAAGTTTTAGGATTGTTTTCTTCTAGTTCTGTGAAGAATGCCATTGGTGTATTGACGGGAATTCTATTCATTCATGGCAACTGGAATAAACCTAGAGGACATTATATTAATGGCTGTTAGAAGGTAGAATATCACACTGAACACATTGTTTCTAGTGTGGTTGGTTTGAGAAACCCAACAAGATACAGCCTTTTCCAGATATGGATACATCTTTTTGTCATCAACTTCTGAGTGACCTGTCAAAAAAAGTAAATCATTTGACCACTAAAAAAAAAGAATGAAATAAACTGGAGTCTTCCCACACTGCATGTGAGAATTCACAATGAGTGAAGGAAGCCTGATGCAGAAGACTGCATGCTATGGGATCTTATGTCTGTGACACATATGGAAAAGGCAAACTTATAAAGAAAAAGGTAGGTGGTTTCCTGGGACTGAGGGTGAGATCTGGGGTTAAATGAGACCAGATGTGAGGGAGATCTGAGTGTGATAGGAATGTTCACCTAGTTTGTGGTGAAAGTTATACAAATCTGTACATTTACTAAAACTTACCTCACTGTATGTATGCACTGGTGAATTTTAAGAAGCTATCATGGTGCATCAGGAAAGCCGTTTAGGCAACACTACAGTTTCTCCACCAGTAATGTGGGTGCAAGAACCCTCAGGCTTCTGGCGCCTCTTCCATGACCTGTCTTCAGGGCAGCATCCAACATGCAAGCAGAGTCCTACAGGCTCCTGGGAGCCCAGTCATCCCTGTCTGGCAGAGTGTCATTTCTCCTTTTCCAGACACCAGCCACACCTTTCTCATGACTTGCTGCCTTCTGGGGGGCCCTGCAATAAATACTCACCTGGTTGGACTTTGTCCACCAAGGCTTCCAGTCACCAAGCCCTCCTGACATAGCTCAAGGACCAGACTTTCGGCTTTACTAATGACTTTCTTGTCTACTTTTTTCTTCTGTTTTCTGTATCTGCTACTGTCTTAGTTAATTTTCTTGTTGCTGAGACGCAATGTCTGGTACCTATAAGTTAAAGGAGGAAAGGTTTATTTTGGCTCACAATTTGTAGAGGTTTCAGTTGGCTGGCTCCAAAGCAAGGCAGCACGGCAGAGGGGCATCACAGAGGAGAAACAGCCCATGGTAGAGCAGGCAGAAAGCAGCAAAGCAGCAAGCAGCAGCAGTAAGTCTCCCTTTCCCTTTTATCCAATCCAGGCTAAAAGCCTTTTGGGTGCTACCACCCACACTCAGGGTGGGCCTCCCCATTATCCATACCCATGACTATGCTAATCTAACTAGGGGACTAAACCAGATGTCATGCCCCCTTAATCCATATTCACACACCCTAGATCCAGCCACCTCTGAAATGCCCCACCTATGAGCAAGTGAGGCTATGGGGGGGCATCTAGATATAAGCCATAACGGCCACCTGCCTTCATCTTCCATAGATTCTCCAAAGAAGTGCCTCAAATGTTTTCTGTCATGGAACACATGATGATATCCTACCACCCTTGGTGGGCCAATGAAGCTCACCTCAATTGGAGGTGACTGGCTAGGGCACAGGTTTCCCCGGTCTCCAACCCGAGAATATCATGGTAGTCACTGAGTCTGATAGGTGACCCAGAGCTAAAGAGTGACTTTCTCAGAGGCACAGAGCTCCCTAGAGTTAGAATGAGACACCTTATAAGGCTGACTGTATTACAGACAAGGTCCAATTGCTCTTTATCTGTCTTGAGTCGGAAGTCTCCATGATGCTGTGAAATAAGAAGTTACATGGAAAACGGAAATGTCAGCAAAGCCATCTATGGAGAAACACTTGCCATGTCCAGAAGGGAATGAGTCTGGTTCCATTCTGGGTAATACACACTCTCTAAATGTGTCTGGAAAGGTGTCTACTCTGCTGGATATTAGGGCCACAGTATTGCACACATATTCAGCTGGGTGGTCTCCAAGCCCCACATAAGCAAACTTAGTGCTCTCCTTATGAGACTTGCAGCTGTCACACTGAAAACTCTAGAAGAATGGATGACATTTTTTTGTCTTTAAATATTAAAAAGTCATTTAAAGCAGATTCCACAAGTGCTGAGCTTCTCTACCTGACTCCTCTGGGACTGCTCTTGACCACTGTAAGTATCTAAATCGAATCTTCAAACATTGCAATTATTGGCTTTCCCCTTCAACTGTAATACATTCTGTAAAAGCTGCATTTATGGAATACAGATTCAGAGGAGATGGATTTTCAAAGGATGTAGCAAAGTCTAGACAGTATGATATTCTGACAGGAAAGCATTAACATGCAGTGAAACATTCTGAGAATTTTCTCATTTTTCTTTCTCAAGCACATTTTAAAAATGTCACCTGACCAGAAGGGCTTGGGACCATCAGTGCACCCACCCACATATTTGAATGGGCACACAAGTTGCCTGCCCTGGCCACATCTAAGTTCTGACTCCCAGATAGAGCAGGAAGATCAGTCACCTCTGATTTCTCTCTCCTTGCTCCTGCAGCCTCAGTGGATGTGTGGCCAGCAAAGGGGGCTCCGACACTGACAGACTTCAGTATGGGTCTGCCCTTTGAGAGTACTGAGCTCTCAGGTCCTGAGCATGTAGAGTTAGGTCTAGTGATGCTTTCTGGCATGTTCCTTGTGAAATGCTACTGACAGACATGGGATATGTGCCACAGCAAAATTGAGCCAGTTGCCTAAAATATTGGTTGCTTCCTCCAAGGAGGGTCACATTTCACAAAAGTAGGCTAGGTAGCAGTATGATCAAATCAAGCAAGTTGAAGCAAGTCCTTAACTGAGGTTACTTTTACTTGTACATAGTAGAGTGAGAAAAATGATTTGAGTACAACATTTTGTCAGAAGATTTTTAAATAAAAAATTTAAATGTATAAAAATATATGTCCTGATTTAGGAAAGCTTAATATTCTGAGATCCAAATCCACAATTAGAAAGAGTTACACTTCTTTTATATAAAAGAATCTTTTATATAAAGATTCTTTGGTTTAATTATGCCAACTATTAAAGCAGCCTTAATGGAATAGCCTCAGTGGAATAGAATGTATAAAAAACCTTAACTCTGAAACAGTGAGAGTGTAAATGAATGGAATATAGGGGGGCCTTATTATGGATTTGAAAGTAGAGATGCAGAGAAAGCCAATATGATGTTACAGTATTCCCTTAACCCCCCTTATTAGAGGTTGCACTTTCTGAGATCTCGTTTTCCTAGGGTCAACCCATGTCCAAAACTATTAAATGGAAAATTGCAGAAATGAACAATTCACGAATTTTACATTGCAGTCATCCTGCACAGTGTGATGAAATATACCAGTGCCCTGCTCTATCCTTTCTTGTTGGCATTTAGTAGCCACCTTTTCATTGTATCAACTGCTGCAGTTACTGTAGTGCTTGTGTTCAAGTGATCCTTATTTTACTCAATACCAGCATCAAATGCAAGAACAGTGATGCTGGCAATTGGGGTATGGCAGAGAAGCCATAAAGTGTTTCTTTTAGGTGAAAACATGAAAATTCTTGACTTAAGCGAAGAAAAAACATTTTTGCTGAAGTTGGTGCAATCTATAGTAAATTATCATTGTTACTTTCTAACTGAGCCTAATTTATAAATTAAACCTTATCATAGATATGTATGTACAGGAAAAACAGTATGCATAGGGTTTTGTAATATCTGAGGTTTCAGACACCATGGAGGGTCTAGAAACATAAGAGGGGTTGCTGTCCAAATAAGCTCTCATGTGTGTATGTGATGGCTGTCCTGGGTTCTCAAAACCTTCCATAGGTTAACTAGGGCCTTGCTAGTCAGTCTACATGGTGCATTTTCTTTTCCATAAACAACAGAGCTAGAGCTGGAGGTAAGGGGAGTGGGCTCCAGCTGCTGACCACTTGTTAACCTCCTGTGCCTGGTCTGTCCTCAGACCCTCCCTGGTCTCTCTCTAGCTACAAAATCATCATTGGCTTCTTGGTAGGCAAAGTTTGAAAGTAAGTCTACATATCATTTCCATACACTGCACCACCTCCCATCATCTATCTGGCTATTCACAGGCATTTCTTCATGGAGCAGGCAACTTGTACTGCTGAAATTTAGTTTCCCCAAAGTTAATTTTGCCCAATTATAATCTGAAGCATGAGGTTTAGTGACAGTTTGCATTTGTATTGTTGCTTGCAATATAGGCATTCATACTAAGGCAAGATGGCGAGTCATGGGCTCTGACATTTGGTTAGTGATTTTAGAATAAGTAACTTCCACATTGGCAAAAACATATTAAAAGCCAGATTATCATGATCATGAGATGCATACTTATGTTTTAGAACACTGCACTAGCAGTAAACAGAAAGGAGAAAGCATCTTTTCTTTAGTCAAGAACAAGTCCAAAGTAGCAGTAGCCTGGGTGAAGGTGCATCATGGGAAGTGGCCATGGGTACCAGGGCTGCAGGTGCTCTGATTTCTGACCAGTCCCTGAAGGACTGGGTCTTCTAGAGGTCTTGGTGCGCATTCATGACCAGGAAGTGTTATGGTATGGTGTGGAGACATTGGAGACAAAAGTGTATTGCTGTTGATGTTCTCAGAAAATCTGAAGAAAGACCATTTCTGTTATGATCAGACACCAAAATAGACACTTTGAGGTTTTTCATCCCTGAAGCTGCCTCATGATGTTGATGATATCTTACACCCGACAAAAGTGTACATGGAAGCTGCAGATCTGAGAAGCAAGTCTGAGTTTATGCTGCTATTCAGTGACAGGCTTGGGGTGGGGTCATCAGGGTCCAAGTCTGCAGATTCGTCTACCCAGCCACTCAAAGGAGCCCTCAGCTGCCAGGATCCAGTTGATGGAGTGCTCCATCTTAGTGCTCCCTCAGGCATGAGACACCTGGAGGGGTGAGGGATGAGGAGCTACTGCCCTTAAGGACAGTCCCAGCTGGGAGAGTGGAAGGAATTCTAGGCAGGGAAAGGAGCAAGGTGATTTCAGAGGAGGCCACAGGAGCCAGAGACGAGAAAGGAGAGGAATGAGAATTGGTAGTTGGTGTCCCAGTGGTGAGTGCTGGTCTGCAGAGACACTGCATTTAGAGCAGGGCCAGGTTTTGATTTCAAAAGGAAAATGGCAAATGTAAAATGTGTCCAGTTTTCTATGAGAGATAATTGGTTGTTCATCTGCAGAGGTTGCTGGGCCTCAGAAAACGTGGGCTGGGAGTCTGCTGCTGATGGAGGTGGCTCTCATGATGTGGAATCCGGGCAGCACTGTAGGAGTATGACCAGTAAGTACAACCTTAATTCTTGAAAGTCAGTAGCTGCATGACTGTTCCCTTGTTCAACCCAAATCACCTCTGTTTCTTTTGGGATAAGGGACAGCCTTGTGCCCCAGCATCCTGTGTTCACAGAGCCTAACTCAGCAGGGCTTGGCTGTGGACTCAACTTGCCTCCCAGGCTTCTGTCATCCCCAGGTCTTCTTGGGGGCTCCCTGGGGAAATCCTGAGTGCCCAAGTCCTGCCCTGTTACATTGACTGGGCCTCTGCTGTTCACAGGGAGCTCTCCCTTTGCAGAAAACCATCTTATGAATTTATTTTTATTTATTATTTTTAAAACATGGATGGGCAGAATAATGTGTGGCTACTGGGAACCTCTGGGCAGAAGGCACCCATCTGAATTCCCATGTCTCTTTGGGGCCAGTCCTCCCCAGGATCACTCCCCTTTCTTGAAACCAGGGTTTTGACTTCAAAAGGAAAATGGCAAATGTACAATGCCAGGTGAGAGACACTTGGTTGTTCATCTGAAATGTCACATGGGCACCACGTTGTAGTAGGCCCACATCTGTATGTCCATACTCCTCTGCAAACTGCTTTGTGTCTGCATTATTGCTTTCACTTTATTTGGGGGAAGTATCACATTTGTGTTGGTCAGCTTTCCTGTTGCTGGGATAAAATACTTTACATTTGCAATTGAAAGGAGGAGAAGCTCATTTTGGCTCAGTTTCAGAGATTTTAGTCTGTGGCTCCAAGGCAGCAACATCATGGTGGAGGGCATGGCAGGGAAAGTTGCTTACCTCATATCATCCAGGAAGCAGAGAGCAGCAGAAAAGCCAGAGAGAAAGGGACCAGGGACCAGAAATAGTCTCCAAGGTCACACCCATACTACCCAGACACATTCAGAAGTGTGCTGTACTCATCTAGCCATCTCTGAAGGCAATCAAGTTGATGATCAAGATTAATCATCACAATATTGCGAAAAATTTATAAATGCAGACATGTGAGGAATGTGAAGCTTTCCTTATAGTCATGTTCCATATTAGAAAATAAATTTTTTTAAAAATTAGCTGAATTCTTAATGTTGCGTTTAGTGAACACATTTTTTTTTTCAACGATCTCTAAAGATCTCTAAACTCAATGCCAGCGTTCAAATGCAGTTGTTTTTAACTACTTGGTAAAGGGTGAATGTGTGATAAAGAGGCATGCTCTGTGCTCTTGCATTTGTGGTGACAATAAAACTACTGTCCCGCCATAGCTACTTTTATAGGTCACCACCTGCTCCTTCTGAAGTTACAGGAGCAGTAGAATGGAGTTTTGGAAAGGAAATTGAAGATCATGTGCAGTTCTAACAGTGCAGTAGGATTGCTGGAGAAAGCATGTGGGCAGATTAGCTGAGAGTTGTGATATATTCCTTGCCCCCTGATACAAGGTTTAATAATATAAGCTGCAAGAGAGTCAACAGCAGAGGCTTAGACCTTTTGAAATTAGAGATGGTTTTTTTTTTTTTTTATATAATTTGCTTTTATGAGGATACAAGTGAGGAGATCCTTCAACTTTTCCTTAGAACAAAAAATTCCCTAGCGTATTGTAGAAATTCAATATTTAATTATTTTAATAGTTATGCTGATATAAATTTATATTTAAAATTATATTTATTTATAATTATATATAAAATAATTATATAAGACTATAAATTATGTAAAATATGCAGAGTTGCTTATGCCTTATGTTGGAGGATTTTTTCCCTTTCCCATTCCCCTGACTGACTATAGCATTCCCAAAGTTTAAACAGCTACTGATACAAGGTGGTTGTCCCAAAATTGTTCTTAGAATGCTGGATGATTGTCTCCATCCTGAAATAGCTGTCTTTCAATCCACATTTAAAGGCTTATGAATAAGTCACCAGCCCTATGAAACAAATACATCTGACCAATAACTCCTATAGTACTGGACAGTGACATCACCTTTATTAATGTGTTACTATTTGTCCAAATCTCCCTGCAGACTTGGTGAGAGCCAAGTACATTGATTACATTTGAATCTCTATTCGGACCTTCATTTGTTCTTTTTCTAATTGAATTACAATGCCAAGAAGATGACAAGGGTAAGACACAGGTGCTGGGCATGGCATTCTGATTACCCTGATGGCCCTTTAGGGTTCTTTGCAAATCCTGGAAGAGTCTGGGGGCCAAGTGTTAGAAGGTAAATTGAGGGTTGGGATTGGGAATCTGAGGTGGGGAACTAGAATCTGTGAATGATATAGCATTGCCCATGTCTCAGGGCTTCTAACTTCAGCAATGATTGTGCCTGCCTGTTACACTGCCTTTCCCTAATGTGCCAGCATCTTCTGCTTCTGACACCTACATGCGAACACACACACACTGAATGCTTAGCACCTTATCAAAACTCTCTTCTACCTTCCTATCATGTTATCTATCTTGATAATTTTTTGATCTAACTTACACAGCCTGAAACCCCAAAATGTGTTTTGCCAGCTGGCATGGCATTATTGAGCTATATATCACGATGGTGACATTGCTAGTAACTAACTGGCAGCAGTTACAGATGGTGGCAATGTATTCTTGGACACCCAGGCCAGGCAAATTATATCATACTCAATTCTTCAATATTCCTTCCATATTTGGCTTTGAAAATGATAGAATATCAACCAATGTATTCTGTAATTCCAAATACTAATAATGCCAAAAGGTTTTGTTTTCTTATTAAAGATGAATGACATTGACATTTAAATAGATCACTTCGAATAAATAGGTCCTTGGGACTTCGCTCAGGTAATTATTAAAAGTATTTTCCTGTGCATTGCAGACTGGCTACATCTGGCTTCATATAGTTTCAGGGGAGTGAGCCATGCTGGTTAATTGCTTCCTACCTTGCTGGCATTGCCATGGGACCCTCATTTCCCACTTGGCTCCTTAAAGCTACAATGCATCTGGAAAAGGTATCCATGTAGCCCAGAGAGCGGCCAGAATCTCTGTCAGAGATTCCCATGTACTGAGTCTTTCTCTGAGAATTTGGTGGTTTTCCTTCACTCTCTCACACTGTTCCTAGTACGTCTTTCTCACCCCAACTCCAGCGATGGGGGCCGGCCCAGGTACCCAGCACATCCCACAGCACATCACAGCATTTGAGCCCAGTCTGTGTTGGCAATGACTCTCAAAGGTTGGCCCTTGAGGTGAGAGATGATGATGTAGTCCTTCTGATTAGAGACACTTTCTAAACAACTATAGTGAAGTGAAACATGGCTTCAGGAAGAAAAGCCTGTTTTAGTTGCTGCCCTTGGTGAATGCCAGAAATCCCCAAAATATCTTGAGGACTGGATCCCTGCCACATTCTTGTTTCATGCTTGGCTTTCACTACACAGGAGCTCTGTTTACCTTGCTACATTTGTCTGTACAAGTATTGAATGTTCCAGCTGTGGCTGGGCCAGTGAAGACAGTGATGAACATGAAGAAAGAACCTCTAGTCCCAGCCACACACTGGGGTTGACCTGGCACTCAGGCGTCCTGCATTCCCCAGGACAGTCTGCCCAGTGGTGTGGACATGGAAGCTTGGGTGCAGGCATCCTCCTTTCTCAGGGTCTTTCAGCCCGTGTCCTGCCCTGGCACATGGCTTTCCCTGGGCCACTATTCATCCAAGGTAACTAACTGTGCTCTGCTTCTTCAGACTCAGGGGCAGAATCTGCCTCTTGTATTACTCTCTCCAGCTCTCAAAGAGAAATTAAATGACAACATGGTGAGGTTGTGCAAGATGGGGAAAGCACTCATGGGGAGGCGCCCCTCATTCCACCTAAAGGATGAGGGATGGAGAGGAATCAGGGTCCTGACCTCAGCAGTTGGAGGGGACAGCACTGCTCTCAGTCAGCCTCCACCAGATGGCCAGCTTGGTCTTCATACAGGGACTTTTGTTTAAAAATGCAAGCAACACAAAATCCATTACTGAAAACCTTTCACTTTGCATTAAAAGTATAATTAAGAGTTTTAATTAGTTCACATGGGGCTGCCAGGTGAGTGTCATTAGCACATCTCGAGTCTGCAGCTGGAACTTTAAAATGACTACATGTTTTCCCCTGTGCTGAGTCTGATCAACTATAGACATTAAACTTTTTCCAATTTAGAGTTGAGCTTCAAGTAATCAAATTAGTTACATTTGTTTTTAATGTGAGGAATTAGAGCCTAAAGTTGTGGATCTGACTCAGACTCTGATAATGAATTACAAGAACTACAAGCTCCATAAGCAAAGAACAAAAAACTGCAGAAAGGCAAAGCAAAGAGAATGTGACTGGTAGGGCCTGAAGCTGCCTAGATGATGCACTTGATTAAATTCTGTTTATGCTTATAATCAGTATTCAAAAGTATTCAAAAATCACTTTCGAGAAGGGGAAGCTGTGGTGATGGGCTCTGTCTGCTTATGGGTCCATGTCCCACACCTGGAAGGGCAGCAGCCACAAACTTATCTGCCAAGGGCCACTGTGCAGGGACTCTTTGGAGGGGCACTGAGCCCATCACACACCTGCCTGGACTGGTCCAGGCTTCTGGCATTGCAGGCTACAGCTTCAGTCCATAGGCCCATCTCTCTCACACAGGTCCACATAAAAGAAATAAAGGCACCAAGAAATCATAAACGTGTAAAATGTAGTTGAATATGCAAGAAGTGATTTTAGATTTAAACATGAGTTTAAATGATTGTATTTCCCTTCCCACATCTGCTTTCAATTTCCACAAGTGACAGGAGAGTCCTCTGTTCACCAGGCAGCTCACCTGTTGGTGCTTAAACCCAGTAAGAGTCCCACCCTCTCCCTCACTCTGTAGCCTGGTTCTGGCCTCACCTCAGTGGCATCCTGTGCTGCCCTATCTCCTTATGGCTCCCCTGGGCCTGCACACCACAATGCCTCAAGGGAGGCTCTGGCCCAGGATCTCTGCATCCTCACCACTTAGCACAGAGCCAGATACATCCCGAGCCCTGAAAAGTGCTGGCTAAAGACTGGACTGACAAGTTGGAGAGTAAACTGGTTCACATGAGGGAATGTTCCACATCGTTAAAGCTCTTCCCTGTAACTCATGCTTATCTTTAAGCATCATTCTTCCTTTTCTCATATTGTGTTTCCAATAGACAACCTTTCAGACTTCCTCTCACACTTTCTTAGCAGAGCTGCTCAGCTTGGTGGATGGTTCACCCTGGGTGCCAGCAGGATATGTTCTGAATGCCACTATCATCTTCCTTCAGACCCACCCCCTGTGCTTCCTCCCCCCACCTTCTTTGTGTCCGGCTCCCCTCTTCTTCTCTGCTTCCACCTCTCTGCTGTCACTTGGGGTGGGGGCCCACACTATTTTTCACCATCCAAAGTGGACTTGTGTGGCAGCAACATAAGATCACGGCCTCTGCCTGCCTGGGGGTTTAGTCATGGACAGGCACCAGTGGGACAGAGTGGGAGAGGAGTAGAGGAGAACTGGAGAGTTGTCTTCTTTCCTTCTTCCTTTCCTCCCTTTCTTTATGCCTTTCTACCCCTCTCTCTTCCTCTCATTTCCTTTCCTGCCCTTCCTCTTTCCCTTCTCTTTTCCTTTCCCTTCCCCCTCTCCTTCCCCTTCCTTCCTTCCCTCTTTCCTTCTTTCCTTCCTTCCTTCTTCTCTCCTTTCTGGCTGGGTCCCAATGGGTGATTCAGCTTATATTCCAAAGGCCATAGTACCTTTACTTGATACTTTTCTGGGAGGGACCAGGAAAGATACTAGGGACAATGGCTTTTTAACTGATCAGATGATGCTGAGCAAGATAAGAAACAGGTGGCATCAGTGCACACAGCTGAGGGTTTTGGTTAAGGCCCTTAGGCACATGGCTAAACATATTAACAGCATGGAGAGGCCAGCTATAAAATTTGGGTGGCTCAGTGCAAAATGTCAACATGGGGATCTTTGTTCAAAAGTTACTAAGAGCATTAGCCAAGTTTGGGCATCCTGATCCCAGGGCCCAGTTCCTCTGTGAGGGTCTTAGGCTTGTGACCCTGGCCCCGTAGGAGGAATAAATGAGTGATCACCAGCCAGGTGTGGTGAGCAAGAGAGCCTGGGGTGGGTGGGGTGGACAGTGGGGGGTCCTCAGCCCACCCCTTCTCTCAGTGATGCTCAGAGGCATGTGTCTCTCAGCCTACCCTACACCAACTCACAGAACAATGCAGTGTTGGTTTCCAGCCTGGTGTCTGAATTTGGGGTCTCCCTCCCTTCACCACTGCTGACCTGGAGTGGGTGGCCTACCTTCCTGGCTCCTGGGGTGAGTCTATCTCCAGACCCCACAGTGCTACCTGTGCTCTGCCAGCAAGAGTCTACAAAGTGCTGCCATCTGGGCTGAATTGTCAGGGCACATCAGTGTGCCCCCATTTCACTCCAGAGTCACACTTGGTTTATGCCTATAATGGACAAGCATGATCCCATCCTGAAGCTCCCTGCATTTGAGGCTGCCTTCTGGCTGCACATTCCATGAGCAACTTTTTCTGGGGAAACCAGCAATCAGGAGAATTACAGCATGTTTTTCACATCCTAGGAAATTCACTGTTGGCGACTCAAATGGCTCAGGGAATAAAGGGGAGAATTTGCCTACTTCTCATTGAACAGCATAAAAAAATGAGGCCTCTTGCTTGATGCTTATAATTGAGACAAAATTTAGAGCTCAAAGGAACTGTGGGTGCTAAGAGCTTCCTATGATTGTGTCCCTGGTCAAGGTTTGCTTTCAGTTACCACTGACTGGACTTGAAGGTGACAATGGTGAACTCAGGGTTCTTTGTTTCAGGTCAAATGTTTCCCATTTTATGAATTCTTTTTTCTGTTTTAAGCTGTAATTTGAGTATACTATTTTGGCAGGAGAAATAGTATACTATTTTGGTGGAGTCCAGCAATACCTGACTAATGACCTCCAGGATACTGTTCCAGAGATCTGAGTCCCACTGCTCATGAGGTCTGCACTCCACAAGGGCAAAATCGCCTCCAGTGGATCCTGGGTGGAGACCCTCCTCCCTTCTGGAAGGATCCTATATCATACAGGCCTGGAAAAGTCCCCCCACTCCATCTGGACATGGCCACCATGCTGACCCAGAGAGCTGCATCCATCACCAAGGAAGTGTACATTTTCCAGCTAACCAAGCTAAAGGAATGTCTGGCCACTGGGGCCTTGCAGCTGAACCTTTTAACAGATGCTTAGTAAAATCTAAATTTAGAGGCATTAAATAATTGAAGTAACCTTCATTTGGACTTGCAATTACACAGGAACATAAGTGCCAAACATGGGTGGGAGGAGCTGCTTTACAGGGGCAATATCCTCCTCACAGAACCTCATGGGGCTACTGTCCTTTGCTCTGCCAGTGACTGGACTCTGACCAAGAGGAAAGAGCCCCACAAGGGCCCCCAGCTGGTCCTTGCTACTCCCCACCGAGGGACCTGCTCTTGGAAGAAACTGGGTACAGGTGCTGCATAAAAACAACTCAGCTTGCTGGAGCTCAGGGGATGAGCCTGGTTGCTGGGGCAGAAGTACAGAAGGAACTGTCATGGTGACTGGCCCTGGGGGGAGGGATGAGAAAGGAAGCCACTATCAGTTCTCTGGCAGAGAGAAGTCATGACAAAAAGGTGATCCTGACTGTTTTGCACAAATGGAAAAAAGCAGGGAGGCCTGTTGATGTGATTTTTGGGCCAGCACAGTCAACAGCTCACGTCAATACATGCAGTGACTGCCAGGCACACCAAGCCTGGATACAAGCAGGCAACCTAGGAGTGTATGTCCAGCTCATGAGTTAATTAATGAATGAAAGGATAGAAGAATGAATGAATGAATAGAAGAAAAAGATGCTGACTGAATCAGTGAATGAACAGAAGTATAAATGAATGCAAATAGAATGGAAGGGCAGAAGAAAGAAAGGAAGGAGGAAGAAGAAAAGGAGGAAGAAAGACCAAATACAAAAAAGAAGCAGCAGAGGAAAGAAAAGAAAAGGGAAGAGGAGGAGCAGAAGAGGAGCAGAGGGAGGAAGCACAGAGGGAGGAACCAAAGGGAAAGGGTAAAAGGGAAAGCAAACAGATGCGAGCAGTGTGTGGCCCTGTTTGAGGAGGCCCTCGAGGTGCCATCACACCTCTCAGGGGTGCAGGTGCATCACCCTCACCTGTTCTCTGCATGAGACTACTGTGCACTCGAGCTTTGCAATGCACTTCCCCTGGGCAGAGGCTGGAGCAATCTCAGCCTGAATCCCACGTGTGAAGCAGGGCTGCCTTTATTCCCTTGTGGTAACAGAGCATTCAGTCATGAACGAGGGAAACATCCAGCTGCCTCTCTTGCCCAGCAGTCAGGCCTACATACCATAGCAAGGCTATTATTCTGTGGCTTCTGGGGAAGATTCCTCAGGGCCTCATGGTACAGGATGTGTGCCTTGCCCACTGGCATCTGGCCTTGGCTCTTCTTTCCCTGTTGAGAATGATTCAAAGATGTTTCTTGGAGCAGATTTCCTGGGAACACTGCTCATTAGCATGTGCAGATGGCTGTGCTCCATGAGGGCCTCCTGTGCACTCCTGTGATGTGAGGGGCACAGGCCCAGCTTTTATCAGGCTTCCCAGGGTGGGGGGTGTTTTTAGCCCAGGGTGGTCCTCCCACCTTTGGAATACATCCCTTTGCTGGTCAGACCATCTCTTCCATCTGTCTGCAGGGCCTGGAAGTGAGCCACAAAGCGTTGCCAGCAGAACCATGACCAGTGCTGTCCTTTGACCTGAGAGGAACTTGAGGCTAGAAAGGTGAAAAGACTTGTCCCAAGTTACAGAGATCAAAAGGGTGGAGTCTGAGTCCAAAGCCTTGCCCTCAGAGGTCAGAGTGCAGGTTCACATGGCCAGGGTGGTCTCCTAAGGCTATGGCATTTTAAATGATGACTGGCCTGGGTCACCTTGCCCTGACAACCAGAGCAGCTCAATCAATAAGGAGAGGTGACATTGGCAAGCCAGCCGGGTAGCAAGTCATGAACTTCCTCTTCCTGTACTTCCTGCCTGGGCAGGGAGGACTCAGCTGACAGTTCTAGTATGTCCTGTCTTCCCTGTGATTGACACATGCTGGGCAGGGGAGGGCCAGGATGTGGGGACTGTGAGGGTCTGTGCACAGCAGGGTAGTGGGGTAGGAGAAGAGCCTCTCCCCTTTCCCTTTCCCCCACCACACTGGCTCTTGGAACCCTTGGTCATTCTTCCTCTGAGAAACTCCTAAATTTGTATCACTTCCAGTCTAGATTTTGATTAAGATACCTGTAATATCACAACTTAGAAATTATGACAGTTTTAGTGTTCTGCAAAATTTCTCTTCACAATGGAAATAAATCAAGCACCGAGAAGCAAGTCTTTGGATGACAGGCATCTCTGGGGTCTCCTGTGTGATGTGACTGTGTCCTCTGGCAGATGAGTGTGCCTTCCTTCCACTTTCCAGAGCACTCTGTCTGCCTCATCTGCATATTCTAGATGAGCACACTGTGGCCGATGCCGAGCGTTAAAAATTGAAATTCTTTCGACTTGAATTCCCTCAAACATTAATCAGTCTTCTATTATAAATGACTCAGATGTGGAGGAAAGTCAGATGGATTTCAAAGACTTCTCTCTCTAACAAGCATGCACCAGTAGTTTCCTAAAACGAAAAGGCTCCTACATAGCAGAGGAGGAAGAAATCATTAGAGTCATTAATGACCCTCGTTTGCTTTAAAGGCTGCTTAGATTCTGGAGCTGTGCTGGCATTCCTCTGGCGTGCTTACGAAGCTAGTCCCTTCTTTTATTCATAAGCCTGTTTCTCATTAGCTCTTGTTTCGGATCCCCGTGGACTCAGGGCAGGATCCTTGCCCTCAGAGGGGTGACTGCCTATCTAGAGCACAGTCAAACTCTCACTTTGATTTCTGCGTTTTAAAATAAAGGTTTTAGTCCATGCTGTGTTCCCCTGCTAGCAGATGCAAGCAGGAAACAGCAATTCCTGGAAGAAACCCATTAATAATTATATTTCTGTTATTGATGAAGACACAGTTACTCAGCAGCCATACAAGAGGCTGTGCCTGGCTCAAGCTTAAAGTCAGGGCCCTTGGAGAAGCCCACGTTCCCAGGGCCACCGCTGCCAATCAGAATGTGCACTGGTCAGTGCCAAGCTGCTTTGGTCCAGATTTGGTGGGGTTTGGAAAGCTCATCGCCTTAGCAGATCTTCCTTCCCCAAGGAGGGCATGCAGCTATGTACCTAGCTTCAGAGCCATCTCCTTGGGTCACGTATGCTTTGCCAAAATGTAGCAAAGTGGAGCACTGGTGTCACAGACACGAGTGTTTTTACATCTGACTGGGGCTTGAGGGCATCCGCTATCATCTGGTCCTCTGCCAGAGATACCTAGACCAGAGTCTGTTAGTCTCGAGACCCCACAGCACTCATGAGCTCCCCGCATAAAGCAGAGACTGTGTTGGTGACCGCAGTACTGCACTGCCCCTCTGGGTAAAGAGTCCAAAGGACAGAGATGATGACAGTAGAAGGGCAGAGCAGCTACAACTTAAGCCATCATACTGAGCCCCATTCCCAGCTTCAGGCTATGTTTATTGTTTACCTTGTACATGAGCAAGACTAAAAATGAAATCTGAACTTGCAAAAATAGAATTCCTGTGTCACACTTTTTGTAGTCATGTTCTGGGAAAAAAGGAGCAGTTGTCTTATCTTGCCAACTGATGTCAAATGTAACACTACATGGCTTGCAGGAAGGGTCCAGCCAGGCCCTTAGGGCTTCTCTGGTCAGGGGACCTGCAGGATGTCACCAAATTGGGGTGCTGGGGCCTATCTGACCCCCTGACTCTCAGTCAATAACCTCCAAGTGCTGTATGTCTATGATTATTTTTTAAGTACTGGGGGTAGAACCCAGGGCCTTTGTACTGAGCTACATCTTCAGCCTTTTTTTTTTTTTTTTTTCTTTTTCTTTTTTTGAGCCAGGGTCTCCCTAAGTTACTAAATTACCCAGGCTGAACTTGAACTTTGATCCTCCTGCTTCAGCCTCCCAGAGGGCTAGAATTACGGTTGTGCATCCCAGCCCCCAGCTTGCCCATGATCTTTTAGAGGCTGCAGCCCTCTCCTTTCTTACCAGAGAATTTACTTCTAACAATCTTCTTGAAATCCCTTGTAATACACACAGAATTAAAAATTAAGTTCTGGCAGTTCAAAGAGAAACACTGAACAATGGCTGAGATTCTTTTTTAGAGCTGGATATTTGTAGTTACTACATCATCTTCAAATAAGCACATTCACTCAGCTAGCCCAGGCCCTTCCTTCCCCAGGAATATATGTACATACATATATACACATATGTATATATTTTTAAGTGACCAATGGTAAATAAATTGTTCATATTAAGTTTTCAAATGCATGCAACTGCTCCTGAGCTATTGGGGCAAATCCACACTCGATTTTCTCTGCTTATGACTTGTTTTCTTTTTACCATCAACATCTTTGAGATTGACCATAAGGCACCCTTTCCCAGTTATGCATGAGGGATACCAGTTTCTTTTTTTAAATTAATTATGTTCATTGTTACATTTTAGGTATGCATAATGATCACATTCATCATAGGGAATTTGTACCTGTACATGACACAACTTGATTCTTTTCTTTCTCATTCCCCTACCCTCCCTTCAAACCCCTTTCCCCTCTCCATTTACAAAATTTTGTTGCCATTTTTTCCTTCTTTTTTCATAATATTTTTTTTTCCCTTCCTTCCTTTCCCCCTTGTGCATCCCTAGTTCCCCTTCCCATTTGAACATTTTCTTCCTATTTCACAATATCTATTATACATTTTGGTCCTTATTTACACTTTCAGTTTCTCACAACAGAGAAATAATGTGGTATTTACACATGTGTATCTCATTTATTTCACATACTCAAGAGATACCATTTTCACAGTGAGTTTTCCATCCGTCAATCAGTTAACTGTCCTTGGCTTTGGAAGTTGTGCCCCAAGATGACGATGGACAGACCAGGGAGGCTATGTACACTGTGTATGCAAGCACTCAACCACATAGTTTGGGGTGCCCATGCCCAGTGGGGTAACTGGACACCAGCTGGCCAGTGATGGGAAAGAGTGTTACCAGCATTCTGAGGAGGTCCCTGCTGAGGGCTGAGATAGACTTGGGTTCAGGGAGAGTTTCTGAGATTCTGCTCTCAGAACTGTGGGTTCCATATACAGACAGGGACAGCTACACAATGAGATGGAATCGGAGCCCAGGGAGGCCCCACGGACAAGCCTGTGCACCCCGGAAGCAAAGTTCCAGTCTCTGGAAATGGGGCTGTGACTCCCCTGCTGAGGTCCGCCCTCTGCAGAACCTGGACCACTTTTGGCATCTTGTTCCCAGGCATTTAAGTTGGGGTGGAAGGGGGCATTGTGTGCTCTCTGGGAGTTTCTCACTCAGTGAAGACATTTGTGACAGTTCCCATCTTCCTGCACTGAGAATAGACCCTGTGCCTCATCATCATCTTAGGAAATTAAGTAAACACAAATCAGTTCCCACAAGCACTTCTTCAGCTCTGTCACATACCGGGTCTGTGACCACAGAGACTTTGTCCTTTTGGGCCTCAGTTTCCCTGAATACAAAGCGCTAATCCTAACAACATTTCCAAGATCTGGTGACACAGCTTAACACTAAGCCAGGCATATGCTAAGTACTCAAAAATGGGGAGTTCTATATTATTCAACTGTAAGGAACTTGGAGTCTTCTAGGCTGAGGCTGTGCACAACAGGAAGTCTCTTATTTCAGAAGCAGGATGTTATTCATCCTCTTAGGAAGTGTCTAGTCCACACCTGCTAGACTCAGGGACCAGAACTAGGTCAGCATGGAAGGCCGGCCAGCTTGGCTCAAACAGTAACAGTCTGAGCAGGGTCTCAGCTCCCAACTTTGGGTTTTGATTCCAACAAATGACCTGAACTAAGCCAGCTGCTCCTCCAGCCTCTCCTCCTCATCTGCTGTCACACTTGCCTGTCCTCATCATGTCCCCACACCTTTCTGAGTGCCTGACACCTCCGCTAATTAATCTCCACATGCTCAGTCTTCTCCCATTAAAGTCTCTGTCAGAGCTGAAGTTCCTAGGGCTCCCTCATGGGCTAGACAGAAATAGTGGATGTCTGTGTCCTTGGGAGCTGCAGCTGCCCTGGCAGGAGACACTCCTCGGTGCCAAGGAGTCACATTATCACCATTGATGGTCACATCTACAACAAGCAATGATCATTAGGACTGGCAATAAGCAAAGGCACCCTGTCCTAAGCCCTAGATATCTTGCTCTGGTATGCAACCCTTTCCGAAATACAGCATTTTAAAATTTTTGTTTTTATTTTAAATTAGGTTGAATAATTTCTGATGATCAACATCCCTAATTAAACTGTGTGTTCATTGTACAAATTCATGTGGAATTGCTTAGTTTAATAACATCCAAGGACAGAAACTTTCCCTTTTCAAAGCAGTTTTACACCTTTATTTTATGTATTTATCTAAACAATGATTGCACTTTGGCAAACACCATTCTTCCATTTTAGGTGT
The DNA here is from genome assembly GCA_028451465.1 of Erethizon dorsatum. Lineage (NCBI taxonomy): Eukaryota > Metazoa > Chordata > Mammalia > Rodentia > Erethizontidae > Erethizon > Erethizon dorsatum. The sequence continues at coordinate 114,436,988 of CM051822.1, read as the reverse complement.
GAGAATAAATCTCTCTGGCTGAGATCTCTGGCCTCGGGAGAGTAGTGGTTGTGTAGAGCCTGGAAGCAGCATTCATCAACATCATGAAGTTCTCCCAAGGCCAGGTCAGATGGCCACTGGCCTCTTTTTGGCACTGTAAGGAGAGGTCCTTTCTACCCTTGGGACACTCCTTCCTTAGATGCCTGCCACCTCCCTGGCTTCCCCCTCAGCACAGGCGCATCTCCTCTGTGAGTCCATCCCTCTCTAAATGGCCTTAAAGCCTGTGGTCCTGGTCAAGGAGCCCATTCTCAGCACTGTGTGCCCTCTCTGGCCACACAGCATGAAAACCTTCTCGAAGCTGGCGCCTTCAGTCCCAGGCCTCTCCTAGGACCATTGTCCCAGTGCCTCCTCATCCCCTCCTCAGGAATACCTCCCAGACATCCCAGCGCGTTCCAGCAGTCTCTACCCTGCGGGCCTCTTTCAAGATCCATACCTGGGGGCAGTTCTGGAGGCTCCTCACCAAATACTCCTTACTTACATCTAGACAAAGATAATTCCACTGACCTTTCCATAAAATATTCCCAATTCAGTCCATGTCACTCTCCTCTCTTTGCCACTTTGATGCTTCAAGCCACCAATCCCTTACCTGGAACAGGGTGATGACCTCCTGGTTTGTCTCCTTTCTTTAGTTCTTGCTCCTCCTGGATCCATTCTTCATGCTGTGGCCAGAATGATTTCTTAGTATGTGAATCTGATCACTCTCTGCGAGTAAGATGTCACTTGGCCCAGGTCTCTACTGTGGCCTGTAGACAGGGCCATGGGAGCTTGAGTACCCCTATCTTTCAAGTGTCTCTCAGGTCCTTCCACTTGTGTTGCTCAGGCCTGGCCACTGTTGGTCCTGGCCACACAGTACTTTGCTGAATAAGGCCATGGAGGTTTCCCAGGCCATTCTTGCTTCTAACTCCTTCATAACTCCTTTATGTATTTATCTAAACAATGATTGCACTTTGGCAAACACCATTCTTCCATTTTAGGTGTGAGAATAAATCTCTCTGGCTGAGATCTCTGGCCTCGGGAGAGCAGTGGTTGTGTAGAGCCTGGAAGCAGCATTCGTCAACATCATGAAGTCCTCCCAAGGCCAGGTCAGATGGCCACTGGCCTCTTTTTGGCACCATAAGGAGAGGTTGCCTTGGGGTGCCTCTGGCTGTGCATGTTGCTTTATCAGTCATTCTGTATTTGTTTGCTCACTGTCTTCCTCAGGGGTGTGAGCTCTGTGATGACAAGGTGTTCTTTTGGGTTGTTTCTCTGCCCTGCACAGCGGGGTGATTGAGCCCCTTCCTCCACTCTGGAAGGATTTTAATCCATACAGGGGTGGTGCTTGTCAGAGAAGATCCTCCTAGGAATAAAACTACAGGATCGCTGTCTCTTTCCTTCTGGCTGTCTGGACTCCGTATCTGATTAAGACCATTTTAAAGTCAGATTCAATGAGAAAAGAGGTCCTTTAACACACTTCATGCTACACAGTTTGAAAATCTGTTTATTAGTATATGGGGGGAAAAATGCATGCTAGCCATTAAAAGGAAAGTCATTTAACTGTAGGTAAAGTTGATTTTCTTGTTGAAAATATAGGTGCAACATAGGAAATGATGCAGGCTGCCCTAGGAAGCAAGCGTCATTCTCAGCGGCCTGAGTCTGCAGAGCCTGACATCTCCATGTGGTGGCTGCAGGCACCGGGCCAAGTTGCCAGTGGCAGCGGAAAGATAAATTTCCTTTTACTTAGAGCTCATTAGCAAAGGAGCAGCTGTTGGCTAATCCATCATCACTTAGCTTCCCACAGAAGCTTCCCACTGTGGGAAGGGTGAGCAGGTCCAACTCTACACTTTGTTGCTCCTGCAAACCATCTGCACAGTGGTCCCCATAACCAGCTATCACCCAAGTTGTCCTTGGTGACAAGGAAGAAGTCAGGTAGAAGTCCTGCAGTTACTCTTGCTCTAAGGAATGATATTCTGCTCAGCCGTAATATTTGGGAGGCTAACCAGGGTCTTTTATTTGAAGATGGTGTAAATTAGGCATAGCCTCGAAGACTCCTTCTGTTTCCAGGGGTTAATAAGGTTATAGAAATTTCACTAAGGTTTATTCCCACCATGAATCAGGCAAGGTGAGCACTTCTAACCATGTTGCAGAGTTGGCACCTGACTAGTGTGCCTCACACTGCTATATTCCCTGACATTTTAATAATTTCAAGGGACACATTTATAGTATTTTTCTATTTGTGTTATCTTCATATTCTGCATTATTGCTTTGACTAATTCCACTTCAAATGGCAGTGGAACAAAATGTTCCATCAGTTCAGGCTACTTTTTTTTTATTATTATTTCCAAGATTTAACCTAAAACTGGAACACTAAGTGTAATGTCTCCCTCATGGTATTTGTTCATCCCATGGATTTTCCATCCTCCCAGACGCCTGCCTGAAATGAGGATGTCAGAGCCTCTGCCCTCTGAGAGTCTCTGTTGGGCCAGATGCTGCTTTGACTGTAATGGCTTCACCTTCCTCAGGCCTCCTGGGTTCCCTAAAGGAGGTGTTCCCCTGGGATGCGGACCTCTCGGAAGTTCCAGCTCATGTGGCGTTCCTCCTCTGCCATCCACAGACTGAGTAGAAGCACCTTCTCCACTCTTTTTAACTCCCTAATAACTACTCGCTCCTCACACTCAGAAAATGCTGTTTTCAATTTATCTGCCTATGTATCAGCAGATTATGAGCTCTTACGGAATAAGGATTAGGTGGAATATTACACACGTGATCACACACACAGAGCACATGATAATGTACAACATTGAGGTGGGTCTCAATTTTATCAACTTTTACATTTTTAATTCAAAAATATATATTTTTTCCCAACATTTATCCTATACGTGACCTTGTCTAGGCACCCAATACCTGTTTGTTGAAGGGATCAGCAATGTCTGCCAGCCTAGTTCGTGTTACTTTGGCTTGATGTTTGTTTTCACATATGAAAGTAAAATCTTTGTTTTCAAAATGAACAACTTTTCTTACATCTGTCTATCATATTCCAGCACTTAATTCAATATTTGGCTCATAGTATTCACTTAATAAAGATTTGATGTAATAAGAGGTGCATGATGTCATAAATAAGCACAGACATGTACATGAGTATGTGTTTAATCTGATGGCTTGTTACCAGTTGTCATCTGACAAATTTGATAACTAGATAAACTTGAGACTTTTATAGGTAAAGGAATGCAATTTGAGACCATACTCATAAGTGAAATAAAACAGACTCACATGTGTAAACGTCATATTTTCTCCCTGATGTGAGAAGCTGAAGGAGTTAATAAGATCCAAAATGTACAATAGATATTGTGAAATGGGAAGAAATTATTCAAAAGGAAAGAGAAACTGGGGTGGGGGAATGGAGAAAAGAAGGAAGGGAAAAGGAAAAAAAATACAAGATAGTTAAGATAGTTACACTACTAGTTTCTCTTAGTTCATTGTAAAGAAAGGTTTGTGCCAATATCATTTGGACAATTTTTCATGCCTACATCTTTTACTATGAGTAACTACTCTGACGATATCAATACACAATGTGTTAACTATTGTTACTCTCCTATTATTTTGTTTTGAAATTTTATTTTATTTTTTTCTTTAAAATTAAAAAAACAAAATAAAGGAAATAAGTGTTTTATTTGTAAAAACAACAACAACATGAACAAAGTCTTGTTCAGTAAGCACTTGTTTCATCTTTAGCCCAGGAGTGCTGGGGCAGTGGAGTATGTTTCCAAGAAACTGAAGAAAACCCCCAGAGACAGTTTTTGTGAGACATAAGCAAGGCTGCTCCTACAGGTAACACTAGTTCACCCTGTTCCCTTTTGTGCCTAACAAGCAACACAAGTTTAATTGCATATTACTACAAGGGAAGGCCCAGAAGAAGCATGCGAGGGTCCAACAACACTTCCTGGTAGAATCACATGGGGGGCAATGTGCCAGTTTAAATGGGCACCACCCAGCAAAGATCATGAGAGATGCTCATGACCTGACGACATGAGGCAGGCTGGTCAGATGAATTACTCAGCAGCTCTTCAGGTTACTGCAGAGAGGGGGTTTCACAGATTAAACTACATAGCAGTGACATCATTAGCTCTCTTTGTCCCACTGCATGACCAACATTTCAAAGAATGACTGACAGCATATAGGCAGGAAGGCTGCTCCTACAGGTAACACTAGTTCACCCAGTTCCCAGCATCCTTCAGGTAACATTTATCTGGACATTCCTGTCTCTGTTCACTTAAAATATCCCCTTGAAATAGTCTTGGGATGGAAAAGGGGTGTTTCAGGGACATGTTGCTAAATATTCTAGTTTTTCTAGTTTTTCTACACTTGTATATTACATTTAACATAAGAAATTGTTTTTTCCCTGACAAATATAAAGAAAAAAATAAACTCAAGACCAACATTAATTTTGGACATAAATAAAATATCCTGAATACAATTCCAATAGATTTGATAAGTTGTGTTATGAACCAGTGAATATAAAAAATAGTTTGACATTAAGAGTTTAACATAAACACACAATTTTTGAAACTGGGACTCTCTCATAATCTCAGTAAGAGCTGAGAGAGCATTTTATACAATCTGGCATTTATGATTCTCAACAAAGATTCATCCTATTCTAGACAGGATTATTTTACGTGATAAGAAATATCTACCAAAACTACCACTTAACAGCTGCATCATACTAAAATAGTGCTAGGCTCCTGATAAACTCTGGAAGAAGATGAACATAGCTCCTGACACCATGATTATTTGCTGTTATTACTAAAGGTCTAAATGATAATTAGACCATGAGAAATGAAATGCCCTATAATGAGAAGAGACAAATATCACTTCTTATTGGACAGAATATTCAGAAACCCAAGTGAATCAAATAAAAAATTATTACTAATAAAAGAGTTTGGTTATTGGCTGATTTAAAAATAAATACACAAAATCAATATATTGCCTACAGGCCTGCTACAATACATTGACAAAAAGTATTTGAAACATTTTGAGCATACTGAAATTTTATCTACTGTAGTAATGACAGGCTAGAAACATATTGTCAAGGAATGTGAGCTACTTGTAGAACTACAGAAAAGCTCCCGCAGTGCAGTTGTTCCTGACAGAGGCCGCTGCTGACCACCCAGTGAACAGGCCATCCCCAGACTTCCCTACCTCCTTACTCCAAGTAACAAGTAACTCAGTGCCATTGATTGCATTTATTCATCTTTTCATCCTGTTTCATCCTGTAACCCCCAAATATGTGGTTTGCATGTGTGTGTTTGTATGTACGTGTGTATGTGTGTACACATGTGGAAACTGAATAGACAAATTTACCAAATGTGGTTAAAGACAGTGATTCAGAAAAAAAAATATTTTATATGTCTACTCCACTAAGCTCATTCTACTCAATAAACCTGTTTTGAGTGACCTATTTGTTTTAAGTTAGTGTGTATATAATTCTATAATTAGCATATAATTTCCTTAGGATTAAAAGTATTTTTAAAAATATATTTGAGGGCCAGTGAGATGGCTCAGTGGCGTAAGTGCCTGCCTTGCAAGCGCGAGGGCCCGAGTTCGACTCCCGGATCCCACATACGAAAAAGGGGCCGGTGATATCGTTCAGCGGCATGGGTGCCTATTGGCGCGTGAGGTCCTGAGGTCGACCCGCCGGTACCCACCAAAAAAAAAAAAAAAAAAAAAATATATATATATATATATATATATATAATTTTTTTTTGAAAGTTGCTATGATATAATGTGAAACTAAAAACCAAAAGCAGAATTCCCAATGATCTGTCGTGCATACAGATGGTTAAGCACATGAAAATGTGATTATTGACAGGGTTGTCCAAGGGCACAGGGAATGATTTTATTCTACCTACAGGTGTCTGTGTGACTGTGTAACAAGCAAGTAGTGGTGTAAGAGAAATTTTCCCTTTTGGGAATGCACGGTCCATGCTGTGCTCCTCCTCCCAATGTTCTGGGAATTGAGCTGTTACAATTTAAATTTGCCCAAGTTAGATAAGAATGAGAACAGAGAGACCAGGGATCTGGGCTACAAGATAAGAGCAACCCCATGGCTAAAGAATTCACAAAGTATCCCTTTCCTGAACACCTGCTGCCCATATTAGGAAATGTCCTCCGCTGCTCCGTCGGCCAGCCTAAAAACTCCCGTATGATTGTCCTCTCCCAATGAATGTAAAAAGCTGTTTAAACTAACCAACGCTATCTGCTTCTGTAACCGCGCTTGCAAAGACCCCTCCTCCCTTTGCTCTATAGACATATAAGCCCTGCACAGACAAACCTCGTGGCCCACTGTTCCTGCGTGTTCAGTGAGCCCCACGCATGCTTGGATAATAAAACCCCTTTGCCCTTTGCATGAGAGAACGCTTCTTGGAGTCTTCCTTCATGCGGCGGGTGTCTCGACCCTAACAGTGGTCACATCCTAATAGTCAGTAAACAAAGAAAAGACTTTAGATCCTGTACACAAAATGATCTCAAGTTTGTTTCAATGTGTATGTGTCCCTGTGTGTGTCTTTTAGTGGGTGTCTGTATGTGTCCCTGACTGTCTATATATGTGTCCTTGCATGTTCAATGGTTCTTACATCCACCTATGGTTGCATTTCTAATTAGAAAATATGATCTTGTGGTGATTTTGTGGTCCCGCTAGCAGTTTTGCCAGGCTTTGGGGCATCCAGTCAGTACTTACTGGATACACACTGTGGCCCAGGCTGTGGGGAAGTCACAAAGGTGACATTTGCATGGACCCACTGTGAAGTACATTGGCATCTGGGAAGGTGACATCCATGTGTTTTCATGGTCAGGAAGGAAGTGGTGGCATCTTGTAGGGTGTCGATGAGGCACCAGCTCTCTGGGGAGGGTGGGGCAGATGGGTTCTACCAACCACAGCCCTGAAACAAGGGCTCCTATAGGGTTTCTGAATGTCTCCTTGTCACATCTGTCTCTTCAACTCATTAAAGTACTTTTATAATGCTTTTTTATTCCTTAAATTTAAAAAAATTCATATGAAAACAATAAACATTCAGAGAAAACAATAAGGAAAATCTGTAGATATATAAAAAATTGCAAAGGTCAATGTCTGCTGAACTTCTAAGTTGAATTGAGATATTCTTTTGAAATGCAACAGAAATGATCGCCATTACTCATTAAACTCTTTAATGAAATTGAGGGGCCGGTGAGATGGCTCAGTGGCATAAGCACTTGCCTAGCAAGCGCGAGGTCCTGAGTACAAAAAAGGGCCGGTGATATCGCTCAGTGGTACAGGCACCTACTGATGTGCGAGGTCCTGAGGTCGACGCCCAGTACCCCCCAAAAAAAGAAAAAAAAATTGAAAAGGAAGCAGTACTCTCAGAGTTATTCCTGGAAGCAAGAACTACCCTGATACCAAAACCAGAGAAGGACTCAACTAAAAAAGAGAACTACAGGCCAATTTCCCTAATGAACATAGACACAAAAATCCTCAATAAGATACTGGCAAACAGAATGCAGCAAATCATCAAGAAGATTATACACCATGACAAAGTAGGATTCATTCCAGGGATGCAGGGATGGTTCAACACAGCCAAATCAATAAATGTAATACACCATATTAACAGAGCCAAGGAAAATAACATATGATCATCTCAATAGATTCAGAACAAGCATTTGACAGTGTCCAACATCCATTCATGATAAAAAAAAAAAACCTACAGAAAACTGGATAGATGGTCTTTATCTCAATCTGATAAAAACCATCTGCAAAAAATCAAAAGCCAACATCATACCAAATGGTCAAAAAACTGAAAGCTTTCACTCTAAAATCAGGAACAAGGAATAAAAATCAGGAATAAGGATGCCCATTATCATTACTTCTATTCAAAATAGTTCTGGAAACAGCCAGAGCAATTAGACAAGAGAAAGAAATAAAATGAATAAAGATAGGAAAAGAATAATTTAAATTATTATTTGCAGATGATGTGATACTCTACATAGAAGACACCAAAAGCTCCACCGAAAGACTTCTAGATTTAATAACCAAATTCAGTCATGTAGCTGGATACAAAGTCAACACTCAAAAATCAATAGCATTCCTGTATATGAATAACAAACTGACTCAGAGACAAATTAGGGAAAAGACACCTTTCATAATTGTGCCACAAAAAAATATAAATAAATACTTAGGAATCAATGTAACAAAGGAAGTAAAAGATCTCTACATTAAAAACTACAGTACTCTGAAAAAGGAGATTGAAGAGGATATCAGAAAATGGAAAGATATCCCTTCCTCTTGGGTAGGAAGAACAAACTTAATAAAAATGGCCATACTCCCAAAATTGTCAGACAGATTTAATGCAATCCCAATCAAAGTACCATTAGCATACTTCACAGTACTAAAGAAGACAATCCTAAAATTCATTTGGAATCAGAAGAAACCTGGAGTAGCGCAAAAGGTTCTGGGCAACAAAGGCAAGGCAGAGGGCATCACAATCCCTGATTTGAAATTAGATTACTGAACTGCTGTGATAAAAACAGTTTGGTACTGGCAAAAACAAAACAAAAACAATCCAAAAAACAAAACAATACAAAACTAAAACCAGACCTGAGGATTAATGGAACAGATTAGAAGATGCAGTAACAACTCCAAACACACTCAGCCACCTTATCTTTGACAAAGGAGGCAAACACATTCACAGGAAGAAAGATAGCCTCTTTCCACATGCTGAAGACTGTGAAACTAGACCCATATCTATTGTCATGCACTAAACTAAAATCAAAATAGATCAAAAAATCTAAATATTAAAACAGAAACACTAAATATGCTGTAAAAGAGAACAGATAGAATTCTTGAAGACATAGGTGTAGGCAAAGGCTTCATGAACAAAACCTTGACTGAATGGGAAATACTTCAAAGAATCAACAACTGGGATCTCATTTTCTTAAAAACCTTTTGCACAGTAAAAGATATCACAGTACAGTGAAAAGACAACCCACAGAGTGGGAAAAAATCTTAGCCAGTTGTTACTCAAAGGATTAATATTTAGAACATATAAAGAATTGAAAAATATCAGACCACCCAAATTTAAAGACCCAATCCAAAAATGGGCATCTGAGATGAATACACACTTCTAAGGTGAAGAAGTACAAGGGGCAAATAAACATATGAAAAATGTTCAATATCACTGGTCATTCAAGAGCTGCAAATTTAAACAATGCTGAGATTCCATCTCCAGAAAGAATGGCTATCATCAGGAAGTCAACCAATAATAAATGCTGGAGGGGCTGTGGGCAAAAATGAACACTTCTCCACTGTTGATGAGAGTGTAGACTGGTGCAACCACTGTGGAAATCAGTGTGGAGATTCCTCAAAAAACTAGGACTAGAGGTTCCATTTGACCTGGCTATTTTCCTTCTTGTTATCTTTCCAAAATAATTAAAAGCATCATACCACAGTGATACATGAACACCCATGTTTATAGCAGCACAGTTCGTAATAGTTAAATCTTGGAAACAACCCAAATGCCCATCAATAGATGAATGGATAAAAAAGATGTGTTTTTTTATACAATGGAGTAGTATTCAGCCATAAAGGATAAACTTGAGACATTTATAGCTAAACGAATGGACCTTGAGACCATACTCTTAAGTGAAATAAATCAGACACACACATGTAAACATCACATTATCTCTCTCATATGAGAAACTGAAAGTGTAAATAAGAACCAAAATGTATAATAGATATTATGAAATAGGCAGAAATTGTTCAAAAGGAAAGGGAAACTGGGCAGGAAGGAAGGAAGGGAAAAAATGAGAAAGAAAGGATAAAATGGAAACAAAGCTTTGTAAATAAGGAGGGGAGAGGGGTTGAAGGGAGGGGAGAATGGGAAAAAAAAAGAGGAACCAAGATATATCATGTACAGGTACAAGTTCCCTACAATGAATGTGATCATTATGTATATTTAAATTGTATCAATAAACTTAATAACAAAATGGAAAAAGGAAGCCTTGAAGTTTCTTTGGGCCACTTTTCTTGTTTTCTGCATACTTGCTCTGCCTTGTAGCCCAGTGTGATGGAAAACAGGACCATGTCATTGTTATTTATTTATCACGCCTTTCAGCAAAGATTTTTTTTTTTTTCTTCAGTACTGGAGATTGAACCCAGAGGTGTACTACTACTGAGCTACAACCCCAGCCTTCATTTTTTATTTATTTTATTTATTTTTTTAGACAGGATCTTGTTAAATTGCCCAGGCTGGATTCAAACTTGTCATCTTCCTTTCTCATCCTCCCTCAGTGCTTGAGTAACAGGCTTGTGACACTGTGCCTGGTCTTTTTTTCTGGTTACAATTATACACAATTTTTATTCCTTTTACATATAATTATTGACAACAAATACTTGCACACAAGATTTTAATGTTATTTCCTGGATACCATTGATATAATTTATTTTGTGATTATCTTGATTATCCATCATAGATAGTCATGATAGGCTTTGCTACCACTAAAATTTGTATTGGAATTATTTGAATAACGTAATATTTTAATTAAATATATTTTATAGATTTTTTCTTTAACATGTGAGTCCACTATGCAGAATAATTTATGAAAACAATAAAATAGCTTAATCTGCTTTGCATTTAAAATACAATGATTCCTTGTTTTTTCAATGTTTTTATTCTTTGCATTGTTATTTAGTAAGTAATCTATGTCCTCATAGTCACAGCACAGAAAACATGTTCACAACTTTCTTACCCTACATGTTTAGAAAATTAATTCATTTCAAATCAATTAATACCAATTTCAGAACTATATTTCATAATAATAATTTATTCCATAGTGTATTTATAGAGTTAAAAATATCTGAAACATGATGAAATTTTCAGCGTTTTATAAGTAGGATGCTTTTGGTTGTGGAGATTACTTTGTGAATCACACCAGTATATGAAAGATGGCAAGATATGTCTCATTTGTTTCCCAGAGAGCGCAGGACAGGAAACAAGACTTCAGTGAGGACTGTGAGCCTGTGCTCCTCCTCCAGACTCTGCCCCCTGGCCTCCAGGCAGGTGCCTCACCCCTTTCCTGTTTGAAGAATGTTTGGATTTCAGGGGCTGTATGGTTGTCAAGCTGATCAAATTCTTACAACTCAATCCTGAAATTGCCAATCATCTTACCTCTCAGCAAATGATAATGATTTCTTCCAAAGTTAGGCTTAGATGTTATAAATACAATGCTCACTCAAAATCTCTGCTTTTGTAATTCCAGCTTTTGGATTTCGGTGGTCCTGTGCCATGGGATTTGAAGAGCTGCTGTCAGTTTAAGAAAGAAAGCCCCTATAGCAGGGAACAAAAGAAACCTTTCTGTGGGAGCTGCCTTATACTCTGGTGCACCCCCACATTCATTTGTATTCCTTTCTCTGTCCCTCACCCTGGTCCTCTATAGTCACTCTGCCACACCAGCCACCATTGCTCTGGGGAACCATGGCTGCCTCAACCAAGGTTGCCCTATAGGAGTGTAGACCCTGGCACTCACTACCTGGGTCACTAGCATACTAGCAGGACACAACCGCTGCACTAAACTTTGAGGCAGAGTGTGAGGAAGGGGAAAGATGGGATATAGCTGGAGCTGAGTGGCAGAGGAAGGAGCCTGCAGTATGGAGAGGCTGGCAATGCCAGGAGTGCTAGGCCTGTGCTGTGGATTCTGGTCAGTGCAGTGAAAAGACAGGATTAGATCACTAGTCATGAAACCCAGTGCCAGACATTTCCCCCATGAAAATGGAACTGCTAAATAGGAAACAGACAAAATTTGGAAGTCCAGATTTTTCATGTGTGTGTTTATTTGAGGTATGAATGTTGGCTACTAGTTCATGTGTGAAAAATCCTGAGGTTGAAAGGACTAAGCTGCAGCACTGGCCATCCCCTGTGATGGGTTGTGACTCTATACCAGGTGAGCTCACGTTTCCATCTTCCAAGTTCTTCTGCCAAAAAGAAGCAAGGTTGAGTGGCCTGGAGTCCCTTCTGCTCCCCTGTAAGTGGTCACTGGGCAGGACAAGGCTATGCTCTCCTTCTCCATCTTTGCCGGGTTTCTCTGGCTAAAGCCTAGACTTCAGTGCTTTTGAAATACAGATGTAATACCTTAAAATGAATAAATAATGTGAAATCAATGTCTAAATATTTTTTTCTATTCAGATGAATAATCTTAAAAAAATCACATTTTTTTTTTTTCACAATATGTTCTTTCTCTCTGTCTTGGGTGAGAGAAAGAGGTATTTGGGAGAGGCAGGAACCTGGAATATCATTCCAAACTGGTGTGTGCTGTGTCATGAATCAGAGCTGTCTGCATAGTCAAAGGCGCTAGGGGGGCTGGTGATATAGCTCAGTGGCATAAGTGCCTGCCTGGCAAGCATGAGGTCCTGAGTTTGGTTCCTGGTATCCACATAAAGAAAAAACAAAACAAAACAAAACAAAACAAAACAAAACAAAACAAAACAAAAAAAAAAACAAAGGCTCTAGTGAATCAAGCCTCTAGGAAGCTGATAGGCCTGGGAATGGCAGATATGGGCAGAGGAGGAAGTTTCTCATCAATCCAGACCCCATGTTCCTCTAGGTCCCTTAGTTCTTCCCTCTGAAGTGTTCAGACCATGGTGAAGCCCATGGTACCATGGCACATGCATTGCCTCAGTGGATTTGAACAAGATGTACATGCTACATCTCCCTCATCTGAGAGCTGGCAGGAGTCCCACAGCCAGCCCAGGGTCTGGGTTGGGTGGTGGACACACCCCTTGGGTGAGCAGACCAGGGTAAAGGAAGGAGTGGAACTGGGCCCTTGGTGCAAACCAGGGCAAGCTGAGAGGTGTTGGTATTTGCTAGAGCATTCCTGCATCATCATTCCTTTAATCTATTATAGAAGCTTCTTGTAATCAAATTCTATAGAAAGGAAGCAAATAGAAGAATAACAGTGTGTGAAAAAACAGTAATAGAATTCTGGTGAGAAAATTACTTGATAATACCTCACATTATACCCATAGTGAACAAACTTAAATATGCTCAAATTAATGTATATTCATTTCAAACAAATGTTAATTAAACAAGCTCTAGTCTAATTTTCAGGTTCTGAATGTGATTAAAATTTCCAAGCTGAGACAGCATTGATGTCTAGAAATGACAAATAGAACTTTTTTGTGTGTGTTATTTACCTTGTGTGTTGAGAGAAAATTTCCCCTCTCTGGCTTGCGTATTAACTGTTGAAATAAAGATCTGTCTACCGGAGTATTTTCTTACCGATGTTGACCATTTGCATTCTAGTAGAAGTGAAGAAATCTGGGCATAGTTTGCGTTCCCTTTCCTTTAAGGTGGAGAGTGACAATGTTATTTCAGAGTTTTACTAAGTGTCAATCATGGCTTTGTTGCCTTGAGGAAAACAACCCATGAAGGAGATAGCTCTGTTTTCAGACCTTAAATTAGGAGAGGGCCAGCTCAGGATTACACTGATAACATACAGTGCAGATAATATATGGAGGTGGGTCTTAAAGACCTAGACTTTTCTCATAAGACAAAGTCCTGTGTTCAGAAAATAAAAGATAGGGAGTTGAGTTATAGGAATTAAAAATGGTACTCTTTACCCTACCACCTGACTCCAGCAAAAGACACAGCCAGTCTGTCTCCTTTAGTCTTTGTCAGCAATGGGGAGAACTGGACATTGGCTCTTCCTGTACCCATAGGCCAGGTGAATGTGGGCAAAGGCCAGGTGCCTCAGGAAGCCACAGCTCTTACCAGGGAGGGTGTGTAGATTCAGGTCATGAAGAGACAGAAGAGGGGGCTGAACTCTCACAGCGGTAGTCTTCTGACTTTATCCTGAAGACCAGAGGGGGGAGCCATGACAATGGGCTGAAGCTGAGCATACCCAGGAGAGCAGTGCCTGACACTGATTTGACACTCCTGAGTTCCCACAGTCACACTGCACTATCCTGATGGCATCACCTAGGCAGGTTCCTTACTCTCTTCTTCATATGTAAAATGGGGAAGCCATGTATGTTTGTTGCAGGGCTAAGTGACAAATCATGTACCACCTTTAGCATTCTGCTGGCTGCTCTGATTATTAGAAGGGAAGCCAAGATAAGAAGAATTCATTCAGAGTTTGATTGTTCCTAGAGATCCAGTTGCCTTTAGTGCCTTGGCTATTTATCTATCCACTGGAGACCCACTGGGCTGCATACGTGTGCACATGAATTTAAGAGTGCTCATTTTCTAGGTGTCTGGTCTGGGGGTAGCTATTCCACATAACACAGATGCCCCCTATGTCCTTGATTCTGTTCAGTAGCAGCCTCTTTCATGGTGTTTGGCCCTTAAAGCCACTGGTTCCAGCTGTAATATGTGAAAACAAGGTCCTCTAAACTTGAATGATGGGCACATTAAATAATAATGGCAAAGGGATTTGGAAGCAGCTTTGACCCAATGTTCTAGCCAAAACTTGGGCAGCTGCCCAGACTCACGCTCCAGCTCCTAAAAGTAAGTCCAGTCTTGACATCTCCATACAAATGGGAAGGGAAAGTCTCCCCTGCCCAGCCTCTTTTAATACTCCCTTTGAAAGCCTGCGTTCTTCAGATTCAGTGCACACTGCTGCTGGAAGCCCAGGCTGGGAAGAGCAGATGCCCTCCAGCAAGTCCAGCTCTACTCCAGGGCCCCATACTGGTCTATGGGAATTGCATAGATGGCCTCCCCTACTTCAATTCTAATTACACAAACATAGACCCTGGGTATGGACAGAAAGCTAAAGATGGGGCATGAGTTACTTGCAGTCTCTAAAGTTGGCTTCACCAAAGATGTATGATACAACAATAGGCACAGTAAAGGATCTAGCAGCACCATCCCACCCTAGTTCAATTCCTACCTCACTACGTTACTTAAATTCTTACACCATTCCCCAGAAAAGGCCCTAAGTCTTCCATTGTATTGATGTGCATTTGGGTAAAGACTATGGTCATTGTTGAAAAGCCAAACCTTGAAAGCAAGGTCAAAGTGATGTAACATCAGAAAGCAAAGTCCCTGTAACATTATCAGGAAATAAGGTCCCAGGGACAATGGCAGAAGGCAAGGTCCCTGTGACATAGGTAAGGAAACAAGGTTTCTAGTGGCCTGACATCAGCTGCCAGGGGCTCTGTGACTGAATGTCAAGGGGACTTAATATTTGAGCACATCAGTTCTTGTGTTCAGAGACACACACTGGGCAGGGGAACCAGATGAAGAGAGTAGTGAGTCCCCCTCTTTTGTGAAAGAAGTACATAATGGAAACCCTGGGGCCCTAAAGGCTTGTAATGGTTGATACATGAGGAGCTCCAGTCTTTGCCTTCACCTTGGATGTCATCTACTGGCTTCTAGCGCAGACTCTTCAGCTTCCACCTGGGACCCTTCAGCCTTCCAGAATAGACTCTTCAGCCTTCAGGCATAGACTCTTCAGCCTTCTGGCATTGATTCTTCAGCCTTCTGTCACAGACCCATTGTCCTCCTGAGACAGACTTGCACAGAACACTGAAGTAAGCTCCAGGCCTTGGACTGAACCCTTCAACCTCCAGTGTGCAGACACCCTCTGCAAGCTTCCTCATCCAACTCTGTGGCTGACCATTGTAAGCCAATCTTGTAATTTCTTACACATTTGTATATCTTGTGTTATATCTATTTCTCTAGTAAACCCTGACAGATACAGAATTTGGTACTAGATAAGTGGGGTCATTACTGTGATTATATCTGACCATATGGTTCAAGAGCCTTTGGAAGAGTAGGGAGAGTTTGGCTGGTGGGAAGAGTTTGGAAATGTTTGGAGATGTCACCTGAAAGAGTACAACTGGAATGCCTTAGGCTGTTCTGTATGGGAGATTCTGGTCAGAGCTGAGAAGACCAGAAAACTGCTAATGATCAGGCTCAGGAACTTTCTGCTGGGAAAAGACTGCCTTGGCTGCTGGTCTCTGGATGATGTGTGTTATGTCTTGGCAGAAAGTTTGTCTGCATTTTGCTCATGCGCAGAGACTTTGGCTGAGACTGAGATTAAGGGTCATAAACTAATTAATCTGGCTGAAGAAATTTCAAGGCAGTTGAATGTTGAGGCAGTGGTGTGGCTACTGTTGGGGGCTTTTAGCCATATTTATTTTGAGAATTGAGAGTGGAGAGCCCAGCAGAATGATTTAAAATGTAGTGAGTTTGGCCAGAAAAGAAGCTTCAGTAAAGCTGTGGACTGCAAAAATAGAGCAGAGGAGATCTCAGTTGCTGAGAAGGAACAGGAGAATATAAAAAATGGGCTGATGGCATCACAAGAGCAACAAGTCTCCACCCTTTGCATCCTCAAAACTGCAAAAGTGAAAGACTTTGCTCTGAGAAGAAAGCTGCAGAGCACCATGTTCCAGAATGGCAGCAGCATAGATAATTTGTCCCTTAGAATTGGATTCAGAGTGCTCAGCAATCCGGGCACTTGACCCCTATGGTCGAGAGACAGGAAACCCTGGCTACTGCTCCAGCTTGCAGCAGACCTTGGCATCATCCACGTGGCACTACTTTTAGGTTCATGAAGAATGCAAGAGTTGTGGGGTTAAGAAGGCTTTCCACCTCGATTTCAGAAGGCCTGGGAAGCCAGGCAGCATGCCCCTGAGAGGCATGAAGACTGTGAAGTTGTGAGGGTGAAGCCAAAGGTGCAGTAGAGACCCCAGAAATTTGCAAAAGCCAGGAAAGTGGATCAGCTCCAGAAACCTCCAAGGAGGGAGCAGAGCAGACCCAAGAGAGAAGCCATGGGAGCTACTACCACTGGAAGTGCCATAGGGGTGGAGCCACCTAAGCCCTTTGGAGTTCACATCTTGCCACAGGTTACCTCAGATGCTGCACATGGAACTACAGGACATAATGTTTGCTCTGCTGGATTTTGGACTTGCTTTGCTTCCATTCCCCTGTTTGTAACTTTTGGAATGGAAATGCTTGTCTTGTGCCATTGAATGTTGGAAGTGTTTAGCTTTTCATTTGTACAAGAGCTCATAGCTAAGAGTTTGCCTTACATCTCAGAGGAGATGTGGGACTTGGACTTTTAAGCAATGCTGAAACTGTTAGGATTATGGCAACTCTTAGAGATGAACTGAATGCCTCTTGTGTAAAGAGATGTGCATGAGTCTTTGGGGGGCTGGACATGGAATGTTATGGTTCTAATGTAATATAATGTTTATATATTTAATACTTGTTCTTAAGGATTTTTTAAACCTGTGTTATAGTGTTCAATTTGTGAAATGATAAGAATAAGCATATCTTTGTATCTGGAAACTGGTTTAAAGAAATGTGTCTAGTTGCCAAGTTGACAAGGGGTGGATTGTAATGGTTGGTACATTGTGTCAACTTGAGAAGTTTAGAAGCTTAATTAAGTGACTCAGCAGTTTTACATACTAGGGTGTAGAGAACCCACCCCAGGGTGGGTAGCCTGCTTACAATATAAGAGAGGAAAAGAGGTTTGCTCTCTTTTTTGTTCATATTGCTTTTGTATCTCTTGCTGCCACCATGAACTGTTGCCTCTCAACCCTGGAACCAACTGATTACAGACTGAAACCTCCATAAACTGTGAGCTAAATAAACCTCTTACTTCCTTAATTTTGGGTGTCAGGTATTTTGTCTCAGCAATGAGAGAAAAGTAACTAACACAAGGTTCACCAAGGGGTCACCTTCACTCCTTCCCCACAATCTTAAGCAGGGAGTTTTTCACCTCTGAGTCAATTACAGAGAACCCAGTGTAAGACCCTCATTCTGTGATACCTGGGTGTTGTCCTAGAAGGAAGACTGTTAGTTTGGATTTATATTCCCCCAATGGTAGGCAGTTAGGATTCTATTATTGAAGGTGTGATTCCTGCTTGTGAGCTGTGTGGATACAGGGGTTAACATGTGTACTGGTGATGATCAGAATGGCCTGCATGAGCTGGGTGTGCTGGCACATGACTGTAATCCCAGCACTCAGGAGGCTGAAGCAGGTGGATTGCTGTAAGTTTGGGTTCAGCCTGCGCTACACATTGAGTTTAAGGCCAGCCTGAACTGCATAGGGAGACCCCATCTCAAAAGAAAAGAAAAGAAAAGAAAAGAAAAGAAAACAAAACAAAACAAAACAAAATGACAAAAACCAGGATGGCATGCAGGCTAAGAGGTCACACTAGCTAGCAGGAACGAAGTGTCAACCATGAGGGCTGTGATGTTTATGGAATAGGGAAGCTGTTGCTGAGAATTTTGATTCATTCAAGAAACGAAGTGGAGAGTCTGATTAACCATTGATTTAAGACAAGAATGAGAAAGCCGAGGGCCCCTCAGCAGTATGGAAGGAATGGTGACTACTGGAAGCGGGGGCATGCAGAGTTGAGGTGAGCTCAGGGCACGAGGAGAAATGAGTTGGAGGCTCAGAGGGGCATGTGACTGTGGCTGATTTCCTAGGCAATGGTAGGGCCCTTTGAGGAGGAGGAGGAGTGGGGCCTGAGACTTGGCAGATGCAACTGACAACTTAACGGTCAGGTTCCATTGCTCCTAGACCCACTGCTCTGTGGACAGAAAATACAACTCAGTCCCATTTTTGGGAGGTAGTTGAAGATAATTCAAAAACTGGCAAGACGGTTCCTGTATTCTCAGGGTCTACCTCCTCCCTTTCTGAAAACATGACTAGAGATGAGGTTAAGAGTCTAGCCCAGGTCTCCATTCCTGGCAGTTAGGGAGTAACTGATGCTGGAATGGCCGTATAGTAGTAAACAAGCTGCAAATTGGACAAAATGTATGAACATCTGTTTTCAGATCTTGGACAAGAGGCAGGACAGGGCTGTACTCCTGAGAGAAGGAAACAAGTGAGATGGCCCCTGCCAATGCCCTGGTTTTCTGGCTGGAGGAATTTTCCAGAAGGCTGCACAGCACCAGAAAAAGGCATTCTGGTTGAGATGAAGAGAAAAAAGTGGGACATGATGGAGGCTAAGATTACCAGAGTTTCCTGGGAAGGTTCTCAAAGAGGAAAGCTTTAATAAAGAGGAGGCTATAAGCATCTGCCTAGGAGGGAGTAAAGGAGTGCCACATGCTTAGCAGGAGCAGCAGGAGGCTGAACAAAGACTGAAAAATTACCCAGAAGCTGAAAGAAAATGGTTTCTGGAGTTCATATGGAGAAAGGGTGCACGTGGTCCTTTTGCTAGAGCAGGCCAATACAGGCGCTACATGTAGTAAGTATATGGCCATTGACTGGAGGAACCTATTCTTTTCCACCTCCATCAGGAAAGACAGATTGTTTTCATGAAGGGTGAATGGGATTACACATTTAGTGTCTTGTGGTAACCCTCACCATGATTCTGTCATCAGTATACAGTCCCAAGAGTCCTGGGCAGTCTGGCATCCAACATCCAATATAGCAACTGGTCTGCTACATCCACAATATCAGGCAAGTCACACCAATTGAGCAAGAAGAGGCAAATTCACTGGAGATCTTACAAGCCCCTTGAACTCCAAAGTGTGAGATAAATCCTTGGTGAAGCTTTTGCGACTTTATTAGTTTGGAGCATGCTGGAACATTCACTCCAAAGTAAAGAACATCACTGCATCTTTTACCTTCTACTTTAAGAAAGAGACATGGAATTTGATGGGCCATTTCTAGCTCTAGAGCCGTCAGAGTCCACATTGGCATACTATTCCAAGGAGAGGGCTCTGCCACAGCTTACACTGCCTTGCATCCTTGGCTGCATGAACAGTCAGACCAGGTCATACTGTTATGGTTTGTGTTTAGATGTCCCCCCAAAGCCCTATGCAGTTATAGGGGGTGGGCTTCTAGAGTTTGTGATTGATTCATTGTCTAGTGCTGGGATTATGGGTGTGAGTGCTACACCCACCCTGGAGTGGGTTTGCTGTCTTCCACCACCATGAGTGGTTGCCCTTGTGCCATGGCACCCTGCCTTGGAGCCAGCTGATTATGGACTGAAATCTCCCCAAACTGTGAGCCAAATAAACCTTTCCTTCCTTAATTTTTGGGTATCAGGTATTTTGTCTCAGCAATGAGAGAAAAATAACTAAGACAGAATTTGGTACCAGAGAAGTGGGGTTGTTGCTGTGACTATATCTGACCATGAACAGATATATCTTGACCATGTTGTTCAAGACCCTTTGGGAATGGCTTGTGGGAAGAGTTTGGAAAGGTTTGGAGATGTCACCTGAAAGAGTAGAGCTGCAATATCTTAGGCTGTTCTGTATGGGAGATTCTGGTCAGAGTTCAGAAGACCAGAAGGCTGATAGAAATCCTGCCAGTAAAGACCAGGCTCAGGAGGTTTCTGCTGGGAAGAAGGACTGCATTAGTTGTTGGACCCCAGATGATGTATGTTATGGCTTGGCAAAAAGTTTGTCTGCATTTTGATCGTGTCCAGAGACTTTGCCTGAGACTAAGATTAAGGGTGGCAGACTAATTAAACTAGCAGAAAAAATTTCAAGGCAGTCAAATGTTGAGGTGGTGGCATGGCTATTGTTGGGGGCCTTTAGCCAGATTTATGTTGAGATTCAAGAGCAAAGAGCCCAGCAGAATGATTTAAAATGTTGTGAGTTTGGCCAAAATGGAAGCTCCAGTAAAGCTGTGGACTGCAAAGATAGAGCTGAGATCTCAATTGCTGAGAAGAAGCAGGAGAATACAAAAGATGGCCTGAGAGCATCACAAGAAGCAGCAAGTCTCCACCCTTTGCAGCCTCAAAACTACAAAAGTGAAAGACTCTGTTCTGAGGAGAAAGCCACAGAGCACCATGTTCCAGAATGGCAGCAGCCACACTGTGTTCCAGAATGGCAGCAGAGGCCACACCAGGTTCTAAAATGGTGGCAGCCACACCAGGTTCCAGAATGGTCATGCCATACAGAATTTGTTCCTCAGAATCAGGTTCAGAGTGCTCAGTGATCCAGGCACTCAACCCCTACAGCCTAGAGAGAAGAAAGCCTGGCTACTGTTCCAGGTGGCAGCAGACCTTGGAGTCATCCATGTGGTGCTGGTTTTAGGTGCATGAATAATACAAGAGTTCTGAGGTTAAGAAGGCTTCCACCTAGATTTCAGAAGGCCTAGGAGTCCAAGCAGTGTATCCGAGAGGGCAGTGTGTGAAGCTCTGAGGGTGAAGCCAAAAGTGCAGTGGAGACCCCAGAAGTTTGGAAAAGCCAGGAATGTGGATCACCTAAGGAAAGTTGCAAGGAGGGAGCAAGGCAGGCCTAAGAGAGAAGCCATGGGCGCTACAACCACTGGAAGTGCCATGGGGTGGAGCCATGCAAGCCCTTTGGAGCTCACAACTTACCAGAGATTGCTTCGGATGTTCCACATGGAACTACAGGACTTAATGTTTGCCCTGCTGGATTTTTGACTTGCTTTGGTCCCAATGCTTTGTATTCCCCTGTTTGTACCTTTTGGAATAGTAATTTTTATCTTGTGCCATTGAATGTTGGAACTATTTTACTTTTCATTTGTACAGGGGCTCACAGCTAAGAGTTTGCCTTAGATCTCAGAGGAGACTTGGGACTTGGACTTTTCAGCAATGCTGAAACTGTTAGGACTTTGGCAACTCTTAGAGGTGGACTAAAATGCCTTTTGCATAAAGGGATGTGCATGAATCTTTGGGGGGCCAGGTGTGGAATGTTATGGTTTGTGTCTAGATGTCCCTCCAAAGCCTCATGCAGTCATGGGGGGTGGGCTTCTAGAGTTTGTGATTGATTCATTGTCTAGTGCTGGGATTATGGGTGTGAGTGCTACACCCACCCTGGGGTGGGTAACCTACATACAATACAAGGGACAGAGACAGTCTTCTCTTGGGCCCTCCTCCCTTTTAGCTTTTGTTGCTTTTGCTGTCTTCTGCCGCCATGAACGTTGCCCTCTGCATGTGCCACTCTGCCTTGGAGCCAGCCAAGTATGGACTGAAACCTCCACAAACTGTGAGCTAATAAAAACCTTTCCTTCCTTAATTTTGGGCATCGGGTATTTCGTCTCAGCAATAAGAGAAAAGTAACCAAGACACATACTTAGGTACAGTGGGAAGACACACTTTGTGACATTTATGGCAAGTGTCAGGGCCTCAAGGCAAGACTCTAGATCCCTTAGGCTCTGAGCAAGGCCACGCAACTGCAGCAGAGTATTGTGAACCATTTGTAAAACAAGTCCTGGGAGGGTCTTTTAAGAGAGGGGTATTTGATCACAGCATGTCAAGCGACATGTGACCCCAACTGTATATCACAAAGCTGAATTCTGTAGATACACCAGGTCTTAAGTGTAGGTGTGCCTAGCAGCAGGACACCCTTATTCCAGAGGGTTTTATGGGAGGGACAAGGAATACAGGTAGGCTGTATGTACAGGGGCCTGATCCCCATGTTATATCCTACTGTTCTCAGCTCATACCTGGTGTTACCTGGGTGATTAACTGGTGGGATCCACACCAAGCCTGGAACCCAGGTGGGTTAGTTCAAAATGTCAGTGTGAACCAAAACTGGACTCTAGAATCATGCTTTACTACAGCCCCACTCAGATAAACCCTGAGACAGTGGAGAGGTGAACTCTTCCCGAAGAGCTAACCTTGGAGTTATTGTGTGTGGAGAGAGTGGTGGCCCAAAGCAAGGATAAACACAAAGTCACGAGTAGTAGCTAGTGACCTGATCCTGGAAAGCTAAAGGTTAAAGGTCCAGGGACAAGATGGGTGGGTGTAAAACATGTGAATGTGCCTATGGGTGTAGACAGAATGGTGAGCGCCTTGTATGGTAAGCTGCCACTCATCAGTGAGTGCTCACTGCAGGAGAGACAGTCAGCAATAAGATGGACAGAAGAGTCTGGCTAACAGTGTGAGCTGTGTTCCCCAGTGCTGGCATATGGGCACATTAAACGGCAAATGAAGAATGGGATCTGTATTTCTCGTGTGTGTGTGTGTGTGTGTGTGTGTGTGTGTGTACGTGTGTCTGCAGAGGGGTCTCTGCAGGGGCTTAGGGATAAGCTCTGAAGCAGGACCAGTGCAGGCTCCACTGCACAGGGTGTCGTGGGTGTGGGCATTTCACCCCATTCATCTTTCAGAGGTTCCCCTGGCATAGACACTACAGCAGACACTGTCCTAGGACTTCAGAATGCAGTGGTCAATTTGGAGGCCATGGTTCTGCCTTCATGGAGCTTACCTATGGAGGGAGAGAGAGAGAGAGAGAGAGAGAGAGAGAGAGAGAGAGAGAGAGAGAGAGAGAGAAGGAATTAAGGAAAGGAATACAGGATTTCAACACATTAACAGAAAAGAAATAGGCAAATAGTCATGAGATGTGTGCCAAGTTCAAGGGAAGTGTTTAACCTCAGGCTGTGATGTGGACTAAATGGGGAGCCGTTCCATCTACCAGTTCATGAAGGTTTCAGAGGTTACGCTTGAGCTGCCAAAGAGGGAGAGACAGAAGCTTCCTCTGCAGAGAGCTGGGTGAGTCATTGCAGGTGGTAAGATTAGCAGTCAAAGGAGCCTGAGGTAGGGTGGGGAAGAGCTGGGCATGTTCCTAGAGCAGAGAGCAGAGCAGGGCCGAAGGATCCCGTTGGTCCAGGACTGAGCCACTGGCATAGGCTGTCACCTTCATGGTGACAGTGGACATGTGTTTTTGAGAAACTTATTGAAAGCTTTCAACTAGAAGTAACACAGTATGATTTACAGTTTAAAGATTGCTCTGCTGCTGGGGTAAATTCCATGGAGAATGGAAGCAATAGAATTGTGCTGGGGAAAGGCTATTAAGATGCCAAGTTTTCTAAACCCCATTTTCTTCTTGGTCATAACACTTGTTGTATAGGCCTGCTGTAAAGGCCAAGGAAATTTATCTGTGCCACTTGCCTGGCATAACATAGCTGGTCTGTAAGTGTAAGCATTTCTTACTGTTACCTAATGCACCTAAGCTCTCTGGCATAGGTAAGTATCAGCACCTAGTGGAAAGGAAAGCACTGTCAGGTTTTTAGGGACATCTTCATTTAGTTATTGACAAGAACATAAGGTTTGGAGCATCCAGAGCCCTCCACTGCCCTGTACTCTAGAAGATCTACCCCCAGGGACAGCATTCTGGACTTTATTTACAAGAGGCTTGAGTCAAAACAATCACTTGGAGGAGATGTGGGTGGGTAAGAGGGGGACACATGTATTCCCCTTCCATGCCTTCCCTGATCTATTTCTCCTTGTCTGATCCCACTCCCCAACATCAGACTTGTCCCTCACCCCTGAAGTCCTGAGATGTCCCCTTTTGCTAGACCTCGTGTGTGTCAACATACCAAGGTGTTCCCTTCCTCTGTCCTCACCTCCAAAGAGTTGCTTCATTTAAATTCAGCCCTGTGCAGGGTGCTATTCGATTCCTTTCTGCTAGATCCTCAGGAGACACAATGATTCTTCTCTTTACATGGAATGTCATCCTTCTGCCTTTTCTATTCTAGACAAGGTACAGCAAGTGGTGATTCATCAGAAGAAGGGGCCAAATCAGAGTGGTCACCTATTGAGGTAATTATTAGCTCGGCCTAAGAGTTGGATGACTGTCACTGAACTGTGAAGCTTATGTCCTATGAGGTAGACAGAATTCTAAATAAGTGTTCTAAATCAACCCCACTTGATGCTGTGTTCCTGTTTAAATTATCTGTAGATATTTATCATGTGAGTTGCTAAAACAAAAGAAACAAACAAAAAAACCCTTTCATGTTCTGCACAAGGAGCTAAAAGCCTTAAATTGTTGTTAAAAGAAGTTAATCAGAGGTCTAGAATTAAGCTTACTATTTTTTTTTTATGTGGGTACCGGAAGTCGACCTCAGGGCCTCACGGTTGCCAGCAAGCGCTTGTGCCACTAAGCGATATCACCGGCCCCTTTTTGTCCTTTATGTGGGTTCTAGGTGGGAGTCGAACTCAGGACCTCATGCTTGTCAGGCAGGCGCTTATGCCACTGAGCTATCTCACTGGTCCAAACTTACTGATTTTAATGTCAAGTGCATCGTTATTTCACCAGTTTTTTTTTTTAATGGAAAAACAATGCTCCATAGTCCCTAAAAGTCAAACAAGAGGGAGGAAGAACTCCAAATATTACTTATTTTTTAGAAGGTTTTTTTTTTTGAGGCATAAACAATCTTTACTTGGCTCAGAGCAGGAGTCCATGGGTCTTGAGGTCACTGAACGCTAAAAGCTCCTCTGTATTGCTATTACCTGGTATATTTGGGGGTGACAGTTGCCTGAAGCAACCATTCTTTTCATTCATTTCCCGTGGGGCTTCCCCTGAGGAGTCTGCCCTCTAGGCTGGCACCAAGGCTCAGCTGGGTAAGCAACCAGCACCCAGAAAGAGAGCCATAGGTCTTTCTCATGAAAAAAAAAAAATCACATCTTTAATCATAATGTTTCCTCAAAATAAAATATAACAATAAAATAACAGATGCTTATTTTAAAGTTGAAATATTGTAAGGATAGTTAACTTAGAAATGAAAGTCAGATGAACAAAGAAAATGTGGTGTTTGCACACATTGGAGAACTACGCTGCTATAAAGAAGGATATATTTGAGTTATTTGTAGGAAAATGAGTGCACCTTGAAACCATAATGGTAAATGAAACATATCAGACACACAAGCTTAAATATCCCATGGTTTCTCTTATATGAGAAACCCAAAGTATAAAAAAATAAAGAGCAAAATAAAAGATATCTCCCCATTTCATGAGAAAACAGAGAGATAGATCTTTTGCAGATGGGAAGGAGACCAAGAGATGGGGAAGATGGCAGGGAGAGGGGAGGTAGAAAGAATTAAGATGTGTCATATGCATGTACCAACTCCCCACAATGAATATGATCATTATGTATCACAAACCAGTACTAATAAAAATTTTAAAAATAAACATATTGCTCCAATTCTTCAAGATTTTTTACTATATATGCAATGTTATTAATTTATGATTGTATTTAATAATTATGGGTACCATTTATTATGGTTTATATCTAGATATCTCCTCAAAGCCTCATGTGCTCATAGGTGGGGTTTTGGAGAGGTAATTGGGCTATGGGTGCATGATACTTATCAGTGGATTCATTCACTGATGAGATTATAGCTAATTGTTATGTTGGGAGGTGAAGTCTGGTTGGAGGAGGGGGTGACTGGAGGCATGGTCTAGAGGGGTATATCTCCCTCCCTCCTCTCTTCATTGTTCTCTGCTTCTGCTGCCATCCCATGAGCCATTTCTCCTCCAGTACACTCCTCTGTCATGTTACATGCCTTGGAGCTGGCCAACTATGGACTGAAACCTCTACAAACTGTGAGCTAAAATAAGCCTTTCCTTCTTAGAGTGGTGGTTGTTGGGTGTGTGACTCAGCAATGAGAAAGTAACTAAGATGCCATTTATTCATTATTTTCTATATATTAGGCTGGGTCTAGGTGTTTTATACACACTAGACGTTGAGACACTGAGAAGTTATAAAATTTGCCCAAAGTTGCACAAAACTGGGATTTGAATTCAGGCAATCTCACTGCTGAATCTCACACTTTACCATGAATTGCACAGTATTTATTAAAAACCCATATGGTTATCTGTTTCTTAAAAGTTTTATTAGTACATATTTGCCATACACAATGACCACATTCATCATAGGAATTTTATTCATTTTTTCCCATTTCCCTCCCCTCCCTTCAACCCTTCTTCCCTTCCTGATTTATAAAATCTTTGTTTCTATTTTTTTCCAACTATTTTCTTCTTTATCCCCTTTCCATTTCTTCCTTTCCCCCTCCCTTATACCCCTTCTCCTTTGAATATGTTCTTTCTACTTCCTAATATCTATCCTCCATTTTGCTCCATATTTACTCTTTGGGTTACTCACACAAAAGAAATGATGTGATATTTAAACTTCTGCATCTGATTTATTTCACATAACATTATGGTCTTGGAAGTGCATCCATTTACATAGAAATATCTCAGGTTTATTCTTCTTTATGGCAGAATAAGATTCCATTGTATATAAATATCACATTTTCTTTATCCATTCATCTGTTGATGGGCATATGGGCTGTTTCAAATATTTAGCTGTTATAAATTGTGCTGCTATAAACATGGATATGGATATATCACTGTGGTATGAAGGATACTTTTAAGTCTTTCAGGAAAATACCTAGACAGGGCACAGGTGGGTCAAATGGAGCCTCTAGTTTTAGATTTTTGAGGGATCTCCATACAGATTTCCATAGTGGTTGTACCAATTTGCACGCCCATGAACAATGGAGAAGCTTAATGGAGAAGAGTTCTTTTTTCCCCACTGCCATGCCAGCATTTGTTATTGGTCAATTTCTTGATGATATTCATTCTTTCTGGAGTGAGATGGAATTCAGTGTTGCTTTAATTTGCATTTCTTGAATGGCCAGTGATGCGAACATTTGTTCATATATTTATTTACTGTTTGCACTTCTTCATCTGAGAAGTGTGTATTCATTTCAGATGCCCATTTTTGGATTTGGTCTTTAAATTTGGTGGATGTGATTTCTTAAAGTTCTTTATATGTTCTAAATATTTGTCCTTTGTCTGAGGAGTAGCTGGCAAATTTTTTTCCTGTCTTGTGGGTTGTCTCTTCACTCTGTTTGTGACTTCTTTAGCAGTGCAAAAGATTTTTAGTTTGATGTGATCCCAGTTGTTGATTCTTTGTAGTATTTCCTGTGCAACTGGGGTTTTGTTCACAATGTCTTTGCCTACACCTATATTTTTGAGAGTTTTACCTATTCTTTATTCCAGCAGATTAAGTGTTTCTGTTTTTATGTTTAGATCTTTGATCGATTTTGATTTCACTTCAGTGCATGGTTGAGAGATATGGGTCTAGGTTCAGTTTTTGTATGTGGAAAGCCAGTTTTCCCAGCATCATTTATTAGCTATCTTTCTTCCAGTGAAGGTGCTTGGCACCTTTGTCAAAGATAAAGTGACTAAGTGTGCTTGGGGTTGTTTCTGCATCTCTTCTGTTCCACTGACCCTCTGATCTGTTTCTTTGCAAGTACTATGCTGTTTTTATCATGGTAGCATTGTAATATAACTTCAAATCAGGGAATGTGATGCCCCTTGCCTTGCTCTTGCTGCCCAGAATTGCTTTTGCTATTCTAGGTCTCTTCTGGTTCCATATTAATTTTAGGATACTTTCTCTAGTTCTTTAAGATATGTTATTTGTATTTTGATTGGGATTGCATTAAATCTGTATAACAATTTTGAAAGAATGGCCATTTTCACTATTGTGGTTCTTCCTATCCAAGAAAATGGGATATCTTTTCATTTTCTGATATTCTCTTTAATCTCCTTTTTCAGAGTACTGTAGTTTTCAGTGTATAAGTCTTTTACTTCCTTCACTAGGTTGATTCCTAAGTATTTCATTTTTCTCTATAATCTTGTGAAAGGTGTTGTTTCCCTCATTTCTCTCTCAATGAGTTTGTTATTTGTGTACAGGAACACTATTGATTTTTGAGTATTGGCTTTGTATCCTGCTATGTTACTGAATTTGGTTATTAATTCTAGAAGTCTTTCTTTAATTCTAGAAGACCACAGTGGAGTTACTGTGGTCTTCTATGTAGAGTATCATGTCATCTGCAAATAATGATAATTTAATTTCTTTTTTTCTTATTCATATTACTTTTATTTCTTTCCCTTGTCTAGTTGCTCTGGCTAATATTTCTAGAACCATACTGAACAGGAGTGGTGATAGTGGGCATTCTTGTCTTGTTCCTGATTTTACAGTGAAAGCTTTCAGCTTTTGTCTATTTAGTTTGATGTTGACAATTGGTTTGTCATGGATGGCTTTTATCAAATTGAGATAAAGTCCTTCTATTCCAATTTTCTTTAGGGTTTTTATCATGAATGGGTGTTGAACTTTGTCAAATACTTTTTCTGTGTCTATTGTGTTGATCATATGGGTTTTGTCCTTGGTTCTATTAATATGGTATATTACATTTATTGTTTTGCATGTGTTGAAACATCCTTGCATCCTTGCTCATGGTGTGTTATCTTTTTGATGATTTTCTGCATTCCATTTGCCAGTATCTTATTCAGGATTTTTGCCTCTAAATTCATTAAGGAGATTGGCTTGAAGTTCTCTTATTTGGTTGGGTCCTTCTCTGGTTTCTACATCACTCCATGCTCTCCTTGACTTAAGGTTTTGTGTTGAGAAGTCTGCTGTCATTCTGGTTGGTTTTATTTATAGGTGATTTTTTTTTTTCTTTTCCCAAGTAGCTTTTAATAGTCTGTTCTTTTGTAGAATTTCTGGCATAAAGCATAAGGGTAATGCTTGTTCCGGGAATGAGTTTGGGAATATTGCTTGCTTTTCAATTTCATTAAAGAGTTTGAGGAGTAGTGACATTACATCTTCAGAGTTCTTGTAGAATTCAGCAGTGAATCTGCCAGGACCTGGACTTTTCTTTGTTGGTGATTTCTTTTATTACTTCTTCAATTTCATTGACTGATATTGGATTATTTAGAATTTTTGTATCTTCTTGATTCAGCTTTGGTAATTATATGTATCTAGGAATCTGTCCATTTCTTCTGAGTTTTCCATCTTATTTGAGTGCAGGTTCTCAAACTAGGTGCTGATGATCTGGATTTCTGCAGGATCTATTGTGATTTCTTCCTTTTCATTCCTAATTCCATGAATTTGGATCTTTTCCTTGCTGTTTTTTTTGATAAGATTGGCTAAGTTTGTCTGTTTTATTTAATCTTTCAAAGAACTAAGTCTTCACTTCATTGATTCTTTGTATTGTTTTCTTAGCCTCGATTGCATTAATTTCTGTTGTGATCTGTATAATTTCCTCTTTTGTATGAGCTTTGGGTTTAACTTGCTCTTGTTTTTCTAGAAACTTGAGGTTCAATATTAGGTTATTTATTTGAGTGCTCTCTGTTTTTCTGATGTGGGAATTCATTGCTATAAATTTCCCTTGTAGATCTGCTTCCATTGTGTCCCATAAGTACTGGTATATCTTATCGGCATTATGGTTTAATTGTAGAAACTCCAATTTCTTCTTTAATTTCATCTGTGACTCATTAGTTGTTTAGGAAGGTATTAATTTTCCTGTGTTTATGTAATTTTTATAGTTTCTTTTGCCACTTATTTCTAAATTTTTTGCACTATGATCTGTGATAATATGCATGGGATAATTTCAATTCCTTTGTATTTACTTATGCATGTTCTATGAGCTAGTATGTGGTATATTTTGGAGAAAGTCCCATGTGCTACAGAGAAGAATATGTATTCTGTTGTTGGGTAGAACACTCTAGGTATCTACTAAATCCACTTGTTCAAATGTTTGGTTCTGCTCTGATATTTCTTTGTTAATTTTTTGTCTAGTTCATCTGTCTATTAGTGATTTTGGGGTATTGAGGTCCTCCATCACAATGGTATTAGTGCTTATCTGATTTTTCACATCCATTTGTGTTTGTTTTATATAGTTGGGTGTGCTGGTGTTTGGCGCATATTTTTTATGATGTTATTTCTTCCTCTTGGATTTTTTTTAACAAATTTATAGTGACCTTCTTTGTCTTGGCTTCTTTCTCTGTTCAATCTTAGCTTGAAATCCACTTTGTCTGCAAATAGAATAGCTATCCCTGCTTTTTCCCAGGCTCCTGTTGCATGGAGTATTGTTTTCCATCCTTTGACTTTCAGTCAACAAATTTCTTTTTGAATTAAATGTGTTGCTTATATACAATATATTGTTGGATCTTATTTCTTGATCCATTCTTTTGATTGGTGAAATGAAGTCATTCACACTGATGGTTATAACTGATAAGTATTGACTTATTCTTGTCATTATATTATTCTCCTGTTATCGGTTCTCTTCATTTCCCTTCTGTTTAATTGCTTGCCTTGTGTAGTGGGTTCATTCTACCAGGATTCATGGAATTGTTGTCTTCATTGTCTTTTTCTAGAATATTCATCAGAACTATCTGGAGGGCCCATCTGGTGGTCATAATTTCTTCAGGGTTCTTTATCATTGAAGTATCTTATTTCTCCCTCAACTTTGAAAGATAACTTTGTGGGTACATCAATCTTAGTTAAGGTTGTTTTCTTTTAGGGCTTGAACTACATCACTCCATGCTCTCCTTGACTTAAGGTTTTGTGTTGAGAAGTCTGCTGTCATTCTGGTTGGTTTTGTTTATAGGTGATTTTTTTTTCTTTTCCCAAGTAGCTTTTAATAGTCTGTTCTTTTGTAGAATTTCTGGCATCTTGATTATTATATGCCTTAGTGTACTTTTTTTCTGATCATGGCTATTTGGGGTTCTATATGCTTCATTATCTGTGTGTCATATTCTTTTTCAATGCTTTGAACATTTTCTGCTATTACTTCTGTGAACAAGTTTTTATGTCCTTTATGCTATCTTCTGATTTTTTATTGATTCCAATTAATCTTATATTATATTCTTTGCATCATCTAGGAGCTGTTAGATTGATTTTTCATACCTTGCTATTTTTAAGAAGTCTTTCATTTGATGATCACCAACCATAACCCTGTATTCTATATCTGATATTTTATCTTCACATTGGTTGATTCTGCTGCCCATACTTTCAATAGGATTTTTAATCTCCTAGGTATCTGTTTGAATCTGTTTTATGGCCTCCAGTTCTTTCCTATGTTGGGCATTCATGGTTTCCCTGTCTTTGCTAAGCATCTCTATTTTTTAATCTGTATCTACTATAGATTCGCTAATTATTTCCTTCATAATGGTCATCATCTCTTTAATTATCTGTGTAATTATTTATGTTTTGGTCAAGAGAGTTATTTATCTGTTTTGTTACTTCTGCTATTACCATTTCAGAAAGTTCAGTGGGGTAGCTTTTGGTTTCTTCCACCTCAACACCCCCTGGGTTTGCCTTGGGACAGTTGGGTGTGTTGGGTTGCATCTTGCTTCCACGTTTTCTCATTTTCTGTTTTTTTTTGTGTGTTGTTTTGATTTGTTTTGTTTACTGGTCATGTTGTTTACTTTTCTCTTGTTGCTGAGACAAAATACCCGATGCCCCAAATTAAGGAAGGAAAGGTTTATTTAGCTCACAGTTTGTGGAAGTTTCAGTCCATAAGCTGCTGGCTCCAAGGCAGGGTGGCATGGCACAGGGTCAACAGTTCATGGTGGCAGAAGACAGCAAAAGCAACAAGAGCAAAAAGGAGGAGCATGAGAGAAGACTTTTTCTGTCCCTTATATTGTATGTAGGCTACCAGCCCTAGGATGGGTATAGCATTCAAACCCATAATCCCAGCACTAGACAATGAATCAATCACAAACTCTAGATTCAGCCACCTCCAAAAAGTACCCCTCAAGACTTCACAAGGCTTTGGGAGGACATCCAGACACAAACCATAATACTGGT
Organism: Erethizon dorsatum; assembly: GCA_028451465.1. Taxonomy (NCBI): domain Eukaryota; kingdom Metazoa; phylum Chordata; class Mammalia; order Rodentia; family Erethizontidae; genus Erethizon; species Erethizon dorsatum. Next base: position 114,404,636 of record CM051822.1, on the reverse strand, counting down.
TTTCCGCATTGAGACTTGTAAATTGGTTATGGTAGGTAGCTTTATTACTAGTAATGAAGACCTCTTAAGGAACTCTTAAGGAAATGACTGCTTTCAGAGATGCTTTCTAGGTACAGATGACTTTTGGCCTTTGAGCCTTTCCCAGGATCTTGCATCTTCTGTTTATTAGGGATGAAAAGTTGTAACCTGTTTGGCCTAGCATCCAATTCTTTGGTACTGGTCTGTAGTATTGTTTATGACCCTCAGACAATCTAGGTAGTGATATACAAGAAGATCAATTGATCATAACTATGTCACCTTGGCTAAAGTAGTACAATCAGCAATAACAATAGCATCAAATACATACTTCAAAATAACAAACTGTGATGACTAGTAATTTGCCACTTTTATCCCTAGGTACAAGATTTTTAGTTATATAACAAAATCTAAGACAAATTAGAAAATTATATACAGTAAATATTCACTCAATAGAGCAATTTTACCCTAAGGGGAGAAAATTTAAAAGAGAGAAGAATAAAAAATGGAGAAATGAAAGAAGAAAAAGAGATTAGAAGCAAGGCTGAAGAACAAAGGAAGATGACCCAAGTCTCAGGAAACTGGTGAAGAAGACAGGAGGGAAGGAAAAAAATGAAAAAACAAAAACAAGAACAAGAACAAAACAAAAAAACTAAAATCAGTGTTCACACTTGCAAAAAAGCAAAAACAACCAATCAAAAGAAAAAAATGAACAAAAATTTAAAAAATACCAATAGCAAAGAAAATAAAAGAGAGAGAGTGGAAGAGAAAGAGATAGATAGATAGATGATAGAAAGAGAGAGAGAGAGAGAGAGAGAGAGATTTCTGTGATTTTAAGCCTGTGGTTATCTTCTGGAGTCTACTTTTGTGGCAGTGTGTAAGCAAGTGAAGGACTGACTCTGTTCTCATTGGTAGACAAGGAAGGCAGTGAGATCCCAGGCCCATGCTGAATAATCCCAGCAAGCTGGCAGTAGTATTAGAGTAGTGTGCCTGTTTGGAACTTTGAAATCCATAGAAATTCAGGCTGAACCTGGCCTCTGATCATGAGGACAGGGCCTGATTCATTTAGCTTATAACACTCTGAGTCTCTTGCTGGCCTGCCTATAGCTCCCTAACTATGGATGTATCCTGTGGATGTCCCTCACCCTGTCACTGTGGGAGTTTAACACTGGAACCTCTGAGATGAAGCCAACTTGTGGCTGCTCTGAATCCCAGGTTCAGTTGACCCCTCCTTAAAATGATGCCTGACCAGGAATCCTCTCCAGGGGATATGGCAAATTTTTGGACTGGAGTCACTCACCAGCTATTGTAGTATTTCACATCCACTGCTCTATTCCACTGGTGCATTTCTCCCTGAAGGCCTCTGGAGCCACACCCACTTTCACTGTGTCTATATAGACTTGATTTTCTTTTCTTTTATCACAATCCAGAAGCCAGTGAAAAAGTGCAGATTTCCTTCTTCCTTTTTCTGAATTGTGGCCTGACTCTTCAATTTCTCTGCAGGGTTCAATTTTTCCCTTCAGATCCTTCCTGGGTGCCAGGGATCCTCCTCCCTTCTTTTTTTACTCCCCAAGTTGTTATTTCCCAGTGTCTGAATTTCACATTTTGGAAAGACTGATTTATTGCTGCTTACTGCTCTGCCATCTTCCTGTAAACATGGTGTTATTTTAAATTAATTATTATTTAATTAAAAATTCATGTTAACTAATACATAAATATTTCACATAGTTACGGGATACCAATTTATAGTGTTACAAAGTGAAATGGTTTAATACTATACTCATGCTTATGAATTTCTTTTAATCTTCACCACATAACTTAGGTATTTTAATGTAAGATTTTCAGGTTATATTTTGACTGCCATGAAATCTTTCATTTGTACCAAAATTTTATGTATTTGAACTTGTGTTAGTGGACATATAAAATATTTGAATTGTTTTTCTATTGCACCCCATGCCACAGTGATGATCATGTTACATAATTGTTGGTGGACTCATGATGATGTTTGGTGTGACAAACATCAGGAAGAAGGTCTGCCTCACTAAAGGATGTACACACTTTTCATTTTATCAGCTACTGACAAATTGATATTCAGTTTCCAACAATACTCAATGTGAGTGACTGCTTTACACCATAACTAAATTTGAGTGTTACCTTTTTCTTTGTTTTTTAGATTTTGCCAATCAGGAACAATGGTAGCTACTGTTCTTATTTGCATTTCTTTGCTTATTAATGAGATTGAGTATCTCTTCATACATGTATTGCCCATTGTATGGCTTTCTCTGGAAATTTTTTTTTTTTTTTTTTTGTGGGTACCGGGGGGTCGACCTCAGGACCTCGCACGCCAGCAGGCACCCGTGCCGCTGAGCGATATCACCGGCCCCTTTTTCGTATGTGGGTTCCGGGAGTCGAACTCGGGCCCTCGCGCTTGCCGGGCAGGCACTTAAGCTGCTGAGCCATCTCACCGGCCCCGGAAATTTTTTGTACTTACCATTTTTGATCCCTTTATCGAATTTAAAATTTTATTGTTTTTTAAAGTCTCTTTATATGTTAAGGGTATTGTTGAGTATTGTTATGTTGTAAGTAGAAGTGATAAAGTAGTATTCATAAATTAATGTGGACATTTGAGTTAAATAAATAAGTAGAGTAATGCCTATAAAATTTTATACCATTTAAATAAAGATAACATATATATGATCTCTTCTGGAAATGTTTGACAAGTTCATTTAGACCCACTGAGAACAATGAGGAAAACTGCTCTGAAGAATTTTGTAAAAGATTAAAGCACATGGTTTGAAAAATTCAATATTGTGAAGATATCAATGTCCACTAATTCATCTACAGAGGCAAAGAAATATAAATCAAAACACCAACAGGTGTTTAGGTTTGTATGTAGAGGTTTTTTTGTTGATTTAAATGTTTTTGATAAACTAACAGGCAAATTCTAAAATTTATATGGAATGCAAATGCCCTAAATAATGAAGACTGTAGTGAAAAAAAGAGTGTGCTAGATATCTCTTATCTCAATATTTATTTTTAGTGGCATTTACCAAATTATATTATTGGAACAAAGAAGTATGTGCAGACAAATGTAACAGAATGGAGTGCATGGAGTGCAAGCCCCAGGGGTGTGGACTCTTGATTTATGACACAGTCAGCACTGCAGAATATAGGACAGTAAATGATAGGTCTATTGGATATCCACATGGGGAGAAAAATGAACTTTTCCCCTTTTACTTCCAAACATGGAAAGTAACTCCAGGTGGATCATATTTTTTACTGTGAAAGGCAAAGTCAGAGGATTTTGGGGTGGGGGTTTAGTTTCAGGATAGGATGGTACAACTGGCAGCCCACCTCTGCCCCTATGACAACTAGGAAAACCAAACAGTGGTTTACAGGAGCAGAGAGCTGCTGAGCAGTGAGAACCCAGGGCCTAGCCCCAGTGTTTCAGAGTCATCTTTTCTCAGGGCTGCCTGTCAGTTCTAGAGCAAGGACAGAGGCTGAGAATTTGAGGTTTGCTTCAGTGAGGAATTGACAGAGCCAGTGGCAGTCTCCCATGGCTGAAACACAAAATGCAGATCCAAGGGGCCTCCAATGTGGGGCTGTTGTGCTGACTCAGAACTCCTCCATATAGCAGAAGAGCATCTCCAGTAGTTCCATAGAGATGAGTCAACATAAACTGAGTCCTTGGCTCAGGAGGAAAAGAGCACAAAGAATATGGAGAACTCCCAGTTACAGGGACTGGAGGGCTGCAACCTAGGAACCAGGCAAACAAGAGAGATACTGAGTCTTACCAACTTTATGGCTTAGCCCTCACTTAACTCAGTGTTCCATTGACCAGGGAGTGACATGTTTTCTTTGTGTGAAGGCCAGATAGCAAGAACTTTCAGCTTTGCAGTCCTTGTGGTTCCACTCTGCCCCCTAACCTTGGGAGCAGCCATAGGCAACACAAACAACATGTGACTGTGTTCCAATACACTTGGTTAATAAACACTGAAATTTTAATTTTATATAATTTTCAGGTCATATCTCCTTTTCACTTTTTTCCCATTTAAAATGTAAAACCTATTCTTAGTGCCTTAGGAAATGTGACCACTGACCAGATTTGCCTGTGGGCAGCAGTTTGCCACCACCTGGTTCAGATCCAAGTCATCATCCCAAGCTTAACAGAGGTAGTCTCCAGAACAAGTTGTCACATGAGCCCTCCACAACTTTGTGTGTGTTATGCCTGTCATTCACTAACAATCACAATGTATGTGAAGAGATAGGGTCATGGAACCCAAATCAAAGTAGGAAAAATGACAGTAAAAGAAGAGGCTCATGGGTGACTCAGAAAAGAACTTTAAAATGCTGATGATTAACATCTTCAAGAAAATAAATGAGTAAATGGACAAAATATATGAATACAGAGAGAATTCCATCAATCAAATTGGAAACTCTCAAACTGAAAGATAATAATGTGCAAAACGAAGGATGGACATGGGCAGAATTAGACACAGGAGATGGTGGGATAAGTACACTGGAAGATGAGTCAGCACAATGTCCCCTGCTGCCATACACATAGATGCAAAAGACAGGAAACACAGAAACACCATCAAACATCCGGGAAAAGGTAAAAAGGTCTCAAGTGGTTTTGATTTCCAGACAGGCAGCACTGGACTTTGACTTGTTTTTGAGAAGCAACATTTGGAGAAATATTTAAAATTATAAAATTTGAAACTGCAAATTTTTAAATATTATAGAATTGCTATTAAATAATACCATAGAATCAAAGATGACTAAAGAAAACAATAAAGACTTAATAAGATAGTAGTGAAAACAAAAACAATCTAGGCTGTTTTCAATAAAGATATTAAAGCTAAGAAATCTTAAAAGAATAAAAGAAACATTATCTTCAAAGAAACAATGGTGACAGCTGACTTGTCAACATAAATGAGGGTAGCAAGCCAGAAGGAAGGACTACTAACATGGAGAGCAGGGAGAGACCTATGAACCTAGAATTTTATAACTGTCAAAATATATTTCAATGATCAATGCAAAATAGAAATATTTGTGACACACCTGTTTTCCCCTCAGAAAAGGGAATTCATCACTTGCAGAGCTTCAGTGAAAAAAAAAATTCTGAAGTGAAATGGAATCTCAGCATTGTTTTAATTTGCATCTCTCAAATGATCAGTGATGTTGAACATTTTTTTGTATATTTGTTTGATTCTTCTGAGAATTATCTATTCATTTCAGATGCCCATTGTGTCTTTAAATTTGGGGAATCTGATTTTTTTCAATTTTGTATATGTTCTAGATATTAGTCCTTTGTCTGAAGAACAATTGGCTAAGTTTTTTTTTTTCCCACTCTGTGGGTTGTCTTTTCACTCTGTTGTGATTTCCATTGCTGTGCAAAAGGTTTTTAGTAAAATGAGATCCCAGTTGTTGATTCTTTGTAGTATTTCCCTTGCCATTGGGGTTTTGTTTATGAAGTCTTTGCCTACACCTATGTCTTCAAGAATTCTACCTATTCTCTTTTTCAGCAGATTTAGTGTTTCTATTTTAATGTTTATTTATTTATTTATTTATTTATTTATTTATTTTTTGTGGGTACCAGGGGGTCGACCTCAGGACCTCGCGCGCCAGCAGGTGCCCATGCCGCTGAGCAATATCACCGGCCCCTTTTTTGTATGTGGGTTCCGGGAGTCGAACTCGGGCCCTCGCGCTTGCCGGGCAGGCACTTAAGCCGCTGAGCCATCTCACCGGCCCCTATTTTAATATTTAGATCTTTGATCCATTTCAATTTTAGTTTAGTGCATGGTGATAGACATTGGTCCAGTTTTAAAATCTTCGGCATGTGGAAAGCCAGTATTTCCAGCACCATTTATTAAAGAACTCTCTTTCTTCCTCTGAATATGTTGGACCCTTTTGTCAAAGATAACATGGCTGAGTGTGCTTGAAGTTGTTACTACATCTTCTAATCTGTTCCACTGATGCTTGGGTTTGGTTTTTTGCCAGTACTATGCTGTTTTTATCACAGTAACTCTGCAGTATAATTTCAAGTCAGGGATTGTGATTGTCCCCTGCCTCACCTTTGTTTTCTAGGATTGTTTTTGCTATTCCAGGTCTCTTTAGGTTCCAAATGAATTTTAGGAATGTCTTCTCTAGCTCTGTGAGTTATGCTAATGTTACTTTGATTGGGATTGCATTAAATCTGTATAACAATTTTGGGAGTATGGCCATT